>OY754329.1:91774447-94174447 GCA_963573305.1 Pyrrhosoma nymphula
TATCCCGCTGTTTCGCAGAAATCCTTCCGAAGTTCCGAAGCTCATGCCCCCCAAAATCGTCCCTTGTACAGCGACGCGAGCTTTTGCGATGGCTCAACAAACTGACTAATGCATCTCCTCGTTCGCGCGACTCCTTCTTCATAGTACATTTATCTTCACTATAACACACATTCTACCCTTTGTAACCGGCCTTGTTAAGGAAACAAAGGCTTTTTTCGTGGAAATTCAG
The DNA here is from genome assembly GCA_963573305.1 of Pyrrhosoma nymphula. Classification (NCBI taxonomy): domain Eukaryota; kingdom Metazoa; phylum Arthropoda; class Insecta; order Odonata; family Coenagrionidae; genus Pyrrhosoma; species Pyrrhosoma nymphula. Next base: position 91,774,677 of record OY754329.1, read on the forward strand.
TCCAGATTCAGTCGAACGCCTTATGGTCAAAACTTTGCTCTGTAAAGAACCTTTTTAAGTCACACTGAAGCTTTTTCTGACATTGAGGGAACCACGTATACCACTCGGATAAATGGATGAAATTATTGAGGGTATTCCGTTGTTTACAACTGTTTTCGACTGGAATATCTATTAGTTTGCAACTTACTTAACATGAATGGATATAAAGCACATTATACTTCCGAAGAAGACAATATAACGAGATTGATATTAATGTCGAACAATAAAATTTGTTTTGTTCCCACAATTTATTTAACCAATCGATACCGACGGTTGCAACATCGTTTTCAAGGAGAAGGTTTCCATTTTAGACCTTGAAAATGACGGGCTAAATGTCTAAAATGGAAACCTTCTCCTTAAAAATGAAGTTTCATCCGTCGAAATCGATTCGTGCCAAACATTTTGTGTCAAGTATATGCAGACTTTATCGTCCATCATTACGATTAATAGTTCAAAATTCCACAAAGTCACGCCTGAATCTACCACGTCTTTTCACAGTATTTCGAGGAAATGGTGCGTGCAAACAAATCCATGATAAACTTCTCCCCCCCCCCCTCCCCCCAGAGTATAAGGATTCCCGTTCCCATCATAACGAAGCTGATGACGGGCAGATAAGATCATTTGCGACATTTTGAGTACGCGGGTAGGCTATTAAGGATGGATATTTATGGAGAATGGAGGGAGGGTGGATAGAAACCTGGCGTAGGAATTATCCTACTCCTATCGAAAGGCGCCAAGGGGACCCGAGTAAAACGCCGCATCCCACGGACGGAGTACTGCACTTAAGTACTCCACTCACAGCATCAAAGTAGGGATTGAGATTCAACTGAAAAACCTCTGGCCCAGTCAGGAATCAAACCCGAGCCCTCGGAATGGGAAGCTAATACTCAAGCCGCCACACCAACTTAATCCTCCCCCCTAACGAAGGTCCTCATAACCAAATCCACACTTCGTTTTCCCAAGACTTCTCTGACTAAACAGGTTCTCTTACATCTCAATGGTTTGCACATCCTATTCTCTACAATATTTGCAAGAAGTGACAGGCACCGGTTTTTATATGTGAGAAAACTTATTTTTCTTGAAATTTTTTATCAAGTCCGGAATAAAATTTATTCTGTTACAAATACCAATTTTTGGAGATATGCCATTTCCCTGCGAAAAAGTAAACAGAAGTGTTTCTGTCACGTGTAAAAGGATGAGATTAGAAAAAAGTGTGGCCAATTTTCAACCGCAACACCCTTTGATATTAATACCAGTGTGCCATACTTCACAATAACATAATATAGTGATGAAATCGTGAATTCAAACAAAAGGATTACTTCCCATCTCCTCCTTGGTCCCAGAGGACCCCCAGGTTCACGATGACTGGGACCAATCGTTTCCTTGCCCGGCCTTCACTGTGGAAACTACAAGCTACTTCCTACTTCATATCTTAGTTAACACAAATTTTATATTACATGCGCCAGAATGGAGGTCCTTCGGCGATTCAGGTGCATATGTGTCACTAGTACATGGATGATATTAGTGCTACGTCGATTTTCAACGATACATTATCAACCACTCAATCCAGTAATTTCGCAGACTACTTGGCAATAAATGCTGTGACCGTTTAGTGCGCAGCATTTCACCAGCTTTCGAAGTTCTCGAACATCGAGTTCTGCAAAAACGATAATAGAGCAACACATTTTTAATTTTGATTTGAATTGTCGGTTCCCAGGACCCCTTCCCCAGAGCCCGGCCTTTATTTGCCCAGGCCACACAGAGGTAGTACATTTCCCTACACATCTATTCGTGGAACTCCCTTCTCTACATAGTATCGTAAAGGATTGGCTTCGCTTTTTCGACCGAAAACTTAGCTTCCACCTCCGGTCTTGTGATGGGATACAAAACTCTTTCATGAAAAGGACTTCATCAATTGCGGAAATTTTTTCGGTTAAAACAGTTACTTTTTGTAGCCTTCGTAGCACCAATGCATTGCCTGACACAAAAAGCGTTGGATAGATTTGCGTCCATTAAAATCACAGGTAAAAGCACTAAATTGCGTTACATCATTAAACGGCTATGTACAACCACTTTTCTGAGTGATTCCGCTGCTGACTTGACAGAAATGAATAGGCATAACATAGGGTATTTTACGCTTCAAATTAAGTAAGTGAGGAAAACTAATAAAATTACATGTGCTAATGCAAAGATATTTGAAAGAGAATCGAGATTAGTAGACATATTTGCAAAAATATACTTCTTCGCGCTATTTTCAACAGTTTTACGTTGCTAAATTACGCGAAAATTATTCAAATACATCGGGGTGAGAATTAAACTTTTTAGGCTAAAAACAATTAGTCTATATGGGTTGATAAAGAAGTAGAAAGACCCGTGTGGTGTCAAAATGGTCTCATATAATAGATAATCCCCCTTTTTTTTGGCACTGAATTTGTCTGGTCCCCCTCCAGTACTTTTATGGGTCCAACGCCATTTTTCCCTTTCAAAAAATTACCTCAACTATTCTCCCAAAAATCATTCAAAGTTCAAATCATTCACTCTCCCCGCACGTGGTTTCTCGATAAGTATTTTTTTTAGTGACCGAATGAAACGTCTTCTCCCGAATGCCTTAAGCGTTTCATTTCTTTTCGAAGCGTTCATCCTCATACCTTTCAAGCCTTTCAGAACCATCCACTTTTCAACGCTTTCCTCTCACTTTTCTCTCTCCCTCTTCCTCTCCTGCCGCCCACATCTTCCTCTCTAAAACCCTTCCACACTTATGGCCGGGCATAACTTAGAAATTAACTTAAGTCGGTAGAATTTGAGCACGTGAGTCATACATTGCGTTCAAAGCACCTTGAGATCACAAAACCAGAAGATGGCTCTCAGCAATCTATTATGTACGTCGCTTAATAGGCCAATGGATGAAGAAGAATGATTTTTTTTAAGCTTCCCAATCAGATGCTACCTTTCCACGTGCCAATAGCGATGAGTGAGTAAAATGCTGAAGAAAAATTAATTTCGATAGAGTTGAGATAGATTATCTTATGGAGGTAGTTCGTAAGTGACTAAATTTGTACAACGAAATGGATCGCAATTTTTAAAAAAATTGAATCATTCTTTGAAGTTGAAGATAAATCATCATCTAGGCATTCAGCCAAATAAATGGGCCTTTGATTTCCCTGGCCGCGAGGAGTTTTCTTAAACATTTACTTCATAAAACAGTCCTTTCTCCAGTATCAAATCACTTTTAAATTCCTCTTATATGCTGCCTCCAGCTTGTCCATTATTCCAATCCTTCTTCCTAAGCCAAGTTAACCCAATATTCTCTAACCTATCACCTTATTCTGGCTGTCATAACCTCAGCAGGGTTCGTCTACATCTACGAAATGCCGTGCAAGGCACCTCCAGGGGGTGTGGCACGGGGTTATTCCACAACAGGTATGCAATACACGTCCCAGCTCATGGTCGAACTCCGAACGCTCCCTTGTCCTCTAGGCGCGAATAAAAACACAGTCAGGAAAACATTTGAAGCCCAAACCAGAAATAGATGGAGTTCTATGCCGGCAAAGATGCTAACTGGCCGCACATGGGTAATCATACTAACTCTGATTATTATTACTAATACTTTTAATTCATGGATGCTTCGAGATACTGATTCGAGCAAAGAATAAAATCATGCGAGACATTTAAAGCGAGGTGAGGTAATAGCAATAGTGGTAAGTTATTAAACATAAGTACAATATATATTCTAAGAAACAAAATTCTGTATCATATTCATACCTCAACAGTCATGTTCAGCCATTCACGGTTATCATGTCTTAAAAAATGCGTTATCAACTTAAGGAAAGAGAGTAGAGTTCGCATTAATTGTTTTGAAAACACCGGCAATTGCAGCCTGAGCTTGAGATCATCTATATCTACATCATCTACATGCTACCCTTCAAGCCACCGCAAAAGCGTGTAGCAAGGAGTGTTAGGGCACGAGCCAAGGAAGGGGGGGATGGAAAAGGGGAAAGGGGTGGACTGAGGTGAATTGCGTTTTAACGATGTGTCTCAAGTTATTGCAATGCCGTGTTTGCTACAATCACTAATGGTGCACGGGATGAAGGAATTTTAGTACCTGTCAGTTCGGAAGTGTATCTCTCCTATTTTGTCACCTCTAACAGTTCTACAGATAAAGATCAAAATAATATCCTCCGTGTCGTACTGTAACTCGCCTGTTCGGAGTTTTTCAAGTAATCTAAGCCTAGTGTGTAGCTTTCGAGTCTCCAACGGTTCCCAACCTAATACTTCCATCATCTGCGTGGCACTTTATTTCCGTCCGAATGCAGATTTTAACGAATCGTGTGGATTTCCTTTGTATTATATTTAATTCGCAGATCAAATATTTCTGCCCTGGGTCCCAAATGCTCGCGGCGCATTCGAGATGTGACCTAACCAGAGCAAAGTGGCATCTCTCTTACTTTTTCATCGGTGAACCTTCTTACTATTTCTGTGATAAATTGTAGTTTCTTTAACCCAGCTCCGCAAATGTGTCGTATGTGTTTTCCCCAAGTTAGGTCTGAAGTTAAGGTGATTCCCAAGAATTTGACGTCATCTGATTCCCTTGTATTAGCCCCTCTCACTTTTAAAATATAGCGTTGGTGTGCGTTCTTTCGTAAGAAGTGTACCGCAGTACATTTGCTAATGTTAAGTTTAAGTTAGGTTACATCCTTAAATTTAGCTCATGAATTTAATGTGAACGGGCCATAAGTTACGATATGTTCTCACATTCGGTGGAACCGAGGTTTAAGTTAGTTTATGATCATATCCACCATTGGAACTGGTTTAAAGTTATGTTATATTCTTATGCTCAATGTGAACTTTCCCGCCCTTAACCTTTAACCTTCCCGCCAGGGCTTTAGTAACGTATTGCTCTTAAGTTTCGTTTCGGTATTAAGTTGCATTACGCTCTTTTTTCAGTGGAACCAGAGCTTAAGTTACGCTGCATTCATGTGCTCCATAGGAACGTTCCTTAAGCTACGTTATGATATTGAGTGACGCTTTTATACTCTGTTCGCGCCTTGACTGGCATCTTCCCTTCCCCTCACACACCTCTCCGACAGTTGTCGTTCCCCTCCTTCGCAAACGCGGAAACTGCAAGCCCTTCATCACGAGAACCAATCACGGATTTGACCAAAAGGATGGGAAGGAAGTGGACGGAGGCTATGGAAGGCATTCGATACGATGTCTTTGTTCTTCCCCATCATCGGATACTCGCCGCTGGAAGTGGACAGCCGGAGGAGGTAGGGGAAGGGGACACAAGGCCTTAAAGACAATAAAGGCGCCGACGTTTCCTTTTGTCGGACGCAATAAACGCTAAAGAAATGGAAGCTTAACTTTTTCTCACGCGTTGGTTAGTAATGAAGCGAAAAGTATCCATCCTTTTGAAACGCTCGCTTTGTCGGTTAATTTCCCAGGTCAACACGGGACGTAAAACAAGTAGACGAACGGACTCTTCGACTTCGCAGTTTCCGGTGGGATGCGAAGCCGACGGTGAGACAACTAGGAGTAACCTAAACAAGAAAAACTATGTAATCAGTAAGCTAAAAACACGATATTGTAAATGAGCTTCTTTAACATGCTTCTTTAAAGCGTATATTTGTAGCATCCTCTTCCATATGGCTATGAATCTTGGGAGAAAAGAACCTTAGAACGAAAACGAATGGAAGCAATAGTGGTATGGTATCATGGGAGAATGACGAAGACCAAATGGCCGGAGGGAATCACTGATGAAGAGATGAGAAAAAGGTAGTTTGAAAGGCTTATTGTACCGATATTAAGACCCTACAGCCTCCTGGAAACAATAAAAGAAGAAAAATGAATGGGAAGAATAGTGAGGAGAGACATCGACCAAATTATGAGGGATGACAGATTGAAGTTCATGGTTTTATTATACATATTGCTTGTGGTTCATGAAGACATTATGTGAAGTGATTAGTTGAAAAGAGTATGTAATGGTCGACTTTTCGGATTCATGACAGCTGAATATTATGACGTGAAAACGGGAGTCGAACGCAGAAGTCGGGTTGGCGATGCGCCGACCAGGCAACCCGAAGGTAGCGGGTTTGCATCCCGCCTCAGAAACGGATTAAGTTTTTCATCTTAAAATTAAGGTGGTTGGAGCGAATTTTGCTAATGTACAGATTTGCGGGAAAGTTTACATGCGTGTCCTCATAAGTGATATTTATGGATAAAAGTGAAAAAATTGCATCGTACCGATTTGGTTTTTTGATAATTCAATACCATTTAAACACGTAGTCTTATGGCACATAATATATATTTTGTAATGACTCAATTACATATGCACAGATTTTCTTCTAAACGCGAAATTATTCATTTCTATTATTATAATTCTTGCTAACCAACGTAAAAATGTGAAGCAGAGTCTAATATTCGAAAATAACACATTTAAATATAATTTCTTCGAAATTTCAAATAAGGCGCCAAAAACTCTAGCCATAGCATGCTTTAATTAAGGAAAACATTAAAATATAATTCTTGTATCATTTCCATTAATGTGTGTATGGTAGGTTCCAATGCATAAACAGATGCACTTATATGAATTCTGGTTCAAGATTTTTTTCGTCTTACTTAAAATATCATTAAAATGTTAACTCAATAACCCACGATTACCGCTCCAGCAACCTTTAAGTCTTTTGTCAGAAGGACGATATATAAACTTTGCAGTGAGAGCACCTTAACTGTCTACTAAGTTACAATTAGGACAAGGAAAAAGGCAGTTGAATATGCATTAGAGGAAAAGTAGTAAACCGCTTTTGCAGAGCTAAGAGTAACCCAATCACGCAAACTTCGTTCCACAGTCTTCAAGCATGGGGAGAACATTAGATGTGCATAAAAACCGGGCTCAAAATCATAATGAATGAAAGAAGGTAAAACGCTTCAACGAGATTTTGGGACACCAGGGTATTCCTCTTTGATCTGGGTACATCAAAGGCTGGTGTCGCTTCAAGGTGCAAGCTCCGATCACAAAGTAATGACACCATTTTATGAAGCAATTGTTCTATTCAGGCAATTCAACGCCACTACCTCTCTGAGCTCAACCGGCGAATAAGCGCAGCGTTCACCGGGAGGAGAATGCGACCCTTTTCAGTAAACCTTCCCATCCTATTTCCTTTTGAGGTGTAAACATTTCTGCGGTGGCCTCGTTGAAATTTGACAAATATGTTGATAAAAACCGAGGATGCGCGAGAAGATGAACAAAGCTTGGACGAGCACAGCAGATATTCGAGATGATTTATTGGAATTGAATCTAGGCATCATGGAGGCACGTGTTATAGTACCACTCCCACGAAAATGTGTGCGTGTAAAATAAACATGAGAAAAGTATTTACAAAGAGCGGAAAAGTCTTAAAAGATACTTAAGGATGTATAGAGTTTAAATGCTGAAAAAAATTGAGGGTGTGATATTAAAAAAAACATTTAAAAATATTAAATTCTCTTCAGTGATGATTTCTATCATCAAACTTGGGTTTCATAAATAAAATTATAATTAACTTTTTGAAAATCCTGCTGAAACAGGCAAAAATATTAGCGAAAAAGTTTAAAAGTAATGAATGAAGTAAATAATTAAATAGAAATTAATGTGTCTTTTATTTTAAATTAAAACTATATATTTACAGTGATAAACATTATATAATATCAAAATGCCAAAGATTTCTTTAGATACAACATTTTTGGTGAAGCAGGTGGAGCTGTTACTGGAGTGTCCCTTGTTTAGTAAGGAAAAAAATAATAAAAAATAGCCTAAAAAATAATGAGGGGTTTGACAGTTCTATTTAAATAACTTGAAAATCTACTTAAAAGTTCGTTAGAATTATTTAAAATTTATTATCTTTTTAAATAATACGAGTATTTGGAAAAATGCATAGCTACATTCGCGCCATGTGTAAGTTAGTGAAGAACGTAAATAGGAGCTTGCTAGCCATCTATTAGCGCACATCAAATCACTACGCCTATCAACTGAATCATATGCACCCACGCGTAGCCTTTTATTTAGTTGATGAATTCTTATGATACGTTAGTAAATAAGAGCAGAAACCACAGTAATTTATTGGTCAATGAAGTTGAAAGGTGACTAAGCAATTGGTGAACAAAGTTGACCAACAAATTAATTTATGTAGATAATTCATTTCTGAACGAACTACTGAATGTTTACGAAGAAATCGTAGTTCATGAGCAAATTACTCACTGTATATTTATATGTTTACTATTACCTATTTATTTATAAACTATCGAAAACATGTCCACGAAGAAAGGGGCCCACAATGGCTCCTGGAGAGTAATCCGTATTTCACCATTTCTGGCCGGTTATGGGACAATACCGGCCTTTAACTCCCCCCGCCTACAAAGAACCTTGCCATATTCCTCCATCAAATCCCTCTTCAGTAAGTATTCATATCTTCCGCCCATCGCTCCGTCGAAAATCTTTTTCTCCGAAATTCTCTACCTCCCTGTTCCTACGTTTCTCCTCTCTCACAATCCCTTTTAACATGCCATGATCTCTTTCTCTCCAAATCCACTCTCCTCAGTATCTGAACTCACGTTACTAGAGTCTCCAATCTGCGCTTATCCCCTTCTTACTAAGACCAAGTTTTTGAATCACAAAATTTCTCTCTCCATATATATTTCACAAAACATATCCTAATGTTTCTGCTCGTGGTCTCCCAAATCGATTACACTCTCCTTGATAATTCTTCCTTGGCTGGTGCATTATTCCTCCTGCTGTCCTACCTTCAAAATAAAATATCATGAAAAATACTTTAAGACAAAATGTTTCACTGCTGTAGTTTGTGTCTTCACTCATTTCTCACTGAAATTCATTCAAAGGAATTTCAACTACCGTCAGTATACGTATCTGGGTAGCATTTTGAAGGAGAATGGATTTACTGGTAGGAACATCAGATGCAGAGTTGCCCTCGCTAGAGAAACATTTTCGAAGAGAAGGGAATTGATGAGGTTGGATCTGAGAAGAGACGTAAGGAAAAGGCTGGTGAAACCTTTAATATGGAGCGTGGCGCTGTATGGGTCGGAAACTTGGTCATTGCGAAGGGAGGATGTGCGTAGACTTGAGGCGTTTGAGATGTGGGTTTAGAGACGGATGGAGAGTGTGAGATGGGTGGCGAGGAAGACGAATGAGGAGGTATGGATATGGTTGGAGAGGATAGGAAGCTTGTGGCAGAGATTCGGAGAAGGCAGAAGAGATGGATGGAGGAGGTTTTGAGAGGAGAGGGCGTGCTGAAGAGGGTGATAGAGGGGAGAACACTGGGGAAGTGTGGAAGAGGAAGGAAGAGGATAGGAATTCTGGACGAAATAAGAGGAGGCAGAAGATATGAAGAATTGAAGAGGGAGCTAATGGCGGGACATCCTTAGGAAGGAAAGCGAGACAATGTCTATGGAATTGGGATGGAGGATGGGGACTGTCCAAGAACCTACCAATCAATGGTAGAATACTTAAATGAATGACTTTATAATTTAGCTGGTATTCATGGATTTGTAACGACTTAAAAAAACACGTACAACTTGTGGATTTATTGCATGAAAAATTCACTTGAATTATCATAGTGACTCAAGTATTTTAATTCTCACAATTTTTTCATTATATTGCTCTTATTCGCATGACTTAAACGACATTTCCTTATTTACCAAAACTTTTTAAACACTTTCGGTAGTTCGAAGTACTCCTGAGACCCTGATTAGTCACTCATAGACAGTTCACTAGGGTTAAACCAAAATAGCACATGGGATACCTATGCCCCACTCGCGACTATTCCCTATATTCCCCTAATTTTCCCTGTTTGGCTTTTTATAAGAAGCAAAATCATCTCATCAAATCAGGTAAGCAAAATCATCTCGAACTATTATTCTACGGAAATATGGTATTTATTCTCATTTATCTTTAAAAATTGCTTAGTTGTATTTATTCTTTCTTCTCGCACACCATTCACGAAAGCCACAAGGGCAGATCGAGACTAATTCTACCAAGACGCGCCACACTAATTACATGTTCTTCCCCAATTCATTTTTCTATGCACTTTCTTTTTATGGTTGGTGTCCTAACATACTCAGCCACATGCCCTTGTGGCAGTTTTCAGGGTATTACGAATATTACTATGCTTGCTTCCAGAAAAAATTGATTAAAGCCACGTCTCAGCAGAAAAGAAAATTCGAATCGAGCAACTCAGTATCCCACGACTAACACAATGAAGCCATCTTGAGAGGAATGCAATTTAAGTATAGGGGGCTAGAGCAGGTATTCTACAGTTAGTTAAAGAAAATACATCTCCGCAAGGTAACGATCTCCCTCATCTAAAAATACACGATAATTGGAACGGGGAACAATTTTTAAGACTTTTTGCTCCGGAGCACCAGAAAGCCTTCTTAGAGGATCCAAGTTTTTACAAGTTACGCCCGGTGCGTATGAAGGTTAATTTCGTCTTTGTACTACTTTTACAGAGAGTGGGCAAACGCTCAAGGGTTGAGGTGGAAGTGACACGACTATCCAATTTCAATCTCTTCTCTCTTTAATAAGGTCGAGGCGAAACGCAGAAAAAGACAAAAAGATCACTGACAGTGAGATTCATTCAAGTCAGTCGATATTTCATCCTTATCTTTACCTTCGAAGCGTCGCAAAATCCCTCCACGGCACAAGTATGGCGTTTATTTGCACAAGGAAGATTTAAAATGTTCCAGTAAGATTTAAAATTAAAATACCGTATTTCTGCGAATATAAGCCGCACTCGAATATAAGCCGCACCCCGATTTTTGGGGTCTCAAACAGGGAAAAAAGTTAATACGCGAATTTAAGCCGCACCTTTTTTAGTGCATCCCGTACCACCGACAGTATTAGGAATTGGAATTTTATATATGTTTTTACATTACCCATGTAACTGTGACACTACGTTACCTATATTTTCCATTAATATATGAATAAATGGTGCACCAATTTGACTTTTTTCAGCGTTATTTCTTACTTTCCCCGTGGCTTAATCGAGTTTTGCTGGCTTCCGCGTGAATCTGAATGACTGATTTTCTCAAATCGGAAATTTTTATAATTTTTTAAGAAAGTTCTCGAATTTAAGCCGCACCTCGACTTTGAGGCCCCAAAATCGGGAGAAAAAGTGCGGCTAATATTCGGAGAAATACGGTATATCAAATTTATAACAAGATGAGAACTGATTGGAATGAGAATACTTGGTTGTTCCACAACAAATGTTGTTGTTGTTGTTGTATGTGGAACAACCAAGTATTCTCATTCCAATCATGAATTCAAGGTTCCATAAAGTTACGGCTGATACCATCAGTTATATCAAGATGAGAACTGAAATTTATCATGAAAAAGGAGTAAACGTTTACTTCAAAGCAATTGTTTCAGATGAAAGATTGAATGAAACAATAAATAAAGCAGGATGGGCATTTGCAATCTGACCTTCTCATCTATAGACTCAACTTGACCAAAATACATGCGCAAGGAATTACAAAATAATTTTTTTTTAATGGAAAATAAATCATCTGTCGGCAATTATCGACCGCAAATTTTTACGGATAAATTTTGCTTGTTGTTCGTCCGTAACTGAAAGTTCCATGCAGCTTTTATCTCACACACTAAAAATTTACCTCCTGTGAATTCCAGGCAGTACGTAATGCTCATTGCATTTCGTATGTAATCTAGAAGATAGCCTGCGCATTGCATCACTCCGGAGGAGCCTGCATCGCATTCTGAGTAAACAACGCCGTTCCGCGGCGATAAAGCCAGCAGCAACTCCGAGGCAGAGCTTAACTGAATCATTATGCTACGCGAAAACAGCTCAGCTTGGAATGCGTAACGCTGGATCCAAAAACCAACGGAACGGAAATGGCTTGCAAGCGTAGGCAGTACCTACCTGCATCGTGCCAGCTTCAGGACCGGTAAGCCTTAGAGCGACGGGAGCGCACCTCTTCCAGCGACGCCGAATTAATTACGGAATAGATTTCTGCGTGAGCAGCATCTGATGAGCCAAACTTAGGCTCTCAAATGGATTACCTGAGCTGCCGCGTGATTCCGTTCGCTAGGTGTGGGCGTCCCTGTAGTGCCCCTGGGCAATACAATTCAAGGAAGTATGAGCCATTTCACATCACAGCAAGTGCACAAAGCATGATCGAAACGAGATAGACAGTGACAAAAAGCCTAATTTTAGATAACGATTCAGTACAGGAGCCTGTCTTCTGAGACGGTCTTAAATACTGCCATATTCTGGCACACTGCATTTACCCTCATTACTCGCATATTCCTAGTTTGATTTTTTTCCTAGGTTCCACGCATTTTTCTCCCAAAGAGTCTCTGTGTATCATTCTATTTTTCTCAATATGCGTAGGGGTCACACGTTTAGTGTGTTTTCCTTTCCACGTTCACCCATGGCTTCCTTAGTCCACTCATTTATATAACTTTTCCTCATTTTTATGCTTATGTTTTTCCTCTTCGACTACTTCCCGCTATTTTAGCAATAAAAGTAACAACGATGCATATTTATTTGCTCCGATTCAAAAATGGAGCATATAATCAAGATCTCTTCATGTTCCACTTATTTTTTAACCCATATTTCCCACTGAATCAGACTTCAAATGACATATCCATTCCAATTCATGCCACATTTCACAAGCAGCAGAGATAGACTTACTCATCCGTGAATATTATATCCCCTATTACCCTCATCATGCAACCGTCTTACTTTTCTGCCTCTCAAATAGAATCGCTAACGTTATAAAGGAATTTTTATAACTAAACAAAAGTCCGGGCGTAATTTCGACGTAAGCCACTTTCAATAATGCACAAGAGTTACAAGTATGAAGGTATGAATACGATATCTGACATACTCTGAATAATACAACAATTTTTAAGATCTATACTTCAGATCCTGTTTCAGCACTCTAGTAAGGCAACGTACAGTACTTGTACATCCTTTCAAACACATTTTATGAGGAATCTTAGGAGAACGGAAAGACATTGAGAAAGTTACGAGTACTTTTGTCAGAATTCGAACCTGAGTCACAGACGCGGGTAAGCGATTCACAACAGAACATGATTTATCACAGCAATTTACTTTGTTTTGCGTGAAAAGTTTGTCTGCAATGAGACATGTCATCCTTTATTCCTCTTCATCTTTGAGCACCGCTCCAAATATTTATGGCCGAAGTCAAACATCTTTCTGAACTCCTAACTCATGATCCCTCTCTATTACCTTCTAACCCATATTCCTACTTCGCTGTTTTAGCTGCGTGCCTATCCTTAACGAGGGAGGGGAATTCTGCAGTCCCAAGGCTCCCGTGGTGATGAACGGCCATTACCGTCGCTCTATAAATGCATTTACGAGAATTACCTAAATGTCCTTTTAATTGTATGAGTAACATCCTCCAAAAGTATAATTACCTGGAAAGCATTCTGAGCTTTGAATATAAGCATTTCTGCCTCCTTAACGAGCTTTTTAGTACTCGTTGTCATCTTTATCGTCTAATTCATAATGTATTTAGGATGGTCAAGATTGCCCATAACAATTTTACTGCGGTCAGAGAGTACTTGCACCGTAAATGTATTAAGATATCGTAGGAGTTGCCCACTAGATGTGAAGGAGTTGAGACTCTCACAGCAGTGCCCACTTTATTCAACATGAATGGTGGATTATTTTTCATTGTTTTGAATGAAATTCGCCTTGCATTTAGATGGCTTGGTGGTGTAACTGGCTAACACACCTGACCGAGAATTGGGAGATCCGGGTTTGAATTCCGGTCAAGTCAAATGATTTTTTCATAGCGAATTTCACCGTCTTTGGTGTATGCATGGTGGAATTCGACTCCGGGACTAACTTCAAGATGAAAGCTTCAAATTAACGTTCAATGCTATGCTGAAAACAATATTTTTAGTGGAGTATGCAACGAAGTTGGCATTGCGATTTACAGGGATGTGTATTAACAACTAACAAACTTCACTAGGCATCCCTGAATTTGGATCGATGTGTCAACTGTCAACAATTCAGGCTGAATGCACTTTCTCGTGGGTCTGACTCCAGTCTCGGGAAGAAATTTTTTTACGTAGTGTTATCAAGCCGAATAATTATATGAATACCAGCGATTTTAAATGATTTTTGCACAATAGCTAAAGCTAATGTAGAATTCCTCGGATTTCAACAGCATTCATGTCACTTATTCCATCTTCCTAGCACCTCCTTGAGCCATAATACTTCCAACAGATGAGCTTTAAAATTGTCTAGTTCATTCCTCACCCATTGAAACTTATATTCCTTCCGAATTACCTAGATTACTCACTACGTCTGCATTTTCAAATCCATCACCTTAAATTATTCCAAAACTGCTATTACTAATACCTCAGAAATTCCCCGAACAACCTTCCTGGAGATTCCTTGTATTAGTTTGAATGAGCACATGTCTTTTAAACTCACCGTTAATATAATTCGATTGGTACCATAAATCACCATAATTTACTCATATTTGAAATACCATAGTGAAAATGAGTAAGTTAAAGTATGAGGAAAACGTCCGAATTTATATCAAGTAGCTCAAATTGTACCAGGTTTATGACAAAAAAGTGCTCGAATATGTAAAAGTAAGTGATTGGATTTAGTATTTAATTAAAATTTTGCTTAAAATCAATCAACCCTTCTGATTGATTTGATCATGAATGTGGACGCTTGTTTTTTTCATTACGACTGATTAAAAAGCAAATTTCAAGTGATTATTTGAAATGTGCATTTATGGAAATGCAGTGTGGGATTGAAATAGCAAATATATTGCGAAAAGGAAGAAAAAATATCGCTGAAATAATTAACCGATGAAAAAATGACAATTTGCTCTTGGTTAAATTGAAATTAAAATGATAATAGTAATAAATAAACAAGGATGTGACATTTGTAACCACCCGAGTTCTCTCATGTTATTTAATCATGAATGCATTTGAAGTGATTCATTTTATGCACGATCAACTGCTTTTCTATTTCCGGCACTGAAAAATATTCTAAATTAGATGTTAAATTTTTAAATGAACAATATTCGGAATTAATTACTATGGAATAATCCAAACTTGATGATTGAAACAATGATGGATTTTTGGTTGTTATCCAATTTATATTCTTAATTAAAACTATACCGATTATGCAGATCAATAGGAAGAGTGTTTGGTGATAGACCGGAGATATGTTCTTAAAGATGATCCCTTGACACCAAACAGCCAATGTGTAAGCTAGATTGTTTCAAGGATACTTCTACAACTTCTTTGAATGCATATTCAGGCCCACCAGGGGAGTCAAATGAACTCCGATCTTGAACACACGAACTTCACACGCAGAAAAACATAGGATAAAGCGAGCTTAACCCAAGCTTATGGATCTTAACTTTTGGTAGACTGCTCAGAATAAGAGAGGTCAACGTTATCATTAGTTTGTTTAAGTGTATGCGTAGGTTCTCTGACAGTTCCTCATTTCAAATACTCCAACCCCCCTCGCCAGGTCATTTATAGCCTTTTCCCGCACATATTGCTCCTTTTGACCTATATTAAGTCCCTCTTCAACACTTCCTATATGGTTCTTTTTCACCATATAGGCGGATTTGACCAATCAGATGAAATACGAGAATTAGACAATAAAGAGGCTATACTATATGTTCTCGTAATTTTTGAGCCTCTAAAGTGACCAAATTTTGACGTCATAGCCTCTAAAATTTCAAATAGGGCCATTCAAAAGTTGAGATTTGTCGGGGCAAGTGACGTCTCATTCACGGATTTTCCGAGGCTCGACCATGTCGAGTCCTTACTGAATAAGGCTCTAGGTCTTACACATTAAAAAAGTCGTGATTCCTCGAACAACTTGTCAGCATGGTAGAAAAGAACCAAGAACCCATTCTGCAAAGTGAACATAATTACATTTATGTTGACCCATAAATGAGTAAATGATGGCTGGTTCCTTAACACCTGTGAAACGCCCACACGGGCGATTCACAGATGCTAGACAGTCGGGGACTACAGACTTTGTGAAACGCCCAAACGTCCCCTGTAGTTTCACAAATAATCCACCAACACCTGGGACTAACTTACGGGCTTTTAAAGAAAAATATCCCACCATACTACAAGTATCAGCCACCAGCAGTAATTGACACAAAAACCCATTTTTTGTACTGGGACAGACCGATACTCACTGACAGAACCATAGATTATAATAGAACGGATATCCTATTAATCAATAAATCAGAAAAAAGGCAAATATAATCGATATAGCAGTACCACTAAGCCACAACGTAAGGTCCACCGAGAGAGAGAAAATCTCAAAATACAGAGATTTAGCCGACGAAATAAAAAATATCTGGAAATTGAATGATGTCAGCATTCACCCGATAGTAATCTCTGCGGAGGGAGTGATGTCCTATATGTTTAAAAAACAAACTGAGAAGCTGGGAATAAAAAAACTAATAACTAACCTCGGGCAAAAAGCTGTGCTACTTCAAACTTGACAAATCGTGAGGAGATTCCTAAGCCAAGAAAATTCGGACACTGTAGGATAGGGTGAATTCTTTTCCTGAACTTCCGAGCCTAATCCTAATCCACCTTTAGGATAGGTGAAATTTTTCCAGTTGGTGTAATACTAGCTGAGAAAGTGTGATAAGTTGACAATAATAATAATAATAATTTCTATCTAATCTAATAGCAGACGCCAACTACTAGATATTTATTAAATGGACGAACACACACAAGAATGGAGATCCAAAGTACTGCACGGAAACTTTCCAACAGTTATCCAGGAGGAATAGGTTGACAAAACTGCATCTTTAAAATGGCTCCAGGATGGCTATCTCTACCCCGATACCGAAGGTCCCTGCCATGCCCTGGGATGTGTAAATATTCTACACAGGCGGGATTCGAACCCGCGACCTTCGGTTTGGCAGGCGAGGACTTTACCACCGAGGTCGACAGGAGAGTTTACCTAATTTGAAATTTATATATAGCTGGCAGTTGTAGCTTATGGAAAATATTCTAATGTTTCGCTTCGTTATACATTTTTAGGCTCTACATAAACCAACCCTGGTACCCATAGCCCTATATTTTGCCTCATGAGCTTCCTACCATATTTCGTGTAACAACAGCCTTCAAAATTGGCACTCTGAGAATTAATATCGAGTAAACGATAGGCTGCATGAGACTCTACAGTTGCAACTTCACATAGAGGGTGGTATTTGGAGGTTTTAATTGGTCAACCGACAACTATGTGGGCCTAGATTTATCCTCATTTAACTTGTAACTTTTCTGGAGCACATTAACCAGATCGTGGAACATAAATGAATGTACATTAAAAATTAAAGTGAGCGCTAAAAATTAAGATGGTGCATAGCAGGTGCACTAGCACTAGTGCAGCCAATATGAGTAAACTCTTTTCTGGGAGGCTCCTTCCATCGTGTTTTGGAGGCATTATTCCTCAACGGAGTACGAGCACCTCCAACGCTAATGATGCATAAATTGCCGGAGCGCGCTCCGTATTAATGATAAGGTAAAAACTAAGTAAATTACTTGCATAGCGCAGAGGATCTGAGGCGCTCGGTAAATAAAAGAAGGGAGGTATCAAATTTTCTGGACAAATAACGAAGGAGCACTTTCAGTATTTCCTCAAATGAATTTTGGTAGTAGATACTTAAATGATGAAATCACATTCCTCTAGATACGAAAAATAGCTGTATAAAATCTAATTTTAGATCCCCGGAATTTTGACTCAACTGCTTTTTACCACTAATTTAATTATCCTGAACGTTATTTCAACAACAGAAAAGTTATATTGAATATATTTTCTGTTTGTGTATCTATTCTTATCCATCCTTTCAAATTCAACCACCTAAATTTAACCATGTAAATTCAACCAAGAAATGTAATATTATTCTTCCCTACTTAAAGACCAATAGATTAACCACATGTTTGCGGTAAAATGCCGATGAATCAAAATGACTAATTTTTTAAGGAATTTCAATTAAAAAATTAATTACACAAGGGCATAATTTTCAGGCACAACACTACCTCCACGCTCTTACTTAAACTTATTACAAATGAAAATTCAAAAATGTAGATTTTCAAAGCATGCATGTAATCTCTTTGCAATAGAGAAACTACGAAATATTTTTTACAGGAGAAAATAGACAGCGCCTTAGTCTCTTCAATGATAAAGGGAACTCTTTGTTTTTTGAATGGCGTTGTGTTGCACGCTATATGGAAAAGTACCGCAGCCAAACGATTTTTAGACGTCGTGTTCCTGGAATTTCTGTTTGCGTTACTGACGTACGCGCTCGGAAAAGAACCATTTTTCTATTCTTATTTGATTTTGAAAAGCATTTATAAATCCAAAAGCAGCGTAACAAAAAATAAAAAAGAGAACGGAATGTACATGTAAAAGTAAATTACAGGCATGGTTTCACAAAGGAGGCAAAAAAAGTTGCTGCAGTTTATGCAGTTTTGAAATACTCACTATCCTATCCCAGCAAGAATATCCACCGCAATAATAAAGCAAGATATGCGAGTAGGTATCCTGGAAATAAGTTCTGCTTCTTCACTTCGGGACTCACGTAAAGATAGCAGTTCAATTGTGGCAGAAAATATAATAATCATTATGAGAAGCTAGCAAACAACCAACGGAACCTATAAGTATTCTAAACAGTTATGTGTCGCAATTTTACGGGCTGTATTCCCGTATACATATAACAAAAATGCATAGTTAACTCTAGAGTCCAAACTTGATCAGGACCCTTACCATCTTGGGCTACGTAAGAGCTATAAAAATACGTTTATACATTGGAATAAATTGACTGTTTTTGGCTCCACTTCGGAGAAGTTTTGAATATTAGCTTTTATGATTGAATAAAATACGTTGTGCTCTTATAAAGTTCTGTAGAAAAGTGCGAAGTGTACTATTTAAATTATGAATACTAATTTATAAATTTGATTAAATTGCACATAGTTGTAAAGAATGTAAAGACAATAGTGATCCAGAGCGAAGAGCTGACCGCTATTTCCAGAAAGGTAGGTTCCGTAGTTGGTATAAATTGAGAGGATGAAATGATTTATTTACCTTTTATGACAATGCTGATAACTAACTTGACCTTTCAGTCATTAATGATGGATTCAAAAACGTATGCCAAAATGATACGAATTTTATAACCAGCCATCCTTCATATAGTCAATACCTTGTTAACGAAAGGTACCTCTCTAAAATATTTTGTTTTATTTTATTAAAATATTTATATTTTTGTTTGAGAGCAGTGAGGAAAAGGACAAATCTTTTAGAGTGTCGTGCAACGTTTCCTACAAAATAAGCTTATAAATGCTCTTTATATTTTATTCATGGTGTTAAAAACAGTTCCTCTTCCACTCTTGAGCATCATTTCAACAGGCGTCGACTGCTAACATGAAAACAATTTTAATAAAGCTTTCCATGGATTCCATGTGTCTAAATTTACTTTGAAATTTTAGGAGAGTTAAAAATCGTCATTGAAAAAAATCAAAGAAAACTTTATCGGAAATGGAACATTAAAAATGCCTCGAAGCACAAGAGAAACCGTTGAATAATTAAAAATTGTTATTTAAAAAAATCAGCAAAGTTAACTGGAAAATTAACACGACAAAAACGCCTCGAAATAAAAGAGAATTCCAATTTCCCTCCGATGCAGCCTAATGAAAATGAAATCATTAAGCAGTGACTTCAGCGTTATACCCCACGTCAAAAACATCAACGTATACGAATCTCGTTTTCACGGTGCGAAAATGAGGAATCCACCTCGTTTTCTCCGGACATAGCCGTTTGCCGGAGCGGTGGTTATCGCTCGGCCGGAAACCGTTTCCGCTGATGTTTATGCATCTATAATCGACCCGAGAGCTGAATGCGCACTCACTTGGAGGAGTTGAGATGAGAGCCATGTACTCGTCCTCACGATTGAGCCAATTTCTTTCTCGTACTCACTTTTTTTTACATTCTTCGTGCTTCCACTCTCGTACCCAACATCTTTTATTTTCTCCCGGTCCGAAATTCAGCGTTCGCCTTTCACTAGTGAAACCCCGAATAGTCATTCTTCAGGGTTGTTTGCTTCGGTCAATGGGGCACAAAAAAAACAGGAAAAACCTGTAAAAAAGAGTTCACTGAAGAAATGAAACTTTTGCTTGTTTTCAATGTTTTTCGTAATTGATGAAGGTGAATAAGGAGATCTACTGTTTCTAAAGCTAAAGTAAATGCAGAGGGGCACGCCGCGCCTCAAAGCATAGCATATATAATGCAAGGTGGTATTTTCTCCGGCGACAGCGGCCAACTAACACTCACCCCGACTACGCTGTAGACGGTATTTACCAATTGAATGGTTCCTTATTCATACTATGAACTTAAATAAGAGCTATAATAGATATTTTTACACTTGAGTTTGATAAATTGGTTAAAAAAGAAGGCTAGAAATTAAGACAAAAGACGTTAATACGCGCGATGGAACGTCGTTATAATAATAAATGATTCGTAACATAGTAATTACCACATGAATTGCGTGTACATAATAAAAACAATAATGTGTTAGGCCACATGTACTATATAAGGAGTGGGAAATGAATACAACACGTCAAAGGACAGGCTGCAACCGAAACACAATGATGCACATAACTTCGTAATGCATGAGCAACCTATCCGGTCACGAAAGTGGACTTCTTGCGCAGATTTAGCACCGACGAGGAGTTTTCCGTGCCGGAAATGTTCAGTGGCTCAAAACTAGCAACAAAATACTGGAATAACATATATTCAATGCAATGAGTACAAAATACAATTAAAAAATATCGATGTGTGTACTTGTAAACGTTTATGTTTCATTAAGGAGGCAGCCAAGCAAGGGCTCAGGACAAATAGGAGGTAACAGTTGCTGAACAGAGAGTTTGGGTAAAGGTTAAGGACGATTAGAAATTACTTGATGAAGACCAAAGTATAGTTTTATGCTGGAAAGGCTAGAGATGGCCTTTCTATGGGGGGGGACATGACACCAAGCTTGCCTCATTGCCAACTTATTTTACGTGAACACCTGGGATTAACTACATCAGTTATTTTTCTAAGTTAAATCTTATGATGGATTTTTTTTAGTATCCGTTGAATTTAAGCTAGAAACTTAAACAATGACGTTGTATTTTATCCTCCACTTTAGTCAATGGAATCAAACAAAAGGAACGTTCGCATGTTACGCAGGATTATCCAAACCTATAGTTGCAAAGACAAATTAGTATCCGGTTTCTTTCCAATTTTGTCCAAATCCCCGGAAACGAAAGAGGAGTGGTGGACGACACACAACAGCCACGCGTCCCCGTGTGCCCATCTCAAACGCGCACCAGCACGTTAATGCCCACCCGCGCCCGAGGCGGATCAAATTCGAGCAGACTCGGAAGGCTATAAATTGACCCTCGTCCCCCAATCGCCAAAATATCTTCCACTTCAACGCCCCCCCCCCCCCACACCATAACCTTTGCCCACTCGTAATGGTTCTACACCGCACCCGAATGAACGAGGTAGGAGAAAAAAACACCCAACGGCATCAGCTGCCGCATCCACCTTGTGGTGGTCTTCCAAGAGCCGCGGTTTTTCACTGAGCCGGTGAACTATTCCAGCCATGGGGATCCTCTCTCTTTTCTCCCTTAACTTTTCCCACAAACCTTATTCCTGTTTTTTTTTTCCATCCCTGCCCTATACTTCTCTCACTCTTTCTGCTCCTCTTTTCTCCCTCAATTCTACTTCTCCGTCCTCCTACGGTTCGTTTCCCTGCTCATACTCCCCCTTTTTGCTTTTTTCCTCGCCTCTCCGCTTCCTTCCACCCACTTCGAAGGTTCGGGATGTGGGAGCTGAAGGTGGAGACGGGCTTGAATTTTTTTGCAAACCGGTACAAAGGCTGATTGAGTCGGCTTTCTTTCTCTCTCGAAACTCTCTCCTTTCTCTCTCTCCCATCTGACGCAAACTGCGACCTCTCTTACAACCTTCTTTTTCTCCACAAACACACTCTCTGTCTCCCCTTCGCAATCAACCAACCCTTCTTCTCCTCGATTGACATCATTCCTTTTAGCGCGGACTTCGTTACTCCAACACCACACTGCTGTATCCTCTATATACACCCTTCGCGAAGAATAGCGTCTTTATTATTGGGGTAGGCGTACATAATATTGCACTAGATCAGTGGTTACCAGCCTCTGGTAACCTTGTCATCAGTGGTTCTTGCGTAGAATCGCCAAATATACCCACATTCATCACCCTGCGAGTAAAAACGTAGAATAACGTTTTTATAAATTGGGTAAGCAAATACCTACGTTATAATTAAGCTATATAATTAAAATAGCTGCTTATATACACAAAAGCACATGAAACTCTTTATTAGTAGACTCTTACCAGAAGAAACTATTGTTATTTGCTTCACTTCGTATCAATTTTGGCAGTTAGTATTCATGAATAAAATAAAATACTCACCTAGTAATTTTTTACAATTCTAATTCTAATATGGCTTAGCTGCAGAAGAGTAAAAAGTATTTTATTTTAATTATGAATACTAAGCGTTTCAGAAGCTTGATTACCATCAAGTCGTACCAATGCTTAGTTGGTTTTGCGGTATGCGAGAAACGCTGAATAATGGCGGAAGTTTGGAAAGCATATTATCTTTCTGTAAAGGATCACAACATGGGAATTATGGTGTGAAGAGAATTAGGAAACCACATCCTATCTTCCGTGTAAATGCCTAAAAATGGCTAGGACTTGGAATCTGTTACTGGGTACTCCCTTTCCGGAACTCAGGGGTATCAGGGATTTCCCCATTGGGAACATCCTGGCCTTTGGAAAAGCTATAGGGCTTTAGGGGTAAATTGATCATGATGGTAGGAACAATGGACCAATAGGTCTTAAGTGATTCAAGGGCCACAGGGAACTCCACCTAAAGTCAATTGCGAGGGGTCCAAGTATCTAGGGTACCATGGGATGCACCGAGGGCAAATTGGCTACAGAGGGGCAGGCGAGTAAAAAAAGGTTGGGAACTCCACCAGATGATTTGATACACCATGAAATTGAGTATTTTAGATGCCCCATCGGTCCAGAAGATTAATTAAAGCTAGCTAATAGAGAAGCTAGTGAAGCTAGTAATGGTAGGCGACAGATGACTGAGGTCACTTGCTCCATAAAGAAGTGTAAGTAGGTTGGTGTATGCGCAAATATTTGGGAAATGGAAGACGGTCGGAGAGAAAATTGGCTGCTTCAAAGGAAATACGCCAAGAGATTTACTGCTCAACAAGTTTCACGCATGATGTTATCTTTGCGTGGCACCGAAGTAGGGATTAAGACACCACTGAAAAATCTCCGCAACAGCCGGCATTCGAACCCAGGACATAGAATAACTTTTTAATTTGTGGAATAGGCGAATACAAAATAATTAAACTAGCTTGTTTGACCCACAAAAACATAAAAAAACTATCAGTTACTCCGTTCCAGAAGCTTGATCACCATCTAGTCGTAGCAATATTTATTAGGGGAGGTGACAACTGATATTATTACAGGTGAGTAGTTTTGTATGGCTGACAAACGGGGTAGTGGCACGACTAAGGTCCTGTTAGCGGTCACTTTATAAAGTCCACGAAGGACAATCGCTATAAACGGAAGAATGCAATGTAACCTGCATCCTGTGAGATCCTTGCTGTAGGTAAACTGTTGATTAGACCGAAGGTCAGCAGGGCTTAAACGTAAAACGTTTTATGACCGCAGATAGGCTTTCGCGGCGTTGATCAGATGATGTCAGCATTTTCTGATTCTCGCCAAATTTCCAAATACGCCGAATTTTCGGGTGCACGCAGCACGTTCGGATTTGACGGACAACATACGCGGACCCGAAAATACACATATGAACTGTAAAGATTTTTATTTCACTTAAGCATTACTCTTTTTTGTCAAATATTCATTTCCGCAAAACATTTTACAAAAACAATATCCTCCTTCAGAAAATTCTTCCGACAAATCCCCTCTAAATGGCTTATTATTTTCTTACGTCGTCCTAGCTAATAAAACATTCTCTCCTCTATCACGTCCTTCCGCATCTCAATGCCTCTTCATTTCCTCCAGTCAACTCCCTTGGCCTCCCTTGAATATCAAGAGGAATTTGGGTGAGTAATCATCCTTTCCAAATTCATTAGAAGACTGCAAATTTCGGGGGTAGTATATTAACTTTTCAAGAGACGGGGACCGGGTATGGAAAACCCTGGAGTTTTGCGTGAATTAACTGTATGTGTGATGAAATCTTGAAAGTACGAATAAAATAAGAAAATGTCGAAGATTTTAAACAGCCTTATTGCAGTCGTGCATTGCGCATAGGTAAAAGAGAATGCAAAGAGCTATGAAAATGCAGAAGAAGAATGCCTAAACACTGGGCGTAAAGTTTCCTTTCAAATTGATAAGGTTCTAATAAAGTCCGCTAATATCTTAAACAATTTTTTTCAGCCTATCAGCTCAATAAAAATATTCTTAATGTAGTCGAAAATACACCATACATGTTTCTAAATTACAGAATGTGTCACAAAAACAAGTAATAAGCGTAGGATATATTTTTGTGCTGGCAAGAAATAACGAGAAACATGAAAAAACTTGTGACTGACTATTGGATGGGAGAGATGTGAATTTCAGCTCAAATCATTTCAATCTAAAGTTTTAACTTGAAACGTAGAGTCTCTCCATTTGGGGAATATGCGCATGCATGTACTTATAAAGCCCTATGGGTTCCCTTCCAACTTTACCAACTTAATGTATCTCAGTTACATAGCAGGATTTTTGTTGTTTCGAGAGAGATTCGTTTCTCGGGTAATCAACAATTGCGCCACCGCAATTGAAAAACGAGCTGTTAGGCCATTATTAAAACTATTAGAAAGAATAGGAGATAGAAAAGCTCGAAGTTAAACCTCCCATTTAATACATAAATGAGCTGAGGCTCCTTCTTGAGCATCAGCATTAAGGCGTTTTTGGCGCTTCAACTACGTGCGCGGAATGCCTGAAGGCAAGATACTTCATTTGCATTCTCCGAGGGTCCTCTATTTTCCTAAAGAAGCAGGTGAACTGGATAGCGTGGGATTGTTTTTGCTAAAAACAATGATTCTCGGCCAAAAATCTTTTCCTTAGAGAAACCAGGATAGCGTAACTGACATGTTCACACACAAGAACAAGTTCAAGGGAAAACATTATTGTGATTTATATACATATTAAGGTAATCTAATGGTTAAAATGGAAGTGGTTGAAAATTCTATAGATTTTACATGGGCTTCTGTGCACTACCAATCCTCTTTCTTCCTCTTCCCAGATTACCAAACATCCTCCCCTCTATCACAGTCTTAGGAAACCCTTCGCCCCTCACACCTCTTCTAATCACCTACTTTGCATCCTCTTAATCTATTCCAGAAGTTTCCTTTCCTGACCAGCCATACGAAGCACTTCTTCGTTTTGTTTTCCTTTCCGCCCATCGCACCTTCTCTATCATACTCCACACCCACATCTCGAAAGCCAGCAGACATTTCTCGTCGTTTTTTCTCAGTCCACGTTTCTGCCCCGTACAACGCTACACTCCGTATTAAATTCTTACCAACCTTTCCAAGGTCCCCGACATCAGCTCCCTCCTATTATGAGAGGAAAAATTCCAAGCTTTTCGCATTCAATCGGTTTAAAAATAATTTGCACGGATTGATAACACATTCTCCTTATACGTACTGAATACATGCCGTTACATCAGCCCTTCGACAGGAACCTCGCTTAAATTCTGAAGTGGTGCGTCGGAAAATATTGAGAATTTTCACCCAGTTATACCGTTATAACCTTGAAGTTTTTCGTACTCCGATTACGTCTAGAATGAGCCCACTTTTAAAAACTCGTCTTTGAGATGGACATGGCAATACTCACGATACCACCTAAGGGATATAATATAGATAATTAAGCATTCTAATTTGACTTTCACCTCTCCCTCGCCGAGCTTAATAAACCTTCCAAAATGTTCCTACGCGGTATTCCAGGACCTTTTCCACTGTGTGCCAACTTTTCATCCGTCTCTTTCGCTCTCATCCTCTCTGTTTACCATCGCCCCTTCCTTTTCAAAGGGTCCACACCACCTACGTGCCAATCCTATGGGCCCTTGGTTTTTCGCGTGGGATTTCCCGTCGAATCAGACCCTACTCACCTTTCCACGAAAATCCAAATGCCAAGCCGTTTTAAGGACTTATTTTTGCCGAAGCTTTCTTGTTTTGATGTCACTTGTAGAAATGCTTTCTCTCTAACTACTGTAGTATATTACTTTAAAGCATGTAGACATGGAGAAAAAATTGGTTGCCACACCCGTGGGTTAGAAAATGATGCATGTATTTTCCTAGGTGCAACTGTAGATTCTCAACAACTAAAAATGCCCTAAACTAAGGATTTGTGGAAAAAACGTTCGGACGTGATTCATAAATAAATTTTGCAATATTTTCCCGATAAGTATATAATTAATTATTCCAGGATTTTCGGTTGTCATTCCAAAAGACAGCATCGACAGCAAAAGACAGTACGAAAAATTTATTGCAAAATGAATAGAAAGGGCTTATCTTTTCCACACAGAATTTGCTATAGTACCTTGGAATAGTAGTAGAGTCAGTGCACCCCTGTTGATGCTCGTATATTTAGAGAGATCGTTTTAATAGCTTGGATAATTGGTAACTTAGCCCCGATGCTGAACTAGAATAAATAAATAATGTGTTTTTAATTATTTGGTCATGTACAACTATTATTATCTACCATAATTGGCAACTGATAAGGGTATGGAATAATAAAAGTATTTGGTAGTGTCATATTAATCACCTAATGCTCAAATGCACTACAGTAAAGGCTAATTGTATATTTTTATTCCGATGGAAAATTCTCAGGGGTATAAAATGCAGAAATTTTGTTTCTCGTTTTGCTTCCATGATGTAAATACAAAACGGATTCATCTAGTTAGAAAAAAAATATAGGCAGTATAGGGATCAACAAGGTTGAGGCATTATATTAAAGAAAGGTTGCGCATTGGTGACATTAAGTGGGACTAAAAGCTCTTGGACACCTCAACCAAGACTTGAAATAATAACTTAAAGGTTAGATTCACCCTATCTGTCCCTCTCGGCTTCAATTTTGTTTACCGCTTTATTCCCGTGGTGCTTCTACGAAATGGATCCATTAAGTGTGAAAGATTATTTACTTTCGACGTTTCAATACTTCAATCTGCCATCGTCTTTGGAATGAAGTACCGCAGTACAGAAGTTTCAAGTACCTATATATACTCTACCATTTCATAGTGCCCGTCTCATGTGATCGCTGATTGGCTTTTACATTTTCGTGAATTTCTGCCTCCGATCTGGTTGCTTCAAGTAATACTGAGAGATTTGGATTTGATTTTATCTTCTTAATTTTTAATTGCAATAATGCATGTGGACATTGGGTTTAATAAAATTGATGAGTAACCACTTAAATAAGTCATTTTGTCCACATCTTGTATCAAGTTAGACGGACAATTACTGCACAGTGCTGCGACAGGTTAATATTTAAGTGGGACTAAACGATTCTCTCCATGAATCGCCATTGGCTCCAATTTTGTTATGTGCTCTGCTCCCATGTTGCGTTCATAGGATAGATCCTTTGAAATTTGAAGAGAATCATCACCATCGAATGCTTCACTTGATGATCCTTCAGGTGATCCTTCAATTATGAAACTATGTACACTGGTTTCAGCGTTGAATAAGTAATTTCTCCCACATTTCGCGTTCAGTTAGCTGGACTTATACTACAAAGGGGTTTGCGACTATTTAAGTGGGGTTGAAAGCTCCTAAAAAACCTCAAACCGAGACCTCACATAATAGCTCAAAGATCTTATATTCTCTCCCCATCAGTCCCTCCGAGCTAAAAAACCATTTACCCCTACTCCTTCCCGTCACACCCCGCCCTGCAATTCACTTCTTTCCGCCTCAGCACCCTGACCCTCCCGGAGCGAACCCTTTCACCCTCCGTTCCCTTTTACTGCGGCTTTTATTAGGTTGGCCGCTCAGGGTTATTTACTATCCACCTCCCACGCAAACTTCATCTCTCCCTCTGGGCATTTATTTTTTTAAATTAAAAACCGTTCCGGAATCCCATTTAATTTTGGGAGATCCCCCCCTTTCTCCATGCATTGTGAACCTGATTTATTTACCGGAGTCTTGTGAGTGGAGGGCGGTTCGAGGTGATCCGAATTTCTCTCGCATAAAATTCTCTTCCCTTTGTCATCCTTTATTATGTCCCTTGTTTGCAATCTGAGGGTCTCATTGTCAGCATTCTTCGCGTTATGGCTAGTATTTAAGGGAAATTTGAACGTGTACAGAGTAATTTAAAGTCTTTCTAGCAGCGCAAGGCAGATGTTATACAGAAGCGATAGAATGTAAGTTTTCTATGCTGGTGCCCATATTCCCTCCTTATGACCTACATCTACGTACAGACTATATATGATCCGCTGCATGGGGTGGCAGGAAGTGTTAGGGCAACAGCCATGAGTAGGTCAGGAATAGGAAAAAGGAATCGAGGGAGGAAATGGATGAATGCTGAGGTATTTTTGGTAAATTTAGACCCAGTTTTATTATGTCTGGTAAAGTAATCTCTCGGCTTAACATCTCATAAGATTAGATAACCCCCCCTACGATGACGTTCACATAAACTAAACGACAGTCTTTTCCCGCATTACATAAAAAGATAAGCTTAAAACTGCAACGATTTCATGCAGCATTTTTATGTAACCATCAGTTTTTTTCAAGAACCCGAGGTTGAAAATTGATCACTTTTGGCATTATCAAATGTCTTCATTCCACAGATAATAGGCAGATGGATTATTAATGGAGAATTAAGTTTATTTTTCTGCAGAATTTAGTTCTTTGGCAAAAATAAATTAGGAATAATGGTACTACAAAATCGAAATTGTGCCGAAAGAAAGGAAATTCAACAAAAGTTGCAACTTATGAGAAGAAATTTCTTCTTTATTTATTTACTGCGTATTTTTTATTTACCAATTCTGAGCGTTACTATGGCATCAAAGGATGGCATGGCATGACATATTTCTTATAATGTGAATAAAATTATTAGTAATGTTGTTTGGAAAGAAGTTCTTTAAATGAAGTACGGTTTAGTATACATTGAAAGTATAATTTTTTTTCCTTAGCATGTAGAAACCGAGCGGATAAAAGACAGGCATGGGGCACTGGCCCCTAGTGTACAAGAAAAACTCGAACTCTAATTTAACCTCGCACACATAGATAAATCACCCGCACAAACGTGAAGTTTGCGACATCCCACGGTTAAATTAAATCAGGAACTGTAAAACCGGACCTTAATGTCTCGATCTGTTCTCGATGTAGTGGTGAATAGCACGCATGAAGAAAAATTTTCTATACCTCTCAGTCCGACTGCGAATTTCTCTTTTTTCCGTTATTGTCTGTCCTACAGATATAGTATAGAGGTAAAATTATAACCTACCTATCAGTTAGAAAGATTGAAGCCGTGTCCGAAACGGCACCTGAAGGACTGAAGGGCCCTTGAAGGACACAGCGGTAGTGGCGACCATCTTGTGAAGGGTGTCCGAAACGTTAGGGGCCGCGCGAAGGGCCCTTCGGGAGGAGTCGGATGGAAGGGCGCAAGCGATGCACACATTAATAACCCCTTATCGTTGCGCCCCAAGCCATCTTGAGGCGGAGAATCATGCAACTTGTTTTTTGATTGGTGCCTTCGTGCTAGGTTTCAAAGTGCGGTGGGATAACTTTGCTCATATTCATATAATGCATTTTTAATCCCTTCTGCTCAAAATCTTTCATGGCTTTCAGTTGTAAATAATATAATCACAAAGTAACTAGCATCTAATGAATCTTTCTTTTTAGTCCTGAGGAGAGGGCATGTTGAAGGGAGTGATAGAGGCAGAGAGAGAAGAGAAAGGAAGAGGATGGGAATTCTGGACGAAATAAGAGGAGGTGGGAGATACGAAGAATTGAAGAGGGATCTAATAACGGGCCATCCTTAGGAGGGAAAGCGAGACAATTTCTATGAGGTTGGGATACAGAATGGGGACTGTCCAAGAACCTACCAATCAGCTGGTAGAATACTTGAATGAATGAATGAACTAGTCCTAAGAGTAGATAAAACGACTTCAAGAATTGAGGAAAAGAGTGATATTAGAACATTAATAATGACTATAAAAACAACAATGAATACCCAAAAGTTAAACATAATTAATTAGTGTTTTCATTTGCATTAGAAGATGATAAAACAGCAAATAACTAAATGGAAAAGATTGATGCAAAAGTTAACTAATTCGCAAAGAACTAATCCAAACTTCATGTGATCTCCGTACATTTTTTCGCCAAAGATGGCTCAAGCGTCGATTCGGGGCTTGAGAGGTCCCCTTTCGAAGGGGGCAGAAGGGCGCATTTGCTCCCTACGCACTTCTGCCCTTCGTTTCGGACACGGCTTCACTCTGCGTCATAAGAGAGATCGTTATTAGGGAGACAAAATGACTCATGTTTTGATTTTCTTCCTAGGATCCATCCATCCGTCAGATCTCTCGAAAATTGTATAGGGGTGACTGATACTTGAGGGTAGTAGGAGCACTAAAACATGCTTTGATTCAATGATTGCTACATCCAGCGCATGTTTTCAAAAATTTAATTATGGCATTCCGATAAAATTTGCGACGTGAGCTTTTCCTATTAGCTCAATATTCAGCTTGGCGTACCTACTTGACGGAAAAATATTTAAAGAAAATACAAAATTCCTTGCCAGCAGTACCTATCCACAAACTCTTTCTTTTAGCTGCAATTTAGGCTATTGTGAGAGAACATAGATGCAAAAACCATTTTACATTGTGCAGGAGATTTATATACTCCCTCAAGAACAAAATAGGAATTTAGAATACTAAAAAGATAAATTGAAATGCGAAGATCTCAACAATATTTCTGTTTTAGTTTCCTACTGCGAGAATATAAAACATACATGTTTTGAGGAGATATGTGTAGTTAGCATATTCTTTAGCACATAAAACAGTTAATAAAAGTGAGAAAAAAGCTATAAAGAGAGCAGTAAAATCATTATAACATATCAGCTCGTAATAGTGAATAGAATGACTTTAAAAGTAAAAACAGGTCAATTAGAAAGGGAGAAATGGTGCAATGCGTCAGGGTTCTATTGGCGCTGAATGAATACTCTACATTCCCATAATACATCAAAAATAAAACTTACTGATGGCTAGGACAACCTGCCTTAAATTATCGTGTAAATCCTTATGCGTGCAGATTTAACCAGTTTATTTTTAAATCACGTGACAAAAGTATTGGGCAAGTGTGTGACTATATTTCTCTCCTCCTTTCAGTCTCGCGTGGATTATTTAGTTAAATTTTATTGGTAGACAAACGACTCAAATTCGTAGCTTTCTGATATGCCTATGCACAATTATTCCGTGAAATAACAACATTTTTAAGGAACCTGGACCAGGAATCAAACCACGAATCTATGGGCTACCGGGGCAATGCGCAGACCACTACGCTAACCAGGCTTCCTAATTGCCGTGGTTATTTTGGAGGATACAAGGGAACTGCATGTTAAGCCCTTGTGGTCCATCAAATATGACAGCGAATGGGAGAAGTTATATTGTGGAAGTAATACTTGGAAATCCTCTTCTCCTTTGCGTTGCTATCTTTAATTTTTTTTCTCGCGGCAATTTCCACGTATTTCATTGCCGTATATTTGGCAATTATGCATTTCTTCACACCCATGATAGAACAACTTGGTTTTAATCCACACAATTTACCAAGTGGTTCTATCATGGATGTTACCAACTTAGACAAAGTTAAGCCTGAAACGATTACTTATTTCTTCACATATTTTTAAACATTATTTTTTTTAATTTATACATTTTCCTTCTTCCTTGGCTCTCGCAAGCAAGGTCGCCAATTATGACTACGTTAATAAGGCTATAATAATGGATCAAAAGAAAAAACTCGCTTCTCTGAACGTTTACAATAACCTCTCCTGTTTTTTGACCACTAATTTTATGATCGGGTTAGTATTGGGTACTGGTCTATTAAATAAAAAACACCTCAAACAGTCATAGGTGCCCTTTCGTAATTTTTTTAAACTTCCTCAGGGGTAAAAATACAACGCATTTAAAAACCTGAATTTTATAAAATATTAACAATAGTTTTTTAGTAATTACCTTTTCTTGTTTTGGATAAATATGAAATGATTATTTTCAATTTACAATCAAGCATACAGAATTAGAAATTTTAAAATAGTATTAATAATTAATACTTATTTGCAAAACGTTTTAATAGTGGAAGGTGTGAATTGTCAATAAAATTTTATGCAATGGTAAATATATTAAATAAATATGAATATATGGAAAGGAAAAAAATGAGCTAAAATTTTTTTTCACGATTACCACGGTATGCTGTCTCCGGCGCTGCGATTTGGAACACCGCAATTTACAACATCTTCTATATCAGGAAGCGCGCAAAGCATCAAAAGTATAACGGTGCCATGATCACGTGAAAAACGAGAGATGGAGGTTTCTGAAGGTTTTGTACAGATTTGTAATTATAGCGTCAAGAGTGGCATTAAGCAGAGATATCGCAGG
Source organism: Pyrrhosoma nymphula (assembly GCA_963573305.1). NCBI lineage: Eukaryota > Metazoa > Arthropoda > Insecta > Odonata > Coenagrionidae > Pyrrhosoma > Pyrrhosoma nymphula. Next base: position 91,807,443 of record OY754329.1, read on the forward strand.
GAATCCTAGGAGAGAGGTTTGCTATACATACAGGGTCTGTCCCAAAAGTTCCGGATATTGAATTTCCACAGCCGACCACGTAAGCTTGCCGGGAGTGGCTCCTGACGGAAAAAGTGGTGGGGGTAACGTATTTGTGATTAAGCATTCATTACAAGACTTCTGTATGAGCTTGGTTAGTAATCAGAGGGTTTTATGTCCATACGAGGATGTTATTAACCCAAATTATTATTTTTAGCTGCGACCAATGTCTATTATTACTAATTTCACATTTAAATATTACTTGGGAAAAGACATTCGATACCCCTTGGAACACGCCACTAAACTAAGTTGCAATGTACCCGCTGCTCCTAGATGGGACCATCATCGCAGACAGCCGAATATCTCTTCACCGCTTCCCCGACCATCCAAATCCTTATTACCCTCCGTCCCTTCCAGGCGAAAATGACTCTCCCTTGTAGAGCGCACCCCAGGCCAATAACAGCAAACTTCAAATCCTTCGTCCAGCCGTCCCAGTGGGACTTTCCTAACGTGTTTTCCGTCCAGTCGTGAGTGCCTAGTCGATACCATTTCTTCGTCGGGACGAGGAGATGCCGTCATCAGTCCAGCTCGAGAAGGATATACTGAAAATACACACCCAGCGGGTCTTTAGGCAAGGACTATAAGCCCTATGATCCGCTTTCGCTCAGACTCAAAGTGCGAGACGGAAAAGGCATTTCTCCCGACGGGAAGTCGCCATTGTTTGGAGGAGACCTGGGGATATCCCGTGCTTTTCGGCAGTGACGATGCGACGCTCGTAAGGGATTGTAGCTTTATGGGGAAGAAAATGCTTCCATTCCCTTCTTCGTGAGCGTGAAATACCCCTCCCCGAAGGTGTCCGACGACGACGGAATACGGCTGCCAAGTAAATTCTAGACGTGAATGTGAGCCACTTCCAAACTTCAAAGCTTCCCGCCATCCGAATTTTTTTTACGCAGAAACGTGCTTCACCGGAAGAGAGCATAGAGGAAAATTTCCTCTAGGAAAAATTGAAAAGCTCTCTCCCTCAAAAGAAAAAAAGTGGACCATAAGGTTATTTCAGTACGTACCTGCAGTGGGTTGTCATATAAAGAAGCAAGCTAAAAGAGCGGAAAATGATTTATTTGATTCAGAGACTCCTTCGAGAATGCATTCGTGCGTTGGTACGAGTTTTTCAAGAGGTATTACACTAACCCTATCTTTTTTGTATGATATTCATCATTTTACTAAGATTTCCGTTGATTCAGGGGACTATTTAGCATGGATGACTTGCTTTAAAGAAATATTTTATTCTGAACGAGCACCATTTAAATCAATGTTTTAAATTAGCCAAAATTAAATTTACTCGCTCATTTAATCAAATAAATACCGTAGGCTAATAATGTTAAAGAAATAAGTAAATTTATTTGCTCCTACAAAGAAGTCGTTGCAATTCATATTTCAGCACCCCAATCCCTTACTCTGAGAGCCCTTCGACACTTTCACAACCGTATTGGCGTAGTAATACATAAGGCTAACAGATAAAACTACAGCGGACTCAACTCAAAAACCATTTATATGATATCGAAGAATCAACGCAACCCAAGTCCTTCGACATTGGCCGCTGGCGGTTTACGCAGCAAAATCTTTGCTCCGAACTGCCGTCATAATGGCCAGACTTCTCATATGCCAGGATAAATTGATTATTGATATTCAGACGTAGAAAACTTTTTTAACGTATGGGTACGATAATTTCATTTATTTTATTGAATATTGAAAATATCACGAGGCCAGGAAAAACACCGAGCTGGAAGAGCAATTAACACGCCACTCACATTACAAATGAAAGCGATGACAAGCATATATTAGCGAGTAGATGAATTGATTAGAAAATTCAATTTCCGATACGAGGCATGAAAAGAAATCTGCATTCAGCGAATTCAAAAAGAATCGCATCACCGAATTGAATTTTCCCTCTCACAACACAGCCATCCGTGAGCGCACTGAGATGGGAAAATAAAAACCATTGGATAAATTACCGAATATTCTGAGGCCGGATATTCGATTTCCTCGATGGTGGGGTGCCGGAAAAATAGCATACACCAATTGGGTCTGGCCTGATGCATACCGGCCGATACCGATGCTGCCGATGGTCCAGTATATCGGCCGGTCCAATATTTTCAGAAATATTGGACGAAAAATGGGCATAACGAATCTTCACAAGGGAATGGAGAATATTAGCCTATGAATATGGGCCAACGCACAACTACCCCCGATTCTTGAGCCCAAAAGCATTATTTGGACAATCTGTTGGAACGAATAGCAATGTTCTTTATTGTACATTAAGGATAGTACTCGTAAAACAGAGAGTTATTTCAATTTTCCCCTTATCTTAGTGGCCTTGGACTGAATTATGTTTATAGCTAAATTTTAAAATTATTTTAGTACTAGTATGAGTTGGAATTTAAGAATGGGATACTTGTTATAAGAAGATTTCAAGCCAAATATAATATGAAAATAAGTATTACATGATGAAAGCAAAAATAAAATATATTGGAGAACATATTATCATACATGCCATGTTTTGAGGTGTGACCTGGTGGAACTACTTCATGATGATTCAATCAGAAACATTGCTGTTCCACAAATTATATACCTAATTGCTAGCTATTTTGCTTTATTTAACTTTCTATTAAATTAATAATTTATTTGATATTCCCGTCATTGTACTCTTATATAATATATAATTTTTTAAACACAAAATTTTCTCAATGAATCATAACATTATTTACCCATTCGAGAAAAAAATACGAGAGCACTTTAAAATGCCAAACAACAATGTTGATTCCATTTTCATTGCATAATCAGCATTAGATATCGGAATAGCAGTATCGGAATATCGGAAAGTTAAGTATTGGCATTGGAAAAACAAGTATCGGACCAGCTCCAAATACGTGTTTTTCTCGTCCATTTCCGACCGAATAATAGCGAACTGCGAGCGAGCGGTCGCGGATATTTGGCCAAGCTTCCATTTTGAAGGGCCCCCGTGTTTCGTTGTTTGGGGGAGCCTTCGTGATGGACGGATACAGCGTATGTGAGGTCCTCGTATCATGATGCGAACTCGGGTGAATGATTCGTCAAAAAATTGATCCGTAAACCAGATAGCTGTCAATCATCATTCCAAATTTTTATCAAGGAAAAAGCTGTAGTGCTTTCCCCTCGAAACAAGATGCATCGTATTAATATATCAGCTTTCAATTTATTGGCGGTTATCAACAATTTGTCATGAAATTCTTTGCCATGTTTTTCATCCAATCTCATGAGGAACCCTCTATGTGTACCAAGAGCACAATCCTAGGTAGATAGAATGATAAAATTCCCGTATTCGACTTGCGATTCGCTCAAAACATTCTATGGAGGAGGCCATCGGAGATTTTCAGCCAACGTAACAATTTGCTGTTTTTTTACACACACATGTCCCATAATTTAGTCAAAGACATCTAATATACAAGAAAGTGAACATCATTCAAAAAATTGAATATACTTTTCGATTTTTTTGAGAAAGACGACACGAATGAATCACGTTCAACTGCTGTCCAGAGGGATTTGTGGTGGCAACTAGAGATGTCCAAACAATATCAATAATTTACACTATATATTTATGGTTTTAGATTAGATTGCTGTTGGGGGGGCCTTCGTCAGGAGCCCGGGCACTTAGACATTTCTTGGTCCATTGTGCCAACCCCATGCCTGTCTGCCACTTGCAGACAGGGGACAAGAGCACCTCGGTAGAGGTATGGAGGATTGGCCTCCCCCTGCCTCACCCCAGTACCAGGTATAGAGGATGTCCTCCCTCCAACCGGCCCGGTTTGGCCTGGCCTCTCAGGCCTGCCGGTATAGGTATGGAGGGAGTATCATCTCTCCATCCATGCCTGGTTAAGGTAAGGAGGAGGGTCACCCATCCAACCACCGTCCGGGCCCAACGTTGCTTAACTTCGGTGTTCTGATGGGAACCGGTGTTTCAACGTGGCTAGGCCCTTGCCCCATATATATTTATGGTTAGTCACGTAACAGATAAATTTTGTTTCTTCATAAATTTTCCCAGGATGGAAGCTTTCATTCGCCAATGAGATGCCTTTTCTATCCTTACTATATATCCTGACCACGTAAATTGCGATTCGCATTATTAAATAAAATATATTTTCAACTCTAAGGCTTAGGAATTGAATTTTTTAGAATTTGATAATACCCAAAAAACTGCTTCCGCAAGATGATCATGATACTCAAACTATTACTCGTAAATATACAGAGCATTTTTGTGACAACAAAACAAAATGCCAGCCACATTAGTCTGATGACGATTATCCTTACCAGCGAAGGAAAAGACTGAGGCTCATGGATTGAATAGGGCATAGTCTTGGCAGAGTAATGAAATCGTCTGATTGAATGTAGTCCTGAGCCGACGACGCTCTCGAAAACCTTCCTCATTCCCGAGCGAAAACTTTGAACTAAGACGTTAAAGAGGACATATCTTTTGCATAGAGGCATTAACGTAGGCAAGACATACCTTCATAGACTGATTATAATTACCTTCTAACGAGTTATTCTCGAAAAATTGGATTAATTCATAGTGAATGATGACATACTCTGAATCGTTAGAGGCAGAGGTGCGCATGATATTGTACAAAAATGAAATAGGTGGGAAAAATATGTTTTAAACGGTAAAATAACGTTTGTCCGTCACAACAGTATAAATAATGAATATTTTTTCTGGTGTAATTCACTCAGAAAAAGCACACTTTCTTCCTATAAAAAAGTATCTATATTCACCATGGTGCGCACGATACAGTATATACGCCAGTGTCACTCGTCGTCGTCGTCGCCATCGTCGATACACCTCCATAGGAATTCGCATTACTTTACAATTAAACATATACAGCGCCATTTTCAAGAAATTAATATTCAAGTCTCAAGCATTAATTGAAAAAGAGGCAGTAAACATTGAAATCTAAAGTTAAAAAAAAATGGCGAGAAGTAGCAAAAAGTTACTTCTCTGCAACAGAGTGAATTAATTCATACTACACCGTGTAACACTTGAACCCATCATGTTGTTTGACCACAGTCCATAGTATTCTCTTTCGATCTTCTTCTACCAATAGTTTTCAAAATGAGAGTTCTTAAGCGAAAACGATTCCATAGAATGTTCCGAGATAGATTTTGTACCTTTCTCGCGAAAAATATAATTCTTGTTATGATAGAGGAGAGAAAGCGCCATTATTCCCTTAGGGGACATTGGCAACCTGACATTTCTCCAGGGAGTCTCTGATCAAGATCAGGGTGGTAATGAGTTTCGGAACTCTGACGTAAATCCCTCTCATCCCAGGGTTCGTGTCTCCCTCGAGCCGGGGTCGCCGTGTGTCCAAGTGATGTATACTCTCTATGGAGATCACAATCCTCAATCAATTCCCTTCGTGGCAGATTGAGGAAGCACCTCACGTCACGTGTTGGGTGCCATCTTCAATAAAACGGACGCCTGCCGTCGTGAAGCGCCAATCGCATCTGCAGTCGTCGACTCAGAATTTGGATTACTTTTCGATACATCACGCCAAAGTTGAGATAATGGCGATACTAACGATTTTTAATGCATACAGGTGGAACTACGTTTGATTATACGTTTGGAATACGTTTGATTTGCATTAATGCCATTCAAAATTCAAAGAAAAGATGGTGAAGTAGCCAAATGGTTTGAGGGTTGGACCTCTAACCGGAGTTCCCCGGTTCCTCTCCTGTTGAGACCAGCGGGTACGTCCAGCTAAACGTAAAATATGTTGTTTTCCGGGTGCCAGATCGTTCTAAGAAAAAACAGAGTGCACAGGATTGCTAATAAAATCAACCTGCAGGTTTGGACCATGAGATAGTTATTAAAAATTAACAATGATACATACACATTGGAAAACATTTACCAAGCTGAAATTCAAAGCCTCACTACCCAAAAAAGCAGGCAAGGGTTTCACCTAGTCTACAATTATAAAATATAGAACATTTTGAAATACAGTCAGTATTATTGCATTGAAAGTATTAAGGAAATGAAATAGGCAAATTATATAAAATTTCTGTTCCAAAGAGTTACTAATCTTCTCGCAGCCTTTGTATTGTCCTATGAAAGAGCAATAAGAGCTTTTGTAAATGAATTTAAGCGCATTTCCGTGTGCATTACAACGTAATCGACATCTAATTTTGTTAATATAAATTTATCACACGTTTGTTGGCTCAATTGGATAATAAATCAACTATGACCGAGCAAGAACAAATCTAACGGAGATAAGGGCACGGGAGAAGTCAAAGACGAGAGATAAAATCTTAAAAAAATACGGTGCAATAAGTTGGTAAATTGGAGCGATGTACGCAATGATATCCAGACAGCAATATGAATACTTCAGGACTCGGAAGGAAAGCTAAAGAAAGAAAAACAAGGTCAAAGGAGAAAAACATGGAACGGCGAAAATAGATGCTAATGAGCTATTTAAGAGACGGACAAAAGTTAAAAAAAACCTTCACAGAAAGCATTGATATTAAATAATTACAAAGAATTACTCCCGACCGGCTATTAAGAGATCCGGGTTATAATCCCGGTCAACTGATTTTTTCCGGGCGAATTTCATTCCTTCCGTGTATAAGTATCTTTGCACCCGTGTGCGTGCCTGCGTACCATCTCATTTTTTCATTTTGAAATGACTTGGAAATTGTGAAAAGCTAGTTGTTCTAATGTGACATCATTAGGTTTATCCTCCGCGACAGTTGCTTATTGAGCACGACGTTTCCTGTGCTACGATGGGGACTGGAGACGAGAACATCTAGATCATATAAACCCCCGCCGAAATTAACACTAATATGGCTTTAAGGTGTAACTGGATAACACACCTGACCGGTAATTGAAAGATCCGTGTTCACATTTCAGACTAGTCATGTGATATTTTCATGATGACCAATTCGGAGACTGTGCTCCCGAAAAAAATATTTATGATAACGTTTAAAATAATATAGCAACGTTGAAGGAAGAGGTATTTAATATACAAATATAGGAGTATGACTGGAGACTATAGGAAGATAATGAAAGAAGAAATGATAGAAAAGGAATAGGACGGAAGGCATTACGGTAAATTCGTTATGGATGGGTAAATTCGTTTAAGTTGCACCTCCTGCACTATTTACTACCTAACTAAACTAACCTATTCTACCTCCAGCCACACAACGTACACGTGGATTTCCAGTTAACAAGTAGATTTATAATAAGCATTCAGAAAGAAGCAATTACATAATTGTTTTTCATTAAGTAATATCATGAAGATGAAGTTTAATTTAGTTAGGTTTGTTTATAATTCTATCCATTGTTTCCGGAGCATGACTCGCTGCATAAAAAACGTGTAAACACATTGAAATTATGCAAGTAGTGAAGGGAAGATTCCAGCTCCATGAACAAACAAGCCAGTGATGACATGTGCCACGTACATTCACCGTAGGTTATAATTAAATATTAAGTCCACAACGATCTCTCATATTTAGAAATTTTGGTACTTTTCTCTCGGGTAATTCATCATATTTTTCCTCATCAAAGCAGCAAGGTAAGAATGGTAGATGAAGACCTCGAATAATAGAAAATAAAACGGTAGACGTCGGCTGCACGCCATATGCCGAATTGAAACGACATGCAGATGATGGATGGAGGAGTGCGATATCTGCAAGCCAATCAACGGATTGAACACCGAAGAAAAAGATTTAAGTGACAATTTACCTAAGATATAAGTAAACCAAAGATATAGGTAACCCCACCTAAGTGACATAGGTAACCCCTACCTAAATATAGGTAACCTAACAAGGGTCATCGTACGGATAGGATGAAGGAATCTTTTAACACACGCACCCTTCACATCAAAAGTGCCAAATAATAATACGTCTTAAATTATGCTACTCTTCCTCTTTTTATTACCCTTTCCTAACTTTTACATGGTTAATTACCAAACACATTCCATGCCACACGCTAAAGCGTCATCATTCAATGTAATATGTAAATATAGATTTAATATTGACGACTAGATCAGTTTTATGAGAGTCGAGATTTTCCCGGAAAGATATCATGGAGGGGAAGGTCAATTCACTCGGGGTGGTCTAATCCTATCTAATTCTTGGCTCATTCCAAACAAAACATGTAAATATAGAGTTTTCATCTAAGTATTTGACCAGCTGATTGGTAGATTCTTGGACAGTCCCCATCCTCCATCCCAATTCCAAAGAAATTGTCTCGCTTTCCCTCCTCAGGATGTCCCGCCATTATCTCCCTCTTAAGTTCCTCATATCTTCTACCTCTTCTTATTTCGTCCAGAATTCCTATCCTCTTCCTTCCTCTTCCACGCTTCCCCAGTGTTCTCCACTCTATCACTCTCTTCAACATGACCTCTCCTCTCAATACCTCCTCCATCCATCTCTTCTGCCTCCTCCGAACCTCTGCCACAAGCTTCCTCTCCTCTCCGACCATATCCAATACCTCCTCGTTCGTCTTTCTCGCCATCCAGCTCACCCTCTCCATCTTTCTCCAAACCCACATCTCAAACGTCTCAAGTTTAGGTACATCTTCCCTTCGTAATGAACAAGTTCCCGACCCATACAGCATCACGCTCCGTATTAGAGTTTTCACCAGCCTTTTCTTTACGTCTCTTCTCTCCCCCCCCCCCCCCTCATCAATTCCCTTCTCTTCGAAAATGCATCTTTATCCAGGGCAATTCTGTATCTGATGTCCCTACCACTAAATCCATTCCCTCCCACCCTTATATTCAGCCCCGCCTTCTTACTTCCAGAAAATCTCATAACTTTCGTCTTCTTGTGACTTATCGTCAGTCTCTATCTTTTGCACTGCACCTGTAATGCAGTCATCGTTGTTTGTAACCACTTGGCATACTGACAAACCAATGCTTGATCACCTGCAAATCTTACTGATTTATCAGATCCCCTCCTACCTTTATTCCTATTTCCATCCCCCCCATGCCTCCCTTACCAAATTTTTCATGTACAATGTACTTCTGAATACACGTTAAAAAGCAACGGCGATAGTGGGAACCTCCTGCAGCACTCCCCGTCCTATCATTGCCAATTCCGATTCTCCATCGGCTACCCTAACCTGTGCCGTCCGTTTCGTTTCATATACAGATTCCGAATGAGACGGCTATCTCTCCAATCGACCCCTAATTTCTTCAACACTCCCATTAATTTCATCCAGTCCACCCTATCATACGACTTCTCGAAATCTATGAAGCAAGAAAAAGCATCCTGCCCATACTCTAGGTATCTTTCTAATAGCGTCCTCATCACTCCTATAGCGTCTCGTGTTCCTGTCCCTCTCCTAAACTCAAAATGATCATCTTCCAGATATTCATTTGCTTTCTTCTTTAGTTTAATTTCAAGATTAAATCCCGGGCTCAAGACAAGATTGTGAAGGAAAATTTATCAAGTAGATTCACCGTTAGTTGTTATTTCGTATTGCGCTCACAATGATCTCCCGCGCTGAGGTATATTGGCATTTTCCTTTCTGATAATTCATTAATGTTTTATTTTCCCTTTGAACGACAAAACTTGGCATATGGTCGAACAGATAGGTTCGAGAAACCTTATCAAGTACATAGGATTCACGACTAAAACGGCAGAAGTGAAGTAATAATACTTTTAAACCCATACCCCTATTCCTTTCTTTTTCATTATCATTGCCATTATTGAATTTTTCCGATGAAGATACTATCCACAACATTGTATTTCGTGATGACTTTGTATTATCATGCTCAAGACTGTTATACTGACTGACATGCTCAAGACTGTTATATGAATTATGTTATACGCTGAAATATTTTCCCAGGTTGCTTGTAACATGACAAACTACATTTTAACAATATTGTCGGCGTCGGTGGCGGCGGGGTAACGTCCTCGCCTGCTAACCCAAAGGTCGCGGGTTCGAATCCCGCCTGGGGAGCATTTTTCATTTCCCAAGAAATGGTTGTTTGTGCTTGTCCACTGTTGATTGTTTCTACTACCCCGCTGTAAAGGCCATAAGTGCTGTTTTCGGTGGTAGTTAATAATTTAAAAAAATATCATTTTATCCCTCCTATTTCATGGATGATCACCTTTCATTGCCTGCAACTCGTCCTAACGGCGCACAGTGGGGCCAAACCTGGTTTGGCTGGCCAAAACCCTTAAAATGAAATAAACTATTTAGAAGTGAAATTAGTTTTATTTTGTAAATAAAGGTCCTGGGCATATGATCACAAAATATTTCGGTAGTGTGATGTCATTGGTTGCCCTGTCAGACCATTCAATGACAACCAATTTTGTAGCACTTCGCTTAGTGACGTGTTCGCCTCATTTATTTAATCGACTCGATTACAGCAATGCCGAGAAATAAGAAAAATTAATTACTATGTCAATAAAGTGAGATGTCTTAAGGTTGTTACCACGAATTTTCAGACAACAATAACCAACAGAAAACTTCGTGCAGGATGACGGCTAAACGAGGTGCCCTAGAGAAAATATTTCATTGTACGGCTTGATATTCAAAAAATGTCTGACGATGTCGGAGCGATTTTCAAAGCGTAATAGCTTTCTTTGTGAGTCTTCTGTAACATATCTAAAAATCATCTGCTACAATGTGCTACATTGTGAGCAATGCGTATTTACAGTTCCCACGCCGCGGGGGCCGCGCAGTGGACATTAGCGCCATAGTCAGTTAGTGGGGATTAGCAGGCGGTGGATTGCATTTGCCTAGGAACAGTACTTAGAACTCTGTGCTTTTCTAATAATTGTGGTGGACATTATTTACAAGAATTATGTCTTTAAAAATAACTAGGCGAATACTTTATACCCTACTCAAAGAGAAATCTAAGAGTGGATGGTCGGAACCCTATGATCATGTGTATTCTCATGTTGAGGAAGTGCTTGATTTGTCATTAGCTGGGAAGAGAACTAAAGACGCAGTAGGCAGGATGGTTCGGAGACACTGTGGGGATATTCGGAAGAAATGTGAGGAAAGCAGTCGAGTGGAGGAAAGATTTCTTCACGCTAATGACAATTGGCTGAACAAGACAATCATTATCACTGCGCCTACTCCTACAAGTACATCAACAGGTAATTAATTGCGCTAGTAATTAGTAGGTAACTAATTGTGTAAAGATATTCCTTTGGCTTACAGAGTGACGAATTCAATGCACATGCCTATATCCTCCTTACGAGTCAATGTCATTTGAAATTATCCTTTTCAGCAGGTTGTCCTAGGAAACACTTCGAGGATAGCAGTTCTCGTAGCAAGAGGAGGAAAAGACAGGATCTTCGGGAGACCGTTTCGACGTCCACGTTAACATTCACCGCAGAAATGAGTCTCCGATCTACAGGCAAGGATACGGAAGCTAAACTGTTAGATGAAATACTCCATTCAACGCCAACACGTGCGGCGAGGGTGTCTAAGGCGTGGACACAACACAACAGAGCCAGTCTTCGGCCGTATTCACCCGAGGAGGCGCTAGCCCTTATGCTAGAAACGGATCTCTCTAGAGACTCCTATCAATCTATTAGGATTTAGGCCTACCACTGTCCACAAGATACTAATTCATGGAGCTGACGCCATTGCTGTTGCTCTACTGCCAATCGGAATGTTGAGTGAAGAGGCACAGGAGGCGAGAAATAAATACTTGCGCTGATTCCGAGAAAGAAGGTGTAGGAAGATCTCAAGAAAATCGACCAACGAAGATCTACTCCACATCATGCTAACTTCGTCTGATCCTTTAATTTCATCCATCAGGAAATCTCCCCCTAAAAAGGATGGACAGTTGCGAATCGAGGTTATTGCTTTGCTAGAGGCACCAACTGCAGAACAAGGTGATATTGATAGTGACGATGAGTCTACGCTTAAGGGTCTATGATATAAAAGTAAAATGGAAAGAAAGTTGTAGAATGGAAGATCGTTTTTTGTCTGGCAACGATGAGTGGTTGGATAAATGCATCTGATCAATGGGGAAGAATAGCTTATGTAATTTTGGCTTTTAAATTTTTTGTTTTAAATTTCTATAATTTTTACTTTATAATTTTCTATTCTTTATAAATAAAACAATTTAAAACTTTATTTAATTATGTATATTTATTGAAAAAAAATAAAAATCATTTTACAAACCTAAATGGTGGTGCCTTTCACCGTAGATTATAGATATCAATCAAATATTAATTCATAACGATTACTGGCACATTTCTTCTATTTTTACGAACTGAGAGTCTAAAATGTCTAGTTCGTAAAAAACGACATAAAATCGTAATTAACATAATTTTTGCAAAAGTTTAAAAAGTTTCTCTTCATTTTTAGCACTCTTTTAATTCTTGTGTTCGTAATATATGATCCACCATTTTGTTTTTTGAAAAAATCTCCAAGTCGTAATCAGCAACCTCAAGAGCCTAAGTGAGGCAAAATTCGTGCGGATTAAGTTTTTCATATATTGTCTGTATTTCCGTCATCGATTTAGGATGATTCTTTTGACCCTTTTGAGTGAATATGAAGTTGATGTTGAAAAATTTGATGCCTATGCATTGGGCACTGCCAAATTATTTGCAGAGAAGTATCCTTGATACAACATGCCCACCACAGTTCATAAAATATTGATTCATGGTTCTTCTGTAAGTTCGTCGCCATTATTACCGATTGGAATGCTTTCAGAGGAGGCACAAGAAGCACGAAACAAAGATATCAATGCTTATCGGGAACGCTTTTCAGGAAAATGCTCCAGAGAATGTAATTTAAAAGATGTATTTAACAACCTTCTCGTGTATTCAGTCCTGTTTTATCAAGCATTAGGGAGATTAAATATTTTGTTTATATATATTTGGGGTATGAATCATATTAAAAGACCATATCATGCCCCAGAAATGTATTGTTTTTCAAATAACCTAGCTACTATTTTCTTATCCCATAGGCCGCCATTTTGAATCCGCCATTTTGCTTTTTTCATTATTCTGATTTCAGATTCGTAATCAACGGCCTAAAAAAACGCTGTGTACCAAATTTAAAATCGATCAAATAAGGATTTCATATTTTGGCCAGCTTTTCGGGATTTGGCCCCACTGTGCGGCGGTTGAAGCTGTAGATGTGACATTAGCAACGAGCCCTGTAAAGATAGTTATTCATTATAATTATAATAGTTATATTTTTTTATGGACATGTAATTGAGGAGGGGGAATTGTATGCTATACTTCCAATGTTTGGAGTATATGTGTGGTAGGGTAGCAATGTCGCAGCTAACAGAACACATTAACATAGTTATTATGAAATCAGCCAAGGGGAGAACTCTGTCTCATTATTAAGCTTGAGGAAAAAAAATTCCCCTCAGATTCACCACTAGATATTGTTTCACATTGTGTCAACAATGATTGTTCATGAACAAACCGCCGCGAACGGACACAACGCGTGCGTCCGACCCTGAGGAAATCTTTCCCCCCTCAGCGGCTATTATCTCCGCCATCTATCGTACGCATTGCATAAAAGGCATCCATGGCAATTCCAGCCAATATAACTCCACCGGGGTCAAGAGGACAGGTCAGGGCACATTCCGAGAGGCACCACTTGGAGGGAAGCATCTCGGTCTCGGAGAAATGAAACGCAATTCCCTTCGATTTGTGAGTAGACAGAGAAGAGAAACAAAAAAGAATGACGATGTAATGAAAAGAAAAACAAATGACGGGCGAGATGCGCTATTTGCCGCGCAAACGTTTCCAGTTATTGCGGTCCTTACGCGCTAGAATAGGGTTCCCATTTGTCCCTCTTTTCCTGGAACAGTTCCTTTTAATAATAACTAAAATGTTCGGGGTTGATTCCAAAAGTTCCGCTCAACTCAAGTACGCGCCCGTTAAGTTAAGTTCCGTTCCGTGGTTCCTTTCCCAATGTACGTGTTTTTTCTCGTTGCAGGCTCTACACTGTAAAAGAAGCAGAATATTCGATTTTAGGCCAAATGTTGGTTCTGTCTTAATAATTTTTCCATTCTGCACTATCCATGCATGCATGCCTCTTTTTCCTCTGTAACATTCATGCCGTGTTTCATACACGTTCTCTTGTTCCGAATTAATTCCCTTTTTCATTAAAAAAAATAGACCACCGTATTTCATCCGGTTCCCTGTATCAATTTCAATTAAAATGCAGCTGTTAATTCCTGCCGTCAGTTACAACGATGAAACTATACGTACCTATAGATAAGCCACAAGAATAAATCTACTTGTACCCAGTTTTTCACTAAAAATATTTGTCTTACTTGGCCGATTCGCAGACCACTACGGAACAAACCAACTTTTTTATTTACAATCAAATTTGAGCAGAATCTAAGGGTATTGTCACGGGTGATGTTATGCACTTAATATCCATAAAGAAAGAGAACGTAAAGAAGTGGGCTTCAAATAATCCCTCTTCCTTACGTTTTAGATCAATTCTATTCCACCACTACGTAGATAAAGTTCTGAACCCGGCCAACAACTATGGAGATGACATACTCAGATACAGCTGGAAAAGAAAGAGTCCACCTGGAATGGGTATGGAACCGCGGACCTTTGGCTTACCGGACCGAACTATTTAGTAAAACATAATAGAATGTAGATTTTTTATTTTCCCGACAGTTTGGATCCTCCGGAAATTGAGACCGGGGAATCATAATAACCAATAATCTCAACAAAAATGACGAAATCGTCAGTTACAGCACCTATACCAGACGGCTAAGACCTTTTGAGGGCTGAGCACCCAGGAAACAGGAAAAAGGTTGACTCAAACAAAGAACGACGAATCAGAAGTTCCTGTATTGAGGTTTAACCAGATATTTCCGTAACTAGTGCATCCTTCGCCCATGAGGCTTACACTTCAGTTCTGATTTAAACAGTTTCACTTTGGGTTCGTATCTGTTTCATCTGAGGTTTTATAAAGTTAAGCAATAATATAATTCAAGGAGGTTCTTGGAGCAATTTTACAGAATTCTCGATCTGTATTTCTCGGGATTAGGGATAACTAGAAAACGTGAAAATTCCTGGGAGCACGCGGGAAGAAAAAAATCACACACGGAAATACTGATGGGAACCCAATGCTGGAACCAAAGCACACACACGTCTCGCTGTTTTCTGTTTTCCTCTTGTTTTTTCTCTCGCTTCGGTCGGAATGCCCTTTGAAGAGACGCTTTCCCGAGGATGTACCCGTAGTAAAAACAACACGCTTGGAATTGGAAATGCTAGCAATAAATTTCGCCAATTCCGTCAATAGCCGAGACAAATACGCACTCTCGGAATATCACCTCGGGAGAGAGGTAGGTAGGTATAGGATAGCAGACGGGAAGTCGTGCTTGGAAATTTTTAATGGGGAGAATGTGCTTTTCTCCCTCCCTCTCACACACACGCACAGCGTAATGGTGCTTCCGAAAAAGGACAAATAACAAGGGAGGAGAGAACGGGGATTCGGCGCTCACCTCTGCGGCCGAGAGACGGAGCCAGCCGACAGAACGCGAAAAACACACCACACGGACGCACTCGGGATGAGAAAAATCAAATCAAGAGTAGTAATTGGATGACATCGTGGATTGCGTGTAAGCGTGCAGATAGAGAATCAAAAGAAGACTTGTCTCGTTCATCTAGTGGCATTATTTACTCCGAATACGCGCCTAGACCACTTGAAAAAAACATTTATCTTTCATTTCTCTCTTACTATGTTTACAGACCTGATTGAATGTTGTGAATGCATTGGTGGCGTCTTAATAAACTTACAGTGATAATAAATCACTTTTCTGGTGATCATAATTAAGAACCAGCAACTCAAGCTTGGAAGTAACGAAGTGTTCATCGAAAACATGTATTTGGAGAATGCTCTCAAGTGGTATTGAAGCTAGATAAACAGTTGCTGAGCAAAGAAGGTTGGAAGCAAGAAAAATGTGGAGTTAAAAATAAATGATGAAAATTAAATGAATGAAGAGAATCACCATAGAAGATATTTCCTAGGAAGAGTTTTAGAGAAAGGAGCAATAATGAAAACAATAATGATGATGATAATTTATTGATGCGTTTTACATATTGCAGTTTTTTAACTAAATGGACATCAAAACTCATTGAGTGATATATTCAGCCATGCAGAGAGATGCATATATAACAAAAACATTTTTATTCCCAACTTCGCACCCAAGTACCTTAAATATAATAATTGTATGAAACATTTTATCGATTGCTTTGATATATTTTTAAGAAAAATGTCTACTATAATGGAAAAGCCGAATCCCGCTCGACATAGAAATTGAGAATTGGTGGACTCGCTTCGAATATGGATAAGTGACCGTCCAATTCGTCCCGGATGAAATTTCTCCTGACTGTAAGTAGCAGGCAGTAAGTGTGACATAACCTTAGTCATCGATGCAAACTGAAACTGAAATTACGACAGTTATAAAACTAAATGCAAGGCAAAGCAAACAGTGAATAATATATTTATAATATTTAACACCTGAAGGCACCTTAACTTGATTCATAAGTCCACCTCAGGGTTAAATGTCAACTCTTATTGTTTTCTGGTTTCTTTCTTTCACTTTCACTGGGAAAAGGAACAAAATATTCGATGCATCGCAGTAAACATGAGTGAAACCAATATCCAGAAAAATTATGGATACTCTAAGCTATAGACTCTTGGGCAGGCGATGAAGAAAGATAGTATGTATTATGAATTGGATCAAGGCTGGTCGGACATAGTCATAGTTAACATACGAAGGAACGAACATATGGAAGTAGGATTAGGGGTTTTTGAAAGATAAGCAATTAAACCTACTCTAATCGTGAGACTTCCATCGATTATAATAATAATGAACCATCGATATCAGTAGGCCATCTCTGACAGATCATAGGTGACCTCTATGAGCACATATCACAGCAACCTTTGGTCTCAAGAGTTTTGTACGAGAATTTTTTCATTACTATCATGCATACTGATACTATTAATCCATTAATGCATACTGATCATAGTTTCGCTTTATTCAATAATAAATATATATATAATGTCATCGGCCATTTGCTGAGGACAAAAGCTAGATGCAGAGCGTTTATTGCCCATAAAATTTATTAAACAGTGAGGTGGATTTAGAAAATGGAAAACAATATGAATGTTTTATTATATTTGAGGGATGGTGATTGTTGGTTTCTGAGAAAAGCTAGGAAGAGAATAGAGTTTTTACAACCCCAGTCGCAAGGGAGACCTTAAAATGTTTCATTTTAATGGAGGAATCCATGGTCGGGCCGAGATTAAGTACTTCAGCTCGTTATTCTAATGCTTTGAATTGTATCAAAAAATTTAAGTTACCTCGTCTTCAAAGTTACACCGGTGCCGTGTCAGCGTCGTATTAAAGCAGAGCTAGTTTAAAAAAGTAAGATAATATCCGTTTCATCTTCTGCTCCAAGCCCAACTTCTAATCCGCTTTTCAATTCCCAAAGCCAAAGAGTAAATTAACGTTATTCTTCATTAGTAAACCTCGGATGGTTTGTAAACAGTTTATATATATAGAACAATTTTTAAAAAGTCTTCCACTAGGTAAGCTGTTTTTGAGTTTATTCTCCTGGTCAAGCAGAACACCAGCAGAGGTACGTGGAATACTTATAAACAACGAAGCTGGTTATTCAATTTCCAGTTTTGGGCTAGGCTTCTCGAATTCTTACCGTATAAATTTCCATAACTTATCCACATCGATGACAGAAACGAAAGTCAAATATAAATAAAACAGAACCGTTTTAAGATCTTTATTCTAGTAATACTTGAACGAGTTTTTAGATGCTAAAGCCCAGTTATAATTAAACGAGTCTATAAACGCTATTATTGCGAAATATTTACATACCAATCGGAAGCTGAAGTAAACCACCATTTCAATCCCTATCATATCGTGGAATAAAAATGTAAGCCATGAGAAATTTGAATGTCGAGTTTAAAAGAATGTGCAATTAAATGCGAGCTATAGAATTTGGAGAATCAGGCATTACAAGTGTATTATCCTGTACGGAACACAAATAAATCTTGCAACGTATGCATTGTATGAAATCCATACATATGGTCATGCATCACAGTATGACCAACATGAACAACGAAAAGGGCATTTAGCATAAACCACACCCCCTTCCAAGAAATTCACCTTTTCCGTATGCTGCTTCCAGGTCATTCCAGCAGAAGTCCTATGAAGGACTGGGGGGGGGGGGAAGATGCACGATGAACAATCTGCGAAGCAGATGAGGCAAACTTATAGGTCACATTCTGAGACACAACCACATCTAGTAAACAATAATGGAAGGAGAATAAATTTAAGCCACTACCTCAGGCTCTACCTAATGGATTTTTGCCATTGAACATAGATTTTTATTTAAAAAACGACCAGTTTCGTAACAGAGTTACATCTTCAGGATACTAAAAGAGATTTAATTATCACGCAATAAAGGTTAATCCATTAAGACCAATGTGAATCACGAAAAATGTGTTATAATAAGTATCAATATCCTTTACTCCACACCCACACATTTGTTATTTGTTCAACCAGTTATCGTACACGCTGTTTTAACTTTATCGCACGCTACACCCACCAGTATATTCCTCTGTGAACGTTTACTTATTGTCTACTATTAATTAAGACCCTTACTCCAGCATCCCTTCGGAAATTTTTCCAGCCAACATTTACGGTTGGAAAAATGAATGCGAAGAAATACGGAGGAAAAAGGATGGAATCTGTCGAGTAAATGTAGAGACCTCTCTAAATTTATTCGTGATAAAATATAGGAATAATGAGGGAATGGAACGCAGCTGAAAATAGAATGGAATATAACAAACCAACCTTTACAAAATGAATCAACAACGCCGTGGTACAAAATATTTACATCTTTTTCGAGCGTATTATTAATCCATTAATTCCAATATACACCATGGAGAGGATATTAAAAAAAAGACTCGATACCCTTTTAACCGCACGTGTCGCTTCACCCATACTCAAGTATTTCTCAAGGTGTACACGTGTTGTCATCTTTTCCATGTGGTGGTGAAACATGGTGGCAGTTGCGCAGAAGGCCCTTTTCAGTGGAAGTCCATTCCCTACGGCATTGCTCCACATGGGGAGTAAGGTAAACTTCAAGGCCTACCAAGGTAGCCATGGTCGTAAACCTTTGTTACCAGTTTCAACATTTTCATTTGTTGTTTATCACAGCTTAATAGCACTCTATAGCTCTTAATACAATTGCTTAGATAATCTTCTTCAATGGATTTTGAACAATATCAGCGTATGTTTGGATCGTAAACAGTGACGTGATTCGCGCTGCTGACACTTTCCCGCCATCTCAAGTTAAATGCAGTTACGTTGGCAGCGTTGCCTACCATGGTATATAATCTTTGCTACCATGTTTCTTCCCTCTGCTCCTTAGCCGACCCCTTCAAAACAAGCCTTCCACTCCTTCAATTATGCTAGGCGAAGGCGACTGCTATCAACTTCCGCTAACACAATACACTAGAACAGCTGTTCCAAATCTGTGGTTTGCACTCGCATGATTAAGGTGCACAGTTGGTGGCTTAGGGATGAGCGAAAAAAGTTAAGCGATGGCATAAGTACAAAAGCATATTTCCTTGCTGTGAGGGACCCAACTGATTGAAATACCGAAGGGATTGCTGAAGGGAAATGGTAAGTTGCGAAAGGTTGGGAACCGCTGCTCTAGAATATTGCAGAAGAAATGCTTAGAAGAAATAAAAATGAAATATGCCTGATGAGTGATTAAACGAAAGTTATGGAGAAAAACTGAGGAATAACGGCCTGGTGACCAGATTTATGATTTGCTAAATCGTGACTAACTTTTGTTTCTCCTCGGGCGTAGGCAATTTTCCGAAAGTCTTTCTCTAATCAAGTCAGGGGCTGGAAAACTTGTCATTATTTTAGCTCAACATTAATCCCAATTTCTAAACCTCAATTGGTGCCACCTTCTTAAGAGCATAGAATGTTATAAATATAGGGAGGAATATAAATCAAGAAATTATTTAGTCAATATAAACGCAAAAGAAATCCAATATTAAGGGAAAGATTATATCATTTTAATGTAAATGATAAATATTTTTAGTTCCCCTTTCAAAGTAGATCTTCATTTAATGGGTATATAAAATTTGAGTACGTGTACAAATTAGTATTTTTGTTGTCTTGGGGAAATAAGGGACGAATACCTCAAAACCGGTGCTGTACCGGCTAAACCAATGTAAGTATGACCTTAGATATCACTAAAACATCCTATCTTACAGCTTCCTGAAAACAACTATGGAAGTAAACATCAATTATTTAAAAAAAAATCGAGAGAGGATAAAGAAGGAATGCATAGAGAAAGTTATGATGATATAAAATAAGTGATTATGAATGAAAAAACGATAAGCTGGGAAGAAAAATGGGGTAAGAGCGGCACAAAACTAGTATTCACAAAATGACACGAAATCAATATCACAGTCCCGAGACCGCAGTACAAAAACGGTTGCACCTCTTTAGACGCTATTATCAAACCATTATTTTCAGAATGAACAACCAAAATCTAGTTAAAAATTCTCAATTGCCTTCACATCACACGTGCCGCTTTACTCATACTCAAAAGTCTCCCGCTCAAGTACACCTATTTTCATCCTTCCCGAATGCTCCACCCACCAGAATATTCCACCCCCGGACACTTCCTCTTGTCTTCGATTAATTAAGTCCCCGACCTCGGCAACCCTTTGGGAATCCTACCGACCTCCCCTCGCTAAAATCTTTCCCTCTCTCTTGAGGATTCCCTTCCCGGGCCCTCCTTAAATACGCCGCCATTCCTTCCTCCTCTTATGTGCCCTTTCAACCTTTTTTGATCAATTCATTCCCGATCCCGTGGGAGAGCTGCGTGTAAGGCAGTGGGGGAAGGAGGCCTTAAGTCACACCCACACACGCAACCACCGCACCGCAGTGGCAGCAGGAAGAGAAAGGAGCGGCATCTCCTGCCTCGCGGCGTCGAGAGATAAGGGGTTAAGAGCGGGAGAGAGAGGAAAGAAGGGAAGGGGGTTTTGTCTGGAAGGAGGAAGCCCTAAAGACTAGAGGAGGGGGCAGGTGGGGTTGCAAATGCCTCCTTCGCAATAACAACGTAACGCACATGAAATTTATTAAAGTAAGCAAAAAATGCAGCAGCAGTGCGTGACATCGTCATTTTTTTCCAAACACCACAACCTTTCGATGGTAATCACTGGCGCCCAAGGGAGAAATTCGTGAAACTTTGAGTATGTATACCATCAGCGCACGTGCGCTGCCCTAGCAATGTATTTGTACCTGTGACGTCAGATATGATAACCCATTAAGGTGCAGATAATTGATAGCAGATTCATTAAACTTTTGTTATTATGGCAAAACATTTTGTTTTAAAGTTAAAGATATCGGCAGATAAAAAGAAAGTGGCGGAATTCCAAGATATTGTGGCCAACATTTCCCAATCAGTAGAATTAAAAATGGTCGAATTTTGCCTAAACAACTCATATATTTCCTGTGGAATAAAACCTTCTACAAACAGAAATTTGGAGCTTCCATGGGTTCACCTCTTTTTCCAGTGATAGCGTACCTATTCATGGAGATATTAGAACAAAAAGCGATACAATCTTATGACAAAAAAACCAAAAGTATTCGTAAGATACGTAGATGACACATTCGCTATCTGGCCTCACGGAAAAGAAGAGCTGGAAATGTTCCTGCAACATCTAAATGGACAAAGCAACTCTATTAAATTCACAATGGAAATAGAAAAGGACAACCGCCTTCCATTCTTAGACGTTATGGTCCAGAAGAAAGAAGATGGGACATTAAGTCATTCTGTGTACCGGAAATGTACCCACACTGACCGCTACCTACATGCCACATTGCACCACCACCCTCAACAGAAAGCCTTAGTCATGAGAACGCTGTATCATCGAACTTTTACTATCTCAAACGCCGATTTCATCGCCGGCGAAAAGCAGCACTTATTAAGGGTATTTGAGAAAAATGGTTTCCGCCGTGACTACATCTTGAAAACTTCACGGAAAGAAGAAAGAAATTCTCTCGTGGTCCGAAATAAAAAATCCCACTGATCCGACAGAAAACAGAGAGAAACCAAAGGCATATGCCACTCTCCCTTATGTGTCTGGAACTACGGAGAAAATCTCTAGCATTCTATCGAAGTCCAACGTAGTTAGCAGATTCACATGCGCGACGAAGACAGGGGACGTACTACTGAAAGCCAAAGACCCGCTTCCACGGAACCTCTATGGAGGAATATATAAAGTTTTGTGCAGCTGTGGACATCCATATGTAGGCCAGACATGCAGAGCCCTAAAAATACGCCTCCAAGAGCATCGACGGGCAATTAAAAATAATAATTATCGCATTTCTGCAATAGCCGAACACCATCTCAGCGGCCACACTCATAATTTCAACTTTGAGGAGACAAAATTAATATCTAAGGAGGTACGCTATTACCCAAGGTTAATCAGGGAGGTTATAGAAATTGCGAAGAGACCGGAGAACGTCAACCGAGAAGACAATTACACGTTGAGTAGAAATCTTAAACGAATTTTTCAAATTTAAAAATTCCGGCTACAATGGGAGTCCTGACTAATATATATATATATAAAGACGAGCGAAACGAAGGAATCAGTTCA
Organism: Pyrrhosoma nymphula; assembly: GCA_963573305.1. Lineage (NCBI taxonomy): Eukaryota > Metazoa > Arthropoda > Insecta > Odonata > Coenagrionidae > Pyrrhosoma > Pyrrhosoma nymphula. Next base: position 91,830,160 of record OY754329.1, read on the forward strand.
GTTAACCTGATGAAGCTGGCAGGAGGGCCAGCAAAATATTGTTTTGTGCAATTTTAACATCGCAGAATGAATCCCGAAAGAAGAAACAGTCAACACTACATCCGCGGAAGCCTAAGAGCTAAAGTCTAGATATACATGATCGAAGCCGTGGAACCAGAAAATATGTTAGGTACTCGATATTCAGATATAGCTAACAAAATTGAGGAGAGCTAAATGTCATTTAAATTAATAAGCAGAGAGGAACCTCATTTGCTTTTACAAACGTTAATAAAATTGATAAACGGGATGCAGAAATTCATATTTAGTTTAAAACTGGCAGTTTCCTTATTACTTGATAGATGCCAATTACAGATATGGTAGCACATAATCGCGATGGTAACTCACGAAGTAGTGTGAATGCACGTCAAACGGTTACGTTGGTACGTGCAAAGGTAGAGTTTACTGTACGTTGAAACTTGAGGTTGGATGACGGGAAAGAAGAAGAGGAGTGAGGAAGGAGCTTTGGAAGGTTGGGGGATAGCAAGCGGGGGAAGATTCCCTTACCCAAAAATCCCCCTTCCCCCCCACTCGCTTTCGCATCCCCAGGGTTGATTCCCCTCCCGCGACCCCTTTTACCCTCGCTTCATCCTCCATGGCTCCATTTCCCACGACGACGTTCATAATGCCTGGAGCAAGGTGTGTGGCAAGGGGAGCCGGGGGGACGGGGGGGGGGGGGGGGGGGGTTAGGAAGAAAATATGCAGGAAAAGGGAAGTAGGCATGAGGGGGATGGATTAACTGTGAATGTTTCCGGTGAAGGTGCACGTACTCTCACCATTCCAGCACCTCGGCACTGAATAGCATCTCCCTAGCGTTCGGTCAAAAAATCTAAGCTACCTACGTTTGCTCAAGAGAAAATACAATCGAAAGAAAAAAATAACTTGGGAAAACGCCTTTACATAGTTTTCAAAAATCTCCTCTTATTCAAGGATACTGGCGCTGATAGTTGTCTCCCAAACGTTATACCACAAAACCATAAGTACCTCAAGTTTACCTCAAGTATATGGCTCTTATAAATTGGGATTTAAATTAGGACGTGATGGAGGTTGCTCTTCTTTGCTTCTGTTTGTAATTCCCAGCGTTAGGAAACGGGGATAACTTGTTCACAAACTCGGAGAATTAGGAAAGAGGACCCAGATCCTCTTCATGCTTTCATTCATTCTCAATGCTATACGTAGTTATTAATCTAAGTTCGCTCAATTTATCGTTTTACCAGCGTCCTCTCAATCCCACACCCTTTGATATCTTTCTCCACCTACAGCACTTACATCCGCTGCTTCTGAGAATTTCCCTCATCAACCTTGCCTTCCTCTCTAGCTCAGCTTATTTCCTCCATCTTTCTCGGGAACCCACATCTCGACAGCCCACGCACTACGTCGATCAGCTTACCCCAAACACGTTCAAATTTCCGATCCACAGAGTTACTTCACTCAATGAAATCTTCGTGCCTCTACACGTTATTCCAATCACCAACACTTGGCGAAATAGGATCCCACACACACAAGTAGTTAGCTTTGACAACTGAATCTCTAATTTGGCCGATGGATTCAGACCGGAAAGATAAAAGGTTGGTCGCGTCACATTAATTCAAATTCAAGAGTGAAATTGAACACACGATATGCAAAATGTCTGCCATCAAGTGAATGTATCCCCTTACCCTTTTTTTTCTCGACAAGTATCGAAGCCCGATAGTCCTGACGTTTTTCGGACGATAGTATCTTTTTAACACCAGAGAGGTATATAGTTTCTAAAAACAAAACAAAGAACTATGTTTTGATTTAACAACAATAAAATTTCACCTTAATGTTGCATTTATTCATAAAAAATATGTTAAAAACTATTAATGTTTGTATTGAAGAGGGATAAAATGACAGAAGGGATACACTAAGTTTCAATCTCGCCGAAATTACAAGGTATTATTGCTATTCAACAATTTTAAAACGGGATCAGAAACCATCGCAATGGAGCTTTTTATTTATTCATTAACACATAAAACAAACTGGACCACCCCAAATTAAATTAATCGCCCTTACTCCGTTTCATGAGTGCTATAATTGTTATCGGAGCTATTATTTGGTCACCGATGTGTTTTTTGATCAGCGAATGTTTATTTTTTCAAACATTACCGTGATTTATTTTACACCGTTTATTTGATTTTTCCAGGCTACTAATAGAATGATGTTTATCATCTAAGGGTTCTTTTGGTTAGAGATGTGATTTTTGGTCAATCAATGTAGCTCATGGCCACTGACGTGGCTTACTAAGCATTCGGCATGTTTTTCTTTTATCAATGCGTTTCTTGAGACAGATGCGATGTTTTGGCAAACAACGTGTTATTTGCAACGGAGGCCAAATACCACATTGGAAAAATTCCTACTTTACTGAGAAATTATAAAGCTTTAAAAAAAAAGATAGCAAATATGAGCCAGTCGTGGTAAAAATGTTATAACAAGCATGGCTACCTGAAGGTCTTGGGCTCGACTCCCATCTCCAGCATTTGTTCTGTTTATCGTTTCATGAAAGTTTATCATATGACGCCACGATACAACTACAGCGTACGATAGACTAGAATAGGCATGCATTACAACCTGTAAACTCGTATTTAATCCTGGAATCAATAGTCTACCTCTCCATCCCACTTTCTTTCAGTCCGGAATTGCCTCGCATCTACTCCACTTCTGAATAGAGAGAGAGAGAGATGTATAGACAAATTACTTTATTTTTTGAGGCGAGATTGCGACTCATTCCACCTAACCCCTTTTCTCATGGTATATCATGATACAAGCAGTGAATACAGACAACGAAATGACAAGGTAAAGAAAAGAATACACCAAGGGGATGAAATTTACCATAAAATATGATTTCTCTTGACCGGTATTTGAACCCAGTCAACTGCTTTTTTCAAGGCTAATTTAATTCCCTTGGTGTTTACCTTTGCACGCGCGCGCGTGACTGCGTACCACATTATTTGACCAACAAAGCTAAGTTGTGCACTACAATATAAGTACATACAACGCAATAACCCTGTTGAAAAGTAAAAATATTAAAAAAAAACATAAATTAAAAAAACAAAGGTTAGTAAAACAGTAGAATAAATATGATTAAATATGGAGACGCCGAAGTAGTGAAGAACAAAGGGGAGGTGACTGGTTGGAAATGAGAGGAAAACCCTTGCCCGAGGGATCCAGGGAAAGAGACATGTGGGGGAGAGTGGTGGGCGAGAGGGGAAGTGTTAAGACATGTGCCAATCGCAGCTGGGCTGAGAAGACTCGTGAAGGAGAAGTGCGGGAGTGAGTAGAGGAAGAAGACGGCGCTCCAACCTCTCCCATCCCGGAAAAACCCTTCACTGCACGATGGTTAGACATGGCATATTTCTTCGCTGTAGATAAAAAATACCGCACAATAATTTTACACCGCATCTTCGAGTACGTAATATAGATGCAAGACTGAATTGGCGGGCCTGATCGATTATAATGAACTGAGCCTGAGTACAGACAGTGTGACACAGTCGTAGTCTCGATTTACCGATATTTCATATTTATCTCAGGGACAGATACTTTTGTTCTGACTGCAGTAGGTCAGATCAGCTCACACCAATAAACGCCAGAATACGATAATGGATTCTGTTTTCATTTACACATGGATACAGCAGAACTTTATCCTTGCGAAGTCAAAAAAGCAAAATGCGGCAAAGTATGTAAATAACTTATTATTTCGTAATTTCTGTTCGCTGTTGAGCCTTCCGTATAATAAGGGACTTTGATTATTCGAGGTGACCTCAGTTCACATTACTCGAGACAGCACTGTATTGGCGATCCACTGTGGGTTACAAATTTTCTTTCCAAATTGTTCCGGCGTATTTTATTATTTTTTTGTCGGACCCGGTGGTGGTGGGGTTACTTTCTCGCCTGTTATCATAGATTCACGGGTCGAGACCAACCTGGGGGGATTTTTCACCACCCAAGGCATGAGAGATCATGTATGTCCCTTGTTGCATGTTACACTACCCAAACTAAAAGGCTCTATCGGCCGCTTTCGGGAAACTCAAGCATAAAAAAATGAAAATAAATTATCCAAAGATAAAGACTTTAAAGTAGGGAACAATTGACTCACCTGGAGGGCTTGGGTTTGATTCCAGGCTACGGTGAATATTTTTCAATGACACCCCCTTCCCTTTTCTGGTGTTATGCCGATATCATATTTGGAGCACTACTCATTCCGTCAGAACTAACGTAAAAATGTGGTCCCCATACCTTCAATTGAGCAAGCCAATGGTGATACCGTGTTTCTCTCCGCTCTCCCTGGACTCCCCAAATAATCCATTAAAAAACAAACCTCTTCATAGCGGCATGAATGACCTCTAGTGATAATAGTATACCCTAATTACTAATACTGTGACTCAAAAATAGTTTAAAATAAAATTGTTAACCTCACGAAAATAGCTGCTAAATTAACCATATTTACTTAACAGTATCATATGGTACCATACTGGTAAAATAAATAACGGAGAGTATATAGAAATGGACTCAAGAAAAAAGCCACCTGGTCTGAGAATTGAACAACGGATTGCCAGACCAATGAGCAGATCAGTTAACCTTGATATAAGACTACGCAATGGAGTATTCATCGACTTGGCTTATAAAATCAAAGGCCCGTGGTTCGATACCATGACCAGGTGGTTTTTTTCCTCGCCACTATTTCTACGTATTTCATCGCTGTAATTTGGCCTGTATGAAAATCAAGAGCTATTTTGAACACGACATCTCGCTGCAAATTTACCCGGAGAAAATATTCTTTCATGCTTCGCCCAAACACACATGATATCCAAGGATTATGCTTACTTTAAGACGGAATATCATTTTCAGGTAGGACATGAAAAAAGATTTTCGCTCGCTGTTCTGTTATTTCAGCAATCCATATGTTGATGGATAAGTAGGGATGAGGAGGAAAACCCATTTCAAGAAACAGGAGGTGTTGTCATTCCTACGTTTTTTTATTCGAGAGAGATATCAGCTGACAATAAGAAACACTGCATATTTTCAGCAAAAAATAATTGAACTAAACTCATGACATTTGTATCATATATAAAAAGAGGTCGAGAATAAATACCATTTGCAAAAAATAATGTTAACCTGAGTTTTGAAAATAAGTCTGAAGACAATATTACAAAAATACTACATTATGATGCATTAACGCACGTCAAACTTTAGCGAGTTCTTTCTGCAGGTGACCCATCTGTCTTTGGTACCGACCCAAAAGTGTTCGAAGGCATAATTATGTTATGAGTAAGAAATTTGGGAGATGAAAGTCAAGGAAAAAATATTTTTTTTTCTTTCTCCTAAGAAAATGTCGTTCATCATAACCGGAAAATTAATATAGAATATATGTGCTGCGATGACAGCTGACTAAGTGGTAATATGCTTCAAATAAAAATCAAGCTTTTATCAACATTGAGCTTTATATTTGAGTGACGGTCATTCCTTAACCGAAAATAGCTGAAATTCTGATTATTCCGGCATTTTTGACCGATGAAAGAGAAGTGGTACGGAACCTACCCGAAAACATTTGGAGTATCCTTGTATGTCAACCCCGTTATGTATGCGGAAATGTTTTTACACCGTGATTTTAGCCTAAGATATATCGTGCCCCACTGTCATTCTTGCTCCTTTTCATTGCTGCTTCCCTGTGCCTTCCTCTCACAATCAAAACCCCCTCTCAGACTAAACGCAAGAGGAAGAGGTTGTCGAGGAAGTAGAACAGATGTACTACGCGGGTGCTTAAGGGAAATAAGGAGGAAAGGGAAGGCAGTGAAAGGTGTGTGAACCCCTCTGCGATACTGGAATAGCTCTTGCATCCATCCATCAGAGTAGACGTCGATGCTCGAGGACATAATTGACCTCTGTTGGAGTATTTCATGCATACATGCAAGAGTTGTAGAAAGAGGTTGCCCATTGCTCATGCAGATATCAGCATAGCCGTTGAAGTCAAATACCTGCCTAAGCGTTATCATTTATTCGGAACTATAGTAGAGAATACACATTATAGTCATTTTCGACACAGCTTTAAAAATACCGGGATTTATCATGATAATATTAGGAAGGTCGTCAGGGAAAACAGTAGGATAAAGATTTCATTTCACTCTCGTCAGGCCTCATCTTGAGTGCACCGCAAGAAGTTTGTACTTATAATTACAGGAAAACGTGAAGCAAGCACGAAACAAAAACTAAGGAAAACGCGCGTATTTTTAAACCAATACGTGCGATCATTGATTATACAGACAGTAAAGGGAAAGGATTATATTGGGAGACTCTAAAGACACGAATGTTACACACAAGGATAATATTTAAAAAAAAACTTATCTCACGAGTTTCAGCTAGACTCGAAGGTTGTTGTTTTACCCCCTTAAAATATCTGTAGGACAGAATAGGGAACAATATTTGAAAAAAAAAGTTCAAGAATGATGATAAGATACAAAATTCCTTCTCCGCACGTACCATACACGACCACGGAAGAAACTGACCGCCAAGAAACTAAACCTACTTAATACACCTCACTTTCGTTTCTTCTCTCACACGATTCCATTTTTCCCAGCACATCCCTTATTAACGGCTGGGTTACTAATTACTGCCACGTGCCCTTGCGGTGGCTTGCAGGGGCGTGTGTTAGACGTAGATGACGCGGTTTCAAAACTCTTGATTCGATGAATTGTCAACGTCGAAGACTGGTTCGCTGGAGCTCTCTGCTCCGCTTATTTTTCTTCTCTTCTCGCCTAGCATCGTCTTCTTCCCACGCTCCACATCTCTCATTACCTTCTCCTGACGTCTTCCCTCTTTAGGTCTTCTTTGTAGTCATTTTATCTTCCTGCCATTATTGTCATCGAAAGGCTTCTATGCTTCGGAACGCTTCCCAACAGCTCTTTCTCAATTTTCGAACGGTGTTTCCGACAGGCATTGTCTGCCTATTCCATAGAATTTATTCATAGGCGATTCGGTCCTCGTCGGGGGAGGGGGAAGAGGGGGAGGGTGGAACTGACATGAGATGTAACACGCAAAAAAGTGCTCTTTTGTTGCCCACTCATCCTTCAGTTCATAAGTTTGGCGTATTTTGGAAGTCCAACTGCCATTTAAGCATGGAAAATAATACATATTCATTATCCTTGCTCACATTCATTCACTAGCGTTTACCGTGTACGATTCATTTGGTCACTAGCACCGCAATCAACGCACAAGGCTGAAAACGTTAGAAAAATAATTCTCATAAATTATCTCTACGAATTAACACGGGAAAATGGCCTGTAACCATGGAAGCACCCGTTTTCCATGTCGATAAGCCAACAGGTTAGCATTTTATCTTTGGCCTCTGCTCGATTTGGGAAGGGTGATCATCCAATGAATACCAGGTGCTGCTCTCTTGTCTTAGTTAAAAGCCTTAATTGGGGCTGGTGACCTGAGCTTCTTAGAAATTTAGCAAATGTTGTTAAAAATAATATAAATTATATTTTTATATATTTTCCGCAAGCCAAAAAGCTTGGCAGGTTCTATTTGAATTAATCAAGGTAAATAACTTATGGTGAATGTGCAAGCATTTCTAATTGTACAAAATTATGCAACAGAAGTGTCATCGATTGATTTATTAAACGCAATGGCTGGATAAATGTTCACACATTCACTGAGACCCTTGATCATTCTAGTTGTTTTTAGTACAACTCATACTGAGAGGATTACGTAGCCCATCAAAAGTTATTGAAACATAAAATGACAATGCTGCTATATAACTTAACTCCATTAGATAAAAAATCATCTGTGAAGTTGATATAAATAAGACATTTACATTATTTCAACCTTTTACGTTTTCAGCTCCAGTCCAAACATTCAACTAAAATTGTGTTGAGACAATAAAGATTTAAGCTATTACTAAATAACTATTTGAGTAAAAAATTATTTAGGAGTTAGAGAATGATGTCCACCCTCAAGAGATTCAGCATTAAACCTTTCCAAAGGGTACAGAACTCAAACGCTCAAGTCTTAAGTGAGCTTGGTGACCTGAGCTAGTATATGAGATATAACTCTCGCGGCTTCGACTTACAAAACTTACAGTTGGGCAAGGAAGCCGTACTTCAATGGATGCCGGAAAGCTATAACCAGTGGTGACTCGTCTCATCGCATTGTACTGGTCAATTAGTTTGAAAAAATATTTGTTGATTTGATCTCGTATCTGACGTAGTTGGTCAGGATCATAAAAATACCAGCATAAAAATACCAAAATAAAAATTCTAGACAATTTCATTCCCATTAGTAAACATAGGAATCATTGTCAAGGTACTTGATTAATAAAGAGTTTCCGGTTGTGGTCTTCCATTTAAGAGTGGGAATTACTAAAATAGAGACTCCCCGCTGGAATCTTTCAGCCGAGAATTGCTGGATTTCTCGTGATATTTCCCGCGTAAGTTTTCATTTTTATGATAGTATTCCTTTACGTCCCTATAACACTGAGCTATATCTCTTGGCTTACCATCTGGTTTTCTTTCAGTGGATCCACCAGAATTAACACATATAACCTGAAGGTGAAAAACCCACCAGGCTGGGATTCGAACCCACAACGAAACTGCTTCGAAACTGCTGATATGATCGAAACTGCTTAATTCTATCAACACAGCGACTCCAATCAGTAGGGACACCACCCCTCCTCAACTGAGGCCGACAAGTCAATATGGTCGTCCATATTGAAACTCTTGCCGAAATTAAAATATTTTATGGCTCAGAGAAAGGTTCTACTATAAGTTCTTCTTGTTTATGTGAGAGGAGTTGGGAATCTGATGAATTTGGTTAAAGCTTGCAGAAAACCTTCAGAGATCTTCATGTTGTAATGGACTGTACGCTAGTACCTCCCTTACATATTTCATTAACCTTTGACTCTCTCCGCATATTCGTATTCTCCGCATACTCTCAACGTTAACGCCACTAACTCACATTTGTTTGACGATTAGGCTCCCACACACTACTGTAACTTGCTCAAACCATCGAAGCTCACGCCACATCGTATTTTTCCATTATCGGTAATTTGGGCCACAACCTTCTGATCCACTTATTCCTCGCACTACCTCTGCTATTTTTACCGAATCCACGTCTCATGCAACTTACTTTTACTACATTCAGCCGCTATTACTTCTTATCCTGGAAGTTCCATAAAACACTTCCATGCATATACAGGCCAGACGTGTGTTGAAGCAGTTGTTTTTGAAAGCTAAGAACTAAACTTGATTGAGCCCGAATGCTGCAAAATACCTACATACAAATAGCAAGCCTTTCCTCCGAATTATATCAAAGACCTTCCAAAAAAGCACTCGAAGTCATCCAGTTTTCGAGGAGAGTGTCCGTGCTTTCCTTTCCCATTTATCATCACCACAAAATACCAAAATCAATCCTGTACATGAATGGTTTTCTACAGTGAACCGTATACAGCGCTATTGCGTATCTGGTATGTAAATGATCTCCTCTGTGAATGTGACGACACGTTTTTGGACACAGTGTAAGCACAATCCTTTCCTGTGTAAATAAGGCTGGAACACATTTTGCGACATGTGTTCCAGGATAAATTGAATAAGATGATAATTTGGGAAAGCAAGCGAAAGGATAGCCCTCATTCTAGGGCTGAATTAATGTTGACTTCCTGAGGTAATCGATCTTCCCGATGGGATGGCTTTGTCTAACCAGGGCCTCGATTCCGCGTTTTAATTTTTCATCGCACATCTCCCCATGAATCATCCATTACGGTAGCAAAGCATCCAGCCACGCCTTGGAGGTCAACCTAACTATTGCGAATCGAGGACGAGGGAATAGGCAATAAACAACAGGAGATGGAGCGCTAGGCACAATTTATAATTATGAACGCTCCCGCATCAAATTTTTCGAAGCGTCTGATTCCAAAAAGAGGAACAGTCATGAACGCATGAAACTGTTTGTTTTCTGGACCAGAGATTGAAGCGCAACAAAACAAGCGTATCACTATCAAATTAAACGTTCTATTTACACACAGGTTGGGGATAATTTGGTGGTGAGATAGCTGTCCTTCCACAGATTTACGCCGGAGACCATCAACTACAAAAGGATTACAGCTTATAGATAGCAAAGGTGCTAAGGCATCGTGACATATCGAAAATGCTCAAACAAGTTACACTGCCGGCAAAATATCGCCTGCGCATACTGCCAGTGCCTCATGATATGTATCTTCTTATTATGTAACACTTTGACACCGTAGCTGGTCTATTAATTTAACAATAGCAGGTACGCAATGAACTAATGAAAATCGCTAAGTGAACGTGCATCAATTTCACTCGACTACGGACACGATTATTCCTGTGATCAGATAAACAAAATGGTCTAACAGAAAAAAATATAAGCCGATTAGCAAGGCTATTCGAGAATTGGCTGACCGGCTGTGGTTATACGAGTAAATGTGCTACTTAACACATTTCAAGAGCTTCTTCAGGGGAATGAACAAAACATTCACTCCAAAAACATCACATTTCAAAGACCGACCTATCAAATACGCCTAAAAATATACACGCATGACGGGCTCGAGTGCATTAAGCAAATTAAGTCAAATGGTGCAAAGGCATAGCAATGAGAAATGATTTAGTTTTTGCGTGGTAAATGGAGGCCAAAACATAATAGGTTTCAATGAAACACTGTTGCGCTTGATACTGTTTTCTTGCAGGATTCCTTTGATCTCTTTGGAATTGGAATAATAAATTAAAGAAAACTTCTGTAAAAAATGTTCCACCATGTTACTGGAAAGAATCCCCGGGAGTACTGATTTTGGATCTTTTTTCATGACTAATCGATGGACTTCCTACTATAGATCACGTGTTCCGCGTGTTTGAAGCATAAAATCAATGGCTCGGAACATCAGAACTTAACGCACAGCTGTAATGATAGGTGACCGTTACTCAACACAGAACAACGTCCACCGTGTCATCTACATCTACATACTACCCCGCAAGCCGCCTCAATAGGCGTGTGGCGGGGAGTGTTAGGACACCAGCCGTTTACATATAAAAAGGAAACGCTGTAATGAAATTACGCCTTGCATTTATTAAAGTCCCTTATTGTTCGGGGGAAAAACGAATTCCCATACCTATCCGTTCGGCAAAATATCTCTCTCAATTTATCGTTTCTGTCGGACCTGGAAATATAGTGGGGTTCTAATATGATGTTATCCGTGTCGCTCTGAAAGATATCCGTGTCCTGGATACTCACATAGCTTCACCGGTTCTCTCTCAATTGAACGGCAGGTTCCGGAAGAGTTTAAACTATGAGTTAACATGCGCGTTATTTTCTAAGGTTTTTTTCACAAAAATATTCTTTTAATTGAAAATTACTCTAAAACTCTCCGCATGTTGTCTCCTTTCGGGCCTCCCAAATATTTCCTATTTTGAGCTAATAGGCAAGTTGGAAGTTGAGAGAAAGAAGTCTTTTCGGTCTAATAAAGTCTAATTTGACGAATTACGACTAAAATGGGATGTTAGTAATAGTGGTCCTCCAAAGTGGAAAATACCCTATAAAGTACCTCCCCCAAAGGCAATTTTCTCCGCCGTTCTACGCATCAAAGTGCCAGGAACTTTCAGCTACGTATTTCGTACTCGTAGTATTCTCCTCTTTATCACTAAATTCATAATTTCGCTACCTATCTCTCAATCCATGAAAATAAAAATCACAGAGAACGAAATTACGGTACATTCCTCCAAAAGGATATATTAAGAAGTGTTCCACCCTCATGAGGGGTCGTCATCGGAGCAATTCAGAAGGAAGTACAAACTGCAAGGCCTTTGCTCAGTAAAAATCACCCGGAAAATACACCCATAAGAACAACTACTGCTTTGGATTTTTATTTTGGAATCTAATTTACAGACTCCCCAATTCATAAATCAATTGTATGTGTTGCAAGATTTACATCCCATGCTGAAAATGTTAGCACTTTAGGACCATGTGCTTCTAATAGGCAACCTTTTGTCAAACACAATCCACCGCCTCTTGGCGACCTGCTTGTATAAACATCTTCAAGTCAAAGCAAAATTATGGTACAACCCGACGAATGAAATGTACTAACGCAACTTGAGTTGACACCTCTCCAGGTATTTCACCTATTTAACGGGTTCCAACCCGCTGGTTTCTCCCAGCATCAAGGATTCCGATCGTGTGCGTCTTGCTCGACTAAAACTTGGAAATTTAGTTTCAGTGGTGTATTTTATCCATGCAGATGATGAATCATGACAAAAATGTGAAAACATTTATTGGAATACAATACGTTGTCAGAGTATTAAAACAAAAACCTAATGAATTGCTTACGTTCCATATGGTTTAATTACCTATCTAAATTCATCGCTTTAAATGTATTAAAGGGAAAAGATTTTATCAAGCGAATGGTAGGAAGGACCTCAAAAGAAAGGTGAAACGGAGATGCACCTTTTCTCTAGCTAAGTGTTATCCCGAGTACATCGAAAGAATTTGAAACGGACCGCAGAAACATTTAATACCCAACCAAAGTAAAATACAAAGGATAACCGGGTGAATTGTTAAAACTGTTAAGAGCGTAAAGAATGTGTGACCTAGCTATTGAAATGACCTTGTTAGGAGCTGCCAGAGACTCAGAGGATACAAACTATTAGGATAATTTAGACAAGTTTCGAGATTTATCTACACGAAAAACGAGTATCAGGTACAGATGGAGGATACCAGTTTACCCCTGTACTAATCGATGAGTAGAACAGATGGGTAAAAGAATTCTCACGCACTATTCTCGGTTAGTACAGATGGAGGCACTAATCAACCAAAACACATTTCACTTTCCGTTCCTGCTCTCCTAAGTATTCCTTTTCCAAACTACCTCCATTTTTCAGGGCAGATGTCCTAAAACTGACTGCCCCACGCCCTAGTGGCGCTTCCCCGTGGTGGTGTACACAAGTATGTTGCAGATGCAGCTACATTACCCTGCGACCACCTGTGCCCGGTATGAAATCACCCGTCTGGTTTACACACGACGCGACGACGGCCGTCGATACTCCGAAGTCTAAGAGAGAGAAACATTGCCAAGGCCTCATGAGGTGAGTTGAAAAGGTGGGACAAGGGGAGAGGGGTGCGAGATGGGACCTGAGAGGGTGGTTTGGAAGCCGCCGAGATATTTGGAGGAGCACTGGAGGGAGACCCGAGGGAAGAGGGGGTGGATGTGGAGGAGTAGGGGCGGGGGGGGGGAGATGGAGGAGAGAGAGGGGTCGTCGGTAGCAGCCAATGCTGTTGCTCCTTAAAGGTGGAGATGCCGAGATCTCTGCCCGCCGCGTCGCCCCGGAGCGAAATAAACAAAGGGATCTCTTTAAGGGGATGTGCCCATGGAACTCTTTTGTTTTTTCCTTGCGTTTTCATATATTTTTTTCGGCAAAATGGGCAAACAGAGGGGGGTCGAAACTGTTCGGCTTCCCTCGTGCTCTCCGGCCCACGACGATGACTTCTCCTTCACGCGGAGTTCGAGCGACGTTTACGGCATACACGCTCCTCGAATACCGACGTACAGAGCTAACGAAAAATGTTAAAGCGTCCGTTGAGCATCAAATTTCACGAAAGACCCTTTTTCCTTTCTTTCGCTGATGATTCTTAAAGAAATTGCTCTTTTTCCTCGCATCTGATGCGTATCTTTCTACCTAAAATGTCAACGGCATTTCGTTGAGAGCGAGATATTTCAACCGTCTAAACGAGGGTTTTGGTGTTTGTGCGATTCCTATAGATAAGTCCCATTACTCCCAGTAAAACATCAATTCCTACGAATGTTTCCTTCTTTCGTTCATCCTACGCGAATCGTGCGCTACCATCCGGTGGTCATTAAATGTTGGGGAGAACACCCAAAATGTATAGCTTGAGCGGGTATTCGCGGGTTAACCAAAAATGTTAAAAGAATTTGGTTAAATGCAAAACATTGAGGAAACAATATTATCAGTTCATTCAGAATGATCAAGGGAAAGTTCACTTTCGCGTGTTCTGTGATAACTTCTTGGGAAAGAGCAATCACACTAAAACGTAAACATTCTACTTTTCCACGCGATAAGACCGTAGTTTCAGCTTTACCGTAATTTCCAAGCATTTAATTTTGGAGGTAGTATACCAATGAAAAGTGCAGTTATCTACTCATCTAAAAGGATTATACATTCATCACTTGAACAACTACAAAGATTTTCCTTTAATGCAATTAAAGGAAGGTTTCTACCTTGATATAAATACAGAAACCATATTCTCTCACAATAATTTTTCAATGATAATATCTTCAATCAATCACAATAATCTCTCAATGACTCGCAAAACACCTATCCCTTCAGCTACTTACATCGGGAATTTTCTCATATTTCTCGTCTCATATTACCCAGAATAAAACGTCTATTCTTTTTCTCCTTCCTCCAAGATTTCGCTCTTTTGCCATGGCTCTTTAATTTCAATTGCCCTCAATCACCAACACTATCGACCTATGCTGCACCTTCCTAATTGCCTTCGGTCGCTACTCATGTCATTAGAAAGACAAAGCTGCGAAGAGGTATAAATGCATTCCTCTTCGCGCACAACGACAACCCAAAGACATATTGAAACATCTATTGGACCTGACTCTTTCCGAAGGACTTCCAAATCTACCGACGTTGAATGTGCATTCGGTGCGGGTCTTTCTCTCTCAAATATCTATATAATTGTTGGTCTTCAGCACGAAATGAGATTTAGACTTTTTACCGGTTAAAGGAGGTTTGAATGATGCTGCAAACGTTAGCATATTACTAAAACAATTCCAAAATTCTACACGAGGTCCACAAACTTCTTTTCCTCTAACTTCCTCCTTCCTTTCCTCATACATTCTACCTCGTATTATGCAGTCCGCTATATTTAGCATTTTCCTCCATCATTCCCGCTTGCCCATCCATCTGGCAAGGAATACAGATTTCAACTGCTCTCATTAGTTCACAGCGAATATTATCATGCGTCTGCTCTAGATTTGAATCCCAGTTCAGGCAAATAATAATTTTCGCAGTGAATTTCTCACATTCGCGTAAAATGGATGTTAATTTTCCCATGCTCTCAATCACCAACACCATATACCTAGCCAATTTGGTGATTTTCTACAGCAACCACGCGTAAATTGAGATGGAGAAAGGCGGAAAAATTTAAACTTATATTTAATTACATCAACTTCTAATAGCCTAGTATGTTTTTTCAAATTTAAAACACATTCAATAGCGCATTGATATTTGTAATTCAATGAGTTGCATAATATAATCGATTGAGTTATATAATAACGTGATTTCACCAATGACCATGCTACCGACTGCCTTACACTATACAGGAAACCTGCCTTGAAATCACCCTCATTCACAGATTTTTATGGTGACTGGCCAGGAGCTGCGCAAATATACCGATTTCATGTCTAAGTGTTTGCAGCCAGCTTGACTCTAAAATAAACCAGACGGTATAACCAGAAAATCGACCATCTAAGGTCCACCCACGTGCGAAAAATACCTAAAGTAAGCATTCAGAGTGTATGGATAAGTGGTTGTGGAGGAGAATGGAAAAATCAGATGGATCTTTAGATGGGACCTTCGAGGAAGCGGACGCATTGAATAAAGTGGGGGATAGGAAAGAAATCCCGGCGACCGGGAGCGGGCGGAAAGTGATCTCGATACGGCTCATATCGACGGTGTGAAGGAATTCGATAGCAGAGGATAAGATAGAGGAAGGAGTAGGTACGTGACTGGAAAGCGATGAGGCGGAAGGAAAAGAATTTGGATGCTATGAAACTTGAAGACGGAGGAAAGACGTGCAGCATATAGAAGAAATCGCCTAACCATGAGAATGAACGGATAAGACAGCTCATCTACAGATTCTAATGTTTCAGTATTGCATTAATATGAAATTTTGCAACGCAAAAGACGCGATATATTGCATGGTGATAAATATCATCAGATTAATTGATTGCGTTATTGAATTCCCAAATTTCGTCAAAAAATACAGCTCGATTATTTAAATTGGAGATATAAATGTATAATAATCAAAGAATAGCTTAAAATAACGGGATAACTTGTATGAGAAGTCAGCCGAGAAATTATAATACTTAAATCAAGTACATATTTGTGCAATCTATTAACACCAATTAAAGGCAATTTATTTCCCGAAAATCCCATTTATCACGTTTGGTGAGAATTCAGCCCTGCCCTACATCCATGAGGTGGCCTCCTGTGTAATTATTAGATGCAGACCATGACGATACCGCATTATATCGAAATGCAATGTTTTGCGCTGCCCGGTGAGTCAATTTCGAAATGCCTTTTCTTCATTTGTATCGCACATTACAGAAAATGTACGTATATATGTATGTATAACGAATATTGAATCCAATAAGCATTGAATATCATACTGTGAAGTATAACACATAAGTATTAAAATCTAAAAGTATAAATATTCCTTTGAGAACAATGAAAACTATCTACCAATCTAGATGTTTATTTTATGTGGATAAGAATGACATAGCTGAAAGAATGAAGCAAACATAGATCAAAGAATTTGGAGAATCTTCCAATCATTGACACCTGCAGCTCGGACCGAGACGAATGCACCCGGGCTAATCTATTGAGCTAACTATCCTGAACAGATCACCAATCCCAGTAAAGTGATTCACTCCTTTATAGCAAACATCACATGCATCCATTTCCGAGGCGCAAAAGCGGATGCAATGTGGAGTGCGGATGCAAGAAAACGCTCATTGGATTTCTAGGGTCTGGTTGGTTTGCTTGACCGTTATGACTGGCGGGTAATCAAGTTCCCAAGGGGCGTAAGACGTTGTTGCCACTATGCAAACACCTGGGCTCTAAAGGGGGGACGGCGTTACGCCGCGGTGCACCGTCCCCTTACAGACTACAGAGCCGGGGGACGGCGTAACGCCGAAGCCCGACGCTTGCTGGAAGAGGAATATTCAGTCAAAGGAAATACCTGGCAGCTACTTATACTATTTTGACCTCTAAATCAGACGATATTTCCACCACAGTAACCAACACGTAGGTTAGTAGAACGATACTTCGACAAGTTTAAAATGAATGCACAGAGCACAATTACATTTATCCTATGAATGTCGATATATGAGACAAGTTGACTCCTATTATGACCCTTTTAGCACAGGAGGCGCTAATTGTTAATTTTTAGATATTTAAGAAATGGTTTATGAGAAAATTTCATAGACTATATTAGAATTAATTTCAGGGATCGAATATTTGAAACAAATATTCTTCTTTGCGTAAATAACGCAAAAACATTCTATGAAGTCACGTAAAATACCGACGCACCGATTAATGGATATCTACCATTAAAAAAAATAGACTTAACCGACATTTTATGCTGGGCAAACCCACAGGCATAAACCTCCACAAAAACTTTGCCAGTGGGCAAACGAACTTGACTGGCAACAGAGTCCTCTACATACCGACTACTCAACAACAAAATATGTAGTGGAGTAGTCGGAGTAGTGGGTAGATGTATATGACTCTTTTGCGAGTCAAGTGTGTATACTCCCTGGCGAATTTTTATGGAGGTTTTCAGCTGTGAGCTTACCCTGTAGTAAATGTTGGTTAATCATTCGCCTTGACCAGGATTTTTTCTCTTTGGAATATCGCACTTCTTTGCACTTGCAGGTGACTCCGTAAAAGGTAAATACCGTGGCTAGTCTCAGTATCCTCAAAATTGGTCAAAAGAGCGAGCACCTCATTGTGCTCCATGTTTGGCTTTATCCTCGCGGGCTGTGGCACTAAGTGCACACTTTGGACTGCTTATTGACATCATATGACTAGGAGTCCTGAACACCTTGTTCCTATAAAGCCCTAAAAATAATGCACAGGGGAGAAGGACACCTCGGTATCTTAACTGTTTAAAGCACTTGGAGCGAAATCAAGGGATCCGGGTCAAGGCGAATGATTTTTTCCTCTGTGGAATATCGTACGTCGGCTAACTCCACTACAAATTTAGTGGTTGAGTTGTCACCATGTAGAGGACTCCGACGACTGGCAATAAAGAAATCCGGCTTTACATCCATGGTTTTGCTTCCGATAAGATACGATTACGAGCCACCAAATTGAATCGTATTTAAGGTTATAATGTGACGGGATATGTAATACTCTCGAGATATAGCAAAGTGTGCTTGTGAAAGACATTCACTTTCGGAGGAAAATCTCAGTCATCAAAATGCTTGAGGCGGCCTCAACACTTTGTAAATTTAGTGATATTTCGAACAGGTGTACTTGCCCCTGGAGTTACTCTAGCATGGCGGAAAAGTACAAATGACACGTTTCCATTTCTTCTGCAGATATTTCAGCGACGCAGAATCGACGAAATCGTTAAAAACGGAGAAGGAACTAGACATTCTAAAAAACCTCTCTACACAAAATCTGTACATAGGCGAGCTGAGGTATAATTTTTTTTCCAAAAAAAATGAGGATACCGGGACTAACCACCGTATAAAATTATTCGGAGTCACCCGCAGAGTACACATTAGTGCGATATTCCACAGCGGAAAAATTATGAATTTCGAGTTGAGGTGTGCTTACCTTTGTCTTTGAAAACGCTTAGGTATTACTTAGGGGTATTTTGCACTTAAACGTTAAAACGAAACATCTTTTTTCTTAAAAGCTTTATACGTAGCCGCTAGATAACGTAAAATGTCCATCATTTTAATACACCAGGCCTCTCCACAGTAACTTCACTATCCACTTTCAAACAGAAACTATAATAAAAAATGGCACATAAAACCTTGTATTTTATGTCTGAGTATTCAAAACTGTTTATCATTAACTCTATGAGACTATTGCATTTTTCGTTATTAAGATCTGTTATAGAATATGACTCTGTATTTTGGAACCCGTCATTAAAATTTTTAATAGCACACATAGAATAGATGCAACGAATATTTCTAAGATAAATAGCATTCAAATTAGGAACGAATCTACCCATGTATACTACCCATCTACCCATCTATTACTCTCAACTTGAATCATCCTCAAATTTAATTTTCCTAGATGAACTCACAGCTTAGGATTTCTTAGTGGAACTTTTTCTTCATAATGGGGTATGTGCATGAACGTTGCCATTGCTTCCAAAATTTGTGCAAATACTCCAATGGATAATGGACTATAAATAATAACAGCTATTGCCCATTCTTACTTCAGAAAATAAATCTGCATATCCCAGTCATGAACTCACGAAATTCACTAATCTTCTCTGTTTCACATAAAAACGAAACCTGTATATGTATTAACTTCCTAGATTTACCTCAATGGTATTAAATAAGCTGTACGTTGTGTTTATTGACTCTGATATTATTAAAATTATATTGTAATTATAATTGGGTGATGCCCGTAATTAAGTCATAATCATTAGCACAATGAAGAGAGAGTCGTTATTCGAAACGTTGGCAGAGATTAAGCCCCCAACCCTGTGGAACACTCGAGAAACTTTATTTCTCTTCTTTCCCAGTGTAAACTCTTTCCTCCTTCCTTTGCCTCCCTCTAGATCCTCAATTTATTCTCCATTCTACTCGACCTTAAATTTTAAAGTAACTATTTATCTTACCTCATTTCTCTTAAAAAAAAATTCTCAGCGTGTAAGAAACGCTGAAATGTCTATAAACCAGTATATACTGATTTTTCTTGTACGTAGTTATTTATACAACAAATATTTCTTCCACTCATTCAAACATTTTACTCTGCCTAATTCATCCATTTTCGTCGCAGCACTCTGAAATGTCCGAATTACTCAGACTGCGATAGTATTTTCGTTATATTTGATGAATTGATATTTAAATTAAAGATTAATCTAAATTGTTAGTAACAGAAAAGGAATTATAACTCCTATGCATGCATTTCTGTCATCCAGATGACCGAGATGCATGGATAGGAGTGAAAATTCCTTTGATTTTATTGAAAATTTGGATTAAAATTTTAATTTAAATTTACTTTTCAATTGCTCTCTTCTTAAATAAAATGAAGTGATAGCTATTTTAAAAGACTCGCCAGCTGAGGAGAATATAATTTATGACTTTCAAAATGAAAATATCACTTACATGCATTGGGAGTCAATCACAGATTCCCCAATAACATGCCGAAAGGTTCCGCTTGGTAAAACATCAAAGAGACATCTTCGGAAAGGTATACTCTGAATTGAATGATACACCACCGTAAAATTTACGCTTTTGTACCTCAATATATTCCTTTCATCTCAAATGTTCAATCTACTGAAGGAGTCATTAAAATAAACTAACAGCAACACAAAGGTGGCTAATGTGGTACTGTAGTATAACACGTGGTCGGAAAAAATACAGCGGAGGCAGCAAAGCGTGTAAAGCAATGATTATGCCTCCATAGCCATCGGCACGGCCGCGGCGAGGAGCCACGTTCCGTTCATTAAATTTCTACAGTGCCACTCTGGCAATACAGCAGAACATCTCTTTGTCCCCTTGTTAACAGGGGAACTTTAATTTGCTTTGTTTTCATCAGCTCGCCAAAAGCTTAAAGTAGTAACCATAGGCGAGTACTTCAAGGAGATGCCCAAAAGGTTAACTAAAGGTGGGAGTGGGAACGTGATGATTAATTAACAAATAATAAATTGGATTGGTTTTTCTGAATGTTCAATGATATTGTGTACAGAACTGCGATGCACTTTTGAGTATTTTATTTATTTCGTTTCTTCCAAAATGGACGATAAAATTATTTTCGCCCGTTAAAAAAGCCAAATACTATAAGGACAAGCATTTATTGCGCCGGAAATTTTTACCGTGATTCCAAAGTAAATACACGTTTAATTATGGAAGAAAAAAGCTAATAAAATGTGCCACGGATATAAAAACGTAATTTCGACGAGGTTACGATGATCAAAAAAGCTGTTTTCCGGCATGGGACAGTAGAGAAGTATGACAATCGGGCAGGTGAGTTTCTGCACTTGAGGACAAGAAGGAAAAAGGGGTGCTTACGTCAAAAATAGCCCTATGACGACGCCCAGACGTGTCAACATAATTAATCTGGTGGGCAAACAGAGGAACAATGCAGAGAGATAAAGGTACCGAGAGGATAATACGCTGGAATTCTGCCACAGAGGCCTAATGAAAGCGTTATGGGAAAACGGAGTGGTTCGATATTACCTACCTTGGACCGAGGTCATACATACGTTTTCATTGTCGATCAACAGCACTGAAGAACTAAAATTACCTCCGGACGTGAATCCATTCCGTAATTTATGAAAACGTCTACATGAAGCCCCTTTTGGTTTCCGCATTGTATACACATATTTACTCGTAAGTTCGCATGGCGCAGTAATGCCATAAATAATTTGGCCAATCCGGTCGTTGTTACATGACTCGCTCTGCTTCAGTTTTCAATCCTCAGATTGATGATCTGCAGTCATTTATTCCTTCTCATTCAATACAAGTTTAATTCTACCCAGTGTTTCCTTCTTTTTAAGTTGTAGAAAACCATTTAGAGGTTGTTGAGAAATATCTACTTACGGAGACATCGCGTGACTGATGTTCGGCATCCAAACGAGGCAATTATTTTCTGAAACTATAGAGAGAATGCGGGAAAAGTGTCACGGCTTTCTTCCACATAGGCCCGGGTTCGAGAGAAAAACGTTATTAAAGAATCTTCCTCCGTACAAATCCTCGCTTGACAGACGTCTTAGCCCATTGGCTTGAGGCGCTGAGCCGGTCATCCTCATTTAGTGGTTTGGGTTCGTTCCCAGGTTGGTGGCACTTTTTTTCTTTCGAATATTTGACGGAATTACTGTAAATTACCCATTCCCATACATTTTCGGCAGTAGCAACAAAATTTTTAATATTTATCCTATTTGCTGGATTTTCAATCAATCCCCTTGGATGACTTTCGAAGCTAATTTCGGGATTCTTGTGTGGCCGAAAAGAGACTACACATGCTGGCAGACCTAATATGTTTAGATTTTGAAAATACAAAGATACTTCCGTGAATAGGATGGCTTTGATTGATCGTGGGTCTTCCTCAAGGCCGTAAACGATGAACGGATTATTACTTTTTAATTAGCAACGATGTACTCACTTAAAATTTCATAGGAGCCGCGTTCGAGGAATGACTTCTGTAACTCTTTTTCTTGTTCAATAGCGAACATGATATAGGTAAAAAAGAGATGGTAACTGTTTCCGAGGTAATGTAAAAAATATTTGCTATGACCTTTTTGCGGAGCAACATATTATATTGAAGCGAAGCCTGTATCTTCGGGGAGAGGAAGATATTCCAGCACAATAAAAAAAAGCGAAGCCTGTATCTCGGGGGAGAGGAATATATTCCAGCACAATAGCACACGTAATGATAACTTTTTTATTCCACGTAATGATTTCTTTTCCCACCTCATGTTTATTTCAATTGAAGGAATTTAACTTTTCATTCATGTGTTGGAATTGCATACTTTCTGATGACAAATGTCATTACTCGAGCGTGGCTCCTGGGAAATTTTCAGTGAGTACATCGTTGCTAATTAAAAAGTAATAACCCGTTCATTGTTTATGGCTTTGAGAAAGACCCACGACCAATCGAAGCCCATCCTATACACGGAAGTATCTTTGTATTTTCAAATCTAAACATATTAGGTCTGCCAGTATGTGTAATCTCTTTTCGGCAAAACAAGAATCCCGAAATTAGCTTCGAAAGTCACCCAAGGGGATTGATTGAAAATCCAGCAAATAGGATAAACATTTTTTTAAACTGTTGCTACTGCCGTAAATGTATGGGAGTGGGCAATGCACAGTAATTCCGTCAAATATTCGAAAGAAAAAATAGTGCCGCCACCTGGTATCGAAACCCAACCACCATTTAAGGATGACCGGCTCAGCTCCTCAAGCCACTGGATTAGACTGGATTTATAACCAAAGGTTTGCTATTACATCAAAGTGAAAAAGGTAAAATAACACATTAGCATTAGTTAAGTACATTTTTCCAATATTAAGGATATGCCGTCAGAAATTTTAATGAAGTCTCACGGAGACGTGCTTCATCAATTCGTCCAGTAAAACGTGCTGTGGTTTCTGGGGGTATTTTCTCCCTGAAACCCACACATTTTTATATTAGCTTCTGATGATGAGCTTACTGCTTGAGATGACTAACCACAAGGTAATTCAAAGTACCATGAGTAAGTAAAAAAGACAATGAAGAGCGACATAGCTTAATTTCGCTGACATAAAGACAGTTTTACAGGAGTTAATCATTTATTTAAAACATTTTACTCTCATTCCTTGCTATCCACAGCATCATTGTGCATGACCATTAAAAGGTCGCGACGCACAAATCGTAAAAAGGGGCAAATTAAGGTTTTAGGCGCACTATAAAAGTTATTTGAAACGTGGACGCCATTTTCAATTACGGTGCCAATACGCTTCGCGCCGAAAGCTTTCATGTAATGAATTCCGTAGAGGGTACCTACCTTCCTCAATATTGTTTTTTTTTGGTACACATCAATTATTATTTGTCCCGTCTGCAATTTGAAATGCGAATTTGATGCTGGGGAATTAATTTAATTGAAATTCAGATGAGTCGGTTTTTGGGTCTGCTCTTGATTCTCCGCTTTTCAAAACACGAGGTATGAAAAGTCAATATTTCAACGAAGACACGAAGAGAGATGGATATGTTTCGCTTAAATAACTCATCGGTAAAGGCAAAATTTAGTATGTACTTCACCTCTATCCGCTGCTGTTTTTTCTCTTACACTCCCCGCTGGGCACCGATGCAAATGACGTAACGAATATTCTTTACGTATGAAGAAGCAAATTTCAAATTAGAAGTGGTATATTATCTGAATAATATTTTATAGTAATTGGAATGGCTTCGTTAATTTCCTATACAGGACTGACGACCACATTCACAATGACTGTGTTTTGCTTATAAAATTATTTATTTGAACTCAACTTAACAAAGACTTGCCTACCTATACATACCTACACATTATTACACATTGATATGCACACTTTTGCCAAAAAGGTCTGTACACACTACAACGTAAATATATAATAGAGAGAACCAAGTCAAGTGTGCAAAACTGAAAAACATGATAAACGCTTGAGAAAAATGTTTGCGGAATATATTTCCTTTGGAATGTCTTGAGTTTTTAGGAATGAGTACTATCTATTCATATCCAGAGACGATTGCCAATCTTCTGATATCCGTGGATAATTAATTGACAGCGCATATTTACTGAGAGAGGGACGTATGAATGATGAAAGGGCATCTATTGTCCCACTCAGCGAGAGTATTTTGCTTACATCCAGGGAGAATCATAAGAACGGACGTGGGCTTTAGATGTCGGGGTGAGGCAAATAGTCTCAAATGGCCACACCTACTCAAAATTTTGCACAAAACCCTTAACTTGGATTATAGGTTATATTTATTCCGTTAGAGGACGTTTAATTTCTGTCTAAATAGGGTAGTACATCATTCCTTTGCCGAAGGTACAAACAAAACAAGGAATGCGAATCACCTCCACAACCGTCACAGTGAATCTGCACATGCTAAGTTGAAAAGCGATGTGAAGCGAAGAAAAAAAACGAAGCCAGAGTGGCCTTTTGTGCTACTGATAAGTTATTTCCTATGGTCAACGGAAGTCAAGGTTCTTGAAAGTTGCTGTCAAGCGCATTTTTGTTTGCTGGAAGTTTATATGGTAAAGTAAATAGTATTGTTTACTAGAAAGACATAGTTAACCTTACGTTTGGATTCCATAAACGCAAGAGAGGACCCAAAAGGTTTTAGTTTCATCCTCCTCCCGAAAAACTATGAAAGACGCCAAAATAAAAATCAACACGACTACATTATAGGTATTTATTCCAAACTTGAAATTTCGATTTAGTGGAAATTATTGAAGAGTATTATTCAACACGGGATCAGGAATTGTCAGTTGACAACTGTATCACGGCCTTCCTGCCATTTAGATTCCAAGCAAAGATCTTCTTTGTTCTTTGGTCACCTTATAGTTTTAGACACGCAAAAGAATCCTTGAGTAATTTTAAACCAATGTAGAATATCTTTGCCGATTTTTTTGGCAGCTAGTTCATGGATTATGGATTTCATTACTTGCTGCTGCATACTAAATTGAAACATTAACTGTTAGCAAAACTGATGAAACAGTTTGGATTTTTCTGGTCAAATTCATTTTCACATAAAACGTTTTTAAGCACTAATGCGTACAACAAGGTTGAATCCTTTGAAACCATGCACATAAAAATGAAGAAAATGACAATTTTTTCAACAAAACAATCAGATATTTCGAATGAGACTGATGGCAGCTAGTTTCTATCCTAAAGTTTCGGCAACTCACTAAAACACAGGCTACACAATAAAAGCGGTACAGTTAAAAAGAGAGTTGCTTCCAGGAAGAGAACGACACGATGTTAGGATACTTCCAAAATTTCTCGCGTTCGGTGATGTCGAAAAATCAAAAAAACTAAGATGCAGTATCATACTAACAATAGGAGCTTATCATATCTTCTTCATAGCAGAGTACTGAAAAGTTTCCTCGAATGACTGAAAGTAGAAGTCTACTTAATTTAAAATCTTTAAATATTCAGAATAATGATGCAGCTCAACTTAGCATTGAGCGAATTCAGATATAACATTCCGTATCCCAAGTTTCCATGCTTATGCATGTAGCATTCTCACATATAGCAGTGACAATAAAAGCAGAATAAGTAGAGATTAGAACAAAGTTGACACACAGCGTGACAGGAGAACAACTAAGTTCATATCGGCAGACAGAATTACCACTAAAGAAGTCCTACGACAATCTAGGGAGAAAGTATCACTGAAAATCCACGAATGAGAGGAGATAATCTAATTGAATGCATTTCGACAGTTACAATCCCCTGAAAACAATGATGAAAGGGAATATAAATGAGAAGAATGACCAAAAGTAGAAGAGGCGTGGTTAAATTGCATCAAGAAAACGATGAGATATGTTTGAGTAAGGAAGTATAAAATATTACAGTGGTTATCTCGAAAGAGAATGGAGTTGAAAGTTGCAACAATTTGATCTTCGCATTGATGGCGGCGGGTGATGATACCGAGCTTGTCAGCGGTTTCCTCTGCTCGGCCATTTGACATTCGACGGAGCGAGACAATTGTGGAACCAGACAAAAACCACCAGCCCATCGCAGTCTGAACACGATCTAACCCACCACTGAAAGCCTCACAACACTTCGATAACCGTGAAAGTCTTCCTGCTTATCTACCGACACAAGCCCTGCTCGTCTACAGTGACTGAACTTTTTCCGTCCATTGAACAAGTGGGAATCGGTCGGGGACAAGGCGAGGCTGTCATCCGACTTGTCACTACGACGAAGAACGTCGTAGTTATACGAAGTAGGAAAGAATCATACTTTGCAGGGAGAATTACGAAATTCGTATTACATAGGTACTCATCTATTCTGCGTGTCTGAAGGGACGATATCATTACAATCCCGTCAAGTGCGATCTAAGACCTGCAGTAAAAAATCGAGTGCGACTCATGAAATACAGCGCAATCACCTCTCGATTGGATCGCCACGGCTTTGCTGTTGTCGTGTACGACCGAAATAGTGCACCATTTCTTTAGACAAATGTATTTTTTTGTTTTCACTCTCCTCTCAGAAAATGAAGTTATCCCTGTGTTTATAATGCTATTGAATATTCTTAAAAGTATACCATCAATTATAGAGTTAGCTAATAGTTTGTTTAATTCTTTCCATATTAAAAGAACAAACTTTGTATTTTCCACAATCTTTTATTATTCTGACACGACGAGCATTTAACCGCACTGGCATAGTCATGTGCTACTATGGCTGTGCCAGTGTGGTGAAACATGCGTAGTGCCAGAATAATAAAAGTTTGCGGAAACTACAAAGTTTTCCCTTATAATATGGACATTAACCGTTTACTGCAACTCAGGCCTGATCCCATCATTTTAATTCTTTGACTGAGAAATAAGGCACTCAATTTTGATCGATTTCCGTGCTCCGTTTTGAACGCCATCATGCAGAATATTTTTATTTCCCAAACGTTTTCGGCTCACGGTCACGATTTGAATCGAAGCTTTGTGATTAGTGATTGCGCTCAACGATCGAGTGAAAGTAGAGGTGTACTAAACTTCACTCGACACGACAAATGACGTCGAGTGTAATGAAACACTAAGCAACGCAACACCATGTCGATGAGGTCGAGAGCGGCATCGCGCTCGAAGGGATGGCGAAGAAATCGTGCCGTGCCTCACGACCTTGAAAAAGAGTCCTTTTCCATCGAAAATTCACACGTACATTTACGCATTGCATCGAAACGAGAAATGATGAATTATTAAAAGAGATGAACAAATTTAAACGACAGGTGCAGTAGGTAGGAAACCAATGTATTTGGATAAATGACTTTTGATGAAGATAATTATTATCAACTTTAATAATAAAACTGTCGTGTGATTAGATTAAATTGTATCAATGACACCATTCTCAACAGTGTTCCAGATATATGGATATATTGCGTCTCCAAATATAAAATTAGGAAACAAAGGAAATGGATACGGAATACCATAACAGACAATTGCAAGAGGGATGCAGGATAGTTTGGTGTTTGTAGTGCTGGCTTCCCACCCAGTAGACCCAGGTTCGTGATCAACAGAGGTTGAACTTTCATTGGTACATTAATCTATGATCTAAACAAATATTAACCAAACAGCAGAAAACAAAAGATAGGAGGGTAAGATCGAATGTAGACGATTCGCAGAGAAAAACATTTGGGTGTAGGGGACTTCAGACTAGGACTTTCTATGAGGATTTTCTCTCATATATGCACATTGCACATACTTACATATATTCGTTATATATGTATGTACTTGGTGAATTTATACGCATGGAAATACTCCAGACTCTCATTTTCTCTCGTCTCCATTTCCCGATATCCGCTGCTCCGTCGACCCTCACTTGTCCCCCGAAAAATCCAATCGCTGACTTCGCGCGGCATAATATCGTGGAGGAAGCCCGCGAGAGATAGATAGAGAGAGAGAGGGAGAGAGAGGGAGCAAGAGAGCCCCCATTCCAAACCTCCCCTCATCGTCTCCCCCGCCCACACCCCTCCCCCTTCCCCAACGTTAGGAGCGGGCGGCGTCGCGTCGGATGAGATGAGAGGCGTCCATGCAGCAATTGCCAAACCGCACAACGCACTAACAACATATTCGCAGTCATACACTATAACTCTCCCCCACTGCTGTCCTGTTTGTTCGATCAATTAATTAAACTCGTTATTGCTGAATTAAACCTTTATCCACCAACTCTCAGGCCAGGGGCTGGATCGTGGTTCCTTCTTTCGCGTTATCGTTATCCAAAATTCAAACCGCTCTAATGCTCACAATTACTGTCCTATGAACGCCCATCTCTATCAACTGAAACTAGTTCTTACATAAAAAAATTACGGTAACGTTTTCGCTCTTATGAGGGCAATTGAAAAAAAACGATAATTCGACCGCACGCGTTGTATAGAACCGTTATCGCACTCGTTTTTTTTCCTGCATTCTCCTACCAGCTCCCATCTCACTACTCCCACCTAAAGCTGCGAAGTATCACGTTCACGAGGTAGCTGGCTTCCCTACCACGAAGGGTCTAAGTTTGAATTCAAGAAGAGACGAAGATTTTTCACGAGAATACTGATTCCCAGTTTGGAGATCACTTCTAGAACATCACTCTGTCCGTCGGATAGGACGTTAAACTGCGGAACACTTGGCGCCTTTAGTTGTGAGTTCCTATCAAACCTTCTCGGGTTGTTTAACGTGTAAGGGATGGGATCACAGCTCCCTCTTTCACGTTTTCGCTCTCTTCACCCAAAACGCAAATCGCTCCTGACGGGAAATGCTCACAGTCACTGTCCTAAGAACGCACTCCAACAATCAGAACAAGTTATTTGAAACACCTGAAAATATTTGAAGAATAAAAATCACGTTTCCGCGCTCCTGAGAGTAATTGATAAATAACGATAACGCGGGCGTATGCGTTATGGAGAACCGTGATGGCGCCCCGAGTCCTCCATCTCTACCAAATTTCAATGCGCGATTCGCATATCATCTTCGGGACTCCTGAAATGTCGGCATATATGGAGAACCTGACCCGGTGTGCAACCTAACAAGAATTTATATTCAACATTCGCTGGGAAAGATTTTTTTAAATGGGGGAGTTCCTATGCTCATGTCGACGTCGGGTTTCCCTACAGCCCTCAACAATTGCCATACATCTTCCCCCAGCGTCCTATCCGCACATGCTCAGTGGCACGAAGGAACCTTAGTAGCCGGTCGCCTCCTCAAATAATCAGCCTACCAACCCATAGCCGTGCGAGGGCAAAGGGCGCCCAAATGCCCTCCGCTCCTTTCCCTTCACTTCGCCCCACTATATATCGATTTCGCATGTCGCGCGCCGCACGTGTGAGCGCTGCGTGACGATCCCTCTCCCTTTGGAGTGTCGGCGACCTTACTGAATCGCCCTCGGTGCTCACGAAAGCAAAAGAAAGACGGCATAATAATAATGCCGTCATTACGTACATACATACGTACCCATGCCGTTCCCTTTTTGGATTGGGCATTGGCAAAAAAAGTTAAACTCCCGATAATAGGCCTGTAAAGCCTATTATAGGGAGTTTAATAATTAAGTTATTATAATATAATTATATTAAGTTATTAATGCCTCTGTTTTAATAATTTCCTCCATGATACTGCCCTATCCTTGCTAATATATTTTCCTTTAGTCACCCTCGAACATTGCTTCATACAGGCCCCACTGTTATTAAAACTTTTATTTCCCATCCGTTAGCCATTTCGATCCCGCTCGATACGCCTTTTCCACTATCAGAAATTTTAGAAAATTTCCAATATTTACTTTTAAACGTCTTTGCGAGTTTACTTTTTCACTGAGTACATACATAAAAATATTTTACCAGCTATTTAAAAAAAATAATTTTACGTCTATGAAAATTGACACAAAGATTGATATTCATTGTTTAAGTAACAAAGTTTGAAGATAAGAACTTATGAGTCAATATACCGGCAGGATGAGGTCTTAAAGGAAGCCGATATCTTGGCACCTTGAGGGCTTTAGGGCTAAAACTACTTTCCACCACATTCATCCATTACTTTCTCGGTCTCATCGTAACTTTTCTAGCGAATTTGCGACTTCATGCTCCTTTATTACCTATAATTCCTAAATAACAATACACAAACACGAGCGGGCGGGACTGGAACATGCGATCTCTGGATTAGTGAGTAAGAAAGATAAGGCCGAAAAAATTTGCCAGAAGTGGGATTCGAACAACGCCCTCTTACGAGGAGCAGAATTCACAATACCCGCATAACGGGTAAGTTAAACTTGAGTCTGACACCTAAGACCGCTCGGCCATCCAAACAGATTCCATTACAATATAAAGAAAACAAATTACCTCCATACAGAGAAATAATAATTAATTAAACGGCTGAGTTGCATTGCCCATAATCTATAAATTGCGTTATACACGGTAAACATGGTAAACATGTAAGTACAACTGAGAGTTTATTTCTAAGACGTGGTAGAAGAATCGGTGCTCCAACTGCTAAGGTAATGCTCCATCATCTAACTTAAGAACATTTCGAATGCACGAATTTCACAGCGGTCAAAAACACTTTCGCCTAGACTGGTAAACCATCTTTTTCAATCGTGTGAGCTTTACATCGACCCTTTCAAAATCCTGTCCTTTCAAGGTGCTGATATCGGCGCAGATCGGAACACAGCGCACACAAGCGACGATTAATACTACGACGTGCGCAGGCAAAACGCTCAGTATCTACCGTTAGGTAGCATTCTCCAGGTACAAAATACTTATTTGATACAGAATGTGTGGTAGAAATTGACGAATTCGTTTCGACTACATACTTAAAAAGGTAAGATTTTTCAGAACAATAATTGAAAAAATAACACAATTTTTTACGCTTTTGATATAAATCGACGTGTCAAAAACAATCGCGGATTTCTACTATCGAAGTTTTCTTCTACTCTACAGGCCACTCCAGTGCTCATCAACGATTTGCTCTCAATCTGTTTCTAAGTGCACTACCTCGTGCGCAGAGTCTAAAACGAAAGGATAGTAACAGCTGTTGGGTTGCGAAGTGATTAGCGCACCAAAGCGAACGGAAATCTCCCAATGTATATCGCGCATTCTTCTCTCCTAGACTCTCCGTTCAAGTTAAACTACTTTCAACTAGGAACTTAGTTCTAAGATAAAGTGAAACGCTAATTGGGATAGGATAGGAGTAACCTACACAAAACAGAAATTAAAATAAAGGCTGCTATTTGTCACGCTGCATTAATATATTACTGCATAAAAATCATTAAAATATGTAAATAAGTCATAAAAATCAGGTAAATACACCAGGTTTATGATTATACTTCAGTGCTTAATTTTAAGAAGTGGCACATAAGGGAATATTTTTCCCGCCACTGAAAATTGTCTAATGGGAAATGAATATCCTCAGATATATTTCCCCAGGTGATCAAATCTCTTGATTAAAGGATACTGCACTAATATTTTCAAATCAACAAAAAATTGGGAAAGAATAGTGAATGTATTTTCATACTACTATAGCGAATACCATGAAAGGAAAGGCCTTGAATTAAAATGGATAATTTGGATTTTTTGTACCCTACAGCGTGATGAACTCAGGTTATAAAGAATTGACTATGAATGATAGTACCAGGCCTAACTTGGTGGAAACGATGGATATCCATATTGGAAGAACGAACTTTTTAGTATCCACAAACTTAGGCAGCCCAAAGGACTCAGCCGAAATCCGTTTTCTTCCTCCCCCCAATGACTCCTACTCCTTTTACTCGCCAATGTATTCCAACTAAACTATCCTTTCAAATGCACATGGCTCTGCAACAGTATAGATATATGCGCGTCGAGAATTAACGATAAAAGTTTGAGGAAATTGCAAAGTTTGTTCTTTCAATATGGAAAGAATTCACTTTTTTATCATCATTATCAATGGTCATCAAAATATAATATATACCTTAAAAAAGCATATGATACGGTGCCGCAAATGAAACTGTGGGAAGCCTTAAAAAGAGCTAACATAAGCTCATACTTAATAATAGCCATAAAAAATTTGTACAAAAATAGTGCAGCCAAGATCAAAATGGGAAACGACTTCTCTCAGGGATTCACAATAAATAAAGGTCTAAGACAGGGCTGCTGTATTTCCCCCACACTTTTTAAAATATATTTAGACCAAGTGCTTAAGGGTTGGAAAAGGAAATGCAACTCCATGGGAATACCTTTGAAAGAAAGTACCATATACACCTTAAGCTATGCAGACGACCAAGTTATTCTATCACAAGATTATGAAGATTTAGAATATATGACCAGAAAAATAATAGAAGAATACAAAAATTGGGGTCTTGATATCAGTATCGACAAAACAAAATATATGTGTATGGGAGGAATGCAACAGAATCTTATTTTAGAAAGTGGGCAACAAATAGGACACTGTAAAGAGTATAAATATCTAGGGATGCAAATTGCAGAAAGTAAAACAATGGAGGTAGCCATTAGGGATAGATGCAATAAAGGCAAAAAAGCAATAACACTATTAAATAGCTTATTGTGGGACAATACAATATCCATTGAAAACAAAAAGAGAATTTATAATACCATAGTAAAGAGCATAGTAACCTACAGCTGTGAAATATGGCCACTAACGGAGAAATCAGAAAAACTGTTACTGACGACTGAAATGGACTTCTGGCGAAGAGCAGCCGGTAAATCAAAAAGAGAAAGAGTAAGGAATGAAAGAATTAGAGAAATAATGAATGTCAATGATACCATAATAGATGATATAATAACGCAGCAGTTGAGGTGGTATGGACACGTAAAACGAATGGGAAATGAAAGACTCCCGAAACAAATGCTGCTGTGGAACCCGGAAGGAAGACGGAGGAGAGGCAGACCGAGGAAAAGTTGGATACAAGGGATAGAGAAAGAAATGAGAGAAAGAGGATTAGATGAAGAACTCTGGAATGATCGGGAGGCATGGAAATTGGGAATCGGAAGACGTAGAACGTCGTAAACCGATATATATATATATATATCAATGGTCATCAATCCGAAGATGGTTTACTCTTCACTCCACTCCTCTCTCAGTCAACCACTTCATTCTTACATTTGGCGTCCTTCATGAATTGCCTGATTTATTCCATTCTTCGTCTTCCTCTATAACTCTTCCCATTCATTTCTCCTTCCATTGTTCTTTTCAATAGGCTGTTCCGTCGCAAAATGTGTCTAGTAAGTTTGTCCCTCCTCCTTCTCAAGGTTTTCATCACACTTATATTATCTCCAAGTCTTCGTAAGTCTTCGTCGTTGGTGATCTTCTCCGTCTATTTGATATTCATCGTTCTTCGGTAATAACACATCTATATTGCTTTAAATATCTTTTGCTCTGCAGCTGCTATTGCCCAGATTTCACTGCCATATAATGGCATGCTCCAAATATCTTCCATAGAAGTGCTTCCTTACTTCCAGTCTCATTGATTTTTTTCTCAAATTTATTCTGGACTAATTTATAATGTAACTCACGTGAACTCACTGAGCCTACAACGTTTGCAGGAAGAAATGGGCCAATAATTAACCATGGAATCAATCCCAGAGCCACCCTATATAAGGAGTCGGACATCCTGCGCCTAGGGTATTCGCTCACGCACGAATATGCCCGGTAGGGACTAAAGGGAATAGAGCGATATGCGTAAATGAGGTAACCCTAGGAAAGGAAAGAACGGGTGTCTCTGATCGGGGCGTTTGCCCCAGGTATTCATCGAGTGGGGCGCTCCGAACGTGACACCGGATTGAATCAAACCCCGTCACCCGCTTCAACTTCCCCGCTCATTACAGCCGGTTCGCGGAACAATGGCGGGCAAACCGGGAACGGTGGAATCTTGATAGTGGGGAGAGTACAGATGCTAGGCAATATATGATCAAATAGAAGAGCCTGATGCTTTATTTTCGTGTGGAAACTTTTACAAACCAAAGAATAACACAAACTTCACGACCTTGGAATTACTTTATTACTTAAGCATCAATTTCAGGTTATGAAGATGATGATAGCACAATGAAACCATGCAGTCATGCAGCGGTCATGCAGTTAGTGATATTCTGCATTTTTTTAGTTTCCACTTGAAAATAAATTAAGTGATGGATTACCATCGAGTTTCAGAAGAACATGTTTAATTTTTATCATGACACGTGGTTGATTCTACCGAGACGTTAGGTGCATAGGTACGTGACATGCGTGAACATCATTATGAGATATGTTGAGAAAAGCCACTCCCTCAACACGAAAATACAATGAAAAATCAATAAGAAAAATTACCGCTGAAAACCAAGAATGGAATACATGTGGCAAGTTATGAGAGATGTAAGAATACGGTAAAAAATAATTTTTTTTGGCTTAAGGACTCAAGATCATTAGGAATATAAATGATAAAGTAAGAAGCCGTTTCCAACGAAAAACACAGGAGATAATAACTGTATTGATAAGATAAAAAAATAATTAAAAAATTAGGCAATACTATTTACAAAATGGAATAATACATAACCCTTAAAATAATATATAATAAATTACAATCAGAATTACAATATACAGAAATACAATCATTCATCCAGTATCAGTTATATTTATTATATGGTATCAAATTTAAGTTATGCTAGTAAAGAATTCCATAATTTACAAGAGGAGAAAATGAAAGGTTGCTCAAATATTAATGAAAGGAATTTAGGAACATGTCTTGCTATAAGTGTTGATCTCCTACTTGTATTCGCACTGTATATATATTTTTTATGCAAGTAAGAGAATAGCGAAGGAGCTAGGGAAGGAGTAAGGGGCTAAGTAGGAATGTAGCGATAACCTAAAAATAAGAGCGGCTAGGAGAGCCGCAGAAAACCACTCTTCCGACAAATGACAGCTGCTGACGATGTTGATGAATGTTGATTTATCCATACACAAATACGTATGAACGAGAAGAAGGTATTTATCTTGTAGTGAACAGAGGGCACTTTGCATTGGTAGGTATAAAAAGATTGCAAAGGAGGTAAAATCGAAGATGGAAAAATTTTAATGCTAAGGATGGTAGGATCTCGCATACTTTTGAATGCATAGCAACATTTGAGAATACTCGGCGCATCCGATACACCTAAATATTTTAAATTTAAACGCTTTTTCGTATAGTACAAGATAATTATATCAATTGGCTGATAATTAAAATTAGGTTAACTGCTTATTTTCAGATCACATTCATTACATTTAAGACATTCTTTTTTCTTAGTCCAATGGTCCACCAACACCAAAGAAAAGTACCAATAATATATAATTTGTAATGAGAGACGTGGCATTAAGATGACCCACGCGTCGGAGAAATATTTCGAAGGAAGTCTTGCAACTCAAGCCTTGGAGCTACTAACAACTGGCGACTTCTGCGGTTATCGGATTTAGCTATTCTTCATTTTGGTGCGTTCTATCAATACCGAAATTTTAGTTAGAGGTGATAGGAGTTAAAATAACCGCTGGAAATCGATAAAAACACGATGCAAACATTGAGCCATTGTCAAGAAAAAACTTTTGATAATAGCGAACCGAGATCATGACTGTCGTGGTTAACGACAGCATTATATATGCGAACACACGGGAGAAAAATTAAGGCAAAATGACCTTTTAGTTCATTGCGTTTGTTTGCGTTAGTTTTTCAGAATCTCTGGACAATATGGTACAGTGGCGGATTAAGGTCCTTGCTCGGGGGGGGGGGGGGGGATTGATACTTTCCGGGGGTCTGGGGGGGGGGGGGGGTATAGAATACCTTATGACTATCATTTTTCTTACTGTACCAGGAAATACAGGGAATGGCCTCCACCTCCCATAATCCACCACTTATCAGGTGGTAAGAGGGATGCATGTTAGATATTAAATATGAAAATCATCATAAAATAAACTTCGGCATACCCTTGACATTATCGCACTCTTTCGTATTCAATTTTACACTTTATGAACAACTAATAGATCAGTTAATTTTATCGGTATAAAAATTAACTACATATGACGATAAGCACACCTTTTTAAAATACTCGTGCTTTGTAGCATACCATTGGCGATCGTCTGAACATACTTCCGGTATTTTTTATTTCAATTCCAAGGCTTTGATGAATGATGCATACAGCAGATAATTGTATTGAAAAGAATATTTTTGGCATACAATATGATGAGCACGCCTTTTAAATACCTCCGACATACTCGCCCTCAGAGAGAGTATGACCGTCGGTGACTACTTACCGGTATAATTTTTCAATTCCACTCCAATACCTGAATAAAAAAATTATATCGGCCACTTTCACACTGAGAAAAAATATTTTAAATGTGACCCATGTGCCTTTTTTAACCTCTTCCTGAATTCCCTTGAAGATCGTCTAAACCTCTTTTTTCATATTTTATAAAATTTATTTCACTTTTTAGAAAATTAAGAATTCCAAACGACTTTTATCGACAGTATAATTGAGAAAGTTTCGCCACCTCTTCATATCCTATATTTGAAACTCGTTCATTCACAACAGGAACCGAGATTCGAAAACGTGTATATCCTCCTTCCCACTCTTACGGCTCTTCACGGACGAAATATACGACCTATAAGTCGCAAACAACTCAGTCTCTGCTGGTTGAGTATTCTTTTTAAACGGGGAAAAACATTCTCCCTCGTCAGAGGAACAGAAAACAAGAACCTCGCATTGAGTCTTCAAGGTGAGCAAATCTTTTTTGAGTCATGAGTAGGGTTGCCAACTCTCCCGCATTCTCCCGGAGAGTGCCATAATTGAACGATTAAAAAAAATATATGTTAATTTATAAGGCTTTACTTTGTGGAAATGAATCACATGGATTTCATTAATCTCTTGAAAAATTCTACACTTTTTATCTTCGCTATTCATGGTTTCGACATAAAATGTCATTGATATAACATCATTGCCTTGATAATGACATTAAATGTCGAAACCATGGTCCGGGAAAATGTAAAAAGGGTGGAATTTTCCAAGTGATAAATCATTTTAAACTTTTATTAATTTTGTGCAATATAAATATGAGTTTTACGTTTTAAATATCTTCCGCCTCCCAGATTCCTCTTGTTAA
Source organism: Pyrrhosoma nymphula (assembly GCA_963573305.1). NCBI lineage: Eukaryota > Metazoa > Arthropoda > Insecta > Odonata > Coenagrionidae > Pyrrhosoma > Pyrrhosoma nymphula. The sequence goes on from OY754329.1 coordinate 91,867,456, forward strand.
ATTTTTTAATTAGAATTAATAAAAAAACTATTTCCATTGTTATCGTTTTCTTAGATTTATAAATTTCATTCTTTGATAGCTACTACTAATGTAGTAGAATATTTAAATGCATCTAAAAAGTTTCTCATTGTCTCATTTAAAAGTATTAATTGGCATTAATTTCAAATTAATACATTTTCACTGTCTTGTGTCATAGTTCGTTGTGTATCTACTATTCAAAAATACCTGCTTCATATTCACTGTTAGATGAAAGAAAAACTTTTTATGATACGTAGGTAATGTATGTTACTTGAATTTTCACTAACTGTGACGACGGTTTTTCCAAGTTTTACAGCAAAGCAAAACATGGAAATTTTCATTGTCAAGTTGAAAATCCAAAAAGACGACCAATCCTCACCGGCGAATTGTTTTACATTATACATATTTCAGGTGACTAAGTTTTTAACATTAAAATTGATAAACATTTGCATATCTCTCTCTCAACAAATACTCTCCTCATTAATGAGGAATACATATTTCACGTGGTAGTTGCAAATATGTTTTTGAGTTAATCCTCCGGAATTACCTCTCGGAACGGACAACTCCCAGAATCAACTGGTCTTAAGTTGGAAGCCCTGATCCTGAGAGCAGACGCTTGCTCGTGGGAACTGGAGGAAGAATACTGACGCCTTTCTTCGGTAGAGCACGTTTTAATTATGACTGTAGGTCTGTATCCTCAAACGGGTGATTAATACGGAGTTCGTTTTTCTTTTATTATTATTCTACTCCTGTTTCGAATTCCATTGACGCGGGCTCTTAATAATTTTACGGTTTGAGGACTCGATATCATAAAGCGGCCTGGGGTATCTTAAGCAGCGGCAGTTCCCATTACGCATTATTTGAATGTATTTTCCTTTTTCTTTGAGAGAAATGATAAATGAGGGAACGCAGGTGGCACGGGATTAGAAATCGTTATCCTCTGGGAAAAACCAGGTCTTTGAAGGGTGTTATTCCAACGAAATAAGGCTGAAATTAACTCAATTAAAATGATCTCTAGACACCATCTCGTATTTGAATAAAAGCCGCTCGCCGCACAAAGAAATTAATTGCGCTATCTGAACGGAACCATTACGCGCGAGTTACGTGGACGACTGCACAAAGATTGGGCCTTGGCCATTTTCAGCGTAGTTCATTGCACATCTGCATGAGCTTGTCGTTTAACTCTTCTTTTACTTCTTTTATCCTACTGCGTATGTTTTTTATCAACTTTCAAACTGCGGCCTAATGTTTTAACCCTTCATTTATTCAAACATTTGTCCACGCAATATGCTTCTTCTCCTGACGCGATTTTCAGTTGGAAGATACCAATTCGTTCGAATGAGTGATTACTCCCACGTTTAAAGCGACCTGGAAAAACCGATTATGCATTTTGCATAAAAATGTACCTCTGTATTATGCAACCGATATTATCTAAAGCAATCAGTTAAATTAACTTACTAAGGGATTAAAATTCAAACGTAACTCAGTGTAGAGCACCTTTCACCATCCTTTGCTAAAGAACACAAACTTTAAGGGGATGAGTACGTGGTTGAATTTAAAGCTCCCTGGACGCCTGAAAAAATATGCAATATATTATTCACTAAGAAAAATCCATTCAGTAACGACACATCACGTACATGTCATAAGCGCGAATCCGAGATAGTAGGAAATTATGCTTGTCACCCGATTTATTATTCAGTGAATTCATTCTTTGCTTGGTGATAGTAATTATACCTTAGAATTAAGTCGAGTACATGGTTAAAAGTCGCAGAGAAATGCTCTATAGTAGAGACTGACGACATTTTCTCCTGTAACATTGACAAATATAACAAATTTGCCCAAAACATAAGTAATATTTAATGAAAAAGAACCGTTATTCCAAATAAATTCAGTTTTTATTCCACATCTTTACTACAAAAGGTTCAGAATTAGCTTGAATTCGGTGATTTTCGGAAAGAAAGTAAGGCGGGCGATTTTTGCGAAATTTGTCCAACTTTGAGCCAATGTATATTGATCACACGTACTAATTATGAAAAACGATATGCACCAATGTATGGTTAATGACTGTGCAAAGTTTTAACTTCCGGACTGATTTGGTTTGGGCCAGCTTTTTTCGATTTCTGCCCACTGTGCGGCGTGATAGGTATGCATGTATGCTGGGTTTGATGGGTATATACATTTTTCGTTCACAATAACAGAGATTTTAGTTAGTCAAGGGGTTTCGGGAGAAGGTCCCCCTTAAAATTGACACTCGTCCATAACTATCCATAAAACGCTTTTTTGAGGAAGAACGGCAGACATTACTTGAAAATAAATGCATACCTATAACTTAGCCTAAACATAGTATACGGTTGGTTACAGCGGATTTTCCCCATTTTCGGAGCGGGAATTTTTTTAAATTAAAAACTCCAAGTAAACTCTTTCAGAGCTTCAGTGCACGTCTTGCAATACGCCCTTCACAAAGGTTTTTATGCTGTAATCCCGCAAAGTTTTCCTTTAAAAGCATTCTTCGAAAAAGTCTCAATACGGGTCATTTCAGAAGAAAATGGATGAAGAGAAACGGTAACCATTTTCGTTTTACGATGCATTTCAGTCGTAGTCGCAATGAGCAGTGAAATTAAGATGTTTTACACAAATGAGTATGCAGATAGAGAACCTTAAATCGGTAGTTAGGACGGGAACTGTTTTACTGATTCAAGAACACTATGAATATTATTAATGTAACAAATTATAATTCGTCTATCTAAATTTTATAATTTCTACAATTGTCGATTTCAGAAATATAATCCAAAAAGCATCTTTATTTACATATTAAACGGTGAAGGGTTATGTAAGTTATAGTAGTAAGATAATCGATTCATATTTAATAAATATTATGGCAAACAATTCCGACGACGACATTTCCGATAAGAAACTTTCTCCAAAGATATGACCCTTTATGGATCAAGTCAACCGTTGAACTGCGCACCGCTTTTTGGCATACAATCGTATATTACTACACGAAATCCCATTATACTTTTGGCAATATTCATGGATTGGCATAATAGCCGAATACTCACAATCTTTACTTCCAACTGCACTTCAGCCTCGGAGCAAACGAATGCAAGTGTGGGTGGGTTTATCTTTCGATTGCCTCTTCCTATATGGTACCTTCCAGCCCACGCGCCCACTGGCCACGCATGGCGCAAACAACCCAATAAAGCAAGCAAGCTGTTACAACTTAGACAACTATCTCAGTATAACCTAACTAGCAGCTATCGCGCGGAATATGGGGACGAGGCTGAAATAAACGGAGAGGGTGAATGCGAAGATGTAAAAATAGCAATAAACTGTAACTGAGTTAGCGTTACGAGAATAAGGCGTTGGGGCGTAAGAGAAAGGAGAACAAAACACAGGGAGATCGTAACATTTCGACCCAAAACTAAGGGAGGTCTCGAAAAGTTCACGACTAAAGAGGAAAAAATAAACTTTTATGTGAGCTGCTTGCAAACTTTTTACGAAAAGATACTGACGAAAAGGACTGTAAAAACATAAGAGGACACAACAACCGTGTCAGTGTTCTTCAAAGCAAATTTCTCCAAAAGCTATGAAACATCCGGTAGTAGGACATTTATCATCGTGATATGTACCGTGCAGCACGTGACAGGCTAGGCATCAGGGGGGACCTAAGACAGGTCCTAAGGAACGACCCTGATTGCATCACAAGTGTTTTAAAATTATTGAAAGAAACTAGGATTTTAAGCATGGTATGAGCAAGCAAGCTACTGTATAGCAAGCTACTGTATACTGGTCTACAGATCGCAGAATATCGTTTTTACCCATTTTTAATTAATTTATATAGATATTTATTTTTTTAATTTAATTGTTTATCAAATTATATAGTTATTTCCTTATACATGATTTTAGAAACTAATGAAAGAACCAGTGTAGGTTGTCCGTGGTGCCAATGACCTTTGCCGTCGAAGCCCCCTAAAACCTAATACTACTACTACATTTATCATCAATCTTACCGCTGCACGGCGTGTGTATGGTATAATGAATACGATCTTTGTTGTTCTCTGGCATTTATGTCGTCGGTGACGTAAAAATAAAACTAGGAAAAATAACAGCATAAAATTGTCATTTGATTGAACATTTACGTTTCCCTAAAATATCATTTTTACCGAAAACCGAAAGGGTTTCATAATTTTACCTAGATCAAGGAAAAATAATCACAACTCCAAGGCACATAGTCTGAAAACGAATACGACATGCAAGATAAAATTATTTTTAAAAATCTTTTCCGGTTAGAATTAATCCTCAATTACCGTAAGGGACAAATCTCCTCGACCATCATCCCAATTTGTTCACCAAAGGCCAATAGAGAAGAACCATAGCGATTAGATCCTCACGAATACGCAATTGAATTCGAAAAGAGGACTTTATTGGAAATGAAATCCTCTGGTGGGACAAAGAGAGAGGGAAAAAAGTTAAATAAATATTTTCCGGGGACGTCATTTGTTCGCGGTAAACCGACCAGATACGGAGATAGGGGTCCATGTCGCAGTGAGAGAGAGAAATGGGGGGGGGGGGGTTGAAAATGGATAAGAGGAGCAATTTAGGCGACGCCAACACCCCCTCCAAAACTATCCACTTGCAGCACTCAACCAATCGTCGCGGAAACCACGGGACAAACACATGGTGAAGCATTTCAATTAATTCGAAGGGAACAGAAATAAACACTGGAGAAGTCCTCGTCCAAGTGTACGTGCTGGAGAGAACAGCAGAACGAAACGTCAGTAGTAGAGAAGTGTAGGAAGGGGAGAGGGACTACAAGGGAAGAAAAAACAGAGAGTTGTGTCGGTAAGCAAGTAAAGGCCATGTCCCACGGCTCAAGTTCCTGATTTTTTCTTCCACGAACATTCTTGCATGACAATTCTCGTTCCAACGAAATGAATAAATCTGGTAGGAAACATTTGTGTGGGATGGGGTTAATGATGAGACTAAAATACTGGCTTCCTATTCCAAGGGTCCAAGTTTGAATTCCAGCTATATATAAGACTTTTTATTAGAATTCCCTTCCCCATTTGCATTTAAGTGCTATGAGGCGAGCTATTCAAAAGCAGTACACCGCCTTTCGGATTGAACGTTAAACTGTGGACTCCTAGACGCCCTTTCTTTAAGAACGGACTAACGCCAACGTCAGGTTTATCTTGAACTTTTTTCGATTTTTCAAATGATTCACCAATGTCAACCTATTCCCTAGTCTACAATGACACAAATGTCCTCAAAATCAGCTGTTTTCGCCTTCCCAGTCAACAATCGTAGCATTCTTCAAAATGGAGTAAGTTGAAGATCAACTTCGGACTACAGCTGTAATAGTCATTTTCGAAGACTCCTAAATTACCACATTCCTCCTCCACACCCCTACTCCGACTTTGCCTTAAACTCATGCAATACTTCTTTTTAATCATTTCAAAGTCTGAAATTAAACTCAATCCCTCGTCACTCATTCCTTCGTCAGACTTTCAATATTTTAATATAGAGTTAATGCATATCTAAGCATCTTTTGAAATTCTATGTTAATACCTTGAAAATGACGCTGTAAGCCATCGAAATCTATTTGTAAAAGAGGAACGTGTGCAGCATAGTAGAGAGGGTAAAAATGGTTGACAAGGAGAAAATCGCTTGCAACATATTATTGGAGAGAGAATTTCGGAGACAATTGTACCCTTCGTGCATGGCCTCATGGCCCTTAGAAATAGCCGGATTGCAAGGGGAAATCTCAGGGGAACTTGTTCTGTAGGACGAGGGCTCAGGAGAGAGGTGGGACTGAGAGATGGATAAGAAAGAGGGAGAAAGTTGAAGAAGCTCTCCCAGGTGCCCGTCGCCTAGAGGACAAAACCCTTGGAGGGCGCTCCAGGGGCTTCACGCGGCCCTACGAAGAAGAAAAAGAAGACTCGCGTCATTATATGTACCGAAGGGCCGAGGACCACGCAAAAGAATTCTCTCAACTGCACGAGCCTCCCTTGAGACGAGAAGGGAACGGAAGAAAATAAAGGTAGCCTTTCTTTCCCCTCGCCCCACACTGCGTAACCTCCCGAGGTAAGAGGGACTTTTGGGATTAATTAATGCACAGAAGTTGAAGTTGGCGTAGGGCGGGAGGGGGGATATGGAAAGAAAAGTCGAAGACTCTTCTGCCCCCAAGAGTTTGCCTCGTGCATCGTGAAGAATAAATAATAATCTCCCATCCCACCCTCCGGTGTTCGGATCTGCCCCTAGCTGGAATGTCTCCAGGGTGGAAAGCAGATCCCTTGGGGGCACGGAGAGATTAGAGGCGGAGATTAAAAAATTCTTGAATCTACAGAGAGAGAGAGAGAGCAATCTTCCGGAAGACACCGCGAAAGGCCGAGGAGAAATTTAATATTGGAGGAGCTGGCTGCACAATGACGGGTGACCCCCGAACTACGGGGAAAAAGTGGATGACGACGGATCTCAGAGAATTGAGTTACATTTTTCAACCTAAATATGCACTTTGAATGCAAAAAGATGAAAATCCGCTACGATAAGGACGGAAATAAATGTATTGAATGGGAGAAGTCTCGTCTAGTGGGAGATGCCCATAACGATGGGTGATATTTCGATCTACAGAAAAGAAAACCCATTTCGGACGAGCTCGAAGAATTAAGCACATTTCTCTTCTTAAATATGCACTTTAAAGTAAAGAGAATAAATGCAAGCAGGGTTTTCACCAAATATATTTCCTGAATTAGAGGATTAAAATGCATTTCGTGGATAAGGGAAGAATATTTCCTGTCATTTTAAGATTCCATTTAGAGTGGTGACTAGAATAGGAAGCAACGAAAAGTTCTCCTGAATATCTCATGATAATACTCTGTTTAAAAGATCACACCATGAGCTTACGCTGATGGAAGGTAGAAGTTTCATTTGTAGTACCGGCATAACGCTTTGTTTTTTATTTTATAAAACTTCCATTGCTTTATTAATGGATAATATAGGAGAATAGAGTGGAGAGCTTCAGCATATCCATCTTCGGGCTATGACTTCGGAAATACTGCTGATGATGAAATGGAGTTTCTCCACCATAGTTTTCAAGCATTGCATTGGTGATTATAAGGACAATTAAATAAATCTGCACATTGGAAATGCACAATCTATCCTAAAATACAAAAATTTTCCAACGCCAGTACCTTTCCTCCACTATTGTACTTTGCGAGTACTAACTTACTTTTTTTTAATTTACAAATTTATTACTGGATGCAGCGAAGAGAAAGTTTATACTTTCAATTTAATTTTATTATATCCATTGAACGGTTATTTTATATGCCGATTATTTAATTCAGTTATTATATATTTCTCAATATTTAAAAACACCCCATTTTCATTCATGCCGCGAAATTTGAATCACTATTCCATGCCTTACCCAACTCTCACCAAATGTGGAACCTCTCTTTTTTATTTATGGCACTTTACCACAAGGAGAATTATTTCTCCTTAAAATTATTCATGCGTATGTCCCTCAATTTCCTCCTGGATTCATCACTAAAGCGTCTTCCAGGATAGCTGTTTTTATTTAGACATGATAGATTTAAACTGCCAACGAGTGAGATTCGTGTACGTTTCTTGGATAAATTCTGTAATAACAAAGCCGCTTATAGATGGTTTAATACTCTCACTAATCAATCTACAAAACCTAGCGTAACGAGCGACCGCTTTTGAAAGTACGACCGAGGAAATAAAGAAACCACTACTCCAGGAAAAATTCTTGAATTCAAAGACCAATTTAAGAGAAAAAGGAATGAATAACGACTGAGTGATAAAAAAAGAAAATTTTGATGAAAATTTGCATGAAATTGAAATTGTTCTCCCATTCGCCAGTCAAGAATTATGGGAAGGATAAATTCGATTTACTGAGCCCAATTTAGCTCCAATCTACTAATGAAATATGAGAGGCAATTTTTCGCCCAGGTTTCATAAGCTAAGTCGCAGGGATCGCAATTTCAAACGGCAGCCGGGAAATTAAAGACTTTTTGTTTGAGTCACGATTCCTGTGAAATCCCGGAAAACTGATTCACCATGGCTGTTCCACCAAGGCGATTTCCTACTACCCCTCGAGAAAATAACCTAATAATATTCTTGTGGAATGGGCGCCGAAACATGGTGGATAATGTGGAATAATTCATACCATATTTTGATAGTTTGGCAAGCCTTAATACCATTTCTTTATTCACTGCGGTAAACTTATAGCGGGTGACGACTATCGTAAATAAATATTGACAAGATATTTCTGTAAGTATTCTAACGATTACGATGGTTTTGATAGTTTGTTCTTTTATTAATATTTTTAAAAATATCTTTCCTCTCACCATTTATCAGCGTAGAATTTCATCCACACATATTCAGACCATTTAATATGCGTGTTGCTTCTCACCCTCAACCCGGTTTTGTAGTACTCCTCTCGTAGTAACGGTCCTCACAATCCCAAGCCTCTAATTACTTGTTCCAACCATATGCTATGGAGAACGGGGGCGACCGGCAACTAAGGTGATTTGGTTTTCAATATGCAGATATTTTATTTCCAGTGAAATCAGAGGAAAATATCAAGTTGAGTTCATTTATTTATGAAGATATTCTACAAAGGCAGATCTTCATCTTATAATGAAAAAGGCATGTAGGTTAGTACGAGGAGGGTAATTTGGGGACTAGTGGTTGTATGGAAAAAAAACTCAGAATCGGCATTAGTCCCCTTTGAACGATAAGCCCAAAGGGGTCTGCAGATTTACGTCTAATCTGACGAAGAGAATACTGCTCTTAGAGTGCTCTCTACGCAGTATCCATGAAGGGAACGGTACACCACTGGCAAATCATCACCATCGCCTCGATTCGAACCCGGGATCTTAGGATGGGACTTAAGCCACCACATCAATACAATTCCTTCAGCGATGCTTTCTCCTTATCTTCTCTTCGTCATCCTCACCGTGGAAACAAAATTCTTTGTTGCCTTCTTTTTGGTACATTGAAAACTATAAATCGCTCTTCACACTCACATTTCAAACATCTGCAAACTTTTCTCATTCTCCTTCCTGAATGCCCATTTTTCCCTCTCATACATCGCCACGCCCCATTTCAATCTCATCACTAGCCGTATCTCAGTTTTTTTAGCCCAGGGTTATTGTCATCAGCGATTCCCCCTTGAGTATACGCCTATTTTTTCAAGCGCAAATCTTTGGCTGACATTTTTAGAGGAGCCTGTTTTAGCAACCCTTAATGCACATGATTTTTTCGACGATGTCCTTACTTAGTACGAAGTTCTGCTCTATTACATCGTACCTCAGACAAATATAAAATAAAATTAATGAAACCATAGTAACACACCCCTTACTAAAGAAAAAAAGAGGCACCTGTGATTTTTCTAGGTACATACGCTGGGAAAAAAAGAGGTGGAGGAGGACAATCATTTTAAATGAAATTTTAACATTTATTTTGAAAATTGTCGATAAATAACAGTGATGCCAATTAAAAGTGTTGCGTACATAAAAGATAAAAGACGTGGCACAAGCACCTAAACTACACGAAAATCTAAATTACATAATATCGCAAAACATGGAAAGAGTGATCAGAGTCCGAGTTAACTTTTCAAAGAGTGGGATAAAGCTTTGCTGGAGTACGTACTCGATGATAGAGAGGGAGGGTTGATTTAAATGGGAAGGGCATTGGGATCCGTTCAGAGGAAAGGCAGTTTAAAGTTAGTGCTTATTGAGTGATATCCTGGAAATAGGCTTATGGAGCAATGATTGGGTGCTGGTAGGTCGAGTAGATACTCTGAAATTGACGAGGGAAAGCAGTTCAGGATAGTCGATGATCGAGTTAAGAATGCCATGAATGACTTTTAAATCTGCTTTAAACGTGCAATTATGTGTAACGTAGATAGATAGAAAATATGCTAAACTGAGGCTGAATTGTGCGACGAAGCAGTAAACCCTTGCGGGGATAAGAGGAGGGTGGCAAGGACACATCGAAACCTATCATAACCTGTAGCTAACCATATAATAATTATGCATTAAAGTCTGTTTACAAACACTGCACATGGACATAGGATCAGACATTTATCACAGAGACTACACGCGATGCTAATTTTGAAGATTCTAATTGGGTCGTGAATTAAATTTCCGATCTTCGCATCGCATTCAAACGTTCCAATGGACCTCAGAGTGAGTTAACTCCGTAAAATTGCCATATAGACGAAGTCCGGTTAATTCTACGCTTACGGGTGGGGTGGACGGTGACTAAATGATAAAATTCCTATCGCGGAGGGAAGATATCCAGAGAGCGCCATGAATGGGGAAGCCGCAGGTATTCGATGCATGAATTTGAACGGTGGCAGGGGGTTGGGTTGGTTAAGAAAGGGGAAGAAGAGGGAGAGGGAGGAGAATGAAAGGGGAATGGGATGCTTATTGCTCTGGACAACTTTCAACCTCCATCACTCCCATTAGGCGCGCCGAAACATGAGACGCTTCTTGCTTCCTTTAGTTAATAACTTCAACATTCACCTGCCTAAAAAGCTTTCATTGTCCTCGACCATTTGATGAAATACTCCTCCGAGATCTTCGAGGGTTGAGGGATGAAAGGGTTATCTTTCCCTCCCGAAGGTATGAAGTAGTATATTTTCAAAAAGTTGGGAGAAATTAAGAACCTTACCCCGTGGAAATACTGAGAAATATTAACTCAAAGTGGTGGATTATTGGTAATAAGACACACATATATACATACGTGCATATAACGAAATTCTTTCATTACAAACTTTTTCCTGGTGTGCTTTTGGTGTCTGGTTGTAGGTGACGATATTTCCATGGTTCAATTTGAGCGCCATGACAGTTGTTTAAGTGTGAATAAATGACACTACGGAGTGCTATTGTATTTTCGGGAGTGTGTTGTTTTTGTGAGAGGGAGGGAATGTGTGCCCGTGGCCTCAAGAGGGGAGACGAAAGCTGAGGTTGGTGACAGGTAGTCGTGTTAGTGGGCCGAAGTGTCGATCGCGGTTACCGAGGAGATCGAGCTGAATGGACGACAGACCGAAGAGGGTCATTGTCTCAAAGAAAATCCCAGTTTGGTTCATTTGGAAGCTGGTTCTCCGCATTTTGGTGAGCCTTGTAATTAATCGCAAGTGGACACTTTGTTTTTGACCGCCCTAGATCGTGAACTGTGCTGTCACGACTCATGTGCCTCATACGGAGCAGTCGGCTCCGAGAATATCAAATCATTCCACGACTTGATAGTGATTTCTACCGGATTGGGGAAGGACATTTTGGGTGATTATTGAAACCCATCTAATAAATTGTCAATATTTGGAATTTATTTAATTGTGTCTGCCCGCGGTGGCCATTCATTGCCGATTTCATACCATTGTGAAAATCACCTATTTCATATAACTCTCAAATTTGCAGGGTATATGATGTTTTGCCTAAAAGGGGATTGTTTTGAACATCTGGATGAATTAATTCTTCACTATTTTCCTGTAACTCAGTTCATGATTTCCCACCAATGTGCATCTTCACCTGAATATCATTGATAATTTGTTCATTTCATATCTCATCTCATCAGGGTCTGATTTCATTTGTTACGCCTTTGTGAATTAAAACCTGAGTTATTCGAGAAGTTATGGTTTATGTCTAACACACCTGGCCCCCGGAATTGTCAAGGTTATGATGTGCTTTCGTGACGTCGCCCGACCACGCTGTGTTACAAGAGGAGAACGCCGAGACGTGATTACGATTTAAGTAACTTGGTGCCGATAGCAGCTATTTTTGGTCTCGTTCTTGGTGTGTTAAATTTAGGGAGCATCCATTTGGTTATCCACATCCTGAGCCTGGTTAACGTATGTAATTGTAAAGCATGTTTAAATTTTCCTGATGAAGATGTATCGCTCCTTTCCGGGCTTGGCCTTCCGCTTCGTCGGGTGGTGATACGGCACCATTCGACCGGACTGGTCTCGAGTGGGGATTAGGAAGGGGGTCACCGCGGGGATCAGAAGGGTATGTATGTATGTATGTATATATATGTATATATATAATGTATATACTTAAAATTACACCAATGCCATGAATAGTGATACTATTATAAAATACCACGGTATTAATTCTAGTAATGGAAAGAGGGATAGTTAAAATGTACTAAAGTAGCCAATAAAGAAGATTTTAACAATTCATGATGACAAAGAAGCCAGCGAAGGTCGAGCTCAGCTGTCACATAAAGCTGTTATCAAAATAAAGCAGTATAAAAAGTATAATCTTGAACCACTAAATTCACAATTAGGTTAACGGCAATGTTAAAATATTTCACAAGAAAAAATAAAAGTGTGGAAAAACGAAAATTATTTTTCTAAAAAATTCCACGAAGCTTAAGCTCGATAGATGCATTCGCACAAATCAAGGAGTTTCCTAAATTTCAAATAGTCCATATTCATCACCTGAAAGCGTGTTATGACAATGTATTTAGAGCCCATTATTAAGAATTAAGCGTGTAACCATAACAAAATGGAATTAAAAATTATAAACAGCTTTCCTAACTCAATAATTCATTGAGAAAATCGCCAGAAATGGAGTTTCAATAAATTCATAAAGGTTGGAGGTCAAAGAAGTAAGTGCACCCATCCATAAGGAACATTTTTCTCCTGAATTCTCTCAACGAATTATGGATGAGAGAGAAAGATGGAAGGTAATAAATTTAAAAAAATAGATCTAAGTACTTAAATTCGAAATCTTTCCAAAGGTCATGGGAAAATGTGAAAGTTAAGTCATTGATGAAAATAGTGTCTCAGGGTGATTTTACGGTATTTTCATCCTAGGAAATTTTATAATTTCGACTTATTGAAAGTATCCATCTGCGTGAAACTTAAATTTTTCTTAGTCAATTTTAATAACGTAACTGTGCGTTAGGCACAGCAAGAGGCTCCGTTTCCTTTATCGTAGGAATCACGAACTTCAAACCCTATGAAATATCTTCCCGTTTTAATGACCCACATTTTTTGACGTCATAGATCCTTGCCATTTGAGGCGACGAAATGGGTATTTATTTAATAATTATATTGCATGATAATACTGTCCATTCTGTGTTATATGGTTATATTTCATCCCGATACCCACCGCAAAGGATGTGCGTCATGGGTGTATTTTCACAAAAAATGTAATACGCTACATGCTGCAAACGTTGAAGGCCCCATGATGCATTTAACGAGTAACAATGCATTAACCAGGTTCTTATTACGAGATGTGGTGTTCTTTTACACTCAGAGGTCGAATTCCGCTCGAAATTCCTATGAGCACCAGCAACTCGCATGCTGGGTGCCACTCGCAACAGGTATTTTTAATATATTTTTTATAGGTGTTTGGGAAGGTGCCATTAATAATGAGCGCTCTTCATTCCGGAATGTTTCGGATTAATTCCGGAAGTCACCACTAAATGACGATTCAGGTCGAACATCCGGAACCGGTGCCTCACACGGCCGAGCCTTGTCCTGTTGGCCTGGACGAAAGTCATATCCATGTTCATCAAATAAACCGTTCTTCCTGACCGGCGTGTATTAATAACTCAACGGTACACGTCAACCTCTACATTTTTGTGGCACTCCGTAATATAAATTGGGAAGAAGTGACAAAAATACCAACAATATATTTAAAATTAATTTAATGAACAATTTTATTATTAATTAAAAATGTTTAAAACTTAAAGATAAATTTTCTCGGATTAAATTCTGATTGCATTTACGTGAAAAAGGTAGGACATATGCTTGGGCACAGAGTAAATAACGGTTACTTTAGTAATGTAAACTTTCTTTATAAAACACCGATAAAATCGAAAAACCGATCAATCGTGAAAAATATCTATCTACAGCGATACATTATAGTTTGCGGGAAGAAAGAAATTCTTCCCTTTACTTAAGTTCATGTTTAATCGACCACAGTATTTCGGGGCTCGGAAAATGAAAATGAACTAACTCGTGTAGTACAAAAATAATATACATGAAGAGTGAACAAGTCGTTCATTACTGATACAAGTAAAGAACTCGATGTGTCTTCGCCATTTCTCAGCCGTATTCAAACCAGCCGAGAGAACCATGGAGGACGCGAAATACCACTCGTTCATACTAAATATAAAAATGCGTGGGGCACGGCCGCTTGTTGAAGTAATGAGCTAATATTTTACACAAGGCTTTTTCCAGTCATTTGGGATCGAATTTGGGGGTGGTGTGAAAAATTTCTACACTTGCCATTTTTGAAACCACCTTATTGAAAAATCGGTGTTTACCAACTATACTGCCACGGTGAATAAAATGAGCTCTTCATCCACATTACTTAAATATTATTTCAACAACTGGTTTTTAGTAGTTTCTAAGGTGACCACGAAAGTAAAATAATAACACCCAGGAATCTACAGCGCTCCTTTACATAGTAGCAAAAGGAAATGCGCATCGAATGCGAAATGCCTTTTCTTCACCTGCCTCAAAGCGTTTGAGGAGCTTATGCTCCCCATTCACCACAAAAGCACCAATCGCACTACCTCCCCTCCGGACCACTCAACGGAAAACTCAGAATCCAAACTAATTAGGAGCTTACAATTTAAAAAAAATTAAATAATAAAAAGTATGCAATGTCTGGCCCCATTTCCCAATTCCACGTCGCTCCACCGGCGCTGAAAAACCCCAAACCCTGGGCTTTCGTCTAGATATTCCTCGAATTTCCCCTTAATTTAAAAGCCCCCTCTCTCCTTCAGGCATTGCTAGAGAGGGTGGGGTTGCTATGAAAGTATCGACGAATGGCGGCAGCAAAAGGGACGAAGTGGATGGAACGGAATGGGTAAAAGGAGAGATAGAGAGGGAGAGAGAGAAAATTGAGAGGAGAGGGAAAGTGCTAGAGAGCAAGTTGAAGACGTCACGACACGGCGGGAAATTAGTTCGGGGGGACCCTGGAAGCTCGGGATTGAGGTGGGGGGATCAAGGGGGAGGACGCAAGGGACGAAGTTAAAGCGAAGTTTAGACCGTGACTTGACAAGGAGTAACGAAGGACCCGAGGACCCGAGGCCAACTGCGAAATGGAATGCCCTCTGTTCGGAAGCCGGAAATTAAAGCCCCGTGAAAATTCCACGCGTTGGCGTGACGACGGCTCTTAAGAAATCCTGAAGCATTCATAAATCACCAAGCGCATTAATGATTTTTGTTACATTACCAATTCAAAACTTAGACTTGTAGGGATTCAGGTGGGCGTGATAGTCAGAACATTGGTTTCGCATCCCGAGGACGTGTGTAAGAATTCCAGCGGTAAAGAAGTTTTCACAGTCGAATTTGAGCTCTACTAGGATACTTTGTGGAGAGCGTTTCAACTATATTACTTTAACCATTGGATGAGACGTAAAATGTGGATCCCATCGAGATTTTACAGTTGAAAATTCGGGTTTCGTCCGGATTCTCTACTAGGATACTAAATCAATCTCTACTAGGATACTAACTGGAGAGCACTTCAGGTATATATACACTTGAAGAACACAGAAACACGCAAAAAGGACACTTAAAAAAGAAAACTTGCACGTTTCGACGGTCAAGCCGTCATCGCCGGCAATAGAATACTCAGTATATAGAGTTTTCTACCAACGACGATGCCGTAATATTAGAGTATTCTACCACCGACGATGACGGCTTGACCGTTGTAACGCCCAAGTTTTCTTTTGTAAGTGTCCTTTTTGCGTGTTTCTGTGTTTTTCATGTTATATCGATATCTAATTTATGCATGGCGCGCCCGCTTTGAAAATGGCACGTTGGAAGGCTATGCGGGTGGTCTACGCATGCGTCGCGCGTCGAATATCTAATCGAAACTATACGTGACTAATACCTTCTAATCCCCACTTCTGCTCAAACTAAGACTTACTGTTTAATATGAACATGTGGAAGGAGAAGTATATCTTCGGCACATAATCTGTCGTGACAGTCCTCGAAGACGAAACTTGATTCTAAATTCTACATTTTATTAATTATTGGCCAATATTAACATGAATATACTACCTTTTCCTAATGACGCCGGATTATCCGAACTGCGGTGCTTTTAGCTGAAGTTAATGCAATGCAAAGGGGAATGTCCAAAGAAGTACCTAGGTACCATTTTAATTTTGGTAAGTTTCTTTTGAATATCTGCGATATAATTATACTTACTACCAAAAGACATCTAAACATTTGAGATATGTTATACTGTCTTGCATCGCGAGAACAACAGTAATCGCATACGTAAAATCATGAAGAAGCATAACATCATTATAAGACTTAACACCACCTCCAAAGTTTATGATCATCTTAGAGGAGCTAAAGATCCATTATCTCCCACAATGTTCAATGGCATATACGAAATTTTCTGTAGTTGCGAAACATCGTGGCCCGGACAAAGAGAGTCATAGGATGCAGACTGAAGGAACACGAACGGGCTATTCGGAGTAAAGATTTATATCACTCTGCCGTGGCTGAGCACACACTTTTAGAAGGTATAAACATCAAAAGGGCGAAAGTTTTATGCAAAGAAATTAGCTAGTATCCACGGATCATCAGGGAAGCCATTAAAATATAAAAAAGACCTAACAACCTAAACAGAAAAGATGGCTACAAACTTCCTATACGTGGAAAAGACTTGCAAAACTCAAGTATTAATTAATCATGCTACATATTGACCGCCGAAGTTTGTTATTTATTTTTCATTGTCGATTTAGAAAGCCTGACGAAGCCGGCAGAATAGCACGGCGAAACTGTTGCTTAACAAGTATAATTATATCGCATAAATCCAAAAGAAACCAAAATAAAATGAACTGCGAAAATCTACGAAAACGTACCTACCATTGTTAGGGACAATGCAAGAGATCCACCTGAAGTCATTGTTGATATTGTCTGGTTTTGAGCACTGGCACGCAAAGATGAAATTAGTGTTCCAGTTCACTCTTGCCTATTTCAACCTCTTTTTTTACCAAAAGAACTATGCTTTTAATGCTCCTGAACAGTCAGCATACATATCATTTACGTTTAGTGTATGATTCAACTATGCACGCTTTAGTCTTCCACGCGCAATGCTTCTTGCTAAATCCTGCATAAATTGCACTAATGTGCATGCTGATCTCTCATTACCTCTGCCACACAAACAGGAAAGAAGTTTTCAGAAGAGCGGCAGTACATTCCCGGATATTTTCGATTTAATCTAATTTACCACAGCGGTCGCGAGGAGGAGGGTAATTTCAAAATGGGAAATTTCAAAAGGAACCTTCTGGAAATTAAATTCTTCATGGTCGAAATGGAAAAGAGAGGGACTTGTGAACCGAAACCAGACTAGGAAGAGTGAAATGTGACACCCTTTAAGACGCGCATCTCGAGGAAAACCCCACCATGATCTCTAGGGGGAAAGGCGTCGGGGTCTGGTTGCCCTCCCGACATTAGCATTCTCGAAGTCTCCAGTGAAGGGGGGGCGACGCTTCTTGCATCCTTAAGAGGCGAAGGAGACTCAAGTGGAGGAGAGGAAGAATTCGGTCTTGAGAGTCCTGAAGCTCCTCAGGAGAGGCGAAACACTCTCGAGTTCCCCTAACAAGATCAACAATACGGACAAAGCCTTGACCTCGAGGTTTTTAATGATAAGCCGGGTCATGTTCGTCCAGAGCATTCGGCGTTCATCACAGCATAAAGATTTGAGACGTACGGTCAAAAAGTATCCCGCGCACTTTGTTTCTCCTGTGCGTTCATTGGCCCTTACCATTCAGGGTGGTATTGCGGTAGCGAAACATGGTGGCAGTCGCATGTGTGAAGCTTGGCGTTAATAAGGGGAATAATAGTACGGAAGGGGTTGGCCAATGAGCGCAAGAGAGAGGACAGCACATGAGAAGGCAACGCTGCCAGTGCGATAAATACATTAAACTCGATAGGGCGGGAAACTGTCAGAAGCACGATTCACGGCAATGTTTACGATCCAAATAAAGTGGGATCAAAATACGCCGATTGTGTTCGCAACCCGTCGGAGATGCCATCTAAACAATTGTATTGAGAGCCTTAGAGAGGGATAGGAAGTATATTTGAATAAAAGATTGAGCATTTTTAAGTTAGGCAATAAAGCTTTGCGACCTTGGGGGCCTTGACAGTCAAACGCGGAGACTACCTTACTCCCCCGTGCGGAAGCAGTTCGTATAGGGAAATGGACTTTTCCATTGAAATAGAGGCCTTATGCGCAACTGCCAACATGTTTAGCTACCACTATACGCTGAAGACTTATAGTTTTGTTTTGAATCTTTGGATTTATCGATAATGAAGGTCTTCAACACCTACACAAACCATCATTTAACTGAATTAAAGTATACGTAAAATAGGAGTAATTATTTGGTATTTCCTGCGACATTTAGCAGATAGGTCAAATATAACAACTTAAATACTATATTGAATGAAGAAGTCCAGTTTATTTCAAAAAAAGGCTGAAACACAGCATAAGCTGTCAGGATCGTCACCTATAATGGTTTCTAATTTGCACCTCAGGTATGGCCAGGAGTGAACATCCCGATGTACGTCACGCCGTGTCAAGAGATCTGGTTGGCCGCGACAGACAGACACGCACAAATGAGGGACAGTCATTAGGCAAATGCAAAAAAGAGATACGGCACCGTTAATTGAGTTAAGGAAAGGTTTGTGAGATATGAAGTTGCTGACCAATGAGTTGGCAGGCAAAGAGGGCGAGGTTCATGATAAATAAATGGATACAACTCACGAACACGCCACACGCAAATTAATGGTTCGTCTCCATGAAAATAAGACGATAAACTCTAAAAATGACAATGATTTCAATTAAACCTTTAACTAAAAGGTAGAAGTGACAAACTTAATGGATATGACGAATAATATAAAGTGTTAGTAAATAAATGACCTCTGACCCTTATCACAAGATTAATTTAATGTACGATCGGTTTCGTCCCGTAGGTGACATCATCGACGGAACCGGTGACACCTTAAATTGATCTTGTAGGCATGTCCTTAAATTAAACATGCATAGTTTACATATTAAGTGACCATGAATTTTCACAAATTTGAGCCTGAAATAATATAGTTCAACATAAAGTATGATTATTTTCAGACAAACCTCTTGAAGTAAAATGTGTTTCTTTTTTACATGACTAAAGAGACGTTGAGTCAATGAAAACCTAGGCACCAAATTAAAAACGTGATGGAATAAAGGAAAAAAGGGCTAGAACAGCCAACATACCCACCGAATAACAGAGAATATAAAGAAAAAAAATAAGAAAGAGAATGATGAGGTTTGATCTAATTTGAAACAATTATTAGTAGGAGGGCTTCGTTAAGCTCCTAATCGAAAGAAAAAGATTAGAACAACAGAATAATTGGATTAGGAAACTGTTAACAAGTATAATTTCCAGCAGAGCAGGATCGATCTGAATGAAGACTAATCAATGAGGTTAGAGAACATAACTGAAAGTAGAAGCTATTAATAGATTTTACATTTGGGTAGTCCTTATTAATAGCCATAAAATGTTTTTCGTAAATGTCTTTTGGGACCTCTTTAGATTTGATTTATTACGGAAAAAAATGTTTAAAATATTATTACAATTGGATAATGGATAGACACTGTATTGCACTCAAACTTTTGAAATTTTGACAACATTCGCTGTTTTTCGGCCATATCAGTGATTAAGAAACACTCAATGCTTCAAATTGATTTGCTGTTATTCCCAATGAGTCCCCAAGATACGACCTCGAGAGTGAGCGCATGTTCCCCAAGTCACGGGGCGCGCCCTCTCGGATGAATAATCAATATTAAAAATAAGAGGGGTCTATGGGTGCGCTGCATGTATATTATACTGATGTATACAAGCAGAGCATTCGCAGACCTCACTGATCCGCGACTAATGGAGATAATGCATTTGTGAGATTCAGAGTTTTGAAAGAATTGACTTGTGTCACCAAACCTTTAGAATTAACGAAAACGGACAAAAACCTACAATCACATAAGGCATTTAGTGCTGAGTGAATTTAGGTTTTTTTATGGATCATGCGTAAGATAGTTACTTGTGATACGGGGTTACATGTGACGTAACTTATATGGTGGTACATTGAACGTATGTCATCTAGGATCTTAGTCCTAAAAACGAATCAAGCAGATCTAGGGGTTTCACGTGGCCAAAGCCCGTACTACCGAGTACACCTATAACTTTACGAGCTCTGCCAAATTCTATGATTTCTGTTCTGCTGGAGCTCAGGCTGAAGCGATAAGTCGGACATGGAGAGTTCATAGTGCTTTCCCTCAAAATCCCAAACAAAATTCTTGAAACATCACCTGGACGATCTCCCTCTAATAATGTAATATGGCACGTATCGTAACTCCCTCAATTATTGTCTCGGTGAAAAAAATTAAATATTTCCAATAAAAGATTTTCGAATAACTTTGCAAAATCTTAAACATGCTATTGCCCACGGGCTTAGGAGCCTCGATGAATCAAAAACTGGGGAGTCAGACTCAAAACGTTTCTGGAATGTGCATACTGTCGTCAATTTCTATTGTTTACTAGTTTCACAAAGTTACACCCTTATCTAAACCTTTCGATAAATTCTTTGGAAAAGTGATTTAGGTATTTTCCTAACCAAGCTATAATTTTGGCAATAATACAAAATGGGAAAGAAATGTGAAATAAATTTCCTTCAACGCACATTTTAAAAACGGAATACAAGATTTTCAAGGGCATATTTTTGGAATTTGGCCTAAATTTCTGTAATGTGGGGAATTAGTTAACTCCTCAGTATATAAATGTAGCATTCTCGGGAAAAAATTAAAGGAAGCAAAGTACTAAGAGCATTAGGCTTATTCGACATTAGAATGGTCCAATTTGGATATAAAACAAAATTAAAAATGATCATAAGAATAAAAAAAGAGAGACGTCATCTCCCTTATATTATTACTGATCTATTGCAAAGTTAGTACATTTATTGCACTCATTGGTATAAATTGAGAGAATTTGATATTTATTGAGTTTAACACAATCAAGTAAAAAAATGAAAACGAAGTATAAGATAAAGACGACTAAATAAAGTCGGTAGTAACGGTAACACATTTGTTCAGAGATTTCTAGATTAGTAAGGTATTACGCAAAATCCATAACTTCCAAAAGTCAGAGCCAACTAAGTCCACATGGTTCAAATCTAGTCTTAAGGTTAAGGAGAAGACTTTGATAATAAGTAATGGCTCGAGTTTATTTGAACTACAGTGGCTGTGAAGTAGGAAAATGGGTGAACAGTACATAAAATGTAAAAATAACTTGAAAATCTATTAAAACATCGATTATTCACGTTTGAGATGGAAAGATACTAGCTCCCATAATTCCCTCTTGATAGTCATCGGATGTGCCCATTTCAATTACCAGAAGTGCCGTATCATAAAAGTGAACGCGTTTATCTAATGAGATTCAAATGACTTTGGAAAGTTGGAAACCAGAATCGTATACAAAATGTTTGCCAGATGTCGCATACACCACAGTCAACTGAATGAGTTCCGCCAATTTCCGCCGGGTTAATGGTCCGTCAGAGAAAAGCGTATCCCTTTAAGTTTGAAGCAAAGTTCGGACTTCTCTATCAACCATAGCGCTCGCTTAAGTTCTATGATATCTTATGATTCTTCATGGAAATTTGGGGGGCGAGAGCTTTTGTCAGGGTACTCGTGAACGGTTGCAGAGAAAAGATGAAAATGAATGATAGATCGTACAGAAAAACAATTTGGCGCATCTTTGTCCAAAATAACTAGACTGTGAATAATATAGTATTCAGTTTGGGTTAGCAATGAACATCCTGCCTTATTGTCATGAGCCCTCAAATGGTACGCCAAGCACTGTGATACGTAAAAAAGCACGCTCATTTAGTTACTCAAACTCCAAAACCATGCCAAACGTTTTGCTTTGGAAACTCTAATCAAAATGGATTAAATGGAAAACGAAATTAACTCTACATTGAAGCGCCTCACATTGAAATCCGAAGGGTTGTTTATGAGATACTTGCGCATAAATCCAAAGCTCGTGGCACTGACGTGCGCGAGGAAAAGGAGAAAAAGGGAAAGTTGCGAAGGTGGAACAATGTGTGGATGAAAGAAAGGGAGCGCAAGCTACCGGCAGAGGTACTCAAACATCTGGTGCAACTTAAGCATCACCAAATTTTATGACTCTGGGGAAACACTGAAATCATGAATAAGATACTTCAAACTATTAAGTTGGCAATAGAGGACCCTTTTCCAAGCACAGATCCACACTGAGTAGCTACTCTTTTACCCATGTCAGGGAATTGAAATCTTCCTTCAAAAAGGGTTCAATTGAGCCGGCGCCACGAGTTTTAGTTACCTCTAAAGGGGTAGCAGTTTCCTGGAGTGGTGTTGCAATAGGGGTTGCCTACCTTTTCTAGTGCGGATCCAGAGGAACCTGTGACGACAGCATCGGCTCCGGATGACGCGTCGTTCACTCGGATCTCGAGCGACCCGGAGAGAACGGCATACCAACTGGTGCCCCGATCTCCTTGACGGAACACTGGAAGGGAAAAAGAACAACTGAACGTAAACTTCATTCACAGTCCATTGAAACATTTTTTCCGAGAACTCCAAAAAATCTTTTACCTCTGGACCCCAATCGAGAGAAAAAGTAAATTAGACATGTTATACTGCTTAAGTATGAGCTCATCTCGAGTACGCCACAATTATTTCTGACTCTTCACAGAAAGATTTAATTCGCGAAATAAAATACAAAGAAAAGCTGAGCGCTTTGCCAATAAATGGTACCAGCGAACAGGAAGTGAAGACACAGCTCTTGAAAGGATTGGGTTGGGAGCCACTTGAGAATTCTATGAAAACGTTATATGCTTGGCTAAGAACCATTAGATATATAATAAATTATAAATTCTGCAAAATATAGAATACATTATATATTTCCTGCAAGGGGGAAGTGCCCTGATAATGAAAACTCGGAATGCGTACAATGCAACAATCATCCTTACCAATATTTGCATACCTAAGTACCTACATGCTCACTTCGGGTACTGAAGGCATTCATACTGATATTCAATTTCCTCACTATTTAATAATAAACTATATAACTATAAATATAAACTGCTTAGATAACCTTACTTGAAGAAGTTATGCCCTTTGGTACAAATTCATGTCATGGTGCCGAGATATGAAACTTTGTACGATATCAAAAGTCATTCCAGGCGATAATTAATTTTAAAGGTAAGCGAAGAAAAATTCAGATTGTCTTTGCTTTAGGAAACGGGGCCAATAGTCTTATTATTTCCAATATCCATTTGCTCATTTCTTTTCTAGGAATGAAAAAATGAAACATTGTTGCATTCAATTAACAAGTGGCCCTGAAATTTGAATTTTTAAGTTAGATCACCAGAATACTCAGGAACCTAGTTGTTGCTGAGGATAAATATTTAGAAAAAAAGTCACCCGGTAAGAATCAATATAGGAAAAGTATTCTGTTTATTAAAAAAGTCATTCGCGCGCAGGATATATCATCAGGAGAAGGTATTTGTCCAAATGATGACATATTCATGTTAAAATGAGAGTATTATCTCTTTTACCTGTGCCATTTATAGTTTTTGATAACTTCTCAAAAATAATGACTTTTTTTACTTTGAGGACACCGGGACTAGCCACGGTAGGTATTACCTTTACGGAGTCCCTCTGAAGTTCACATAAATGTGAAATTCTACGTAGGAAAAATTATTCGCCTTAAATGGACTCGAGCCCTGATTCCTCGATATCGCTCTGTAAATTCGTCAAAAGAGCAAAAACCAGACGGTGGCGCTTAGCGCACGCTTTGGTCACTGTCACAACATATGCCCGGTAGTCCTGATTAAGTTTTTACCTTAAATCTATCAAAAATTACTTTAGCTTGGCTTAACTGGCTACAGAACTCGACGCAGTCACGAGGGATCGTGGTTCGAGTCCCAGTCAAGACGAATGATTTTCAGAGAGATTCCGATTAGATTCCAGGCCAAGGGAATCCTATCCTATGTGGAATTTCGCGTTAGTTAAGCAATTTCAACTTCGACTTAGCTCGCGTAAAATTGTAATTTTATTCTTAACCTTTATACGTATGCTCCAGCGAGCCAACAAAAAAGTTCTCCAAAACAAATTAGTGTTTCATGTGAGATCCCATCTTCAATAAATGAGCATTCATATATCACCTGGGTCTTGACTTTTTCTGCGTAGCGCTTCACTCATGAAAATATTTACTTGGAACAAGGCGCGATGCTGCCGTAGCGCCGTAGAGCAATTACAACTTTTAAATCGCGCAATTCGTAACGCAACGGAGGAGGAAACGAATTGCACAGGATCTGGAAAGAGGTTTACTCCACAGGGTAAATTACGAGGGGTCATTCTCCAAACATTAGCTTTCGCGTGGAGCAGATCAATTATAAATTTTTCGTGACCCTTGAGCTACCTAGTAAATTTAAAGATACACATTAGGGTTCCCCTCCCCCGACCCCCCGAACGTCATCCTTCCACGCCCCGCTTACATTTGGCGGAACACAGTGAGAGAGCGAGAGAAAGAGAATTCATCAGCTTATCACATTAGAGCCCTGACTTTCATGGTGGGGTTCACCCGGGTACCAATCAGTAATTTAATGGCCCTTTGAAAAATTAAACAACCTTAGCGTCACTGAAATACGGCGCGGCGGTGAGGTGTTTCATTTCGCGACGCTAAAGCTCTCCAAATGCTCTTTCACCCTCGCCCAAACGCCCACAATTTCAGGGGCACTGCTTATTTTCCGGAAAACACTGCCCCATCGCCGGAGTGTTTCACGAAGTTGAAAATTTTATATGAAACACTAAAATGCCATCAAGAGGCTAAATTAATTCTCGATTGGAACGGAATGATTCTGAGTAATTAGCTTTCCTAAAGATGTTAACGTTTTCTCGATGTGAACTGACATTGCTGCTCTAGGCGAATGGAATTGTCAAACTCCAAATTGTATCATTTATCTAGGTAAGCTGTACTATTAGTAATTAATTAGTAAAACTAGCAATACATTATCATACCCTGTCCTTGAAAGGAATCATGGGCAAACATTTTTTAGTCCTTAAAAATATAAATTTTAAAGAGTGGTGGGCGAGGAGAGGAAACTTATAGATGAGATTAGGGGAAGGCAGGGTAGGTGGATGGAAGCGGTAATGAGGGGCGATGGTTTGCTGAAGGCCGTGATAGAGGGTAGGATGTTGGGTAGGTGGGGAAGGGGAAGAAAGGAATTAGGTTTTATGAATTGGATGAAGAAAGGTAGGACTTATACTGAGATGAGAAAGGAAATACTAGATGTGGATAGGGCACGGCACGTGTAAGAGTCTGTTGGATATTCTATGACTTTCATCATGACCTACCTCTAACCGGTAGATTACTCTAACGAATGAATAAAAATAGTTCAAGTTCACCATTTATACAAAAGTTCAAATAATATAACGCCTTTTGTAAACTTTTAGCTATTTCTATTTCAAATTTGAATTTATGAACGAAAACTTTTTTTATGAACGAAAGGGGGGAAAAGACGAGAATGAACATTTATTATGCAATTATGACATTTATTTTCTGAAACAGGACTTTTTCATGCTGCCTAGGCGAATAACAAACGAGTTAACGTATTCCAGCTTAAAAAATTAGACAACTCTTCAGATTTGTAACAAGAGCTCAAACACGATGTACGTGGGGAATATAAAAAAGTAAAAAATATATTATATATGTTTAAACAGGTAATATTTAATTCAGCTGATATGACTGCAAGACCTCATAGTTTACAAAAAATACACCTTTTATTTAAAAAAATTCAAAAATGTTAGTTTATTGGCCACAAGATAAGCAAATATTTTACACCTTGAGTTCACGAAAATCGAACGAAAGGATAAAAAAGCAACAGTTACTCACCAATTCAAGAGTGGTGTTTGGTAATCAATGTCCCGAACGAAGGTAATTTTAGACAGAAAAAAAAGATTCACACAATTCCCTTCTTGAACATAAATATACGAGCTCAGATAAAATCCCTTTCACTCGTGAAAATGTTGAACCCCACCGCATCGTTATGTCAGGAGCGCTTCGATTTCGTCGCCCCTTCCGCACCTTCCCATTAAAATTTAAATTGCCCGAGGAATGCAGAGCAAGGCCGGCTCATGCCGACCTCACGGTGTGGAAGAAGAGGAGAGAGAACGGAAACAGAAGAGAATCGTTAAGCCCAGCCACGGTGGAAATCAAGGACGGCCTCATTAGAAGGGCCCACAGAGAGGGAGGGAGAGAGTGGGGGAGTGGCAGAAAAAAATAAAGAGATGGAAGGGATTCTTCTCTCCGCTACAAATAAATACTCACGTGTGATTCCCTTTTCCAGATCCTCGTAATAGCCGCACAGCGCCACCTGGTGGATGAGGGCTGGCGGGAGGCGGTCCAGGGCCGGCAACCTCCGGAGGCGGGCCGCGATGGCTTCCACGTCTTTCATCGTTCTGTCGGCTGGCCTAGAGGGAGATGAAAGAGACGATATTCACAATTCGGTAACCCACTCATTTCAGCGATCAAAAGTCAAACTTTAACGAAGCCGATTAGATATTCATTGGTTGAACAAATCCTAGGTTTGTAAACATGCTAGTATATTTTACAGAACTGAAAAAGCATGAGTCATTGATCATTTATTTTACATTTATGTGCGAAATTAAAAAATGAAAAGACCATTCTCCAGGAATTGGATACGAACTCAAATCCTTAAATTCACATAGAGTGTTTTAGCCAATGAAGGCACCTAAATGCGTAACAAATGCATAAACACGAAGAGAAAGAGTATTCATTATTAAAAATTATTTTGTTCAAATCCACACTTTTTATTTAATGTAACCGACCCTGGCTGCAGCAGCTATGTGCCATTATCAAGGCACATTGATAATGGCATATAGCTGCTGCATATCATATCATAGCATATCTGCTGAAACCTGGGTCGGTTAGATTAAATAAAAAAGTGTGGATTTTAACAAAATAATTTTTAATCATGAATGCTTGTGACTTCCACAAAGTCAAGCCTGATGCAATTTCTTAAGAAGATAATGAAGATTTTATTAAATTAACATATACATACATATAATTAATACTTTCCAGAAGGTAATGTTACCTCCTCCCGATACAGCTAAAAAGCCACAGAATGCAATTTTCTGTTTTGGTTTTTTGTTCACAGTTCTTACATAATTTGTTAGCACATTTTCTTGCACAACACATCATGTTTCTTTCTTTCTATGTGAACTAGCAATCAGACAGCAGTCTGGACACGTTATTTACGAATTAGGAACTTAAATTCAATAGCTTAATGTACACGCTTAAACCTATATGAACATTCACATGGTGGCTTTCGGGATAACTTCCGTGTTGTGTAATTTTTCCGACGACAGTTTCGCTAACATTCCAGCTCGCTTCTTCAGGCTGAAGTGCTCACAATGCATTCTGACCGCAATAAATAACCGGCGATGGGTCAGCTGGGATTTTTCTTCCCGAATTTTCTTTTGTAAAACTCGCTTCCAAGTGGTCGAAAGCGTGTAACCATCTTCTCTGATGACATTATTTTGGTTTTTGGCTATTTCAATGGCCTCTCTTATCAATCTGGGGACGTACCGAGTCTCCTTCGCGATACTTTTTGCCTCCTCCAGATCCATATTGTGGGCTCCATGTGTGCTCCGCGATGGCTGACCGGTTAGAAACGCTCGTGAAACTGTCGTCGGAAAAATGACACAACGCGGAAGTTATTCCGAAAGTCACCATGTGAAGAAACCACTCCCCGGAAGCTTTCACCAGTACATGAACATTTCCGAGCGTACTTGTTAGTATATAAGTAATATTTTGAAATGAATTAATCAATACGTAGTCATACCAGCATAATGGACGCCATCAGAGGTTATGAAAACGTTTATCTATAAATAAAGGGTCTGATACCAAAACTGACGTCATTGAAGCACATTAAAATACAATTTCTGTCTCGTGTGAGACACACAACTACTCTCTACAAATTTGTACTCATTCCTCTTAATTTAATTACGTTTTGACGGTTTTTTCCTGAGTATTATTTGCATTGAAAATGTAAATTATTTAAACAAAACAAGATGAAAACTATTTTAAAAAATTTGGAACATAATTAAAAGACTAATTTGCATTAAAATCAATAATTTTTTGTGCCAAAAATAATTTCACGAATGATAGTTGATAGGAATCTAGTTTTAAGCCTCAACAAGATTAGTACTCAATTTGTATTGCAGTTGGAGTTTATTCAAAACGGACATCTGAAGGTCTGTTATTCTTACAAATTCTGCTAATTCTCCTCATGCTAAACCTAAGTTTAGCTTTAACAGACGACGAACAGGCAATGAGCAAACCAATGTAGAAGTTAGCTTCAGGCTTTATATTGTTGAACTGCGGCGTAAGAAATAATATTTCACTTTGTACATGACACTTTTTATTGATGTAAATCATGGCTTCGACATACAGTGTCACTGTCGCCTTTATAATGACATTATATGTCGAAACTATGGTTGGCAGCAGTGAAAAGTCTAGAATATACAAAGCGAGAAATTATTTTAAACAAACAATGTAGTACCCATATAGTATATTTTTAAGCCCAATAAGCAAAATTCTAAACGCTAGTTCAGGTAAACGAACGAAAACGAATTCAGGTAAACATGTTTTTTTTGTGGGGGTTTAAACCCTAACCGTACGCCACTGCTCCCAACTACACTGGAGAAAGAGCCAGGAAGGAAGCTTTAGTTGGCGTTTGGTTTTCAAGGAATGAACGTTCATGTAGTGAATTTTTTCTTGTGAGGTTTGAGGAAAAATGGCTCAAACTTCGAATTCTACAACAACAATGAGCATTATTTCACGACAAAAAGACAAGATGTTTTTGATTAGCCACATGTCTTATCAAACGAATGACAGTAATTCGCCATCTAACTCTCAAGTTTTACGCAGTTTATTTTATAATATGCAGCAAGCGAAAGTGAACTCCAGAGAAGTCGCCAGACTTAGAATATAAGGTGCTATATTTTTGGGAGAAAGCTAAAATATCAACCAGACACATGAAAGATTTTGTGGCAAAGATTTTAAAAAATTATGAAGGAAAATTAAAATGAATGATATAACTGGAATAAAAAATGAAAATATTAGGCATAAAATTATTGATCTGGACCAAATTTCAAGATTCCTAATTGAACAATAAAAAAACCGACAGCCCAGGGATGATTATAAAGAATTCATACGTACAACTTTGTTTAATTCTTTTCGGTCGTATTCCTCCAAAAGACATTTCTTTCAGAGTACCTTGTGCTATTCATCATGACAATTGGCATGATGAATATCACAAGCTTTAAAGTTTTAATGCATCAATGGATGGGAAAGGCAAATTATTCTCTCAAAATATATTTCAGGGATCAATTTTTGGATCAATTAACTGATTTAGAGAAAAAAAGCTATAGAAGATATTTGATTATTTATTATCAATATTTACGCAAAAGCGTGGTTCAATGACCATAAACCAAATGTGGCCCCAAATCAAGACCTTCAACTATAAAAATCGTCTGTTGAATATAAGAAAAATGACAAAGAGGTTGCAGACAAGTTACTCTCTAAAATAATAAACCATCTGTGATATCTCTACTCGGAGCAATTGGCATTTTCATTTTTCGATGATACTTCGGGAAAAAATATCAGCACAAGCATGGTTAGAAAATTAATGTGTCCAGATGAAAAAGAAGATTATGATTGAGCTGACAGGGATGTAAAACCAACAGTCTTACACAATTTGATCATTTATTGTACATGGAAGTGGATTTTTATAATTCTCCTCGAACTCTAATTTTTTTTAGATATTTGAAATCAATTCAGAATTTTTAAATACTGATCCAAAAGAACAGTGAGAAAATCAGCATTATTTATAAGCTAAAAATATTGTGAGTGGTTTAAAGGTTGTTAATGACACCGCTGATAGGGCAGACAAATATTTCCAGACTCTTACAAAGCCACCATATCTAAGCCATTACCTGTACCATTTCCATCCAATAATTGTAAATAATTATCATCACTTCTTCCATTTGAAAATTATTTGTTCTCACTTTTATACTATACTTACTCTTCTTTGCCCATAATACGTCCATTTATAATTTGGATTTTACTGCATATATTTTTGAAAACATACATAACAAAACCCTTTATAGCGTATAAAATCATAACAAAGAAAGCATATCCTGGAAAGCAGTTGTAATGTTAGTTTGTAGGCCTTAGCATGTTACGGACCACGGCCTGACCTGAAAAATGCTAAATACCGCTACATCAATCAGTTTTAGCAAAAAAAGGCACATAACAAAACTTCAAGACAACAGCATTACCTACATAATGACACAAGAATCTGGTTTCTATGATGAATGATTTTCATTTTATAGAGGAATAACTGCGATTTTTTGCTATAATTCGCATTTTTTCCAAACATCTGCCTCATTGAGGCACGGGTTAACGTTGTCAAGTTGAGCTGAATCTTTACCAATCTCATTTTCTAGCCAATTGGCAACTTTAAGGGGGGTCCCCCGGGCAAAAATCCAACAATGATTTCGTGTGACCACCCTAGTGTGTATCATAAGGAACATTCTTCCTTTTCAACAAAGTATGCTTCGATATTTATATGCCTTTCACGCTCCGTCATGTGCCGTAATGTTCACAGTTACTTTTAGCCTCGAAGCCCTGCATGTTCTTGTTACATACTTTGAAAGATACATTAGCTCGGAAGCCATGAAACACGTAAAGGAAATATTAAGTACGTTGGGAGGACAAAATATTGGCTCTGAATAAATTGATTTACTTCTGCCAAGTAAAATTTTGAGAGCGGTAAATAATCAAGCACAGGATATCTTCGAAGAATTCCTGGAATGAATCTTTCGGTATGGTGTTTAGCTCCTTCAGCGATTCTTTTACATCTCCTCAATGTTTTCGAAGCGTCCCCCCTTTGTATTATTATTTTATTTCGGGAATAGGAGTAAGTCTCGGAGAGCCATCCCCGGCGAATATGAATGCTGAGGCATCAAAACGGTGTTATTTTGGCCAAAGATTCTCGAACAATTAGTGAAGTACGAGCAGGAGTATTATCGTGGCATATTCGCCATGAGTAGTTTCGCCACCAATCCGGGCGTATACTTCGGATTACTTCGCGTAAACGGCGTAGAGCTTCGACGTTGCACTCCTTATTGACCGTACAATCTGGTGACAATAATTCATGGTATACTTTTCCGATGAAATCGAAGAGAAATATTCCGCGTCTTTTTTCTGACCTCATATGATGACAATCTACCTGTGGTGGCTATTTAGAGAATCCTTCCGAGTTCATTTGGAGACGAAGAAATAACCCGCGAGATAAAATCTCTGGTGGACGACCTATTTTTACAATAACATTTTGAGATATATAAGAAATTTTTAAATTGCAAAATCACTTCTCGGATCGCTTTCAAAGTTAGTTCGCCTCAGGTTGGATTAGTGACGAAGTCCTCAACACTGGTGGAAGTAACCAAATATTATGGAATTTTCTCGTTACAGTTCCCAATTGAATGACAGGGAGCTCATATCACGAAATAAAACTCAAATGGCATGAAAATTGAATTATGGTAAGTATAGAGTGACAACTTTTGCCAAACGAGAGCATTAAAGGAAGTTTACATTTCAAAATGAATGTACGACTAGACTCCTACAAAGTAAAACTTGGCGCAAATCTCATTAAAACATCATTTTCTGTTAATGAAGAGAAAACTGAATCTTGAAATATGACTATAATGTTCATATGAACCTTATTTCACTTGCTTGCAAACTTGCAATATTCCAACAGAGACACATGAAAAAGTAAAAAGAGGCTAGATAAATTATTTACATTTAAAAGCTTTCGTGGTGGACAAGGGATAAAACATGTGGGAAATGTAAGATACCTACAAGCGACATGAAGAGAAAATTTCTAAAACGAGGGTAATGCGCATCATTGGCTTATATGTACCGTATGACACCCCATGCTTTAATGAGTTTCAATTTTACGCGTTCAATAAAACTCTATGAAGCAGATTTTACGGCAAATCCTTTCCAAACGCGGTATTAAATCCTGAACAAGAATCCTGCCATACTGGAGCAGTATGTAAAACAATATTTTTTTGCTGATGGCTAAACAGAAATAAGGGCAAAGGTGATGGCATGAGGGTTTTGAGGATCACAAACAGAAGTAAATATACTACTCCACAGCAGGCTTGTTGCCGTAAGTTAGGAACATAAAATTTTCATTCCACCTGTGAAGCCATAAAACGATGGAAGAAGACGAGTGGAAAAAGACTGCTTTATAAAAACAACGGAGCTGAAAAACAGGGAGTATGGGCTACTTTAAGGTGTATCAGTCGTAAAGCCCGTTGTTTAAATGTGAAGTACTAAATAACTAAACTAATTATGCCAAAAACGTGCCATAGGTGAGCTATTTCCTGCTATGATACTGTTCCAAAAACAGCCTGAATGGTGATCACTGATATCAACGATGAAATAGATAAATCTTTCCTAAACATTTCGGAAAGGGAGAAAGACAACGAAAACAAATCACTCCAGAGGGTCCCAATGAAATGCATACCTACTTGGAATGTTCATGATCAACAGCAAACTGAAAGTTGAGGTCAGCAACAATGAGGATGAGAAAAGAAAGCTGAACTTGACATCAAAAGCGTTCATCGATAAAAATAACAAAATATTTTGTGCATGGAAAATGAAATGTATATTATAGTAGAAAAATATTGAAAGCACTCGGCCATTATGTCTCAGTAATGTACTTGGAATGAATAAATTGTCGGTCATGCCATGTTTGACTAAGAAGTGCGAAATGGATAAGTAATAAAGACTGTGATGTGAAATAATGACATGCATGATAGATCCCTCGGGCACCAAAAAATGCAATTGAAGATAAATGCATGGCAAAATAATATATTTAATAAACATGCATGCAATCAATA
The DNA here is from genome assembly GCA_963573305.1 of Pyrrhosoma nymphula. Taxonomy (NCBI): domain Eukaryota; kingdom Metazoa; phylum Arthropoda; class Insecta; order Odonata; family Coenagrionidae; genus Pyrrhosoma; species Pyrrhosoma nymphula. The sequence goes on from OY754329.1 coordinate 91,900,542, forward strand.
TAAATGATAATAGACAAACCGGGCGCATGCCGGTGAACCAACGTCAGGAAAAGGTTTCAGTTTAAATGCCCATTTCAGGAGTGCCTAAAAGTTACAATACTCTGAAGAATGTTAACTATTGGTAAAACTATCAAGCATTATTTTAGTCCAAAATTTCTAGATTTGAATGCCAGTATTATATATTAAGACCACTATTAATACCAAATTAAGAACACACTAAGGAAAACAGATAACTAGAAATCCACGTTAAAAATAAAATTCCCATTCACTTGAGCAAACTTCCAAAACTGTCATTTAATGCCCATTGAAAATTTCAGATATTAAAATTGCCAGCCGACAAACATCCTTTACGCAATAATACTGCAGTCAGCCATCGAACGGGGAATCAGGGTCAATTCTAGTAGGGTACTAACCGGCGTTTATTAGTGCGTACATTAATCATATTTTGAAAAAGTCACTTCCCATATCATCGGCAGAGTATGCAGTAAAATTTAGGTTTTACAAACAAATTTTATTAATTTTCTATTTTGCTCCAAATTTTGTAAGCTGCGAATAAGTTATGAGGACATTAATAATGAAGTTCACTAATGAGTGGCTATGGAGCGTAGCTGATCAAGAACAATGTAATTTAATACGACTTTAATGGCCATCTACTCTACCTAAAGTAAATTAGATTTAAAAATATCCTGTAAAACAAAGACAAAAATGTCAAAGACATTTTTATTCCTACTTCGTTCCTGAGTAGTTCTATTCAAGAAACGTATAGGCCAAAGAGCAAACGATCAAATTTTTAATCTATTTTTTTGTTAAAAACTCGTGTATTTGAATTACTGAGGGTCCTCTTTGTAAGCAAAAAAATGCTGTTCACGATAAAAAGCTCAACTTTAAATTATCGCAGCTCGGGATGCTTTATTTTCCATAATAACGAAAGTGTTAACTCATGAAAAAGGATTATAGGAGGAATAATTATTTTTATCTACCTCAAACGGTACCTAAAACAAAAAGTAGAAAGAACTTGATGAAAACATGCAAATCCCAGTGAGTATATTTTACCTTAGCAAAGCACTTATAGTACAAATCTCATATGCAACATATCCCGATAACTTACGTTTTCCCTATTTCTTCATCTCTTGATCTTCCAGTAGAATTCACAATCCAGATAAATACTTTAGGTCTCAAGGCTCAACCATCTAAATCATATTTTCCTCAAAGCCCTCTTTACGACCTTTTCAAAGCCCATCACTGCATTCACTCGAATCGTCTTGTATCTTCCTTCATTCTAAATTTGCCCGTCAGCTTGGTCTTTAGAATCCACTTTGAGCATAAGGATTCTCACCCTCCTCCAGGGCCACTGCTCTTTGTCTCTTTTCCGTTTTGCCGTGGGTATATATATTTTGCCGTGGAACATACTAAGGCTTCAGGCACAACTTCCTTCTTTGAAACCTATCTTTGAGTCCCTATCATTTTTTATTCATCACGAACACCTTTTTGGTTTAAGAAGCATACGGCCTCCAATGTGTTTTTACCTTAAACTGCTTCCATCCAACGCCATGAAGACTCCGGAAAATATTTATTTAAGAACGAGACTGATTCAGGCCTGACTTTATGGAACTAAATCACTTTTAATAATAACGATAGCTGAAAATTTTTCAGATAACAATTCATCACCGACCATGGTTTCCGAAATTCAGAGGTATCTACATAATCTGCCTTGAAAATGGCAATGGATTACTTAAACCACGGTCAGTAATAAATACATTATAGTGTGGAGAATACTGAGCTATCGCTTTTATTTAAAATTTCTTAAGGTACTTAATTTGAATTCCAATAAATTCAGAGACTGACATTTCAATAAATGTAGAAAGGCTGATAGGCTTATTAGAATGACATACTATGGATGGAAAGTCAAACTTGGAATGAAAAAGCTGCACTCTGCTCACACAATCTAATACGATATGAGGGAACTTTGGCCTTGAGCTGAGGTGGGAAGCTGCAATCGCAATTTAGACGATAAAAGATAAGAACACTACAAAGTAATTTTCTTTGCTCGGCACGGAGTTACTCCACCGAGTAAACTTGACGAAAATGATTTCTTTAGTACCTAACTTTCTCGTTTACTATCCTTGGCTGAGAGCGGTGAAACAAACCTCATTCACGTTTCAATGAACGCGGGGAAAAATGAATCAAGCAATATCCGAGGGGAGTACTTGCTCTTCTGATTCACGGCGTGTCCCACCGGGGACTGTTTCTCTGTGTTTATGGGGCATTCGAATTTTCCATGCCTGCGTGGTCTCGTTCAATGAGCGCGCCCGAATTCGTTTACGGAGAGGAAAGAGGAGGCTGCTGTTAAATCGAAAGTTAATTCTCGATCACGGTAATCAGATTAGTTCTCGAAAAGGCACGCTCTTTTGCCCAGGAGCGTTCCAAAGTGGAGGGGCCGGGAAAATTTTCTCCATCGGCCGTGCGATGCGGCTCCGGAGCGCCGGAACTCCAAGAGGCTTGAAGGCGGAGTGTGGAAGAAAGAGAGAATGAAGAAGAAAATGTAAACGAGGTGAATGAAGAGGAAGAGCACCAGAATAAGGTGAGTCTGCTCCGGAGGTCGCTGCAATGTCGGATCTAATGAGGAACGAGGCGTTGTCAGAAATCAGAAACCGGACATTATTCGCTCTTTCAATGACTCCGCTATCCAGCCACAGGAACTCCTCGGATTGTCGACTGACATCCTCCCACATTTCTCTCTCCATATCCCCACCTGTATCTTGCGCCACAGTCACCTCACCCACACACCAAAATTCCGTCTTACTCTCTCCAAGCGATCTCCTTTTTACTGGCTCCCTGAATTGGTGACAACCATTTCGTCCATCACACGCTTCGATAGAACTCTCCCTACTCTTCCACGAATACACCAGCCACCTCAGAAAAACCTCTGATAAATAAATAAAAGAGGACGACTATATTCAACCAGAACTACAAGGCAAATAATGTTGAAACTTCCAATATAGTATTTCTTTGTTAGCAAACATCAGTCCGAGAACTGGTTTGAGGCAACTCCATTCCATTCTTATTTCAGCTAACCACTTCATTCCTGCAAAAGTTCTCATTTTAACATCCCTCATAATTTGATAGACGATGTTGGCAGCTGTGCAAGACTTTAAATAAAGTGTAATCGTAGATTTTAGTTAAATGTCACAAAAACATTTTATTCAAATAATGAGAATAATGATGAATTCAGAACAATATCTTTTGCCATAGTATTATGCCGTACTTTATATTGGTGTAATATGTACGCATATGTAAGCCATCGCAGCTTGAAAACCAAATAAAGTTATTTATAATATTTTTTCAAGGACTTACTCTTGGGTTGACTTTCATTAAAACAGTGCAAAATGTATCTTCAAAGAAAGATCAGAAAAAATGTTCTTTTGGCTAGAAAAAGTTTTTTTTCCGAGAGAAATAAAGTCATAAGCGGTAATAATTACAAATATTTGTTTGCTGCGGCACGCCGTTCCACTTTTACTAGCTTATCGCTCAATAATTCATATTTCCTTATTTTAACATCCCCTCTCTTTTGGTTTGTGCAGTATCCTCGGTCTTCCACGATTATTCTTTCCGTTTATTTCCCCTTACGTTATTATTTTGATGAGGCTGTTCTGGCTTATAATCTGTCCAATAAGCGTGTCACCTCCACTTCACAGACTTCACATTACGCATCTTTTCTCCCAGCTCTTGGTACGAATTCATTGGTAATCAAGGCATTAGATCTACATCACTCCTCCATAACAATAAATTTTCAACGCTTCCAATATTTTTTTCAGCGAAAATTATAGTCAAAGCTGCCTCGTCATGCATTGTTTTAATAAAGTTCTTCTCCGCTCGTCATTTGGCCCTAAACATGGACGACTTTAAAAAAATGGGTAAAATAAAACTAATTTAAGAGCTCGGAATAGATGTCTATGTAGCCAATTGTTAATAAAAAAACTCAGATTTTCGTCTTACCATTACGAAATTTTTTTTCCCGGACCGTCAGATCGACATTTATTGGGATCACAGTTCGGAGCTGTGGCGCGTCATTTTGTGCTAGCTTCAGGTATTAGAAGTGTTCTATCTACAACATTTATTAATATTAAGAGCTAATATTTCATAAAACGTCCTTTTGCATCATATTCTTTCTTTTTGCCAAAAATAGTGCGAATTAGAGATGATCGAGGTACATCTATGGTTGAATTTGCGTGGAATCACCCTGTTGTAGAATTCATTGATGAAATTCCCAGGAAAAATCTGACTTCGGAAGTCCAAAAAGTAGTCAAAGTTTCTAAATTTTACCACACTTTCGCCATTGACAATAATCACGACACAATACTGCGGAATAGGCAACCACTTGTAACTCCAGGGGGACTATGGTGAAATTACACTTTTGGACGGTCTCTTACGCATCCTTGGTGACTCTCTGCTTTGAGAACAATAACGCGCCCGGTGATGTGACCTTCACTATAACCTCAAAAAAAATATTTAAAGGTTGTATTACTATCGATGCCTTTTCTAATACCATCATAATACCGCGAATGAATGTGCATGATCAAAATAAAAGGTTGAGCTATTTCCCATTTAAGGATGGTTGATATCTAGAAGAAACGGGCTAATCAATATGCCTTATGAGTTTGTTCCTTTACTTCTTTGCGAGGAAAATAAATAAATATGAAAGTATTACAGTAGATATCACGTACCTATATCATAGAAGCACAGCATTATGACTACCCCGAAAGGGTACGGCGTGATACGTTTAAACGTATGTAAATATAGCATTAAGACTTATCAGTGTGCTTCCATAACTTATCATCCATCTTTTCGCTCAGTTTTACACCTCTATCAATCATTCTATTTTCACATAGGCTACGCCACAATTTCCTGGGAAACATTTTAAATTATGATAATAGTTTTCTCGGGTTTCACACTGGGTTATGTTCCCGAAAACCTAAACGGAGTGAATCCATGAAAATTATATTCAATATGTTCGCCACGAAAGCCTGGAGTCCTTCAATATAATCAATATTTTTGGAAAATTTCCTACAGCTGACCATGATATTTGCGACCCTTTTAAGGGTACTTTGGGTAAATTGACTCGTGCCTTTGAGAAAAAGGTTCAAGCAGTCCTAGGAAATCCGACAGTATTTCCCATCGTGTCCGCCCCCGCTTGCAATGGGTTGACGAGAGCCACACAAGTCCCAAACGCGTCACCATTGTTGGAGGCAGTTTCCTCGATTCGCCGGCAAACTTTTCAGATCGATTGATGCATGCCCGAGAAAAGGAGAGTGGCTTTTGTGCGGAGCACGAAAAGGTAAACAAGAGAGTGAATGAGGGCAGAAGGGCTCCTTTTCTAAAAAAAAATAAACCTCAGCAGGAGGAGGAGAGGTGGATGGAGCCTTGCGAGCGTACACATGGGGAGGAGCTGAAAAAGGACGGAGGGACCAAATGGGAAGGTGTAGATGCTTGTGAGGGAAAGGATTGTCTGCGAATCTCAGATTTCAAAATTCCAAATTCTAAATTTGACATCGATAAAACCGCGGTGTGACGCATGATGTCACATTATACTGCATATCGCGTGATATAGCGTATTGCATGACATCACATTACGCCGGTGTCCCACGTTCAAGTTTGGATACGATTTTTTTGTTCAAACATCTTTCATTCAAAACAATTTCTTCCAATTTTTGGATGAAACAACATAGCGTTTCCCACGGCGTGGTAAATTTGTCTAACAAGAGCAAAAACAAATGAGAGGCGATAAAATAGTAAATGTAAATTAAGGATAAGGATTGTGCTGAATCTGCGAACATGGCAATTATAGCAGTAGGAGTAGGCTGCACATATTAGTTAAAAATGAAAGAAGTAGTGGACCTGGTCTTAGTTTGCTATGGTATATTTCGTTTTTACATTGAACATGCTATTACTTATTTCCACGTATTAATCAAGTAGACTAACTGCCTAGGAACTCTACATTTTACCCAATTATGAGTTTGAGGCATTCACAAAATCTCTTAAACACCAACACCCGAGATAGCTCCACTGTAACAGAGTGGAAAACGCATCCCTGCTTGGGCGGCCAGATTTCAATATATCCCTTAACTGGTAGAAAGACTGCTTGAAATACTAAACTAAATCTGGCACTACGCAGCCCATACGGGTAGAGTCTGAACCTTCGGATTTTTTAGTCTCCCTCCATGTTTCACCATTTGTCCGGCATCATAACCAAATATTGCACTTTCGATCCGTACACCAAGCAGAACATTTGAACTAAAAAATACTGAATGTTTTAACAAACATTTACGAACAAATTGTAGTAGACCGATCCTGTTCGATATTTTGAAATTGTTAAGAAAATATCCCAGTATTACGTACACAAACGTTGTAGTTTGATAAAAATCGCAGAAAATTAACTGCGGCGCGTATACTTACTGTATTAAAAAGGGCTTAAAAACTCTTTTGTTGATACAATGGCAACAAGCACTTTTTAAGAGTTTCTGCCTCATTACATCAAATAAAACTAAAAACTTTAAGCGATACTCAACAAATTCGATCTGGGTTCCAAGACTTGTGGATCAATCATATGAAGCGATAAAATATTACACTTGGCAAAGTTAGCCCAAAATTCTTGTAATATGCGATGGCATTCACAGATAAACTATGCATCAGGAGGAGCAACAGGACTGAGGGACGATGGGGTACGAAAACAGCGCTTTTCCGTTATACATTGCAAAGTTCATGCTATCGCTTTATATGGCGCAACACATCGCACGATATTTCATCGGATATATTACGATATTTCATCCGATATCGCACGATACTGCGTCACATCGCATTACATCGCAATTGGAATAATATACCAATTTTGAACATCGCACAGTCCGAAGGATAATACATCCGGAATATCGAAATTTAAGAAGACAGCAATTGACAAGGAAATTTAAATTTAAGATTAAATCAAATTTTCAATAAAAGCAAAGGAACGAACAAGCCCGTATTTACGAGATTTAAACTCTCCCAGTCGAAGGTCACATGGATGAGCGAAATGCAGGCATATTAGGAGTCCTTTGCTTCCTTTTTCCAAATTCCTTTGCTTTTACAGACAATTTGGGTTTATCTTTAACTTGAACCCGTAACATTGCTTATCGCAATATCACATCCTCATAATGGGATGGTCACCACTGGGAAGAGGAAACGGATGAGAGAATCAGAGGGGTCGCGGAGGGAGGGAGGGAAAGGGACAGCGGGGAATTGGAGGGCAAAGGGAGTGAAAGAGAGAGAGTTAGGAGATCCAGACCATCCAGACCGGGCAGCGTGAGGGGGGGGGGCTGTCGGGAGGCGGGTCGCCTCTGCGGGAGAGAAGGATGACTAGCCGGCCAGCGGGCACGGCAGAGGAAGAGATCGCGTCACACTGGGAGGAGGAGTTAGAGGTGGACCGACCGGACAACGGGCTTATGGCAGAGAAGAGGAAGGAGGGATGGTGGGGGAGGGTCTTCTCTCCCCTTCCTCCGGTCGACGTAGGAAGCCTGAGTTGCGTCTCAATCTACACACCCACACTGCCTCCTCTCCTCTCCGCTGTTCCATTATGCCCACTTCCGCCCCCCCTAACCCAACTCTTGGCTCGAATAAGTGTATTTATTACGCACCCTCCACTTTTCACACCTTTCCCCACATTCACGGGTTTAATTCAGATTTTATTTTTTTTCTCCTCTCTCGCCAACCGAGTTAATTTTCCCCCGTCCCTCAGGGAAGGGGGGGGAGGAGAATATTTTTAGTAGCGAAGGTGGGGGTGGGTGGAGAGGACGTTATAAAAAAAGGAGTGGAATAATTGCTGTAAAGGTAAAAGGAGCGCTGACGTTGGAGCGTAATGAACGCAGGAGGGACAATCTGGGAGGCGTTTTAGGTGCGTTGATTCATTCGAGGGTATTCCTCCGGATTTGGTAGTCTTGGGATGGATACAAAAAGGCTAAATTTCTACAAGGAATTCTTTTGTTTTCAATCACGCTCAGCTTGATTTTCAGCGTTGTTTTGCTTCTCCGCTCTTAACACTATCATCATTGATACTATACCATGTAAATAGTGGGTCCAAGGACAATCCTGTCTGTATTTTTACGTACCGAAGGGAGCTTGTCCAACGTTTAGCTCGTAAAAATATCAAATTTCCAATATCAAGTCCCTTTTAAACTCTCCGTATATTTTGCTTCATGTGGAGCGTGTCACCCTATGGAATGGAAACAAGAGCCATTGGAAAAGCAAACCAGACAAGTTTAGAAGCATTCGAAACTTGGCGTTGTGGAAGATGCTGAAGATAAAATGGACAGATAAATTAAGAAATGAAGAAGTATATAGAAGAGGAAAAGACCATATGACACACTGTGCACAAAAGAAGACCCACATGTATTGGGCACACCTTGAGGCACAATAGGTTTGCGAAGAATATAATTGAAGAAAAAATAGAGGCTTAAGTCCCAAGAGAATAAATAATTAGGCAAAAGAAAGAGGAAAGTACATAAGAAGAATTACCAGGGAGTAGGGGAACTAGCATTCGATGGGGGAGGATGGAGGGCTCCAACCAACAAATCTTAGGATTGAACTATCAATGATGATGAATCTTTTGCCTCCTTTCATGCCGTCCAATATTCCTATTTTTCTCCTCCCTCTCCCGTGCTTACCTAACATTCGCCCCTTCATTCCCCAGTCCCCCCAGTTTTCAGCAAGTCGTTACCCTTAATGCTTCCAATTTTGCTGCCTCCTCCTGATTTCTCTAATGAGCTTCTTCTCCTACCATATCTAGTACTTCCTTGTGTCTATTATGTTTTTGAACCATGCTACGCTATGCTATATTAGGGAGTTATCCAATTTTTTCTTAAAAACTAATATTTTCTAAATTTCTTTGATCAGATTTTGTCCACAAATTCATCTTTGTAAATAATCCCTTTGTAAACACAATCTTTTGCCTTCATGAGTACAACTCACCGTGTAAAAAAATCAATAGGCCCGGCCGGACAAATGATTCACTCATGTTAAACTACCACGCATTCGTGCTACCTAATGCTCCCGTGCACGTGAAAACGTACCATTTTTATTTCCAAAATTTCGGCAATTAAATATAATTTCTTCACTCGTTCTTATCTTGTGCAAATCTCTACACATATAACTCCAGGAAGGAATGGCCGCCCAAATCCTCAACAACTTGCACGGTAAGGTCGTGCCAAATGGCACAATTTCCTTGTGACCCTATCGAGCTCGATGTCTAATCCCAAAGCCTATACAATTTATAGGCTTTGGGATTAATAATTGTACACATGCCTTTCTAGATCCACCTCTGGCGTTGGTAATTAAACATAGTAAATTTAGTATAATTGTTAATAGTCTTTGTTTAAAGTCCATACTGACCTTTTCAGGAATATTCTCATCATGTAATGGAAAGGGAACCTAACTCTGCGCTCAGAGCTCTCATTTCTTTTCAACTCTGCGCACCACTCTAGAACTCCGTAGTTATCTATCATATACAGATATAACTATTTGCTTTACAATATTTCACTCATAATTGTGGAAGCTAAAACTGCTCCCATGCTTATTTCCTGGGGAGGTGAAGAAAGTTTAATTGAGAAGATAAACTTGAAGATGTAACGAAAATCGAGATAATTTCCAACCGATTTCTGAACTCCTTGGAGGAGTAAATCGAAAGATAATAACTTGGAAGGCGGGGGACCCCGGATTAGGCAGGCAGATACTCACCCCATCGGATCAATAGGTATACTAGAACATCTGATGGGTCAAAATAAAGTTAAGACTCGTATTGGAGGAAAAGCCATTGATTAAGCCCTTAAAGAGAGTATGGTTTCACCATTTGATTCAAGCTCAAATTTGGAATGGTTTCAAAATCCCTAAATATATACATAACTCAAAATATAAGATGCTATTGTGAAGAATAGAAGAAGTTACAATATTCCGAGAGGTAAAATCCAGTAATAGCAAGTGAAGGAAGCATATCTTATTCATTTGCCAAACCCCAAAATTGAATACCTATACTTGCAGTATTAGGGTGTTCAACACAGAATTATTGTTTCCGGAATCGTGAAAAAAAAACAGACAAAAGCAATTCGGATTGTGTAAAACAGTTTTGAAAGAATGGGAAAACAATGAATCAGTGTGCACCACCAAGCCTCGAATTGTACCTTCTGCGAGCACAAAGACTTAGTGCTAGATTAAACTTATCGTGAATGCCTCACCCGTGGCCCCCGGGAAACTAATCCCAGCTTCACACGAGGTCGGCAGGCCAAACAATAGCAAAGATATATCGACTGCGCCGAGTGGAGAGTTTCAAGAATTCGTTACTCCCCCTGGAGAATACTCAGCCACAACACAAACACGAGGAAAAGACTAACATATTAAAACTTCCCTCCCTTTTTCTGATCTCTTTCCCCCGCCTCTTATATATATTGCGTCCAAAACTTCCAAACGCTTGCCCATATGGCAACCTTTCGTGTACCAGATTTTGATATTTCTTGGAAGATAATGTGACCTATCAAAAAGAAGACAGTCAAGATAGAAGACCGGGGGATATTCAAGATGCAGATTCTGAGAAGAGAAGAACGTTATTTTGACAGTAAAGGATATAGGGAGAAGAAGAAATGAAACTCGATAATAAATGTAGGTTACATGAATAATTAAGGTAAGCTATTATAGCGTGAGATATTTACGTTGATGGAAGCAAAAAACTGTGAGAAAATCATGTATGCTTGAATGGCTGAAGTTTATCGTACCATGTAACCGAATTTTATCACTTAGACAAAAAAGACATTTGTACCCGCATCGGGATTCGTACCCACAATCTATGGGTTTATAGGCCAATTTTTTATCAACCTGACTAACACCCAACGAATGGGCGATGGAAACTCACATGCAATTAGCAACCACCAAAGATAGTGACAGTAAATGGTGTAAGGAGAGGAAGGAATGAACCTCGACCGCTGAATAAATGTAGGTTACATGAATGCTTAAGGTAAGCTATTAAGTGTGAGGTTTTTACGTTAATGGAAATAAATCAGACCATGAAAATTTGTTTCTCATTAAGTGATTCAAGCATTAAAATGCATTAAATTTAAAACACTGCCATTACAACTAAACACGGGAAAAACAACAATAGCGCAGCGAATGACTGGACTGGACTACGGACCTCCGCACCGTAAAGAACGACTAGACCGCTGGCGTTCCGGAACGTCCACCGTAAACCAATAGCACCCATCTGACGTTCCAGAGCGTCGCTCGGCATTGACCGTGTTAAAGAAAAGAATAGATGGAGCCAACCAGTGAAATAGTTACTCAGTAAGCCGTAGCGGTGATACTGGGCACTTTCCATTTGCTTTTAAACACTACTTGATTCACATTTACTTTCCATTCGTTTCAGTTACTGCGCACTAGGTTGCACACACCAAAACACATCGGGAGAGTAGCTGATGTACACTCGAAAAGAAACGAACCTCGATACTTGGATCCCCGATTTTTGTTGTTGTTCTGATAATCAGTAAAGGCGTAAAAAACGGATCATCATCAATTTTTGTAATTAATTTGGGGTAAAAATCTAACCTTTGTAAATGTTTAAATGTTTAGCTAGTATGCGCTCATTACCTATTTATAGAACATTCAGTCATGACTATATTTTGCCAACAGATTGCCACCTCCCAGCAAGTTACCGAACGTATCGTCCACTCACACAGTTCCATTTATTTTAGTTAGTGTGCGAGAAAGAGTTCAAATCCGCGATAACTTCAACACTTACAATGGAAAGCTTCCGTTATAGAGAGAACTGTTGCTATACCATTGAATTTCTCCAAATATATGTAAACCTTGCTTTATAATAAATATATGTAAAATATGCTTTATAATAAAAAACCTCAGTATTTCATGATAGGAAAATGGGAATATTTCACGCAAATACCATGTTGATTGCATCATTTCTCGCAAAAAAAAACTTCACTTCGGTGTGCCTATACGCCATTTATTTTTTTGGTTATCCACCGAAGAAACGAAGAACGCCAGTTAGTATTGAGAAGAAGGGGAAAGAGAAGTAACACATTCTGTAAGAGATTTGCATTGTTTTAAATACAATTGTATCCCTAAGCTTCCCTCCGCCTTTTCTTTAAAAAGATGAGATTACGAGCGAGAGCACTAAAGTCAAGATTTAATGCAATTCGTTGGATGAGTAAACAAGACCAGCTTGTAGGGCAAAAGATTTGAGCTTCGTAATACGTATTCATTCCGAAGACCAACATAAAAAAGGAACGTATACTGTTGACGGTCCCGAAAATATTATACAAACGAATACCATCGAGTCTGGGAAAAATATTGATCATAATATAATCCTTGGGTTCTAAGACTCATAACCTTGGGTTCTATTTTAAGATTTTTAAGGTCTGTTCACACGATGTACTATATACTCTGGCTGGTAGATGCGTGAACACCTGCAAGAACAAATGCCCAGAATTAGACCACGGACTTCTTAATGAAACTATATTGTGACATTCGCACAAGTTGACGTGTTTACCCGAAGTTATTACTAATAGCATAACTATTAATTATTAATATAAACTCGCACATGAGCAAAGTATTGTGTAAATAGGCCTTGAGACACAGCCGGACAAATAACAAAAAGTCGATAGGCACCACGTGAAATTCATTCAAATATACTCTAAAGAAGTGCAGTGGATCATTCATATTCGTAAGAACACTGAAACAGAACACTAAGAAAGCAATAATTTTCTTAGTATTTTAAAATATTCGAATGAAAACGGAAACTTTTTTCCCGCGACTGCAATAATTCGATTCACCTTCGAGTTTCCGACGCAGGATTAGAATTAGATTTCTTGTTGAGGAGAACTACACCATTGTATTCCAGTCCTTTTCCGGTTGTCTGAAGTGGTATTAGCGAAGTATAGAACTTTTGCTGGATAGGACGTTAACGCTGTCGATTTTCTATGCACTAAATGTGGACAGCTCATCCACAACCCACCCCCCTTCTGCGTATAGCTCTCAAGCTCTAATCATCCACACAAGAGCCCGTAATGGCGCAAGAGTGACCACTTCTACCCAGATATTACCGTGATGACTATTACTGGGAACATTTGCGGCCGCGACTGCTCTATTTTTTATCGTTGGGACTCTCCCTGAATCTGCGACATGAGATGTTCTGCTTTAGGGCTTTCGGAGTGCAAATAAGCTCCGAAGTCACTCTTGAGAGCATTCGAATGGAACGCGCTCAAGGAATAGGACGAGGCGAGATAGAAAATGTGATAGGGATAAGCCTCCCCTCGGTCCCTCCCCAAACCCAAGGCTATCTTTCAACGACGTCATCAGACGAGGATACAATTCAAGGCAGAGGTAACATACATCTGCGTCACTCCTTATCTTGGTGGAGAATCATTTCTCGTAATTCTATCCAAAACCTTTCCTTCTATTTTCCCAGTAATAAGTGAGTCAAGAGGATGACTCTAAAAAAAACTTGTTTTTGTCTCAGTTTATTGGCTCCTTGGCTGGGAGTTCACGCGTACATGAGCGTAAAAATACCAGATATATAAGAACGGATGTGGAAAAGCCTCGAGAGTAACGATTCAATCTATGAAATACGGAATTGCTGGCGAATTAAGTAAAATAAACCGATTACACTAATATTTTAATGGGATCTTTAACTTGAATGGGATTCACAAGTTCATCATATCCCCCCAGCTACGGATAGGCTGCTTAAAATAACAGCCACTGACTCAAAGTGAACAAGGAGGTTATCAACTTCATCGAAATATGCAGAATATTTTTCCTTAAGTCGTTACAAAGACGTGGACTCAGTATCTCAACTTTAGACGTACATATTTACTAAATAAAAACGTTTTGTTTAGCTTTAAGGTGAAGTCATAGTCTCTGGTGACCAAAGACCATCATAACTTAAGATAAATACGGCTGGTTTTTGTTCATTATACTTAGTTCCATGTCCTCTCTCCCACTAAAATGATAATTTCTGATCACGTTAAAAGTATTAAGAAAATATTAGGTGAAATGACCAAAGTTGTTAGCACAATGCACTGCGAAATGAAATCAAGGAATATTTTAAGCAATTACGCGCACGGATGCAAGATTCAACACCTATGTGCATACGTCATTGTCAATGAATATGTATCGGTGACATAAAAACGTGCATAAAATTTCACAGTTAACTTCCAAACAATGGTGTGATAACCACCATTCTTTGAAATTACGGCGATTTTTAGGGTCTAATTACGGTCCATTTAAAGGGTCTAACGCCCATTCATTCAAGTATTCTACCAGCTGATTGGTAGGTTCTTGGACAGTCCCCATTTTGTATCCCAACCTAATAGAAATTGTCTCGCTTTCCCACCTAAGTTATTAGATCCCTCTTCAATTCTTCATATCTTCTACCTCCTCTTATTTCGTCCAGAATTCCTATCCTCTTCCTTCCTCTCCCACGTTTCCCCAGTGTTCTCCCCTCTATCACTCTCTTCAGCATGCCCTCTCCTCTCAAAACCTCCTCCATCCATCTCTTTTGCCTTCTCCGAACCTCTGCCACAAGCTTCCTCTCCTCTCCGACCATATCCAATACCTCCTCGTTCGTCTTTCTCGCCATCCAGCTAACCTTCTCCATCCTTCTCCAAACCCACATCTCAAACGCCTCAAGTCTACGCACATCCTTCCTTCGCAATGACCACGTTTCCGACCCATATAGCGCCACGCTCCATATTAAAGTTTTCACCTGCCTCTTCTTTACGTCTCTTCTCAGACCCCCCCTCATCAATTCCCTTCTCTTCGAAAATGCTTCTTTAGCGAGCGCAATTCTGCATCTGATGTCCTTACCACTAAACCCATTCACCTCCAAAATACTACCCAGATACGTAAACTGCTCGACCTGCTCTATCTTCTGTCCTCCCACCCTTATATTCAGCCCCGCCTTCTTACTTCTACAAAATCTCATTACTTTCGTTTTCTTGTGATTGATCTTCATCCCATACTTTTCGCACTGCACCTCTAATGCATTCACCATTGACTGTAACCCCTTGGCCGACTGACTAACTAATGCTTGATCATCTGCAAATCTCACTGATTTTATCAGCTCCCCTCCTACCTTTATTCCTACTTCCTCCTCCCCCCATGCCTCCCTTACCATTTCCTCTGAATACACGTTAAAAAGCAACGGCGATAGTGGGCACCCTTGCCGCACTCCCCGTCCTATCGTGGCCCATCCCGATTCTCCATTGGCTACCCTAACCTGCGCCGTCTGGTTCATATACAAATTCCGAATCAGACGCCTGTCCCTCCAATCGACTCCTAATTTCTTCAACACTCCCATTAATTTCGTCCATTCCACCCGATCAAACGCCTTCTCGAAATCTACGAAGCATGGAAAAACATCCTGCCCATACTCTAGGTTTCTTTCTACTAGCGTCCTCATCACCGCTATAGCGTCTCGCGTTCCCGTCCCTCTCCTAAACCCGAACTGGTCGTCACCCAGGTATTCATTTGCCTTCTTCTCTAGCCTTCTGTTTAGAATCCTCAGAACTACTTTGGCCGCGTGGGATATTAAGCTTATTGTCCTATAGTCTTCGCAAGTTTTTGCCTTACTCTTTTTCGGTATAGGAATAAGTACAGTCTTCGCGAAGTCTTCCGGCCACACTCCATCCTCATAAATTCTACGAATAAGCGCAAAAAGTTTTCCTCTTCCGTTCTTCCCCATGCTCTTTAAAAACTCTGCAGGTATGTCATCTATTCCTACCGCCTTATTCCTTTTCATGTCTCTTAGAGCTCTTTCGATTTCGCTATCTAGGATACTTGGTCCGATGCCATCGCTGTCGATGTCGTCTTCCCTTTCTATATCTAACCTATTGGGCCTTGTTTCTTTACTATAGAGCTCTTCAACATACTCCTTCCACCTCTCCTGGATCTCTCTCGGTTCTACGATCATCTTTCCCGTCTTGTCTGTTATCGTTGTAATTCCCCTTCCCTTGTTACCACCCGTCAGTTCCTTTACTTTCCGATATAATGCATCTGCTCTTCCCTCTTTTTGGTATTTCTCTAACGCGTCGATTTGTTCTCTCCACCACGCCTCTCTTGCTTTCTTTGTTTCTCTTCTAAGCCTGTTATTAAATTCTCGGTATTTTCTCTTCCCTAGCTCTGAGTTTACGCTCTTCCATTTCCTTCTCTCCTCCATCTCCCTGATCATCTCCTTCGTGATCCACGGTTTTCTAATTTTAGTTGCACTCACTAAGCCTACCGTTGCTTTCGCCGCTTCTATAATTCCGTTTCTCAAACTTCCCCATTCATCTTCGACTGATCTAACTCCATGGTCCTCACCCATTCTCTCATCCACCTTCTCCCGATACTTCTTCTTCATTTCCCCAGTTAATGCCTCCGTATTCCACTTTCGTACCCTCCTTCCCATTCTCATCTTTTTCAGTTTTACCCGACATTTCATGACTAATAAGTTGTGGTCTGTGTCTGCATCAGCTCCTGGATAAGTATGCGAGTTTTGGTCTAACGCCCGGCAGTTATAAAAACAAGTAAATTATTTGAAGTGAAACCAACATTTTTATTACTTATAAACTGCTATGTATAACTTTGCCCTCATTTCTCATATTTTTTACAGGCTCAATTCACAAATTAGTTTAATTTCCGATTGAACGCAGAATGACTTTTTGGAATCCCAGCGGTGAAGAAGGAATAAATCAAAGCTATGGGACAAAACTAAATCTTAAATTAAAAATTTTAGGTTAAAAACGTGACATCCGACGTTCTTTTACTCCTCACATTTGGTTCGAAATGACAAAACGATTTTTAAAGTATTTATTACATCCCGGACCAACATGACTGTTCTTTGTCGATTTGTTGAAGGCTGATGGCTCATGAGGTTTATTTCATTCATACCTTCAGAAGAAAGATCAGTTTTCAATGAAATAGTAATAAATTAAGATGGTTTTCATGATTTTAGAATAACGAAAATTTTTAAAGACCTGAATGCATTCCGTTAACAATTTCCTAAGGTATTTATTTCTAATTAGATACAGAAGAGATTTATTTACCTCCTCCACTTCAATTTTCACTACTTTATTTAAATATATTCTAAATTTATGGGGGATTCTGACCCCATGGACCCCCTCCCATGGTTACGTCACTGCTTTACTTGACGAAAAAGTGCACCTAATGATGTCACCATTGCGATGAAGCCGGTTTTAGGATTAATGGGAAGTGGAGGGCACTTCGAGTAAAACACTCCGTCCTTCAAATGAGACGTAAAAACTGTTGAGAGTAAGCAACTGCCGACGCTGGGTTTCTCTCCACGCAAACCTCAATCCCCAAACAATTTTATTACCAAACAACCAACCCGTCTCAAACGGCCTCAGTTATCGGTCGCCTTCACTAATAGCTCCTGCAAAAAAAACTGCCAACACCAAAGCCGCTCTCTATCGGCGGAAGCGTTCCTCCGGATCGAATGCATAAAATAAAGCTTTCAACCATTCTTTTCATCTGCTTCGTCTTCTTTCATCTACCTTGAACCTAAAACTTGGGCCAAACTTTGAAGGACCCTTTTCCAATCGATTGGAGAAAGGGGTGGATGGATTTTTAATTAATCCCGCTCTAACGGCACGTAAATATTCACCAGTCCGCACTCCCTCAAGCTATACGTCTGTAACCTTGGCTGAAGGACACTCAAGCGGGCGGTGGGACGCTCAATATTTTAAACCTACAGAGCGATTGGGGGAGGGGGCTGTTACTCCACAAGCGAAATCTTGGGCCATTTGGGGTGGGGGAATTACAGGCGATGCCACCGGGCGTTACGTCTTTTTTATATCTCCTGCCGAAGTGGTCCAGTGGCTGTGGTGCCGGATGAGAGGGCAGAGGATAGCTCGGCTAACAAAGGGATTCGGCTTTCGGTTACGCAGCGCCTGATTAAAGATCTCAGCCGCCCTCCACCCGGGTTTGGCTCACTTGGTCCAATTGCCTCGGCACAATGGCTCGGAAAAATAAATGCCAGAATTGATGGCATGGGAAAGGCTCCACAATCTCACATTCTTGTCTCAGAGAGTCAATTTTTGGTGAGCAACGTTAAAAATATTCTCCATAGGCAATTTGACATAACGGCATTGAGTTCCTGATAATTGTTCATGAACATAGGTATAGTAGGACGAGTAATTCAAACTTGAATGAAGGAATTTAATCACAGAGGAATGAGAAATTTGAAAAAAATCTAATATAGACCTTTCTATTCGGGGCATTTCCTGAACTACGTTTCCCTGTCAATTCCCTACAAATAGTTTACGTACAATAAATCCAATTGATTACTTTTGAAATTTATATACTTCTATCTTATCTAAGACCAAGGGCACAATATCTTAATTATCTTTCATTTTTTCCATTCGGATGGGTATAATTTGTCTGTACTGATTTATGATGAAGTTAAATTACACTGACTACTAAAATGTTAGAGATATTATTCAAACATTTTGATAAAATATTTCAGTTATTTTCCCTAAATGTTTAACAGTTTTATCCTTTCTTTCTTTGTGAATCACAACATTTACCAAATGATGCAATAGCACTCCACCACCACAACACGAGAAAAATGGCAATACATTTGTCTTGTCAATGTAACTAATTTCTTTAAAACCGAAGTCGAACACTAGCTGCAAATGGATCAAGAGCGATACCGGCTCGCAAAGGCACGAGAGTGACATATTATCGTAGATACATATCAAATTCTTCTCGCATGATGCATAAAGGATCTCTCGGATCCTGGTGATGCAATGCATAACACCAGGGGCGGATCCAGGATTTTTCTTTGGGGGGGGCACAAGGGTCTGATGGGCTAACGGTCTTCTCATATTTGGGATTAAAAAACAACATACAACAATTGATGTACGAAATATATTTTTTATTTTAATATAGAGATCACTAATATGAAAATATTAATTAGTTACATATATAATAACGGCAGTTTTATAATATGTTTCCTGCTGAAGAGTTCCAGTCCTGTCCATTATTTAAGCGTCTGGGGGGGGCACGTGCCCCCGTGCCCCCCCCCTAAATCCGCCTATGCATAACACCTCCCCCGGCAGACGATTATTCACCAAACGCCCAGACTCTCCGGCATGCCCTTGAAAAGATAACACCATGAACCACTGGAGATGTGCGAATTTAACGCAGAGTCAGCGTCGAATGAAAAACTCGGGACGCTGAAGGACGGTCCTTGCACTTTTACGCGAAGTACGTCTAAAGAGCGGGAAAAATCTACCTCACGTGGAATGGGACCCAAGTGTCGAGATGGGCCGAGAAAATCCTACGCATCCCAGAGCCCGTGCATTAGCTGTGCTCGGCTCGACGGCGACGTTCGTCCGGACGGAGATAGGCGGAGAATCGCCAGCCATTAAGGCCTAACTCCCGGCGAGGACAGTGATGACTAGCTGAAAGGCGAGAGTTTTCGTGATTATTTTTATTATTTCTCACATTTCCTTCTTTACCCTCTGCTATCAGCTCGCTTCCACCCGCTCCACCTCTCTTACGCATGCAAGGACACACGTATAACATGACGGCGTAGAAACTAGAATAAATTATCTCCAGAAAGTAAGCAAAATTAAAGTAATTAGGAGTCATTCTTACCCACAATCTCTAATAATGGAAAACTCCAATTAGGAGTGTAGATTTACATTGAAAAAACTTGGTCTCATTTGGCTAGCGGAGAGTAATTTGGCGTAAATGTCATTTCACTCGCACGGGCAAAAATTTAAACATGGTGTAAAGATGGGGGTCAAGAATGACATAGCAACAAATGCAATGTTCTAGCTTCAGGAGCACAGGTTACGGAAAACATATGGCATTTTAGAAAAGGGACGAAATTATCCCACGAATTATCATGTAAAATATCACTTAGTATCAATATCAATAGTACTTGTTAATCACTTTAGCCTCAAATCTCACTCTGGGCGCGCATATAAGAAGTAGGTATATACGCGTCAGCTTTGGAACAACTCATAACGAGAAAGTCCAATTATTTTACATAAGTGAGGCCACAATTAGGAGTATGCAGTAATTATTTTGGACCCATCAGGAACTGAGTTGACCATGATGATGAAATGGCGGAGTGCAATGAAGATCCGTAAAATTTTTAATAAACTCATATCAGAAAAAAACTCATGTCAACTCATACACCGCATGAACTCTTTGTCATTCCTAACACGAAGAAGCCAAGCAAAATGGAACTCCTGAGAATGGTACGAAGCAGCCACGTTTAATTTACTTCACTGATAGTGTAGCTCCCTCCGTGCATCGATAGATTCAACCACCTAAATGGGACACAAGGTTTGAATAATCATTTTCCTCAAACAATTCGTGAACGCAACAGAGCAAAGGTAAAACTCTCATTGTTTAAACAACAACATAAGGCAAAACTCTCACAACGAAATCAACAACAAATGGCAAAACTCTCATAACGTAAACAACAACAAAGGTACCTGCGATTGAAACTTTTTCCGTCTCAGTGACAAAAAATGGCTGGTGTCCTCAAAACTCAAACCAGCAAAACGCCCTAGAGGCGAGACCTGGGTACACCGCAGATATGGATACACACAGTGGAGCGGTGAGTGTTTGCCGTTTGGCCAGCGCATGCTGGAGAACTCCACTGGACCAATTTGCCTAGATTAAAATAAAGGCGTAACTTGGCTTACCGTAGTTTTTATTTTTAATACAGGGGGAATTAGGTTTCATTACTTTCAATGACTGGACACGCTGTTCCCTCAACGCGAATAAAAACAGAATAGCCTAATGAATAAAAAATAAATATGAGGATGACTAAGCCACTTCTTTTAATATCGGCGTGAAGCGGTTCGCTAGGCCAGATACGTGTTGCACGATCACCCCACTATTTACTGGATGGAGCGGATTTCATTGACGAGACCGCAGACCGAGCTGCGAACAAATATCTGTACGTACAAACCTACACATAGGTCAACTACGTACTATCCAGCGAGTGGAAGGGGAACGAGGAGAATAGTCGTATGTGCTATGATGGATTAGTATCTCGCTCCGATTTTGTAGTACCTATGAGTGATGTGCGGGAAAAAAGAAACCTTAAAATATTCTCTCCGACCGTTTATAGAACTATTATTTTGCTTTTATTTGTTTAATAGACGAATTTTGTCGGTGAAATAATACTTTAAATTGGTTTTATTTTATTTTTATTCCTCATATGCAAATGTTTTTGGGGTAGTCCACCCCGAGAAAATTATAATTGAAACTTTATAACTAAATCGATAACATTAAAAGAAAAAAAAATGTCATGGATAAGCTGCCATCATGCCCACCGCAAAGGTCACCTTGCACAACCAGGGAAAATGAAGCTAATAACTCCACTACTTAAGTTACTGTCGATATACTTGTGTAGTTTTCAAAGCAAAGCCAGACGAATTGATATATCATGAGTTAAATAGCCTAAAAATATAAGCTAGTTTAAAGATGAATACACTTGGATAATTGGCGTTGTAACCTAAATTCATACTGTTTGGTGTTGCAGATTTAAGCAAGAAAATTAGCAGTTAATTTATTTTTATTACAGTTTCAGATCATCCATCAACAGTAGGTACAAACATTCACAAACTACAATCTCACCACCTATTAACATTACTTTACCCACACGAATATCTGCCACACGGCAACCGCCATAAAAGCCGAGTTCACATGCATCCGGTAGCCGAAAACACTAACTTTTCTAGCATGCGTTTCAAGCATACATATGCATGGATTTTCACCTTAAAGCCGATATAATAAAGAATCGAGTTTACGGTCGTAACGTAGCGCCGCCTCCAAAATTGGAAAATTGCGTAATGGGTTTCTATTAGGTTTTCCGAAGAAAAAAAACAAAATACCTTTTTTCCACAAGTCACTCGATAGGACATAATCAATATGGTACAGTATTATGATCCACTGAAGCGTGGAATCACGTCAAAAATTAGCGATTTTTTTCTTGGCGCTACACAGTAGTAAAAGGGCCAACGTTGACACCTATTCCAGTAATATAACATTCACTCTCACACTCACATTTTTTATCACATAATGAAATGAGCAGGGCGATGGTTACGGCATACAAACAGCATTACTTAGAGTAAAATAATGCCACTCCAATGAATCACCAATTCACCCTCCCTCTCACATTATTTCTTAATGATGAATGGCAGTAAAAAATACCGTAAATCATAAAAATGTTCAATATCAACAAAATCACAACAGAAAAATTGATTTGACAGGCCGCATTAAATAATCTCTGATGAGATTGGAGTTATGGATTCCCTGATAAATGTGAATATGGTCCCATCAGAAAAAATTCCAGTGGTGCCAGTACTTTTATCCCTGATGCAACTACTCTCCATGAAAACTTGACTAAATAAGTGGGGGGAAACGTATTAAAAAGTCACTTGTGTAACAGCTTTCACGAAACTACACATCATCAGATGAGTCATCAACACGAGTACGGGTTCGAGGTGGACCTGACAAAGTGGTCACCAACACAAGCAAACGATATTAATCACGAGCCACTCTTGTAAGCTTAATTATGATTATTTCACAGCCCAGTCACAGGTGAGGTTTTGAAACTAAATTACTAAATTAGAAAAAATAATCCAATAGAGGCATTTTGTATTTTTATTCACAGTTGTGAGCGCAATATAAAAAGGTTTGGTCTGGTAAATATAATCATTTTCTCATACTATTTTAAATTAATACCTATTTAATATGAAGAGACACTGATTTTGAAAGGATAAAAATCTTACTATGACTGTATAACGACAAATATTTGAAGGATCATGTTTTTTATGCCAAGATATTATTGCCTAAGAGATTTTAAAGACATAAATACAGTACCAGGTATCAAAGGAAACGTGATGCCAGAGGAAACATTCAAGGCGAAAGTCGGATTTTCCAAACCGCTGTCATTGAGATGCATCCACAGAGTGAGAGTTTGGCTTGGAAATGTGTGAAATAATGGGAGAAAGTCGACAAGTTAATTCCACAGTAAGTTCGGTTTGGAGGTACAAATGAATATCTGGGGAATGAAGAAATACGAGAGTGAACCCAAAAGTAAGGTCTCCAAAGTCCTGGAGCTGTAAAGAAATTTGTTGGGCGGCAGTTGGCACAAATGCTGTATTCTTTCATCCCCCCTCTTTCAAACAAATAGTCGCCGAGCTCGCTAGTTAGTCTATTTTTGGCAGCCGTTTTAAATGGAACTCCCGATCCGATCGCCGTTCCCGCCAAGTGCGGACTTCGCGAAGTCTTTGGATTTCTCAACGCGAAAGGTGTTTAACCTATTGAAATTCATAAAAAGTTGACTAAAGTGATTGCAGGCTGAGTATATGGTTGCCAAAAAGGTGCGCAAGAGGTGCCGAGAGTTTAAAGCTGGTGGTACAGATACTTATGACGAAGAAAGAAGCGGGAGACCGTCAAAGTCGGGAGACCACAAACGCCAACGCGTGGAATCTACCTGCAAATATCTTGAGAGCTATGTGGACTACAAAAAGGACTTTTTGAATTCTATAGTCGAAGGTCACGAAACTTGTGTCCACCATTTCTCACCTGAAACCAGACAACAATCACTTGAGTTGCAGTATTCAACTTCACCCAAGCCGCGAAAATTCAAACAGACACATTCTGCCCGCAAGATCATGGCAACTGTGTTTTGTGGTCGCAAGGGGTATTTTTGATCGATTTCACGCCTTTTGGGACCAAGAAAAAGGTAGAGACATATTGTGAGGAATTTAAAAAGCTCAAATGAGTGACTCAGAACCGGAGAAGAGGGATGATCACTAAGGGCGTGCGCATTCTTCACGATAATGCTTGCCCACATTACGCCCGCGCTACCGTCAATCTTCTGACCAGTCTGCGTGAGACATTGCCACCCACCCCCCTCATTGCCTGGACTTTGAAACAAGGGATTTTCACTTGTTTACAAATTTGAAGGAGTAGATAGGTAGAATGCGATTTGACGACGATGACGAGGAGAAAGAAGAGTCCATACACTATTTCAATCAGTTGGCGGCGAACTTTTACGACACTGGCATACAAAAACGGCCTAAATGGCTCGAAAAATGCATCGAATTTAGTTGCGATTATTTGAAAATAGTTTGTCGTTAAGCTTTACAACCATGTAAAAATGTTTTATGTTTAATTTATTTTCCTATTTTTTATATGGAGACCTTTATCTCGTTCGTCGTCGCTCGTAGAGGATGTGTTTTCGCTCTCTGTGGTGTGTTCAAGGTTGTGTTGCTCACTAAAGGAAAATGCAAAGTGGCGTTTAATAAATGGCAGTTTCACATTCGCTGAGCTAGTCAACGCCTGTTTAAACATTATAGTGATCCAGGTGGATAGTTGCAACTATTTCACGCGTGTTAATACACTTGACTTGAAGATGTCCCTCTGTTTCGTGTGCCGAAAGTCGACCTGAAGCACCGTCCACATCGCTTGTTTCGAGTGCCGTGAAAGTTTCCATGGGCAATGTGTTAAAAAACCCCTTTCTAAGGAAGACATAGATGGGACTGTGGCAAGTAACCAACGTTGGAGGTGCACTGCATGTCAGGCCTCAAGTCGGCTGAGCCTTAACTATAATGCTGACGTGGTGGAGCCTATGAATAGTGCTATAGAATTGCAGAGTTTCTGTGCACTGGAGAGTTTCTCTTAGCCTAGCTGCCCACGGTAGATTGGCAGTGATTGGCTGCTGGCGTCCTATCCCGTAAACCGGTTCTTAGCTCAGTGCGTGCCGCGTACGAACACACAAAGCAGCGATCCAAAAGAATTGGCGAAAACGAACGGAATGCCTCGCCGATGCGACGGCCTTTAGCATAGAAATACTCTGGACAAGAAATTACAATAGATATCGAGTCAAAGCTTTCAGTGATTGCATTATTCATCGCTACAAGTTTTGAAACTGATTTTTATCCGCACAGGTTCCCTTGGTTCTACGATAAATTAACAAAACGTAAAATCTCTTCACCAACCTTTTGCAAAATACAAATACGAAAATTCCAATTAATTATCAGAACCACTAATATTTTTATCACTAGAAAAGGAATTAGAATTTATCATACCATATTTAATTCAGGAAAGAAAGACTGTCACTCGAAACATAGCTACGACGGGAAATAAAAATTATTCTAATTTAATTGTATGTATATAAAACATTAAAACCCGCAACATACCTCCTTAAGTGTTTGGTGATTCATGTCTTAGTGAGTTTATCCTGCTCTCTTGACCTGGGAACCCAGTACCTCGCGGATCCGATCCTTGGATTACTTCAATCTTCATCACTTGAGGATTCAATACCAAGAGGAATAATTACTTGAGGCACTTCGTTTCACACACATTCTTTTAGGTAGTCTTCTTCCTGGATTTTCTCTGCATGCTCAACACACTTTTTCCAGTCCTCCTTCGTTACAGATGCAAGAGCTTCGTACGTTAAACGCTCCTAATCAACTCCTCTCTGCAACAAACGTCTTCACTTATGCCCATATTAAATTAATGACATTATATTTGCAGTGGTAAGGAGGCAGGCGGACGACCAAATGGCCCATCTAAAGGGCTAAATCATCCAACTCGTATGACGTAGTGATCTTATTTCTCACGAATTATTTCACTGTTTTAAGTAGTTCTTTTACAGTGCTATTATCACTGAAAGGTTCATTATGAGACCGCAACCAGGATTGAATTTCCATCTTTCGGCTGGATGTGTTGGGTATTTTTTCAACAATATTTGAATGGTAGCTTGCGTTATCCATGACAATAATAAATGGACGGTGTAATCTCCTCAGAAGTTCCTCAAACCATCAAGTAAAACAATCTGCATTCATGTCTTTATGATAGTCGGACAAAGGATCTCTGCTACCGTATTTAAAAACTAGATCCATATTACCAATAAATCCGAGCTCACTGGATCCTGCGTGAGTCACAATCAATCGCCCGCCCTTCCCTACACATACGCTGGCAGTAATTTTGGTTTACCCACGTTTCATCTAAATAGATAGTTTGTTGGTATGTAGGATTTACACGGTGCGAGCGCATGATTTCCAGGAATTTCCTCCTACATTCCCTTATATCAGAACGTTCCATCAATAGTGTTCTACCATCAATACCCAGCACATACTTAATTCCCACGCTGTTGAATATTTTCCTGAATGAAGAATATGACCCAGGGTATCCAGTTGCTTCTTGAAAAGCAATTCTCACACTCTCCACTGTTGGGTAAATACCCTTGATGATACATATCCAAAAATATTCTATGCAATTAAGTCTCATCAAATCCGTCGATTCTACTTTCATTGGGAGTTGGCCCTCTCTTCTCCCTTTCTTTTTCCTTCCCCATGTTGTTCAGTGCGGAATAAACATGGCTGAATTGTGTAGTAAAGTCATTTGATGACATCTATGGCCTATTTGTAGAGTTAAAAAATGGAATGAAGGAAGTTGAGAGAAGCCTCGGTGATACTATCAACAAAATATATGAGAAATTAGACGAAAGTATTAAGGTCATTGTGGATCAGGGAGTGAAGCTTAATCAGTGCTTTGAAGAAATCGGTACTCTAAAAAAAGAAAATGAGTGCCTAAAAAATAAAATATCTAAGTGCACAAATCGTCAAGACGATTTAGAGCAACGTGTGTTAGAAAATAATATTGAAATTCACGGAATACCATGAAGCCCTAATGAAAACCTGCCCTTTGTAGTGAGTAAAGTTGGTGCGGTTCTCGGTGTTCAACTAAACGAAAATAGCATCGGTTATTGCTACAGGTCAGAGCCCTCAGTCAAAAAGTCAAGGAGGACTTCTTGACCAAACGTCGAGTGAAGAGAGACTTCTCCACGCGGCATTTGTCCCTCGAAGGAGTTCAACCCTCGGACATCCCTGTTTATATCACCGAGGCCTTGACACCAGGAAGGCGGAAAGTTCTCAACGCGGCTCGGGAGGCAAAGAAAACTAAGAAATACGCGTACTTATGGATAGGAGGCGGGAAAGTTTTGATGAGGAAAGCTGAAAAATAGCCGGTAATTGTATTAAGATATTTGAATGATATTAGCAATATAAAATAAACTCATTTACTTTATGTTAATATGACAAATTCTAACGAACTAAAATTCAATCGTTGTAGTTTTAATATCTTGCATCAAAACGTAAGAAGTTTGCGAGCTAACTTTGATAAATGTATTTTATAACTGAATAATATGCCAGAAAAACCACAAGTAATTGTATTTTATGAAATTTGGATATGTGGTTTTGAAATTATGGCATATCAAATTAAGGGTTAAAAAGTTTTTGCAAAATGTAACTATGTGAAAAGAGCTAGAGGCGTCATAATTTATGTAAATTTTATGTACGCATGTTCATCTGACATTTTTGATTTAAAATCTGCTGACATGATCAAGGTAATAATAGACCTTCTCACCTCGATATCGATCTCGGTTATTGGAACATATAGATATCATTTTCTACCTAAGGAGCTATTTTTGAGCGAGTTGGAAAGTCCTTAATGGCTCGCGTGAAAGGACTTTAATTTTTTATAGGTGATATCAATTTGTGCATTTTACAAGATAATGGCATTGCCTCTGTGTACAAAACCATAATGGCGAGCCAAGGTTTTGAACAGCTCATATACACTCCTGCTAGAATTTCAAAAAATAGCAGGACATGCACATTTCACATCGTTAGTAGAAGTAGGTACAATCTGAATTATGAGGGAAAATCGATCGATTTGGGTTTGACTGACCATCAGATGATTTTATGTATTTTTAAAACATATCTTACAAAGTAAATTCCAAGACGGCCAGAAAAAAAGTATACGTAAAGTTGACTTCTGTCTTTTGAAAGAACTTGTATCATACTGTGTTTGGGGAACTGTCTACTTAGAGAGCAATGTTACTGTAGCATATGGTGTTTTCATTGATAAGTTAAAATCCTGCATAAGTCAAGCAAGTTGCCTCGCAAGGCTTAGCCATAAACACCGCTTAATTAAACCATGGATAACTAGAGACTTGTCAAACAAAATCACTAGGCGAAATCTATTGTATAAAAAAGCGCGAAAGCACCCAAATAACGAAAACTTTGCACGATATTATAAAACCTATCAAAAGCAGCTATATAATGCTATAAATAAGTGTAAAGAAAATTATTATTTGCGTGAATTCAGTGATAATGCTAAAAACAGCTAAAAATGGCGTATTTTAGACACCATCATTGGAGGTAAACAAAAAGGTGGGAGTATAGAAAAAATAAGGTTCAGTGATGGGGCTGACTTAATTCAAATGCAAGATGTTGTTAATCCACATTTCGGCAGACTAAGTATATCCTCAAACAATTCTACGAATACTACAAATGACTTGGTTGACCAGAATGATTGGTTTCCTATGTGTAATGTTAAAGGGTCTTTGTTTCTTTCTCCTACAAATGAGAAAGAAGTCAGTAGTATTATAAAAGATTTACAACCAAAGAGTTCGAAAGGGAATGATGAGATATCCGCTATTGTAGTAAAAGAAGTTAGAGATGAAGTTTCTAACATATTTGAATACAAAGCAAATTCAAGTAAACAAACAGGGATTTTCCGGAAACAGCTTAAAACGGCTCTTGTAATACCAGTTTATAAAAAAGGTGACTAACTGGATTTGAACATCTATAGACCGATATCCTTAGTGCCTGTATTTTCTAAAATATTGGAAAAATCGTCAAAAATAGATTATTAAGTTTTCTAAACTCCCATGAGTAGGCTTGTGCGATGAGTCGATTAATCGAAGTCATCGACGATGATTTTAGTCATCGCGGTGCGATGACTGTAATCGATGACGATGAATGTCATCGACCATCGATGTCGATGAGTCGATGAGAATCATCGATGCCGATGAGTCGATGCGAATCATTGATGTCGATGAGAACCATCGATGAGGATGATCGATATCCTTACATCACTATTTTTTCTTCTTTTTTCCATTCATTTGAACGCCTTAGATCTCTAAATGTATGTATAAAGTATAATCACCACAGCTATTGCGCCTTGAGGACGATGGCAGGGCCACAGGGGGATGTTTGGAATTCATGTTTTTCCTCAAGTTTGTGGTAGACGATACAGAAGTAGCTATCACGGTCAATCACAGTTAATACGCAGTGGCAGTGGTAGCATTGTATTCGTTGGTTGCACTGGTGCAGTTGGTAGCAGCGGTAGCAGCCTGAGCTAAATCGGCTAAATTCACCGAATTCATAGTCACAGTGATTTCGATTATTTAGTCACAGGCTATGATTGCTACTTTTCAGTATCGGTGATTCAGTCACAGCGATATATCGCTCATCACTACTGCACAGTTCCTCGAGAGTCATCGATCATCGTAATTCATCGATCATCGACATTCATCGATCATCGATATTCATCGATAGTCATCGATCATCGTGAACACTCTTTTCGATGATCGATGACAGCCATCGTCATCGAAACATTTCGATGAAATTTTATCATCGAAAAATCGATGACCAAAATCAGTCATCGCACAAGCCTACCCATGAGTTCTTTAGTAGTAATCAATTTGGTTTTTTAAAAGGAAAACGGAAGATGCCATGCTTCATTTTTGTTCTAATATGCATGATGGACTCAATAAAGGTAATAAACTAGTAGGATTATTTATAGACATAGGAAAAGCTTTCGACACAGTTAATCATAAAATTTTATTGGAAAGATTACAGCAAGCTGGTATCAGTGGAATTGCCCATAAATTATATGAAAGGTAGGTACCTTAGTGATAGATATCAATGTGTTCAAATTCAAAATTGTATTAGCTGTCAGACGCATATTACCTGTGGGGTTCCACAAGGTTCAGTTTTGGGACCAAATTATTCCTAATATTTGTAAATAACCTATGCAATGGAAATTTTTATGGAAAGCTCACCTCACTTGCTGATGACACTGAACTTTGTTACGCTGACAGCAGCATGCACGCATTGTATATGCAAAGTGACTTGGATAAAGTGAAGTTCTCGTTTTCTGTTAACTCTATGGTGCTCAGCAGCAAAACAAAATACATCTTGTTTAATTAAAAAGATGTAAATATAGGAGATAACAGATTGATTTATTATAGATGCTTGAAATGTTTAAATGATGATGCCTTGCATTGTAACAAGTGTATTTTAATAGAAAGGGTCAGTCATATTAAGTATCTGGGAATTTACATTGAACAACGATTAAACTGGAAACAGCATATTAGTGAACTAAGATCGGAGATGATCTCTATAATTAGAAAACTTTACTTTTTAAGATATATTTTCCCAGTGTCAGTTCTCAGATTGGTATACTACGCTTTAACGAATTCAAGAATAGAATACGGTATTGCGTGCTGGGGGGGAGCATACGTAACTAATATGCAACCTCTTCTGGTATCCCAGAAAAAGGAAATAAGGGTTATGTTATGGGTGCCAAATAAAACGCATTCCTTTCCACTATTCAAATAAATAAATATTTTACCTTTTAGACATTTATTTGTCTATAAGGTCCTCAGGATTTTTTATAATCGTGGTGGTGAATGGAAAACACCAAGAGTGCATGAGCTGTGTGGCAATTGCAATGTAACCATACCTAGGTCGAGAACAAAATATTTTAAGCACAATTACGTATTCATAGGGCCTAAAATATTTTGTGCATTACCAGAACCTATCGCTAATATAAAAAATGAATGTAAACTTTGTAGAAGTGTGAAAAAATGGTTATTTTCTATTGCTGATATATAAATTTTATTTAAAAAAATTTGTATGAAATGGTAGTTCTCATAGCAGGGGTACTTATCTTTGTTCAGCATGTAACTATGCCAGCGTTAATACAAAGTTATTATTAATTTTGTCGCAACACATTCATTATATATTTTGTTAAGTTAAAACGAGTCCGTAACACCAAAAGGAGTTTCTCCATAGGGGTACCTACAGGGTCTGTCCCAAAAGTAGTAGGACTGATATTTTTCCCTGACAGATGGACGGATGGGTGGCGGTTTCTCAGGTTGGGTTCGAGGGAGGAGAGTCTCAGCAAAGGCTGGAGGTTGGTGGCAGTTGGCTCCCATCCATTGTGGATTGAGGATCGTGCGTTTGCGAAACCTCTGTAACGTGACCTCGTTACGCTCCGTCATGAACCGGTTATTGGAACAGCACTGCGCCAACAAATTTTGCGTGAAACTGGGAAAACCGGGAAAGAGACTCATGACATGCTCTAGGCAGCTTAATGGTGATAACGCCAAGAGCAGATCGGGTATTTTTGAGTGGCACAAGTTGTTACGGGAGGGCACAGAAGATGCTAAAGACGCCGAACGTTCAGGACACCCTTTGACCTGAAAAAGTGAAAAAAATCTTGCATGAGTGAAGGCTTTGTTGGACAGGGATCGAAGTTTAAGTGTTTGCATGGTTTCTGATATAACTTGGCATCCCTAATTGTGATGTGCATCGACTTGTGAGCGAAAACATGGGCATGGGAAAGGTGTGAGCGAAGTTGTACCCGCGACTGCTCTCAGACGTCAAAAGGAATCTCACACGCGGATCTGCCAAGAACTTCTCGACCATGTGAATGAGGACCCAAAAATTCAATGAGCCATCCCAACCCTGACGTTGCCCCACCAGACTTCTTCCTCTTCCCCCGCCTCAAATCCGTGCTGAAAGGACGTCACCACGACTCGGTGGAAGCGTTACAACAGGCCGTGACGAGGTAGCTTAGCAGCATTCCGAGCGCCACGTTCTAGAAGGCGTACGAGGCATGGAAAACGTGCTGGTAGCAATGTTTGGACGCACTAGGGTGCTACTTCGAAGATTTTTGAGTGAATGTATCAATTCTGGTAGTAATTTTTTTAAATCGACTCAGTCCTACTACTTTTGGGACACACCCTGTATATTCCCAATGTTAAGGGTCAATGTCAATGTAAAATGTATTTTATGTTGTGGAATAAAATTTATTATTATTATTTTTGTGTTCATCCTCGTAGTGGTGTGTTTAGCAATCGGCATCAATCAGCTCATCAGCAAAGGTGCCGAGAATCCACAGCATCAATAAATGAGTACTGAACAATTACAAACTCATGGGCGACTCAGGGGTGTCATTCTGTAAAGCCTTGTACACGCGGCGACATTTTTTGCGCCAAAGTTGGCGCAGGTAGTTGCTCGGCGTAAATATCTCCATGTGTACAACGTAATCGCATGCCATCCAATCGCATGCGACAGACTCGCTTCCGATTGCCTTGCTCTGGTAAGGATTAGAACACGTTCAATTTTTCAAGCGATCTGGCAGCGATATTGTGCGTATATCCTTCTTCTTTTGTTTGTGAAGCGAGAAATAAGATTTGAATCCACTCTCTGGAAAACTGTACGAAGGGGAATATTTTGAAGTGGAAGTGATAAGTTTTGATCCCACTAAGCGTTTCTCAAACGAAAACTGAGGACTTGTAAATTCTCCACAAGTAGCCAAAGATTTTACCATTGAAAATGCCAGAGTTCCAGTCCACATTTAGCGATTATTTAAAGCTTTCAATATATTTCGCAAGTTTCTCCAGCCATCGTCTATAACCAAGAGTCAGTGCTATGTTGCTCGGTGTCTATAAATGCGTGAATACATGATAAACGGTATTTTTGGTTCACAGTCTACCTTAAAATATCCCTAGCGAGGACGAATCGTCTGAAAAACTTGAACATCATAAGGAAAAGTCGTTTATTCAATCGTGTGAAGTGAAATATGTACTCGAAATGAATGTTACTCACAATTCTTACATGGCAAGACATCGCCTTGTACAGTGTTTCAGTGTTTATCTTCCATGGATATGAAATAATAGCGTTTTATTGTCAGAAAAGTGAAGACTACGTACGTGGAATAGCCATTTTGAATACTGAGTATTAATGAATATATCATGGGGAATACTGTTTTCGAAATAGTAAGTTGGACTAATGGTAGCGTACAGAATTTCGGAGCAGAAAGTTGATAGATCTATTGTCGATCTATCAACCTTCTGCTCATGTGCGAGTTCTTTATTCTTTTTCATTTTGATGGGGTAAGGAGAGATTTTTTACCACCAAATTATGTAACTTCATACTGGGACTTAGCACATTTTTTTCATTTCACTTGACTCCGAGTCGTTCTCAAGTTTGGATAACTGTACGGCAGATAGCTTCACTAGAAAGGTGATGGATCGCTTATTTTATAGTCTAATATCCTTTATAAAATCTCCAATCTTACGCACAACAACACCAGCTGCTTATTTTACCTACATTTCTTCGCCTTCGTAACTCAACTGTTTCCACGACTGACACGGCCTGTGGCTTCGTGTGTACACAGCGGTGGTGGGCTACTCGCCATCGGCTGCCGCCAGCTCACCCCACGAGGCCAGGCACAGCATTTTACGCAAATAGGGAAATTGCATACTTTTAATAGACAGTATGGTGATATTCTGCAGCAAATACATGTTACCGCAATATAATTTTTTCCGCTCAAAATTCAGTTTATACACTAGAAAATGACTCCCAAAAATCTTCCGAGTTTCGCGGGCTAAAAAATACCGCCCCCACTAATCTTACGCCGTGACGTCACAATTCAGTAGAAGTCGTAGATCCTAGGCCCACAACCTCGTAGCTCCAAGTTTGGAAGAACCACGTTGCGTTTTAAAGGAGAAAATGACTGAAAAAAGGAAAAATTACAAGTGGTGCATTGTTCCGATGTGCAAAAACACGTCTATTTGTACCCCAGACAAAATTTTCGTCAGCGTTCCGAAGGAGGAAAAAAGTAGAGAAGCTTATGTATGCCCTTCGTCGAGATGAGCGTCACGGAAAAATAAGCCATAAATCCGTGTGCTATGTGTGCAAAGATCACTTTAATGTAAGTAATATTTCCATATTTCCACACTTTTTCACCTGCACATAACCCACTGCCGAGCCACCATAAAATTCTCTACCGGATCTACAAAAATAATACACATCTCACATAAATATACGCTTTCGTCAATACGAGCTGATTATATGCAAATTAAACATTGTTATGAACTAGAAAACATTTCAGAAGCACATCAGCTACTCAATATATTACCTTTCCATTTTTCGGCGCCGACGAAGTCTTCAGTTTCACTGAAATACCTTGCAATCATGAGGGAATCAGGCCCCGTTTCCACTACTGACATTTCTACGACAGTAAATCTCTAATCACGCAATGCTAGTAATGGAAACGCTCGAAAACGCCTACCATGGTAGATGGTCCTACTAGCATTGAGTTACCCTCGTAAGATCAGGGAATAGTGGTTACCGTCGTATCTTCTTGTATTGGGAACGCAATGTTAGTCAAAATCCCGGTAAGAATCATGGGAAAACAGTTGAATCACGGAAAGCGTGGAGGGATCACGGGTTCACTGACTGCACACAATTTTAAAAGAATAAATATTTATATACTACCGATATGGTTAAAAGTAATTAGACGTTGCCATGCGCAGTTAAAGAGAGGATAGATTGTATTAAGGGTAGGTTACACTACTCCAGTATATCGATAATAATTTGAAATGAAGGAAATTTTGTCTTGTCTACAATACATACTTTGTTTCACTGCCTGTCCAAGAATTCGGCCTACGAAGACATTATCAAGGCCTTAATTTGTATTTTTAATTATTATTTTTTACTTCGCTTGTCAACCAATACGACACAAGCACTTTTATGTCGTCAATGCTTTAAAAATGATAAGCGTTGCGGGATCACCATTAGGTATCCATATATATTTCAC
Organism: Pyrrhosoma nymphula; assembly: GCA_963573305.1. Lineage (NCBI taxonomy): Eukaryota > Metazoa > Arthropoda > Insecta > Odonata > Coenagrionidae > Pyrrhosoma > Pyrrhosoma nymphula. The sequence continues at coordinate 91,935,345 of OY754329.1, forward strand.
TCAGCATTCAACATTTATAACTTACATATATATAACTACGACCTATCGTCGATGGTTTGACATCGCCTTCATTTTTCAATGGGGGGAAATTTTAATATTTAGGACGTGGACCCTTTAATCAAGTATCTATACATGATCGATAATAATATGAAATTTGAGAAATGTTGTGTAACTCAATACCAAGCCCTTGAAAATGACTTAACTAACAAGTCGAAACCTTTATAGTCGGCAAGCGAAATGAAAATTTTTGTGGAATAATCAAAGGTTCCTTCATTTCCTTACAATAAACTTATTCCGTCATCTTTACGCAATATATGGCTTTCAATGGAGGAAAATAAAGATCAAATACTAGCCCTGCAGCGGTATGCTGCTTCCGCGTACTGAATAATTACGTCACTTTGCCACCAGCCAATCATCGGGCGTTTTCGATTCTCACTTGTGTTTGAAAATTTTCTTGAACTTTAATGAATTAAATATCGCTAACAACGTCTAAAAATAATAAAAAAAAACTTCACCGTGAAACGCAAACATATATTTCTATTGAGTTTTGGGGCTCATGATTATATCTGATATATATGCAAGTTCCCTATTATGGCGCAAAAAATATCGCCGTGTGTACAAGGCTTAACTCCAAACCGATCGGTACGGTAGGCTTTTCGTCGGGTGTGACGTCACACCGACGAGAGAGAGCAGCCGTGCGATTCTGTACGCACCCGACCGGTGCGCCGGCGAGCTCCAGTCGGTGCGAATCGGTGGATCGCACCGACACCTAAAATCTGTCGGTGCGGCGGAGAATCAGTCGGTTTGCTTGAGAAACACCGAAGCAAATCGATAATTAATTTGGATTTTTAGCCCGAAATGGGATATTTGATACTTGTAATAATGATTAAACATATATTCATGGATGTAATAGCGACGTAATTTGTTATTAAGAGAGCAAATGCAAAAGTCGATGAATTTAAGGTCATAAAGGTGATGATCTATAAGAGAAACGTCTACACAACTAGAATTCCGTAGTATTGCATTGTATTCTCTTGGCCGTTAAAAATGTTTTACTATTTGGCACTAACAATTGTACGTAAATAGCACCATATATAGGCTATTCAGCATACTGTCACCGGAATATTTTTCATAATAATTGCCAAAAATTGTCCGCGGTGAATGCCTATTATTGCGGTTTGGATATTCTTAAATGGATGATTCCCGTTGAAAGTTTTCATATTATAATCTTACATCGTGTATGGGGTCACTTACTTAGCTAGATTACATACTAAAGTAGCTTCTGATTTCAGGAAATAGACGATTTCGCACATTTGCGATACCTATGTTATCCCCCGATTTTGGGCCAGGGTAACGAAAGTTCGTATTAATACTGATGTTTGTTTGCTTCCGGCCTCTATTTTCGTAGTTGAGGAGATATATTTTATGAATCTTTTGCATTGAACTGTAAATCATCACTCTATCATAATAAATTTCGGATTATTCATCAAATAATGTTGAAACAATGTGTTGGACAACACCATGGTGTGGTGACAACACTACTTGCAAATAGGTACCTACACGTACAATAACCAAGAGTGCTAATAGCAAATTTACTTACTTCTACACTCAACTAAAATTTCTTTCACCATATGTATTTATTTATCACTCATTAAATTCATTTTACATTCAACTTTGCTCCACGAAATTACATAATAAATGTTTCATGGCACGAGCGCGCAGCAATTTCACTGTCCTAAAACCACGAATATAGAATAATATACCAACAAGAATATTTCAATACCATACCTGCAATATATAATACATTCACGGATTTTCTATTTTCGATATCACGCCACTGTTCAATTTATTTCAACGAACAATTCTATCAATCTTTGGAAGATTAAATAGGTACTATATCGCTACAACACGTAATGCCTTTTCTGCAACTAGAAATTCCAAATGCGAAACGCTGTTAAATGTCGGATCTCAATCACACGAGTTAATAAATATAATCAATCAATATACAGGTTAAATTGAAATTTTGAAAGTTATTTCTGGATTCAAACGATCACAGCTGATTCATTCTCACTTCGCACACTTAATTTAATCTCGTAGCACTCAACGTCTTTTACTGATACTTCATATTCTCACGGACGCTACTAGATCTGTGCTTTAAGTATAATGCACTTATTTTAATTGTCAAATACACATTGCTCAAAATTATTATACGATCATTCTCTTTTCGACATCGTTGATTTCTGTTGTTGTTTTCAACCCCGAGAGCACTAGGCGGCTTCCGATAGTCATTTGTTTCTTCTATCGTCTTCCATTGGTGGGAATACAGCATGTGACCGTCAGCTTCGGAAACACTCGGAAAATTGTGAGGAGGGGGGAACATTTTGTGGGAGGAGTTACCTAACCGACTGGAATGGCACCGACTTGCATACAGAATCGCTGAAATAGGCTCCGTCGGTGGCTGAGTCCAAGTCGGTACGGAATCTCAACCGGTCGGTTGGTTAGGAAGCCCAACCGATCGGTACGGAACCGACGAATTACAGAATGACACCCCAGAACCGGACATTTGTACCGGGATGCCGCTAAAAATCATCAGGATATCTGGACTCAAAATCAGGGCCATAAGGTTAGAAAGATAAGACTATAGCCACCATACTAACTTCAGCTTCAATTTCAAATTCATAATATTTGCTCGGAAGTGCCACCAGTTAATGACGGGTGAGAAATTATTCCAACATTGATGAGCTTTTCAAGTGATTTTACCGTGACGAAGAGAATGGTAATATTTACTCCTTCCCTTTATTTCTCAGGCCCTACGAGTCGATAAAAGTTTTAAAAAGAACTGAGGTATTTGGATTTCTAAAAGGCAAAATATTAGGGAAACCACCAGAATGCTAATGATAAAAAAGCCAGACACGTGGGGAAAGCAATGTTTCCAAACGAATGTACCAATTAAGATAAATGCAAATGAAAGGGATAGGGTTAGCGGGAATTAGATTAACCAGGATGCACCCAACGAAAGCCCTCCTCAGGGTAATTAACTGGCCACGCCAGATCATACCACATAACTCTCCTCAGTGATTTAACATGCCCGTGAACGACAATGAGATGGGTGACAGCAACAGCGGTGACAATCCATGAAAATCGCCGTCTAAGCCCGCCGCGGTAGCATCCTAAAACCCCAACCCCAAAGGTCGGTCGTAAACGCTTCCACGAAACCGACCTAATAGAGATAGAGTGGAGGTGGGGAATGCGAGAATGAGCCTAGGCGGATAGACCAACACGTTCACCTCCACCGCTGCTACCCTGGGATGATATATGGGACCCCTCAAACTAAAGGGATCGTTCCGGTGAACGCAACAACCTCCCACAAAATCCACCCAATCTTATCGCCATGCGCATTAAATCACCTAGGCCCGGCCACCACGTGGGACCAGCAACGCGTGAACCAACCTTCTCGCCAGAGCACCCGGGTCGGTGGCGGGGAAACGACCGCAGCACCGCGTAATCGCCATCGGCAGAGAGGCGAAGCTAACAAGAGACAAAAACAGAGAGAAAGGAGAAATACCGCGAGACAGCACAGGCGTTGGCTGATAGGGAGGCCGGGCACGCTGACGAAACAAACGCGGACGCTTAAAATAAGCTTCTCAGGGTTTTTAATGGCCACCCGGCGCGAAACAACCTTCCTTTCGCATCATTGTGTATCCTTCCGCCGCAAAGCGACACATTGCGACGCGACCTGGTCAATTACGCTCGCGCGTTTGAAACGGACAAGAGGAATTTTGTTTGCTCCCGCGTTTGTTAGGTCTCTCTCTCTCTCACTGTTACCTGGGAAATTCCCGAAAAGCTGGGTTGCAACCGGAGTCACAACAGAAGAAGAAGGGGAGATAGAAAAAAAAATATATAGACAAGGCTCACTCTTTAACCTTTCCTGGCTGATGGCGAAATCATGCTGTCGGAGCGTGCGCGCACGCATACATTACGCGTAATGTACGCAAATGTATTCCCGTTGGGCGACGTAGATAAAAGCCACGCACGCTTGTGCAAGAGTAAACGACGATTCGGCATGTGTTCCAACCGGAGCGTGGGATCAGCAGCCCTATGCGATACCGTTTAACCTACAACGCAAAAATAAAGGCGGCTCTAGGAAAATGAATTGAAAAACAAATTGCTATAAAAAATTCCTACAAAGAGAGTTATGAAGACCTACAAAAATATCTTTAGGGATAAACCCCTCAATGGATGGACAGAATAGAGCACTGCCACGGGTGACGTGAGCGCACGGGTGATGGGAAACAAAAACAAACAACTATCCGTGGGTGCAGGAATAATAAGAGAGATTTCATTTCAGCATTAAAATTACCGTATTAAAGCTAATATACATTACATTTTTTCGCGTTTTCTTTAGTATTCGTGCACAAAAATTTCTTCAGTTACGATCCCTTAATTTCCGCAATGTATGTAAAGTTTGTACGACGACTTCCCTCATACTTCATCATATTTCCACATGGTGGTCCCACCTGTCAAAACAATATGTTACGTAAATTATTCCCTTGATATCAGCTAAATAATCATTCGATACATACGATGTACTCATACACGTGGACGCACACAAACTTTCTTATCATAAAACGATTAAATCGGTAGAGAAATAAATAGGTTAATCGAGATGTCACGAATTATCAAAACCATTAAATGAATTGAACTTTTCCAGCTGTAAAACAAAACTTTCACGTAGAGATAGAGAAGAAATGACGAAATATGACGACGCATATGTGTGTGACATAACGTCGTCCGTAAGATGGCCGCGAAAACTGTCCAGCGATAGCATACTACGGGGTTGAATAAGGGCACCAGAACGATGTTCCCACACACACTTAATTCAGTCCAGGACAAGATCATTATTCATCCAACCCATTTCTTACGACCTGACCACTATTCCTACTGGGAACTTAAAAATTTTTCGGGAGTGTTTTCCGTTTACATATTACGTACGGCGGAAGCTGCTTTCCATCCGCCATACTGTTAGCATGACGGTACAACGTTGTTTCTCTGCACCAGCTGTGCGCACTTGAACTGTTTTAGCTCCAGCGTCATTCACAGTGGTATCATATGGAATTACAAAGTAAACAGGGGTCTTATCTGCATTCCCAATTTGCCATAACAAATAGGAATACGTATTTCTAAGGCTGATAATGTACCTCTGACATCTCACTAGATTTTCTTCCTATGCTTCAGGCAATCGCAGCGATATTGTTGTTTTCCTTCTTATTGAAAGGTCATTCCTATTAAAATATCTCACCATCCAACCCCTACTAGCCTTAAATTCATCGAAGGTTACACCATACTCTCTCGCTATCTGCAGGGCTTTCGTCTGGTACATTTCCGTATACAATGCAAACCGAGGTTGGCGTCTGTCTCCAATGTACGCTGAAAGTTGTTCCTCCAGTAATCAGCGTATTTTGAAGATTTTCCACTAAATGCTTTTTTCTCACTCTTACTAGAAAGAAGTGCATATTTTTTTCTTCCTCCAGTCTTGTACGCAAGATTCCGGCACGTCGTATTTACGCCCAGCTGCAGGATTGCCAATCTCTTCCGCTTCTCTTAAGCCCGTTTTACACAGAGCACGTAATTGCACAATCTGATGTACGTACAAAAATGCATTTAAATTGCATCGTGTAAAGCCGAGAATTGCAAGAACGAATGCGCGAATGCATGAACGCGAGGTGGCAAAATAACCCCTGCTCTAATTCGAAAATGATTGCACGCCCGATTGAGAAAAAAATGCAGTTTGAAGTTGTGCAATTTTGTGCCCCGTGTAAAACAGCCTCTATAATCTTTCGTTTCTCGCGAACACTGAATGGACGAAGTCTTTTACCACTGTTCATTTTGATAAACGTTCACCAAAGAAACAATGACTTCACTGTTTGAATCGGTGGTCACAATTTAAAGCAACTGCGTAGCGCATCATGCACACGCAATGAACTGAAGGATACCTATGTAAGTGAAACAGAATATGCATCTCGGAATTTAATCAGGCGATGGAAAGGCAACAAGGTGGTCTCGGCCGAGAACTTGCTGATTCCATGTTTTTTGTTTCAATGTAATCAACTCCGGTCCGAATCTTGGTGGATGCTCTGTTTGTGCTATTATATTTTTGTACTATCTGGCATAATCAATAACAGATTCCTAATTTTTATTAAAACGACACGAGCTTGTAACAAATTATTAGGGAAGTTTTTGGCCGTCATGTTTCTTTGACTATACATAAATACCATTGCAAACGGATATCCTCGTGTATATACGCGCACCCCATTTTTTGACGCTGATGAAAGGGGAAAAAGGTGCGCGTTGTACACGAGAATATACGGTAATTCCTATGAAAAGACACCGTGGTTTTTTTATGCACTTACTGGTTTCACAAACTACTCACTAAAAGAATACAAGGAATATTTTGTTTTGCCAAAATTATCGGTAAATACCACAGTAATAATGTACATGTCACTATCGGTTTAAATTAACCAGACTGTAACAAGGCCAAATTTTTCACTGGCAGGAAGATTAATCCTTGCGTCTACAATGTGATTAAAAATAGTTTTTTCATATCCAATCAGGAAGTGGACGAAAGAAAGACATGTCTTCCCATTACCACGCATTCACTATACATCTCGGTACACAATCAGAATGGCTGTTTAACTAAACTAGGCGTCCAGAATTTCGATGAAATGAAAGTTTTGCATACGATAGAGCCCAGAGGTATCACCCAGCATGAAATTGACTAGAATACATGCAATTTCCAAAGGGCGTTCTTCTGCTTGGGCCGGTAGTATGTTTTAACGTTTTGTAATGCTTCTATTGTACTATGTTATCGTACGCGAAATCCTCTTAAAAACAATGCAGGCCTCATAGGCGTATGTTCGCTTCATTTCCTGAAAAAATGAGCTGAGCTCATTGGTCGGTTCATTGTATCTTGAAGTATGTACATACATGAATAAACCAGCAAACTTCGCAGGCGTCGGAAGGAGTGAAGACGAATTAACTACCTTTACCGCCAGGATGGCCGAGTGTCGATTCTGGAGAGCGATGGGATACTTCGGTGTGACCCCGATTCTCCCATTGGAAGATCCACAGGCAACGATTACTCTACACCTTGCTTCAAAAAAAAACAACCGTGGACCATAAGATACAGTCTTCGTTACAGATAGGTCAACCTGGACATGAGATTTCTTTCCTACACCAGTTCCTTATTCTTCTTTTCTTAATCACCAATCAATTTTTAATGGTGCCAATGACTGAATTCCCACCTTCTGCAATTAATGAATGAGCGACACAGCATTTCAACCCACCACCTTTAGAGACGTGTTATTTTAGAATTGGGCTCTTTCAAGAGATGGATTATTTACCCCTTCTCTCCTTACACTAGAACTTCAAACAGATACTTCATATTTATTGTTGGTTTTACACCATATCCTTCCACAGTTTCCACGGCGTGTTCCCTGTCATATGAACCGGCCTAAAAAGTGAGGGCAAGAAATTATGATTTTAGTACGTGCACAGTACGGAGGTATTGTAGCGTAAGAGAAAATAAGAAATAGACGAGTTTTTGTAGAGTTTTTACCTGAAGATGACGTTATAGTACGTCGAAACCCGGGTCGTGAAAACAAAATTATCATTGTGGAACCACAAAGTTTAAGTTTTTTATTTATAAAATGAATAAGTTCCACCAAGTAACGCCTGAAACTACCAGTTATAAATAGACTCTCTATTACCTGATGAAATTCAATAAAAAAACACTCGCAACTAAATTTAAAATGAATAAGTTCTGTCTGTGCTTCAATCAAAATTGACATTTAGATTTTGATAAAGACAAAACTAACTTGGGGAAGCCATAGGATGAATTTAACTATCCCATATTCAATGATCGCAATACATTTGCCAGGAAGTAGGGACACAAAACCCAAAGTTTTCCAAGTATTTTATTTACTCATGATGCTGCTGTGTGGTAGGCAATACGTACAGTACAACTGCAGTGTCCAAAACTTTTTTTCCGGATACAGACTTTCCCCACAAGTTTCAAAATCGCAATTTTCAGTCGATTCACTCCTTAATTTACCAGATGTAAAGCTTGATTGAAAAAAATTATCAAAATCTTGATTTTTCCCAAACACCAAGAGTTGAATTACATCTTCGCGTTTAGCCAACCGAGGAACGAGATTCACTCATTTTTAGTGGCAGCGATTATCATGGGAGGTGAACAACAACTGAGGACATTTACGTTACTGAGGCTACACCATTTAATTTCCAGGTGAATAAGCTGGAGAAGTTGAGATTATTTTCGGAATGGAGGAAGAGTGAACAGAAAACTAGGATGCGATCATTGTTCCTTCTTTTGCGTTGTCGTTACCATTATTCAAAACGAAAACCACTTTAGAGGGGCAACGCTCACACTTACTGTCCTAAAAACGCAGAACAGTCATTAAAACTAGTTATTTCCAGCACCTGATAAAATTTGAAGACTAGCAGTCACGTTTTCGCTCTCAGGAGTGGAATTGAAAAAAAGCGATAACGCGTGCGTTCGCGCTAAAGAGAACCGTGGTTATACTCCTGGCGTCGGCAATAGCCCACTCTTATCTAAAGGCGCCGAGACATCTCCAGCTTACGTCCCATGCGGCGGACGGAGTATTACGCTTGAAGTGCTCTCCACCAGGCACCCAAAAAGGGATTATAAATCCACTGGAAAATCTCCACCGCTGCCAGAATTTTAACGTGTGTGCTTCGTAGTTGGAAAGCTGGTTCTCTAGTCACCACACCAACCCGATTCCCGACTACTTCTAGCTCTATCATAGCGAAGACTCATGATCTTTAAACTTGTTGTCCCTGATGTCTCTCAGAGCACTCCGACCTGGTGTCCTAAATTTTTAATCAGCCTTCCCTAGAATAAACGAACTAAGGGCAGTTGGGGACCTATTAACGGGGCACCTAACTCCCCGTTACAAAAACTGAACATTAATTTCTGCCGCAGAATTTCCCGGTAAAGTTCGCTCCAGAAACGTCTTCCTCCGGAAATGAAAACAAGACGGTGGCGGGGCAGTAGTCCCAGACCCTAAGTTCTCTCTCCTTCCTTCCACCCCCTTGAGGCCCACCAAGGGCCGTGTCATCTGGTAAGTGTCCACTGGATCGTCATCCTCTCGCCTCTCTCCGCCAGTCCCTTCTTCTCCTCCGGACATGAGGCGGGGAGAATGAGAGACAAGAGAGAGGGAGGGAGAGTTGGAAATGGCGTCAGCGATGCTCTCAGGGGGTTCTGTTGTCCTTCCAGCTCGGATACATCTCGTCAATGGCCTCGCGACGAATTTCACCACACACACAAATACACACACATCACTCCCATTCTCTCTCTTTCCCCTTCCCCCATTCCTCCTTGCAGAGGGAGTAGAAAAATATAAACCTTGGCAAACACGCCAAATGTCCTGCACATCATCATCATCGTCCCTCCACTCTCTCCGTCCACTCCCTAACCCGTTCCCCCCTAGGGATTTGTCCCTCTCACCCCGTTACACAGTCCACGACCCCCTTCCATCCCTCACACTCCTCCGTAAGTACACAGCCTAAGCACCTGTGGAAAAAAACTTTCCCACACGCTGAATTACTCTAGTCTCATCACTCACCACACTCGATATATTTCGCATATTTCTCTTTAACCCATTCTCTGTTCTCCCCCGGCACACGTAAGTACTATCGTTAGACCCTTTCCTAGGATAATTTTCACCGTTAAAAGAGAAAGCGCTATCTTTTATGGAGAGGGATTTCGTATTTAGACGAGTGAAACAGAAAATTAATCGAGTCTATGGTACTCTCCATATTATATACTGTTCTATCACTAAGCATTTCAACGTCCACAAAAACGCCATCATCAGGAATAGGATGAAGTGTGCCTGAATATTGTGTAGAAGCGTTGAAATAATATATTATGTAAATTACGTGTTTTATAATAAAACAAAGTACGAGGAAAATAACTATATGCAAAGACGGTCTATCGATTACGGTAGGTCTGAGATGACGCTTAAAGAAGGCGACTACTTCATCCAATTATCTTCATTTACCCCGATGTATTTCCCATCTCCCTTCATGTTATCCATAGAGTCTATTCTTTTTATCCTCTTCCCAGCTTACCCGACATTCTTCCCTTTAGTACATTCCCTCACCACTTTTAACCCTCAATATTTCTTCACCATTCCCTCACTACTTTTAACTCTCTCCAAGCTCTGCCTTCTTCCGAGAATATAACTGTAGACTAAGGAATTAACTATGGGGTAGTTCCACTTCGTCCAGTCTAACATCGTTGATTTCGATAGTAAAAGGAAAGAATCACGGGAAAGAAGAAACAGAAGGAAAAGGCACTCCATGATCCATTGAATTAGTAGGAAATCTCGCTGATGGTGAATTGTTAGGTAAGGCTGAGTGAGGATGACCAAGGGACGGATACATGGGCCGAATCAAGGAGGTGTAGAAGAGAAACACTGTGAAGAAGCATTGAATAGAGGTGAATGGAGGACAGCAATTAAACCATCTTAATGATGAACTGACGGCTCATCGGTTCATAGTCGACTCCATTATACAAGTCCAGAATAATATCGGTTTTTAACAGCTCAGCGAAACTTCAACCCTGCGAGGCAATAAAGCTTCTAATTTACGGTTCCAATAACAATTTCTTCGTAAGTAAAACAAGGCAATATCGATGGATGTGATGTATGATGAATTTGACGAAGAAGCTTTAACATTGATGGTGTCTTGATACATCGAATAACTTTGAATATGTTGTGCTCAGTGCTGAAAATGTCATAATAATCAAAGCTTTCACTTCAGGTGTTTTACTGCTTGTGGGGTACGTTAATAACTCGAGCATCGTCCCGATGTGACGAATAGGTAGATTTTTTCGTGGCCATTCTTTCGCATCTCATCTATCGATAGGTATGCTGCTGGGATAATATTTTGCAGGGGATGAAATTCTGAGGTTGTACGAGGCTAAAATCACTGTTAATTTTGAGGACACCACGAATCAGCCGAGGGATCCTTTCCATCCTTGACGATATCATTATCAAGTGCGAAAATTCACAGTAGAAAAATTATCCTCATTGACCGGGAACCTAACCCGAAACCATCGACGTCGCGCCGAGGCCAGTTAAGCTACTGAGGTGTCCTCCTCCCCTTTTGTGGGCTTTACAGGAGTTAAGGAGTTTGAGCGGGACTTCCCTAGTCACAATAGGGATAATATTGAAATTGAAATTTTAAATTTAGGTGACTGTAAGAAGCATGAAGTAAATTTTGCAACATAAATGACGCTAAAACTTTGATTTAAATTGATGAAATTCTCAGTGTTTAACTAAATATGCATTTATAAGGTTTTAACTTGAATAATGTTTTTCATACCGTACGCTGTTAATGCCTTCACAATGGAAGATGTTTTCGCAATTCTTTAAAAATTACTTCGATGAGTAATTGATTTATTTTTTTAAATAGTTAATAAAGCATACAAAATACACTGTTACATTTATGACGATATCTATGCGTTAGAAGTTCCTTATTTATTAAATAAAGAGCCTTTGGGGTGCATACCCATACCATTTCCTATCGAAAACGGCTAGTAAATTTTTGAAAAATATCTCGAAAAGCATAATGGTAAGTGGCTGATACTAGATTTTTCTATTTATAATGAGGCCAAATTCATTCAAGGCAGACGAATCGCGCGCACAGCGCTACCATCCCAGTCAAGTCGGATGACTTTTCCTCTGTGAATTTTCGCACTTGAAACCTCTGTGCCGAAATATGACTACCCTGGTGCGTAAACTCTGAGTGAATCGGAGCTGAATCGTTTCAACACAGAAATAACGCAGGGGTCATACGTCGCGGGGCTACAGAATCAATGGTCGAAATGAGATGACCTGGTGTTAGGGTTGAGTTGACTGGCTTAGAAGTCGCAGAGCTGAAACTTGGCAGGCCGGATGAGTCGCACGGCCGAAGGTATTACAGGGCTGATATTGGTTGCAAGGCAGGGTTGCAGGGCCACTGGATTGCAAGGCCGGGCGAATGGGAAAGGTTTCATTGGACCGGGTCTAAGTGGACGAGATACTCTCTCCTGAAATCACTGAACAAATTCTCCTTAGACTGTAAACTAATTTTATTTATTACAATTTATTGATAGGAACATATGTTTGATAGTTCATACATTAGGCCAAGTAGTAAGATTTTCCTAGGACAAAGAAATCAAGGCTGGTCAAAAAAGTAGGAAGGCACAAACTGGAGATAGTAAAGCAATTTCATTACATAGATAGTACGGGAAAAGTAAAAGAATAAATATTAGAAACAGAAAAATGCTGGCGAAAGAAGCGTTTAGCAATAGGAGGCAGTTGATGAAGAGGTCCTTGGGTAAAGATGCAAGGAAGAGGGTGATAAAGAGGATAATATGGCATGCAGATATGCATGGTGCTGAAACGTGGATTGAGAAAGGAAGACGAGAATAGGCAGTAGGCGTTTGAGATGTAGGCGCGGAGGAAAATGGAGAGGGTCCGGCACACGGAAAGGAAGACAAACGAGAAAGTGCTTGATATGGTGGGTGAGGAGAGGAAACTCCTGAAGGAGATTAGCAGTAGGCAGAGTGTGTGGTTAGAGCAGATAATGAGAGGCGAAGTGATGCTGAAGTCCGTGATAGAGGAGAGGATGTTGCTTAAGAGGGGAAGTGGAAGGAAGAGAATTAGTTTTATGCACGGGATGAATATATGCCGTATGATGAGATGAAGAAAAAAATGGTTTAGAGAGATAAAGGCATGTGCGGGTAAAAATATAGATGATTTCTGCATCGTGCTATTCCATACAAACCTCCCATAAATGGTAGAGTACCCAAATAAATAAGCATTAGGCCGCATAGACGCAAACTACCCTCCCATCAATGTGCCCTTTTTTTCTGATCCTACTCCTTCATCACTTGTTCTTTCGTCATGTTTCACTCTTCACAAAACTCCGCTCTAAATTAAAAGTAAACAGTGTCCTTCACCTCTGTATCTCTTCCGCCTTCCTCTCTTCCCCTCCATCCCCCTCCCCCCTTCCACACGCCCCCCGTTAACCCTTCACCTCCTCGGCTCCCGCTCTCTCGTTAGTAGCATTGACTACTACTGCGCATCAGTATTTTACGACCAATCTCTGAGAGCAAAAAAGCTAATGCCTAAAGTGTTTCTATGCGCATGAGCAACACATTAGCATTGCTTCAAAATTCCACACCCGGACTCATATTTTACCCGAATCAAATTGAGTGCATCAAAATATTACAGCATCGTGACCTTTTTTTTTAAGAAAATTCATGTTAAATTGTAACTGCTGTTATGAATGTGATAGTCATGCTCAAATAATTGGAATCTCTTCGTTAACATGTCGTCGTCATCATTCGAAAAACTCCTATTCACTCTTTTCTTTGCCACCGAAGCATAAAGCGTTAATAATTGATTTAATACTTGTTTTTTCACCGCAAACATAGGGTTGTCTACACATTCCTTATTACTCAAAGCCTTTTATAACCTTATAATTGCATTACAAACTTTCTCCTTCGTTCTTCCCTTTGTCCAACTAGCGTTTTGTCATACGGAAACAATTTCAATGGTTAGACACATGCATAAACTTTCTATTGTCACCCGTTTGTTCCAAGTTTACTCGGTCCACTATTGTTGTGTCGAGACTGTATCATCCGAAATCATGAGATGGCTCGGTCACAATCTGTACGGCTCTGACTTGGCCCATAGGTATCATTATGCTCTACCAATGAACCCTGTTTCAGTACCGCGCCGAAAGAGCAAACCAAACACTCATCTTTAATCCCTCCGGGGCTCCACCACTTCATCATTCCACCTCGTGACGGCGACGCGGATCAGAGAACAAAAAGAAGAGCCAGGAGAGAAGAGAAGGAGAAAGAACGAAGAGGAAATGAGGACGGAAAAAGGTCAGAAACGACGAAGAACTAAGGGTGGAGGAGGCGGAGAACTTAAGATGGATCCTAAGCGAGCGAGAAATGCGGACGGAGGACGAGAGATGGCGTTGAGGCATCATCATTATAATTACGGCACCCTTCCAGTTTCTTTACAGTTCTATCTTTCTCTACCTTTTCTATCTTTGTGTTTCTCTCTCTCACTCCCTTCAGCTACACCCACAGGTCCTGACGTGAAGAGGAATTAAACCCCCTGAGGATAGATGGTGCGAGTCCACCCAGGGCTGTTTGCGCGGTTTGACGAAACGGGAGTGAGCTGTTGTTTAGGTCCCGGGGCCGGGTTTCTATGTAGCAGGAAGAGGATGGGAGTAGAATGGTGGGATGACGGCTCTTGTGGTGGGAATTCCATTGCCGATCGCAGCTGTCGATAATGAGTTAGGGAAGGCGAATTGGGTGAATTACTCTAAAAGGGGAGCATTACTGGTTCTTTCACAGAACGCGTCACATATCCGGCGGCCTGTCCCCAGGGCGCCTCGTAAGGGTCGCTAATACTCCAATCATCGGTGATATTTCCAGGCGGAAAGAAAATAAACGAGCCAGGAGAAAGAGAAAAAAATAAAAGATATATATGAGAGAGAATAGCAAGAAAAAGCTTTCAAAAATCTAGAGATAGGGGCTGAAGATATAATTGGCAAATATTCTAGGTATCTGCACAGTCTCTAGTACATTAATATTTTTCTTCTCTTTTGGCGATATGATGGTAGCAGCATTAATTTTTCCATCAACTTCATCATTATGATAGCTTAAACTACAACATATAATGAAATGCAAATATCATAAAAGCATTTACTTTCACGAGTCGTATAGTAAATTAATAAAGCGTATGAGCACTTGCGGGCGACTGCATAAAAATAATTCCGTGGCAAGTCCCGATAACATCAAAATTTTTAAAAAGCATATTTAGAAAACCGCAAAGTAGCACAGGAAATGGAAGGAATTAATGCAAGAAGTACAAGAGAAAAAAGATCTTAAAGAAGCGTTATAACGAAAAAGATGAATGAGATAGATTCGAAAGATTTAGAGATGGGACTTACAAAGAAAATTGAACCAAGAGCCGCTAACTGCGTACTACCTATGCCATATAATGAGAATCGTACGACACAGCTTTCCTCTCTAGAAAAGAGTAAAAGGATTTGCTGCAGATAAGTCTGAATGGGTACTCTATTCAACTGATATAATAACGTAAAGGCCCATGAATGATGATGGTGAAAGATTATATAAACTACAATATTAAAGAAAACTTTTAGTGAATCCATGAAATATTTTTGATAAGATTCGTACGACGAAAAGTTTCTCCAAGTAAAGCCAGATAACTACTTTTACGGAAAAATAAATAATTTCACGAATGGATTTCCAATGACAGATATCGACGATATAATTCATTTCCCTCAAAGAAAGTTTGGAAGCATTTGAGCTCACTGTAGCGAATGAGCCGTACTTATCCGTATTTTTATTTTAATGCGCTTCATGCGTGGAAAAGAGGCTTCTTGTAAATTAATTTCAAGGCCTATTCATCATGTTTTACTTTGGTTTTCTATATAATCCACGGATAAAAACAAGAGTATCACACTCTTCTGCACAGTAAAGCTCAATCAATGGCTTATCCACCGAGTTTAACCGGATTATGACTAAGCGCATTTTTCCAATGACGAGTGGTAAACGTCCGTCGGCCACGACGCACGATATCTTTCCGTGATGAAACCTTGGCTACTAGAAAGGCCAAAGAGATCAAAAGGTTTTACGTCAAAAATTTCGGGAAGCGTCAACGACGTTCCCAAGTATTTTTTTCCATCATGATTTTTCAAGATGGTGTCTGTACTCAATTTTAGACGCTGACGGAACGGGTGATGGATCACCGTAGTTGAATGTTCTGCCAAAGAACCCAGATTCATCCATTATTACTAGAATCACCGATATGACATCTTTAAGCCTTTTTTTATTAATATCGCTCATTTCTTAACAGATACCACTAAAAAACATCAGCAGACTTATCAATCAAGATAAAAATTTTGCGAATCTCTATTTGTGTCAAGGATTTTCAAGTTTTAAAATCCTAAATGTTATTTTTTTGACATTTCTCGATGAACTGCTTAGAGCATAAATTGCACTGTACAGCATAAATGCCTAATCTAAAGATTAAGTACTTAATTTAATAAACTTTTCTCATCGCGAGGGCCTTAACTTTAGACATCTCCTACAATATTTTACTCATGTGATAAAAAAGGGATACAATTATTTGAATTTTAGGGTTCGCATGACAATGTCATTACTCAATTCAGGGTGGGAAACACAAACGAGCTTCTCTGTCAAAAGAATGGAAAACTCTTCCCTGTTTTATTGATTTGTAATGGAAATCGTAATGTCTGCAAAAGTGACAATGCGCTATGAAACAAAAAACTAATGAAATTTGATAATAGCTATTAGAGAGAGATAGAGGAATAACACTTTTGGAGGTTTCAGGTGAGTCTATGACTACACTGATAATCTTCTGATTGACGAGTGTCACTTTAGCCCTAAATTACAATTATGAATTTTTAAGTGGAAAACAAGAAGATACAGCGAAAAAGCTTTTATTGTGAGAGACATTTTTATTCAGCTTTTAGAAGGGCGGATTGCCACTTTCCGGGAATCTGGGGAGTATGAAATACAATATGACCACCGTTTATCCTATTGTACCAGGAACTATGGGGGGTGGCCACCCAACCCCCTCCTTCACCCCCCTTAATCCACCACTGATTGTGAACTAGGGTACAAATTACGCTAACGAGAAAAGAGAATAAAGATGATAATAGATGGATTTTCAAATATTTTGACAATTTAGATTGTAAACATGTTTCAGTTCCCTACCGAAAAAAGTAGGAATGGATATACATACGTAACAATGTTCATAATAATCACCAATGAAGAAAACTTTCTCTTAAAAATAGTTCGTTCTTCAGCTTGACATAACTACCCCTACCATTTATCATATTTATAAAAAAAAACCATTCTTTTCCTCCCTCTTCCATGCTACCTGACCTTCTCCCATAATCACCGCCTTCCTCATAAAAATGTCACGATAGTGATCGAAGTTACGAAAGAACCGATGTCTGAGTCAACTAAAAAAATATTTTCACCTACTTAAAACTTTCATGCCATATCTGAAAGTTTTACTATGCCACGTTTGTAAAGAAGTAGATGGATACACTTAACGGATTGAACAGAAAAAAATAGCATGGAGAGCAAATAAAATACACCCTTGTTATGGGAAAAATATTTTAAGGGATAAAACTAACTGGAGAAAAATACCAATAGCTGATAGAGAGAATACGTGCTGGAGTGCAATTCAAGGAGGCACCCAGTTCTCCGCGAGAAAATAATAAACATACGAGCTCATTCTTTGAGTTATGGATATCAGATAACCTACACTTTCATGAGCACGAAGCGTTAATATCGACTTAGATTCATCTCCACAGTATATATAGCTTTAATTTTTATTACTTCACTAATATTTGTGGGCTCTATAATCGCACCTGCCAGCTCCACACGCACATATGATTATCTATCCTCAATTAATCCGGCCATAAATCACCACACATGCCCTGCAAAAACCATATCTTTAACTCTCGATACCTCCTATCCTCTCTTACCCTTTCTAAAATGCCCTATCTTCGTCATCGTCAGCGGTAAACAATCTGTGTTACGCGTATCTAAACGGTTACCTGATTGGCGGTTACCTCATATCTATTTCGTCTCATCTTCCACAATACGTCACACATCTTCTTTCGTCTTCCTCTAAGCACAACTTATCCCCAACACCCTTCTCCAAAAACACATCTCAAAACATCTTCAGCAATATGCTAAATCAGCATTGCTGATACGTTCGCATTATATACCAAGTTCACCTAATCATGCCAAGTTCTCAAAACATCTACAACAATACGCAGATACGTTCACCTTATATGCCAAATAAAGGAAACATATATACACAAAGAAATTACCGGCCTACATCTTTAACATCGATTTTATGTAAGATTATCGAACACATTTATGTTAGCAATATTACGACCTCTTGGACAATCGAAATTTCTTACACGGCAGCCAGCACGGCTTCCGGAGGGGTAGATTAGACTTGCGAAACACAGCTTGCGCTCTTCCTCAATAACATCAAAAAATCAGGTGAGTCGTAAAAACTAGTTGACTTGATATTCCTTGATTTCAAGAAAGCACTCGACAAGATTACTCACAAATGGCATACTTAAATTACAATCATACGGGTTAAACCTAAAAATAGTGAATTAGACACGTAACTTTTTAAGTGAGCGCAAGCATAAAGTAGGCATTGACGGCATTAGCTCTGATATAGTAAGAGTGACACCCGGTGTCCCACAAAGAATAGTAATTGGCCCTCTTTTATTCATTTATATAAATTACCTAATTGACCGAACCATTATTTATATAAATTACCTCAGCTCTATATTTAGAAGTAGCCTATGTACTACAGTACACTTCTTGCAGAAGTCATCGCACCAACGCCATGTCTTCACTGTGAGAGGAGTAAACTTAAAATCGTCAGACGAAGTAAAATATCTTGGAATTACCTTTACTTCAGAACTATCTTGGAGAACACACATAGGTATTAAACATATGCAGCACAGCCTTAAAGAAACTAGGATTTATCAAGCGTACAGTAGGAAGGTCCTCAGATCTCAGAGCTTTTCCATTCCTAATCAAGCGAAAATGAAAGAATCACCAGTTCATCTTCACGCTCTTGTTAAGAGTACCTCCTACCGATTCAAATCTCATAAATAAAGCATCTTTGGTTAAACTTATTCCATTTCAAACTAAACTTAACGTACCAATGAAAAAAATTGAATGACCCGTTTCAAGAATTCTATGTTCATTTAAACGGAAAAAACCCAATGTTTCGATTGAAAAAATCAATTCCGCCACCCTAGCAGGCAAGGAAGGCACTGTGTTCGACAGTCGAAAGAGACCAGTCCTCCCGTGGAGGAAGGAAAGTAAACAATGGCGTGACTGAAGTGCGCCAACAACGAAAGAAGGAAACCTCTCTTCCAAGTCAAGGACATTTTAGGACTCCACCACACCACCTCTAACGTCCCCCATACCATCGCCATTTTCGGGAGCCAAAACGTCAACGAGACAAGTCTTCTTCTATCTCCCCCTCTCTCTCTGTCACACACACACTTACACTAAGTTTCCGTCAATTTGGAATCAAACCAATTTGGCGAAGGGTACGGAGAGGGTGGAGAGGAGGAGAAAGGAAGATAGAGATATGGGTTGGATTGGAGGGTTGAAGAAAAAAGGGTGTGGAGGAGGCATTGCTGGAAGGGATGAAGGTGAGGGAGAGATGGTGGGGAATGCTTCGGAGGATGAGGTGGTAAGGGAGGGATAGGGGCGCTTTAACGACCAATGGGACATGCGGATGGAAAGGTGTGGCTTGGGAAGTTTCGCCCCACTCCTCTCTCTTCATCCCCCTTCATCTTATTTTTTTCCTCTCCCATCTATCCGCTCAAGGTGCCGTAATCTCATCCTATTACCCTCCTCCCACCGACCCTCCCTCTGCTCACCTGTTCGGCTACCTGTTTTCCTTTCCACCTCCCCATCCCCTGGCCCACCCCACTAATTCTCCACCTCTTCCTCCTTCTCTAACTCTTCCCCTACCGTTCCTCCGTTTCTCCCCCCACGACTTCCTCCAGTCAACTCTTGACCTCTCACTCCTCTTATCCGTTTTGCTCCTCATTCCACTCCCCCTCTTACCCTCGTCTCCCCTGTCATCCTAATCCCTTTTATCTTCACCTCTCTCTTCCTTCCCTTCTCCATATCTCCTTTTCTCTGTGAAGGCACATTTTCCTCCCCCCTCTTGGAGCTTCCCTCGTTCTCAGATCTTTCGCGTCTCCCCTTCCAACTTGTGCAAAAAGAGATCGAAATATTTAGGTGCGCGGTCATACTACGGGATTTCTTATTTCTCTACCAATTTAAGACTCAATCAGTAATACACTGATTCGTACTATTCTTTTGAAACCAGGAATTCTATAGATGCTTCACCATCATTTGACGTTCAAATCAGTAATAGCATAACTAAGCGTATGTTTTAGATAAGCCAGCTTTCAGGTTTATGTCGCACAATATAATATAATAATTCGGCACATTGAATCTAGGAAGTCATCGACATATTAAATTTATTACCATAAACTACCGACACAGCATATTTGAGCTCAATTGGCCACCCAAGGGTCGTGTACTCCCCTTGTAAGACCATAACTATAGGATAAACATTACATCTAAGGCCAATACGATAATCAAACCTATGACCTATGGTTGGCCTACAAGGCGCGTAACTAACCTGGCTACCGTTGCCTGCACGTTAAAAACTGTGCATAAACATAGCTATATATGAAGTATATTTTACCAGATTAATGCACCTAAACTTTTTTGATGCTCCGACTGCTATATCGCACCGTACAACCTATTGCAAAAATCCCTAGGATACCACAATATTAATGTCCTATGCAAGATTCTAACTGGCGATCCTTAGGTTGTCAGGTCGGCTCGTTAACAACCTGGCTATCAGCGGAACTTACCAAAACTTTACGAAATAATTAAATACGAAGTCTAAATCGAAATAATATCATAAATATGACACCTCTGAATGGATTTTAGCAAGATTAAAGCAATATCGGAGTACAACCAGGATGAAAGGCGTCGTGTTCTAAATAGTCTCTTTAGTAGTAAAGGTCTTGGACCTTTTTGAACGGTCAAATCACACCGTATTGCCTATGACCATAATCTCTAGAATAACACAGCGTCCGAGGTGGGATAATAACCAGCGACCCTTGACCGGCTCGTCCGTCCCTCTTGCCCTTGACCGGCTCGTCGACCGACCGACCGTCAGGCCGGCTCGTTACCAACCTGGCTATCAATGGTCTGCTTCCGTGTTTAGCCTCGGCAAAGGCTTGAGGAGGGAAGACAGGAGCTAGGGGGTTTTACGGGGGAGTATGAGGGAAGCTGAGAGAGGAGTGGAAGATCTCGTGGACAGGGGGCCACGCGGGCAGGAGAAAAAGAAGGCGAGGTTCTCCGTAAAACCGCGCAGGGGCTAACATTCGATTCACCATAGAATTCCCTCCCTCTCCCTGCCCCCCCTGGCAGCTTTTATTCATCCTTTCTCATCTCTCTCCCTTCCTCCGCACGCTTCGTCTCCATGCCTTTCAACCCTTAAACGAAGCTCTCTATCTCTCTCTCTCTCTTTCTTCATCCCTGCTTCCCCAGGATCCGACGAAGGGAACTTGATGTATATATTTTGCGCGGGCTTGCGTGAATAAAACCGATGGCTTGGGTAGGTACTAAAGCCACGGGAGAGAGAGAGAAAACATGCACATGCATTCACACACTCGCTTTGCGTTTCCCCACGTGCGGGATTGATTTCCGAGCCAGCCTACAGCACCGCCATGCTGATACTTAATCGGCGAAACGTAAGTTCCTACTATTAATGAGGAAGCTAGATGACAACCAGTCAAAAAAGATGGGGAAAATATCCACTCTTGCAAATATTAGCATAGATTTATGGACAATCTAAAAAAACGTGACAAATTAATTGAAAGTTTGTTTTTGTTCACTGAATAAAATTATTAAAATACTTTACCATTATTTCATTGCAAACTAAAAGACACGTCAAATAAATTAATAGCGAAAGTCATCATGCATAAAATATTTCTGTTTTTTTTCACTGAATACATATATTTTAAATACTCAATAACTGTACACACAAGGAGGTCATGCCCCGTTTACTTTAATAGCTTTCTACTATAGTGACTCGAATGCTAGTAAGAAAATTTGCAGTGTGAATGCAAGATAGCGCCAGTACGATGGGTACTGGAATTTATTGGTTGGTTGAAATGCAAGTTAAGAAAAAGGAGAGTCAAGCAGAAGAACGGCAGCACTGTCCTGTAAGGGAAATTGAAGTTCTCCTGGAATAACGCAACCAGCAAGTCCATTCAAAGGAGGATGCATTGATTAAACTAACATTCTAGACAAATATGAAATGCGAATACTGCTTGGCACTGATGCAGGCACGTACGCTGCTTCGGTTGTTTTTTTAGTGATTCATTACCATTCACTAGAGGTCATCAGCATTTATACTCCGGTAAACTCGAAATCGCGTGAACCCGAGTAATAGCCACTATGAAAAACATCATTCAACCCTAGCTATGTAAACGAGGCATTAGAAAAGCATTTTAACCTACTTGGTTACACATTAAGTCTGTACTGCCCTATTATTTATTTTCACATTGGTATGCAAATATAAAAAAAAACTTTATTACCTAGCTGATAAAACTACGAAAATGACGGGCAATATACCCAGTCATGCATCTCTTATTAGAATAGATTTTATTTATGCATGTTTAATGTAGGTTATTTCATCCGACGACTTCACCATTTCGGGGATTTTTCCAGATATATGCTTTGCTATACAATAAATGACACCAAAACCAACTAAATCGGCGAAGCCGTTTACTCAATCATTAACAACTGAAGTAACTTGCGCTTTTGAGGATAGGTGGGTGGATTGGAACGGGAAGGGTTATAAAGGAATCGCAGGAATGGGTGGTGTAACATTAGAGGCTTCGGCGTTATGTTTTTGACCTTTTTCTTGTTATGCATTGCGATTTTATTACTTTAAAGAAGTTGTTGCAATGCTTTGTTTGGCTGGTTGGTTGTGAGGGGTTTGTTGACGAAAAAGAAAAGAGGGATTGTTGGGAGTGTAGGAAGATAGATCGCATGTGCTGTGGACTCATGTAAGAAGGTTGCTCTTGATTATAAAGAAACAAAGACATTGATGCATAATATGATGCAGAATTCATTAAAAGTGGTTCTATGTTACAGTGGAGTGAAACCCGACGTCGGCATTAGCCTGATCTCAATGAAAGGTGCTCAAGAACCACGGTTTAACGTCTCATCCGACGGACGGATTACTGTACTTGAAGTGCACTCCACAATACACTCAAGCAAGGATTTGAACAAACTCTGCTACTATCGGGATTCAAACCCTGGCTTTCAGGATGGGAAGCCCGTACTTTAGCCACCAAGTTAACCCTATTCTCTGGGGTACAGACTTTTAGATAGTCATGCACGTGCTTGTAAGATGACGGTGACCGGTAAGAGGAAGAATGTGAAAAGGATTACACGATAACAGCTTCCTCAAAACGAGAGTATCCCCTCATTAGATCTTCCCGAGAAATTAGCATGGATCACAAGTTCGAGAAAAAAACACACAGTGAAACGAAGTATTCAACTTATCCTGAGTACATTTTTTTTGGAGATGAAGAAAATGGGGCAGTTGAATTTAAAATGGCTCTCCTTGAAAGACTCCCGTGAATAAAAAAATTAAATTACACAAAATAATCACACAAAACATTTTTATGCATTGCTTTCTCTACCAATCTATGAACCAATTAGGTTGTATAAAAATCCTAATGACTTTTTAATCACGAGCTAGTGTACCCATTTTAAACTATTTGTATCTTTATTCTTCCCTAAACCGTCCGGAGCTTAGGACGTTTTTAGAGAGTAAAAAAGGAGATACAATAGATACCTCACAACCACAATAGATAGTTAAGTGATAGAAACGTTTCATAAGACCCCCATGACCGGGAAAATTATCGGCAGGACTGTCCGAGGACTAACATTCCTTTGGTAATTTCCAATGATGATTATGAACAACGGTAAACCTTTTCATGTGAGTACAGAGAGATGAAGAGAGCTGAGCATAAGAGAGGACCGAGGACTATGTCAAATATGACGTAATTTTCTAGTTTTTCAGTGCGTCAGGTTTCGTAAACTTACAAAAGAAACAAAATCCCAGATTCTCCACCAATCTTCTATCTACGCCGCGGACGGTTTAATTATCCAGCAAAGTTACCCCGGAAACCTCTCAATGGCTTGCAGTTCAATCTCAGGGGAAAGAGGTGACCTGGCTTAAGGGTGTTCGGATGACTTTTCCACCAATTTTCCATGGTCCAAATTTTCATGGTGGATACTGAGAGATAAGGCGGCGCTATAGAGTAGTTCCAAGATATTTCCTCAGATTGAGTCATTAAGGATAACCTACATCACCTCAAAACTAATGAACCGAGGTTAACATCAAAGCAGAGACGAAAATTTGAAGGATTTATAGAAATGTAATGGTTTCGAAATGTTCCAGGGTACACAGAATCGCAAAAAATGGAAAAATAATTCTCCAAGCCCAAGACGGTTTAATTATCCGGCGACTTACTCTGGAAACCTTCAATTGATTTACAGCGCAGTCTTATGGGATTGAGATGACCAGGCTTAAAGATTCGGGGTTTATTCGGTCTTAACCTTATCCCTGCATGCCATATATTCCAGCCGCCTCCCGAATGCTTCCTCAGCAGACCTTCCACGGCTGAAAAGCGTCTTCGGATTCATCAAAAGGGGAATTAACACGAAGTATATTTTAGGCTCTCATTGAACTACCTTGCTGTCCAGGCCCGCCCTGCCGCGTGAGTCCGCTCGCATCGACCTGAAGCTCTCCCTGAACCGACCGCCGACATAGCGCGTTCTTTTTCTTACTTTGCTTTACGCAACGCGGAAATACGAAGTGGAGTGCGAACGAGAGAGAAAGAGATTTTCATTCCGTAGGAATACGAACGCTTTTTGCATCGGATTCGCCGTAATTTATTACAGTGTGCCCGACGCTTCCATTTTCTCTCGCAGTCGGTGATATTAAGTAATATATAAGCCGTTTTTGGGGGTCGATCCTTTACATACAACTCTGGAGAGCCAGATGCGCACAGAGAGTTTTAATTTTTAGGTGATGGATTAAAAATCTATTATTTATGGTTCTCTGTTCAACGCTTTTATCAAAAACCCTGCGGAAAGCCAGATTAAGAAGCCGCATTCGAAAACTAACCAAAATATCATAGTGAGGAGAGCGTTTAAATGAACATTTTTCGCGCGTCAAAGTAGGTCTGGAGGGCATTATTTTACCAGCGACAGACCTAGAGAAGGAGAGATGCCCAGATGAGGGAAAGAGAGCGAAAGCAGAAAGTTTGCTTCGAACGAAAGCAGGCTGCATGAGCTATGAGCTAATTTAGTACGATTTTCAGCATACCAACCAGCGAGCCACCAAAATCACGTATGGCAGAGGGTGTTTAGAAACCAGCCACTTTGAATGGAGGATATACGGAAAAGGAATAGGAAGTTGGACAGGACGAAGAGTGACAGGTGTACTGACGTAATGTTTCAATATCCCGCTGCTTTCCTTGCAGTAGTAAATAGTGCGTTGAGAGAAGTTTTATTTTTAATTTTTATACCTGGTCGACGGTGCATCCCCCTTATTTTCTCGTATTCATCACTTCTAGAGACGCAGAGCGGGGTTGAAATAATATCCTCCGCTTCACCCTCAAACTCGCGTAATTTAAAATTGTCAAGTTTTCTTAGTCTAGCTTGTAGCCTCCAAGTTTCAAGCTTTTGCATCTTCCCCCTGTCAAGCTTTCTTCCAGTCGAATGCTACATATTAACTGAAGTATTAACTTACGATTTCTACTATACTTACTCTCTGTTGGCTCCAGGCTCACTAATTAATCCACATTGCGCGCTCATGGAGAATTACTTTTAACCCTAATATATGACTAAATATAAATATTAAATATATCTAATATATGACTAAATATAAATATTTCTGAATTGTTGGTAAATCTGCAAATAATATTGCAACAAGGCAGAAAGATATTGCATTCTAATGTACTCTCATGGAGAAAAATACTGCTGCAGGCAATTTTAAAAGCAACGTTTTTCGAGATGAGGTTACGTATATGTGTCATATAAGTTGGAGCTTCGGCTACGAGGGTATAGTCGAGGACGAAATTTCTGAAACACACCGAGCCAACGCAATCTCTCGCTCATGCATATTAACGGTGAGGCAGATGTGCCACCCAGTCTTTAATTTAGGATCGGAAGACCTCTAAAAACTTTAGCACAGCTTTTTTTCTCATAATACATACTTAAGTATTAGCTATCGGCGAGGAGAATAGAAAAATTCTTTCCTCCAAAAATTTAGAAAATGACAGGCAAAAATTCATGGATGCAACTCACAGAGATTGGCTAACTTAATATCATATTGATAGCTGAATCATGCTCCCTCAAGTTGAAGAAATCTATGCATTGATGTATGCAAAAAGAAGCACACTAAAACACGCCCTTCGTCCTCTGGTCGTCATAGGATAATCGTCAAGGTATACAAGGCCATATATGATAGACTCACACATGATCTTCGAAAGAAGCAAGACTCCGGTTTTGGAAAACGTGCATCTTCAGCATTCCATAAACGCTCATCCTATTCAATCCAACTTCTAATGCATTGAGCGCACATAGGTAGTTATATTTATAAAGTAAGGAAAAACAATAGGGGTATATAGCACGAAAAATGACGGATGATTTTATAATGGAAGCTATGAGTTTTGAATTTAGCAAATTATAAGAGATGTTGGACTGAGGAACTGTGAAAGATAAAAGTTTTTAAATGAAAGAATGTAGAGGATACTTGATGCCAACCTTAGAAATAATAACTGCTGACGATGAGACTCCAGACTATAAAAACAATCAAAGACAACAAATAGGAGAATAAAATCTGGAGCGAATATTGTCCCCGACAGCACTCCGAATTTCGAACTAAGACGAAAAAGTAACTCATTTGGAGCTATTAATTTCCAAAACATGCATGTTCGGCTTATAATAATTAATGTTTTTAAATATTAAAAAGGGAGGTTGCTTTTTTCCTCATTTTATTCGAAGCCCCCAAGATGGTGCGCCTACATCTTGCGAACTCGATTTTTATGAATGGCCCATTGAATCCAATGCTAGCCAGATATAAACTCGGAGATAACTTATAAATTGAGTAATAAGTAGGATTATTTAAACGGCAACGAATTACATCTTAAATTCAATCGGCTGTGAATTTCTCAACGCACAAGCAGACTTAGACAGTGGGGCACAATAGGGCACAATCAATGCTTACATGTGACACGTAAAGTAAATGCCTAAGTCAGTTTCCCATGGTTGAGTACTAGGAGTTAAGCTTGAGAGAATGTTTGCTGAAAATCATTTGAGGAGCGCAGGCGATGTTACAATGATTTGAGGAATAACCCGGTATTAACACAATTAAACGGCGAAGTAATTGCAACATGAAATGGTTTCATATTGATTACGGCTGGATATTCTTTCGTAAAAATAGAATAATTGAAAGGTTAGAATTGAAAATGGTGAGTTTAATAATTATCAGGCAATGGTGGTGATGGACTTGGAAGTTTTGTCCAACACCTTTGGAAACTTAGGAAATCTTGTGAAAAATTTATAGTAGGACTGAAAGATTTGTTTCCATATCACTAAAAGGCAAATCGTATTTTATCGTAGAAAAATGTATTGGCACGACACGGTTCACAGTGTTTCGGCATCGTCAGGTCAGCAACCTTTGAATGATATAGATGTATATGATAAGGATGTATACAACTTCCACTAAATGATTCCTCAAGCAATTGAGAAAGATCTGTTTATTTCCACGCGCAATTTCATGGTAAATTTCATTTCATCGTCGACGATAGGAAAGTCTCCTTTCGAAACATGAGCCAGAATGGAGAAAGTAACCCGTATAGGCAAACCCGAGAAGAGTTCAACCTGACAGCACGATTTTTGGTAAAAAAATAAGCCGGTGTGCCGAGAGATGTTTACATAGTTGTGATCGTTGGTGCACATATGATAATAAATTCTTTAAATTGGGTAAATATACGATTGATATCTTATATTTACGATTAATTACGCGCAGGGGAACTCGTTCCGTAGGCCATGGGTATCACGTATCCAAGCAAACCGCTTTAAGTATACAAGTACTGACGTCATTCGTGGCACGTGCCCACACAAAGTCATCAAGTGGTGGGACAGACAGGAGAGCGCAGGACCCCCTAAACTCGGAATGACGGGACGCCTCTCGTGGGAATTCCTTTTCATTCCGCCCCCCTCCACCAACCCTTCCCACGGATCGATAACCCCAAAACGAACATTTTTGTTTCCTCCCCATCTGCGGCGTCTTTCGCGAATAGATTTTCAATAGCACCGACGCTCGAGTGGGTTTCGTTATAAAACCCCCTTTTCCTCCCTCCCCAACTTCCCGCTTCCACCATTTTTCTCCGAGCGATGGCGCCCGGGCGTTTAAAGCGGATGCCTGTCAAACCGCTAATTACACTCCTCTAGGATTTCCAGACTCCCGGCAGTCTGGAACAATCGGGGCAATCTATATGTGGAAAATTGTATTTTCCGTGAATTTCCGCTTTTTCCCGAGATTTACCAATAATTCTCGAAAATATATTTTTTTTTAAATCACAAATTGAAAAATGAGTCCTTATGAGTATTTTGTACGCTTTTTTATTGCCAAGAATGGTCAGAAGAGCAGGTCCAGCCCCGATGTGATAATTGCGACTCCTTCTTGATTGTGTGACGTATCCTGATGGAGTGATAAGTATCGGGATGCACATTAGAAGCTATACATTCGGGATACCTAGAAAAATATTAGGTAATAATTCCGAGGATGTCAGCCGAATTCTATTTTTTTTAGAAAACTGACCTTTTAAACAAATTGCAATTTTTAAAAAGTTTAATTATGTAAGAACTCATTTTTTATGCAATCTGGATTTTAGTTATCTTAATTTTAGTTGGTAGCTGATTTGTACGTTGTGCAAAATGGCCTTTAATGCCGACGCATTCTAAATTTAATCGACTACTACTGCCCGACCATAGTTTCAACAGTAACTATCACTATAAATCAACCTTGATATTGACTGCTACTATCGGAACTACAATAACCATCTTTTGAAAATATATAATAAAACCACAATAAAAAATGAAACCGTAATAATTGTCAGGAACAAAAGAGTGAAAAATAAAGTATTAATTTATTGTGTGACTCGTACGAGTTCCACATATTTAAGCCGAAAACCGTGGCAAATATTTTTTTCATAGTCAAAGATTAACAGCAATCACGGCTCTAAAGGTGACTTTTAATTAACAGCAAAGCCGCAAAGATGGTGGAGAAACTGAGACACGAGGACAAGGCGAGCGTAGTCTTGCAAAGGGACGGAGACATTCCTATTAGCGGTTAACGAAAGTACATATTACGAGTCATAACTTCCTAAACAGAAGTCAAAAAGAATTTCATGGCTACTGGATCGTTTGCTCAGAGCTGTTAGTACGAGACTTTTCGGTTACGAATTGAAAAATTGACTCAGTTGCTAACAAATATGATTTCAAAAATTCGGGCAGAAACCGAGGTTAGGAAGGCGGTAGTAAGTTACATAAAAGCAGGATTCGGATAATCTGCGCGCCAGCGACATAGATTTCGATATTCAATCTAGAAACGATCGGCAAGAATGTTACATAATTTCACCACAGGGTGCTAAACATGGTCCCTTCATTTCCGATAAAATGCACCTATTTGGATTTGTTTATATTATATTTGAGTTTTTCATAAAATGTGAAAAATATTTTTCTCGAAAAGAAGAAGGAGCGATTTTTCGAATTCCCAATCAACTTTTATCAGGAATTGGGATTGTTAAATTTTGAAAATTTCTGAGAACGACGGGAAACATCACAAAGTTTTCGGCTCGGAAATATTGCTTTCCTTGTCGTCCGTGGAAGTGGTGTACTCCCACTCCCCCTTGTAAATTAATACCATTAGTGGTTGTATCGCGTGCGAGTGAATGATTCACATTCCGTATTTACATTCGTTTAGCCTCTTCCCCTTAATTAAAATCGAGCTTTTTCCATCCACTGCTTGTACGTGGCCTGCGAGTGGTAATGAAAGTTGCCGTGGCTACGCACGCGCTCTTTTTCAGAGAACTGGGACTCGCACATCCGAGAATTCCCGGGAGTATATTATCACTCGGTGCGTTTTTCCAACGGTGCTGGCTAACATTGGCTACTAACGCTGGCTGGTTGACTAAAGAGCGTCGATATCAATTACATAAAATTACTTTACGTCCTCTAATCTTCGTAATTACCGGCGGAATTCATCAGTTGGATAGATCTTTCAAAAGGACCACCACTGAGATATATCTCATAAAATTCTGGGTAGCATACTCAAAGAGGAAAGGAGGGTATTCTGAGAACACGGCAGTCACAATTTTATCATTCCCCGGTGAATTGGTCATACGCCTTCCAGATCAAAATATAAATATGCATCGCGGCACTCGCACTTAATTAGAATGAACGTTATTTGATGCAAGAAAACAATTGAACTGATTTGGTGGCTTAAGTGCTGGCATTCCATTCTAACGGCCGTCATTCGAATCCCGTCAGTTTTTCTAGCCCCTAGCGGACTAGTGACTAGCGGACATAAGGAAGTGGTATCATGATTTCTAAGGGTATTTCTATGGATTTCTATGTATCATGATATTATTTGGGTCTCTCTGGATAACATATCAGATCCAGTGCCATAGGATGGGATGTAAAAAATTGGACCCCTTAGTGCTTAGTGTAGGCTAATACTAACGCCAGGTTGCTCACTACATTCCCTCCACTGCATTCATCCACTTACCATTGCATCCACCTATCATTAAAGATGAAAATAGAATCAGTGATCGGTTGCTTTTCGAAATTATCAACCAAACTAAAAATGCATTAAGCTATTAGGCTAAGTGGGACTGAAGGCAACCTAAGGACTTTTCCTTCGATGAACTTTGCATCAATTAATCGTGTGACGTCAATAACGCTTCCTTCAAAATCATCACAAAAAACAATGTTACTTCCGGCGACACCAACTTTAGCTGAATCACACCATTTTAGCTATGTCATCGTCGTCAAACTGCATGACTGTGATTCCACAATGTGACCCCTAGTTTTTTCCTTCATCCATCCTTGACGGCTCTTGTAGTAATTTTCCACCTTGGCCATTGAGAAATCTAACGTCCCTGATGACCATCAGCAACTTTCAATCCGAAGATTGGGTTGTTACATTTCTCAACTATAGTAGTAGCGAAACTTGTTGGCAGTCGCCTGCGCTAAGTTAGACGGTGAGGAGGAGAAGACTTGCATGTTGCAAGGGGTTGACAAAGGGTCGGAGGGGAAAGGGAGCGGTGGTATGCAACGCTGTCAACGTAACTGCATTTGACTTGATATGGCAGAAAAGCATAATCATAGCGTTTCACGACTATGTTCACGATTCAAGCAAATATGGATCAAAATACGCTGACATATTCGCAACCCATCGGAGTCGCTTATCTAAACAATTGAATAAAGAGACATAGAGAGCATTTTAGTGGATTTGACTAATATATTGAACATCCATGATAGAAAATAACTTTGTTTCAATTCACACAATTTATTTGATACGACCCGGGTTTCAGCAACTTACACTTCGTGCCATCTTCAGGTCAAGTGTAAGTTGCTGAAACCCGGTTCGTATAAAATAAATTGTATGGATTGAAACTAAGTTATTTTCTATCATGGATGTTACCAACTTCCACAAAGTTAAGCCGGAAACGATTACTTATAATATATTGAACGTTGTGATGTCGGCAATGAAGGCTTTCCACTTAGGAAACCCTGGTAGTCAATCGCGGAGACACCTTAATTCCCCGGGCGGAGCTAGTTTGTAGGCAATGCACTCTTCCACTGGTCTTCCGCAAAGCGGCCACCATGTTTCGCTAACGCTATACATTTTTTCCAAGTAACCGATTTATTATTTCTTTCTTTCACATTCTTACTTCTCTCATAAAGCGCCTCTATACCCTCCTTAGACTCCCTCAGTAATTTTCCCTTATCGCAGTTTCCTCGAATTGTTTTCAGGAGGCTGTTATATGTCTAATAAATCTATCTATCTTACTTTTCGTTTTCATAAAGCACCATATCTCCCTAGTTCTTCGTACCACTTCATTCGTTATTTTCTCTGTTCATTTTATGTTCACCACTCTTTTAAAGCACAACAATGCTGTTTTTTCCAGTCTTATCTCTTCTGCTACTGTGCACACCCCTGTGTTGGCTTGCAGGGTATTTTGTAGATGTAGATGTATCTTACGATGCCTATATCTGATAATAAAAATATTTGGGTAAAGTCATACATTTTCGCTTAATTTCAACGGTTATATTTGGCTATAGACCCATTAGATATAACGATATAAAATAAGGCCTAAATTCCTGTTAACAAGATCAATTAAAGAGAAAGAGTATCATTCACTCGATCATATGACTTCGTAATGAAACTATGCTCGTGAAACATTAAAGAAATAGCAAATACTGAAATTGCTAAGTCTTAATTTCTTTCAAACTCTCTACTCCTCTTCTACTGAGATCATCAAAGTTAAAGGGCGAGAAAAACAACATGAAAGTAAAAAAGTACAAGATATCTAGAGGAAAGTAAACCATTCTAGGCAATTCTACAAAATATATTATTATATGGGTCATTCTACCTCAATTCAACAAACGTTTGTCCCTTAGGGTCTCAGATTTTGATAAAAATTGGTGTATGGGTACAATATTAACTCAAACTGAATACCCTCAAACCGTTTTGTGAAAAAAAAATTTTGTGTGAATTATGCATATTTTAATTTTTTCGCATTTTTAGCAAAAATCCGTGCCTTAAATCATATTATCACTTATATCTCCGCTTGTAATTGTCATAAAACAATGATTAATAGCTTTTATTAAAGTTAAATCTTTATTAAATGCAAATATATTAATAAAAATTATTTTCTTCTATACCCTATTGTTGTAAATTACTAATGTTTCAAAAATTGTTAATACACTTTTCTCAAATACTCCACCTCAGAATCGGCCGAAACTTTTTTTCCGTAATTTAAACATATGTAGCTAACTATTCCAAAAATAAAATTTAGTGGAAATTCATAAATGCGCTTTTTATAAATATTTAAACATTTACAATTTTCTCTCGCGCGGGCCCGTGTTTCAAAAATTGTTAATGCACTTTTCTCAAATACTCCATCTCAGAATCGGCCGAAAATGTTTTTCCGTAATGTAAACATATCCAGCTAACTAGTAAAAAAATAAAATTTAGTAGAAATTCATAAATGCGCTTTTTATAAATATTTAAACATTTACAATTTTCTCTCGCGCGGCCTGTGTTTCAAAAATTGTTAATGCACTTTTCTCAAATACTCCATCTCAGAATCGGCCGAAAATGTTTTTCCGTAATTTAAACATATCCAGCTAACTAGTAAAAAAATAAAATTTAGTGGAAATTCATAAATGCGTTTTTTATAAATATTTAAACATTTACAATTTTCTCTCGCGCGGCCCGTCAGCTTCCCATTTGGAATACATGCAGCAGACACGTGATGCAAGCCTAAACATTTCCCTAATTGCTCAAGGTCGTGGCTATATGAGATAAAAATATATTATAAACTATGAATGTTAACAACAATTGTTATTTGCTCTGTTAAATGGATGTTTGCAGAGAAATTAACCATTGAGCTCCACTTTCTCTGCGTGAAGTTTTTTCTAACATATAATCTAACTAATAAACTCTAATATGATTTAAGGCACGGATTTTTGCTAAAAATGCGAAAAAATTAAAATATGCATAATTCACTCAAAATTTTTTTTCACAAAACGATTTGAGGGTATTCAGTTTGAGTTAATATTGTACCCATACACCAATTTTTATCAAAATCTGAGACCCTAAGGGACAAACGTTTGTTGAATTGAGGTGGAATGACCCATATGAGAAATGCTATATTATGAAAATCATACGGAAAACTAAAAAAATTGGAGTTGGAATGGTTAGATAACTCCTAAGACAATAATTGTACTCTTATACACGTTCCTTCCTGCCATTATATACACACGCAATTTTCCAACTGAAAAAATATAGCTCACAAATACGTCCATTGTTCATTTTTTTCCGTAACTAATCGCAGCGACATTGATCACTATTGTAGAGCATCAGGGAAATATTTAGGTACAAGGCTGAATTATAATGAAGCATTTGACGTTTGTCTACTGCAGTTATTATTGCTGCACCATTTTCAACTGTATTCCATAATTTAACAAAAAAGGGCTCATTGATTAACGAGTGACTCTATATGACTTGTTAAGAGTATTCTTGGGGACACGGCAGCATTTCTATGGTTCCCCTTAATTAATGAACTAATTCATTAATGAGCTAATTGATTACAAAGTACGGTTTCGTATTTTAATCAGGATATCCTCCCCACATTGATAGTATTTTAAATGGCTTTTGTTCTCACGTGTGTCCAGAATCATTCTATCCCCGCGTCACCTAATATACGCGCCGTTAAAACTGTTCCCTTTGAGCTACTAAGCTCTGCAAGAATAAATTTATCGAAATTTTCCTAACTGAGCCCCGTCGTTTACTATTCCTTCTGCGTCCGTGACAATCACATTTTTATGTCTCCATTTTACTCATGCTTTGTCGTTCGGTTTAACTTTTTCAAATTGATTACATTCATCCCTGTTGGAGCTTATACGATTATGCCTTTACAAAACGGGAAAATGCGTACGTGAGTCAAACATTTTGCAGGATGAAATTGGAGCAGACAAATTAACGTGGCGCCTTCCCAGAAAGTTTAGCGCTTAATATCACATAACACTGCAGTAGACGCAATCAAAAAAATAATTCAGTCCAGCTTTACGCGCTCATAAAATTGTCAGAATACTTACACGCAGTGGGTCTAAAATAAATACGAGAATGAGACACCAAATAACCAAAGAAAAAGTTTCTTAGCAAAATGTCATAATTTTTCGCAGAAAGGCTATTAAAAGACATTTTATTCAGCTGACTTAGTGTACGCAAAAATAGTTAAATATTTTGTTAAACAGTCACTTAAACTAATGATCTTAAGGGGATTCAAATAATATAGGTATTTACTAATCGTAGTATATTAAATAAATCTTTATGGAAGGTTTGATTATGCAGTTTCTAATTTTCAAACTCCGTGAGATATTCAAAGAGTTTAATCACATTTATAATGGTAGCCCAGGAGGGTGGCACGGACTTTTAAGCTAAAAATAGGTTATCTCACATCAAAGTCATCGATTCAGACAGCTAATTCAATAGCAGAAAAGAGTAAACATATTATATTCAT
Organism: Pyrrhosoma nymphula; assembly: GCA_963573305.1. NCBI lineage: Eukaryota > Metazoa > Arthropoda > Insecta > Odonata > Coenagrionidae > Pyrrhosoma > Pyrrhosoma nymphula. The sequence goes on from OY754329.1 coordinate 91,970,499, forward strand.
AAATTCTGGATATTGACAAAAAGTGACCCTGGGTGTTATGATACTCGGCCAGCAAATATTAAAAGGGAAATTCACGATGAGACCTTTAATGTCAAATACTCTCTGTAATATAAACTAGATTGTTTAATCTCGAAATCCGAGTTACCATGAGCAAAGCTGAGCGCGAGAAAAAATTTCCAAGTCATCGTAGGACATTCGGGCGAAATGGAGCATTTGAAATTCGTTTCCGGGAATGTTTTCAGCATTTCGAGGCCCAAACTAAAATTGAGCACGCGTTCCACTACTCGGATATTGATCCCTTTACCACAACTCACGGAGTAAAAAATGACGACCTTACACGTAACCACCTGTTATCGTCTTCCTAGACGAAGTTTTGCCTTGGCGCTTCAATTACGTACCCTCTAAGAAACTCACCAGGTTATTATATGCCTCGGCTTTCATAAGATAGCCTACTTTTCTCTTACTGCAGGAGATGCAACACAAATTTAGCTAACATATTTTGACGAAACAGACGTCGCCCAAGGCTCTTCCTTTGCCTGTCCCTCGGAAAGATTTGTAATTAGCCACGTAACTCTCCAGTACACCTATTCCTCTCCCGTTGCGAATATTGTAAGAGTGTACGCCTGCCTCCTTCACCAGTCAAAAGCCTTTTAATGTCGACTCCATACTAGACTCCTCAGTAGCTCTATATATTCCCCCGGCTCATCCGCTCAGTCCCCTTCCCATCCGAAAGCTGAACTGATATTTCCCGATGTCATCATTTTACTTATCTTAGCTTCGAGGCATCTCGACAGAATGTCGGGTGCTCCTTTTGATGTTTGAAATCCGATGTCATTTGTTGAGTGTAATTTTGAGGATTACGAATTTTAATTCTTTACTTTAATACCAAAAAAGGGTTAGCGATGGCAGGGAGCACAGAGCAGTATTGCGAGAATGAGACCCTCAAGAGATAATAGGGAGAGAGACAAGATGTCTACGATTCATTTTCGTTTTAGATACGCAATTCGTTCCGCAAAGTTGCATTAAGGCTTGGAAAAGACATTTTTCTGCAGTTAGACATTGCTTTTAGCAGGATAAATATTTAATCGCAGTCACATTTATGATAATTTCTGAGAATATGAATTCACAGCACCATAAGGATTAGCTAAAGCAGGAATCCCGTAAACAACATTTCCTCGCCATTAAAAAAGCCATTAGAGAAAAAATGATGGTAACGACGAGTTTGCAATGAGATTAGTAATAATGTTTTATTTTCCTCAAAAGCTCAACAATCACTTTGCCTCTCTTGCCGATGTGAGATTCTATGACTGAAGCCAAACTTTAATACTAATGGAGAATAGGAATTAATAGTACTACGATGGTCAGCTTACAACAAGGAGCACCGAGTTATATTGTGGCAAAAATAGAATGAAAAAGAGGGATGGCTTAATTGATTCATTATATAATTTTCTGAGTGCCTCATTACACACAGCCACAAGGCGGCAAGAAAACCTTGTCCAGCAAGGAGGTTATTCGATTCAGGTCATGAAACGTCCATGACTCGTAGCTGAAAATTTCACCTCGTCATCAAGAAATGCCTTAGAGGAAAAAATTAAGGGACGGTCAGTCTGTACCTACAAGAAATATTTTCTACAGTTTCCTAAAGATAAGTACTAAAGATTCACTTTGTTTCCGATGTGGTTGCAAAACTCTTTGATGGAAGCCGAAGCTCTTTCAGAAGGGTATAAAGCTTCCAGTCTTTCACCATGGACCGACGCGGAACATTATCTGCCAACGCTGCATTATTTGTTTCACTCGACGGAGAAATGATTGGATATCCGTCCAATGTCGACTCGGTATCTCTCGTGACTGCGTCCTCATTTTTTCTGAAATTCTGCTGCGGCCGTGGTAAGGGAGGGAATCCCGTAGGACTCACCCAAATACACATTCAGAGAACGAAAAATATTTCAACCACGACAAGCTGCTTGGCGCAGGGATGTCATTTTTTTCCTAACATGCATGATAATGTCACATATGAGTTAATCATTTAGTCAATATACGGTGAGATAAACGGATTTAAAATAATTTATAGCGATAAGAAGTAGTTTCCAAATGCACAAATTATATGGTTTGCAGTCACGCGCACGGGTGCAAAGATGAAAGATCAAATGCGGTGAAATTCGTAATGAAAACAATCGTTTGATTAACCTGGATTTGAACCCGGATCTCCAAATTGCCATCCAGGTGAGACTAACAAACTTGACCGGCAATTTGGAAATCTGGGTTCGAGTCCCGGTCGATTTAAATATTTTTTCATGGCGAATTTCATCCCTTTGGAATAAGCAGTAGTTTTGGATTCAATTCCCATCAGCACTCCTACGTAGCGTAGTTGTAGTATCAATAATCGCATTGGTGAGGTGGCTAGAGTACTGCCTTCGTATTGCAATCGCCTGAATGCGAAACCCTGGAGCGTTTGGGATTTTTCAAAGGACTCTCAATCCCTACTTGGGTGCGATGTGAGCAGCAGTAACACGCCTAACGGTTTAACTGTAGACCTCTAGGCAAATTTCGTTACGAGTAGGCAAACGCCGACTCCGGTTTTCTATCCACCCTTTCTCAGTACCCCTAATAGTTCTACCTATGAAAACCTATCAAGGAATCCAAAATACTCAATAAGCCTCAGCTGTCCGTCGCATGCTCAATTGGCCTCTGCCACAACCCCAAGTAAGTGTCTATCGGTGAACTAAGAAATATGAAATAATAGCATTTGACGGTATTGTAATCATGCATTGCATTCCTTTATGCTGTTAACTAAGAGGGTACCTCTATTCTATTTTACCTTTGGCACAATCACCCATCTTGGCCTTACGTCACGGCCTAAATGACACTTACCGATACTACCTCCATCTTTCTTTTACTCTTATGCGCCAGCAGTTTCACCTGCAACTTAGTTTTCCCGACCATCTCTCCTTCAAATATTTCTTCCTTTAGCTTGTACATAAAGATTCGCCAACACAAACAATACTCTAAATTGACCAGGATTCACATTAATCGCACTATCACTCACCAGCGTTCTCGGAGTTTCTACCGGATTAGGTAATTGACTGCTTCGACGTTTCGATAGATTCCTTCCATCCATAGAACACTTCCATCATATTCAGAGCATGAAACTACATCCTTCGTCACATTTGCATTGTTTTTTCGTAACAAGTTTTCCTTATCGTGAAATAGGATATTGAAATTTCGAAATAAACGCACGCTAGCGGTTCACCGAACACGATTTGACCATTTCCTTGATGGTGTTTGAGCGTGATAACAGCGGGTGTGAGGCGTAAAAATAAAATCCCCAGCACTCCCCAGCGCGAAGCGAAATCTTACGAAACGGAAGGGGGACCATTTGGCTTAGAAGCCACATGTGGATTTTTCTTCGCTTTTTCCCCAGACTTTTGGGCTCCAGCGCAAAATTTGCGTCAATATCCATAGTGAATCCAAGCTGGGTAGAGGAAAAATTTCGCCGTTAATTTTTACGAGATGAGACATGGAAGTAATCGTCCAAGCATGAATAAAAATTGTTTATCGAATAGTGTAATTATATGTTGTTACATATATTTGCAGTGTACATGAAGTTTAATAACGTCACTTACACACGCAGTCAATCAATGAACAGAAAAAACTACGAAAACTTTAACCGGTTCCTGCTTTTATAAACCCAAGGACACGTAACGCGCAGTGTGAGAAAATCCAAAATAATAAATATTAACTCATCCAAGTCACGTGATGATCCAAGGGGATGCAGAAAGGATATTAATGCTCAGATGGGTGATGTTTACCATTCACCATTCCATTTATTGGAAAATAGGGGGAAACGAAGGGAAAACCCCGCAATAACGGCAATTACTTGCACAAACAAAGATGATTCTGCGAAAGAACTGCAGAAAACAAGATGAATTACATTAAAGTAGAGAAAAATGAAAGTACTGCGGTAAACGAACCTTGTGATTGAAAGACTGAAAAACGTGGTGATTATATAACAAGGTCAACTGAAAACGTATTATAATTTTTATGATTCATCTATGGGGCTCGCCCCCTGGCCGCCTTTAGCGGCCCATCCCACTGACTGTCTTTGCATCGTCATTCATGCTAAGGAAGGACAAAATAATATTTTTGTAATGCTAAACAGTGCTTCATTTTAAGAACTTCTTTGAAAATAGTTTTAAAAGTGTTGTTAACATTATCAGAATTTCGTATTTTTAGTGCCATTCTTTGTTAAATTGTGCGTAAATAATTAAAGAATAAATGAGAAATAAAAAAGAAATTCTTATAACAAACTGAAACCGGCACCTGAATTGAAGTGTTTAAAAGGTAGCCTATTTTCTGCGCAGTGGCGATATTTAAAAATGTGCCAAGTTGGAAAGTTTTTCAACTTCTGAATATACTTATTAAAAAAACTGAACATTGCAGAAAAACTTTGCATAATAACGTTGCAGTTTTAAGCTATTTTAATACAATTTAGGATTTATTTCTATTTCACACTTGCCAAAATTAATCTCTCCTAACTCTACCGTTTCAAAAGTCCAAGCTCAATGATGGGATAATTAATCAATATCTCACAAGAATATTTTGATTCGATGGGAATGTCTTGCGAGAGTAAGGTCAAAATTTCTCTGCCTAAAGCAAATTGCTTATAAATGATTTTTTTATTATCTTGGTACTTGTGTCATTACAATTTATTAATCAGATTAGTTTTTTTTGGAGAGTTGTTCAGTTAAACATAAAAAACTTCTGCCAACGTTTCAACCTTTAATTAGATCATCATCAGGGATTCAGCTTGTAATTGATGATCTAATTAAAGGTCGAAACGTTGGCAGAAGTTTTTTTATATTTAATTTACCAAATCTCCAAAAAAAACCCAATATGATAAATAACTTCATGGTCAAGAACAACCTCAAAAACAATTACAATGTATTTCAAGTTTCAAGTTGATCCATCAAATAGCTTTCTTTACAAGGATAGGAGGAGCGTTGTGTGTTTTTCGTAGATATAGATAAACTGGAATATCGTTCTGTCACAAAATTCTTCATTTTGGACGGTTTTTTACCTACAGATATTCTTCCAAAGTCTATAAAAGTGTGTAAGGAGTCTTCTCCTACATTTTTAACAGTAAAAAAACGGACAGCTGAATTTAAACGTGGTCGTACATCTCTTGAAGATGATCCACGTGAAGGACAGCCAAAAACTGCAATCAAAGATGATGACATTAAGAAATTGCACTATATGGTATCAGCCGATCGACTATTGAAAGTATACGAGATATCTGAAGCCATAGGCTTATCACAAGGGAGACTACGGTACGTTTTATAGACATTAAGAAATTACACTATATGGTATTATCCGATCGGCTATTGAAAGTATACGAGATATCTGAAGCCATAGGCATATCACAAGAGAGAGTACCGTACGTTTTATATAAAGATATATATGAGAAAGATTTGTGCAAAATGGGTGTAGAATTATTTGAATCCTACCCAAAAATTTAAAAAATAATTTCTCTACAACGTTTGGACCGTTTTAAAATTTATCCAACCGATTTTATTCGCAAATATCTTTTTATAGATGAGACGTGGGTCAACCACTGCATGCCAGAAAAGAAATAGCAATCAAAGCTGAGGGTGGAAGCCAGTGGCTCAGCACCAAAAAGGCGAAGGCAAATTCATCAAAAGGGATATTTTTATTCATTACCTTGAAAAGATTAAATAATAACAGGCAAATACAACGCAAAACTCTGGACTAACTTCGTTCAAAGTAGGCAAATACTGACGCTTGGCTTCTCTCCACCCTTCCTCCATTTCTCATATAGTCCTCCACTTACTAGCCTACTCCCCTGTCCTAAACGGCAAAAATGACCTCTATTGTCAGGTGCCTCCCTCAAACGAACAAACAAACCAACTTCCCGGACTTGAGACTTACAGGAGTCAAAAGATCAATCGTCTTATTCGAGAATAGTTTTTGGCAGTGTGAAATGTTATATCATAGTTGCAATGGTTAAAGCTACTTCTGAGTTGCCTCCGTTATATCGCCTTCAATGGCGATTAGTTTCTCTCGTGTTAGCGAAATGGATGAACGGAATTATTTCTCTGAAGCCCGGGAGAGTGCGTGCTCATTGAGTAGAGACAGCGCTCGCGGTTGAGTTCAAAGTCCTTGGGCAAAGGGATCGTGGGTAACACTCAGGCGGCGTGGAGCGGTTGATATTTGTTTTGCGGCGGAAACTAAGCGGAATCCGTTTGATTGCCTCGTTTCATGATTATCCGTCCGAACTGAGCAACGACGCGCGCCGCCGAAGAGCGTCCACGGATCAGTAGGCGAAAGAGAGCAGCGAATTTGTTGAGCTAAAGAGTTCTTCTTAGGCGTCTCGACAATATCCAAAATTAATAATGATGACTATATTAATCGATTTTTTCGTCGAAGAGGAATATCATTAGTGCTTCAACTGTCCTTGGTTTGGAGTCGTCATTACAGCGTTTTAAAGACGAAGAAGAAGGCAAAGTAAACATGATAATATGTACCATTAATTGGTGGAAGTGTATCATTAAAAGGCCTGCCTTCATGAGGCATGAAATTGCACGACTTGGAGCGCGAAAACATGTAAAAACAAATGTTTAAAAAGAGAGTAAGGCTACCATCGGGAAATGTGCTCGCACATCAGCGCACACTGAAATGAGTACACGATACAATTTAGAAAGATCATTTTTTCGTGTATCTATCCACACAAGTACACTAGCTCATCTTTTAAGTAAACAGGTATTCATGGATTAAAATGCTTAGTAAAATCCACGGCAAATTTATTGCCGATACGGGTTTCAAATGTTAAGAACTGAATGACTGTGTAACAGTTCATACTCAGGCTAGAAATAAATTTTAAGTGGAATATAATGAAGAATTTCAATTGCTTCGGGGGTAAAATAAGAACAGAAAAGTCCTCTATTGGGCGCGAGGCATGTTTTCACCACAGGGGTTTATATTTCAAGCCGCTATCGGTCCATCATTTTCATTTTCAAGCTTTGGGGGAACTCTAAATGCGTCAACTGGTGGGTGAATTCAACAAGTTGTACCCCACCCAGATGCCGGGACACGAATGAGTAGGGGATTGATTCTACAGAGTGGAAAGTTGAAACACTTAAAAAAAATAGAAAATGTGTGAATCGGTCCGGAAACACGATTAAGGAATAAAAATAGAACCCACATTGACTACAAGAAATATTCTTGGAAAATATAATTCTATGCTCTTTGCTTGGCGTTAGCACCTTATCCAACGCTAAGAGTAGAAATTAGTTTTATAAATGGCAGCTGCTAACTATGACAGACAATCACTGGAGCTATTATGTAAAAATACACATCCTAGCTAGGTATTATTTTCAGGTTAGAAGGTATATGTAAATTTTACAAACTGGACACAAAGCTATGGGAGAGCTCCCTATTAACGTTAAGGGTGAAAAAAATTCACAATCGTAAAGAATAAAATATATTAATAAATAATTCTCGGGTTTCCAGCCGAGTAGAATTTTTGGTTGCTGACGTTTCAATGGAATACTCCTCCATCGTCCTCAGAGCAATTCAGGAGTATTCCATTGAAACGTCAGCAACCAAAAATCTTACTCGGCTGGAAACCCGAGAATTATTTATTAATATCATTCGCCGAGAAAGAACCAAATCCTTTAACAAAATATATCTTTGACAGTTTTTTATTTGCAGCCCGTTACAACGATCGTACCATCGCCTAAAATTTCAAATAGTTTGTGGCGTGTTCAAAAATTATTATAAAATTTCCAAGCTTCGAACCAGGATCTAGAGCAAAAACTTAATTGAAATCTAAAGAAAAACCACCATTCAATCGCGAGAGAAAAAGAGAAGGCGAGAAGGGTTTAAAATACTCACCGCGTCGCTCTAATCCGAAAGGAGGACAAAGATGAATCGATTGCGATGAATCACTCAAGATAAGACAGAGAGAAAAATTATGAAAATAAGTTCTCGAAGGCATACATATATGCAGGCGCGTGTATATTAATGCAGATACTTGCGTGAACATTTTTAAACATAAAAATAAATGTATAAATATATGTATTTATCAACATAAGTACACAGCCTCTGAACCAATGTTAGCGTCAAAATAATAAAAGAGCAAAAGAGAATCGAGTTACTTAAAATATCCCGAATCATTCGACAAAGAACAGAAAAACGTCAATACATTTTTGTGTAGAAACAAGCATGATTGTGCATGCAAGCATAAGAAAATACCGAGTGAGTTTTATATGGAAACAAATATATTCAATCTCATATGGGTGAACAACCTCAACGAGTCAATATTTCAGACATAAGGTACTGACAAAGAGAGAGAGGATAGGGAGGTTAATAAAAATACCTCGATTAGATGGCAAATGACAGAAAAATGACAACTATGTACACAAAGGCAAAAAAATAAACATGCTCGCACGTATAAGGGAATGCACATGAGTTTTAAATTCAAAATTAAAAGAGAAAATCATGCAGATGAAAAATCATCCGCCTTGACCGGGACTTAAACCCGGTTCCCTCATTATCACGCCGAATACTTAAGCCAGTTATTCTACCGATTTTGATTAGTAAATAATTGACTCAATTTGAAATGGCAAGATTAAATATCAGTAATTAATGCAATAACATTCTTTCGAACAACCTATGCGAAATAATTCTTCCGCCTAAAAAATAAAGAAGTGTTAGAGTATAGACCTATTGAAAAAATAACTGAAATCCATGAAAAAATAATCAGAAAAATAACAACTCTATGCAAACAATTATACATGTAACATCCACATACAAGTACACAAATTTTCCATAAAAATATCCGTATGCATGTACGTATAGGTGCATAAGTAAGAACACATTTGAATCAATGCTTCTGTCGGAAGAATAAAGGAGTGATATCGGATAGATATATATGGAAAAAAACCTGGACCCGATGGCAAAAGAAGCTTCAGACAAATATAACAACAACAACTATAACAATAATAGTGGGAAGCATTTCCCGGCGGCGCGCGGTAAAAAAAACACAATCCCCCCCACCCACCCGTTTTAATTGATAATAGTTCCCTATTTTTCTTTCGCATTCCGGCCTTTTGTGAGCGCGGAAGTTGGAGGGTCGGAGAGGAGCGATGGATGGATGCCATTCGGGAGAGAACGGGGAGTGCTCACTGCGCCGACGGGAGGAAGACGGCGGCGTGTTGGGGGTGAAGGGAAAGGAGAGTGTAGGGTACGTACGGATGCTACAGCCTCCCGTGCCCGAGAGAGGGGAGGGGGGGGTAAAAGGGTACACTCCTCTCCTCCCCCGTACCTTTACCTCACTCGTCTGAAAACACGAGGGGAAGCAGGGTGGGGAGGAGAGCATGAGAGCTGACTGCCTCGTGCTATCGATCCTGGGGAGAGGGCTGACCTGGAGGCGGCGAAACTGGAAGTGGAGGTGGATGAGGAGATGGAGGAATGGGTTTTTGGAGTCCGGGGATGGGGGTGAGAAGGAGAAAAGAGGGAGTAAAAGACAAGAGGGATGCACGAAGTGAGAGAGAGAAGGGAAGAGAGGAGAGGAAGGAAACTGAAAAGGAATGAAAGGAAAAAAAAGAAAGAGATAAAAAAAAGAGCGAGGGTGGAAATAAAAAAAGGAAAACACAGGACACAAGTATTTTGCGACATTCAACTTTCAGAATCGATTCGCGATATCTATTCCGTATCGCCAAATTCGCGGTATAACTGGCACGGCATGATTTTGCATATTGCAATAAAATCTTATCTGCACCTCGTTTGGCCTGCTTTATATACAGGGTGATTAAGGAGGAATCTCCGTAACTTCTGAAAGCTAATAAGAGTTATCATTCCAAGCATTTTTTCTCTAATAGACATGGAGTCACAGCTCCTTATTTACGCAACTATGGCAACGCAATCATTATATCCATCACATTTGACACGTCATAAAAACGCCGAATAACAGTGGTTTTACCGATTAAAGAGACCTTAAACTTATCTCAATGGTGTATTTATAAGCTATGTATTGTTCATCCAATGTTGGCACTCATGCTTATGGTAGCTTATTTTCTAGATGGTACCCGATTAACGGTGTTTTCACGGCAAGTGAAAACACCGTTAATCATTAAATTTATGTGCTGCATAAAATGTTTGCGTTGCTACAGCTCCTTAAATATTGAGTTGTAACCTCCTGCCCTTAACACAAAATTCTCTCATGAGTTACACAAGACACCTCCATGAGTTACGCTGATTTCACCTCAAACACCCAAAAGAGTGCAAAGCAAATCACAATCCTAACAGTAAAAAATACTAACAACAAAAAAAAGTTGCCAAAAAACCCGATACATCACACTATCGCGAGTGAAATCCTTTAATATGAGATATCATGCGACATCCTAAACATATGTATCAACCTTAAAATCTGTTTCTTTGTTCGTTTCACTGCTCGGTAGCTTTACTCTATTGCCAGAATCAACATGAAGAATGGATTGAAATGGGAAAAATGGGATGCGACAGGGTCTGGAATAGGATTCAAGATGGTATAGGGAAAGAGGAAAAGATACACGCAGGGATTCACAGAGAGAAAAGAGACGAAGAGGGAGGGGGTGGAATAGGAAAAAAGGAAAACACTGTATATAAGAGAGAAAATACAGCAAGGGCGGAAAATGAAGAGAACACGGATAGGGCCGCGCGATAAACGATTTCACGATTTTGATACGTAAAAATAAATTATGATATCGAAGTTGGGTTACGTAATTAATAACGCAGCGCCATAAATGCAAGCAATTTCCTATCGTGACAGACACGATATATCACTTATTTTTACATATTATATGGTATCTTGTACAGTATAATATTACACGTTGCGATAAAACTACAGTTATATCACGTAACAAGATAGGCATAAAATAGAGCAAAGGTTCCCAAACAGTGTTATGCATAACCCTAGGGTTTCGCAGAGGCATTGTAAGGGTTCCGTGAAAGAACTCATGAGAAATTTGAAAAATATTTGTTAAATACGATCAAACTACCTATATTAGTCCCTAATTGGGGTTTCGTGGGTAAAGATAAGCCTTGAAGGCTTTCCCGACCAAAAAGTATCGGAACACATGATATCGCATGCCAACACAATGCATAGCCAAGGGCCCTATCCACTGAAGAAATCTCGAGGAGAATTCGTGGTTGGTACTCGGAATGATATCACAATTTTGGAAGGTGAGATCCGCTGAGTTTTTCACGAGCATATCGACTCGAAAAGTCCAGCGAAAGTAGCCGTGTTATCAGCAGGTGTCGGAGACTGATTATTCGTCTCACGGAATTAGAAATCAACTTCATACCCGCTGTAACATTTCTCACATTTATTACAATTTGTCAGTTGAAGATTTTTCAGTGTCATACGTAGTTTTCCGCGTTGAAAGTATGTAAGACAACGAATTATAGTACGTAGCCTGTGTTTTTGCAATAACTTTTGTGTACCCTCCATATCGACTTAATATCGATATGCGATATCCGACGAGTTCCGACACATCGTAATGTCACACAGGTCCAAGCACAGAAGAATAGCGGACGAGTGGGGCATTTTGAGGAAGGAAGACTTGGGGAAGGGAGGAGGGTAGAGAGGGGTAGCAGGAGGTGATAGAGGAAGAAAAAGAGGAAATTCAACAGACGGAGTCCACATCTTGCTTTTTCCTCCCGATGACGGTATTGAAATCGTTCGTGCCCTCCATTCCCCCCTTCCAACCCAACATTCATCCTTCGGTCTGCGGAGCGACGGCGAATTGTACACAAGAGAATGTGCCTCGTCGCCTCAAACTCCAAAGCGAATTATCCACGTGGAATAGTTTTTTTTTGTTCGCCCATCTCTCTTTTCGGAACTCCACGAGCTCAACCCTGTGATCCGTGCATTCGGGGAAACAAAGGTGTCTAAACATCAGCAGAAAGAAAGGAGACGTTTGGAAAGGAGTGTCAAGCTCAAAGGTAAAACTATGACGTTGATTCTCGAAGGCAATTAGGACTTATCGAGAAAGGGAGTCGAACTATTTGCAAAATCGAAGCACTTTAATAGCACTGTACCTAGAGTACTGGCTTGCCATTCGTAGCACACGGGTTCGTGTGATGGCGTAAATGTTTATTGGTATTCCGGCCCAAACGTTTGTGTCAACAAATTGCCGTGTACGCCAATTGAAGGAGTGTGGCATTGGTTGATTCCACATCAGCTACGTTATACTCGTCCCAGTTCAAGATCGAATCCCACATACTCCCCTGGTCACTATGTGAGAACCAAAAAGTTGTCAGGAGAACATTGCAAGCTGGGTACTACCTGATACTACTTGGCTGATACTGGGGGAATTCTTAGGTGTCATCAAGAGAGTACTTAAAATACAGAGCTTACTCCGTCCGCCGGATAGGACGTTAAACTGTGGTCCCCTCACTGTCTATCGTTAACAGCAGGGTAATGCCAATGGCTGGATTCTCTCCACAACTCTATCTTCCACTCTTCTTCTAATACCATTTCTCCCAGTAGGAAGGGTTGATTCGTGCGCGACAGGCTTAAATTAGATAAAGCATGAATGTATTTCCAAATTCGTGGAGCAGTAAGAATCTTAGCACGTAATATAGCAACATCAATCCCTGCAAAATACCCCTTCAGAAATACAACAACAAATATGTAACATGGAGTTGGTAGATATATTACTCTTTATTTGCGTCCGACGACCTTTCACCTTCACAGGCACAGTGAATATTTTGAAGTCCACGTAGGCAGAGGGATAATGTGGTCCCTTATTTTGGGTAAGGCATGAGATGGGAACCACGTCCGCCGAGGCTTTTCATCATGTAGAAAGATAGCCAGACTGCGTCCCTCATGGTATGAATCATTCATGTTTACGGAAAGGTGGAGCCAACGATAGGAGACCGAAAATGGACGTGAGGTACGTACACGTAATCTAAATCAATTGATTATCATACCTGGATAGGGGCATAATTGAAAAAATAAATTGTAAATAAAACGTAATAGGTGAGTGATAAAATATTCAAATGATAAGTACAGCTATTAATATTATCATTATTATCTTTTATTAAATAGTGCATTAAACGCAAACGAGCACCCAGGTATGTCACACGTAAAATTAAACAATTTAAATCTTTTCCCAAGGAAGTGATGTCTCAACTTGTGGGGTAGGAGTGATGATCTACCGATTGCGTGAAGTTTGGTGAATCAGTCATTACTGATCGCATGAGTATATAATGTCTCCTAGCATTACTCTAGCCCTATCTTGCATTAACCCTACAGATGCTTGGCATATAAACCACTTTCCCTGTGAACTCCCATGGATTTACGAACGGTGTCGTGATTCTGTAGGGTGCTCCATATCGTTAACATTTACGTAACCAAAGATGTGCGCTTAAAACAAAAAGAAACTGCATGAATTGATTAAATTGACTGAAACACGGCTAAATAAACCAAATGTTTCAGGGGACAGGCAACCGTTAACGTTGAAAGACCTATTCTTAGATATGAATGCGCTGTTTATCTTTACAAGTAAAACATCCGGGAAGAAGAAAGGAAACTGGTTAAGAAAAATAGAGATTTCACGATCCAAATCCATATTTAAGCCCCCCCTTGAAGGCACGTAAAGCAAAAATTATAGCCAAACAAGGATTGGATATGAGGAAAGTCGCCTTCCTATATGAAAATCCAGTTTAGATGGTTCGTACTCACGAGTAAAGCCCACAAAAGACAGGGAAACAAACGGGAAGGTAGCGGCTAATAATAAAACTTGGACCGACTCGAACGATAGAAAAGGGCAAACGATGGAACGGAGTGGTCCAGGCAGGAGAAATGGCAAAGGGAAGAAGGGAGATCGACGAACGCATACATTCTGGAGAGAAAAGGCCCTGAATAATGCATCGAAAATAAAAGGGGAGAAAAGATAAGGAAAAAATAACATTCCCCCGATCGGATGAATGCTCAAGAGCGCGAATAAAAAAGCTGAAAGGGTGACGAAGAGAGGTTGGAATGGAATAAGGGTTGTGCTGGGGTGTATGGCAGGGTATGAAATGCGTGGTAGGACGGAAAAGCAGAGAGGAAGAGAGAGATGGTGGAACAGGAGAGAGATTTATAAATACCACCAAGGTGAATAAATTTATCATTAATAATATCATTTAATTTGACTGAGATTCAAACCAAAATCTTACAATTGCCAGTCAGGTTTGATTTACAGATACACCAGTAAGGTCTCGTTTTATAATCACTGGTTAAATGTTTTCTCGGTATAAAATCAAAGTTAATACATTCTCCCATCGCCAACTCTCGCATCAGCTACCCGATTGTCTAATGTAATATACAAAACCCTAATTCTCCTTTTATAATTAGACGAGCGGAAGGTACCCGTTGAAATTCAACGGGTGTGAAAAACGTTAAACTTATTTTGTTTGCAAACCGCAAAGCCTGAAGAAAAACTGTATGAGTGGTTATTCGAGGAGCTCGTAACCTATCTTGTATGTTGTGTTCATTGTAGTAGACACGCTGACCGCTTTCCAGGTGCACGGAGAAATGAGGACTATTGGTCCACTTTCATGCAGGGGAAACCCAAAAATCGGCCAAACAAACTCATTACTACTTATATAGCAAAGGTTGATAGATGGTCACCTCATCCGGTTCTCTTGAGCCGTCTTCTTAGTGATTAACAGCTTGATCGCTTCCCTTTTGTACAAACATATATTTGCATTCCATTCCTTTAATTCAGTTGCACTATTCAACGTTGATATGTGCGTTTAGTATCTTAATCAGGATTGGACAGAAGGGTACAATCCAGAGGTTGACAACGTCAAGAGGAGTATTGGCAGCAGAAGCCATGTTTATTTGACCTATGAATCCTCCATCACCCGGACTGTGCCTTCGGCATAATCATTGGTTTCGTTTGTTAAATAACAAATATATGGTGATTCTTAGTGCACTTGTCGATTTTCATGCACGGATGTCGTTATTTGCACAGAATTTCCGTTCTTCTATCGGGTAAGAAGCATGTAGTGACGTCATTATAATTTCCGCCATCTTAAAACAGATTGAAGGTTCGAAACAGATGGGTCTGTCATTGAACCAGATTTAGAGCTGGTTACCCGTCCATATGTTGGGTAAGGATGAAATTTGTGCGGATCTTAGAGTAACCCAAGAAACACCACGGGGAGATTCTCATGAGATCGCTGGTGGGCATGTCTTTGACAATCCAAGTCTAACCTTTGTCGTTTTTCTTTCAAGGGCTCATTTTCTCGCAAATAAGACATTCATTATGCTTTAGAAGATTTTTTCGAGAGGTTACTCTTTTTTCTATTAGGCATGTTGATGGATATATTTTTAAGTCCATGGAAAGGAAACACAGCGGAAAGTGAGAGTCTAGAATAGGCAACTCGATGATCTAGCGAATGTACCAAAGTTAACTGCACTTTAACACTTTTAAACATATAAATAACTCGCGACGTTAATGCTGTCGGAATTGGTCTAAAAACAGTTCGCAATCGTAATGATAGGCAGACGGTTTCACTACGTGTAATACATCTGAGTATAAACGATAATAAACAACGCCGTGTTTGTTGTAGCAACAGAAGCATTATTACAATTGATATTCGCTGTACGTAAATATTCTTGCACTATTAATTGTGTATTCTATGAATTCCTTTATGTGTAACGTTTACTACGTAAGTGTTCTCTCATATATATGCAGTGCCCCTATGAAAGCTACTTTGAGAATAAAATTGAAGAGTATGCTTGTTGTAAATATGGATTGAATTTATTGATTACCCCCTGAAGCAATCTATCATGGGGCTCTTAGGACTCTGGGCCCTTCTGATACAGATTTTATTTTTACGTGCTATCATGGACCTGCAAGAAGACGTGATATTTAAATGCTAGAAGCGTGAATATCTTTTGAAAAACAAATCTCTGGTTGTCAAGGAAATATGCTATTGTTGATTTCAGAGAAAAAGGTGAGATTTTTCAGTTGAAAACATGAAGTTCAGACAAATACGGAGCGTAGAAGGATATCGATTGATAAAATTAGAAACTTCATTTACTCAGCTATCCGATAGAAAAAATTCCAGTCCTATATCTTGAGTGAATGTATTTTAAAAAGTAAAAAATTAAACCACTGCACCGAACCCAATGCTTGCCATTGACCACCAGGGGGGACCTTCAGGGGGCCTTTGGGGGCCCTGAAGGCTTTTTGTTATAGGAGATGTTACAACCAGATATGTCTTCAATCTGCAAGCCAAATTTCAGCTCAATCGGTCCAGTAGTTTTTGCGTGATGGAGCAACAGACAGACGGGGACCATTACATTTTTATACATATTAGTAAGGATCACACCCTTAACCCTGGAAAAAATAGGGATTCGGTTAATTGAACCCTACAGTGTTTGTTGTCTATCAGTGACAAACTCGTGTTCCAAATTTCATCAAAATCGGTCCTGTGGTTTAGGAGGAGATGTGGAACATACATACATACATACATACATACATACATTGACTTTTATATATATAAAGATAACGAAATGGTTACGTCACCTTACGGTTAACAATAACTGGACATTATAAAGCTGGGCCTAAACTATAATAGTTCTCGCCGCTCTTAGCGTGTTTTACGCAATGAATCTGGAGAGTAAATTTGTTGAATTTAAAGCAATATTATTCTCTTTTATATTCCTGCTTAAAGTCTACGGTCTGCCATTGCTAAATGTAGTTTACTCCAATTTATGAAATATTCTAGCACAAATAGTTACTAAATTGACTTCCACTTAATTACATACACTTCAATTACATTAGATACACTTCTATTAGCACTTAAGATACAAAATATAGATAATTATTCCGTGCTATGCGATAGTGGCAAACGTCTTATAAATTGATCGGCATCTTGGTTGCCGGCATTGCTGATACCAAGCAAAATTACCACTCTGTAATATTAATCCTTTCACTTCCAGTAAATTCCAAGTAAGGTGTTCTTAGACTATTTTCGCCTAGTTTTCCATTTTTATATATTTTTGGATGATTGAAAAGCAACATATTAATTTATACTACTAAGGTAGGTTTATCAAATATTAGGCACACGTTTTGGCATTAAATAGAGACAATTAATATATTTTCATTGAATTTTCAAGGTTTTTATTTTTATTAAGTAAATTAATGACCACTAGAATAAAAATGGAGGCTGATATTTTCCGTATATTGACCGAGGGCTGACAGATCGGCCCTCAAGATGTAGTAGTGTTAAAAATGAATGAGCGAACAGTATTCTCACGTAATGCAACACAAAAAACGCCGGGAGAGTGAGAAAGCGCCAAAAGGAAAAAAATGAATGAAACTGCCAGAGTGGACAGAGAAGAGACCAAAGGAATGAGAAAATGAGGACGGGTTGAATGAAAGGAGGCTGAAGGGAGAGGGGCAGAGACAGTCGAACGGACAAACGACCCTTTTGCGGCCGAAATTGAGACCATCAGGGTCTCCAAACCTAAACCCCTACTCCTTTACCACCCACCTACCCTCGACCTCACAACCCTCATTCCCTCTAACCAATTCTCCGTTCTCCCCTTGCGCCCAATTCTTCTCTTCAAGTCACCTTTGGATGAGAGAGAGGAAGGTGGTGTGCGCTGGGGCTTGAAGTCGTCGGAATGAGATATGCGATGAATAAGGAAGGAGCAAACGATTTCCACCGCGGAATGATAAAAAAGAAAGGGAGGGAGGTTTTACGCGGGAGTGAGGCTATTTGGTACTCAAATTTTAACATCACATCGCGACATTAAAATTTGATAAAATTTGCTTCAAAAACCCGATACGAGTTGAATGATATCGAATTAAATCGCACATCGCACGATATTGCTTACCGCAATGCATCACTTGCATGTTTTTGCATGATTTGCATGATTTTTCCATATATTGCATATTGCTTTTTTTTACTTCACTTCGCTAATGCAAGCATCAATACTGTTTTTTTGATAACTGACAATAAATAAATTAATTAAATGAAATAACTTTGCATCAAATATAACTTGCTATGACTTCACATCTACAATGCAAACGCAATTACTGTATGCGTTTTGGATAATTGAAGAAAATAAATCCACGCCTAGTGATATTGTATGTAAAACCACATAGTGTGACAGGATATCAAATTAAAATGCAAGGAAAAATATCGCGTACACATCAATAGCACTCAGTGACTCAGTCACTCAGCACTCCCTTGGGTTAGTAATCTTTGCTCAGTGATATCTCCCGCATATCGCAGTCGATGCATCGTAATATCGAACAACCCGTGAGAGGAGGTCATCGGCAACGGGGATGAAGGATTTTTAGATTTGAAAATCTTGCATCTCCTCCAAAAAGGGAAAGATGGAAAGTTGGAAGACAAAGGAGTGGTCGTTGACACTTGGGGGGGATGAGGAAATGGAAAGAAAACGTTCAGGTTGGCTGGGAGGATAAAGTGACAGGATTCGTGGGCGAGGTCCGGGTGATGGATTACAAATATCTTAAAAATTAAGAGGGAAAACAGAGGTTTTCGAAGAGGGAGAGAGGGAGAGGGAAAACGGAGAGGAAAGCGGGGATGATTCCATGGGAGGAGTGGGGATGATTTTCGTGAAACTTGGAAATTAGAAGCGATCTGGAATCTGGAGGGGGAAGTTCGTAGAGAGGGACAAGGACCGGGGGGAGAGAAAAATTGGATTTGAAAGGTGGAGAAAGATCGGGAGAAATTTATTGCCCGAGGGACAATTTTTTTTCGTCCAAAAGGACGTGGGAGTGCAAGGACAGCGTAAACATTTCTTGATTACATAATATCTCAGCGGCGGGACAACAAAGGAAATATTTCTTGCCCCGCGAAAGGAAATTACCAAAAACTGCTTGGTACGAAGAAGTAATTTCAAGTGTCAGAGAGAACTTAAAGGAAAGGGAGAAGGTATACGTGAGATTGCAAGATATTACCTCGACAACTAATTCATTTCCGTTGGAATCAGCCATGTGATCACATTCTACTCTAATTTTCTCGTTTCCTGTTGTTATCATTTCGAATGTTCTACCTCGAAGTTATTACTCGGACGCGGTATCCTGGTGGGTAAAGCTACGGCTGGGCCAAAAATGAACTGTGGGAACGAGTCACTTGGATGGGTGCTGCGTTTGTCATAAGAGTATTGTCTTACGCTATGTACCTTAAAAGATCACCAAAATCCCATGTATGCAACTACCCTCCATAAAAGTCTTCAATTTCGTTTTCAGTCTCATCACCTCCTCCGTCCACCTATTTTTTCGGCACCAATTTTATTATGCAACAACACCCCTTCCTGACTACTGCATGATGCCAGACACTTACGGTTCGCCCGCATTTATCCCTTTAATCCTTTCTATTCTTCACAAAACCAACATCTAAAAATCCTCCAATCCCGTATCATATTTTTTTCAATAGAATTCAGATTAAAGAACTAATTCAGCAATATTGTCATAAAATAAGGAAGAGATGCTTAACTGCATAGAAAAAACAGGGAAGATAAAAGATAAATAAGTCAGACCCCCATTGCTAAATATGTTGAACTTAGGCCCCAGCCTCACGCCCATGTGGTAGCTCGCAGGATTATGTGTAGAAGAATCCATTATAAGGACCTTGTGCCTCACTCAAACAAAGATTCCAATGGAGTGTTTATTACTGCTCTGACCAGGATTTTCAACCCAATTTTGAAACTGCATACCTACCAGATGTTAAATGTTGGAAAACGTGGGGTGTAACTTTAACGTGCTGAGCTTCAAATATCAGTGACGTTGAATGCAACCTCAGTAGTGAAGGAAATATTTCCTTTCCAGTGAGCTGCGGCTCCCGAGATGTGTCTTACCCAGGAAATAATAGCTTCCGCAGTGGACTTGAGCGTTTCCCGCGGTTCACCTGTTATCGTTGCCCGGAACTCCCCACTTGTCAGCGACCGAGTACTTGACCCCACCATGCAAGCGATCGACACGATATGAACCTCGGACAAAATCAATAACGCCTGGTATGACATGGGATATTCGCTTGCTGATAAATTATTCTAATTATAAATACGATAGCAAGAGCAAATTATTTAGGGATGATTGGGAGAAATAATTATTAAATACCACAAGTAATTCAAACATCACAGATTTTTTTCCGAAATTTATAAAATATTAAACTATTTTGGATTCTGAGTTTTGAAGTTCCCCAGAGAAACAAGTTCTCTTTGGAATTTGGCCGACAGGAATATTTCATTCAGCTCACACGAAACTTAGCGTGAAAACTGTTCAACTGCTTAATGTACTGAGCTTATGAAAAAGTTGTCACGTTTAGTGCCACTATAATTACTTAACCTTTGCGATTTAGTTTCAAAATATTAGGTTTTATAGGGTCCGTGAGAGCCAGTTGTTAAAGCAATACAGTGAAATTAGTCTCGACACTTAGCGGCAAGTAAAACGCTGACAATGGTCAATGAAGTGAGCCAATAGAAATTCGAACGAGAATCAAATATAAAATGAACGAAACTTATTAACTTAAGAATATTGCAGCGAAGGAATATGCACAAATTATAATTCAAGGGTAAAGTACCATATTAATTGAGAAATGAATTATGAAGTTAATATGGGAGTGCTCCGAGGGATGTGTAATCGCTGTGCTCGATTACGGGTAAACAATTACAGATGATGATGACGTCAATGGAGTACGCGCGGACGTCCTCGAATACAGCTTTATATTCAAATGCAATATTTTCATTATTCATACACTTATTCTACATGACGCATAAGTAACTTACAGGAGAGAGCTCTCTGAAGAAGTTGTATGCAAGTATAGCGTCGAAATATTCTCCTCAATCCACCTAAAATTTGTCTGGGTGAACAAGTTCAAGTGTTTGACTTTTCTCACTCTTGCTAGAAACGAATGACCAAGGTTTTGACCTTATTGCCATCGTCAACATTGACCGTCTGGTTCACCTTGATTAGGCCTCATATGGTTGAGAGCTATATTTGGTTACAATTTAGCAATGGCATGGAAATCGTGGTTGGTTTTCATTAAGGCGCATGAATTCAGCGTTGTACCTACTTCAGCTTATACAGAAAAGTGTAATTTTCACAGTAACTCCAGCTTTAATTTATAACTTAAAGCTTTTGTACTTACTTTGCTCCGCTTCACACACATTCAAGAGAATACACTCTATGGTTTCAGGCTTTGTGGAAGTATTTAGTATCTATACCAAATTATATACTTTGCATTTTTTCCACAGAATTTATTAACGGTATAACGCGTTTCGCCGAGCTACGTCAACCAAAGCTCCAACCTCCTAGTTGGTAAAGACAAACATGAAAGACTTCTCAAATCAGACATTTATCAAATTAATTGCAATAGTTGTAGCACTTCATATGTTGGTCAGACAGGTAGAAACTTCTTGATATGTTCCAAGGAACACGTTAGGTATCACGAAAATAAGGATTCCAGCTCCCTATTTGCTAAGCACCTCCTGGAATGCAACCACAAAAGCGATTTTGTTCCCGAAGTTTTACACATCCTCTCCAAGGGATGAAAAATAGATGCTCTCGAGAAAATCGAGTTAAGAAGGCACTTGGCGGACCATAACACGACCCTTTGTAATGAGCAATTGCTCCCGCAGTCCACCCCACTCCTTTCCGAGAAACTAACCTTAAGAAAAAATCAACCATTCAGGCCACCTGTCCGCACCCACACTTCCAAGCCACGGTATAACCGCCACCTCCCTCACTCAAACCAACCCCGTAACTAAGACAACAAACAACGGTCAATAAACAACACAAACTAAGAATTTGTACCTGATGATGCCATGATGCTGTCGATCGGCGAAACGTGTTGTACCGTTAATAAATTCTGTGGAAAAAATACGAAGTATATAATTCAGTATAGATACATTCAATAGAGCTAACTATGAGTAGGCATACTTCAGTAGGGCAGTAGGTGCGTAATAGAGATGGGAGGGATGTAAATAATGGGGATTAACAACATTTAAACCTCTCGTATCAGGCGCCTAGACGGAACGGCATGGCTCTCTGATCCCCCGAATGAGCAACTTAGAATTATAGAGCGGAGAAGTATCACGAGACGTCTACGGACAAGTTGAGAGGAAGACGACGATATGGTATGACGTCGGTGAACGGATGTGTGAGGGACAGCATGCAATGAGGATTGGAAGTTGCCGCACCGAAAGAGGTGAAATATACCTATGGGAATTTTTTATTATTGTTAGAATACCTAAAGTCTGATGCTAAAAAGTGGGACAAAAACCTTATTTTGAAAGCATTGAAAGCAGAACTCTACATCATACATTTTATACACATAAGTGCTGTAGCACAAAGAGTAAGCACGATCCTGTGAACGTAGCACTACTGTATTCCCTATTTCCTATTGGTAATATTTTCTACTTATTTATAAAGTATTATTTAATTCATTCTTGCAACTCATTGCCCTATACTAAAAATAATTCTTTAAATAACTACTTGAATTAGAATAAACAACGATTAATTATTCATCTCCTCTTACCTACCTTGTAAAGAGGCAGACTCTGTATTTACGGCAATTTTCTTTCCAGTTTTCTCCTCAAGAAACACGCATAAGCTCACCTGTAAAGGAAATGAGAAAAATAGATATATTTAAAGCATACATTTTTGTATAAAATAGCACAAATACATATTTTCTTTTGGACATTTTATGGCATGAAAAATTCTTTTTTCCTTGCACATGTATGTGGAATGCTTCGATTTTGAGCTCCAAAGAAGGGTGAACTGCAAACATAGACATATTTCGATACAAATGTTACATATCGCCTTCATCCTAGGTGATGTTATCGCACTTTAATGCTATTTGGATTAGCACTACTATATATTTGGGCATCATACTCCTCGAATCTAAATTGATTTTAAGGACGCAGCTTTAACGGAACTATTTGAGGAAGTTGAGAAAACTCGCAGCAACTGCGAGCACAGAGTAAGCTTAACTCTGAGCTTACTCTGTGCGTCCAAACTGGCGGTATACAGTCCAAAGCCTCGTTGTTCCACGCAATCTAGAAATGATTTTCGATGCTTGAATTCGCACAACAAAAATCATCAATTAATGAACTAAAACCATTCATTAGCACTGACACGTCGAGTATGAACAGTTTAATTCGTATAAAGAGCATCATTATCAAATGAAATTATGAAATAATAATGCAACTTCATCAGCAGTCATCAATCCGAAGATTGGTCCACAGCAATTCTCAACTTCACTTTCCTAACAGCTAACCGTTTGCTTTGTGTATTCCATTTGTGGTTTCCCTTGGTTTTTCTTCTCATTAATATCTTCTCACTTCAATGTTTTTAATAAGGTTTTGTGTAGCAAAGAGTTTCCAAAAAGTTTTCCTTTTCTGTTCTTTTGTTTCGCAGAGTTATCAATATAATTCTTTTCTCTCCAACTCTTTGTAGGACTTCTTCATACGTCTTTAATTTGATCTTCATCAATCTTTGATAACACCACATCTCCATTGCTTCCAAACTTCTTTGCTCTGAAACCGTTATTGCCCATGCTTCATCACTATATAAAAGCATACTCCAGATATATTTAGCACTTCAATACTGCCTTACTTCCAGGCTTGTTATTCACCATAGAAAAATGCGCGGTAAACATTAAATGACAAAAGTTCAGGGCATTAAAGTAATAACCACTTGTATGAAACTCCGGTTTGTTTTAAATATATTTAACAGCGAACATTTATGGGTGCCTCTTAATTCAGGTATATGGTATACATTCAGGTACGTGAGTTTCATGCCCCATGGTCGGAATACATATCGTTTTAACGTTTTCTGATGATTACTTCACTTAGATTCATGCTCAATGTGTCGACACGCATTTATATACATTGTTGTCATCCCCAAGTCGAAATTTCCATGCCATAAGTTTGGTAGGAAGGCACTTCTTGAGCTCCTATTCTCACTTTTAAAAGGTGTGACGTCATGTTAACGCTCCATTCTCACACAACACTCTCAAATGATATGGAACAGAGCTCTAGCGATTGGAAACAGAAAATAACAGTGGCACCTCCGATTTGCCTGAAAGACGTGAAAGGTTTTCCCTAAGTTTCGAATTGAACTGAATTTGCGCATTAAGTAATTCTCATGCCATTCAAGAACATGTTGTGAGTCTTCTACGACATTATCCAAGTACCTTGGTGAGACGAGCCGGGAAAATTTTCATCATGAATGTTGTTTTTTCGCATTCATTGTGCTACTCCAAATATCGCTCCAACTTGGAAAGCTTCTATAGGTATACTATCGCGAAAATAGACCAAGGTTCAGAGACGCAGGAATACGCTCGTTCCTCTTGCCCTTGGAGCAATTTCAGCATCGACTATACGCGACTCTATTCGAATCTCGTGCGGTCAAATTTCACCGTTCCACAAAGAAAAGATATTCCAATATTTTTACGCACTTCAGATAAATCGATATAGGAAAATAAAATTCGTTTGCCAAATATAATTGAGCTCTCAAACACTCTATAGAAGTTCATAGATTTTTATTAAAAACGTGTATGCGCTGGAAGATATATTAAATATTGTCGTTATCGATTCCGCTCGATATGACTGTTCACGGTATCCATTACCTACTATGAAGAGTCTATATTGCTCTGGCGCAGCCATAAAGCGATTTTGAGAAGAGTCCGGCTGGGTATATTGGAGTTAATTCATATACACTCTGTTTAACTCAATACTGGAAAATTGAGTCTATCGAGCCATATTTAAAATAAGTAAATTGTAAGTAAAATAAAGTATTTAAATAACTACGGGATCTCCTTCGTAGACACTGCCTCGAGTTCCTAGATTTTAACATTTAATTTGCACAGTCTTATTCCGAAAATGCATCACAAAATTATTTTTATATTTTTCAATTTATGTTATTTGATAAGAATAAGAAAGTCAAGTTTTCCGTTCCTCTTTGCGAGTCAGCTCAAATGGTTTTACTCTGATTGAAAAGCATCCCTCAAACACTGAAATAAGCTCCGAATATTGTGGGAAATAAGATGAATGTATAAAGCTAAAATATATTTGTCAAGCGGATATCGACCTCCTTGTCTTTCATTCAAAGTATCAAAATTATGCCCGTTGTTCACGGTAAATATTTCTTTAAACCTTGGCAATGACAGTTTTAATAAGGCAATTTTTTATTTAAGTTTGTCTGCTCACGATCAAAACTCCCGTGAACTCAGTTTAATAAAACCTTTTTTTGAGCTGATTATATTTCCAGAAAATCGGTTTATATCATTTTGGCTAAACATATCATGAAACTTTATACTAAAAATTTTACCACAAGAGAGAGAGAGAGACACATTAGCTAATAAACTCGGGTGAACATCATTTCTTCGCCAGAAAAGTTGAGCAAGTAAAGTGGTGCACTTCTGGTGCCGAATTGACCCTTGTTCTACATAGCCTCGCGTAGTCTGTTCCTTAGTGTGGATACAAACATATATTAATTACACTTGCAATGCCCGTAAAGGATACCCTTGAAAATGACGCTGTATCGGTGAAACCGGTCGTGTATCAAAAAATAGCTATAAGAAACAGTACAAATTCATTTCAATTGTCAATTCAATTTTCCACTAAGCACTGCCGCAAACAATTAAATTGACCAGAGGTAGGTTAGTCCTAAACACCTTTATTCTCGGTGTTAGACCAAGATAATTGGCTTCAATTTGGCCTGGCCAACCTACTTTGCTTCTTCCACGTTCATATATTGCTTCATACACGCTCTCTTATATTTAAGACTCCTAATATCCATCATTTTAAGAGTCTCTTCCAAATGATTGACCCATAACGTTCTTGGTCTTCACCACTTGTGAATATAACAGAAATAGAACGATGTATTACGACATAACATATAACCAACTTAATATATAATTCACTTTAATCGTCTCCTTCTTCTTATTTCCTATCCCTATCTCCCCCCACACTCCCCCATTTTTATGGCTGGTGTGCTAATAGCCCTTGCCACACGACCCTACGGCGCGGGCGGTTCTCAGTGTGGTATGCACACGCAGAAGGGAGAGAAAAATACCTGCATCAGGGTAGTACGTAATTGTAAAAGGGAGAAAATAACGTATTCTGAGAGGGGAAGGGAATGATGGTAGGAGGTGTTGTCGGAGAGAGGAAGAAGAAGGAAATTAGTGAGTATGGGGAGCCAGTATGAGGTGGCAAAGACGAACAGAGAGAGAGAGAGAGATAAGGGATGACATTTGCTCTTCCTCCCACGTACGCTTGTGTGTGTCCACCCGTTTGACGCACATCCCAGCTTGGGTGCGTGTTCTTGAACGGGCGTGAGCTGTGTGTATGTACTTACATTCAAGGGAGAGGCGGTCAAATAACATGGGCTGACGGAACCGTATGAATGCACGCAAGGAGGGGAGAGAAGACTCTGTGGAACTGAGATGCGTATTGACGGCCAACCGTTTGGTAACATCGATATTTTGCGATGAAGGTTAGATAATTTTTTACCATCAATGGTTATGGTTTTTCAAATCAAGCAGATTAGAAACGTAAATATTTAACGTTCGAATATCGGTATTTTTTTAAATTTAGGAATAGCTTTTCACTTATGTTTCACTCTATCAACCAGGTTGTGTCCTGAATTTTAGATTCTAAATCCAGTCTTTAAATATTTCTTATTTTCTCTCAAGTTAAGACGTAAAAGAGTGGATTTTTGCGGGTTTATTTATATACCTCTTGAATATTCCTTCAAGAGATTTATACGATAAACTTTGTTTGTTACATTCGTTTAATTCTGGTTTAGAGTATATTCAAGTGTAATCGAGCTTTCTGCAATGTTGTGGAATTAATATTGCTAGAGGCCGATAGTTCAGTACAATGATAGCGAATACTAGATGGTTTATCGATGTCAAATATAGATAATTTAAAACTGGTAACCTCTTTCGGGAGAAAAGAGTAAATTAACAATAAATATCCAACAGCCGTGCACAATTAACGCTCTCATTCCATGACCTTTAAGGTGTAGCCTCTCCTGCAGATTAAATTATTTCTTGTACTCAACTTCTATTTTTTTCTGTGTAGAACGAAAAAAATCGAGAGGCGCGAGATCCAAAACTGTAAAAACTAGGGATGTGATTTCACACGAAAGCGAAAAATAACAACCCGAAAATTTCTCAGTTCGTAGACGTTTGGGCCCGGTTTCACCATCTCAGATTAACGTTAGCCTAAAGATGATTCAGCGCTTAACTTAACATGAAGTTAACCTATAGTTTGGGTTTTGAATATCACATCAGACTGTCGGTTAGTTTACGTGAGCGTCATTGGTGGAAGCACGTTTTATTATTTCATATCGCGAAAATATTAACTTAAGAAGATCTAAGAACCGAGTCTTAAAGCATTCTCAGAGCCCGATATTTTTCGGGCTTTCGGGAAGAGTAAATTGTGGGCTATTGGAGATTTTTACTTTTCGTTTGTATCAGCTATTGATGTTGTGTTTTTTCCTTGGTATGCACAGGGTAAGATCGACAGAAAATTGTGGACTCATGGACTGGCGTTAGTGTATGTACGGAGGAGAGAGGCTGTGATTTCGCCGGAGGGTGTAATGGGATCTGGATGGAGAGCGGTCCTCGGAGTGGAACACGGGGCACCTGTTAACCCTGGATTCGAGCAGAGACCACTTCAGTCTCCCAGGTTACAAGTATAATAGACGCTCGGGGGAATGCTTCCCTTCCAACACGTATATGCAAGCAAACACGTCCCAACCCACGGAAAGAGACGAAATGAGACAATTATTCCGGTCCTCTAACGAAATACAACCTTAAACTAGCACCCATCCCACTCTCCCGTATAATTCCATACAGAATCCCAACGCAACTCTACATTGAAGAGCACAACGATACTCGCAAAGAACGTAAAGCTACGCGTTTTGTTTAAAACTGCTAGAAGCGAAAAGAAAGTGTGGCAAGAGCATTGGAGAGAGTGGGCTGGGAAACGCTTGAAACTCAATGGGTACACGAAAGGGTAAATAGAAAAATACAAATCACACTAGTTTCATGTTGAAATGGAGGATGTAATTTTTCCCCGTACCACATTTTTTCAACAGACAAGAGTGGCTCAGTTAGAAAGATACATATATATAACAAAGGTTATATACACGGATGTATAATGTCCAACAGACGTGAGGATTCCGACCTCCCACAACAATGAAATGACTGCAACAAGAAAGTAATGAGGAAAAAGAAGCTAATTGGATAAATTAGAAGTTGGATAAAAAAGTGGCCGGAAGATTTATTAAGGGGTAAGGAACCGCTGAAAGAGGGTAATAGAGGGTACAATGCTGGTTAAACGTGGGAGATTGAGGAAAGGAATAAGAATTCGGGCGGTATTAAAAGGAGGTATGACAAAGAATTTAACATACATACATATCCACCTCGTCGTTCCCTTTGGGGGTAGGTACAGTCGAAATAGTTTAATTTTCGGTCCTTTAATAATTTCATCCCTTGCATGCCTCTTTTGCTTCAGTTACGCTCATATATTGTTTCGTACATGCCTTCCTATTTTTAAGACTCCTAATATTTCTTCTCTTAGGGGTATCTTCCACCAAAGTCTCCCACGACTTCCTCTCACACCATTCAATCTACTTAAATATATCTTTTTCGTTATTCGACACTCAATCATTCTCTCGACATGGTCAAACCAACGAAGCACGCTCCTTTCATACATGTCCATTAACGGAGCATTCATTTCACATTCTTTCATCACCCACTCATTTCTTATCCTATCTCTTGCGCTTTAACTGTAAACACTTCTCAGATACCCCATTCCCACAGCATTAATCTTACTGTTAGCAGCGAGAGTTGAATTCGCGCTAACTTTAAGTCACGGTGGAGGGATACCTACACAGCGAGGAACTATTTGGCGCTGCGGATGGATGCTATGAGCATGCGGGAAGGAGAGAGTTCACGCACGACCACCGAGCACGTCTCTCGGTGGTCGTAGTTCACGTCGCCTGTCCGGACGCGGCAGACAGCCCTGCGAGCCCTGGCTTGGAAGGACACGATCCCTCGCTGTATTAACTCGCAATACAATTGTTTCAAGGGACCAGAGTTTTCACTTAAGCTTCCTGACTGCCTTCTTGTTTGTCACACGAAATCTAACACTTCTCTTACACTTCTCCTGGCATACTCAACTTTCACTACCATAAAGTGAAGAGTACACTTTTTTATACTGCAGTTTTTACTTGCCCTAATTCTACAATCATTCTTCATATTGTCCTTTTAAAAACAACTACTTTACTCGCATAAACCCTCAAATCCAATCTCACTGTTGTCTAGAATTTCAAAAGAATTTTGCTATGGAAAAAAGATAACTTTGCGAAGAAAGCGTTTCATAAAATCCTACCATGGACCTACCAGTTATTTGGTAAAAAACTTGATTGATTGATTTAACCTACTTCAAATTCATTATCCTTAATCCCAGCCCAACTCTTGGATGGTATCCTGGCTTGGCAGGCGTCGGCTGGCAGGTAATCCGTAGATGTAAATCCTATCAACCTCCGATCTTAACTCGCCCTCATGGCATTAAGTTCCGGGGGAGATTTTTACTCCTACATTCCACTCATACATACGGGTTCCGGTAAACGGATTTCTTACTCTCGGAGTATATTTTTCCGAGTTCTACGGGTGATTTTTTATCCTGCTCTGAAAAACTTCAATCTGCCGCTTTATCTAGCTAGAGCTTTTCCCTTGTACGGAGCCGAGACGCGTTCACATAATTCAAAATCTTTGTGCACCCGAAGTGCACTCTCTAAAAACGAGGTAAGCCGTTATCGAAGTCAAGGAAAAGGCTTCATGAAATCGCAGCTTCCGTAGTACCTATCCCTCATTCCACTCAAGGGAACAAATAGGCGACGGAAGTAGGGGGCAAAGATATCCTTTGATATAACTGTTTGCTCCGTGCCTAGTTTTAAAGATTGCTCCAACAACAGTATACTTCTGTTTTTCAAAATATTTATTAAAAAATATATGCATCCATCTTTACTCACAGAGTGTTTAAACTATAAAGTAGAAGATTTATTAGAATTAAAGTAAATTCGGTTTAGTTCTCCACCATAAATTGTTTAATCCGGATATTATTTACTGCAGCCAGCTATTTCTTCCTGCTCAATTCTAGCTCTATTACAACACGATGGTGTTCCCTTCCTAAGTTACTCATAATAAGAGCTGACTCTTGGTTTTCCTCGCGCGGATTTCTCTTTGCTTTAACTTTTATTTCGTACGAATTCGATGTGCTTATGTGAATGATCTACTAATTTGGTTATCATGTTCTGATGTTTTACATGGTCCTTCCCTTGTCTAAATAATCCGGCAGCCCTAGTTTTATCCATTCCCTTGACCTCCAGAAACACGTTTTGAAGGTGAAAAATTCTTTTTTTGTCTCATTTTTTCCATTGGTCGTTTAAGAGGCTGGGGCCAAAGGCATTTTCGCCGATGTCGGATGGCGGTCGTGGTTGAAACATTCCTCAAACCTGTTTAGACCTTGAAAAATATACAAATCATCAAAATATGTATGCCTTTATTAGAAAAACTGATAGAAAAAAACAATATCTTTGAATCAATTTCTCAAACTCAGATAAGGAAAGCGACGCCATAACCGTAGTGCTGATAATTCCACGTAACGTAGTAATTATAGGCCCGAGTTACGCCTGATACATAACATCAGGAGTGGATAATTAATATAGCAAGTTAAACGACCCACAGCTGCTGATAAACACGCAATGACGCACATCACTCAGCGGCGGATTAACAACCCGTCAGGACAGAAAAACAGTCATCTCGCGCCGACGAGTATATCGTGGAGTGCCGAAAATTTCTTAAAGTTCATTACCCCATCCTCCTTATAGGACGTCAAACTGCAAGTCTTTTGGCGCCTTTCATGAAGAGTAGTTTATTACTGATGTCGAAGATCTACCAGCTCTACATCTACTCCTAGAGGTATTTTACCTTACACACGTAACAATGCTAGTTCATTGAAGTCTCGATTACTCGAGGTAATGTGGACTCTTGAGGGCACTTCGGATACTAAATAATTCGGATTACATGGAGGGCTTTTGAGTGAGAATAAATGGAGACCACAAATAAGATATTTCTATGATTTTCTTTACTTCATTTTTTGACAAGGTTGGGATAAAATATTTCTGTGTATTGCCTTTTATTTGGACATTGAACTGATTGCCATACTCTGAAGTTCGTTCTCTTGAGCTAAACTGGCTTGGTCTAGCCACAACATAAGGATCTGTGCCTCGGATTAAACGGAATCTCGGTATATTGGAACTCGGATAATCGAGAGACTATCGTAAAAGCAACGCTAGGTCACTGTTCCGATTATGGAAAACGGTTGCGTCCGACATAAATGAGATAGGTAATATAGCAACACGAATTAGGATATTTATTTGAATATTTTAAGGAGATAGTGACGTGTCCCACCGAGTTGCCTATCACGAGGGAAAAATTATTTGCCTTGAAGAAATTCTGTAGTTCTCGAAGTTCTGTTGTTTCAATACGCCGCGA
Source organism: Pyrrhosoma nymphula (assembly GCA_963573305.1). Taxonomy (NCBI): domain Eukaryota; kingdom Metazoa; phylum Arthropoda; class Insecta; order Odonata; family Coenagrionidae; genus Pyrrhosoma; species Pyrrhosoma nymphula. The sequence goes on from OY754329.1 coordinate 92,002,110, forward strand.
TGAATAGCAACGGGTAACGTATATTCCGCAGAAAGAGGTTACCGTTAAAAAAGTCATTATAGCCATAAGTCCTGGAATCGTGTCGGTCTGCGCTATGGCCTGCCCATTCAATGGTCTGGGGTTCGATTCAAGTTCTGGGAAACATTTCACCTTCGGCGATTTACAACATCCTAGAATGAAGCCGACGTACATCAACCTCTCTTCTGAGAGCTGCTTTACTTGAAGTGAACGCCCCGGGAAATTTGGATAGTCAATTTCGTAGAACGAGAACAGTAAAATGGACTCTGCGATGAATTAATTTCGAATCGGAACCCCCTTCTACTCTTTCGCTCTCCAGCTATGATTCCGAGCATGAGTCTCAAATAGCAAACTTCGTTCTTTGGAGCCATTTGATACCAGTGTCACAAAATTATCCCTCGTTCGATTAGAATGCACTTCATACGGAGTCTTCACCTGCTTCCGACACTGGAATTCCTCGACACACCCTGGAGTCGAGGATGAAATAGAGACACGATTTTTCCTCCACAAAGCCGGAGCACAATCAGGAGAGTGGAAAACAACAAGAGCACCTCCGAATACCCGGGAGGTAAGGAGAGAGACTATGGGAGAAATATTGGAAGTGACACCCTAAAGCCGACAGGCAGAACAGATGGGATATTCCTTCGTTTCTGAAATTTTGGATTTATGAATTTCCCTCGATTTTCCGGGTTACGAAGCAGAAATTTTCATTTTATCCATATGATACGATGATCGGAGTGACTTGTCAAAACAATCATGCATATCAAGGATACATTTATCCATATTATGATTGCGTAATCAAGCTAATTACAATTCAATCGAGCGAGAATTAGGCTCTCTTCCTTCTGTATGTTAACACTGCTACTGTAAATGCACTAAGGTGGAACCTAAGAAGATAATACAGCAATATTTCACTGTAGGTCATGATAGCTCTATGATATAGGATTGCGATGGTTCATATATTCACCTTTTATTCGTATGCTGTTGTATTACCACGAGCGTTGATTTAAGCGATAGCATTCAGCTCCTTTAATGCTACTGACGCAGCCACATATTTATAGAATGTTAGAAGGAATACGTGGGGGTAGACACTGGCGGAGTAAAAGGGACCGAACGGATATCTCGGTAGACTCTCTGGTATTTTAGTGTGGACCGCTATCTTACGATAGGAGCATCCCAGTACTTGATAAATTGTATTCGGTGAATCGTTTAGCAAGAATACACACTTACTTGAATGTCTATGCTCTCAACTTAAATTTCCAGCAAGTAGACTTAAACGTAGCATCAAAATAAAACCTAACACTATTGCAAACATTATTCCATTTACTCTATTCCAGTTTTTCACGACTAGAAGGCTTATCAGCACTGAGCTTATAAATAATAATCAGCGATTATCCGCCACAATTAATAAATTTCTCCATGAACAAGCCTCTGCATTTCGCACTTATAAAATATAAAGAGCGGCATACAAACTGAGGAGTGATTTCAAAATTATATAGATCACTTGAATGATTTCTTCTAATTCTAAAGCTCATAATTTACTAGCAGTAGTGATTAGAATACTGTACATGACTCTATAGTACCAACTTTGTAAATCTTTACTGTCCACTGATCGTATATTTCATTTTTACGTTTGATGATCCAGATGATATCTAATATCCTACCTGACACATTGCTACTCATTACAATAACGAAACTAATTATTATTTTGGGCCCGTAATCTCACCTGCCTTGTAATAGGTAGAGTTGATTAATTCAATTAATGTCCCTCAGAGACTTCCGGGTAGGCCACTGATAACAGCGTTCGGCTTCTGACTAGAAGGCGACTAAGAACATAGATGAAACTCCTTGGAGCACATCCAATCAAACCCAAGTTCTGCGATTTTCCGGTAACTAGAACATTCTGGGAGAAAAAACATGGCACAAAGAAAAGCAACAATCACTCCTACACTGAGGAGATAAAAACACATGCCATGAGGCGTAGCCTCCGAGATATACAGGCCGTAATACTACTCCCCACCCCCCCCCCCAATTTCATTTAGTAGGCCTACGAAAAACGTGGGAAATGCGTTTCCTGTGTATTTCTTAATATGGCAAGGTTCAACAAAGTTAGGAAATTATTTCTTGTCATATGCCGCATTTCAAGGCCCACTTTAGTTTCAAAAAAAATATTTATGCACTTGGATAAGCATTCGTCTTATTTTAGCCGGGCTTTCAAGACAATTATTATTCGAAAACGGAAAGAAAAATTATCGATGCGAATTTAAATTCTACTGTGATTGCGGTAAATATATTTCCCTCACATTCTTGATCGACAAACACGACCTGGAACCAAATATGGTAGGTTAAGGAGACAATTTGATTCAATGCTATGCAAATAATATAAGTACAAACGGATACTGATGACTTACACTGGATTCTGAGTGTCATACGATGCAAATTCTCAATGGAGGATGAAGACGTCATATACTTCAAATTGTCTTTTAACGCTCCCCTTTGTTACATAACCAACCTCTGCTCTCATGGTACTCAAAGGACAATTTGTTAGATGGACATAAAATCCAATAAATGGCAAATAAAAATCTGATTCACTTTCTATAGGCCTCCTTTAATTCCGTGTACTTATATTGTGATAAAATCACATTGCAACGATTTATGAATTTCTGCAGCTATCGGTTATGATGCATTATATCATTTAACAAAAATCTACGGTACTAACCAAGCCATAATAAACTTTTATTAGAATGTTTTTCAATTATCTCCATAAGATCACACCCGATTTTCGGCCTGCTATTTGAAAACAGATGACGATCGAAATTCGGGTATTCAGGCCTGTATATCTCGGAGGCTACGCATGAAGCTAGTAATGAATAAGAAGCTGGTAATGAATAAAAAACTGTTAGCTGATAAAACCGACCTTAGTTAAAGACAGTTTTTTTAGCATTATTAGTCCATAAAAGCCTTACTGCTTCTCAGAAAGTGCTTTCTAATTTGGCTGATAGCAATCCCTTTTGATGTTTAATATTTCTCTATGAATAAATAACAGGTAATCGGCATGTTTTTCATTCAAAAAAATTACAATAACAATTGAGTAAGCATGTTTACTCTATGCTATAAATACATAATGGATGAGAAAAGTTATTATTAGATATTTATGAATTCTCAAATATCTTTCAAAATGAAAAATATGTATGTCCATCCCAAAATGTTTCTTTCTTCCCAAAAATCGCAGCTTCTGATAAAATTTGAATTTTCGGGAACAAGCAAAGCTACCCTCCCTCAAACAGAGTATATGGATCGATAAATTGACAATAAGTGAATGGCAATTAATAATTCAGCTTGATATCAATTACATAATTTATGTAACTTGAATGTATTCTACTAGATGTTGAATGTTTATATTAGCCGCATAACGCCTTTTTTCCTTTTCATAAACTCATTTGTTCATTATATTTTATCTGTGTTCTACAGAGATTTTTTTGTTATTTAAATATCGTATGTATATTCAAAACGCTTTCTTCACCGTTGAAAATTGGGATTTTTGCCCGTAATACGTAATAATAATTACTATTATAATTGTAAGAACACGTGGTGGGGAGGCAACGTACTCCATCTGCAGTTGATACTATTATCTGAACGAGAAGGAACGCTGGTTTCAACCTGGACAGACTAACACAGGTGTTGTAGACATATAAGGAATGACAACTAATCAGTAACTTCACGTGTGAGTGCTGTGGAGGTTAGCGCGATTTAAGTGTGCTTTCCTCCCCAACGACAAAATAATTCTTGAGGCAATAGTATAATCCTTTCATCATGTATCATTTTTATGAAAATCAAAAAAGGCCCGGTTGAGTATGCTACAATTTTTTAATGATATCAACTGCTTCATATTAGCAATCAATGATGTTAATCATATATTACGCGAGTTTTATAAGCAAGTAGGGACAGATGACGATGTGCTGGGCATAGTGGGAGAGGACGCAGCAAAATTGGGTGGTGGAAGGAATGTTACAGAAGAATAATGAATATCATATGCATTGAAATCATTTGCACTGACCGGGACTAAAACCCGAATCACTTGATTTATCACACGAAATCGATGGGTTTAGGTTCGAGTCCCGGTCAAGGCGAATGAGTTTACATCTGTGGAATTACGCACTCATGTGCACTTGTGAGTGACTCCAAACATGTGATTCCGTGACTAGTCCCGGTATCCTCAAAATTCCTGATGAGGATGATAGGGCGGACAATTTCGGAAAGCGTGAGAGATGGTGGAGAAAAATAGTAATTGCGTGCGGTATAAAAGGAGAATTAACATATGATGAGTTTAAAAATAGAGTAGATATTAAAAAAGGATAGTTTCATGAAGTAAATATGCGTCAAATTAGGGTTCCTCGGGTCTCCAACCGGGTGAGAAGTTCAATTTTCGTCGACGTTTCGAGGTCCATATGGCCCTCGTCTTCAGGGTCAAACATTGATGCCAAAATTCTAACTAATCAAAGGAAACTTGAATGAGAATCGGCACCACACATTGCGGACAACCCTAGGCATCCACATCAGCATCCCTGATGACGAAGGCATGTAGTACACGGGTCCTCCGCGCTGGGACCAACCCCCTCCCCGGGTCTGCAGGCTCACGCCTATACCCCAGGTTCGAGGAAGGCTGCGGAAATAGGAAGGGAAAAAGGATAGGGGTAAAGGGTATGGAAATGGGTAGCTTTGGACCCCAGTGCCATGAATAGGCAAAGGAGCTTAAACCGAAACGCGAAACAAGCATTTTTTATTCTGCGTTGGCTACGATTCATCCTATGAGTAGATAGATAGATTGGCAGTGTGGGACCTCAAAACGTTGGAGAAAATGGAACCTCTCACCTGGTTGGAGACCCGAGAATTGATTAAATTAACTCAACAGATTCACCGGGAAAGCACCAGATCTTTCATAACTAACCATTATAGGGAACTCCCACCTCGGGAAAATAATAGGCAGGACTTTCCGGGGACCAGCCATTTATTTTATACAATATGATGCATTAGATTTTCCGTTGCATCAATTAATATCTCAGGCCTTTCATCATAGTCCGTATTTTTCTATTCATTCATTCATTACAGTAATCTACCGGTTAGAAGTAGGTTATGATGAAAGTCAAAGAATATCCAACGTACTCTTACACGTGCCGTGCCCTTTCTAACTCTAGTACTTATTTCTTTATCTCAGCATAAGTCCTACCTTTCTTTATCCCGTCCATAAAAACTATTCTCTACCTTCCCCATCCCCGCTTACCCAACATCCTACCCTCTATCACGGCCTTCAGCAAACCATCGCCCCTCATTACCCATTCCAGCTACCTACCCTGTCTTACCCTTATCTCATCTATAAGTTTCCTCTCCTCGCCCACCATGTCAAGCACTTTCTCATTTTTCTTCCTTTCCGTCCAACGCACCTTCGCCATCCTCCTCCACACCCACATCTCAAAAGCCTTCAGCCTATTTTCGTCTTCCTTTCTCAAGGTCCACGTTTCTGCCCCGTACAACGCCACACTCCATATCAAGCTCTTCACCAGCCTCTTTTTACATCCTTACTTAAGGTCCCCGTCATCAGCTCCCTTCTATTATTGAACGCTTCTTTCGCTAGCACTATTCTCCTAATGTCTTTACTACTATGTCCTGTTTCTTCTAGCGTACCTACTACACAAGTAATTAAATTGTTCTACTTGCTCCAGCTTGTGACTTCCGTCTCTTATCACCAGCTTCGCTTTCTTTGTCCTAGAGAATCTCCTTCCTGTTGCTTTCTTATTATTAATCTTCATCCCGTATTTCTCACACTGCATTTCCAGTGCATCTACTAAAGTTTTCAATCCTTTCGATGACCGACTGACCAACGCCTGGTCGTCTGCGAATCTAACCGACTTTATCCGCTGGCCTCCTACTTTCATTCCCACATCTAGCTCATCCCATACCTCTCTTACCATTTCCTGAGCATAGATGTTAAAAAGTAAAGTCGACAACCGGCACCCTTGCCACACCCCGCGATCTATAACTGTCCACCCTGATTCACCGTCATCTACCCTAACCTGAGCCCTCTCCGCAATATATTAGTTTCGGATGAGTCTCCTATCACGCCAATGTATTCCTATTTTCCCCAGTATCTGCATTAGTTTCTCCCATTTTACTCTGTGAAACACCAAGTAATCTAAATTTCTTAAGAGGAAAAGCCCCAAATTAGAGATTTCGTAAGCGAGAATAATTTCAGAGATGGAAGAACTGGCTTCCCATTCCAACTCCTCCCTCTTCTCTTGAGTTCGGATGATCGCTCCAGACGCACACTTTGGATTTCATGCGAAAGGCTGCGGAGATGCAGGAAGCGAATGAGGGAGATGGAGGGAAGGCCATTCGTCGCCCCCTCCGGGGAGAGGGGGTCTATAACTAATGGCCAACTCTCCCACTTAAAACGAAAGCTTTAGGGGCTGAAGCCATGGGATGGGAGCTGGAAGGCTGGTGGAGGCATTTGACGATTGAAACAAGGGATGGAGAAGAGTCATTTACGGGCAAAGGGTTATAAAGTGCAAGGTGTTCACGTAAACAGTACGACGAATAGTTCGCTGAGATGGGATCCAGACCCTTTATCCCCTTCTGGTGATCAGGGGCGCCGCCGAAACCAATTCCGAACAACCACCCACGCCCTCTACTGAGGGTTTGAGAAATAATGGCGGGCAATCGAAAATTCCACGTGGCGACTGTTGCTCTATAATCATCGCTCTCCGTTATGTGACTTCTGGATGGCACAATGAGAGAAAAACAACGGTCAACAACCTTTGTTCTACACGGAGCTTTGCAAGACCAATCCGAATATTTACTCAACAATATTTTACTAAACAATTGCCAAAACAAAAAACACGTACGGCGTTGTTCGCAGCTACACGCAAATATTTGCGAAGGTATCACTAAAATGGTATGGGTGCAAAATTATCACCAATATGAGGAAATCAGCCACAAAAATATCGGGATTTAGACCCGGATCTCTTCATTGTGAGTCAGATGTGGAAGCCAGTTATAATACCATTCTTTTTTAATCAATGACGAATTTCCGGGAGGATGCGTAGATTCAAATGCCAACTTGTTCTTCTTACCACTAGTCTATTCTGCACTATAATCGAGCTTGCTCACTATGTGCGCCACCATCGCGAAGGGATAACTCAACATTGCCGATTTTCACCCGTTTTAATACTTACGTTCCTCACCATAGGTCAGGAAAGGTAAGAAATAAAAACAAATTAAAATAATTCATTCCAAAAATCAGGAGAAATTACCGATGATGCTTATTTTAAAGAGTTCAACATTCTATCGGTTGAAAATTTATTGCAGTATATTATAATCACTGAAAATTATTTAAGGTATAAATACAAAAAGAAAAGAGTGTACTATAAAAATACTGAACTTAGAAAAGTTAATAAATATGAAGTTCCAAGATATTTCACACACAATGGTTGCAGACAATTAAGTGTTTACGTTCCAAAACTGTTCAAAAATATGGGTTATGATTTAAAAAATATATAATCTATAAGGGAAGTAAAGAGAAGGATAAAAGAATGGTTGTTATCCACATAAATTATGTTGCTAGTGCTAAATTTAAACAACACTGATAAATTATAAAAGGCACCTGATAAGCCAGAAATTGCTTAGCAGGACCACAACGTTATAAAATTGAAAAAATGATAAAATAGAGTGTATTTTATATGATTTATATTATATTATTTTTATATGAGTTAGATTTAATATTTAAGGTATTGAATTGGTACATTTTTTTTTATTTGCTAATATTAAATAAAATGGTTTCTTCAATGAAGACTAGCACTAACATTTTTTCCTAAAAGATGCCTTTGTATCATGCAACGAAGACGTGTAATAGTGGATACTTATTCTTTCACATAGGCAACCAATCCACGATAGCGACCTACCGTTGGTGGTGCACTATCAGTAGCACACGCTGCAATATTGGTTACAGGTAAATGTTTTTATTTTTTCAAAAAAATGTTTTTACAGTCGGAAATATTGACATTTCTTTTGTTTCAACGTCAAGATTTTCAGTAAATAGAATTTTTTCTCGCAATGTATTCAGTTCGTCAAAGTATCGCACGTATACCATTAATAGGGCTTTATTATTGGCAATGAAAGACTAGTCCAACTGCATTGAACATTTAGTATTTTGGAGAATAGAGATTAGTTGGTTTTCAACATTGCCTGCTATTTCATCAATAAGTTGCTTCGTAGTATTTGCGCTAAGATGCATGGTTTTAACAAAATCGGAACCATCATGATGCATTACAGTAGATAAATTCCTTGATATTCCAGGGTATTAAATATATATATGATTCCAGGGTATTATCAAGGTTTTGCCAATATTATGGATTTTGCCAGCTGATATTTGATAACTCGCAATTTACCCGTCTTCGTTCTTGTCACTTACTTTTTTAAATGAGGATGCAATTGCTGGGCAATCTTGAAATGTTTTGTAGATCTCTTGAAAATATTCTATTAGTTTGTATTTTTCTTTAGGATGATTTGTTACAAGATGCTCCTGAAATCGACTTGGCTTCATCGTTTCCTTTGATAACGTTTCGTGAGACATTAAACACATCGGAGGTTGTTTATTGGTTTCAGGTTCGACAAAACCCATTTTCAAGTATTCTAGTAAATAGCCATGAGCGTATTGTTGTAGAGTGTAGCGTAAAATTGTTGTTGAACATCAACGTGCTTTATGCAATAGACCCCACATGCTCACACCTTGCAGAACATCTCCCGAGTCTAAATCACCATTTGAATTTCTCTCCTTTTTTGTTTCATAGTCAGTAGCTCAACGGTCGTGTCTTTACTTATATTAGTAATAATTTGTCACTTTTTACCTACGCCAGTTGATTTTTTTACACTGTTTATATACACTTAATTACCGTTCCACTCACAATCATTCCTTCCTTCTAACCCTTCTTTCCCTTCCTCCATTTCCATCCCTTGTTTCATTGAGGTTTACCTTCTTTGACTGCTCCATCCTCTCCCAAATCCTTCCTTTCCCCTGCCAGGTTCTTTTTCATAGGTACCTTATACATTCACACATAGCATTGGGCGGCTTTCTTTGAGGACAAGTCACGATTTTAAGGGAGTGGATGAGGAGTGGAGAAAAAAACTCTCGTCTGTAAAGGCCCGTTTACACGATGCTTACACTTCAGTTCTGAAAATCAAACTGAATTCAGTATGCTTAAAATCGTACTGTGTAAATGGTGTTATCGTATCCGTTGAAAGGATCGATTTCGATTATATCAAAACTTCAACAAAAGGTGCTAAAGGGTACACAAAAACGTTCAGATTATTTATAGCGTCGCGAGTTCAGCAGCTAGCCCCCTGAGAATCAGAATATGTACCACAGTTAATCTCGTCAATGCCTGGAATCTGACATGGGGACGTGAAAATACAGAACTCAAGTAACTTTTTCAAATCTTCTAAAATCAGCAGTAAACCATCTTGACTCGAGTCATTCACCTGTTCTTATCACCGAAGAGGAGACGCAAGTCGCTTTTCCATACACTCACATCATGTCAGCTAATTATTTCAGTAGTATTTAGATTCATTAATTCTTATTTTTTAGTATGATAGTTGTGAATATTCTTAGTCCAGTAAAAATGGTATAAAAAAACAAGAGATAATACAATTTAAAACAAGGTTCGTCAATCAAATTGAATAACGAGATTATACGGCGCACTCGGAATGAAAACACCAATTCACAAAGGGTTCTTGGGTTTAGCTTAGCGTCGCGCTGAAAAATTAATATCGGAACAGGACCATTGCCTTGATCACACAGTTCCTCTGAGAGATTTAATGGCCATGAAAAAGCACAGCGAATACAGACTTGTTTATGACACTTCTTGGATGGACTTAAATGAAACATCATCCAAGAATCGCTAACCTTGCGTCGCATATGCAAGTCATCAATAACCATATCTCATCCAAAACATTCCAAGCTCCTGTAAATATATTCCGTTTGAGAAATCAATCCACGGTGCACAGTCTAATATGATGCTCTTCAAAATCACAAGGCGATAGGATGCGAAACTTTGTGCCACAGAGAATCATTGTTATGTAGTAAAATGGCATTACTTTCTTTGGAATCCACGCGTTTTGCAACGTCGCAATCTAATTTTATCGAGCAGGCAAAGCGACAATTGGTCGCGGTATCTACCAGAGGAAGACAAGGAGCGGGCAAAGAAACGTGAGCGTTCTGTTGACATCAAAGCCAAGGAACGCGGTGGCCTTGATTATAGTGGCATCATCTTGGAAGCAACACTCCCCGAGTAATTTTCTTGAGGTTTGCAGCCGCTGCGTGAGTCCAATCGGCATGGTGAATTCCGTATTCCGCAGCTAGGGAATAATTTCCTAGTGCTTCCAGGAAGGTAACAAGGAATGGTGGATCTCGGGATAAAAGAAAGGGATTACTCCGCTCAAACGAGATTTTTTCATTAAATCCTCTTCTGGGGGTACTAGGATTTAACAAGATAGGCCTGATTTTACAGTGTCTAGTTAAAAGTGTTCTCGTCATAACCCATGTGAATACACTCTCCCGTCGATTACACTCACGTCAACTAAACAACATTCTGCTACTTTATACGAAACCTAAACTCTCAGTCAAAATCTAATTTAAGAAAAGGCTACGTCATATGACGGTTCACCTCAACCAGACATACTAAAACTGGGTCTAAGTGTACCACAGGTGTGAATTTACTGAGGGTATACCATCACGGTTTAGCTAACACTGTAGCGTATTGAGAAATCTATATTACACATGAAGATGTTAGTGTGTTAGTAGTTAGTCAGTTACATGGTCATATCTCTTCCATAAATACATACCAGTGGAGAAAATTCTACCTAATCCCAGCATGGTCGGGTTCCCTTCGCGTTCATTCTATCCACAAGAACGTCCGAGGGCAACCAAATTTAAGCTATTCCACTTATCGTTGAAATGAATCTAGAATTTATGGAATAAATGAAGGTGAAGCCAAATAAATTGCAAAGAAAAAACGTACCATCCGAGGCTGATGACAGAATCAACTGAAATAACAAAAAAAAAACAAATAATTTTATCCGAGAAGACCGTCTAAGTCATGAAAGAGTTTTACAGAACGCAGCATATCTGAGCATAGGAACAACAGAAGAGGGCCGACATGAAAGTGGCCAAAATGATGTTCCCATCACTTCGGCTTGGAGGTACATGATGGAACGTAGACCAAACTATTATTAACACAAAGTGGAACGCGATGTGAACCCCACAATGCTGATATCAACAACGCGGAAACCTACGAGTGAACAAGACTCGTTAAATCCTTTTATTCTATATGAGTGCACATTCCATGAAATGTCAAATGTATCGGACTCCAAAATCAATTGAATAGTCTCTGTCCCTCTTTCTTTGTTCCAAACACCCCTCCTCCTATCAGAGCCCACCTGACACGATTTGCGTCGCCGAAACCTGAAGAATTCTCTAATCCTCTGATCTCAGGGAGTATTTAATTTATCCTTCATTGGTTACCGTTTGTCTATATGGCCGCTTACCGCTCTTCCAACAGTTTTAATTTTTAGATTCCCATACCGTTATCCATCGGTATGTGAGATATTCTATATATATATATATATATATAGAATATAAACATTTATAAATCATAAGATATTAATCGATTCAAATTATATAAAAGTCTCCTACTCTCGCTAATTGCAGTGCGGTGATATGAGGGACAAAAACTATTCTGACAGAAAAACCACAGTTTTCAGGATAGGAGATCAGAACACTCTAGGAATAGAATAACAGATGTCAGCAAAGCGTAAAAATGTACCCTCGAAGAACAAAACCGTGACCACAGTTAACGAAAAATAGGTAAAGTTGAAGATTTATTCGCGCATAAAAGCCAAATATATGTCCACTGATGAGAAAAGCAATCCAACCCTCTTCATCTACCATTACGGTAAATATAGCTTTAACACACTGTACCTTGAAATAGGATTCATCGAAAATTTTACTCATGAAAACGAATTCGCAAGTTTGACTTTAATGTGTTCAGCCCGACAAACGTGCCGAACGGTTCCCTAAACATTTTTCCCTTTCACCATACAACGGCAAATCCCTCCTCATCTGGACACAGGATATGGCCCCGCTTAAACCCCTCCTACCTGCCCCTTAGGCTTTCATATCACTTTTTATGAAACCTCTCTGCGGTGGATTTCCCAGAAAGTGCTTATATCCGCCATTCTCCACGGGAGGTTTACTAAATCAAAAATCCATTTAAAATATCTCTCCTGGTCCAGGCGATCAAGGCAACATTCAACTTTTTGAATGGGAACAAAAACTGCCATCGGCAACCAATAGGAAAAGGCCTACGGGGAAGGGAGGATAGGGGGAGCTACGGACCAATCAATAGCTTCGAGGGATGTGCCATGCGCTTATCATAAATTCCGAGATAAATTGCTTCTTTCATCACACGGCATGAGTTACCACACGGAGCGAGTATGATAAATGCGCATTGTGAATAATTCCGAGAAATGTCGGAAGACGTGAAAAATGGAAGGAGAAAAAGAAGCAGGGGTGAGGATAGGAAAAACATAAGGGAGTAAAGAAGTAAAGAGATGAAAGAAACGAGGGGAGAGAGGAAGACGGAAAAAAACCTTTACCTTGCTCGGAGAATGAATTTCTTAGTGGAACATCTGAAATGTGCAAAAAAAATAATCTGGATACAAATAAAAGACGGAGTCAAAAAATAAAAACAAGAAATGGCTTAAGAGGTATTATACGCGGAGTCAGCATATTCAACGAATGCTAAATAATAAAGGGAGGAAAGTCAAATTTTCGGCGCCAGCAGTGTGGTGCCGTATTGATAAGTCGAAAACAAGCTTTCATCGAGAGCATACACATAGTTAACAGAAGTGAATGGGATAAAGTTCAAAACGCAGTAAAAGGTGCCAGACTAGCTTCGTTATGCGCTTTGATGGAGCTTAAATACCCCACTTTAAGCCATGGGTCGATAAGGATTTACGTTGGATGCTATAATTTTCATCAAAAATGAAAATAATGTTCCCTTTACTTTTTTTCCAATGGGTAATCTCCGCGGGTAAAGACATGCATATGACGTTTACAGACTTAAGTTGAAGGCATTAAATTCTAGCAACAACCAAACCAGTTTCACTAAGGAATTAATATAATTTGTATCACGAAGATTGTGCTATATACTTCACTCGCTTTCAGTTGTTTTCTCTTCACTCAATTCGAGTCTCTCAGTTTTTTTTAAAGCTGAGACATGATCTATTTGGCGAGTACACTATCGAAAACCGTGCTTGTATTATCGAACTCTACCTTCTTAATCGATGAAAGTGTCATGCTCTTATGCTATACATTACCAATGTATTAATTTCCTCAATATTAAACCAAACATTTTATCTCGTTTCTACTCAGTCAAGCAGATACTTTCTGATCTTAAAATATTACGGATTGCATTCACGTTTAGAGAAATCTGTCTCAATAATTTCTAATTCAATAATTTGTAATTCAAGAATATTCTAAATTGAAGCATTCAAAAATACATCAAATAAATCATAAAGAGCAGAGTAAAGTCCGTATCAACGCAAAAGCAATTCTGTATGAACACTTCTAGGATCACTCAATAGAAGGTATGCGTCTTAATAAACCTATACACTAATAAAATAGCATATGAACAATGCAAGGAGTTATCAACAGAAGCTTACGTCTTAATGCACTTGTAAAACGAGCATCCGATTTCAAAAATAAATTGACGTCGACCGAATGAAATTGTTATAATTCCGAACGAAAAACTAACTAATAACCGAAATGATACCAACATAATCGCTTCAGATTTAGAATAAAAGGTATCTGGTTGATGGTAATCAATGGAGAAATCAGCTAAATAAAGTTGCGTAGTAAAGACTGCGCCGCATAAAGAAGCAAGTTTAATGGCAAATGGACGAATTCCCGAATTACGGCAAATAAAATGGTCGCTGCCCTAATACCATAAAGAGCGCGTAACTGCAGAAACTGTTCTAGAAGTGCAATTAAGTGTTGAACGTAAAACGGACTTAGGTAAATGAAGATCAAAGTGCTTTAAACAATTCATGATGGTGTCCTTTTAGTTCCCGCTTCTGAAAGATGTGGTGTTTCTTTTCAATAGAATCAACCTTCATAACCCTTATTAACATTGCATAATAAAATATATTGTAGGACTTCTTACGAATGTGCCATTAAAACAAAGCAAAATTCAAGGAATGAAAAACTCTGGGTAAATAAGAAAATGATACGCAACTGCATATTTGTTGTAAATGTTGAAAACAGAATGCTACGGTTTACATTGAAGTTTACACATAATTTCATCATCGTATGGTAATGTGATTAGAGCAGGAGGCAAATAGCGCGTAACTGTGAAAAGCGTTTACAAAGAGGAGCAAAAAACCAGACGTGTAAATTAACTAACCCCTTACATGCACCTAGCAATTCTGAGTTTGAGTCCCATCTGACGGACACAATACTGCACCGAAAGCTAGATTCAAGAGAATACGTTTGATCAGGGATTCGGATACTTTCATAAGATCGTGGCCACAGACTGATTTCGACTTAGGGGAACTATACGGTTAAATTAATTAGAAGATTAAATTTATGACAATGGTTCTTGCTGATGTTCCTCCAAGGCTAGTTCCATTTTATATTAACCCTCATATATTCCGCCGTACTTCCAACCACGAGGAGGCCTGGAACTGCACAGTTCTGACAATTTTACTCACCTCAGTTGAGAAGTGTTTGCGAGGTATGAGATATTGATTTTTTAAATTTAAGGGCATGGTAGGACACGAGGCTAGACACATGCCATTTTGGTTGCAGGGCCATCCATATGGTGGAGCTAATTGCACCTCCATGGGTGAGTAGCCACATTGACTGAATGGGAGACCTGTCAGGCGTAATTTATGAATGCAAAACTAACTCCGCTTACGAGCAGCAGAATGTTGAGCAAGAAATCAGAGAATCAGGAACACCTCGGGGCAGCTCTTAACACTGAAGAATGAGGCGAAATATTCCTTTACATGGGCAAAAAATATACAAAAAAATTAATGAGTACCAATATAATCAGAATTGTTTTATATCAAATAAGTGGTCGAGCCTTGCATAGTCCTGACTATAATATCACCAAGGAAAGAGAGTCTTCCATGACGTTCCCTTCAAAAAAACTCCCTCCTTTCTAGTATTAAATCCCTCTTAAAATCTGTTTCTTTTTCCTTTCTTAAAATCGTCCATAATTCCCATTCTTCTTCTTTACTTCTCATGCTTAACCTACATTCAACCACCAGTTATCTTCTTCAACCTATCGCAACCTTTCTGTACTTCAACCTCCATCGTTGTTTCCAATGAGCCTCTTTTTCTCTTCTACCATATATAGCTCCTTCTCATTTGTTTTCTCATCGAGAATGCGAAAACAGCAGTTCCGGGGCAATGAACCGTAGCGAATAGCCAATTGAGGCAGCGAAGAAGCTACCAGCTGCCGAGCACTACTAAGATCCGGAGGACAAGGCAATTGCAATCCGCCTGTTGACCCGAAGGCCGAGGAAACCCGTACAGCCTCGGGGACACGAGTTTGTGTAAACTCGGGTGTCTCGACCCCTCGGGAATCTGACGACGAGGCAATTGCATCTTATCCCAGGGGCATGCGGGCCACCATGGGCGTCCGGGAAAGCAAGCGGGAAGTGGTATTGCTAGGGGGATTAGCGGGCCATGATTAACATGGATGTAGCAAGGCTTGAGCGTTCATGGTTGGGATAAACGAACGTATTATATCAACGCAGCGTACAATATTATGTAATATACGTCCAATTGTACAAGCATATAAAGCACAAATGTGTAAAAATTATTATACAATGATTATCTGATTACCCGTCAAATATGACGGAAAATACCCAGTCATGCAAATCTTGTTAGTATAGGTTATATTTAGATGTTTTGTGTAGGTTTTTTCACGCTAAATAATCTAATATCTGGAGGCCATTATTAATGCTTACAAAATATACTAGAGCAACATTTCTGACCGTAGCTACATGATTTCTATGCAAATTTGATGTGGGGCTTATGAGTTTGAGTTAGGGCGTGTTTATTTTTTCAATTTAAAGTTTATTTCGGTCGAAAATGGTAATTCGGGGATTTTTACAGATATACCTATGTGATGCTTAACGAAAAAATGGCACAAAAACCAACTAACTCGGTTCAGCCGTTTTATCCATAATTAGCATCACCCCCGCCCTCCACCGGACTTGGCTTTTATTAGTATCTGTAGATAAATCAAAATTGTTAGGAATAAGTAGGTGTACTTGGACTAAATTAAGTCCTTATTACTCATGACAAATCTTGTTTTAAATTAAAATTCTTAAAATATTCGTTTCTGAGCAATGGTGTTACCACAGTAAGTTGAATAATGAACTGGGAATATTCTTCTATAATGATTTATAAGTATAAGAATCACATATCAAATTGCGTCATGAAATACAATCTAAAAAAGGAATATTTCCATTTCACCATTGAATATGGAACATCTCCACCACAATCATAAGCATGTCTTAAAGCTATAACGTGGCTACATTACAGTGAATAGAAATCGGAAAGAGCTGAACTAAAAATGGTTTTAATAGAGAGGCTGAAAAGGCATTCCCTAACACGCCAAATATGAATATTCCAATGTGATACTAATCGAGACAGATTTAAATCACAGCAGAATCAGGCTTGTTGATTTAAATAAAATAGTTTTTAAAAACTGAATTACTCCTTTTTAATACGCATTTTTCGACGCAAATTAATTCTAGAAACAAAATTATAGCAAGATTTTCGAAAAAGCAGTGGAAATGATGCACGAATTTTGTCCCTTTGTCCTGGAGAAATGGATAACCGCACATGAATGCGTGGTGGTGATGTCATGTTACCGTGCACCCTAGCTCCAGGCCGAACAACCGCCGAGGGATTTGACCCACGCTCGGCAGCAGAATAGAGGTGGAGGGGGTATAATAGACGCCACGTTAAGGCCTCTAGAGGTAAAGTGATTTACAGATCGATGGAGGGAACTGTTTGCGATCCCGAAGGAATGCAAAAGCGTTACGGTCTTATCCTGAATTCATTTGGGATATTTGGAGACGGGCATTAAGGACAAAAAATAATTAGATACCGTATGAATATCTGCAAGACCAAACGTAGGTGGAGCTGTATAAAACCATGGAAAATATTGATTGGGAATGAAAATGACTGAAGAAATACAATCGTTCAAATCATCATGGATAAAAGAGCATGACTGTGTTTAGAGCCTAAGTCAGGAAGCTATTCTAGCTCAACGCACAATGCTCACTATTCACTTGCATCCATACTTAGGAGTGAAACAAAGTAAACAAATAATTTGCTCTAACTGAGCAAGTAGGAACTATCATAGTAGAGATACTCGAGATTAAATTATTAATTTCAATTCAATTATGATGCGTATTTGGTTAATTAAATGCATTTTGATCTCACCTCAGAAGCATTATCATAGGAGAACACAGGGTTATTGGAATGTAATCAAGATTTTATATCAAATACTTTACGGAAACGCTAGATAATTTGGTGAACGGGAGTGCTGAATACTTCGTCCCAACGCAACTTGAATGGAACCTCCGTCATAAAAATTTGGCGAAAAATCAAGAGCTTCTGAGAAAAAATTCCCATTTATCAGAAATTCTGAGTTTGGAAGGGTCCAATATTTCACAGGATACAAGAAAAATAAATGAATAGCATGTCACCTACATTGGGGGAATCCGAAAGTTTTTGTGAAGTTGCCCCTAATCTCGGTATAAGGGGAAACAAATGGCTGACAGTAAGGAAGGAAGGATTGTGGAAATGGAAGTTTTAAAGATCGGCATATAATTTGATGTCCCAAAATAATTAATTATTGAGACCTCAATAAATAAAAACGAAAGTGACAGCGGAATTCAAAATGCAAAAAAATAAGTTCAATAGATCATGGTAACTGTCGATTTTGCCCAGCACCATGGTACCTAATGCGAAATCAATGAAAAAATTTAGAGTAGTTATTTCGCATTCAGTTTTCCTTTTAAACATTTTGACAGCCTCGAAAACGTAACTTTGCTGCTCCCCATGGAAACAAAATACTCAACTTGGAGAAACTGAGTAATCATGCCATACGTTTTCCATTATAAAGAGCCACCCAAAAAAATAATGCTTGTGGACATGTCTTATACACCATGAGAATGGGCATAATTGGGCAGAAAAAAATAAAATTTATGGACAGGTAAAAACAAAGAGATTTTACAATCAAGTAATAAAGACGCATGCATGTTGAACCCATAGCTTCTATACCCCAAGCTCCATTAAAACGATAAGAGTCCAATGCTTGGATCAGGCATTAACTCCAAGCGCCAAGTTCCAGAATTTTCTACCATTAGCAACCTTGATAGACCCAAACTATATCCTTGGGAGGCTCATTCATTAGCGAAAAAAGAGTAATTGCTTGGTTAAGCGCCAATTTTACTCTCTCATCGGGAAGAATAACATTGGAATTATTCGAAAATTTTAGGTTCAAGTAATCACCCCCTTTCCCATCCAGAGAATCCGCCTATGTTCGTCAGACACACTGAGAATTTCGTGGCCGCACCACGTGTGATATAATTAATCGACGAATCCGAGCGGATATCACTTAGAGGAGGGCGTCGTCAACGGCGCGTTCGCTCCCCCCGGCTAATTAGCGTGCCATTACGGAATCCGCCAGCGTGCCGATTGCCTCGTTCCTCCCACCTCTTCCCCCCCTCCCTCCTTCCGCCACAGGGGCAATTTATCGCGCCTTGTATTAATCTCGCTGAAATGGACGAATCCATGACGGGGGAAGGGGAACGGGGCTCTACTCCTCTCCACCCAGGAACCACCCAGGCGGAGAGTCAACGCCACACTAGCCCCACTACAACAAGGCCGTCCCCGGTGGCGATGAGTCAGTGGATGCCGCTGTCATCTTTGTCATATCCCCCGGCGCCACCCCTATCTGGCGCCTAGCCATAACTATGGCCGTGCAATATCACGACATTTCGATTGTGATGTGCGATGCACCAGACACATCGCATTTCGATATTGATTTTCTGTTTCATGACATATTTCGCCGTGCGATTTTATTCTAAACGAGGATTAGAGCTATAATCCGTGAAATGCGATATCACAGGATATGCAATAGCATGCTGTACTCGATATTAGGTGATAAATATCGTCTTTCTTGGAATAAAAAGTTGGGTTGTTCAACAATATTGACATTTTCTTATCACTCTGGGGATGTACTGAGGTAGAGGAGACGGGGGATAAGAATAGGAATGTTTTAAGGGGAGCCAAAAAAAAGGGATTTACCTTATGTTGAAAAAGTAGAAAGTTTTAAGAAGGAACCGTTACATTGGACCGCCGCGTTCGGATAAATATCTACGCTTGAATACAACAGCCCAACCAAGCCGGGAGGGACTACGTGAAGCAGTGGATGCTTGGACGTCAGCTATGGCGGTAGATAAATTTAAAAAGGGATTTGGATAGCTGAGGGAAGAAAAATGAGACGGTTTTCTGAATTATTTTCCTCCTTTGTTTAGTCATTATTGGTGGAAGGAAAGAATGAATTCTCACACCAACAAATTCAACGGTCTATCTAACTCCTTAATTTTATTTTTTGTCTGAAATTTCTATCTGAATTATTTTTCTCCTTTGTTTAGTCAATATTGGTGGAAGGGAAGAATGAATTCTCATACCAACAAATTCAACGGTCTATCTAACTCCTTAATTTTGTTTTTCTGTCTGCGCGACATATGTAGTAGTGTAGTGTGTAATTTAAATAATATCCTCCATGTCACCCTCAAACTCGGATGCAGACATGTCCAATGACCAAATATTCCCTAGGAACAGGATTAATGTTGATGATATACAGCCAAAGCCGGTCTTTACTTCCATCCCACCCCAAGTAATCATTCAGCCCCGCCACCATGTTCTCCTTCTCCCGTCACTCCCGGGATACGCCATCAAACAGGCGCTACTTAATTATTCAGGCAGGAAATTGTATGGGGATAAGTAGTTTCCCTCCTGAGCTCGGAACCCCTGGCAATATTCTTCTCCCGGGGATTTTCCCATGGATACCTACTCGGTGCCTTTTCAAAAAACCACGCCGTCGGTGGGCATGGACCCAACTTGATCCACTTCCCCAAACCCACTCCCGTCACACCAGAAAGCCACCAACCAAACGGGTGAGAAATAAGGGTTTTTTGGGGTGCGGGGCACTGGAACGAGGAGCGGGTTCCGTCAATAGAGAAGGGCATGTACTTTTTCCATACTTCAAAGTACATTAATACATAACCTGCGAGCTAAGAGGGTAACACATCAGGTGTAATGACTTCACTGAAAGCCTTTTGAGGTGGTTGGCGTGATTTATGTATATGTACAGATTTGCGTGAAACCTTGCATACGCGTTCTCATGTGTAATATCTATAGATAAAAGTGAAAAAATTGCGTTATACCGATTTTATTTTTTGACAATTCAATGCTATTGTCACAGTCCTATGGCACATGACATGTATTTTGTAATAATTTGATTACATATTTACATATTTTCTTCTTAACACGAAATGACACTATTATTATCATTATAATAGTTGCTAACAAATATCAAGGTGTCTGCCGAGTCCAATGTTCGAAGAAAAACATATTTAAATATAATTTCTTCTAAATTTGAACACCACGCCGAAAAATCTACTCATAACGTTTTTATTATGGAAAAATATTATAAATGTAATTCTTGTAGCATTTCCATTACTGCCTGCATGGTGCGTTCTAGCGCATAAACAGATGCACTTAAATGAAATTTGGTCCAACTATTTTTTTTCAGCTTACTTGTAAAATTTTAAAACTGTACACTCGTTGACCCCCGAATACCGCTCCAGTACCTTAAGGTGGTTTGAGCGAGATATTACTTCACATGAAATTCAACTAATTTTACCTCATCATGAAGAAAAATATCTCATCTTTCAAATGAAACTATGTATAATTATAAGTCACTTACCTCGCTATTTTTCGAGATATTTTACAAAACATTCAAAATATTAATTTATTCCATTTTTTTAGTAATTGAAATCATTGTTTCTACATTAATGAGCAATTGAAGTACTTGAATCCCAATTGCATCCAAAGGGTTTGCCCTATTTTTAAAGGAAACGTGGGTACACCTATGTCCCGCAACAGTTTGATACAAAGTTTTAATGTGCCTGTGGAATAGACAAAACCAATTCATAAAATTCGATCCCCATGAAAAAATCGTACTGACACCACTGATGGTTTCTACGATGGCTAGAGAAAAATCTGGCCCAATCTACCTTGAGTAAATTTAGCTACGACCGTGTGAGTCAAAACAAATACTAAATCCATCTTTTCCTTTGAATTGTTTAAAAAATACTGCTTTTTCTGATGACATCTCTCAACTCAGAGATCCTCAAAGGGTTGCCTCGGCACACTAGTGTGCAGAAAAATTTCTGGAATGTGCCGCGAAAAGAAATACTGGGAATGATGAACATACGAAAAGAGAGTAATGTATTAAATATTTTAATAGTTTTATTTATTCACCTTAGAGAACTGAAAATGTATGCAACACAAACTCAAAAAGCCCTGCCATAGCTATTAGAAAACAGCACTAGGATACAAAATATGCAGATTATCAGCACTTTCATGTGATTATCGCATTTTCCTTTAATTATTAATGTAATTTTGTAATAACTATAAAAAAGGTGAAAAGGTCCCTAAAAATTTATTATCATTCGATTCCCTGGGAGAACACGCTTCTTAAACATAGCTTTTTGCGAAAATATCATTTATATTGGTCAGGAAAGTAATTTTTCCACAATGTTTCACCTATTCTCAAATTTAACACCATGTAATTTTAAGTACAATTTGTGTACACAATAGCGTGGAAAGGTATGATTTTGCTGTCCATATCAAACAAAGGACAAGTCTTTCTACAAGTAGGTTTCCAGAACATTAATAAAATGACATCTAAGTCCATTTACGGCTGAGGCACCATAAAACTTGGAGGTTACATGCAATGCTACGGTAATTCGAAAAACTCAGTTCACGAAAGTTTCAAGGTGATACGACGGGCAGTATTTTACACCCCCTCTACATCTCTATAACTAACATAAACGAAAAAATGAGAGAAATACGCAGCCGAACAGATTGGTAAATCTACTACTTCCCTCACACCATTTATGATTGCAACGAAAAAGAGGCGGAACACTAATCCATTGAAACATATTTAACAACTCGTCCTTTTGCTCTTCCAATTCCTTTCCCCAAGTCAATAATTTAGGAACTGCAGTAATTTTCCAAACTTAGGAACTTTGAACCAAATGTAAAACAAAGAAATCGATTGGAAAATAGTTGCATTCTTTTAAATTAATTACTATTCCCCACTGAATTTCCACTACGTCTCGCCCAAAACCGTCAATTTTTTCCCGAGTCCCGACAATGTTCTTGGCTGATGTTCTAACACCCTCTGGTGTGTTGGAGTCCTAAATCCCTTGCCTCCCACTCCCATAATTCTTGATTCCAAAGGCAATTTTTGGCTCACTTATAGGGACTAGCTGTCGAATGCCCTTACATTCCATCAAGTATGATAGTTGTAAGAGAGAGAAGCACTCCGAAAAAGCTACTGTACACAAGGATATATCAAAAAGCGCCATGAGCAACCATTGAAAGAGCTTTTTTCTGTCGCAACAAAGATTAAATATAACTAAAAGAGAGTCAAATTGCTGGTGGCAGGATTCACGCTATCTTACACACCATTAGTTTTGCTTTCCCAGGCAGACATTCACTCTTAGGTATTATTCACTGACAGGCGAACTATCTTATTTTAAGATAAAGAATAAATGGAACTTCCTTGACAGGTACCAAATTTATTTATAAGAGAAAATGTAGGAGCTAAGGCATAAAACGTGTTTGACCTGTGGGACTAGCAAGAGAGGGTTCGGATCTGGAAAGAAAAAGATATTTTCGTATCACTTCGTGATCATATAGGAAAAAATTCATAATCCTGAATTTGGTGGGTCGATACGGTATTTTATAAAAACCCTTTTGTGTAGAATCTAATATGAATGTCGAAAACAACCAACACACATTTATATTACGGGAGAAGATGAAAGAATAAACAAAACACTTACATCCCGAACTCCGGGCTCCGGGCAATGAGCATCAGGACCTCATTTTTGTCTAATATGGTGGGAGATATTAATAGAAGCTAATTCACAGGATAAAGGGAATGAATGTTTTGTAAGGTACCTCGCGCAGCACAAAGCGACTTTATTGACCATTTACCTTAATTTGTTCCATTAGACGTAACTGCTGTTTTGCACCGCATGAGTCTCTAACGCATCGCAAACATTTGCACCAATAAATAATAAATGTGTTTCCACGGGAAAGAAGCCGATAGAGATGTTTCCAATAACATATCATCAAATTCTCACGAGTACTGAGAAACTAATAATGTCGTATGGAGTAATCGTGTAATGAGAACTAATAGCTTCGTATGGAGTAATCGTGTTTGTCTCCTTTTTTCCCATTAGGCGTTTCTGTTCTTTAACATTTACCCGAAATTTACCTAAATAATTAAATAAACGCAAATTTTTCCATGAAATAAGCCAAAAGAGTTGCCCAATACATAATTTTACAATAAAATTTTATGCGGAGATATTCGCTCCAGAATAAAGATATTTTGATTAGAGTTTTCATATAACTTAAATGGTTAACGCAATTAACAAAGATACTCGTGGCAATTACTGTGAACAAATTCTAACAGTGATATAGCTGCAATTTTAAGGAGCAGAATCAGGGAGCTGTAAAAGTTATAGCGCAAGACTAAACATACCTACCTATCTAACCCTCAGCTACCTAAACCTAAACATTCTTGAAAAAGGGACATCTATTTCTATTTCCGATGCTAATATCACAGGAAGCCACATTATTAGGAAATGCGTTACGGATTCTATGATGACGACGTCGTTACCGTTATGCTGATAATATGTCTAAGCTCTCAGTAAGAAACAGCACAATTTCAAAACATATCTCTAATCAGATGAAAGAATAGTAAAATGCATGTTATTTCATGAACACTGGCTCCCTTCAAGCCGGAAAGCTAACATTCTTTATTTTTTTTAGTTCCGGAATATTCGATAATGTTGCATTAGGAAAATCTTTCAGTGAATTTTACGGAATAATACTCATGGCGAAACTATTCTTCTGACGCAACACTCCAAAATGTCGACTGCGATGTACAGCAAAATTAATTAATTGGGCAATAGGATTTATAAAAGTTCTAGCTAAGTTTGAAGGAGTTTGGGAGCTTAACCATTTTGCCACGAATATTGCTACACAGCTGGTGAGTAATAAGTAGGTACTTTGGAGTAAAAATTAGTATTCGGTCAGATTAAAGTAAGATATGTGCAATTAAATCTATTTCCAAGAACAGCTACATTGGCTACCTTCGAGAGAAAAGTAAACATTTGATTTTTTCCGAAATATTCGAGATCGTAGTGTTAGGTAAATCTAGTGGTAAATTTTCCGTAATAACACAGGAGATGAAAAGAATAAGTTTAACTGCTTCAGGCTGGACCTGGAGGAAATTGTCGATATTTATGGTGAGTAATACACTAAGCTAAGACTAGTACTCTCGGAAATTTTTGAAAGTGTACCAAGTGCAGGCGGACCAATCATGAAGGCGGGTAGCTTTTAGTGTTGCAAAACTCCGAGAACTTCGTCCACAATACACGTCAAAATCGTCGACCTCCATACTAAGGCAATGGGATTAATAAAAGCTATAATCTTGTTTGCGGAGGAGGTTCGGGAGCTTTAACCCTTTCACTTACCCCGACGCGAAAATAGTCCACCCCCTCCTGGTGGGACATGACCTTGACGAGTGACCTTTCCGACGTGGAGGCTGCAGCTCGCGGGGGAATGGGCGGATTTAGAAGCGAAAAGTACCTGACATTTTCTTCCTCCCGCCACCAACAGAGCCACAGCCCCCGAGTATACGAGAAACACGAACTTCTCAAGTTGAGACCTCCTCTTCCGAATCGACGACACGTGCGACTCCTATCATCCCACTTGAGAGAAATTCTGGATGCTCCCGAGGCCCGTTTAGAGAGGGAGAACCCCCTCCCCACCCTCTCTCTCCCTCACTCAAACAGCAGCCTATCACACCTCAGCACGTTCGTTTCCGAACCGTTTCCGAGAAGTTCTATTAATCCATTATAAAATTTCTCACCGTTACGTGGGTGGGTTGAGTGATTCGAAGATTTTATTTAAGCCGTGCGCGACCGAGCATGCTAATGTCTCACAAGTCACAGCATGAGGCACATTCACTGACAGTGTTAAAGGTAGGCATGAGATTCCTATGAACAATTTAGCCTGTGCTAATATGATTTATCTATTATTATAGGTGATTTACGGGTTTAATAAGTTTTTAAGTTTATACGTTAAGGTAAGCTCAGAGTTTAGGAATGAATCATATTTTCGAGATGAGTTTTAGCTTCTTAAGCATTGATCACTGTCCACTAATAACTGTTACTTTTATTGGTACTTTATTTTAATATCTAATGGTTATTACTCCGTAATTATAGAAATAATGGTGACATGTCTGGTTTCCCACATTCATAGCACGGAGCATAGTAAACACTCAGGTTAAAGAAAAGAATATTGATCCTAATATAAGTTTTGACTACATTGATATAAATAGTATTCCACTTATTGGTTTCTTGTAATTTAAACACTTCAATGGGTTTCCACACTCTTATTATTTTTAACTCAACGCAATTTTAAGCTTCTAGCACGTCCTGTAGATAAGTTATGATGGAACAGCAATGTACTATGAATCCTGTATCATGCAAAGAGATAAGCCAAATACTAATATAACGTTTTTATGCAACGCTAATACTTTCAAAAATTTCACATCTATCAGATTTGGCGCATGATTAAATTTTCCCTTCCCGCAGAAAATAAGCCAAGCACCTAAAGTCTCAGGTTCGACTCGAGACCATTCACGTCAATTTCTATGAGAAATGTTAGCAAAGTTCATTTTCATCGCTTGAAGGCTACGTAGCCTTCATTCTTTCCACACATTAAATTAGATACAGATGATACTTCTGCAAATGGTTTACAATCGACAAAAATTTCTAGTTTTTATAGCTTTCACTATCGCCGCGGCGACGGCGCGCCGTCAAGAAGTCTCAGGGACAGAGCTTCAACAATGTTGGTATGTAACATCGATAGATCTTTGTTTAGTCATGGACTGTTTTATGAAGCTCAATCAAGATATCGATCAAAGAATGGTGTAAAACTATTGAATTCCAACAATGTTATAAAATGTGTTTTCGGTAAGAGGTTTTATAAATAAATTACTGCTTAGTATTATAAAAATATAATTTGTTGTCCTCCTAAACGTGAATGGTGGCGGGGTGAGTAATCGAGGGAAGTCAGGGGATTGGGCAGCCACAGGCGGATATTACCTAGAATGATTAATAGTAGGTTATTGAATTTAAATGAAATAATAATGATATATTGTTTCAAATGAAAAAATTTTCATGTCTTATCAATTTTTTGAGTGAAAATCACCGAAATACCTAAGAAATTAGAATAATAATTGACAAAGAATAAGAAGAACTTAAGAAGGCACTAGGATGTCTTCCAGGTTCCGCTGCGTCCATCTATCTTGATGGCGATAACCTTTCGTGTTCATTGCAGGGCACTTCTTCAGATTGAGTTCGAATGCTGACAGGTGGAAATCGGCATGTATTTTTTTCGTCCTCGGGTGGCCTCCCGATAGCGCGGCCAATCAGCGTAGAAGAACTAGATTTTGGCAGAAATTTGTTATATTTTTCAGGTCTGTAACCGTCATCTCTGTTGAAATTTTCCTCAAGTTTTTTCATTTCAATTGCTTACCGGATGAGTCGAGGGAAAAAATATTTTTCTTTGGCCACTCGTACATCACTGATCAATATTTGATGCCCCGGGTTAGAGAAGATATACTCTCCGACCGCTGACTGCATTCAATGTCTGTTTTTCAGGTCCCTGTGGTGTTCGTTCAATCTCATGGAAATCGCCCTCTTCGTTTGTCCCACATACTTTTAGCCGCAGCTGCAGGGAATCTCAGAGATAGCACTAACGAAAATAGCACATTTTTAATAGTATTAATGAGGAGAAGCGTTAAAGAAAATTGTTACATCACTACAATGTAGTTATTCACCTCATATTAGCTCCATTCCATAATATTACAAAAATAGACAACTAAAATAAATTAGTGGGGTGGTTTGGAAACTTTTTAAATATGATGATGTCGATTTCCCGAAAAAAAATGGCCCCGAAAGAAGTGAAATCGCACTTGCACTCGAAGTATCCATGCGATATTTCTCAGTTTTGTAATCACTGAGCACTAAAAAGTACCTACTGCACAATAAGGATGTTTTTGGCCAATACAAAAGGGAGAGCTCTAGGAAAGTGGAAAGCACGAAGTATTCAAAAAGACGTTCGAAATGACATGTGGGAAGGAGATTAATGATGGCGAGATAGATGGAAATTCCGTAAGACTAAAGGTGCTTCTATCGTTGGGAACGATATTAGTATTTGGCAATGGCTAAGGATGTGTAATAGCATAGCCACCAGAATATAATATATCCTTAACTCTATGTTAATAGTTTTAAGGGAATGTAAAAATCAAACAAAAACAAAATGTGGTCAAACATTGGTGCTAATAATTAACTCCATAGTGAATAACTCATGTTTCCAGTTGAAACCTGATTGAAGGGTCATAAATATGTGAAAGAATTTAAAAAAATGTTATTCATCGCGACTGCATTCTTTTGTGTGTTAACATTATTTAGCTGATGAAATAATTTTTATAGGAAATTTAAAGCTACGAGGTGAGTTCATGAACAAAGGGAGAGAGAAACAATGAAGCATCATAATTAGATAAATCGATCCGCGTCACACCCTGCTTCAATAAAGGTCACTAATTTCAAAACAGTGTTCCGGCGTCATGATTACAGATTCCTTTCACTTTCATGCTAACTGCTTCCAGTGCCTGCGTCAACTGAGGTTTATTATGGCATAGGCTGTAATCAGATCCTGCAATCTCTTTCACCAAACGAGCTAGAATGATCTCATAGTAAGAAATGTTGAACGCCAGGATTCATTTCCTCCTTATTTGCTGCACTCGATCAAAATGGGATTCGTTATTTTTGTTCCGTAGTTTTCCTGTCGTAGACATTCTTAGCAGGTACTGCACTCAGGTTACTCTCGGCTTATATTATATTCTCATATTTTCTCCTAAATAAAAGCACAGCTACAAATTAGTTGCAGAAGTCTGCTTACTCTAGTTTCTAAAACAACGATCAAATTTCCATTTGTCTACCTTCCACAAGAAAGGGTTGACGAATTTAGGGAAAACATAACTAGCACTATTTTATTTTTTATTATACGCCATAGAACATAAAAATAACATTAATGCATTCATCATTATCCCAACAAGCAACTTTTGCACTAACCGAGTGGTTGGTCAACAGCAGATCATATTACTTAAGGTAATATTATTGATATCCAGCTCACACTATTATTAACTTAAATACTTTAACCCCGGAATAAATTGCCGTATCTTTGCTAAGGGTATTGGATATCAGGAACATACAACTTTATTTTTAGGTGACAAATGACAAGTCTTAAGCTTTACAAGTAGCCGAACGCAAAACAAATGCCTCTAAAATGCAAGCAGGCTACAATAAATAATATATTCATGTTAGTACACCGCAGACACTTTCTACGGGTTTCTAAATTCTAATTATATTTACAGAAACGCTAAAAATGTATTAACGAAATTTCCGCGATATTACAAATTCCAAACGTCACTTGGCGGAAAAAATAAATCCTGCCTACTAAATGCAAGCAAAGGAAGTACCGATTCAAATGAATGTCATGGAACAAAGTAAAGTCCATATTTGCTTTAATAACAAGGAGCAAATGAAGATTTCTACAGCAGAATGGATACCACGATCATGGGTTTGAATTAGTGATATTCCATGAGCTCAAAGAAAGGGCTTTTATAGAATGACCCAGTATAAATATCCTATGTTTTACAATATTTAGTCCTTCATCTCCTCTCTTTTCCCACTATTTGGATGCTCCTGGTTGTATACCAGTTTCCTTTCTCCCTTTTCCGCGCTAGCCTACCGATTTCTCTCTTGAAATCTCCTCAATATCTTCTTCGATTTCAATGTCTCTCAAACTCCACTTTTCCAGTATTTCCCAGAACTACATCCTTACCCCCTAATCATATTACATCACTGTTTGCCCAACTCTCGGTTCGGTTCACCTTTTATTTCCCATCCCCGCATCTCAAATTCGGTCTTTGAACATAATGAGGCCATGTCCCAATCAAATATTTGACATATATCTTTTCACGCCTATACACGAGATTCTATCTTCATTTTCATCCTGAGCGCAATTTTTTTTCGGGAATGCTACTATTTTCTTTTGGAATGGAATTCATTTGACATTCTTTTTTGCATTTCGGTAGACGCTGCACGTAAGCGATAATAAAGGTATTATGGATAACCATTATAGATAAATATTACACGCATCCTAACTATGTTGTTACAATAGTGACTTAGGAAAGAAACTAAATTAAATTGAATGCTCTTAAAGACACATTCAGTACTCTTACAGACAGATAGTGACTCTTTTGCTGGGGCATTGAGATGTTCTCAAAGGAAAGATATTTTGATGTTGATATTTTTCCAGAAAATTGTATTCCCGATGGTTGAATAATAACCAAAAGCTTACATTAAAAGTAGGAATCCTCAATTCAGATCGATAAATGGGTGATAAGATTCCTTGTAGCCTTGCATGATCGATGATGGCAGTGAGCAACCTCGTCAATAATTAGCTTTAAAAAAACCTCTTTCGTAGTTCATGAATAGTTAAACGTAGGGGAAACAAGGCTTATGAAGTACCGAAGCGGTCAGTTGATATGAGAGTGGGATGGAGAGCTGTAGTAAACCTCTCTTTAGACTGATGACTGCTGTTGATGAGGGAAAAATAATACCACCCATCATCCTTCTAATATAAACTCAGTAGAGGATAATATTCATTTAAATTTTGTTCCCCATAAAATGCCTCTTCCGTTGAAATAACACAACCGGCAAAACACTTAAACACAATTTTGGAGAACTAAAGAAGAGTAATTAATCATGTTACTAAGCTAACGCGATAAGGTTGACACATGGCAATTTTGTCCATTGTCCGGCATGTGGATCAATAATGGTACATTCCATCAATGATCAATATCACAATGACGCAAAGTTTGGAGTGGGGATGGAATTCGTTCATTAGATAGCTAATCGGGTAAAAGGGAGGACTGATCATTATGTGGACTGATCTCACCGTAATTATACTCCTTTCAGGCGGGCCACCACTGTAGAATCTTCTCCTATTTACTTCACAATTTAATCATAGTGTATCGAGCACCAACTACGCACAGTAACTGAAATAGACCATAAACGAAATTTTAATTTGGCCAACAGCTTTTACGAGCCAGAACCGGTAATTAATGCTAGTTTATCTGACAAAGTTATACGAAATTCTCATTTAAATTTTTTTCGGTATTCTTCGCTCTTATGATTCCTTTATAGAGTTTCAGTATATTTATAGAGATCGCGTTCTACTCCGTTAAGTACCTATTAGTATTTTAACCATGAAAGAGTTTTAATTTATTACTTTAGTTGTATATAAATACGTTTAAACAACTAAATAAGTGATTACACTTAATTGCGATAAAATGTTTTTACCAAGGTAAGTATCACAATAATCTTGAACTTCATAACTTTAGCATAAATGTAAAAGTACCTGCATAGGGTATTTAAAACTTCGCATAAAACTAAAGTTATTTTCGAGTGCATAATGTTATAATCATCTTAAAATAAAGTATTCAGAATACAATAAAAGAATGATTAATTTTTACGCTTCCGCTAAGTCCCTGATATCTCATGAGTATTTATGCGTCTGAGACTGCGAGGAGTATTTACGCATTTGGCCATCACTTCGTTTGGAGTCGTTTTTAGCTTACTTATTTTTTTATTTTTTTTTATTGATTAAGGAATATGTATTCAATTCCAATGAGACTTATAATGCCAAATGAGATTATCACCAAAGGTACAAATTCATTCATAATTTGAATTGTGACTGTAGATTTGAAAAAAAAAATGATAAGGCACCCTCGGAATAAGACAAATAAGATCAACATAAACTCTTTCGTTGGTCCTTTCCTCAATTATGCATTGATCAAAAATGTTCAATTTGTTAAATTATCGAGCCCTTAAAAGAATGTACCTATAAATAATTCACTCGAGATGTCTGTCGAAGCATTATTTTTATAATGAAGAATGATAAGGTAAATAACTGTTGGCTGAACCGGCATCGATCTCCTTTATATTAGCTGGGAGGCTATTAATCCTGGAGAGATACCGTAAACAAGGATCACGGTACAGTAGGTATACTAAATACTCAATTGTACCAAATATTTGGGACTTATGATACTTCGGCCATTTATCAGATGGAAATTTTAAACCATTAGGTCAATAAGGGATTACAGCTCATCGGAGTTATGAGAATTAGACCATTCACGACGGGACGCAACCAAATAAAACCGGTTCCGGGAATTCAAAGCCCAGAAATTAATATTTGGTTAATTTAGGCGCTTCCTCCCATCCCAATAACTTCCAACTGAAGAAAGGTAAACTAAACTTACCTCTCATAACTCAGAGCGTATTGGCCTATGCTTTAAACAAGACATATAGACCCGCTTGACTCAGTGCATGTCATTGTAAACATAATAACTCACTAAGAAAAGCTACTACTATATTATGGAAACAAAATGATGATGGTTTCCAAAACTAGTTCCAGTTTAAAAGCTGACTACTGGCGCCATCTTCATCTTTGAAATGGCGCAAGTTGCATTAAATATGGTCAGTTGAATTCATATTTCTGTTACGAAATAATTACATATTTATCGTATGTAAAGTCGTAAAGTTTATTAACAAGCATTGACAAGACGACACACATGAGACAAATTTCAAAATTCAAATTTTCTTTTTGGATTCTCACTTTGCGCTGCGTTTATTTTCCCACATCATTACTTGTTTGTTCTCCACATTAATTTCATTACAAAACGAGCGTCATGGGACAACTGATTCATGAAAAAAGTTCGGACGGTGGCGAAAGACCAACGGCGAGTGGTTTTCCCTTGACGACGACACGGTCGTCCATATTTTGTGACCAAGCCGGGGGATTTTAAATGCCGGAAACTCGCCGAAAGGAGAGGAGGCCGAGGTGTACCGAGGTCGGCTTAAACCCGGCTATACTGCGCTCCAAAACGACCGCATTGTAGAGGGGAAGGAAGGAGTTGGGGGTCATGAATGTTGTTTCTTACGCGCACACCCCAGGGCCTTATATCCACAGCGTCACACGCAGGATCTCAAAAGAGACTCCCTTCGGAAGCAATATCGCTCTTTCCTCCTTTTTTTCTTCACCACCTTGAAGGAAAGGAAGCTCTTTCCGAACCACGGCATCCCCACCCCCAGTCATCCTGAAGTGGCTCCGTCCCCCCCTCCCCTCCCCCCGGATCACCACTCCATCTTATGTGCTAACTTTCCTCCCATTTGCCCGAGTGCCCCCGCACCGACTTTTGATAGCGAACTAATTTTCTCCCCAGGACCTTTTTTATGCACCAGTGTGCGCGGGGGTGTGATAAAAAAAAGGAAGCATTTCCTACGTCACAACGTGGAGGTGAGACGTCAGGGGGAAGAGGTGAGAGTCCTCCTACGGTATTTCCAGCTCCACGAATAGACAAATGGATATCTCAATTGAGATTGAGGCTCTTGAGACCCTCTCCAATCTAATGTATAGATGATTACAGATACAGAGAACATAAATTATCGTTGTACGTAATCTAATGTTTAAGGGAGGTTTGGATAAATACATATTTTGAGTATACATATGGGTAAATGGTTCCCCTCTATCAATAATAAGAATACTTCTCATTACCCTTACCATCTTTTTACTCAACCTTTGTCTAATTTCCTCCATAATTTTATTCTCCTCAGCCATCATACAAAGCACTTCCTCGTTCGTCACCCTTTGCGTCCACCGCACTTTCTACATTCCTCTCCACACCCAAATCTCAAATTCCTGCAGCCTATTCTCATCCTTTTTTCTCAGACTCAAGGTCCCAGCACCATAAAACGCAGCACTCTGCATTTAAGTCTTCGCTAACCTTTCTTCACATTCTTACACTAGGTGCCCAACATCAGCTCCTTCCTACTCCTGAACCCCTTTTTGGTAGTACTATTCTACTTATAATGCCTTTGCTACTATGCCCATTTTCCTCTAAAGTACAACCGAGGTATTGAATATCTTACTTGCTCCATTTTTTGGCCTAGTTTTATAATCACCCTCACTTCCTTTACTTTGGAAAATCCCACTTTTAATTTTGATATAACCAAAAGATAATTTCATAATTGATGTAATATCTAGCTAAAAATTCCACTTCAGAGAATCACACACAAGAAGAGAGGCATGGAAAAACTGCAAAACCTGATAATAGAGATGAAGTAATGTTCTACAATTTTGAGGTCAAGATATACATACAGTCGAAAATTGAAAACTTCTACGGACACATAAAATGAGTCATAGAAAATACAGTTGCAATTTATACAAAATGTACTAAATTACGACGAAATCAAATGTATTTCGAACGGACGGAAGTTTGATTAAAGGAGGTTAAAGATACAGAATAAGTTTAACAGCACTATATGTCAAGACCATTGGATAACAGGGATGAGGGAAGAAGGCAGATGAAGACGTTGTAACTGAAATAAAGATGCCTGAGCAAAGAGATATATAATTTTTTTTTTCATTTTTCCTTTCTCCACCGGTCGAAATCCCGCTCCACACACCTTCATTCCGGACCAACTAGCCCCCACTTTTTATCCCGACGTCCACCATCTTGCCCGTGCCACGTCCAAACGTTGCTTCCCCCTCCCTCTCCCCTCCCTCATGAATCCCCAGCCGCGCCGTTGACTTTCCTCGCCTCCCGGCTCGCTCCACAGCGCGCGAAATACACCCGGCGCCAAACTACCCCCGTTCTCCTCCTCCTCCCCCGCACCAACACCACTGCACACCCCCTGTACAAACGAGCGACGACCGGAGACGGCGATAAAGCACTCGCTCCCGTGAAGGGGGTGGGAGGGTTGTTGCACACCTCCAACACCACCACCGCTACAGTCCATCCACGGGCATGTCGGATTAAGAGCACAGCACTTAAATTTATTTTTCCACCCCTTTTCTGTCTTCCTCTCCAACTTCACCCTTCCGCCAGGCCTTCACTCTTCCCCCTCCCTGTATATCGGATGCTTGAGCCACCTCGCGTCCTCAATGCCTCCTCTCCCGAAATACCTCACTCCCCTTCGTTTTTCCCCGGGTTGTATAATTCCCCAAATCCCAATCTCTCCTCCACGACGACCTCAGGAGCGTTGCAAACTTCAGGAAATTGAAGTAGAAAAAATTAAATACTTCGTCTAGTTCACAGGAAATATTTAACTCACTGGAAGATCGAGTTTCAGTGGTACCAGGAGAAGCATGTCTATTACAGAACTTTATGATCGTTGGGTATCGAGCGTTATGAGGCACACTGTTGTCACATTTTGCCATTCTCAGCTTTAAATCGCGGAGCCGGTCATTGTTCAAGGTACAAATGTGGTGACACTGGAAGCCATGTTACGCGATGTCTACCATTAATCGCTTATCTAGATCCTCATCCCGAGAAACTCTTGAATCTTTTATTAAAATTTATTTTTTTGTTTGGGTTTGACTTGCTTCGACGAGATCAGAGTTTTTAGAATACGACTGTTGCGCTAGCTTGAGTGCTCTATCCTCATAATGTGGCCCTGTAATCTAATCTCGGCAGAGGCGAAGACATTTTTATCATAATTCGATCCTTAAATGGATGCAAGATGGCAAGGATGGCACTGCAAGAGTATTAGGTACTACGCCATTTCGATGAGACGTTAAAACTGTGGACCCATTCGCTTCTTTCTTTTAAAATAGTCTATTGCCGACGCTAGGTTTCTTCCGTTTCCCAATTAGTCCTACCCTCATAGCTTCTCGGTTGCTGACAGCCTCCCCAAATAACCAACAACCAGTATAAGTTATTAAATGCATTTCTTCAGGTTTGATTAAGATTGGTTTGTTGTTTAAATATGTAAAACTGAACCCTGATTGTTAACTATTTTTTTGTGAACGGAGCGAAATATTTAATTTCTTCAAGTAGTGCCACTCCACTAAGTAACGCATAAAAACTTAATTTTAATTAACTCGCAGGGTGTTGCATTCAATAAGCAATATTTTTGACCTCTAATTAATGTAGTCTGAAACACTCAACTTCTGAGGAAAATGATAGTGATAACCAAACTTACTGAGTGTGGCTCGAGGACATAAAGAGTAGGCAGAGTGTGCGGACGAAGCAAGTGATAATGTGGGATGGGACAGTGAATGCTGGTTTGAATGGTAGAATGCTGGAAATGAGAGGTAGAGGGAAGGATATGCATATTGAATGCGATGAAGAGGTATGAAGAACGCTCAACTGAAGAAAAGAGAATATGAAAGGAGGAAGTGCGATCCTAGCAAGAATGATAGGAGAGTAACAATGATCCAAAAAAGTTTTTCCATTTCAAGTACATAATTAGAATTAGATGGAAGCTTTAACTTAGAAAGAGAGAATCGAATTATTCTGGTTATAAAGTAAATTGGAACTTTGAGCCCTTTTTTGTGGAGTAGAAGTAATAATAAGAGCAAAAAAATAAATAGCAGAATGTATTTTTGAGGAGCCGAAACATGGACTCTAATACAGAAACAAAAGGATAAATTACTAGTTATAGAAATATATTTTTGGAGGATATGTGCAAATGAATCATGGAGAAAAAGAATCACAAACAGTGACGAAAGAAACCATGGATTTCAAAAATCATGCAATAGCAACTTTAGAAAACAGATGATTACGATAGTCTGGGTAATCTCGTGGAAAATCCCCCAAAAAAAGTAATGATACGTCTAAAACCAAACCTAATCGGCAGACAACCAAATAATAATTGCACACAATTGTTTCCTAAGCACATCAGAATGTGTTTTAAGTCCTCAGGGACTGTTTGAAAGACCGTGAAACCCCCACATCTACACCCTCCCTCCCCCCCTCTCTCTCTCCACTTGCGAACTCGGGAGCATACAACATCTTCTTCAACACCGCTCCCGCGCTCAACTTAACTCCCCATCCACCTTGTCACCACCCACCTTTCCCCACTTTTCCTCGTATTTCCGTCGCCTGAATCTTCTCAGAGGGAACTCGGTCGATCAACTCCATCTCGCTCGCACGCTCTTCACCACGTCGTACATTTTCTTTCCCGTTCTTTTTTAGCCTTTCGTCACCCTCTTCCGTAAACCCACCGCAGAACATATATATGCACGGGGCGGCTTTTTATTCACTCCTCTCACTCCCTCACTCCACGCAAGAAGAGATCGCACCCCATTCAGTTTCCCTCCAACCCCCACAGTGTGAGATGAGAGTCGTTGGGTGTGATCTTTTACAAAAATCGACGGGCTAAGATCCGATACTCGATATACCTACCGTCGAAAGTTTCACACCGATGTTTTTATCACATCAATGGGCTCCCTCGTCTAATGTTTCCGATTCCACCTATTAAAAAACTTCACCAACTCTAAACGCACAAAACTTTAACACACTCCGGTCTATGCACGAATGTGATAAGTAGAAGTCATTAATCCACGCGGATGATGTCCGTATATCTTAGGTGTGACAGTAATAAGCTACAATTTATGCATATCAAAAATAATAATGGGAAGGTCTATTACATTTTAAACAAACAGTAGAGTAATTGTTAAACAATATTTCTTTAAAATAAAATAAATATATCGGTATCACTTATACTTTTGCAATAAATGAACAATGAAGTCGCTTGCGTCGATCGATTAAAGTCGATCAATGCGTTCCCTTAGGTTAACACTTGAGAGTGTTAAGCTCTATATCGGACAGGCCTATGCTATATTTAAT
Source organism: Pyrrhosoma nymphula (assembly GCA_963573305.1). Taxonomy (NCBI): domain Eukaryota; kingdom Metazoa; phylum Arthropoda; class Insecta; order Odonata; family Coenagrionidae; genus Pyrrhosoma; species Pyrrhosoma nymphula. The sequence goes on from OY754329.1 coordinate 92,039,408, forward strand.
TTTCGTAGGCAGAGTTCAAACTATCACATTATATCAAACTATCTTTACTCAGAGGAATTCACCAATGTTTGAAGAAATATTTATTTTTTCGTACAAAATTACCTAATTGTTGTTGCCCGTTCCTTCAACAATTTTATGTCATCGACAATTCAATATGGTATTGCTTTAAAAGGAAGTCGTAATCACGTCGTAGACAAGGTCAATTGAGTAAAATATTGTGCGAAAAACGTTAAATCTTTTTTTCCGATAGGAATTTCGATGCTTATCAAAGAGTCCAAATACGAGTTGATTGCAGTTCTAAGCTGAGTAAATTATCAGTATCAGCAGATTTGACTCCCTTGATTAAAAATTAAATAAAAGAAGTTATAGATTAGATAAATAAGAGAATTACTAAAGACTTCAATTTTGAGTGTTCCTTTCTCATCGTTTACAATTCGCAATAATGAAGGGATTCTGATTGAGCACCCCAACAGTCTATCAGGAACACTGCTTTCCTTTTATAAACGCATCCACTCACTCACCACCACAAACTGGAGGCAAGTATACTAGGACACTACGCCATCTACCTTTTTGGCAGCGAGCTTGATAAATAGTAGGCGTACAGGCGTTCATGATTTGTGGACGGTAAGATTTGTAGGTGTAACTTACGTTAACTGCCGTAAGAAAACAAATAAGTAACTAACGTTTACTACTGCATGATATATACGAGACATATTTTGCGCAAAAACTTGGCCAGGTATATCAGGTTAGCGAGGTGAGTGGAGTACTGACTTTCAATCCCTAGGTTCGGGCCCGGGTTCGAATCCTGGCGGTGGCGCATATTATTCAGTGGGATCTCGATCCTTACTTGCGTGCCATGTGAAGGGCACTCCGTCCGTCGGATGGAATGTTTTAGGGTGGGATTACGATCGACAATATTTTAGTTTACGGAGACGAACCGGTGCCGTTCGCAGAGCTTGGTGATTGTAATGTAGGTAGTGGAACCTATTACGATGGCCGGACATTGACAGTGTCGTCAACAGTCAATGAGTGAACCTTGTCAAATTCTAACTCTTTCGTCACGCTACGTTACCGGCAGCTATTCAGAGGAGAGCTTTTTATTTAAATTTTTACAAAATTTCATTTCTAGAGAGTCCATATCACTTTTACACCTTATTACAAAACATTACTAACCTTCTTGAAGCATTATTTGTCAGTATTGTTAGCCGATTCTTTATATTTTGTTTTTAAAATATGAAAATTAACAGTCACTTCTCAACCATTTACAACTCCGTTTGTAAAATCGGCAAACAATTGTAGTTGATACACCCGTCAATCGTAATACACTCCTCCTTGACGGGAAGACAACAGAAAACATAAATCCACCGTCCGCTAACGTCAATCCAGAAAACGTCGATCGTAATCCCGCCCTTATCCCCTGGTCCCCTCGGCGCCTTTCATTAAGAGCAGGCCAACGTTAACGCCGGGTTCCCTTCCACCCTTCCACAACTTCCCATATCCTTAGCCTTTCTTTAACGGTGCAAATGAGCAATGCTGTCGGTCACCTCCCGAAATAAACAACCAATAGCACTAGACATTGGACACACTCAGGATGTGAGCGTGGAAATGGAGGAGGAAGTACAGTAGACCGAAGGAAAGGGTAACGAAGCAGTGCAAGGGATGGGAAGAAGCTCTCTGGAGGGAATCAAAATGAGATACACTAAGTGAATGGAGGAAGTAAAAAATAAGGATATGATACCGAATTCCCCTTCAGGGAAAAAGAAGGAGGTGAAGAAAAGGAATTTTGGACGCGATGAAAACAGGTATGAACTAAGCTGAACTAAAGGGAAAAATGGGATGAAGAATTAGTGCAATCCTGGAAAGGGCAATAGGATAGTATCAATGATTCATCGAAACCTGCCGCGACCGGAAGAAAACTAAAAATGAATGTGTTATGAAAGCGGAGAAACAAGAAGAGGATAGCAAAGAGGGAATTCAGTAGCGAGCGATGTTTATTTTTATTTCATTTAAGCAAAAATTTAATTTTATTGAGATGCAATGTGACAAATGTATTGTGATTGTGTAAATTGGTAGCAATGTAAACTTTTTCACGAATGCGTCCTCACCACAGGTTCAAGCCTAAGGGGCAACCTAACACTTTAACAAATATATAGATGTATCCTAAATTAACCAATGTTATTGCCGTAGTTGAAAGCAGTGAATAATTTATTTACCTATTAACTTTATCTAAATATCCTTTCCACCTGACCTTGTAGCGGTTAGTGCGGTAAGCGATAGCATCCAGGTGAATATTGATGATTTTTTCACAGCATTTATTTGCTTAATATTATCTCGACTCTGGAAATCAATATTTATTGATTTCAACTTTCGATATGATACTCGTATTTTTTCAAATATCATCGATGTTTTTTTTTCGATGCCTAACCTCTGCCACCTTTTTTCCTCCCTTCGGGTCCAAAAAAGTTTTTCGATCTGCCCCCGCATTAAATCCTCCGACGTCGAAAAAAAACTTTCCCCGCCCCTCCTCTCTTTCCATCCTTCTTCCACCCCGCGGACTCCGTTATAGAAGTTCTCATACTTCATTTTACGACGGTGTTCAACGCATCATTTGAGTTTTTGTTCCCTCTTCCACACTCTCGGCGTACCGGGCGCGCTCCGATCTTCGCATTTTTTTTCATCGAGGACCAATTCAAGAGGGTCAGAAAAAAAGCTTAAAGTTTCCTCCCCATAGTGTTTCAGGTGAGCATGAATGCATGAAATGAGTGTCAGCCCGCGCGTCGCAAGTTTCATTTCCATGCATGGATGCTTTAAGGGCAAGGATAACTTTCGTATTAGCCCCAAACTGGCAACGAAGATGCCCGAAGATGATTCCGGGAGCCCCGGAGCGGATTAAAAAGAGCTTTCGTCGCACAGCTGGGATATTTCACGGAATCGAGTCCACGTGCAGCACGTGGATCGAGTTTTATAAGACAGCTTAAAGCAATCTGCTGATGCAAACACCTACATAAATCAGCCACGCTTCAGGAAAATATTCCACAAAATCCCGAGTCTTTATGAGGGCTCAATAAGTCGGTTCGGTTTGAGGACAAGCCCAATAACTCGACAAAATAGAAAAATATCCCTCATTTTAATATTAAATAACAAATAATCCAAGAACTCCACTACATAAAATTATTTTGTTTGAATGCTGTCAATTTTCCGAGCTCTCTTTGCTAACTGATTCATCAGTTACATATACATACATGTTTTGTAAAGAAACGAGCTCCTTGGTAGCAAAACAACAAAATGATACAACCAATATAGCCATATAACCATAGATAACCACATTATTGGTCACCACACTTATGTCACATTAACATAATCTAAACGCTCAAGAGGCAATCCAACAAAATAGACAAATGAATAGAAAGGCTCTGCTAGGAGAATTCACAAGCATAGCGGAATGATAACGGCAAAAAGCAAATCGAAGAATTGACAAAATAATTGTGATGTACCACGAAACAGTGAATGGTTACCGCTAAACACAATTACTAAAACAGGCCTCAAAAATTAAGCTTTATTGACATTTAAAACAGAGTAGGTAATTTTCTTCACCGCCAAAATTATTCTTGTACTCCGGCTTTCAATGTATATTCGGTATAAAATGTTTCTAATAAACTTGCATTACTTTTGTGACATTTATGGGATCAAGAACGCATTATTTCTGTCATAGTGAAATCTCCATGTAAGTAAGTAATTTCATTGATCAACTCTCATTATTGTCTCCATAAGCCTATAAGGCTAATAACTTACTGATTTGTTGGAGGCCAGATATTTGCAAAGGAACTCCAGCTTCAACCTACGGTTGAAATTTTCACGACCAATGGTCTCCGAGCCGCACTAATAATGTTATATATTTCTAACTCTTCCATTTCTTCCGGTGGAAATGTATCCGAGTGAGTGTATTCGAGTGTGCGGGCGTGCACCCAATTCGTTTATTGTTGTCGTAAACACTCATTTTACTGCATTTAGTGATAACTTCTCGTTTATTTGGAAAAACAATCGTTTTATGCACGAATTAAACTGTTAAATCATTGAAATGAACTTCATTGCCAAAGAAGAACAATGAACATAAGCGAATTGGTATCCTTCCGTTGATTTAGTTCCGACAACGCAGAAAAGTCTTGGCATGCATAAAAATGCATTAAGCCATACTATTGCAACAGTTGTGGCTGCTCCACTAATGCAAATAATCTTCAACCCCGTGCAATCTTCGCTAACAGTATGAACAACAATTCCTTATTCTAATTGATATATATATATATAATAATTACAGATAAGTAAACGTCCCTTTTTTAAACAAATTAAGGACAAATATTTAAAATAACGGCGGCAACTTAATGCGTAAGGAATACGTTTAAGTACGCCTAGTAAATTCGAGGGCATTTATCGCGAGGAGAATCGTTATAATACAGATGTGAATGAAGCTTAATAATAAAAGCGGACAGTGCACACAAGACTTAATGGGAGTGTCTGCTTGAGAGTATCATACGATAAGACTGTAATTCATCGTGATGCCACAATGGCCGTCGGCTCGCCACTGAATATTACGCTGTCCTCTCCGATGAGTGATCTCTTTCGGTCCCATAAACGGAATGAGGACTTTTAAAAATACAAGCCGCGGAGAAATACTCTCCACGCCCTCCTGGACGTCCGTAGTCCTACCACTATGACCGAATTGATCCACGTCCATTAATGATCTAAGGAAAACAAAGTAAATTGCCAGGAGAGCAGAAACATTTTACGTACACCTCAAGTTTCAGAGCGAATGAGAGGACAATGGCTAATTAATCTCGGGCCAATAAAAAGAGTTGTTTCAGCACTGCTAAACGGGGTGTGTCCGAAAATTTGGGGGAACGTTCAAAGCGAAAATTACGCTTCTTTTTGGAAAGCTAATCCCGCCCCGAGTGGATGTGTTCTGTGGGATGCGAGCTTTTATTTTATCACCTGTAGTCTGGAATAGCGCCGAGAACTTCTTTGAAAAAATTCAAGAGTTGCTTTTAACTCAATCAACTTCCTTTATACCCAGAGCTAATCAAGCTTTTGTGGTCGAGGGCGCGAACATGAAAGAAATTACTTTAGAGTCAGCGAGAAATTTCTCTATTCCATTGCCTAGACTGAGGTGATGAGGAGACCTCTTTTTGTTTGGCAAAAATGACCCCGCTTTTTTTATCAGGTCAATCAGGCTTTTTTATCAGGTTCAGCTTAAATCTGAGAGCGGTGTATACGAGAAAATCACAACTTATGACCCTCCCGAGGAGAATGATATCTTATGCCTTAAAACTCCCAACGGTAACGAATCGCTGTCGTTACTAGTAACTAAAAAATTAGAATGAAACTACATTAGGAGCGTTTGTTTGCTGAAAACCCGAACATTTAGTAAATTAATATCCATGCACAAAAAGGTAAGAGAGATGAAAAGGAACTAATGACCAAAATGAAAATGATTCGATGAAGGTCAACTGCCAGCAGAATTCACACAAGAGTCCAAGTCAAAAGAGGCTTCTCATTAATATGATCCCCGGCTCCCCGATCAGTAGCCCAAAGCTAAACCCATAGTGCTACCACTACATACTACTACCCTTTAATAGTATCAAGTAAAGATGTACGAAATATAGTTTTCTTCCTTTCAGTGAAAAATCAAATATTTTCTCGAATCTAAATCTAAACGAACATAAAAATCTAAAATATTTTCACGATCCATAGGGTACCAGATTTCTGGCTTGCAATTTCGAATTCAAACAGATTCACAGAAGTACTTAAATTAAATCAGTACATTTTGGCTTCCAGTTGCATAAAGAGGAAAGAGTTGATGTAAGACGTAGCTGAGGAAATGTTGAATTGGGAAGTATATGGGAAACGCGGAAGAAGGAGAAAGAGAAAACGAATAATAGACAACAAACGGAGAAGCAGAGGGGATGAGTAACTGAGGAGTAACTTTATAGTGGGCAGGTACAGCAATGCACAGGAAAGTTGAAACACGATCGCGATATTGGGAAGTTACGGGAGGTACTGTCCAAAGACCTAAAACTCAGCTGTTAATACACCCGATGATGAATAGTAATATGTTGCCACATTGAGTTCTCCCGGTGACGGAGATGACAGACGGAAAGAATGAGAGAACTATGTAGGCTGACTCGAAAGAAAACGCAAATTCCACCATTAGTACGATTTTTCTTGGTTACACATTAGAAATTTGAATCACTGTGATGCATATGATATAATATTTATTTATCCATTGAATCAACATATTTAGCACAACTTTACATTTCAAATAAAAAAGGATAAATTATAAATCCCTTTTAGGCATTGCCTACACTTTGGATACCTCAAAAGACTTAACACTGAATAATTGCAAAAAATAAATAAATTGAGACCATATACGTAACATAAATATATACATCAAAAAGATAACATTTTTTGTTTAATCTCAACCTTTCTTTATACTGTTTATAGTGAGTGTTAAAGAGTGAGGATATTAATAAAAAAATATCTGAATTTTCTACATCAAATAAACATCTTGTTACTCTGTTCAAAAATTAAGATAAACTAATAGTACCTACCTCTTATATCATCAGACAATCTAAGACATAAATTTAGCCCTATATAGATAATTGAGCGTTTGAACAGAGACAAATTGGCCGCGGGCAAAATATACATTGTTGTAGATCTTATATTGTATACATTGGTTTTTGGTTCTACCTTAGGTTTATTACCACTTCTGAGGAAGAACAATTTCAATACCTTATAAACGTAGAGATGACGTAAAGGGAGTAAATGTAAATCCACAAATATGACGAAGGACGGTTCAAATTGACACTTTCAAGCAATCAGTCTCACGATTCCTTTTTGGAGAATCAGCATCGGATTGAGCGAATTTTTCTAAGCACCTCCCCAGCAGATTATCCCGTAGTATAATTTAGATTGCAATAAAGCATAATAAATTTTTTTAATGCATTGCCGGGGCATTTATTTGGAAGGAAATAAAACTTTGCGTGGCAAAATTTAAGTTCCCTTGAAATGCGGCCAATGTGCTTATCCCACTTTAAATGCTGATCTACAGTCACTCCCAAATATTTGAATTCAGAGAAACTTCAGAAAATATTCTTCGGGAACTTCAGGTTTGAATGGCCTTGATTAGGATAAGAACAAATCGGAATTTATCAGATTCGACTCGATTAAAATTCTTATTTTTCATACCTCTATATGACCAGATGTGTGTTCTTACATAGCAACCAACTTTACGCGATTGAGTATCGCGGTGGAGTGAGGAAATCAAAACATTTATATTCTAAGCAACAGATTTCTCAAAAATTCATTGGGAGTAATTCATCAGCGGTAGTAAAGTGACTTAAAGCGTTCTTAAGTTGGTCCACGAAGGCAAAATTTCAAGAGAAAAATCCAAGAAGGTGCTAAACAGCATTCCGGTGCACATTGTGGGGCAAGGGATCCCTCTGTGATGCCAACCTCCACGTCATGTTTTCGAAAGAAAGACCCTCGAGGCACTAGTCCCTTACGCTACCGTTTTCGAAGTGCATGCCATTTTCTGAAAAAGACCCTTGCTGTTCATAAGAAAGATAGAGAAAGATTGCAGTTTCCAAGGGTGTTAATTTTTTTAACATCAAAACAGCAACCTGCTGCGGAATCTATGAAAATATTTCAAGAGTAGGTACATTTATTTGATGCCGGGAAATGAGAATGTTGAATACCTTTATTTAGATCCGAGATAGAAATGAATTTTCATGAAGATAACCGGAGTATGGGGAGATTGTGGGGGGGACCGGAGGTTTCTCCAAAAACCGCGAAGAAAAATTAACTCCGAGAAGCTTTTAAAAAGTGCACGGACAGAAGTCTAAAAAATTTAATATTTCTCTTCCGTTGTTTTTTCCGCAGTTAATCAATCAAAAGGTAAACATGTTAAATAAATTAAAAGGCACAGAAGTAACACAGCGAATACATCATCTTTCATTAAATTCAAAGGTTCAGTTTTAACATACTTAGAAGATGTACTATATGATTTAATGCTAATAGAATGTTATAATAAGAAGAAAATTGATGCTGACGGGCTATGAAAAGTACTGCATATTTCTATTAAAACAGGAAAAAGAAATACTTTGGAGCTAAATAACTTAAATAAATTACTAATTTTGAATGAGTAGTTACAGGGAGAGAAAATAGCCACGAGGGTCGCGACGATTGCAAGTATTTTCGTCATAGTCACTGATTAAGTAAATGAAAAAATAATTCCAATATAAAAAACAGCGTTTATAGAGTTCCAGCGTTTATCCATAGTATTTATTCGTTTCCACTTCTTAAACTATGACGAGAGTTAAACTTCCATTGCTGAGAAACTTCTCACATAAAGAAACATATTCTAAATACCAGAAAATAACTACGGGAACCGCTTATCAACCTCGGGAACATATGCACCTGGTGAATTAATCGGCATTTGGTTGTGGAAAATGCATAATTCCCACAATAAAGAAAGGGGAAAGAATTGTAAGCAGCAGCTAAATAACTCTAGATTAAAAATTAATTACTTTTCGTACGTATCACACCGTTATATGTATTCTTAAATTGCTCAGATCATCAATGTTTAACTTTCCGAAGCGCTTTCCCAAAATTGTAAGAGTAAACAGGCCGATCAATTAAATGGGTAGCTTGGAAAAAATGACGATAATTTTTATCTCGACTTGCTCCATATCGTCTCCAAGCAATCCAGATGAGACGATGTGAGCGTCCATTATGTACGATGCATTCTCTAAAGTGTGACAAGAGTACGCTTGGTTTCATAAATTGTACATCATAGAAGTATTCGGATCACAAAGTTCCAGAAGAGTATTTTTTGGCATTAGCTAAGCCTTATCCTCGACACATTTCGATAATATGAGATTCAGGACAGAAAATCTTTAATACCGGATTGAATTAAAATTAAAGGAAAGCTACAAACAATAAGATTCAATCAAGTTAACTGCGCACATTTTAGGAATAATGACAACACAAAAATAGCACTAATGGCGAGCGAGACCAAGATGTGAAGACATGAGTTTATTTACCATACATTCGGTATATACTTTCATACACACCGATGCACAGGATCCATGAACAAGGACAATTCATAACGGTGTCAAACGGAATGACAACACAATTAAAGTCGATAACGAGGAGAAAATTATCAGTTCTTAATTTATAATTATAATTCTAGTGGGATAAATATAAGATACAATATCTGCCATGCAATTTAGAGCTAGCATTAGTGCCATTTAAATTTGCGCGGGAAATTCACATGTTTTGGTTTTTGTTGAAATGTAAATATGACATACCTAACGTACTTACTCTTTGCGCGATTTTGATGTTGATCTTGATTTTTATTTTAATGGTATGCTACGTAGCACATTAAGTAATAAAAAACTATATTAATTAAATCCTTAGTGTGTGTCTTACTAAAAAAAAATACAGAAACCAGCTTCCTTTTGGAACACTGATCTAAAGTGTGAATACTGAGGCCGGAGTTAAAGAGGTCCCCATAAGCTAAAAACAAAAGCATGGGCATTTGAAACAAGGTAAGCTGACTGCAGTGGCTGACGTAGATAACTTGTTTGGGACGGAAATGTGGGCGCCCACCTTTCATGATCCTTTTTTAATTCCTTTCGGCACCTCCGCCCACAAACACGACAAAGTGATAGCACTCCGGCTGTCGGGCCGGTTTTTTATTAAATTCCGTTGTCCGAGGCACCACTAGGGCTGTCGGACGTGCGGAAGGACTGTTTCAATTTTTTATTCCATCTGTATTCCATCAAAACAATCAGGATCCCCATTTCAATTAAAATGGCTTACGTTTCCAATTTGTGAAACACTCGGCTCCCAGAGTTGACGAAACTACGGCGGTGGAGAGAAGCCTTTCAAAAGTGGTCGACCCACGACCCACACAACATGCACCGCACAGCATCCCTTGTTTGGAACGAGAGCAGTTAAAAACGAACAGAGGAGGCTAGGGAAACTAAAGTTCTACATTTGACCTCAGTCTCTTAGGAAATTTAAAGCAAGTTCAGGGAGAATACAATGAACATCATTGACAACTTACGAAGACCAAATGAAGTAACTACCTACCTAAACCTCTATAAACTTCCTGGACACTACTTTTATTTTCCTAGTCCATTCAAATTTTGTTTATGTAATTTTGCAATTTGTGATTAAACCCAAGTCTCTAATTAGTCTCTAAATCATTCACCCAAAAAATGAAAATACTCGCATTAAATGAGAATATAACGGTATTCAGCAGATAAGGAGCATGAAGCACAGCGACCAAGAATTGCACAGCGATATACACAGCTTGCGTCGTGCTCGAATTATCAAGTCCAGTGCAACTTATGCTGTTTAAATATCCGCGGAGAAAGTTAAGAAAAAACAATAACCTTCTAAATGCGCCTTCATTCTTGTTACAAAATGAAAATTCCTGGAGGATATAATGAACCACGTCGGCAACTTAAGTGGACTAAAGGCGAGTAGCAAACACAGCCTCTAAAAACTTTGAGGGAACACAAAAAAACTTTTGTATCCTACGCTGCCAATTTAATTTTAAAACAAATAAATTTCAATGGAAAATATCAATATTCCGCGATGAAAACATATTGAGCAGAAAACACACAAGCAAGAAAAAAGAATAATGGCGTGTACATCCTAACCTTACCCGATCCTATTGTGTCCGTTGAATCCCTCGTACACGTGTATTGTTGAAAATTAAAAGAAAACTCTAGTAAAATTAACTTTCTACACGCTAATTACACTCTCTTAACCCTAATAAATTTAACTTTCTACACGCTAATTAAACTCTCTAAAGACAATTAACACAATTCATGGATGAATAAGAAGTACCAAGGAGTCAAAGATTAACGGGGACCAAATGCAAATAATTAGGTAAGCTTATTTTTTTGCCCATTCACTATTATTTCTGTAATTTTCAAGTTTCAACCGTCTCGAAAATTATTAACATACTGCAAAAGAAAGCATAACGGCATCAATCAGATAACGGCCATGAAAAAATTGCACAACTGCTTGCACTGCTGGAGTCGTTCTCCACCCACGAAATCCATCGCACTTTCTCTCTTGTAAGGAGCAGTTGAGAATGAACAGAGAAGGGTAGAAAATATAACATTCCACATGCGAATTGCATTCTCTTAATAATACAAAACAAGTTCCGGGGAAAAGAGCTAAAATATTATAGAGGAAGGTGACTAAATACATGGACTACTTCAATTTGATAAACGTGCAGGACGTTTTTCCACTGCACAGTGTACATTCAACTTAATGTTATCCTGAAATGATTTCTCACTTTATATATTTCACACATTCTCATTCTTTCCACCAATAAAGGATTTTATTCCCACATCTATAATGTCATTATCAAGGTCCTTGATAATGATATTTTTATGTCAAAACCATGGTCAGCATGAAGAAAAAAGTGTGGAATGTACAAAGTGAGAAATTATTTCATGTGAGTCATGTCAACAAGAAACCTGAAACCTCAACTTGTACTTTTTACCTGATTTAATATTTGAGAAGGAAATGTCAACACTCGTCGCATAAAATTAGTAAAATGCAACTCGGTGTGCACAGCCTGATTCAGGCTCTACATAAGCCTAGAGCCCCTTTTTAATGCGACGTTGGAAACGAACAGAGAAGGCCAGAAGGATAAAAAATTAACCTTATACATGCACCTCCACTTTTCTATATACTAGAAAAGATTTCCGGGTGAACAAAACGGATTGCATGGATAGCTAACAAGAGACCAAATGCATGGAGGTATTTGAACCTCAAAAACTTAATGGACACCAAACGATAGTTTTTCCCCAAGAACATTCAGGTCTAAATCTGAAACTTTTACGGTTCAACTACAGCAAAATTTACAAACAGTGGAGTGGAAAAGAGGTGTTACAGGAGAATGACACGAATCAGGTGTAAGGATTCAATCACCAGTGAAGAAATTCCACGAAGATTTGGAGAAAAAAGATATCCGATGAAAACTTTGAGCAAAAAAAAGTCAAAATTATTGGAAACATTTAGCGATACGCCTTTTGACAACGGTAATAAAAAATATATGAAAATAATCACTGAGGAATTCCAAGGAGACAAATTATGTGGGAGGAACTTGAGAATGAATTAAATTGTTAGCTTTAAGTTTCATGAGTGCAGGCGGTGGTGGACAGGTCGGTAAAGCGCCGAATTTATAATTCAGATGTCGTAAGATCAGATCCCGCCCCGAGCATGGATGTCACGCTTGACTCGGGATTAAGATTAGGTTAAAAACTCTGGGTTAACACTGAACGGTGCGATGTATCCCAAGCAGTTAGATCACCTAAAACCTAAGTCTACCGCTAATCCTCGTAATCATTCTAAGAAAAAATATACGTCGAATGAAATGTATTGAGCGGATAACGACCAGAAAAAAAACTCAGGCGTACAAAGCAGAGTGCTCGGTCATCCGTTACTCAAGAGCTTCAGAACGTCTCCACCACGTGTGATGCTCAAAGGCTAATAGATTCAGTTTGTATGTACTAGTCTGAGGAGTCGCTCGGTGTGACGTAAGATAAAGATTGCCGACAATCGCTGTCCTTGCCCACAAAAGGTCGCCGCGCACTGGAGACGGCAATATTGGTTACTAGAGGTGAGTAAAAAATGCCAAGAAAAAATACGAGCAATTCAAAGAGAGAGGGAGAGTTCATGCATTTGATATCGCAACGTGGATGACATCGCGTTTACAAGAGGATTCCAACTGCTTCCGAGCCCTCAATGTAGACCATAGCGGTTTCACCTATCGGCTCATATTATGGGTGTCAAAGGGTTTTATGTATTTTTCACCGGATTACAATTTCCTCTTTAGCATAAAGTAGCAGCACGCTAACCTGCATGTCATGAGTAAGAACACGTTCGACACTGCGGGAAAGTCTCCCTCAAGTTATTTTTAATTCGAAGTACCTCTACCTACGACACATCGGCACCACCAAAAAGGCAAAATATTACGAAGAGGTACTAAATTAGAGTAAAATACGGCAGGTAATGAAATGGGTGGCTTTGATTGATAACCAATGACGTGTCAGTTTGTAGATGAGGATAAAATTCAGCTCTCCACTCGATTGATACAGAGTCACCGAGGACTTACGAGGCTGTTGATGAGTTCATCCCAAGACCCCCAACTATCTCTACCTTGCAAACATTGTATCATCACACATTCATTTCCACCTCTTTCTTCTTTTGACCCTATAAATGTTCTCTGCTTGTTTTTATACCATTCATAACTTGATTACATCATTGTTTATGAAATACCTGCCCAGGCCCATCGCTTGTGGCTTTCAAACGTTGTATTTTACACAAATTCCAATCCCTATATCTGTCCAACCCCTGAAAAACACAACTCAATTCTTTTGATCTTGAAAGAAAATCTTAAGAACTAGCTAAATCAGCACTCACCCGATTCATAAAAGCTGTGCCACATGGATTTTTTTAACTCCGAAAAATATTTATTGCCAAACGTATCAGGTTCTTGGGATATTTCCTCGGTGAAGGTTAGTTAAAATCCATATTTTATGTTTTTATCATGTACTACACACGCGTGAGTATTAAGGTGAGAAAAATAGCCTGTTATTTGAAGTTCTTCTGGGTTTATTTATTGCCCAAAGTTACAAAAACTACATTCTGAACTTTTAATTAGAGCAGTTGAAGAATCATTTAAACTTGCACAAAGTCAACGTTCAAGATCAATAGCATCAAGTATAGTATTTTACCTTTCAAATGATACCTTTCTATATTTATGCTAAGTAAAATAAGTTTGCTGGAGTTTGTACAAATAGGGCGTAAAATGACGTTTTTCATAGCGTCCAAGTGATGTACATTTGCCTATAACTCAGGGGCAAAATATTTTTCTGTGACTTAAGACAACGGATTATGGGTCACAAGGATAGGCACTACCCACGTGCCGAATTTAGTTGAAATCTGAGATGGTGATGCGCCATTTTTTGGAAAAATTGGTCGATTTAAAATGGAATGACCCAGAGATAAGCATAATAATGAATTATTACAGTACATTATTAGATAAGTATAAAATGCCACGAGAAACAATCTACCTGAATAGGTAATCTAAGCATGGACCTTTCGGTTGTCCTGGCTTCCCATCCCGAAGGTCCAGGTTTGAATCCCGTCGGTGGTGGAGATTTTTCAGAGGAATTTCGATCCCTACTTGGTGCTATATGGAGAGCACTTCACAGTGTGCCGTACACCTTTCGTTTGGTGGATCGTTAAGCCGTGGTCACATTTGGCGCCTTTCATTAAGAGTAGGCAAACGCCGACGCGACGCCGGGTTTCTCTCCACCTTTGCTCCACTCCCCAACTATCCTTTTCTTACATTCCTATTTATCCACCCGTAACAGGGTCAGAGTGCATACCTCCACGCTACCCAGACTCCCTGATTCCTGGCTGGAATAAACATTAACAGTAGTATTTCATATTTATTTCAAACGGGATGACTACAGTCGAAGGCAAATAGCAAACGAAGTGTGTGTTGTAGGAAATAGCACAACTGAATGAAGAAACTTAGGAATGAATAAAGATAAAATAATCAAGTAAGTTTTAAACCGAGTATTTACGAATAGATTGAACAAAGTGGAGAAGTCTTAACCCCCTATTAAAAATTGTAAAATATATTTGAGGGAGATTGGTAGAACTAAATTTATTCACTCAATTTTCAAAACTTTTGTGGTAATAATATTACTAATATTATTATAATAAATAATGAAAAAGATGTTTCATCTTTCTTGGTTTAGAGTGAACACTAAAAGGGTTTGATGGTGTTTAGACATTACCATACGTGACAACCAACTAAATATTTATATATTCCTTGTTAAATAAATTAAGAGCATTATTTGGACTTTTGAACTTATTTGGACAACTCACAGAAAAATTATGACATGGAGGTTTAAAATCCATCGATTCATTTAAAATTATCAAAGGAAATAGTTAAATATAGCCATTTCTCGCATACCCCTATTTACTTAATTAAGAATCTGAAACGTAAAAAGTTATTTCACTGCAACTCGAAGGTAAATTTTACTTTTAGATGGCAAGAAATGGAGATGGTCTTTATGCATAGATAAATAGTCACACAGGCGTCTCTCGTAGTCGAGGCAGATAACCTTTCATCTCCAGGCATTGTTCTTTGTGTTATTCTAGCGATATACTTAGAAACAAGCAAGGGATAGTTTATGCAAATAATAAATATAATCTACAAGTATCCCTCAAAATTAAACCAGGATTTCCGAGCTAATCATTGAAAAAGCTTTCATACTAGTATTGTTTAGCCCTCGATAAAAGTATCCTTCGGTAGAGCTTATAGAGTAGGACGTGAAGTATGGCCGAACATGCCCAGCCACAGTTCATCCTTTATGTCTATGCCCCATATGAATTTGATGTAGGAAAAAATCAAACATCTAGCATAGCAAAACACTACATCCGACAAATTTGAACTCTTGACAAGTCAGAGTAATCTCGGTTCAATTCCGATGTATTCAGTTTACGTTCATTGGCTACACCGGCGTTAATAAATGAAGTATATATCAATCCCATCTCCAATTTAGTTAAAGCAAATAACATATTTTGCAACCTTTTCTCATACCCTAAATGTAAAATCTTTTTATAATAATCTTATGATTCCAAATCATCATTTTAATAGATCTCTTTCATTTAATATTAACCAATAATGTACACAACTATAGCATCCTACCATACGCCCAATTATGACCATAGGATGAAAGGCAAATTAATATTCATTTACTCACAAAAATAAAATCGACATCTCACCGTCATCTGTTTTCATTCAAACTCACGAAGAACTCAAAGGCTCTAGAAATATTTCCTCTCTCTACAATTTCGATGGGTATCCTCTGACGTGCGCAAATAATTTATAAAATTAAGCTATATAAAAATAGAGGATAATCTTCAAGCATCAAACCAACATTGAGAACACCATGTCTTCTTCAAGAGTCTTCAAAAACACGGCCTCATAGGGAATTTAACAGAAAGATATTGTTTACCACTTTATTCATCTAATTTCTTTGGCCAAAATATAACAAATAGTTTTATATAGATGTCTTTATATTTCATACGAAGCTTGCAGCAACATATTGTCCACAACTAGTTTCCAATTCGTTGAAACTTTCCACTCCCGATGACGGCCGAATATTTTCTGCGGCATGGCCATCCCATTTGTTTCCCGTAACAAGAGCGGTGGACCCTCCGTCTGCCAAGGAGTTAATCTCTATCTCCCCTTGTAGGTGCCTTTTGTTAGCCGAAATGACAAGCTCCAAGGCGAAGTCCCTCTCCACTCGGCTCAACGCTCTCACTTTCACACGGCGAGCGCTCCCCGATGCTCGGTTTGATAGGCGAGAGAAGAACTCATCTAGCGATAATCCCAGAGGCATGTGAAGTTCACTCATTCAGGTCCGGTTTCCTGTGGCACCCGAGGTTTCCCACGAAGGTTATGGATAGCAACAAATCGCATCTCTTGGATTTTAGTCGAATGGCTAGAGACGAGTTACTAGGATTTGAACCCGGAACCTTAATTTCCAAAGTTGAGCACCTTGCCTCCACCTTCCCTCTCAAAATTCCACGATTTCCACGAATAGTTATACCGGTAAGATGGTGAGACCACCGTACACTTTCTACCTCATTGTAGGAATGAAAATATAATGCTGACTTTAACAAGACTAGATAAACTTTGCTTGGTCCTGTGAAAAACTGAGAGCAGAACCAATGAAGTCAACGAAATTCAGTCAGTAAATTTATTCCTAGCAAATAGGATGAATTTTGAAAAGTTAAAATCCAAACTGAAGTCTTCCAGAAAAACCAGGTGAAATCCATAAAAACGTTTAATAGAAGCAAGTTGTAAAGCAAACGCATTAGCAGTTATATAAAATTAGTAGTCAAATTTCTGTTAAGTTTTACAGAAGGTTTTACCGTGTCCATTGATTTATCATAATGTTATTTCTTCTGCAAAAGGTTCGCAATTAATTGTCTTAGAAGTACAATTAATGGCAAACCTTTGCCATTAATTGTACTTCTAACAAATTACCACCTTCATCAAAAAAGGCTCAGCTCAAAATTTGTTCACACTCCTAAACCAAAGTTAAGGTATGGCTGCTTTATTTTGAAAGTGTGGAATTTTCTTGAGGCAAAATATTTTTTTTGCTTCGATATTTTTAAATTTATTCATAGTCAAAGTCTTAAAATTGGAATATTAATCAAATTTTTCATGAATTTGTTTCATATTTATTTATTTTAGTAGCTATTTTGTACTATTTATAGCAGTAATGTCATGATGGTCGCTCAACAAAGGAATCCTTTGAATCAACCTAAAGCACTTGTGTTTGAATTCATGTTTGCAAATTTTCTAAATGTTCATGAGCAATAAATATGTATGTAGAATATTTATCTATCTGCCTATTATTATTTGGTCTTGATCTCTCGCGAAAACTGCAATTTTTATTGAGATTAGCAACTTTTGGAATAATTCCTTTCAGAGTGTTGGCTAGTTTTCATTTTAATTTAGATCGACATTCATCTGATTATCAAAAACCTACACTGAGAAAAAAATTCATATCACCAACAGCCCCATAGAATGTTAATTTGAATCAGCCTGATGAGGCTGCTTCAGATAGATTCGGCTATCTCAGTTCTAAAGCGGTGTTTAAACATATCCGAGTGAATCGGATGAATTTTGAAAAGCTAAAATCCACAATGAAATTTCTCCTAAAGCTCCCCCCACGTCAACCCGAGTAGGCGGATGGGTACGCCGTGGGGAACTAGGGGTGCTTTTGGAAGGAAAACCCTTCCCGAAATCATATTTATTAAAAGAAAAACAGGACGAGTGCGTATTTTCCTTCACGGAGTTCTCTCCCATATAACTCGCAGGGCTACAACTTCAGAGCTGAAGCTGAATACCCCGCTCCCGAGTCACTATTTGACTTGCTGAAGAGGATCCGACGAGTACGACGGGTGCGAGTTTAAAGGGGGCAGGTTCCACCCACGCAACCTTCATCCCAACTCCCGGCTCGGCACATACAGTGAATAATTAATCTAGTATTTAAAGAAAAGAGAAAGTCTTTGATCTACGGAGAGCACGCGGGCCTTCCTAATTTGACCCGGGGGGAAATTTCAACCCCCAGCTCCCGGAGTGCGGTTATTACAGATGGAGACAATCTGGGGGGTTGTGCTGTTTTCGATTGAATGTTACGACGTTACGGAAACATATTCCTAAGAGAACACACAATATTTAAAAAGTAATCATTGGTTTAATTAGGCAGTGACGAAAAATACGAATTTTGCTGAAAATATTAGAAAAAAAAAGATTGAATAAATGTAAATTTAAAAAGAATTCCAAGTAAAAAAAACTTTTTAGAAAAATTATATTTAAGGAGGTTCCGCCGCGACTGTGTGAGTCAAAACAAATACTAAATTGCACATTTTTTATATTTTGTCCAAAAAATTCTGCTTTCGCTGATGAAATGCGTTACCTACAGAAAACCAAAAGTAAGTTACAAAATATGCAGATTATTTCACGAATGTATTTTAAATTAGCACTTTTTTCCAGCCATAGGAGCCGACTGCAGCGCCATTTCCTACTAATTACAGCATTTTGACTTCAATTACGGCAGTAATTCCCTAACAACTAAAAAAATAAGGTGGTAATATGCCTATATTTTATTTTTATTCAATTTCTCTGGATTATTTCCTTCTTAGAGACAATTTTCCGCGAAAATGGCATTTATATAATATGGAAAAATACTATTTTTCCCAGTGTTTCTCTCATTCCCCCATTGAACACCATGTAATTTCAAGTTCAATTATAGAATAAAATAGCGTGGAAAGGTATTATTTTGTTGTTCATATCAGATGGAGGACAACTTTTTATACAAGTAGACAGAATATGAATAAAATGACATTTATGTCATTTTACCGTGGAACCACCTAAAAACAAAGTTTTCCGAAAGACTGAAACTTAACAATAAATCAGTAAATTTTTAAAAACAATTAATTAAAAATAACCGTTCTGAAGCTTCGAAATTGTCTTAGGCCCTCTATGATAAGTATATTCTACATCTGTATAATAGTGTCAACTGACAAACCCAGACACGAAGTTCCTTTCGAGCAAGTGGTCGATGGCGTAAGTCAGTCAACGAATCATCAGCAACGAAGTCGAAACTAAGACGCACTAGATATTTAGGCAAGTTTTTCATTAGGTAAAATCATTTTCCTATAAACACCAAATGTATTTAATAGTCTAAAGAGCAAAAGGTATAATGCAAGGTTAAGCGTCTTTTTCGT
This sequence comes from Pyrrhosoma nymphula, assembly GCA_963573305.1. Taxonomy (NCBI): domain Eukaryota; kingdom Metazoa; phylum Arthropoda; class Insecta; order Odonata; family Coenagrionidae; genus Pyrrhosoma; species Pyrrhosoma nymphula. The sequence goes on from OY754329.1 coordinate 92,058,818, forward strand.
TTTCATTGAAAAATCGCATCAGATGTGTCAACCAAAATTAACAAAAAAAAGTTCTAATGGTTAATAAAAGATTTATTTTTAACATCTTTCATAACTTTTTCTTAAAAGTCACGATAAAAATTATTTTCAATCACTGCGTGAGAAAGACAGCTAACTATGCAATCGCTATTTGGAAATCAAATGAAAAGGTCAGGAAGCGTTGTTGTGTTTCTGTATAAATTCTTGAAAAAAAGGGCACCATAAACGCCCACCGGCAAAATGTAAACAAAAATCATGCCTTTTGCAAAAAAGCAGTTATTCGAAAGTCATAAAATGTCATTTAAAAAAAAATTTTTGGCCTGTCACCAAGCGAGAGAGACAGAGCTTGCTGGGACAACTCGGTACTTGGGGTAACAAACGGAAAGTTCATACTGCGTGCACCCCGAAAACAGACAGGAGAGGAGGCAGGCAGGCAGAAGCCAACCAAGGCCTGTCGCGTAAAATAACAACGATGCGTGCGTACTGCGCAATGCCGAACGCGAGTCGATGTGGGGACGTGAATGATCGAAGCGCGAAATTCGTCCTCCACCCAGTTTACCGGTCGCTCCTCCGTGCTGAATGGGTCGTTGAAAAATTCATATATAATGAGATCCGGCTCCTCTTCCTATTCCCCCCTCCCCTCAACCGCCCTCCTCCGGGTTAAGTGTCCCCATATCCTGGCGCGCACTCCCGCGATCGATATCACGCACCTGTTCGCACGCGAGACACACCTGGATTTTCAAGGGGAAAAATATATTCGCGGATGAGCCAAGCCTTTCAGAAGATAATGAAGAACTCTCGATGTCTTTGACTAATAAATGGAGGGGAATATGACCTTTTGCATCCTTGTATTTCCGTCGCGAGGAAGGCAAATGAAGAGGACTGGAAGAGATATTGCTAATGCGAAAATCTCTGACTTGAAAGGTGCTTGCTGCCCCTTGAAAGATGGGAGCTCATTCATTTTCACCTTCGTATACAGCACCAAATGTAAGAAATTCTTTTCGATTAAATCGAAATTATTAGGCTTAACTTCGTGAAAATTCATGTTGACTCAATCGCTATGGTAACTTTGTAATTTTTACATTTGCACTACTAAATATCGTCTAATTAGTTGGAATAAAATATTATTAGCAGCCTGCCATTACCTGATGATGTCACCTTTGCGATTGAACTGGTCGACAACTGATGAATCAATTTTGAAAATTACAAAGTTATTATAAAAATTCTTTTTCATATATTTATAAAGAGAAGCCTCCAAATATTGGTCATTCAATCATACTAATAATTTCGCAATTTATTTAACTCTGCGGAAGTTAAACAAAATACCTAATAATTAAATGGATGGGAATTGTTATCCATGTATTTTCGGCGTATTATTCTAGACAGAAGATTGCTACCCTGAATTTGATTCAATCTATCCGCAGCATTCACCTTGTATTTATTTTATTTAATCATACTAAATAACTTAGGAAGATATTTAATCCTGCACAAATGAAAATAATAAATAGACGGGATGGGGTATTTTCATTCCAGTGCTGCTCTCGAAACGATGGCAATTGATGTGAACTGGATAAGATATTGTAAATTAGAAAATCGCTGCCTTGGAAATAAAAGCTCAATTTTTTCCACTCATGTGTACGGCATCATATTTTAGTCAATTCCTTTTCATTCATATATTTGTATAAGTAGCCTCCAAATATAGGTTTCGTTCGTCGATAATAACATGGCCATTTACTAACGGCTAGGGGAAAATCATATATATTTATTACTGAAATATTTATTCAATATAAATAATATATTACCCTATAACTTTAACTTATTAATTAAGTGGATGGCGTCATTTCCTACCTTAAGTTGTCGTCACGACAAAAGCAAATAAACACAGCTGGGAGAAAATATTGGTAATGCGAAAATATTTGACTTGAAAAGAGTTCGCTGCCCTTAAAGGTATAGATCAATTATTTCCAATATCATTTTTTACATAATTCTTTTTCTTTTTTTGGGGGGGGGGAGTAGCCTCCTAATATTGGTTTCATTCAATAAAACCAGCAATTTGGTACAAGAGAAATGTGTTTAAGGGTGAAAGTGTATTTCATTATAAACAAAATACGTTTATAAAGGGAAATAATACAAATTCAATACTGATATTTGGTTACTAACATTTGTTTATAAACGTTAATTGAATATTCAATAACGTATCTCTTAGCATATAGACTTGTTTAAAAATACCGAGTAAGTAGCTGTGGAACATAAACACGTGTGTGTATTGAAAAACATCGAATGGCTATGAGAGACGTGAAAATGATCAACAGCAGTATTTCCTGATGGAATATTATTGAATCATATGAAAATTCATATATCATATGAACATTCTCTGTTTTTTTTGGGCCGTTTTCCACGGTACATTTGTTTGTACAAATTCTCCCGTGAACTCTTGCATGAGGCAAAATGTATCGTGTAAAATGGCACATTGTATGAACGCTTGTGCGAATGTCTCAATGCCTGCACGGGAAATAGAACCTGTTCTAATTTCGTTGAGACAAACGTACATTTGTTTGTACAAAATCTTTCATCGTATAAAACGGTCTTAAGAGAATTCTCGAATTTTCTGTTGTTTAATATTATTTAATCCGACAAAATCAACCATTTTTCTAAGTATTTCGAGGAAAATCGTCATAAGTGCCGCGTCATTTGTAAATTATTACATTAATGGACTGGAAGAAAATAAGAGAAAGCTGGGCACAAAATTAAAAATATTCCCTATAAACAAACAGATAGGTTTACTAGGGCCAAAAACTTTAGCTGATTGTCTATTTTTCAAAAATTCTCTCGAGTTTCAGATTATCCCAAAATCCTGCTTACTTATCCCGAGCTTATTTCCCTTAACGCTACAGTTTTAGCTTGGCTAGCTTTAAGGCTGCGTAGTTCCTCACTTACGGCTGCATTTTTTAAAATTCATTCTGCAATTAACAAGAAATAATTCAAGTAACATTAAATCTGTCCTGGTAATTAAAGTATCCACTCTTCTTAGTTAACCGATGTGGTAGTGAATATTAATGCCTATTTTAATTATAGGAGTGCCTCTTTTCAGAGGAATATTGCTTCTGTAGTCTGCCTTCGTCTGAATTAGATCAACTTCAGACTGGGGTTTTTAGAGAAAAATTATGCTATCTGAGACTTGATGAATCTCCAATCACAATATAGTCCTATTTTCATGAACATTTGCATTCATTTTTCCCAATTGACTCAGCCAAACGCCTTTTCGAAATCCAAAAAGCAAGCAAAGACATCCTGATTCTTCTAGTATCCAGAGTTACCCTACCCTTCCTGAACCCATACTGGCCATCGCCTAAGAAAAGAAGACGAGAATAGGCCGTATACACTTGAGATGTGGGTGTGAAGGAGGATGGAGAACGGGATGGAACGGGAGGAGGATGGAGAGGGTAGATTGGAAAGGAAGACAAACGAGGAAGTACTTGGTATGGCTAGTGAGGTAAGGAAGCTTCTAAATGAGATTAGGAGGAGGCAAAGTAGGTGAAGTAGGTGGTTTGAAGAGAAAATGTGGGGCGGAGGGTTGCTTAAGACCGTGATAGAGGGGAGGATGTTGGGTAAGCGGGGAAGAAGGAGAATAGGTTTTATGGATGGTATGGAGAAGGGTAGAACGTATGCTGAGATGAAAAAATAAACTGTGCAGGTAGCTATGCAGACCCTGCACATATAAAACTGCAGAAGATTTTTCTCATTTTACTCACTTCCATTGAAATCTACCATGACCGTTAATCTTTAAATAATTCATGATGAGGTTTCACTTTTTAAGGATGAAATCTATCAAAGAGAAGAAAAATATGTTTGAAATATTCTTCTTCTTATAGCATAAAAAGGATTTATTTTTGGAACAATCAGCGACATCCATACTTACCAGATACCTGTTGACTTTTTAACTGACTCATGCCTTCACGAAACGGGCCTTTTTTCCAAGATACAAAGAGAGCTGAAAATCCGTCGTTCCAAAAATAGACTATCTCAAGCGAAGCGAACGAAATTGCATTTCTCCCGATTCACTTAGCAATGGGCGGAGGGAGGAGAAGAGCCGAGCATTTCCGTTCATGGCGACAGCAGAAACGCTCGCATCAAGTGCACCCAGCCTACCTCCCACCCAAAACACGGCTCGCAGCTGTGCAAAAGATTCAGCCTACACACAGAGGAGGAGATGGCTTACTTGCACGTGACGGATAAAGCGAAAAATATGATGTACAAGGACAAAAAATAATAATAAGAGCATCGGATTTCGCGGCATGAGGATGCTAACATGCTCCTCTCGAATTTGCGAACTGGGGGAGGATGCGGGGCGCCGCGGCGGTAGTAGGAGGCGAGACGCGACCTCGTTTTCTGCCCTCTCCTGCACATAAGCGAGACTTGACTGCATCACCCGACTAAACTTGGAAGAATTTAACGAGATTAATGAGGTGAGGGGGTGGGAGGGAGAGTGATGCGAGCGTGGTAGATGACAAAGAGGGTGGGTGTCTGCGTGCGTGCGGAGGAGGGTTCTGACGGCAAGCTGCTGGAACGCAGTTAGAACGCGCGAAGAATGCGATGAGGATCAATTGTTACCGCGTTAGGGTCGCAATATGGGAAAAACCAACTAAAAATAAACTTAATAAGGCTCTCTCGCGTCTCATTTAGCTAAAACAAGTGAGATACTACACTTTTGCGTTCGCGTTGGTTAAAAACTTACTGCTTACACTGTTGAGATGTCTGAACTGTTGAAAAGTAGGAGTAATAAACGAAACATTCAGAGTAGTTGACAAGTTTATGGTGTGGACTAATGAGGTGGATTTATGCATGACGAAAGAAGTATTCTTTGCTGTATTCCACTGAGAAATATCTTATGCGACCGATGGAATAAAATATTTTTCACTGGAATAGTAAAAGGTTAACAACTTGGTATTACTCCACTTTATGTTTAACATTTAGATATAACCCACTAACCGGTTTAGATTTCCATAGCATCATCATCGGAGTTAAGATATCGAAATCGATCGAGGAATTAATCAAAGTGCGGAATATTACCAAGTTATTAATTCCTTAATATGTCGAAAATTGCAAAGTTTCTAAGCCCACCATCACGTTTCTAAGTGGAAAACTGCTAAGAGGTCTTCTTACGCCAACGAGTTTATTTCCCAATGGTTTCTTTTTAGTCCAAGGTTCCGACTGCTGCGCCATTTGTCTAACGAACTTTGCATGCAATAATTACAGGCATACGCTTATAATGCAATGACTATAATGAGTTGGACCCTTCATTTGATCACAACTTTGTTGAATGGAAAAATTCCCTTCTTTTGTCTTTTTTTTGCAAAAGTTACAATTTTATAACAGTCCGATTCACCCATTTGCAACTATAACCCTATGTAAACTTCAATTGTCTTGTTTGAAAAAATATTGTGGAAAACTAGCGTTGTCGTACAGAAGAATAGATTTTCTATGAATAGCACGGATATTTAAAAGAAATTATACTGAAAGCACTTTACGGGGGAACCTCAACATTCATTGAAATTTTGAGAAATATCACGCGTATATTTCCTGTTGTAGTCCTACAACTAAATTTTAGCTGTTTTGTGATTGGAAACGCAACATGTAAGAAAAAAATATGAAGACACTGTACCCTCAATTTAATTTCACGCTCAATAAATTTCAACCAAATCATACGCCAACTATTTCCATAACGGAACAATAGGTTTACGTTCGTTTCCATAGCTGGCAAGAAGCGAAACTCAAACCACAAACTAAGCTTACGATGACAATAACTTAATGTTTTTAAAAACCATAACATTCAGTTTCAGGTCGGACGTGGTGTAAGTTTTCCTTAGTGCAAAACTTGAGCCTACGATATACTCCCGCAAGATACTATAACCGATGTTGGCGTGTTAACGTCGAAACGCGTACCTGAACAATTGAAGCGGAAAGTTACCTACTGTACACTTCAACTAACTATTATGAAACATATGAGAAATGGCGCTGGTGCTCGGTGTGTTCTTCAAGAGTCTTCCCCGGCCGACGTAAGCGCTGAATGCCGACGTGTAAGAGTCTGGAAGTTAGAGAGTCCGACGATGGAACCCTGAGGAGGAGCCGAGGAAAGGCCTCGTTATCACGTGTCTTGCTGGGTCGTGGAGGAACTTCTACAGGCTTGTTTTTTTTATTTTCCCCTGCGTGGAAGCGCTCCTCTTTCTATTTATTGGGTTATTATTATCCTTCCGAGGAGACTCCTTTCCTCGGAGTAGAATGAAGAGAGGGAGAGAGAGTAAGGGCATGGGCATCGTCTTTACTAATTGAAGGGGGACATTGAGCGCGCGCGCGAGGGGTGAAAGAATCCGTAGCTCTAGAAAATGAAACCTCAGGGTTAATCCCTCGGAATGGACTCTCTCGTTAGGGGAAAAATAAGAAAGCTGTTTATTCAAGCAAAAATTTATGCTAATGTAGAAGGGAAAGGGAAAGTGGTCCCCAAGTACAATAAAGGACCTAAATTCAGTACAAGAAACTGCTTGACGTCATCTGCTTTTTACGAATGGAATACGAGCAGCGCTGAAAGATACGTCCATGCTGAAGAGATGTCTCATATTTTCCCAAGGATTATATTTTTTTTTATTTTACCTACCACCCTGGCTCATGCCTTTTGTGCGGGAAAGGAAACAACATCAATCCTTGAATTTCGAAAGAACTCCCAAAGCTTTACCTCTTCCGCGGAGAATAGCTTGAAAAGCGTGTTCTTAATACATTTTAGATGGGTCCCAGAAAATTCCTACTCGCACTGAAAATATTAATAATTCTCTTCTTAGGTTAATGGATCATCACACAAAAGCAATGAAAAACCTTGCGACATATATTCAATTAATACACAAGTTATAGTTATTAGTTCAGGGTTAAAAATGTTATGGCATTCCACAACCTCCAGAAATCACCAGCTTATTAATATGAACTTCCTGATTTTATTTTCAGGCGCTTCAAAAATATCACATCAAGAGGAGTACGAAGAAATCAGAGTATGTTTCCGGATAACATGAATGGATAAAAATTAAAAACACTACTACAGTCGTTATCCTCAATTCGTTTTCTTGGCTTATTAGCGGAAAAATATATTATAAAAGGGCACCATCACCATATTTCTTCATCGTAGACGTTGAGTTAAGAACTACACGGTTTTACATATTTATCTTATCCAATGTAAATGTTATTGAATAGGTAAGCATTTTATTCATTATCATAAATATCAATAAGTTTTTAAACATGCATGGATGAAGGCTATACTTGAGTTTCACACTGAAACACTTAGACCATTTTCTTTTTTTACATAAGTGTGCTATAAAGTATTTCTTAAAAAATTATTATTTGATGGCAAAAAAATGAAGCCAAATTTTGTTCTTTAAAAAAAATAGTACTAGGAGTATAAAAAGTTAAACAAAAATAAATATAGTTCTGACTGATTAGCATGGCTACAAAAACGTTTATAAATTATATTGTTATGATATTGTCATCATAAAATGCTAAAGTCAATAAAAGAGCTCTTTAAAAACAATAGTATGGTACATCCTGAAAAATGATCAGATGGTTATTATAAAAAATATTTCAACGGCGAAGAATCAAGAATAATAGAATACTCGCATTTTCACTTTCACCCGCTATCCGCACAATTTCATCATACCATACGTTGGGCACGCAATTGAAAAAAATAATGAAAAAGCTGTACGAGCCCCAGCCGATGTGGGAATGATTCATTATGTAACGCTTTGCTCACGATACATTTATGCCATTGTCTGCCACTGTCTGCCTTCAAAAATTATTATTTTGCTCAGAAAAGATCTTATAAACTAAATTTTTTAAACCAACAATAAAGCTTGTCTCGGACAGATCACAACAAAAAATATGGTATCATTTTCTGCGTAAGGTGTGGGAGTTATCCTGCTCAGGAATTAAGTGCAGCAGAAACAAAGACGGCGAACTAAATGGAGTAGTGTGAACCAAAAAGGAGTCTACAATACGGAATATCCACTCACAGCTGGAGATATAGACCGCGAAATGAGGGGAAAATGTCATCAAGATGAGTGCACACTGTATAATACATCCTCACGGGAAAAGAGCAGAAGATTGAGGGGCGTGGATCGGCGGATGTGTGGCGCTATCGAGGAATGAATACAGATGAATAGTGGGATAAAATATATAACGAAGTGCGCTCGGTGTTGAGCGAGAAAATACGAGTGAGACGAGTAGAAAGCACTGGAAGGGAGAGATCAAGTCATCGATTACATCCAGGGGCATAAAAGTCTGGTGAAGACAATATTGGAAGGGAAAGTGCATTAAACATGCTACTTCCATCTCTGCCATTGCCACGAGTAAAGGTAGAAAGAAACATTAGGAGACCTCAAGAGGTTTGGACGCATGCAATCGTATAAACTGGGTAGATCCAGATACAAACTACATGACCGCTGACACATGATTAACCAATGCATGTATTGAATGTCCAAGTTGACGTACATCACATATTTCAGTTTTGGTTGACCAATTAAACACATTCAGATGGTTAACTTATCAACTCTTTTAATTAGCTAACCATTTATACGTAACGGCAGGTTAACCAAAAAGTCAATGGATATTGCTCTGTAAGTTCATTCGGGGAGGAAACGTAATAAAAAACGTTCAGAAACATTCCATTATTTACACTTCAACGCGGTCTGATTCAAACGCGATATGTTTCAGGTCACATTGATACAACATCATGCAACGCATTTTTTTAGCTGGTAGTAATAGTTTTCTTTTTAATTAATTTAAATTGTTTAATTTTTCCGTACGTAATTCGATGGTGAAAGTTATTCTGCACACAGTCTGCCGTTTGCAGCAAGGGGCAACAGCATTTGAACGAATGGGATCACCCCTCCATATTCGAGCCGAGCCCAACGATGCTTAACTTTGGTGACTGATCGTGTTTCCATCGCGGCAAGCCGTTACCTGTCTCAATTCATGTCCAATAAGTTCGACTCGTCTGATTTTCAGGGTCTCCGGATTGGTTATTAGCATAAATAATTATGATAATGAAAGTGAGGAGAGAGAGAAAATCTTCTAATCTTAAAAAGTCGTAGTACTAAAGGTGGGGTTGCATTGAATTTTCCTATGCCACCTCATATAAAAGATTTTCCGTGCTACTTTTAATGCCTATAGTTTCTCTTAGTCAACTGTGGATAAACCGGTAGATAAACCGATTCTCGGGCGAATCCACTAAAAAATTATTATTGGTTTGATGTTTCCATTGTAAGTATTTTAAATTTAAGCGTTTATTCCGATGGAAACCAATGCAATAATTTGGTCAAGTAAATAATTTATTTGGTTGATTTTCAGTAAGTTGAAAACTAGGTTGAAACCACGACCCGTCAAATAAAAAATCACAGACTTCTTACATAAATTGGACCTGGGCCATATCTTGGGAGCACATGAATGGACCTCTTCTGAGTGCAGGGCGGTAGATCCTTCGCACGACGCAAAGGCGGTTTCCCATACCGTTTCCCTGAAAATGTCACCACCCGTATTTTACTGGGGCGAGTGCGGAGATATCACGTTGGCGTGAACTAGATCCTTCGAAACTCACCCTCCGTAGCTGAGCGATCACACTACTGTGATACCACTTCACCCTTAAGGATATATGCACACAAATATCAAAATGGTATCCACCATTATTTCAAAACCTATAATCTACGGTGATTATGACTGATCCAAATCATTATTTTTTAATCCTTTTTAATTTGATAAAAAAGCAATGTATAGGTAGCGAAATACTCCGAAAAAATGACTAGGCCAAGCACTTGGACTTCGTATGTATCGAGATGGAAAAGAGGTCGTATCCTCACTTTAATTCACATTCCTATTTCTTTCTTGAATACAGCCGATCAGTTGGGAAAACCGATGGGCAAAAAATGAATAAACTTTGCCCTCATTCGTTTGAGATTAAATCTTCATGATTCTGAGCTTTTCAAGAAGACTTCAGGAAACATTTAGTGGAAAGCGTCGTAAATTGATACTATTGATGGACGAGTAGAACCACAACGTACCGAGTCATGTGACAGAACTGGTGGTGGCAGAAAAAACTAAAAGCGTTTGATTTCTGGGTGCTGAATTAGACGGAAAGTGAGCCCCTTTGAGCATTGACATTATCAAAGGTACAAGTCAATTACATGGCTTATATCTATGTTTTGCAAGTTATACATATCCACGGAAATGTCTTCAATTTTTTACTTCACAATTCAACTATTTTTCTCAGCGATATTGTATGTACCATCTTCTCCCATGATCGTACAGCACAACAGAATAGCGCCAAAATGTGGGCATTCGTGAAAGTAAATTTGCTTTGCCTACCCATCAACCCGTCCAATATTATGAAGGTCCTTTTGTACCTAATAGCATGCGCCGCAGTCTTCTCAAGAAGTCTTTTTCAAATTCGTATACCTCAGAACAAAGTAACGATCAAAAGGAAGTAAATCACTATCTGATAAATTTGTAAACTCTCAGTTGAGCGCAGCTATTCAGTGACTCGTTTCATCAGATGATAACCTTTAATCCACCCACTTTGTAGTGATATTCGGTATTGGCCCTAAGCGATATGCAACCCTCTGTGACGTTTTTACGACATGCATGAGGCTATAAAAACCAGTTTATAATCATAAAAGAAGTATCTCATGAGATAAGGAAAAAGGAAAGGAGAAGGAAAAGAAAGAAACAAGAAAGTGGAGCAAAAGGAGTAGAGAGTATAAAATATCGAATGGTCTGGAGAAAAAGCAGTCAGCAGCAGAATCTCTCATGTATATATATATATATATATATAAGACTTCTAGAGCTGACGAAGGACCAACTGGTTCGAAACGTTCCGTAAGAACGAATTCTTTATCTTTTCCTATTTCTCCTACCTCCTGTAAGTTTGAATTTATATATATATATATATATATAAAACGGCGAATAAATATAATAATTTATATATATATATATATATATATATATATTTATTTATTTATTTGCCTAAAGGTGGTGTGTGAGTGAGTGAACGAATTATATACATATACGCAAACTGAATTTGAACACTTCTAAATCAATTCACACTTTTAAAGCAATTAACACAAACAGGCTATCTACATGTTGTATCTTTTCAGAATTTTGCTAATTTTTTAAAATATTATTTTGGATAAATGCATGCATTTTAATTGTAACTGGTCCTCATTTAAGTCTACAAGCTAATGCGGGGAAAACACCCTTTTCCTAAGCACACAAGCAAATAAGTTCTCGTTCCAATTGTTCCCCCACTCAATATTTTCCTACCAACACGTCTATAATTCAGGATTGTTTGAAAGAAGTTTTTAAAAATCATCGACACTATCTTTTTGTCCTAAATCATGGTTTTTATTCTAGTGCAAGTCATCATTTGGCGCTAAAATACCTCAATTTCAACAGCTCTTATAATTTATTACACTCATTTTTGAACCTTTCAACAGCATTTGCAGTAGTCAATTTTTCTAAATGGTAATTCGTCTCCCAATATTTTATGCGTATAATAAAGTTCTGGCATTAGTTTTTCCAGTCAAAGTTTCAATAAATTTCCTCCTAGGTTGAAAATATAAAAAAACAATAATTATTACAACTTTAATCAATATTAATTAACCGAGAATAGAATAATACACCATGTTATTGAGACGTAGTAATTCAGAACCACTAAGCATCAGTAGTTTCTCGGGAAAATTTACAGAAGTAAATGTGGTTTCTGAGCGAATACAGTTTTTCCGTTCACCTCTCTAGATTATACATTCACAGTTAACGATGCTGCCTCCGGCGGAGGCACCCCAGAATCATTCTAATTAAAAAACAAACATATAAAGCAGGCAACAAAGCTGATAATCCGCAATCCACCTCATGGTAATAGCTACTTTGCATAAATTACCGGAAAAGAGCAACACATCATTTTTCTCATTCGTAAATATTCTAGAATTTTATAAAAATAAGTCTTAATTTCTGAGTCAATTCATTCGGTTGAACTTAAAGAATTAAACCACTATTTCAACGAGATTCTCAGAAAATACGTAGGCATAAAATTTATCATTTTTGTCTCACTTTCCGTGCTGACCGATGTTCAGTTTTATTGACTTTTTAGGATATCGAGCCGTAAAAGGAAATTTAAAACATTTTCACAGTAGTTACTAGTTGATTATAACTTCGGTCCCAAAGTTCCCATTCCACCATATGCCCCAACTCCGAAGATAGCGAGAATGGAACGGCTACGAATTTCCATTGAAACAATTGCTCATCGCCGAGCACACTGTGGGAACGTTAGCTCTCATCGGTTAAGACTATTTGAGATTGAATACACATCCACTTATTCTACATTAAGGATAGATAATTAGGAAGAAAATATGTAAAGAGTTCAGGTCATTTCTAATTGCATTTGGCTACGACTTTGACGACAGTTAGATTCTAATTTCTTGCACAAGAGTTGCCCCAAAACATTTTAACGTGTGCAATGGGCCTAACCTGGCTAGGCGCTGGCTTACATGACGCTAAAACCATAAAACTAAGAATAGCACCTCAGTAATGCTTCCCCGAATTTATATTTTGAAAATGACTCTACTTGCACACTCCCCCAAAAAAAGGGGAGAGTTGATGAAATCTAACGCTAATATTTTTAACGTTTTTCCATTGTATTTTACAGGTATTGGGCATATATTTAGACGTTAAATTTCGATTCTCGTCCACTCCTTTTTCCACACCGCAGCTCCAACCAGTCCAATTTCAGTAAGATTGATGAACACTTTGACGGATGTACGCAGCGGATAACACTAGGACGTGCTTCGGGGAAGGATAAGAGGTTTTTTCCCCCTCAACTTATCGCGAGTTTCCCGCAGAAGTGGAGAGAGGATTTTTACGGCTCCCCAGAGGTTGCAAAAAGAAATCCGACCATACCCCCTCCCCCCCCCCCCGCGACTCGTGGGAGAGAGACGTCAAGAATTCGGCACTGGGGACCCGGGGACGACGCGGCGGAGATATCCACGGATGCTACCGGAGTGGGGCGATGAACAAGTGCTGCCCCCACCCCCAGAAGGGAAAAAGAAAAATAAAGAGGTTGCGTGGGTCGAGTATGGTTTGCTCGCTCCTTACTTTTACGCCGAAAGGGTAAGGTACCCGCACAGCAGCTCATTCCAGACAACACCGTAAGTACTGAAAGGGGCTCTTAAAAAAGGGAGCCGAAAAATCTTACACGCCCACCTTACCAAGGGGAGCGTGGTGTCTTAGTGGGTAGAGCGCTTGACTACTGATCGAAGGGTCCCGGGTTCAAATCCAGGTGAAGCCTTTGGATGCCCCCGAACAAAAACATCTTCGGAGTGCGCGGTGGCCCAGGTAAAGGACCTGGCACCACTTCCCGATGTGTGAAATTCACACGCATGTGGCTTAGTCCGGGGTGAACTCTACCCTCAACTATCCAAACCAACCTTCGGGTTGAATCACTGAGTGAATGAGAGCACCTTACCAAGGATGGTGTGATCCTCTAAGGCAGTGGTCTCCAAACGCATCGCAACGAGGGCCACATAGGGTACTTCAGCCTTTTTCAACTAGTTAAAAAAAGTAGGCCGTAGGTAAAAAAAGATATGTAACTCTAGTTATAAGTTTTATCGAAATCTGAATATTTTGTAAACTAATTACAGAGCATGTGAAATTAAATTATCGTTCATTGATGACAACGATCAATACCATAAAATATCATATTTTCATCACAAAACCATTAATATAAATGATATCACAGTGTTTGTGCTGTAAAACTCTTATTAAACTGAGGTTTAAATTTTGAAACGCCAATTAAAAGTCACAAGCATCCAACCAAAATATATGCGGCGTTTTTCCGCATAATTCTTTTGTGAGCCATAGGAGACCCATGCTCTAAGGAATCAGATACTGTTCTTTTCGAAGCTTTAAGAGGTTCTACCGCGACGTTGTTAGGCAAACAAATGCACTACTCAACCCTTTTGTTTACTTTGTTTAAAAAATTGTACTTGCATTAGCAATTTAAAAGCAGTGTTAGCATACAAAATATGCAGCTTATTGGATGGATATTTTTAATGAACATTTATTTCCAGCCATAGGAGCGATTGATATTTTATGGTAGAACCACCTTAATGAATAAGAGGATTATGACGCCTCGTTCACTGTTAAATTATGGACGATTAGGAAAAGTAAATATACTCTTTCTTTCTGGAAAGATGGAACGACCAGCTTTCAAATATGAACGTGAAAGATGGGTCTATATGGAAAATTGCCAAGTCCCTTAGAAAAATACCACCCCGTGACCCGGCCCTAGTAACTAGAGAAGGGAAAATCTTCCGCGCAAAAGAAAAAGCGGACATTATGGCAGAAAACCTGGAAAAAGTTTTTAGCACAAATAAGTCAAGCGTATTTACCCCCAAAATAGAAATAAATAAATCCGCCTGGGATGACATCATAAGGAAATAGGAAATTCCCATCATCTCATTAAAACAATTGACAGAGATTATCAAAAAATTACCGGATAGAAAGGTGCCTGGTGAAGACGGTATACGAAACGAGGCAATTAAAAGAATTCCCTTTGAAGCAGGAGAGTACCTGCTCAAATTAATTAACAAATCTGTCCAGACTGGATTCTTCCCTAAAAGATGGAAGAAATCTATGATAAAATGCATTCCAAAAAAAAGAGGCAAAACACTAAAACCAGATGACATGAGGCCACTGTCAATGCTCTCTAACCCAGGAAAGCTCCTAGAAAGAGTCGTGGTACCTTACGTGACAGAATACGTTGAGACGAGCGGAACCTTGCCGGATGAACAATTTGGCTTCCGAAAAGAACACTCGACTACCCATCAAGTGCATCGAGTAATCGAGTTTATCGCTGACAGCTTTAATAAAAAAGAGACGACAATAGGAATCTTCCTAGACATATCCAAAGCTCTTGACAAAGTATGGCATGATGGCTTGTTTTTTAAAATGGACGAAATGGGTATACCTAAATGGATGATAAAATGGGCAAACTCATACTTGAGCGAGAGAAACCTTTTTTGTTAAGTGGGGCCAAGAAAAAAGTATTGAACGGAACCTCACGGCAGGTGTATCGGAGGGATCAATATTTGGGCCACTTTTATTCAATATATACACCGCCGATTTCCCTAAAGACAATGAGAACTGGCACACAAGATTAGTCCTCTATGCTGATGACGCGGCTATATTAGCTAAAAGCAAAAAAATAGAACTTGCTGCTGAATACGCTAGATTATCTAGATGACGTAGTCAATTGGTACAGCAAATGGAGACTAAAAATAAACACGACAAAGACACAAGCCATAAAATTCACAAGACCAAAGGTAGAGACACCGATTTGCCCATGCATCAGAGTGAAATAGCAACCGATCGACTGGCAGGATACAGCAAAATATCTGGGAATTACACTTGACAATAAATTAAACTTTAACAATCAGGTACAAATAGCAATTGGATAGGCAATAGATGCAAGATCCTCCCTATCGCCCATAGTCAATAACAACGCCACACCAGAAAAAAATATAAAAAATTATATACGAGACATTTATCAGACCAAAGATAGCCTTCTTATATGCCTCACCGACCTGGGCAGGAATGCTAAATAAGGGATCACTAGAAAAATTACAAGTGACAGAAAGGAAAATAATAAGATCCATATTCCACATCCCATACTGTATAAGCAATGATACGCATTATGTAAAAACAGGCATCAAAAAACTAAAAACGAGTATTTATCAGCTAGCTGAAAAATACTACAGCAAACTACAAGAAAGTAGTTTGGAAAAGTTAAACCACCTAGGCGAGAATAAAATACTGGCAACTGAGAGACACAAAAGACCCGAAAGAGTGATGGTAAACTAGAGGCAAGGGTAGCCTTTAAAATTGATAGAAAAAGAAGCGGGACACAGAGCAAAAGCTTTAAATTAAAAAATCAACCTCTGATAGTTGCTGCAAGTCAGCGAAGGACCACTTTGGCAAGTAAATATACTAATTAATATATTTTTCTTATTCAAATGGAACATTCACGTGTTAAGAACTACTCTCCTATTTGTGTATTAATAGTTATAACGTTGAGGCTTGACTTTTTACAGTCATTGCTCCCCAAAAGTACTGAAAGGGGTTAAAATACACAATATTGCTATGAGTTTTATCTACCAGAATATTCCGATCGATATATTCAGACGAAGGCCTGCTGCACAGGAACACGAAATGACTAAGTATGGTTTTTGTTCCATTCAAACCATACCGCCAGTCAAGATGAAACCTTATATCTTTCATTAGATCAAAAACTTGGAAATTCTAGATTTCAAAAAGCCGGTATGCCTCTCGCTCTATGTAGCATTCAGTAATACTTGCAAGTTTTCTAAAGACCTTCACTTGAAAAATTCTAAGGTTTTTTTCACAGCATCCCTTAAATTTGATCCGAAGAACAAAGATTAAAAGCTCATGCACACCGAAACCGCATTTCATCGAAATACCTTAAGTCAGATGATTTTTTCGCAACAGAGAGAGGTCTTTATAGAGATAAATGAGTTTAAACCCTTTGCAGACGACAGCTATGTTTTCAACCCATTCCCTTGGCGGGCATTGACCGTAAATACTGGACACAATGCGATGGAATCCATGAATAAGATCCGTAGTGCGCGAAGGAGGCAAGCACTGAAGTTTCGCCGTCATTGGAATGATGGTAACGCACGGAGGGCATCTCCACTTTTAAAGATACGCCCCAAGGACAATTCCCCATTGGAGTTTCTGCGGCACGAAACTGATTGATGGCGGTAAAAAACGCATCGCAAGGTTTCATACATAAAAGTAATTTATTAAGATTTGTGAACGGCACGTCGCCTCTACCGTTGGTCGGAAAAAGGTAAATGGATGTATCGGTTGGTAGCGCCCGCCTCATGCCTCTGGGCAGAATAGCGGGGGGCCACCCACGTCGCGGACCCTACTGCGTCAACATTGAAAATGGAAATCACAGGATAAGAAATGACCCAACTCCGATATCAATCTGGCTGAGTACATGAGATGTAATGCGCATAAACCTTTCAACCATTACACAATGATTCTAAATGAAAAGGTTATTCCATCAAGCTGCCCTTCCAGAGGCAATAAATGTCTTTTGAGGTAGATAAATAAAAACTGCAAGCAGTCATCTTTCTCGGGAATGCGGGGTTCGGGTTGAATTGGATGCTCGAGTACTATTAGAGCTTCCCATCTAGTGGTATAGCTTGTGGAGGGCGGGGGAGGTGTTCCACTCCGGGCGGTATTTTTGGCATTAAAGAAATATAAATACTTTTAATAATAAGAACCATCAAGTATCCCGAGAGTTAAAAATTACATTTTATTACAAGTTACAAATAGCGATTTCTTTCTATATATAACAATGAAATTCTGCATTTTTGACGCTATAGACTTCCTAACCCCTTGACGTATACCAACAAAATTTGGCTCAAGTGTTTCTTAGGACCTAGAAGGATTCATAGGCTATATTAGAAAGTACCAAGATCCTCATGGGCCCAGTTGTGTCCCGTTTTTCAACCAAACGTTTTCTTCCATAAGAAAAGAAAAGCATTGGATTCGGTGCATAGGTTTATTTTTTTCACTTTTTTTTAATGGCATGCACTCATGATATAGGCTTGGAATATTTAGTATCGAATGACTGCATTAACAAAGTTTATGATTCTTGCATTCGATTTTTCCATACACTTCGTTTATCCGTTTTTTTCTCCAAAATTTTAAACTTTCGCAGAAAATCAACAAAAGAATTTATTATTTACTTGGAAAACTCAGAATAGTCTTGGAATGGGAACTTATGCCCGAGGCACTTATGAGTCTGATTAAATAACCAATATAATAAAATTACAGAAAGATTTTATTTGGGATATTTCTCACCCAAACGTCTCCATTTGTGGTTAATATTACAACATAGTATATGTATATTATACGCCATTTTGGGCGGATTCATTTAATCCGACGAAAAAATTTAATTTTTTTCTACTCCTCGTTGAAATTTAACGGGCACGATTCACTAATATCTATAAAACATCAACAAACAACCTGAATACATTTTCATTGAATCAAAATGATTTTTCTATAAAAGAGCAGGGAAATTATATTCAACTAGCCGCTGACCGCTCGCTTCGCTCGCCGCAGTAGCTAGCCAGGGGGGCGAAGCCCCCCTGGACCCCTCTATGCCGGCGGCTTCGCCTCCGGACCCCCACCAGAATTTAAAAGTAAACAGAGTAATGCGGTTCTGCCCGAGTCAGGTCTAGGTTGGGTAGGGCATTATTTTTTCGCACTCGCTCTAGTGTCTGCCCGTCTAGTGGCGCCGCCGCTGAGGTAGGCGCAGGTCTGCGTTTTCGTAATTTTCGCTTTCATGAAAATCTGCCCAAATTGCCCATGCCCTCAAAATGCCCGACATGCGTTGCAATGCCTCTTTTTTCTTTCTAAGTAGGCATAAATATACAAAGGAGACACATTTACATGAACAAAACAAATGAAAGACAGTGATTTTTGTGTATAAAATTAAATTTGAAAAAATATATTCAAGCGTTTTGGGATATGCAATATTTTTGGTCTTACCGCCCTCTGCAAAAACAAATAAATTTTTCGGCTGTCCCACTCGTGAGGAACGAGGGAAGTTATTTTAGCCCTAATACTTGTCATATTAAAGAGGATTCAAAAGAAACAGCTCACGTACATTTGCTTCATCGACCTATACAAAGCATTTGAAAATGTGTATTGGAACAGAATGCTGAATACACTAAAAAACATAGGAGTGTCATTTCATGACAGAAGAATTGTATACAGACCATATGAAGAACACATGGCAATGATAAAACGTGGCCGTAATTCATAGGAAACATAAGTGAGGAAAGGTGTACAAGGATACGCGTTGTCGCTAATGATCTACAATATATACATTGAAAAAGCCATAAATGAAATAAATAACAAATTAAAAACAGGAATACAAGTGCATACAAATTAGCATACTACGATTTGATGATGACATAGCAATTCTTGATGAGAAAAAAGAAATTCTGACGAGAGTGATGGAATGTATGGACAAAGCTCTGAAGACATACAACTTGAAGATTAATGTTAAGAAAACTAAGGTTATGGTTTGTGGAATAAATCAAGAAGACAGAATCACCGTTGAACTTGGGCAGCAAAAAATTGCGTAAGTTGAAGAAATTTGTTTTCCGGAAAGCGATGGAAGAAGCAAGAAAGGACTGCGAGCAGGAAAGCCCAAGCAATAAAGGCATTCTACCAGAAGAGGAGTCTGCTGACAGCCGGTAACACAAACCTGTAAGTTAGGAACCACTTCATTAAAACGTATATTTGGAGTATGCTCTTAGAAGGCAGTGAAGCCTGAACAATAGCAGCAGCAGAGAAAAGGAGATTGGAAGTAAAGGCGATGTGGTGTTACCGAAGAATGATGAAGATTTAATGGACGGAGAGAATCACTAGCGAAGACGTCCAGCGAAGAGTTGGAGAGAAAAGAAGCATTATTAACACTCAGCGAAGAATGAGAGACAAAATTATTGGACACATTTTTCGTCACAACAGCATGATGGAAGCAATGTTGGAAGTAGAAATAAAAGGGAGAATTATAGAGGAAGACCAAGAATGAAATATATCAAGCAAATCATGTGGGACGTCAAAGTAAACAATTTTATAGAAATGAAGTGGCTGGCAGAGAGGAGATAAAAATGAAGAGCTACTGCAAACCAATCTTCGGATTGATGACTACTGGTGATGATGATTTATAAATATGTTTCGTATTATTTGTAGTATTTGCCAAAGGAAGGGCCGCAGTTGAAAGACCCAAACTGTAGCTGCTTCACTGTTTGAAACCCCAGTGGCGGAGATTTTTCAGGTAAATCCCAATCCCTACTAAGGTACTATGTGGTGGGCACTTCAATCATAAAACTCCGTCCTTCGGATGGAACTTTAAACTGTGGGCGCCTCGGTGCCTTTTGCTATGAGTAGGCTACTGCCGACTTTAAGGTTCTCTTGGCCATTTATCTATTTCTCAGATACTTCACTCACGGAGCCCACCTTATGACCTCAGTTTTCGATCGCCTCTCCAAAATAACTAAGAAACCAACCTTCCAATCGAGACGCAATGATTGAGAATTCGGGGGATTCTTCCATCGATTCGCCCTATCAGCTGCCACTAAGGATTTTTCAGAGTTGCAAGGAGGGGAATCATAGGCACAATCCAACGCTAGCAGTCATCCTTACCTCTCATGAATTGCTGACTCGTCAATTGAGAGGACTTCAAAAGTGATCTCCTATTGATTTTTTGCCACTGCCGAAGGATGAAAAAGGGAGTAAATTGCCGAGACACTCCGGTCAGGAAGTTTGAAATTGAAGCCCATACAGAAGATGTTCTCTGCTGCTGTATCGATTGAATTCGTTGCAAGAGTGCGAAAATAATTTCAAATCATAAATGGTCTATTCAAAGTCGATTCATGTCATTAGCGTTTTTGCCATAAGCAATAACTCTTGCACACATCAAATAACCAAAAGAATGGCATATGGGAGAAAGAAACAAATTAAATGTTACATTTGTTCATTCGTATCTAATTGGGTGTTTATCAATTTTCGAAAGTAGTAATAAATTTTATCTGGAGTCATTTTTTAATTCAGACTATGCAACACGTCAGAGAATCAATAAAGCATTAGCAAGTGACCGTGCCCTTGTATGATGCGGCAACACTTGTTTTTTCAGCAACCGAGCTTGAAAATGTTCAATAAACAGAAACAATAGTTTTCCCCGTAGCGTAATAATATAAATCACACATGAAGAAAACTGTAATGAAAGAACAATTTACAAAATGATATAAAAAAGAAGTGATTTCAGCGGTAATGGCTAAAGCGGTAGTGGCATGTATCGATACTCTCCCTAACTTCTGCGGGATAAAATTGAAAACGCGAGTTATTTAACAAAAAAGGTTTTTATTTCAAAGGGATACCAAATTCAAAAAAGAGTCTACGTATCATGAAAATCGAAAGTACGTTTTATGCATTTTTCAACTCACTGAAGAGTAATTATTTCCACAATAGCAATGCATGTTTCTATTGTGGTAAGCTGTTATCAATTCCTGGAATATCACAAGGAAAGGTATCATTCATCATGCATCCTCTTTCAACAACCTCCAACTATCGTATACCATGGTGATAATTACTGAATTACCTCCTTGACGACATTGATAAGTTTTCATTGAGCATAGATCGAAAAGGATATAATTCAAAACTACCTTAAAATTATGCAACAGTAGTTTCAAAATAAAACTAAGGACAACAGCAAATTCACTCGTTGAAAAGAGTTATGTTTTATTTATACAAATTCATAGCCCGAGAAAGTGAATATGGGCGTAATTTGTTAGTTTCCAGGCTTAAGAACAAGGATAACTATGCTAAGCAGGGAGACAGCAAGTTATACCACCTCCAATATATCACAGCAGAGTTAGTGACAAATGGGATGTTTACTTTTTCTGATTGGTCGGTCCAGATTTTTTTACAGTCCAGAAACCTCCAATATATAAAATGAAATTGTACCTCTTTTTAATGAGGCAATACCGTAAGAAATATAAAATCCAAACCAGTAAGTAAAACATGCCAGCAAAAATAAAGTCCACGGTTTTTTTCCTACAATGGGCAGCAATGTTGTATTTTTTCTAATGACTTGGGTTAATACGGTGTGCTGCAACCTTGGCAGATGGAGTTCCTAACGCCCATATCACCTCTTGGTGTCGAATCATCCCAATGAAAAACTTAACATATGTCCAAGCATCATATGGCCTTCAGCTTTTGTTCTTCGTCATTTGGAGGCATGTCAAGAAATAAGAACTTATGATCCGGCAGAATTACGTCATAATTTCAACGCAAACGTTTTTCACTGGCAAACCCAGGAACCCCAGGAATATGTGACTAAACATTGTATTGAGTTGGTCACTGAATGAGAAGACTCATTCATTCATTACAGTAATCTACCGGTTAGAGGTAGGTTGTGATGAAAATCAGAGAATATCCAACGAACTATTCCTATTTTCCCCAGTATCTGCATTAGTTTCTCCCAGTTTACTCTGTCAAACGCCTTCTCTAAATCTACAAAGCAAGCAAAAACATCCTGATTATGCTCTATGTTTCTATCTATAAGTGTCCTCATTACCGCAATCGCGTCTCTGGTTGCCCTCCCCTTCCTGAACCCAAATTGGTCATCGCCTAAATAGCAGTTTGCTCTGCTCTCCAACCTTCTATTTAGTATTCTAAGCAAGACTTTTGCCGCGTGTGAAATTAAACTGATTGTTCTATACTACTCACATTCTGACACTTTCTTCTTCTTCGGGATAGGTATTAATACTGTTTTCACGAAATCTTCTGGCCATACTCCTTCCTCGTAGATCCTGCGAATAAATTAGAAAAACGATTTTCTACCCTTACCACCTAGATTCTTCATTAGCTCCGAAGGTAGGTTATCTCCCACGGTTTTTCTACCCTTCATCTCTCTTAATGCCCTCTTTATTTCGCTGTCAAGTAACTCTGGTCCGAGGTTATCCTTATCGTAACTTCCTCCATGGCTGTCAGCACGGCTGTCGGAAAGGTAGATCATGTGAAACACAGGTCGCGCTCTTTCTTCATGACGTTCTCAAATCTGGTGAATCGAAAACACAACTGGACGCATTATTTCGAGATTTTAAGAAAGCTTTCGACACGGTACCTCACAACAAACTTTTATACAAATTACAGTCATGCGGGATAAACGAAACAGTAGTGAACTGGATACGCGACTTTCTGAGTGATCGTAAGCAAAAAGTAGTTCTTAACGGAATTAGCTCTGATGTAGTAAAAGTGACCTCAGGTGTCCCACAAGGAAGCGTTATCGGCCCCCTTTTGTTTATTATATACATAAATGATCTATGCTCTCGAATTAGCAGTAAAATACGTTTATTTGCTGACGACGCTGTCATCTACGGCGAAATTAGTGATCACTCTCACTTTGAAATTCTATCATCGGATTTAAACAACGTTCATGTGTGGAGCCAAGATAGGGGACTCAAACTTAATCTGAGCAAATGCACGGCGGTACATTTCTTGCGGAGGTCGTCCAACTATCACCGTGTATATGCTGTGGATGGCGTTAAGATAAAGGCGACAGATGAAGTTAAGTATCTGGGAGTTACGATAACCTCAAACCTATCGTGGGGAACACATATAAGAAATATTTGTGGCAGAGCTCTGAAGAAACTAGGATTCGTCAAGTGTATTGTGGGAAGATTTTCGGATGAAAAGTAAAAGAGAGGTGCTATTTCGCACTCGTCCGGTCACACCTTGAATATGGAGCGAGCATATGGGATCCGGTGCAGAAAGACATAATCCGGGAACTTAATAAAATAAAAAGGAAAGCGGCGCGATTCGTCAAAAACTACTACGGGCGTACAGACAGCGTTACACAGATGTTAAACGAATTAGGCTGGGAGCCGCTTGAGACTCGGAGGCTGCGCGCTAGGCTTAGATTACTTGAGAAATTAAGAATTGATATCTTTAAGAGCGACACGGAGAACATCATATTAGAACCACACTATATTTCCAGGTCCGAAAGAAACGATAAATTAAGAGAGATATTTTGCCGAACGGATAGGTATGGGAATTCGTTTTTCCCCCGAACAATAAGGGACTTTAATAAATGCTAGGTGTAATTTCATTAGAGCGTTTCCTTTTTATATGTACACGGCTGGTGTCCTAACACCCTCCGTCACACGCCTATTGAGGCGGCTTGCGGGGAAGTATGTAGATGTATTGTTCCTTCATCCTCTAGATCAAGGCTAAAGGGTCTACTTTCGCTGTCGTATACTCCTCTACGTATTCTCTCCATCTTTCCTGGATATCTTCCTGTTCGATTAATATCTTACGTTTTTAACCTTTGGTATCGTTTGACCTCTCTTACCACCCGATAACATTTTCACCTTGGCGTACAAAGCGCCCACTTCCCCCTCCTCCTGAATCTTTTCTATTTCCTCGCATTGTCCCTCTTTCCAGCCAGTTCCAAAACCAGTTTTCTTTTGCCCGATTGGTCACTCGCCGGAGTTTATTATTCAATTCCTTGTACTTCTTCTTGCCTACGTCGGTGTTGACGTTTTTCCATATACTTCTCTCCTCCATTTTCTTTATAATTTCTTCCCTGCTTCTTAACCCTCTTCTTTTCCACCGTTCCTATTGTTTTCTCTGCCGCTCCTGCGATGCCTATTTTTATAACCTCCCATCTTCTCTCCATTGTTCCAATCCGCTTTGCTTCACCTATGTTCTTTTCTACCAGCTCTTGGTATTCCCTCCTTTTCAACCCTTTCAATGCTTCAAGGTTCCACCTCTTTATCTTCCTACCTTTACAAAGCCTGTTGAATCTAAATTCACACTTCATCATCACCAAGTTATGATCGAGTCCGCATCCGCCCCTGGATAGCTACGCGAGTTTTTTACACTGTTCCTAAATCTCTGCCTTACCATTATATAATCAATTTGGTATCTCCCAGTATCACCCGGCATTTTTCATGTGTACCTATGCCTGGGGTGATGTTTAAACCAAGTGTTTGTTACTACT
Organism: Pyrrhosoma nymphula; assembly: GCA_963573305.1. NCBI lineage: Eukaryota > Metazoa > Arthropoda > Insecta > Odonata > Coenagrionidae > Pyrrhosoma > Pyrrhosoma nymphula. Next base: position 92,083,524 of record OY754329.1, read on the forward strand.
AATTTATTTCTTCTACAAAATTCAACTGCCTTTTCACCGCGATCATTTCTTCTTCCTAGCCCAAACCCTCTCACTTCTAAATCGTCCCTCCCTTCCCCCACCACTGCCGAATGCATTCCAATGTCTTTTAATCAAGGATTTAAAAATGTCTTTCAACATTAAGAATAAGATTTTGACCTCCAGAAGGCTACATACTATTTTACCTCAATCAGTATGCTGCTTCTCGTTTTTTTACAAATGTTACAAATGCCTTACGCCTTTTTTAGTTGACGGTAGAAAAGAACGTATCTCGTTCTTATGTTCAAATATAAGGATTAAAATCGATTCTAAAAAACCTTATTATCATATAAATAAGACGCACAAAAGCATGCAACGAATATTCATTCATGACGGCTGCGTTTGATAGCTCGGGAAAGGAATATTAATGAAATAATATAGGTGGTAGAGGATTACTTTAGCTGGAATTAGTCATTTATAACGTCCAAAAATATATGATGTTGTCTTACGGCAGATGTGGTGGAACTTGTTCATCGTGAATGAAAGATTTCTTGTGTTTTTCCAATTCTTTAAAAAATCAGTTTTTAATGTGACCGGTTTCAACGTATTTCAATGGATTGGCAATTATGTGAATGCATTCATTCCTTTCGCATTTAAAACTGATTTTTTAAAGTCAACAACTGCAAGAATTCTTTCATTCACGCCCAAAAATATACTTAAAAGATAACCTTCTTGTAAGTATTTTTTAACTTCAATTACAACTGAAACAAGCAGTAAAGGCCCCTAGTCTGCGCACTTTACCAGAAAAATTTATAACCTCGGATTCTTGGGGAATTCTCTAAGGCTCTTGAGGTCAAGCGAGGGTATATGAGCATCGCAACTACAACATGACCACGATTACTATAAAAATGGTCTCCCTAATTTTTTTAAAGCATCAATGTTCCCTTAAAAGGCTCCGCAAAAGGGCTCGCTATAAGGGTTGTAGGGATCCCGAGAACCCTTCGTTAAATCTCGTCTCTTATTTTCCTTTTCCCCATCTTATCCGTCCTATTCCTTACACCAGAATCCTCTCGCATTTGTCTCAGAATAACCGAAAATAATGATGGAAACTCGTCCTACACAGGGATAAGGTAAAAAAAACCGAAGCCCTGCGGGCCAGGCAATCTTTTTATTGGTCTCGGTGACACTACCCCATTAAACCTTACCATATTATTCCATTCCCCTCCCGCGCCTCTCTTAAACTTTTCGCCATAAATCCTCAAGTATCCCACAAAACACCCATTAAAGCCCGATTTGCATGTTCCGCCTACTTGGGTTCACTTGTTCCCGCGGTTCTCTTTACTTCTCATCTCGGGAATCGTCTGTGCTGAGATTCGTGGATGTTCCACAGGAGCTATATTTAACCCTTCCAAGAAATCACATTGTTTCATTCTTTCTAGCATCGCTGGCTCAAGAAACGCGCTGACCACATGGATTGTTTTGCATAGCGATGTCGAAATTCACCCGTTCGACTGAAGTGGTTTCCGGGATATCGTTAGGCTGTAATTTTATTACTAAGCCGGTGGGTGTATATTTAAAATTCGCAAACTTAATACAAGTCTCCTTTCACTGACAATATTCAGAGACTTTTTACATAGGGCACAAACTGGAGCAAGTAGAGCAATTTAATTATAAACTGGAGCAATTACATTTGTTTTCAAATTATTAGCGTTAGCGAAGGAAGCGTTTGGTAAAAGAAGGGAGCAGATGACGTGGACCTTGGGTAAGGATATAAAGAAGACGATGGTGAAGAACTTGATATGGATTGTACAGTTTTATGGTGTAGAAACGTGGACTGTGGTAAAAGAATACGAGTATAGTGTGTATGCGTTTTAGATGTGGGTTGAAGGAGGATGGAGAAGGCGCGGTGGACTGAAAGGAAGACAAATGAGGAAGTGTATGGTGGGAGAGGAAAGGAAATTTGTGGATGAGATTAGGGGGAGGCAGGCTAGGTGGTAGGAAGAGGTAATCAAGGGCGAAGCAAGGCCATAGATATATCCATGGCCTTGGGGCGAAGGGTTGCTCAATGCCGTGCTAGCGGAAAGGACGTTGGGTAAGTGGGGAAGGGAAGAAACAGAATAGGCTTTATGGACGGGACGAAGAGGGGTGGGACGTACGCTGAGATGAAGAAAGAAATGGTGTAAGGAGATATGGCCCGGGGCATGTAAAAATATAGAGGATATTTACCCACTTAAACCTACCTTAACTGGTAGATTGCCCTTATAATAATAAGAGCAAGAGTGAAGGCAATAAATACGCGAAAACTCTTGTGTATCATCGTTGGCAAGTAATATTGTTTATTAAGTCTTGTTTCACATTAAACAGTTACGATGCTTTTCCACGGAGTATTGAAGAAAGTTCAGCAGATTTTTAAGTGATCTTTGTCATGAGCTCTCTTTTTGAAGGTAGTCATTTTTAAAAGTTCGTAGAAATGAAATGTTGAAATTACCTTGATACATAGTTTTTCCTTGAAAAAAGATGTGATATAAAAAATAATCATGCAATGGATGAAAATTTCTCGGAATTCTAACCGGGTAAGAGTTGGCTCCATGCCGACGTTTTGACAGCGGAGTAGGCTGTCGAAACGTCGGCATGGAGCCAGCTCTTACCCGGTTAGAATCCCGAAAAATTTTCATCAACGCTGTTCACCGGGAATGGCTGAAGTCATTTATCAATCATGCAATTGGCATAATTCGAATAAAACTCTTTACTTAGTGACTTTATGGTATCCAATTATGAAAAACAAGGTTTATTTATTTATAAAGTGGTATTTATGTATTTATAAAGTGGTATTTATTCATTAAGTGGTGTTGTAAGGTATAATTCGAGCAAGATCCTTCTACTTAAACGATTCCATATAAGTATAAAACCAAGTAAAATACTCCCTCGTCGCCTACCTATTTCTTTATAAAAAAATGTATATCCAGCATTTACGGGATTTTATGTCTATTTCAAGGTTTTGTTATGGGAAAGTAAATATCCTTTCCTGTTTTTTGTACTGACAGTCCCCAATGTAAGGATCTTCGAAGATCCGTTTTAGTGTACCATTACAAAAGGAAGATGGAATTTAGAATTTCATTATTTTAATCTCTTATACACATTTGCTTTTACATTTGCCAACGAAGATAATAAACCACTCCTAATGTTGCCTTTACATTTTTCAATGTTTAAATTTACCTTCAATTTCTAATAAACCCGTATTCTAAATCTTGACTCGGATTAGAAATTTCAACGCCCATGTTGTACGACAAACAACACCAAAATTCCATTTTATTTAGCACTGATCATGTTTCAGTGCATATCATCACGGTATAAACTATGGCATATACCGCGCTGTTGTCAAACCCTAAAGCTATTAGCATATGTTCCAGGAATTTCCCCTGAAATATGCAAATTTATGACGGTCGAAGCCAGTTGACACACATCCTAATACTTGCATGAGTTGGAAAACAAGCATTCTTCACCATCAAAAGAGCCTTCAGTTCAGGGCGAGAAAATTAAATAAATGCATTCATTCACAGACCTAAGCACGCAGCTGGCCAGTAGAACTTGATCGATGACTAAGCACGTCACCTCAATTAACTGCAAGCGCAGTACACATTGAAAGATTTTCTCGGAAGCAACAGATGGAGTTCGAAACACCGTTTCCAGGGACGGTGGCGTGAAACGGAGCCGCTGACAATAGAACTGTATTCGGCTTCGCGGGAGACAGACTGTGAGACAGGAGTCATCCACACCATGGCCTCTGGCTGAGCTAATGTGACCTACACGAGTGAAGTCAATCTCTCTTTCTCTTCTCGAATTTCGCTTCCACAAATCATTTCGCGCCCATGAAGAATCATGTAGCGAATAATTCCGGAAGATTACATGTTCAGTAGAATTAATATTCCATAGGTAAATTCAGGGAGGGGGAGGGGATATTTTAAATTTTTTAATCGCTCATACATATGGTGAGCAATCGTGGAAAATATGATTTCGATGCAATTCTTATCCATGTCCGTTTTTTATTATGAAATAAATTCAAAAATAGTAAAATACTTCACTAATTTACAAATAATTACACCTTATTGTCTTTCTTATCGTAAGGGCAAATATTCAAAAAGGAGGTAATTCAGGAAGAAATTTACTGCAATAGCAGGCAAGATAGACGTGCTTATTCTTTTAATTATTGCCAAATTTTCTAAATAAAACAACGAAGGGTTATAGAAACATTGCTTTGAATCAGATCAATCCAATCCTGTCCAAGCAATCTACATCTACATAATACCCTGCAAGCCACCTCAAGGGTACGTGGCAGGGGGTGAGCTGTCACCAACATGTATTATACTATATCCTATTGAAGTTAATGTAAGTACGACTATTGATGCATTAGCATAAATATCTAATTCTTTTCAAGAGGCGGAACCTCACAAACATTCAATGTTAAAAGGTATAGTAAAATTCTTGTATAATTTATTATCAATTTTTAGGGACATCTTTCAGCAGCTGGGACAGTTCCAGTGGGTGCAAGCCAGCCTACTCCTGAAAAAATCAACTTCTCATTAGGCTGTAAAGGCGGCTGCGAGAAAGGGAGCGATCCTGGTATTTTCTATTTTTATACATTTTCTTTTTTATGTATCATTAATACGGGATTCAAATCCTCGGCAATTAATCACTCACAAATCAAATATCAAGGTACCAAAGAATATGCTCTCAAAAATTTTGGTTGGCACGTTGAAATATTTAGTGCCAGAGATTTGGCCGATTTTGGCACACCAGATTGGTTGGTCATAGGGTTGGCCATCCCAGTCCTATTCTTCGTGGCTTCGTGGCGTGGAAGTTGATTCAGCTTCCCATGCCATTGGCCCTCGAAGGGAAACGCGAGGTAGCTTGTACAGTTTGTAGACGCAGACTTTGAACCGCGAAATTGTTGGCGCCGGCTGCAACAATCCCTTGGCGTCCGAGCTTCCAGTCTCCTAACACTTCGAAGAATGAGTTGAGAACCGATAAAAGATAAAAAAAAAGTCGGACTCCGCCCCCACTCCATAAATTGTCTCACCTCGTTTACGTCGGGGCGAGGTGTTATTCTTTTTTTAAGAGGCACCCATTAAGCCTCGGCGGCCACCGGGAAGAACAGTGCCTGAGTCCTGTTAATTCCGGAGAAAATTCCATCTGTTTACACGTGATTTACGGTCTTAATATATATTTGTTGCTCGAGGCAAACAGGGTTGTTATGGGACTCATAGAACACATTCGGCACGTCTGCACTTTTACCGTCGGGAGAAAAACACTTTGTAGCCCTCTGACCCTGGGAATGTTTACCCACAACTGGGAACGGCACCATTAGTCTGTAAGATTGTATCCTTCTTTCCTAGAGAGAATTGTCAGCTATAAGACACTGATTTGTTCCATTCGTCAAATCACAATGATAGGGGTAAGTTTAAATAACTGAGTGATGACTGACCGGAGCATATGACAGGAACGGAGCCAACAACCAATAGACTCTTGAAACAATAACTCATTGGGAAAGTGACACAAAGTAACATTGTACGCACTCAACGGCAATAAACGCCAACACCAACGCGGTACTCCATCAATGAGTGGATATTCACAATAAACATAGCACAACATGACCGGAATTAGAAATTGGATCATGGTATCCTGGTTGAAATTCGGGCCAACTTATTTTTTCATAGTGAATTCACTCACTGTTGCCAAACCATTATCTATACTTTTCGGAGGAAAATTTACATTGCAAAAATTAATATCGTGAATATACATACACCAAGATATTTTGATTATTAATGGATGAATAATTCAGTAAAATACCTACTCCTTAGTAACATGGATTCAGGTACTAGACTTTGCAAGTCATTTTTATAAAAGAATACCCAGAATATCAGCTCGGTTAAAAATAACCTTCCCTGGATTTAAATAGTGATTTATCCAGATTATAAGCTGCTTTTCAAGGCTTTAAAGTGAAAAATAAATCACATATTAATTTGCATAACGTTTCTGCGTCCAGTAAGAGATTGTCTGAACTTGTAATCGATTCAACAGAGGTCGAGTGTTCTGTAGCGAACTCATTACCTTCACTAATCACTCCGGATCTAGAAGCGTAAGTCAAGCAAACACCTGTCGCAAATGATTGAGTCCTCTCCACCAAGTGCGGATGTCAATCACCGCTACGTGGAGATGCATACTTTAAGAGCTAATGATTAATAGAGATCAATGCCTTGAGAATTTTACATTGTGCGATGTTAATATCATATAACAAATTAATGTAATAGAATTGAACAACGTAGCCCGCTACAACGTTAATAAAATGAGAGCATTTCTAGCCCTGTTTGTGTACATGACCCACCACTCGGAATAACAGCATGTAGGAGGATATAAAAGAAGCCTGGTCTTGCAAAGTACACAGTATTGATTAATGTACAAGCGAAAATAGAATATAATACAATGTAAAATCGGGTAAAATGGGAAAGATGATTAGCGGTGATGTAGGCATGTGTTCGCTAGTAAAATCATAATAATAGCCTCAGAAGAGGAACTGAATTCATTAACGAGTATGTTTTTACTCAGTGTAATGAGTGGCTCACTCTATGCGTCGAAATGTTTTACAATAGCCTAAAAACAAAGACTCACTGATGAAAAAGTCAACTCTACCGAGAGAGGTCAAATGCAAAGGGAATGCAAATAGTCATGAGACTTTGGTCACAATATATGCCGCCCAAAAAAGATAAAATGCCCTTTGGTAGGTTGAGCAAATATTTACCTCAACATTGGAAACCGGAAAGTTGTATTTGGCCCTGGAACGCCCCTCGTCGAAACCCCATATACAACGCGGTAATGGTGAATAAGACAACGTATCCCTTTTTATCTTATCGCCCGTGCCTGGACAAACAGATTCTTTCGCTTCGATAACTGCCCATTCTCTCAGCACTGAATGGAGACGTAAAATAAAACATCACGTCTTTCGAAATTACGAATGCGAGGCTACGGGGCCCATTCTAACGTCTTTTTCACGCTTTATAAAGAGGAGTTGCACTTTACTCGGACGAAATTTCGTGAACGAAGCATTTTATGCAGTTCCGCACCAGGAAAAATGAAAAAAATATATATGCAAGCTGCCGAAAGTTTCAAAACATTTTCTCTTAGCTGAGTTTTACCGGAAACCAAAGAGTGGTCATTTCCACTCTGATTTCCCTCACGAGTGACCACGGAGACTCTAACAACCACGCTTTTTGATGTTTGGTGTGACTTTGTAGAGCTAGTAACAATAAAGAGAAAACACATCAACTACAAAACGAGAACTATGCGATTATATTTCTGGTCACCAGCCAAAGTAAAGCCCGGATTAACTTCAAGCGCTTTCAAAACTTTATATTTCTCTAATATCTATCAGGAACTTCACTACGAATCAGCATGATTTATGGCTGTGCTCTATGTGAAGAATTTACTGAAAGGTAAAATATTTGAAATAATCAAACATTACAAGTGAGGATTCAATAGAACCCGAAAATTGACACCGCCTTTTAGAAAATTTGAGTCTTCTGAGCTATACACATACTTCTTGCTTTCAAATAATGTCGGCTTTTTCTAATAATGTCAACTTAATGGCTTCCATGGAGCAGGTTCTCTCCCCCGCTAACCTAATTGTCAACATCCTCGATCAACCTCCGACAATCCAACACCTGCCAGCAGGGTCTATCTCATCCGACCTCCTCGAATATTCTATTCGCTTCATCCTTCGTCTTAATTTATTCCCATTGCCTTTATCAATTCTAAAATTATTTTTTTACCTCACGCATTCTCGTTTGCCAATCAGTTTTGTTCGGATGATTTATTACCTTGGAGCTTGAATTCAATAAAATTGTTGGCAGGAATTATTTTAAGGGTAAGGTGGGAGGGGATGGATATAATTCCTCAGGGATATGATTTCCTTGTACTTCTAATCCTTATCCCAAGCTACTCAGAAAATTTATGGACATGATTCCTTATAAGAAATTAGTTGAAATTTTGTTATATGATTTAGAATTCGTTCTAAGGATATCAATTCCCAATAGGATTGATACTTCTTCAGATATCCAGAATAACTATACCTAGTTCCCAATAGGGAGCAGCAACAATGCACATTCCGATGGGCACTTAACTCAAACTCCAACCTTAGGTGATTAAAAGTGCACTTACACTTCCATTGCGGCCATTACTGAGGCAACAAACTAAGAAGGCCGTCTCAAGCGACTAACAAATCATCTGACAAATAACATGGCACCATTAAAGGGAAATGAAAATGAATTCCATGCCTTTCAAGCAAACTTCACTCGTATTATCCGCTTGATGATGACGCTTTATTCAGCTTAAAAACGGGAGAATGCACTTAGTAGATCTCCCAAGCGAGGCGGACCAACACTAGTTGCGCCCGGGAGTTCCTCCTCTCCTCCGCGCGGGGCCGGGGCCGTCGCGTGTGATAAAACTTTCCCGGCCCCAGGTACACGAAAACTTTTCCCCTTACTTAGATGCTGCCTGCTGCTCACAAGGTGGTAAGAACGCGAGTCATTTTCTCCTGATAAATTTACTACTTCAAAGGTCCGGCCGTGCATTCCATGTTTCCTTTACTCCAGTAATCATTTCGTATCTTGGAACTCCGGAATTAGAGACGAAAATAATCTCGCACTCGGAGAATTATGATGAGGATAAGTCTGCAGAGGAGTAGGAGAAGGACCATAGCCATAGGGGCCCAGAGGTTTGCCCTCTTCGCTCGAGGAGTACACACGCAATGATCATACTGACCGCGAATAATCGAGATGCTCGTAAGATAACAACAAAGACCATCAAAAGTTTTGACGACGCAATAATGCTCAGAGAAATTAATAGCGGCCGGCTCACCTACTATCATGCTACTACCACGAGGATAATGTTTCTATAAATTACCCGTTACTAAACCCGCCGGTAAAAGTCGAAGTGAAAGCAAGACAACCCTAGTATATTCAGCGGCGTAGATAACAAAGTATTACTACGTTTCCCCAAAAAGGTTTGAATGTGAGAGGAATGAATAACAATGATTAGTTACCCAAGATTGATGATTCTCTTTGCCGGTTGCGTTAGCCAGGTCGGTAACGCGCTGGCCTGTAATTCTGCCTCGGGAATATCGTTTGTCATGACATAACGACACACGATAGCTTACTCCACGGTCCCTTCTCTTTTGTTATGGGTACCTGCCGGCCTGACAACGCAAAGTGACGCGTTCGATTCCGGCCATGGCATGGGTGTTGTGTTAGTCTTAGAATACCTTGGAATGTTTTTCTTTATGAGAATAATAGTCATAGGTCAGACTTTGTGGTAAAACCTTAGAAATGTAAGCACCTTAAAAACCCTTATCTACTAGGTACTTCTAACAGTCTCTTCAGCTTTCCAGGACTTAGCGGCCAAACAAGCATTAAGGACATTTAAAAATTCATATCTACTACCAATCCTCTGTTTTCCCGGAATCTGTGACCAAGGAAGATTGAATAAGACGAGCGAGTACGGAGGATAATGTTTTACGGTTAGACAGCGCGATAAAACCTTAGAAGCTGGAGCACTTAAAAACCCAAGCCTACTGCTACTGGTCTCTTCTGGTTTACCAGACTTTGCAAGTAAACAGCCAAAGAACAAAGGAAGCAAGCAACCCAACCTAAACACCGTTCCAAAGGAACTCTCATGGGTTGAGGAGTTCCATCTGAGTCCTTCAGTCAGTCAAATGCCACGCACGCAACTTAGAGCACATAAAAACTCAAGTCTACTACTACAAGTCTAGTTTCCCAGAATATGCGACCAAACAAGCTGAAAGAGGACATGAGAAGCTACCGACCAAATCGGAATACGACTCCAAAATAGCTCTCCGATTCCTCACATTTCGTGAGTCCTTAAGATCTCAGTCAGCCAGATAAAATAAACGCACCATAGACCACCCTCAAACCTAACCCAACTCAAATACAACAACTAAATATTGTTTTCCTGGAATCTACAACAAAAAAAGCTATAGAAACAAAAGCGACCCCCACCAAAATACCGCTCCGACAGGACACTCCAGTTCGACCGGTTTCAGAAAGTTTCGAGGTCAATCAAGTTATAAAATAAACACAGAACGTTTCGCTTTACACGTATCCGGAGTCAAAACGTTGAACGAGGACAAGGAAATCCTAGGGCCGATCAAATAGGGCTCGCGAGTTCGCAGTGAATTCCATATTCAGGGCGGTCGGTCAGTCAGGAAAAAACATAAGTAAACTCACCTTTTCTCGAATCCGGCCAGCCAATCCGACGCCATTGTACCACACCACCCGAGGACGCGGTCGCGGGCCCGATTCTGGGCGGCGGCCGAGTCGGGGTCGGCGCCGGGTGGCCCAACCGGAGAGCGGCGGGCTTATGATCAGAAATATGTTCGTGCCGACGGCGAGGAGGGAAGGCCTAAGCTGGCGGCGGACAGGAGGAGCGGCGATTGCCGGGGACGACGAAGCGAGAGGCGTCGGGGACGACGCTCCCTCGGCGCTCGGCTTGGGAGCCCCTCGGCGCCCGGAACCGCGCGTGTACCTCGCGGCCAAAGATGACGTCCTCTTGGCCGGGAGGAGAAGTCTTGGACTCTTGCCGGGGGTTAAGAGATAATCGTCCAAGTTTGCTCAGGGGGGGACAGCAAGAGAAGAATTTCCTGGGGAGGGAAGTAAACAGAGAAGTGACGTCGAGGAGTGGACGAGTGGCAGAGGAGACCGCGTGTAGGTTCCGCACCACTTAAACCCTTCCCACGTCCGATTCGTGCGACAGCGAAAAGCAGACTGGAGTAGGAGGATGAGAGGAGTGAGTTGGGAGGGAGGGGTGGCAGAGGAGAGGAGGGGAAGGGAGAGGGTATAGTTGGTGGGGAGGGGGGAGGATGAGGCACGGCAGGGCACGCTAGGGGAAGACGGGAGGGAAAGGGAATGACTCGGGGTTGGAGGAAGAAGAGGTCGAAAGGGGTATAAACAGGGAGTAGGGATGGAGTTTTTAAGGGCCCAGAAGGGAAAGGACGAGGATGGCAGGGGGGAGAGGTGATTGGGAGATTGGAAAGGGGCGTAGAAGAGAGACGGGCGGATATTAGGGGAGTTGAGAGGGGGTATACTAAGGATTTTGTTAGGGAAAAGGGTATGGGGGAGATAGTTCTCCCCTTCCCCTATATCCGAGGTAAACACTTCCCCTTCTCCTACTCCCCCCTCTGACCCCCACTCCGGAAAAGCTGCGCACTCTTACGGCCGCGACAGCCGGAAACAAATGAGGGGGAACGCGGCTCGGTGATTGGCAGAAGGGGCTCGCGAAAATGTTTACTGTCTCATAAAGCCGGTGGCGACTAGAAACAATTTGTGTGTTTGTATGTATATTTACCTGTAGGTAAATACAGTTAACGGCACAAGAGGGATAAAAAAGAACAGCATAACGATTGAATACCACGGAATTTTCTTTCGCCGAGAAAGACGGAAGAAGCCTTTTACAGCTTATTTATGTTTAACTTCAATAAAAAAACTTGGTAGACTTTACTAATTTTCATTGAAGAAACGACCGGTTTCATAAAATAGTCGATATCATCATGATTAAATCGAGCAAATAGGTGACATCACCTGATGTTATCCACTACTTGAAAAAACCGGTCGTTCCATCGATAGAAAAACTGTAAAATATACTGAGGACATGTTACTGAAGTTATGTGGCTTACCAAAATTGAGCCTGAAACTGTCGAAACCTTCACGCATGGATATTGGGCTCAAGTCCGTCGTATATTAAGCAAAAGGATCTAATGAGTAGTTTTAAGCGTTATAAATACATAATTAATGCAAAGCATGTGCACAAATACATATAACCCATCCCCACATGATACGCAAGCTGCGTGAAAGATAATGAAATAAAAGATCAAAAATAGAATCACATTTTTCCGACTTTTTTCTATGTTCAAAAAATATATGTTATAGGAGCCGAAACTGACTAGCACTTCTATTTCTTAGTCCACTTGTGTCTACAGTTTTTAAGAATATTTTTTTTCTTAGATAAAATGTCACTTTACTAAGGGATTAGTAGCAAAGTTTGATCTCGTTCTCTTACCAGTAGGTTACGGAGAGATCATGAAAGTCTGCCTGAATACATGGAAAGTATAAACAATATACATGTGTATTACTCACCCACTCATTGAAGAACACCGATGGAAAAATGGTTGACAGCATCGATACAAAGTAAACACACAGCCACAGTAATAAAACATGCATAAGTTTATTAAGAAGGAATTCAATAACGTTTCTGCGACATGTCCACATCTTTCAGTCGTTTAAATACTCTATGAACGTTTTGTACGCTCATTAAATGCATTCTTTTGGGCTTAAAATCAAGGTTTCATACAGCTACACATTCATAAGAAAACATGCCGGGCATTCCTCGGCAAAATCAACCCGTTGACGAGAACACTTCTCAAAAGAAGACGGGGAGAAAGAGTGGGAGAATGCTCATAAATAATAATAAAAGAACCAATGAAACTCTTTCCCCTCGACCAGCCGCGAGGAAATAGGTTGGAAGAGATGGCATCTCCGAAACAATTGCGCGATTCTAAGAAGTTTTCGAGTGAATGACGCCCGTAATAAAAAAATAGGACGATTTTTAAATGGTTTTAGCATACCTCATAGAGGCATAACAGTAATTACAATTACATGAGAGTCGCATGTCTCCAGTCTCCTCTGCGTACCATCATCGAAAGATATCGCGCAAATGATTACTTCAGACGGAAAATCTTTTCTAATATTTGCAAAGTCATTGTAAGTTATGCTGAAAAGTTCTCAAGGTGAGATATAGCAATGTACAATGTATCAGGTTTGAATCCTTCGTTTAATATGAAATATAAATTATGTGCAATGTATTTCTATGGGATATTTGTGAAAGGACTGATAGGAAAATTGCTGCAATTGCCAAAACATGACGTCATAGTCATAAAGCTCTAATAAAAATGCTACATTTTGTGTATAATTATGAAAAAATTGAAATGCCAAAGTTTTACATTCCAAGAGGTTCAATTACACTAACTCCACGGTATAGATGTGTAGTACCGCCACTAATTCTCGAAACAAAACCAAAAGCATGATGCATTGGCCCTGGGAAAGGTTGAAGTTCGAAGATATTGGCCGAAGCGTTTTCTATAAGTAACATTTGGGGCTATGTCTAGACTGTGTGTAGACTACGACTACATTTCCAATACTCTATTTTAAGGACTGATTTTAATAATATTCCTATTATATTATCAACCTAATCAACATATAATGTTTGATGTTAAATTATGCTGTTCAGAACAAGTTTTTCTCATTAAAAGGCTCCTATCGTATGAGCTAAAAGATGACCATAGAGTAAGAGACCACTTTCATTTTCATATCTCGGAATATGAGAACCGGCAATAAAAATTCTAGAACCGATCAAGGAATTTCCAAAAAACTTGTAATTAAAGGAAGTTACAATGTATCTCACCATTATTCAAAACCCAATTATTTAATTTTATGAAAATATTTTGCGTGATTACGTGCGGATCTCTACTCGTATCATCAGCCAAAAATTCATCATTTCATATCGAATAGCCAGTATACAGAACTTAAGTTTAGAAAACAGTTTTTAAAGCACAATTAACGAATAAAGAACGATCACGATACCTATGTGATAAAAAAGCTCAATAGAATTCACTCACGTCATTTTTTTCGCTTAACTATAGCCGAAGAAAATCTTTATTTCTACCTGTAACATGGATATACAAGATCGAATCGCACCCAGAGTTCACTAAGTTCCCAAACAAATTTCTATCAAATTTTGCCAAATGGTCCCCAATACGTTTCTCATCATTTTTTATTCAACAAATTAAAAAATACCTGACTCAATAGGTAGAAAATAGGCTCGATAACCGATAAAGTATCAAATATTCGGTTTAAAAAAAATTTTAAGATGAAGACCGTTTTAAAACACACAAACTCTCAATTGAAAAGAACATTTACCACAAAATTGGCTACATTTTCCTGGAGCATTCTCCTCCAATACCGTGAATAAAGAGTTTTTTTATAAAATATATGAATCAGTGATAATTCTCAAAACCACATTCTCATTGTAAAGCGTGGAAATAATACCTAAATCCATGAGAACTAGATAAATAAATCTCAATGTATATAGACGATAATTATAACAGTATTTCACTTAATTATAATATATACACAAAGGCAAATTTTGTCACGTTGACAACGCTAAGAAACTTAGAAATAATTTTGAAATACAGAAATTTTGCAAGTGCAAATTAAACATTCGTCATCTTTATAAAAGAAACTAAAAGTATAATTAGTATTGTGTATAATATAGTTCAAAATTATTATAGGAAACTAAAGAAAAAATATCTTCTCCGAGTAAAAAAGGGCTGAATGGTAAGGTTTAGTGCGTGAATGCATGTTAATGGCTACTTTATTTCCGATAAACGTTATATGAGAGATTCAATGAATTCTTAACATCTTCATGATTCCTTCAAAAATAAAAATCACCAGCATTCAAATATTCAGGAACACAAGGATCGTTCTCATTAGAACAATTGATGCAATCATAGTTGCTCCAAAAATAAATTATTAGGCTTTCTTTCAAGACAGGTATTGCATAAAAATGAAATGTAATGAATACAGAAACGTACGTAAACGCGAGAATTGATCACTAAAACAATCATTCTGTCTCTTTTCACCTATCCAATACCTCAGCCCAGTGATTTCCCAAGCTATTTTGTGTTTTCATAAAAATCGAGTACATAAAAATCGTTACGGATACCACTCAAAACTAGTGACATAATTTCGACTCTGCGAAAAAATTAAAACCAGCAAATCCCTCTGGTTCAGCTATTTTAAAGTACACACGGTGACCCATTATTTTCTTGAGTTTGGGACTGAAACAGTTAAAAGTTGTGGATGCAGTCATCTCTGCCCAAAATAATCCCTTTCTAAAGGGAGATTAATTAGATAAGTCTTCGGCTGAGCATGCCATCTTGTCGCGCAGGATGTAGAAGGTAATCGCTTGGACAGTCGATAAGAATGCAACCGTTTGCCGCGCGGGCGAAGAAGAGGGAAGGTAATCGAGTGACAAGCGACGAGGAAACGAGGCGGAGAAGATTATATCCTGCGAGTGATGCAACGAGCACTGCACTGCGTCTGACAGGGCTCTCGGCTCGTTCCACCCGAATTTCGCGCACGATTTCGGCGCTGGCCTTGGGATTTCTTCAGTTTCTTTCTCGTCTATAAGAGGACCACCCAGTCCTGGCAGCTCCACATTAATGGAAAATCTGAGTGAAGCGAGTGCATTTTATTTTTCAGCGCGCTTGGAAATCGTTCTGCTTCCCTTTTTGAGAGGAAAATGACACATAGAGCTCAGATCAGGTAAGTGAAGGTGACTAAAATGCATTATGACAAGTTTCGTGCAGAAGGAATCTGCAGAAATGAGAAACGTTAAGTGTATTTTCAAATGGCTGATTTAAATGCTTAAATTTTACTTCCTTTTCTTGGATAAACCAAATGAGCCTTTAATCCCATTTATTCAGAAATTTTATCGAAGTACAAGCTAAAGAATATAAAATAATAGCCACAAATCTTTCGGAAACTAAAAATGATAGAAGGGTAAGCTAGTAATTCTCACTTAATAAACCACTCGCCAATCAATTACACGTACTCCGATTTCACTTATATAATATATTAAATGTTTTCAGTGACAGTACCATTACGATATTTCGGTGTTCGCTAGTTCGATGTTCTATTCCACAAAACAGGACATTCATTTTCATGACCAGCTAACACGTGTCGAATCAGAATTTACTCGAAATAAAAATACATCCAATAAAATGTTGTCTTAATAAATAAACGATATCCTCAGGAATGTTTCTCTTTTTCCAGTTTTTCATTGAGCTAAGATCGTTAAACCAACTCGTGAATGATGGAGTAAAATTTCATCAACCAAGGGTCTAGCAAGCCATCGAAGGAGTACCAGAACTAATAGACATGTAAAATAAGATGAGGAATTTTGTGAAGCAGAGACGCAAAGCGTTGCTCTTTTTTCTAGTATAGCTATATATACGAGGTTAGATAAAAATGTGTGCGGGCTTTGTGCTCACTTCGATTTCATCGGTATAGTATAGTTTGAATTATCGCTACCATATCGTACGGTCAATAAGGAGTACTACGTGGAAGTTTGTTTGCGTTAAGCAATCCAAAGAAAACACCTCGGATTTGAGGTGAAACAACTCATGGCAACTGTATTATAATATTGCACCTGCTTCCCTGTTTGCTCGTGAACTTTCGAAAAAAACAACACCGTTATGATACCTTTGCCTCCGTACTCGCCGGGCATAGCACGTGGCAACTTCTTTCAATTCCCGAAGGCAAAAGAAAAACAAAAAAGCACCAAGTTTTGCCTGAATTGCCGAAAGAGCTAAACGCCATTCCGAAAATTGCGTACTTCCTTCCTTCGAGTCCTGGAAAGAGCTAAGGCCCAAGTATATTATATCTGATGGAGACTACTAGGAAGAGGAACAAATTTAATATTGAGGAATATATAAAGATATTGGAGAAAAACTAAAATTCCGTTTATTCTTTGTTCAAATCTCGTATAATGCGATGCAAAATCGAACATTCTTTTCGACATATTTCTCCCTTCCCGTCATTAACGCCTACCCTACCAATGAATTACGGAGCTTAATATTTTATTACATCTTCGAAGAGAAAACCAAAACCGTACTCGAAATATTTTACACAAAGGTCAAGCTATCATTTTGCGTTCATTTTACGGGACATTCCATGACAAGATACAATCATCTAATTTGAAAAACAGCATAAAACAGCGTTGAAAATAGCCAGATACGAAGTTTTACCTATACCTGGAATGAAACTAAGAGCCTTCAGACTTTCCCTATGAACTATTATGGACAGCATTAGATTAAGAAGATTATAACTGATAGTATCAGCCGTAACTTTATGGAACCTTGAATTCATGACCAAGTATTCTCATTCCAATAAGAAGATTATCATGTATTTGACGACCCTTTAACTCGACATTCAGTCTACCACTCGAAGAGAAGAAAGACTAGAAATTATGTGATACAACAGGGAAAACGACCGCATGAGAACAAAGATGAAGCTCAGACGACTATGTGTTACGACAAGTAGCTCATTGGCACGAAATTACCGTCTGGGAACTCTCACAGTTTCGTCCAATTACAACACACACTCTTACTCCCCCAACCACGATATCATTAAAATCTCGACCAAGAAATTTCTTTCTCGCCACGTGGGGTTGAAGGCATAGGGCAAGAACAGACTTAGAAGTTGAAACCAAAACTTTTGTCTCTTTTACGAGAACCAAACGAGTGAGACTGCTGCGCGCAATCCTGGCTAGCACTTATTGGCCGTTAGGAAATCTTTTTATTCGTGAATAGAGCCGCAGAATGAACCATTAAGATCTACAGTCTTTCTATTTCTGGAACATTACTGAGTTCAAAAGAAACTATTTTTAAGTAATTAATATCGTCGAGCTTGAAGGAAATGTAAATATAGTTATTTTTATGGAGAATTCACCCACGAAAAGCTTTTATACTACCGCGAATAGCAAAAGGTCAAAGCGATTTTCAATCGAAAAATTCATCAAACTGCGTTTCCGGAGGTCATCGGAAAATAAAAGAGAAAATTTACCGTTTATGAATTGATACGGGCGGTTTACGATTGATGCAATCATTCTTCTCGATCTCGTGGGTACTATGTGCATACATAAAATGAAAAATATAATGATGCGTTAGCAAAAAAATATGATGTTATTCCTTACTATATGAGCAATATTCTAACAAAAAACCTTAGATGTTTCCACCAATCAACTTAAATGTCCTCAACCGTCGATGAATATATACAACTATGTACCAACGATGAGACATTTGCAACTATGCTACTATGAAAGATGCGCAGACTTCCCAATCTAAAAGCAAAGAGCCCAAACGCATCTTAAATCAGGATGATTCAGCTTTATTCCGTTCTACATTCGTGTATGATACAAAACAGCAGGTCGACGTTCACTGAATGGGAATTCAGACTGTAGTGGACATCAAACATTAATAGCTAAGACCGAGATGATACCAGCATTATCTTGATTGAAACTAAACTTGATGGTTTCAGGCTTCACTTTGTGAAAATCCATTCTAATGAATTCAAAAAAGTACCATACCTTTTTTGAATTCATTGATTGAAACTGATCATTAATCAACTATTTCTACGTCACAGCAAATAGCTGCATTTACGCTTTACAAGTACTTTAAGCACACCACAATATCTTTAAAATTTGTAAGGACTTAATTACCATTTCAAGGTGTTATATCGGACAGGGTAGCTTTAATGGGATAATGGCTACTCTTCCATTACCTTTTCTAGGGACGCACTACTTCCCCACACGATCTCTCCATTCAGTACACCATACTTCCTACCTCTATTCATAACATTCGAAATGCCAAGTCTTCATCTCCAGTTTTCCCTGTTTCCTGTTATTATCCCTATCAAGTTCCTTTCTATACACACACACTACAATACAACTGTCATTCTCCCTTCCCCTTTTATAACTTGCTTCAAGCAACTACTTTGCCTCCTCATGATTCATTAATTTTGAGGATACAGTGGCTTGTTCCGGTGTCCTCAAAATAAGTCAAAAGACCAAATACCTAGTTGTGTTCAAAGGTCGACTTTAACGTAATGGACGTTGGTGCTTTTCGCACACTTTGGACTGCTTCTTTAATATCATATGTCCGGCAGTCTTTAACATCTTATTCCTTTAAAGCCCAAGAAATTACCGCAGAGGGGTACGCCTCTGTAGCCTAACTGGTTAAAGCACTCAGGGCGATATCGAGGGATCCGAGTTCGAGTTCCGGTTAAGGCGAGTGACTATTCCTCTGAAGAATTTCTCACTTTGTTCTCATGACTTCTTAAAGCCAAATTCTTTCCTTTCCTACCACACCAACTATTTCTCCTTCTTACTAACACCACCCTCTTCCACACTTAAATCTAATACACCCATAATCTTTTCATGTCTCACCTCCCCGGAGTACAAGTTTCGCCACCATAGTGAGCAGCATAACTATTACAACAGGCTCCTAACTAACCTATAATTACCATCATTCCCCAAGGTTCCCGTCAGCCGTTATCTCTAACTGATGAATAACATAAATCTCTTTCTGATATCCTTTGTACCACGTCCATTTTCATTTATAATGCACTTTAATAAAAATATTCTCAATTAATTTGACTCGGGTCGTTTTTAGTCCCCAGCACAGAGAATTGATATACCTCCCAAAGTGCCTTTATTCGCTTCGTTAAACTTAGCCGTGAGATACGTGAGGTAAACCACTCCCTCAAATCCCTGCCGTTGAGAAACAAAGGGGAATGAGTGCAAATTGATATTGACAGCGGTCATGTCCCTCCCTCTCTCCCCCCACCCCCCCAATTGAAGTGCGATATTGAAATCGATACAATAATATTTATCGGGATCGGAAAAATAGCCCAGGGGGGGAAGGAAAAGGGGATGATTGACCCCGCCAGAGGGAACAACAAGGTAAGAGGGTTAGTTTGAATGCTGACCGTCTCGAACTTCAGACTCATGGTAGAGGGAGTGGTCCCCGAGAGCATGCAACGAATTGGCATATTAACAGCGAATGTGATGGCCAAAGAGTTCACCAAAAGGTCAGCCGGAAAGGTTTTAGCATTCGTGACGCATTGAAAGGTGGAAGTGTCACGCTTTATCCTAACCCCAGCCCACGCAGCTGTCCGCATAACCTGCACGGGATGGTAGATCTTGCAAACATTGCCCGTTGGAAACAAAAGAAGAGTTTTCAGAGGTGATGAGCAGAACTCAACATTCGCATCCGAATCCTTTTTTAACGAATCTCGAATTCGAATCCGGTTTTCACCTAGTTAAGCTGTTATGGATTTCCCTGCAAATTATCGACACTTTAGAAGCAAAACAACGTTGATATCAGTTGTGATTATTCCGTTGCGAGATATAGGACGATAGTTCACCTAGACCTAATGTATATGCCATCCGCACAACCGGAGTTTGAATATTTTTCGAAAGGTTTCAATCGAAACTCGAATCCATGGATTCGATAAGATTCAATCTAAGCCTCGCCGCATCACTAGTTTTTATACCATCAAGCTACACAAGATTCAATCGTATTGGGGAATTTAGTCACTTTTAACATGTCGACGAATAGAGGGACTTTATTACTATTCTGCACAATTTTATATTCCACCAATCGAGTTAACGGCTTTCAGCGTCATTTTTAGAGTAGCATCACTTTCAAGTTCCTTTAAAATGACGCCGTAAGCCGTTTAAATCATACATTCAAGTATTCTACCAGCTGATTGGTAGGTTCTTGGACAGTCCCCATTCTGCATCCCAACCTCATAGACGTTGTCTCGCTTTCCCTCTTAAGGATGACCCGTAATTAGATCCCTCTTCAATTCTTCATATCTTCTACCTCCTCTTATTTCGTCCAGAATTCCTATCCTCCTCCTTCCTCTACCACGCTTCCCCAGTGTTCTCCCCTCTATCACTCTATTCAACATGCCCTCTCCTCTCAAAACCTCCTCCATCCATCTCTTCTGCTTTCTCCGAACCTCTGCCACAAGCTTCCTCTCCTCTCCGACCATATCCAATACCTCCTCGTTCGTCTTTCTCGCCATCCAGCTAACATTCTCCATCCTTCTCTAAAACCCACATCTCAAACGCCTCAAGTCTACCCACATCCTACCTTCGCAATGACCAAGTTTCCGACCCATATAGCGCCACGCTCCATATCAGAGTTTTCACCAGCCTTTTCTTTGCGTCTCTTCTGAGACCCCGCCTCATCAATTCCCTTCTCTTCGTAAATGCTTCTTTAGCTAGCGCAATTCTGCATCTGATGACCTTACCACTAAACTCATTCTCCTCCAAAATACTACCCAGATACGTAAACTGCTCGACCTGCTCTATCTTCTGCCCTCCCACCCTTATAATCAGCCCCGCCTCCTTACTTCTAGAAAATCTCATTACTTTCGTTTTCTTGTGATTGATCTTCATCCCATACTTTTCACACTGCACCTCTTATGCATTCACCATTGACTGTAACCCCTTTGCAGACTGACTAACCAATGCTTCATCATCTGCAAATCTCACTGATTTTATCAGCTCCCCTCCTACCTGTATTCCTACCTCCTTCTCCCCCCATGCCTCCCTTACCATTTCTTCTGAATACAAGATAAAAAGCAACGGCGATAGTGGGCACCCCTGATTCTCCGATCCGTCCGTCCTATCGTGGCCGATCCTGATTCTCAATTGGCTACCCTAACCTGCGCAGTCTGGTTCATATACAAATTCCAAATCAGACGCCTGTCCCTCCAATCGACCCCTAATTTCTTCAACACTCCCATTAATTTCGTCCATCCCACCCGAACAAACGCCTTCTCGAAATCTACGAAGCATGCAGAAACATCCTGCCCATACTCTAGGTTTCTTTCTAATAGCGTCCTCATCATCGCTATAGCGTCTCGCGCTCCCGTCCCTCTCCTAAATTCTGAATAAACATCAATGAAGAATAAAACGTAGTCTTCAGAAACTTTGTGGTATTCCATCACAACAATTTATTACAGCGAGGAAACCTTTACAAACCACATAACAATAAACTCAACCACAACCAGCTGTACACTTTTGTTCACCTGATGATGACGCTTAGCCGTTGAAACCCGGGTCGTGGTTGAGTTTATTGTTATGTGGTTTGTAAAAGTTTCTTCGCTGTAATAAACATCAATGAAGGAAAAGAAATGTCTACTGGTCGCATTATCGTGTAATTACAACCTCTTTAAAACAATAATCGGAGGTAAATCGGAAGAATTACCGAGATATATCAAGGCTGAAATACGCCATGCAAGTCATGGTGAATGTTAAAGATAAGATTTATCCACGAATAAAGCTGCTATCGAAGAATAGGAGAGGTGCAGCAAACCAAACTTCAGTGTGATATTTCACACTGTTTTTAAGAGTCTTAAGAGCCTAACCGACCATGATTTTGACCTGTTCTATTCTTAATCACAATTTATTATTCCAACCACGGTCGATTGTGTCCTTAAATGCATGTAGTGTGAAATATTCACATATTTAGTTTGTATTTTTCAATTATGCTTCTGAAGAACTGATAAATGATGCCCTGGATTAAACTTATAATTCGTAGAAGTTTTAATTTTCATATTTCAAGCAGACAGTCGCAAAAACACCTTTGGCGAGATATTTTTCTCCCCGTATCATTGATCATTCCCTTTATTGGAACAAGTTGGGACACAAATCGGTCGTCAAACTCATTCACCCGATTCATATTATCGATTGTATAAAAATAATATAAACGGACACTCGAGAGAAAGGCCCAGAAGTTGATCGCTTAGCTCAGCAGTTTCTTGATCTCAAAAGTCGTCTCTCGCGAACAAGAAAAATCAATTCGACTTCGCGAGAACTTGCACATACTCATGCTAAAGCTTCTGTTGCCACCACCAATGGACGGATAACACTTTAAAAAATGTATCATTTGAAGCGAATGGTCGAGTGATCGTGCACTGGTGTCCAGATTGTCGGCTATTTGAGGAATAATGTTGCAAGAAGATATGTACAAAAATCCTTGAGATGGCCAGGATAACAAAGTAGGAAGTATTAAGATGAAAATATGAGGTCACAATGTGAAAAACTGGCAAAAATAGAAGAGACTAGCAGATTGGACACTTGCTCTTATATGACAGCTTGCTGTAGGATATTTCCGAATGGGTAGTTTAAGCGAAGAGCTGAAGGGAAATACCAAAGACAAAATACATGCAGTGCATTAGGGCTATGGAGGAGACACTCTTACAGCGCTAAATTAAACTGGCTGAGGATGGAATAAGATGAATAACAGCCGCGGTTGCCAACTTAGAATTAAGCACAAAAGTGAGAAGGATAGGCTAGGCTAAAATATTCTCCCTAGTAAAAATTACTCGGGTATTATCATTTTCGCAATCCCCGGAATTGTGATGGTGCATAATCGAGAAAAAATCACTCGGTGTGCGATAAAACCTGTCTAATCTAATCTGCATCAGCTATGAATGGTGTAGAAATCCTGACCTCTTACATAGGCATTTTTTATTTTCATGAGCTGGTACTAGAGTATGGCTTTCTGTACAATAGAAATAAAATTGCGTTAATGCCAAACATACTAAATTGATGTCTCTGATCGCTCTCAAACTGATCTCACACCTCATTCACACGCGCTCATTTCATATCGCAATAAAATTACCTCTTTAAGCCAACTTTTACTGTAAATTGGATTGAACTGTCGTATTTTACCTGACACTAGAAAGTGAGGGATAGATTTCTTGTATAGAATCTGACAGATTTCTTCCATGCGTGTTGCATAGAAAGCTTATTCTTGTTTCGTGGCACTCGATGATTATCACGAAGACAGAGACAATTCCATAACATTTTGTTTCAGCCATCGATGTTGGTGACTTATCCGTCCAAAATGAAGAGAAGAATACGAAATAGAGAGACTACCTAATATGAATGGGCTACTAATGAAAATATAACACAGACAAATAAAAACATTTACACGTGATAATTAATTTTTATTTACCGTCAGACAGAATAAAGTGAATTGCATGTAATTGCGCTGCACATCGTAGCAAGAAGCGCAGTGAGGAAGTCTCAAAGAAAAAAAAACTAATGGGTAACACTGGATGGAGTGACAGACTTCGGTTCCGAGGGTTAAGAGTGCTTCAACTGTTACGGTTATACGGGGTGGTCTAACCCAAGGCATTGATCCCAAGAAAAACAAAATCCATGCCTGTGGCGGGATTCGAACCCGAGACCTTTGCATTTACACGCCGGAGCGTTACGAACTATTTAATAAGGATATGTTCCCTAATTATGTCACGAAAAATTACATTGAGTTAAAACAAAAGTGCTCATGAAGAAAGGGATAGCAGTTTTCCACGAAAATCATTAAATACTTAACGACTAATTTCGATCTACGATAAAGCTCATTTAGTGGAAAAAATGCTACTCTCCCTTCATTAACATGGAACCCCACAAGCCTCAAGACTATGCCAGTTAAAAGTAACATGATTTTTTAGACTCAAAGTGACTTAATAACCAAGTTAAGTGCTGTCCCATACTTTAAAATAGGCATAGTTCGTTCACAGTCCCTCCAGCTGCATATCCTTGGGGATTCTTCCGCGTGCTAAAGGCGCGGCCCACGTGATCCGCAGCTACGCGATCTCTGCTTAACCTCATTTTTCCCCGTCCTGGATATATAAAGCGTCCCTGCCTAGCCCATCGCGAAATGTGAGGTGTGGGGGCATGGCCGCCGGAGGGTGACGGTCGGCTCCATCGGCGTCGTCACTGAAAAGCGCATCCCGGCTCGGGTCACCACGAGATGGAGTGAGAGAGAGGGCACGCGGTGGGCCCGCCCATCCATCCCCCCTTTTGCCCCGGCAAAGCCTTAATTACCCACCTCCGGTATATCCTTCGACCCACTCTCTATACTGGTTGAGAGGCTAGTGCAGGAGCCGGGCTCGTGGGTGTTACGATGTCGTCACGTCACATTCGGCAGCGGAGCAAAAAAAAACATTTCGCGACCACTAGAAAATTCTATGAGGAGACCCAAGCGAGAGGTCTACTAAATATAGGAACAACCCATATATATTTAACAGCAAAACAAATGGCGTGTCGGTGAATTAAAGTGGAGTGTTATTTTGGGAAAAATATCTACCCAGCATGAATATCAAGCAATTTTTTCCCAGTGCACAGAGAAAACGGAATGCTGTTCATTTGACTTATTTTCGGTTCGTCTGCTATAAGGAGGTAGCAAAAGAGGTTGTGACTTGCTGAAGAGAGTGATAGACGGGAAAAAGAGGAGGATTAGGAGTATTGGACGGGAAGAGAGGAAACGAACAAAGTTACCAAGAGTTTGAATGGAATTTAACAACGGGAAATCGATATCTTTGTGAAGGACACGTTATAAAAGACACCCGGTTGTCGGGAAACTTGTAGGCAGAACACCACTTAATTGGTAGGATACTTAGATTGATCTTTCGTTGAAATAGGTGTATCATCATGGTATCGCCGGTATTGCTTTACTAATACACTTTCTCATCCATAAGTTTTGAACGTCATTCTCAAATAGTAATGAATGAAAAGACGGATAAACTTCCAAGTAGAAAACTTAGGCTATTTATACCTATGTGTATTCTGTTTTCAACCAAAAGAGAGGAAGTCTCCCCGTTATGTATAGTAATACACTCTTCGGCGACTAAATTCCATTGCCTCAATATGGTATAGCGTTGAGCAAATCCCCTAAGCTATGCTGTTATATACTCCTTTATATGCATCTACTTAATAGGCTCGTGCCTCAACGTGTTACAGCAAATGTCTGTTGTCCTTTCCCCGGCCTTGGAGTATTGGTGAAATTCACTGCAAAGTAAAATCGAAGCGATGAAAAATACTCGCACGATAATGTATTCAAACTTCTGACAAACGTGTCATCACGCATTGATTACTAATTGATGGAGTAGAGCAGCCCACTAAATTGACGCTCTATGAAGTCACAACCATTTGAATTCGAAATTATTTCTCAGACTTATAAATAAAAATAATCATTACACATAAGCATTCTAAATGAATGCCCTGACCAAATTTTCCCTCTAAGGACAAGGAAAACCTCTTAGCTAGTTAAAACTCGAACGTCCACAAATATTTAAATTCTGAGAGTGCAAAGTTTTAGGCTCAGCAGATAGCTTTAAAAGCACAGAATCCATGGAAATTTTCGCAGACCACTGCATAGCACTCCATGCTCGTAAAGCATGGTCAAACTCCTCACAAACTTCGCACTCCGTTGCGATCCAACACCGTTTACTAGGTTTTTAACTCAAGGCATGTAGGTAATAAATAAATTCCTCGAATCCCATGCAAAAGCTTACCGTGACCCACAATGTAAGCTCAAACGATCCAGGTTTATTCACCTTCATTCCATTGCACGGAGTGGAAATAGCTGTCTGAAAAAAGAGTGAGGTATTTTCTTGGAACTTTATTCCGTGAATATCTATCATCCGCCAAAAACATCCTCATCTGGTGCAGAAAAAGATGATTTTAAGTACCAACTAAGAATACCCACGAGTCTGCGAACGATGGAATCTCATTTAATCCCATGTTTTGTCATGAAATCATCCCTGCCACTTGAAATAAGTATACATAAATGTGCAGGAATCATAAAGAGAATGCGTTAATTAGGCATTTAAATTTCTTACTAGTTCTCATTACGAAACTGACGCACATATTAAAATAAACATTTTTGGACTCGCCAAGATGCAGATATCGCTACAGCAGCATTGATGCGATTTCATACTTCCAGTTCTTCTCTTTTAGCTCTAAATCATCCCTCTGAATACAAATGATGCATGAGTGGTATTGAATTACACATCAATATAAAACCACCTTCCCCCTAGGCTAGGATGCCACGAAACTGCGATGCAAAAAGTGAGCGTGCCACCACATGTAAAAGTCAATTTCTTCCTTATATGAAATATTACCAACGCAAAACTTCAATTATATGTAGCTTAGGTATTGAAGTACCAATTAACAAAAATGAGCCAAATCGAAGTAGTAAGTATTTTGAGAAAAACGCGTTTGAAGTTTTCAAAATCAAAATATATGCACTAAATAGCAAAATGTATTGGTGTCATAATATTATGGGCCATTGCTTTTTCTTTCAAACGACCATATGTGCTCTGATATGAGTCATATTTCCGGAGATATTGAAGACATAGTTAAGGCAAATATACGATAACCGCTATTTGACATACTCTCGTAGCAAGACAATGGTTGCAAGGTTTGCGAAACAATTAGGCAAGCCAACAATGTAGTAAAACAGAATATGTCCAGCAATTGGTAAAAATCTGAGAGGTCAAGGGCAACTCAATGTTCGATTTTACGTGGGTTGAGCCTTACAAATTATTAAATACCTCAGCAAGAGCTACATACTTAGCATCAGTACCAGTGAGCCAGGTGTCACTTTTATACTTCCAAACTACTTTGAAAATGTTCGTATTGTCAATGTAATATACGTAGAGAGGTTAAAGCGTTTTAAATCATGAGCGCATTTTGTTAAATTTACAAATTTAATGTATCTCTGGTGATATTACGACTTCTTTGCATCTTTTATCAGAGCATCTACCTTCTCTACACAAAACTTAGCTGAGGCAATTCCCTGCCATAAACCGGAGCTACTTATTTTATTACTGAGCCGATGAATAATCACTTTTGCTTATTCCATTTAAGGCTAAAATTGTTGAATAAATCAAGACAAATACGTTATGAAGCTTAGACTTAAGGAAAATCATCTTGCCAAAATTAGTTTCTTTTTCGTATATTCCCATTAAATTCCATCGCCTTGGGAATTACATTTTCTCGTTCCCGGAATTAAATATTTTTGAAGTTATGCCTCGACCCTAAGTCTCAAGAGAAAAGAATTTTCTTCCTGCCAAACGGACGAATTATCATAATCACTTCTTCAATTAAGTCTTTGAATAATTAAACACCCCTCTGAAAAGGGTGGGGTATTGCATTTGAATAAGAACTTTTTATTTTCCTCTCGGCTGGTATGCTTTAATGTGCCTTCATGGCTGACTCCTGTGACAGTTTAGATGAGCCACCTCGCACGGACACACCCACGTGCGTTTCCCCATCGGCTGAATAAAACCACGCACTCATTCAGTCCCTCGCATGGGTCACACTTTATTCACAGCACGGAACCTTTGCTTTGCGTTCTAGTCTCAGACATCACGCGTAGACACGCGTAGACATGAAAATATGTACTTCGTATAAACTAAAGCAATTTTATGCCTACCCGGGACTCAGGTGTTACACAGCCATTTTCAAAATACCCAATGTGATCTAGTCCTATAAAGTACCTTTCTTGTACCATGGAAATGAAAGAGTAACAGTTCCAACCCGGAACTAAATTACAGTTGATGAACACTACACAAACTATTCTCATTTTTTTCAAGAATGCAGTTCCGAAAATAACGCCTCAAAACGTCAAGTTTAGTCTATATCTGCGTACTATCCTGTAAACCACCGCTCGGGGGGAATGGAAGATGGTTTTAGGATCCCTGCCATAAATTATGGAGGCAATTTTTATTATGATTAGTCAACAGCCTCGGGGCTAGCTTACCGCTACCGAGTGCGTCCACCGGGTTGCGGATTGTGGGCCGATCTTTAGAGATAAAGTTTAGCTGCGAATTAAGCGAGGTTGCTCGACGATTAAGCAGTCGTGGACGAAAAGCGGTGGTATCTAGAGGGTAGAAGGGGCCATACTTAGGTAAAACAGCTCAAAAATGCAACGAAAACACGTAAAGATGCCGTAACTTGGCGAAAGGCTGCTGCCAACTAATCGGCAGCCAGTAACCCGAAGGAGGAGGTAGCAGCCCTCCACCAGATGAGTGAAGTTGGAGACCGCGTGGTTCAGTACAATGACACTCATTGCACCATAGGCATGGTAAGGCATTTACCTCAACGGCTGTAGTCCTGCGAGGTGGAAGGCAACGGGAAACCTTCAGCTTATTATCCCGAGGAGTATCAGCTCTTCAACTGGGAAATGCAGAGTAATCACGCCTGTTATGAACTGAAAACAAATGTGTCCTAATTCAAGATACGTTTTTGTTTTATCAACGTACTTCCAACGTGCAACGTCATTACCAAGGGTTGACAACCTTGAGTGTCGAAATCATAATTTGGATCGGATTAATATTATGATTTAATCATTGGATTAAATCATAATATTGAGTAGCTCGGTAAATAGTTGTTTAACTGTTTTCCTGGACGTCTTATCTCCCATTAAGTAAATACAAAAGGGGTAGAAATGAAGTGTGAATTTTTAATCTTAAGAGATTAGGTAGGTATAAATAGTGACAAGATTACCTATACTCATCATTCAAAAATTGCAGGACTCCACCTAATTGCAGGATTTCTTCCTTCGACTCTGTATACGTCCCACCTCTATTCATCCATCCATAAACCTATTTTATTTCCACCCCTTCTCGGCTTAAGCAACATTTCCCATCTATCGCGGCCTTGAGCATCCACTTCCCCTTGTTTCCATCTCCATCCATCTGTTTTTTTTCTAATCTACTCCAGAGGTTCGCTCTCCTCACACCATACAAAGCATTTCCTCGTTTATAGAAATTTGGGTGGAGCGAAAAAATCAATTTCTCGCAAATCGCATTTTTATTACGAATAATCTTCTTTATTGTCGTTAACTAGATAGTACGCGCAGGTTTACAAAGGTTTACGAGGTTTAAATGGTTTACATAAATATTGTTACACAGATGATGATGTTGTGTCAACTTCGAATTCGGCCAGTGCATTGTTTGGGATATTGCCAAGTCCTTTTTTCATGTCAAAATTGTCCTTTTTTCATGTCGAAGTTCCTCAAAGTTACTTCGCCCACAATCACTCTAATATCCTCCGTGTCGTTCTGACACTCGTGTGATCTAAATATTTCTGGAAACCACTGCCCCGAGCGTAACCTCAGAGTCTTCAGCTGCTCAGCGGAGTCATAGTTCATCAAAATAGCCGAGTTTCGCCTCCACAATGAATGGCAGACATAGCGGGGAATGCCTCCTCACGGGCGGTAACTATCTCCCGCGCGGAATCCGGGTGAGGCGGGCGATGGAGTAATTAGGTCAATTAAATTGCAGGGCGCCCCCCCCCCCCCGGCATTGGGGGGCACCTGATTCTCTGAGGAGGAATGAGTATAGGGGGAAGGAAGTCAGGTAAGGGGGAAGAGAGTATGGTAAGGGGGGGAGGGAGTGGCATTGTGCTCCGCGAGAAGTTTGGAGATAACCAACGGTTAACAGCGTCCTTCTCGGCCGCGGCTCTTTCCAATTTCTTTTCGCTCATTCACTTGGATTCCACGAGAATTGAACACCCCGGGGACAAGCGCTGGTGCGGCCGAAATAGCAAGAGAAACAGGAAGCAGGAAACGGAAGGAGATTGGACGGTAAGGTGCCAAAGGTATGCCATTTGCACTCTTTTCCTTTTGACAATTAAATGCCTCCAAATCGAAGCGCAACAGACATTGGGCAGAGGGGAGGCCCAAGTCCCATCTCTTCATCAACGTGAAACCGGGCCCTGGAGAATATTTATGAGCAAAAAAAATTTCAATTCTAAACGCCATTTTCAAAATGTACAGCACTCAATGTTTACACCGTCGCAGGCCCGAATTTATGGAATAGTATTTATTATAGTACTAGTACTAGTAATAGTAATATTATGTAACAATGCTAATATCGCATAGCGATTCCGCACAGATTTAGAAAAAAACGACCGGTCTTGTAGCAACTTACAGTTACATCTTCGGGTCACAATATCCACCTAAAAATGTTACTCCGTTTCACAACCAATTGTTTTTTTTAATCTGTGTGGAATTGCAAAGTAATATTGTCATTGTCACTCAACTTTAACACCTGAGTTGAATATAAAGGGCAGAAAATACCAAGTAAAGCCTTCATGAACATGAAGTCGGACCTTCGCATCTCCGAAGATCTCCGCATAGTTATACCCTTAACCATTTCCTACAGCCTAGAGCCCGGGTTCGCATCCCAATAACGTTGGAGTTTTTGTGTGGAACCCCGATCCCTACTTGTATGCCAAGTGGAGAGCACTTCAAACGCAGTACTCCGTCCGTTGTCAAGAAACTGCCGATCCCTTGCCGCCTTTCGGTTAAAAGAAGGCAAAAGCAGACGCCATGTTTCTACCAACTTCTCCTCTTATTTCCGTACAATCCTACTCTAAAAAATCAACCCCGTATCTCAAAAGGTGCAAAAAACTTTAACTGTAAGTCTAATAAGTATCCTTAAACAATAACAAAATGTGGATGATTTTCTCCTTCACACGAAAAAAATAACCTGTCCATAAGTCGTTTCCTCACAAATTTGATGTTTTCGAAACAAGTGAAAACTGAAAATAATGTGTAATCTTGAGTAATAACGAAATAACCTTCCAATGACGTAACATCTGTTGCTGGGGGCGAATGATGTAGATAAAAGGATAGATAATGAGGGAAACGAAGAGAACAAAGAGCTCATGTAGATCGTAATGCAGCGAAAAAAACCCAATTGGATATTACACACAAGAAGGAAAAGAGAAGGGTAAGGCCGTCAAGAAAGACAAATGTATATGACCATACACGAAAGGATGTAGGAAAGAAGAGTAGTGAGTGTCCGAAATAATTAGCCTCAAATAAAAAAGATTGGATTGCAACGATAAAAAATTAATTGATTACCATCCATACAATCGTTCGATCGTATTGCTCCATACTATCCATACTACCAAAGAAAACCTACCGCAGGTTAATTATCCTTATCCATTTATTAGACTATTTTTATTCTTTCAAGATCCATTTGACAAAAAGAGGAAGAGCGTTGGGCTACTGATCGGGGTTCTCGAGTCAAAATCCTGAAGAGGCTTCTTAGGGCACGCCCCACTAAACCGTAGTTTTGTATTTTGTTGGATGCCAGATCCTTCTATTAAACCATAGGCGGCCCAGGAAACTTAATTAGACCCGTCCCCTGAAGTTTGATTTTCTTCCCCTTTAAGACTCTAACCGGCATTCGAGCTGAATGCAGTGGTTAATTAGATGATTGGGCAAAGTATTTTGATCGCTTGCGCGTTCGTCAGCCAAAAAAATCAAGTAAATAGTTTTCTCACAAACAATACGTTCTAAATTTCACGCAGGATACAACTTACAGTTTTTCTCTCATCGTTATTCACTTCAGAATCACCAGCCCGGGGCATTTCTTAATTTTCATCTTTTTTCCAGAGCATTCCGCTAAAACAAAGACCAGTGAACAAATCCTTCGTTTTGAATTAATTTTGACAGCAATACTTGCCGTGGATTGTAAAGAATTAACTAACGAAAAATTCATTCCAGCCAACACATGCGAACTCACTACGTACCACTTTACCTAAAATGATAAATAGAGGGCAATTAAGGACGTTTTAAAACTCAACTTAACGGTTGTAAGAAGCGAGGAGTGTATTGAACAGTGACAAAAACCATCCAATCCAGGAAGTTTAAATACCAACCGATAGCCTACGGGGCTGACTTGGCTAACAAAATGTCTTCCCGGAAACTCATCCATTGAGTTTTATTAACAGGAGCACGGTAAGAAGGGAGCTTAAAATAATATCTTATGATTGCCCATAAAAGAAAAAGCAAATATTTACTAAGCACAACCCAAGCATATTTTCTGAACAGCCGCGCCGATAATTTAGGCATCACCCGCAAAACTTCCGGCAAAAAAATATGGGCAAGACTGCATCAAGAAGAAAGGAATTATGTTTTCAGGTCATACATAATTAAAGGAATTCCAGTTACCTGAAATGCCTTGAAGAGAAAGACTCAGGACGCCTCAATTAGGCAAATGATGCCGAGATGTTCCTCCTTTCTCCGGGAAAGTATTGAGTGGGAAGTAGTACTTGCAAGACGGCGGATGAGCCCCTCATTAATGCGGGCACAGGAATGAGATTCGATTCTTCAAGAACTTCCGCTGGAATTACCACTTCATTCAGATGACTGTTAATTCCAATAAGGTCCTTCACCGATGAACATAAATACTAAATTCCTTCATTTAAATGCTTAAGACGTCTGAAATCTGCCTTTGACTGAAGGCGGAAGAAATGGATTTAGAATCCTTAGGCATTTCACTTTCCAAGCATTAAAACTAACTTTGACACTAAAAAGGTCCTACAACGAGGCTAAATGATTAGTATTTTCAATGAGAAGAGAAAATATTTCATTTTAAAAAATTACACGCTAAATAAATGAGCACAGTCTGAAAATAGGTCTACGTGAATAGCCTTTCTTGTAAAGTTATCATTTCTATTACTAACAATTTCAGATGCGGATGGTTCACGGGTGGAGTCGATAATAATTCATATAAAGTGAATTAGAGTGACTGTAGCACCTAATACATCTTTAGTTCACTTACGTAAAGAAATAATTGCAATTCCCAAGATCTATTCTCATATTTCCTTTCATTGAAACCGCTATAAATAAAATTGTCAATTTATTCCCTCCATGACAGAGGAATACGAGGAAGTAACTTGAGGAGAGCCAACGCATGAGGAACTCCGGGAGTCTAATCTCACGGTTCATGCCCACCAGGGCCGGCCTGCAGGGGGCGCGAACGGTGCGAGCGCACCAGGCACCGTGTTTCTGAAGGCCCCGCGCCGCTGACTGATTTTGTAAAATTCAAATAGCTAACAACATAATTGAAACATTTATAATTTTCATGAACTACTCACCATACCAATTTGTGCAATGTAATAAATAACAAAATGCAATAAATTATTTTGTTTCACGAAATTTGTTTCAAGGCCCCGCAAGTCAAGTTTGTACCGGCCCCGCTTTTGTTCGGTCCGGCCCTGATGCTCACCGCTGGAAGACAAAAGAATTACAGCCATTTGATTCATCTCTGGGTACTCAATAAAATTCGTGCTGAAAAGAAATTTAAAAATCCGCTTACATAGCCACCCAAAAATCAATCTGTGTTTTAAAATGCACCTATGAATTCGACACATCTATATTACGGTAGCAATCCATTTCTTAGGCCCCGATGATAATGCAAAATATTTTGAGGACTACGAAAGACGCCTGCTAGAGCGTAAGGATTTATGAAATAATTTGAGAAACTGGTAAAGAATAGGCTACTATGCAGTGAAGGCTCTTTCCAACCAATTAAATTCGCTGAGCAGCGATGCAAATGAGAAAATATATCCTAAAAATAAAAATCTCACAGAAACAATCGGTACGCCATCTACTCTCATGCTTTGCTGCTCTTATTGACGAATATCATTTTGGAAGAGTTTGCTGAAAAAGTATAATGGTTTAGTTAGAGCGAAGGCTTAAGCAGTGGCTTGAAAAACTGGATCCCATGTTTTCAGGTTCAACTGCGTGCATCAGTATTAGAGCGACAAGAGAAAATATTTGTCATTTTAACGCTGACGCACGCAGTTGAACCTGAAAACATGGGATCCAGTTAATCAAGTATAATGGTTGTATGAAGAAACCAGATATCATCATTTCACGTACAATACGTGCATGTGTCTGAGGAATCCATCCCAAGATCAGTGTACGTATTTCCTCTTCTCATTTCGATTTCAGTCGTCCAAGGACCACGTAAAATAACTTACAAGTATCCATTTTTGTTTTTTTGTTTCCCGGTTATTTTCATGCTCTCCAATAGTTCTTCATCCTTTCTCTTTGTTTTTTCCTCCTCTATTCCGTCCAGGTGTTATTTCCTCTCTTCTTTCCCTTTTACGGAAACCCTTGGAATTTCGTATCAATATTCTAAATTTATTTTTATCTTGTATTATGTCTCCTGTTATCTCTATCTATTTCATGTCTTTCTATATCCCTTGGACCTAATGGTTGCCATTCTTGCCCTTATAGCCCAGTCAATGAAGACCCCAAAACATCAAATTTCGGAAATAATTAGGGTAAAGCTGAATTTAACCCCATTGATAGACAACTATCAGAGGAAAAGTTTTACAAAAGTCCCCAAAAATCCCCCTGGAGCTTCCCCCCCCCAGCCCCCCTCGAAGGTTCAAAATGCCAATATTTACGGAACACCCATTATCTCTGTTACTAATGATCGCAACAAGTTTTGTTTGTTATTAAATGTTCTACAATATTTATTGTTAACATATTTACGTTAAACCTAATAGTTTTCGAGAAATTAAAGAAAGTATTAGGAAAAATTAGTTTTTTTACTTTGAAACTTTTGATTTTAGCGTTATATTTTTTTAATATGTCATATTATGTAAAGACCCTTCCCATAAAAGTTATAGCCTACACTCTTGTGAATCTATTGAAAAACAGATTTATTTATTTATGTGTGATACTATTGCTGGGGAGGGGGGAGAAAGCAAGGTTCGGCGAGCGACGCGGCCATAACAGCCATTATCTCTGTGACTAATGATCGGATCAAGTTCAACTTTTTTTTGTTTTGTTTGTTATTAAATGGGCAACAATATAAGGGATTACATCTTCTACAAGATGCAAAGTAGATTAATAGGATCATGGTCATTTAATCTCTTTAAAGTGGGTTTACCGAGGAAATAACAATATGTTATAAAACAATAGAAAATTATTTTAATACAATTACTAATGCTTATGACGATGTGTGCTCGAGGGGTTTCCCCTAACCCTTTTCACTTAGGACCACTACCTATGGACCCGCCGTGTCACAGACAGGCAAAACTGGAAGCTGTTTTATATATAGCGATAAGTGCTTTACAGCACCTCGGACCACCCATCTACCACTAACATGTTGTATACTTTGTTCTTTTTTATCATCCAGCTATTTTTATGCTCCAATTTTATTTACATTTATTTTTTCTATCATATATACAATTGTAGCTATTTACAATGCATATAATTTTATTCTACAGAAAATGGATTCACACTATCTACCTCGGAATTAATTGTTGAGTTTAAGCATGATAACCCACTATAATGCTCACAAATTGGAGAAAAAACCAAGTTGCCTTTTCTGCTTCCACAGTAACTGCCACATTCTTTTTGCAAGAACAATATAGTGGATTAACAAATCATCTGGAGCAAATTTTTTGGATGTTGTAACTGGTTTTAGTGTTCTTTTGAAACTTCCATTTTGTTTTATAGTTTCAATTTTCCATCCCCACTCTGTGGCGGGGAGTTAGTTTCCCAGCCACCTCTGGATTTGTAAAAAAATGTTTAAATGACACGCTTCTGAGGGCGGCGGTAGTTTTGCCAGGTTAAAGTTATATCTTATCGCACTTTTCCTTGTCAAGGCCGCAAATCTGTAATATCGGGCCTCGTTCAATGTAGAATATATGTTCAACCCATACAAATACAGCACAAATTTCTCTCCGGCAGCCAACAACTCTTCTTCCAAAGTGGTGACATTCAGAAGGATCTCGGTCCAACTGTGATCTCTGGTAACTTAAGCATTTTAATTGCTTTTATTTTCTCTGTACCATAAACACAAGAGGTGGTATCACAGCAGGTCAATGCATGGGTATATAGTAGAGGTTGTCGGGAAGTCTTGTACTTTTCAATCAATGTTTCTATCTTGTTTATGACTGTTGAAAAAATAGCACTACATTTCTCTTCACAAAAATATATATTTTTCCGTTCAGGAGACAGCACAATTAACAAAACAATTTAATATTTATCTGAACCCACAGCTAAAACGTTATTACTACTGATAATTTGGTTTATAGCTGTCATTTCAATGTCTATTTCGGCATTTTCTTCCGCTATTATCATCTTCAGTCCATGATTTTGAAGTTTTGATCCCAGAGCTAGTATCAATTTCTTTTTATTGGTTTTGTTGCTCAAGAATTCCTCTTTTTCTCTGACACAAATGGTGTTTTTCTCAAACACGATATCGCAGGATGCATGTATTTCCGCCCTTCTGTTCTGATCTTCATTCTTGGTAGTAGGCTCTTCGTGATATCTTTCAAAATCAACGATTGCATCTTCCCCATACTTATTGAGAATATATCCGCGATAGATTCCCAGGACATCACCGTTAGTGCAATTCTTTGGCTATGGCACATAGTGTAGCAGGTATCCTCCATCCAAAACATAAATATCATCGTTCATATCAAGCTTCTCGACCACACCTTCCTCAAACATCTTCATCAGTGAATATTTTTACCCTTTCGATCATCATCAAACATGGATGGTGGAGCTGCTGACAATTCATATTCCAGATATAATCTTAATTTGCTGGGGCTGTCGCTGACACAATATACGGTTGAAGAGATGCTGGGAATAACGACTTCTTTTGATCAAACTTTATAACTAATTTTTTGCTGTGCTTAGGTTATTACCATATTTTTCCTCTTAAGTTTGAGTTCTTCAAAAATTTCTCTTTCATATTGTCAGTAGCTTTTAGCCCAATCTCATAAGCTTGTTTACAGTTTACTTAATCGTCACACACAAATTCAGATTCCAAGGACACTAGTTTTCCGGAGAGCTTGGTGAACGGATTGTTTAGTTGTAGCCACGTGGTAAACTTTAGTAAGACATAGAGATAAATTTGTTTTCTTTACTCTCGTAGTTCAACATGTTGCTCATTATACTGTATTGATGTTCCAAGAAAATCTTCAACGGTTTCGTGTACTTTAAGGAAGAAGGGAGTACGTTGAAGGTGCAGTTTCATATGTTTCCTTTTGCTTTAAAGCAGTCCAAATACTAGGACGGGTATATTTTTGCCTGCACGATTTATGGACTGCAACTTTCTGACTGATTTTTGTTATTCTTGTCAACCTCTCATGAAGTCCACATTTTACTAGTAAGCTTGCTTAAATACTCGATTCTAATCCCTTCTCAACTAATACTGTATCGCTATCCAACTTCTTTCCACAAAAAATACACACCGTATTTGAACTGTAATTTTTTTATAAAACAATTACGATAACTGAAACTTTTAAAAAAGCTCATGGAAAAAAATATACTGTACCTTGAAGTTATTTCTCTGGTTAACGCTGACTGAACAACAAATTTATCAAACGTTTATGAATTAAAACTATTCTCTAAATCCTTGAACACACACATCCTTGGGCACAGAGCCTTAATACGAACTTAAAACTATTCCCTGACAGTGAACAAAATGACACAAACTATAAGAGACGTTTATTCAACTATTCCCTCCAACAGGCTGTACTCTACTGACAAGACCAATGTAGTATGTGGGAGGGTGGAGTAGAGATAAGTCAGTGAGACATATTTTGTGGTAATAAGAGCGCTTGCCAACTTCTTTATTCTATGACAAGGTTGCACACCGAACCTTCTTGCTTTCTCCCACCTTCCCAGCAGTAAAATCACAAAAATCACACATTAGATTCACAAAGGTGTAGGCTATGACTCTTATATCAATGGTCTTTACATAATATGACATATTTTAAAAAATAGCGTAAAAAATCAAAAGTTTCAAAGTAAAAAACCTACTTTTTCGTAATACTCTCTTTAGTTTCTCAAAAACTATTAGGTTTAACGTAAATATGTTAATAAACAATATTATAGAAAATTTAATAACAAACACATCATTAAAAGTTGAACATGATCCGATCATTAGTCACAGAGATAATGGCTGTTATGGCCGCGTCGCTCGCCGAACCTTCTTGCTTTCTCCCCCCTCCCCAGCGTTAGCATTACACATAAATAAATAAATCTGCAGATAAATAGATTCACAATAGTGTAGGCTATGACTACTCTTATATGAATGGTCTTTACATAATATACAATATAGAAAATATATCGCAAAAGTCAAAAATTTCAAAGTGAAAAACTACTTTTTCCTAATACTTTCTTTAATTTCTCAAAAAATATTAGGTTTAACGTAAATATGTTTAAAAAAAATATTGTAGAACATTTAATAACAAACACATCAAAAAAAGTAGAACTTGATTCGATCATTAGTCACAGAGATAATGGATGTTATGGCCGCGTCGCTCGCCGAACCTTCTTGCTTTCTCCCCCCTCCCCAGCAATAGTATCGCACACAAATAAATAAATCTGCAGATAAATAGATTCACAATAGTGTAGACTATGACTCTTATATGAATGGTCTTTATATAATATGACATATTACAAAAATATAACGCAAAAATCAAAAGTTTCAAAGTAAAAAAACTACTTTTTCCTATTACTTTCTTTAATTTCTCAAAAACTATTAGGTTTAACGTAAATATGTTAACAAATAATATTGTAGAATATTTAATAACAAACAAAACTTAAAAAGTTGAACTTGATCCAATCATTAGTAACAGAGATAGTGGGTATTCCGTAAATATTGGCAATTTGAACCTTCGAGGGGGGCTGGGGGGGGGGGGAAGCTCCAGGGGGATTTTGGGGACTTTTGTAAAAATGTTCCTCTGATAGTAGTCTATCAATGGGGAAAAATTCAGCTTTTCCCTAATAATTTCCGATTCAAAACCTTTATTGAACTATTATGAACATGGTTGAAAAATTATCCTAGTTCAGTTGGTGTGCTAGTTACATTTTTCGTGCGCATTTCGGAGGATTAGAATTTAGTTTCAATTCGTAGTACACCTGCAAATGAAGTTCTCCTAGGGAAAGAGAAATAGAACTGGCTTTCGCATACATTTCACTAGATAGGGACGATGTCACATGCTTCAATCTGGCTAGGTGACATAAGGGTAAACGGGTGAAGTAAGGGTTAAAAAATAGTTAGGGTATGTATTATTCTCAAGAGGAATACCCTCAGAAATGAGAAATGCACGGGGTAGATATGTATATGCGAACTACTCCTACACACGGGTGAAACTTTTCCAAAATAAGGATAATCACCACACGCAACATAGGTAACTGAGTCAAGGATGCCATCTCAAGATGCTCCTTTAACTAGGTGAATGATATTCGTTCTCCATCTTCCATCATCAGGTTTTATTTTTTGCCGGAACTTTACAAGGGCAATTTGGATGCCGGCGACGAAGCCCAACATTCAGTGCCGGTTTTTCATTACCTCCGAATGGATTCAGGCTTGCATTAGTGGGAAATGTAACCTCATCGTCATTACATGGCCCGGGCACGGAGTTTTGTCAATTATTCTACCTAATACCCTCCGAATTCATCTTTAAGACCTCAGTATGGTATGTAGTAAATCACAAACTTACCGAGAATCCAGTGTTTACTGTTCCGGTGAACCACACGTCCTTCTCTGTGCTAACATACATACAAAAACATCGTAACTAATGATCGGGAACAGAACATGCTAGCAACTGTCACAAGTCTACGGTGGCAAATTATAAAATTTAGCACCTAGCAACAAATTTTTCTACTTTTCAAGAAAAATTTTAATTTGACCATAAAACTAGAAACATTAAGCCATTTTTCGTTTAAAACTGATAGCTCAACAATAACGTAGCTTTCTACCTAATAATGATTTTTTATTAGTCTGTTGAAGCGTTTATACAACCACACAACGAAGGGGCCCCCATTTATGTCCGAACTCCTGACACAGCGAGAGAAAGTGGAAGTTGGGATTCTCTTAAAGACTTAGAGCCGTTTTTTTTCAATCTGGACTTCTCCAGAATCCTAAAAATCTTTTAAGGATTCATACAATATGCTTATAAAATACCAATACCTGTGTTATTGAGGTTGTTACGATAGAGGAAAATAAAACAAAAAAGCATTTAAAAAATAATTTTAGAATAATATTGCTTTTATAAATTAAAATGATCTTTAAAAAATCAAGAAATAAAACTAGAGCACCAACGCTTTGATAAGGCTCGCTTCCGGTGAGTTCTAGATACAATTAATTACTGATGTGTAAAATATCTGCTTTTTACTTGACGTTTGCGCTGAATTCTATTATGAGTTTGGGAACACTGATCGGGCACCGGGCTGGTGTGGAATGTATTGTCCAGACATAATCGAGAGGGTCCGGGCTCGAATCTCGAATCAGCGAACTCTGGATCTTTGCTCGGTGATACGCGGATAGAACTTCAAGTAGAGAGAACTCTGTCCGTCGAATTGAATTTCAAACTATGGACCCCGTGGAACCTTTCGCTTTATTTAGACTCAGTTTCTCTCCCCAAACCCACAAATAATTTTGCCGCTTGGTATGTCGTAGGTAGGCTGGTAACGCGCCACCTCAACAGACTTAAGTGAACACCGCCAACGAAATGGATGGCGTGTTCATCTTAGGTGACGACGTGCGACATAACATAAAATAACAGAAGTCAATCACAGCTACCACTGGCAATAAAGTTTTTCCCTGCCCACCTACCAATCTATCTGGAAATGGGGTGGATAGTTATTTGTTTGCGCGGGTGACGTCGAGGTCGTAAATCTCGCGGTTGTTTCGTCGGCGCTGGAGACCCCGTCGAACCGGAACTTAATCTGAAGTCGACTAATTCATGCTTTTTAATAATTAACACCAGATCGGTTTTTTTAAATTGGTAAGTTTACAAGTCAAGTGATGAGCACACGGCATGAGTTGAGCGACGACTGACGCCTCCACGCCAAGCAAAGCGCCTCCTCCCCCTTGCATCTGGTGACAGGGAAAACCCTTTCCAGAGGGGGAGTGGGGGCGGAGAGAGCAATAAATCTTTGCCGGCCTGGGTGGCGGCGGGGTAACGTCCTCGCCTGCTAACCTAAAGGTCGCGGGTTCGAATCCCGACAGGGGAGGATTTTCCACTTCCCAGGGCATGGTTGTTTGTGCTTGTCCATTGTTAAATGTTAATACCCCGATATAAAGGCCAACGAGTGCTGTTTTCGGTGGGAAATAAATAAATTTAAAAAAATAAAAAATCTCCAAGTACGGCCTCTTTCATGGCCTGGTCCTTGACCTTCTTTGTCTGCAGGGCCGGCAAACCCCGGGTCATTACCCTTGGAAATCCCAAGAATACCTGGCCGCGCGGCGATGGGAACCTTTTTCGCCGGTCGAAGACCCCTGCTTTTGAGAATAAACATACAAAGAAATGCGACGGAACGCTATCACAGAGTAAAGATATCCCTACTCTGTGACACTATCCTTATTTCTGCAACTAAATGACCTGCATTTTGGATCCATATTTCTATACCTTATGGATGTGCCTTAAATTGGTTAAAACTTACGCATACATGTTGTGTGGTTTTCAAATTATTAGTGTTCAAAATGGCGCTTCCGTTTTTAGGTGGCAACAGTGGTGAGTTTTTTCAATCGCTGCATTATAGAAAATGTTACTCCATTATTACAAATATTTTATGCTATTAACGGAACGTAAGAATAAATAATATTTAAAATTCATTTGATTCCGTTGTAATTGGTTCATTGGTTATCGAGATATAATTTCTCAAACTCAGGAATCTCGACTTTCTGCGTCGACAGTAATCATCACCCCCCATAATGACAGCAACTTAACTTTGATCGGAAAAACATCTTTGAAACGTTACGCTTAAAAATCCCAAAGAAAATACTATTTACGATCTTCCCTATTCCTCAAGCTCCAAACCAGAAAGCACATGACAAGATGGATTCCGACTGAGTTTTCGAGGGACAATAATCCACCCCTCTTCGGATATAGTACCTATACATATTATATGATTTTGAATTTTCGGGAGTAACCATTTTATCCTCTCAGCGGCTTTAATCGATACTAGCGCTTCCCTAAACGACGGAGTCATCAAATTTTTTTCTACGTGATGCGGAAGGCACTCTATTCGAATGGAACGGGATAATTGAGCCATTCACGAAGCAGGGGGACGGGGGGCGTGGGTAACGAGTAACTGCGCATATAAAAATCGTTACGACCCCACTCGCAGGTAATTAGTTTTGTAGAAAAAAAATATGGATTGACTCGTTTCTTTCCCAAAACCCTCTTCTCCCCAGCATGGAACCGGAGAGGCCCCCGAGTCGTCTGGAGCACCAAGGAATAGGAGGAGGAGAAGGTAAAGAAAATGTGCCCGGCGAATATGAGAGAGCCCCTCCCTCCCATTCGGCCAAATTTACAAAGTCGCTAATGAACCCAATAGTGCGGCCAATCTCCTACCTCATTCTCCTCCTTGAGGTAGCATGAGGCTGAGGGAGAGACGGGGAAGGTTGGTTAACGGGGGCGAAAGGGAGGAAGAATGGGAGGGAGGAGGTAAGAGAAGGAAGGAGTTATATGGGGAGGAAGGCTAAGCAAAGGAGGCCAAAAGAAGCCGTTAGGAAAGGCGGGCGAGGAGCAGGAGTGAGGGTTATGAAGAAGGGTAAGGAAGCCTCTGGGAGCATTAAAGAGGAAAGTGCGAGAGAGCGAGAGAATAGGGGGGGGGGTGGCGAGAAAGGAATCCAGGGTTCTACGACGAAGGAAGGAATCCTGGGCTGCGACTAGTCCATTCGCCCCTGCGAGCTGAATGTTCGGGTGTCACAATGAGAGTAAATTTGGTGATTCCACAGGCACTTTAGGAGGCACGATCGGTTTCCCTTGTCAAGGCATCAACAGGTATGTACAACTACCTTCGGTACAAGGCAGGTACCGGTTTTAGCCGTTTATTAGTCATCGCAAGTGCAATTATATTGGGTATTGAGTAGACACCGGTTTTGTTTGTTAAGGTATCCTCAGGGACAACTACCCCACGTACAAGGTGAGTAGGTACCGATTTCACCAGTAAAAGTATCGTCAGCTACAACTACCCCTCGGCGCTAGATGATGCTGAGCCTGATGGTACTTTAACATTGTACTGGTTGTAACGAATAAAATTTTCTGTGGAATCACACAGCTAATTTTTATTTTTAAATGCTATCATCCCAAAAAGTAACGTTAGAAAACGTTAAGTTTCGTGGGTCAAACAATATTCTCATGAGATATTTATTTATTTCAATTGTAGGATGCGCTCACGAATGGGTCGTTTAGTCCATATAAACTGTTTCTTGTTATACAGTTCTTTGTATAAGAATAGTAAGTAAGTATATATTAAGTAGATTTATCAAATATCTAAGTCTTTGTCTAAAACACAACTTCAAAGGGCATAAAAACTGTTTAAGTTTTATTACAAGGGTCTATTTTTAAAAGAAACTAGCGGAAGGTACCCGTTGAAATTCAACGGGTGTGAAAAACATTGAACGCATTTTATAAGAAAACCGCAAAGCCTGACGAATACTGACAGCGTAGTCATTTGAGGAGTTCATAACCTATATTGTAGGTGATGGGTGACTGTTGGTCCTCTTTCACGCACGGGAAACCCAAAAATGGGCCACGCAGACTCATTACTACTTAAATAGCACCCAGGTTGATAGATGGTCACCTCGTCCGTCCAGTTCTCTTGAGCCGTCTTCTGAGGGGATTACTATATGACGGCTAGGTACTCTTGTGTACATAAATATATTTGCATTCAATGACTCAGTTGAGTTGCGCAATTCAACATCTATATGTGCGTTGAATATATTAATCAGGATCCGAGAGTAGGTTACAATCCAGCGCTTAACAGCGTCAAAAGGAGTATTTGCAGCAGCCATGTTTATTTGACCTATGAATCCTCCATCACCCGGACTGCGCCTTCGGCATAAAGGATAACCATAATTATTGATTCGGTTGCTAAATAAAAAATCTATGGTGATTCTTAGTGCACTTGCCGATTTTCATGCACTGATATTGTTCATTGCGCAGAAGATCCGTTCTTCTTTCGGGTAAGAAGCATGTAGTGACGTCATTATAATTTCCGTTATCTTAAAATAGATTGAAGTTTCGAAATAGATGGGTTTATATTTTAACCAGATTTGTAGCTGGTTCAAATGTGTTCAGATGTGAAATTTGTTCGGTTCTTCGAGTAACCCGAGAAACACCGTGGGGAGATGATCATGAGATCGCTGGTGGGCATGTCTTGATCATCCAAGTCTAATCTTTGTCGTTTTT
Organism: Pyrrhosoma nymphula; assembly: GCA_963573305.1. Taxonomy (NCBI): domain Eukaryota; kingdom Metazoa; phylum Arthropoda; class Insecta; order Odonata; family Coenagrionidae; genus Pyrrhosoma; species Pyrrhosoma nymphula. The sequence goes on from OY754329.1 coordinate 92,128,056, forward strand.
CTTGCAAGGGCTCATTTTCTCGCAAAGAACAAATTCCTCTTGCTCTAGAAGATTTATTCGAAAGTTTACTCTTTTTTCTTTTAGGCATGTTTATGGATATATTTTTAAGTCCAAGGAAGGGAAATACAGCAGCGAGTGAGAGTCTTGAAAAGGCAACGCGATGATTGAGTGAATGTAAGTTAACTGCACTTTTACACTTTTAAGTATATTTAAATAACTCGTAACGTTCATTAAGTGGGTAATTGTCTAAAAATTAGTTCGCAATCGTTATCAAATTCAACGGGTGTGAAAACATTTAACGTATTTTATAAGAAAACCACAAGGCCTGAATAATACTGTCAGCGTAGTCATTTGAGGAGTTCTTAACCTAGTACGACACCTGTTGACGTTCCTTCGTTCGTTCGTATGATGTGGGAATTGGTCTAAAAAACAGTTCGCAATCGAAATGAGAGGCAGATGGTTCCACTACGTGTAATACATCCGAGTATTACACGATAATAAACAACGCCGTGTTTGTTGTAGCCAGAGGCATTATCACCATTACTATTCGCTGCACTTAAATATTCTGGTGCGTTTAATTCCTTTATGTGTATCGTTTACTACGTAAGTGTTCTCTCATATGCATGCAGTGCCCCTATGAGAGCTACTTTGAGAATAGACATTGAAGAGTATAATTGTAGTAAATATGCATTGAATTCATCGATAACCCCCTGAATCAATCAACTATGGGGCCCTTGGGAATCTGGGCCCTCCTCATACACATTTTCTTTCTACGTGCTATTATGGGCCTGCAGGAAAACGTAAGGAGGTTCGGTGGTTATTACCCAACTAAAGAGAATTCAATGAAACTTCCTGAAAGTATTGATAATATTGTTTTAAAGCTACCTGCAAATTTTCAGAATTATTTACGGCAGGTTTTTTAAGATATTTGAACGAGAATTGGGCATGAAATCACACGTTCTTATGCCTTCTCTTCTGCATTCTGCAAGTTAGGCATCCACGTTCAAGTACCTTACCCGTGGTGCCAATTTCACACGATCTGCAACGTGCGCGAGGGATTTATTCATGCGCTCGGAGTAAAAATCTGTTACATATACATTTTTCTATCGATAACATAAATTATTATACATTGAATAATTAGAAAAGGTTCTCTCTGATGAATAAAGCCTTGCGTTCCCATAACGACCCGTGTATTTTCACGCCCAATTCTCGTTCAAATATCTTAATAAACCTGCGGCAAATAATTCTGAAAAAAATCAGGTAGCTTTAAGGCAACCAAATTAATGTTTCCAGTAAGTTTCATCGATTTCTCTTAAGTTGAGTAAAACCGCCAAACCTCCTTAAATGCTAGAGGCGTGAATATCCTTTGAAAATCAAATCTCTGGTTGTCAAGGAAATATGCAATTGTTGATTTCAGAGAAAAATGTGAGATTTTTCAGCAAAAAACATGATATTCAGACAATTACGAATCGTAAAAGAAAATCGATTGAAAGAATTAGAAACTTCATTTATTCATCCATCCGTTAAAAAAAATTCCAGCCCTCTATTTTGAGTGAAAGTAATTTTAAAAAGCAAAAAATGAAACCATTGCACCGAACCCAATGCTTAACATGGACCACCAGGGCCTTTGGGGGCCCTGAGGGAGTTTTATTATTGCCCATGTTACATCCAGATACATTTTCTTAATACATGCCAAATTTCAACTCAATCGGTTCAGTAGTTTTTGCGTGATTGAGCAACAGACAGACACAATTCAATTTTTATATATTAGTATGATGATAACTAAATAGCATGGCTGGTAACGTTGAGCATAGAATATATCTATGGTCTTCCCATATGTTCGGCCAATAACACAAGTTCGGTTATCTGTCATAATCTGTCAAAAGATGTCAGGCACTGAGAAGGCAGTCGAAATTATCACATTTCGGAGGCATCATATGTTAAGTCGAGAGAAAGGAGAGGGTTAAAGAGGTGGCAATCCAGCTAGCAGGCAATCAGGAAGGCACTAAGAATTCAGGCGATCTTTCCGAAGGAAATCAAATTTCACTGAATCGATAAGAATCAAATTTGAAGCAGCATTTAGAACTGCGCATAGTTTATCATTCAAACTCAATGTCTGCATATTTTGAGTCGCGATGTTTAGTGGAAAGTTTAATATAGTTTTAGGTTTGCTATCCTAAAAAACAATAAAGAAAAGAGAACACAAATCAGGTATATAATACTACTACTGTATGCAATATTAGAGCGGTTTTATAAGATCACCATGACCTGAACATCCACTTTAACCGAATCTGATATCCTTACACTCCATACTACCTGCTTACTAATGAACTATATTAGATATTTTTAAATACCTTCCGTATTTCAAAAAAATAATTCTAAAGAAATGCCAACGGGTAGGTTAATCAGACGACCGCTGCATCAATTAACGGCAACAAGTCTTGAATTGGACATAAAACCAATATTTAGGGAATTTTATCGTGAAACGAAAGAATTTTATAAAACAAATACGCTCTACATTTTAGAGAACACAGATTAAAATGCAGGAAAAGAATAAGGAATTCAAATTAACTTCTAACTCCGAGGGCCACAAAGTATTCCGTAAAATTAAAGCCCTTGAGTAGGTACCTATCACTAGAGAAAACAGGAGTGACGCACCGACGCGACGGGTCGAAATACTCGTTCTGCTCTAACACACTATGGATTCACAACTAAACGAAGAAGGAAATATTAAATCCAGTTTGCCACTCATTACATGAATATTTTTTAAAAAGTAATATAATTCCCTCACCTAAATAATCCAAATCTAGTTATCTCACACTTCTTGGCTAAGGCAGCTGGAAATATACGATCATAAGAAATCGATAGGGGAACCACGAGATGCTTTCGCTTATTAATGGACCTTTCAAGTCGCTCAGTGATCACAAGATGTTGGCATCCGAGCGCCACGGATTGCTGGATATATTCGCTGGCCTCCTCGCGAGGGGAGATAAGTTTCTTGAAAGAGAAACGTAAGTCACATGAATGAATTTTGAAAGAGAGTGAGGGCTAAATTTCAAGATGTTTTATGAAACTTGAAGAAAAATTCAACCTCTCTCTTTGAAGTCTTTGAAAACTAAAAATTCCTCGATCAAAGTTCCTCAATTAATAACCTAAATTCCATCAAATTGACCGTTGAGATATGTAAAAGGTCGTTAGAAAAACTCTATTAGTGTCATTGCCTATAGTATTAGGATGGGAATCAACCAAAGACCTAGATCGGTTCGGTGAGGTCAACTTCGATCACTTTTTTACGTAGTCAAACACGTTTCGAGAATCTAGACATACTACTACCGTTTAGGTAAGCAGTTACCAACCATTTTTGTCGTGCACACCCCTTGGCAGCCCATCTCCCTAGTTTAAACCCCTAACAGCTGGGTCCAGCGCAATATGCAAGTATCATTATCATAACTCCGCCGTGAGTTTACTTTTTTCGCGCACCCATCAAACAGGGCCCACTTACTCCATACTGGAAACCACTGGATCAAATCATAAACTTAAGTTAATGGAATCACGAGGCCGAAAGGATAGTTTTAAATTGTAATTTTTTCCGTAAACATTTGGGATCGAATTCGCTATTTTAGACAAGGAATGTAATAATTCAAATATAGCAATATGTTGTTTTATGTATATATATATTTACGTTGACTAGTTTTGCTATACTGTACAGCATCTTCGGAAATAATTCAATTTATGAATCAAAATTATGAGATGCAAATGAGAGATATCAATCCTAAATTGACATATTTCTGAATATGCTACAGTGAAGTGAAACTAGTCAAAATAAATAGGTTTATCTATTACAGTGGACTGCAAAGTTTGAATTATTATATTCTTCGTCTAAAATAGCGGTGGAATTCTACTGTGGAATCCTAATGATAAAATTATCGGCCGAATCCAGCAACTATATCGCATTGCTATCCTAAAAAACAATAAAGAAAAGAGAATACAAATCAGGTATCTAATACTACTACTACTACATATATATATATACCGCCCTGTCTGTTAACTAATGTTGTAACTCTTGAGAATGACCTGAAAAGGTCGAAACCGGTCGAGTGTTTAATAAATTTGTGTGGAATATAACAAAGTTTATTTTTGTAACAATTATATCGCATTACCTTCATTAGGTTTGGATGGAGGCTGTAAGACAGGTAACCTAGTAGAAGTAGTTTCTAATCAGAGATTTTTCTCAATAACCAATTCACTATTATTTGGATAATAGCTACCTTTCTCTTCGATATTCTAATATCTCTACGTAGATATCTATTAATATAATGGTCGTCAATAACTAATTGATTTAAGCGTTTGGATGATACTTCAGACAACAGTGTTCTTTTCAAGAATGTAATTTAAATTTCATTAAAAATGTTTTTGTATTTTTCTACATATTTTGTTTACTTAACTTAATATTTTTTTGTGAAATCTGCCATTATATTTGATTTTGTATTATGTTTGTATTGCAATAATATCTGGAATGGTTTATTTTTATTTTCGCGTAGTTAAAGCAAGGTGACTTGTAACTTTTTTTATACCACAGGGCTTGTTTTTTTCTGTATCAAATGCATGTTCCATAGGTACTGTCCCAGTACGATAAATTTATGTTCTATTCTATATTGGAACTTGATCAACACATTAACTTAGGCTAAAAATTCTTTCTTAAGTTTTTACATAATTTAATTCATTTAATTCATGGTGAAAATTTACACTCTGCCACCCGTAAGGTGGTTATCAGGAAACTACATAATGAAGATGTACATGTATGACAGCAGGATAGCAAATTTAATCGCTTTAACTATGTGCAAGTCTGGATAACAAGAGGGGCTATTAAATCTTTAAATGTGTAAGGTAATGTTTAATACATAAAACAACATCAATAAATTCTTCCTGAGGAATGACATGGAAAATAATTTTCTTTCCCATAAAAGTATTGATTTGTATTCACGAACTGACGGATCGTTGGCAAACGCTTTAGCAATTTCATGGCATAGAGACTGCTCACATCAAAGAAGACTAATATTTGCATAGCACATTAAGCAATCCCTAATGGTCTTTCAAAAGAACCGACTGTTTGACACCCCCAGGCCTCATAACGGGAACTGCTTTGAATGAGATGAAACGGATTCATGCACACTAAGCTACCTACGCTTCGCTGAAACACGACGAATACTAACAGACAGTATATTGGCAGGATTGATTTCTATTATGGCATATCTCAAATATATTATTAATGTCTCTTCTATAAAACCCTAATCTATTGGTCTTTTCTTCCTTTTAATAATAAGACAATGGTTGCTATCGCTGGTTCTTTTATTAGCACTTAAACTAAAAACAAGCAATGTTTACCAAACAAATGGAAGTTGATAAACAGAATATTTAAATTGTACCTCCAACACTAGATTAATAAAATCTATTTAAAACACAAAAGGAAACAAAATAAAATAATTTTTATCTAAGTATTTCGTAATAAAAATGCAAATTTAACACCTCCCCTCATTTTTAGAACTAAATTATATAAAATGATGCAATTCTATTTAATTCACAGTCACAAATAAAAGAACTTAAACATTTAAATGCAAAAATAACACTATATTTATCCTAAATAGATTTAAGCTGGGTTATGCCCAAATCTGCGACTAATTGCTTGGTCTGCATTCCGTTTAAGGTCTTGGTAAAGATATCTGCCAGGTTTCGGTTGCTCTCAATGTACTTAAACATTTAATGACCATAATGACTTACTCCCTCACAAATTGGTACTTAGTTATGAATGCTCGGTTCGCCTTGGTGATGTTGAGGCTCTGGGAGGATCTAATGGCACCTTGGTTGCCTGCAAAAATGATGCAAGGTGTTTGCATCTTCTCAGCAGTTCCTCCTCCCGCTCCCGCAAGTTCCGCCGCTCTTTCGTCGCATGCCAGCTCTCGGCTTCCTCTTGCTTTCGGTCGAAGTCTTCCCGTAACTGCATCAAGGCTTCCTCGTGTTCTTGCTCCAGTATCGTCATTTCCTTCAAGTATTCCAATATTCTCAGGTTCAAAATCTGCATGAGGGTGGCTTCTCGATCAGCTCTCAAATTTCTAGACCGAAGTTGTTTGCGTAGATCGGTAACCTTCATCTCCAAACCGTGTCTGTCTATCACATAAGTTTTCTCTATTGATTCTGAATGTTTTCCGCCACTGTCAACCGATTCAAGAAGTCATTGCATGTTTTGGTCAGTTCCTCACATCTGGCTTTTTCAGTTTCGTATGCATCAAGGTAGTCTTCTCTGTTATGCTTTCTGGATTGTAACGATTTGTTTGTTTGTTTCAACTGTAATGCAATGTTTTCCTTTTCAATCAAATCACCCTTCAAGCTTTTGATCATTCGTTCCTTTTTCAACACCTCCGACATGGACTCGCTTAGGAGTTGATGTGCTCCCTCATTCTTAGCAATTTCGTCATCCAGCATCTCTTTCGTCTTTTGCAGCACCCTCCGCTCAGATGACAAGCCATTCTTCAATGAATTCCATTTCATTTTTCGATCTTTTACCATCTAAATTTCTGACTCTACTTTTCCTTCCAGATTAACTTTCTCCTGCAAAAGTAAATAGTAGTTTCTTTCCCTCTCCAAATCCTGTTGTTTTCTTAATTCGTCATCAAGGGTGCCTTGAAGTTTGTTTGTTAGAGCTCTTTCCTCCTTCAGTTCTTCCATCAGATTCTTCGCCTTAAGCCTTTCCTCTGAGAGTTCTTGGTCGTATCTTTCCTCGATTTGATACAAGATGCACTGGAAGTGTTCATTCTCCCTCTCCAAGGCGCTCTGCATCGTCTGGATATCCTTCTCCAGGATCCGACTCCGGTACGTCTCTCGATCCAGCTCGTCTTCCAGCAACAACGTTCTGGAGGTCATTTTCTGCATCTTCCTCTCGATCTCCACGCGAGTGCTGACCTCTTTCGTAAACTGAGTCTTGGCCAGCACCAGTTGGTTTGTCAAGTGCGTCACCTCAGCATACAGATACTCATTGTCTTTCACTTTGTTCGCTTTCAAGGCTCTGAACTTAACTGTGGCATTCCTTGCAATAAATTTTTTCCCCTTCTTTCTTTTCAAATTCTTCATCATCATCCTTCTTGTGGGCAATCTTCCCTAATGCCTTAAACTGATCTCTTATTTCATATCTTGAGTCTTCTATCTTTTCTCTTTCACTATTGTTATGATTTCCTCTTGGATTTGGGAAATTTCTTGTTATATGTCCTGGTTGTTGACAGTTGTAACAAATGAAATCACTACCAGGCTTTGCACTTCGATTCGACGCACTTTGGTAATTCGGATTGACTATCTTACTTTGTTGGATTAAACAGTGTTTTGTATTGATATGGATATTTGTTTACCATCACCTTTTATGCCTTAACCTCTTCCTCTTCCTTTTCTTTGTTTTCTTCACCTTGTCTCAGATCTTCTTGCTTGATTTGTTGCTTGATATACTGCATAGTCAACTTTGATTTATCCAAGGTTCTCACCATTATATTATACTTGGAAGGTAAGTTTGCAACACAAATACCTGCAAGAGTTTTTTCATCTAGATTCATATCAAGGTGGTCCTTCACTTTCCTACTCAAATCAATAGCTTTGGATATAAATTCGTTTGTTATCATGCTCTCAGTCTTCTTCAGTGCTGTCAAATCTCTTAGGAAACTTACTTGATAAAAGAAATCCAGTTCCTTTTGGTTTTTGACGAGTTTGTTCCAGACTTCTTTAGCAATGTCTATATCTTCAACTTCATGTAGATGTTGGGCATCAATCAATTAAAAAATCTCTGATACCGCTTTGATATTGACTTTTTCCCTCCTCTCCAGTTCCTTCTGATCCGGCAGGATCTCTTGCTTCGTTCCATCATCATTTACTTTCATTTCATTTACAAAACCCTCAACTACTTCCCACAAATTCTTCTTCTTCAATATCAACTTCGTTCTTATCTCCCACTCATGAACGTTATTTTCACTCAAATTGCAAATTCTCCTTCTCTCGAAACGTTGTTCACTATCTTCATAGGTCTCGCTTGCCACCTAGGATACCTTCTCCCTGATTCAATGTAATTCAAGCAGGTTACAAAAAAAATTCTTTTATCACTCAATATAAGTTGAAATATTATTTAGGGCGAATACTAGGGATTTTAAGCATTAGCACATATTTTGAGTCAGTCTCAGCTGTAGGTACCTCATCCCATTGTGCTATTGCCAGAATGGAGGGAGAAATGAAAGAGAATAATCCCCTAGGAATACCATTCCAAGGATGAATTGCATCAGGAAAATTTTGTGCGACGTTAAAATGAAGAACAGTGAAGGAATTAAACGGTTAGATGAAAGAAGAGTGGAGTGGAAAGCTGCAGCAAACCAATCTTCGAACGACCGCTGATGATGCCACTGAGAGCGAAACATTCGATGAGCCCAGTTAAGCTGATTTTGGAAACCCGTCCTGAGCAAGTTAATTCTGTTTCGCCGCCATATAAGCAGCCAATCTAATACACCTTATTATCTTATCGCCAGCGATGGGAGGTGCACGGAAAAAAAGTTGAGATTCACCGAAAAAAAGCAGTTTCTGCATTTTTGGATCAATAAGGCCTTCTTGGAGGATTTTAGTCCACGAGGAGCAAAGGGTATTCAATTTCAGTAAAACATTTTTCATGGCACCGATTCGGTTTCCCTAGAGGAATCATAAATATATTTTTAATTCTTATTTTTCTCATTTAATTACAGGCAAAGTGTAAGTGCTCATAATTACTGACGAAAAAATATAATACTTTTAATTTTATTAAGAAAGGGCTAGTTTTAAAAAAAACCAGCATTATTTCTGAAATCACCTCCGCAAAATCATTTCATCTCGGAGAGATATATAGAGAAGAGGTATTGAAATGCTATCGTCGTCTTTGAAACTACTTCGATATTTTGATTCCTTATATACACTTGACGTTGACCCTAGTTAAATATTTATCATTTAGTAACATCCTCGACAGAAGCGATGCAATGAAATCGGTAAGCCTCATGTCAATCTCTTGGATTACTTCTCCAAATCCCGTGAAAGATTGGCCAAAAATTCAATATTTTTCTGATCTGTATAAGAATCCACAAGTGACGGTTTTAAGTCATCTCAACACCCAGCGACCCTTTCAATGGCGTATAATTAGAAAAAAAATTAGACCTCTATCACTAAACCGGTCTTTTGAGTAAGTCTACAGTATCAGTCGTTTCATCTAGCTGTCAAGATACTCTGTCAATGGCTTCGAAAATCGGTCAAGTTACCAGAGTAAATATAATGGTAGTAGCTGATGGCCTGTCATAAATTACGGGAAAAATACCCAACAATGCGAATCTTATGAATATAGATTTTATCGATACATGTTTAGTGTACATTAATTTCACGGCAAATAGTCAAATATGTGGATGCCGCTGTTTACAAAAATAAACTTATGGGCTAAAGTTCGACGTTTTTGGCGGTAGCTAAGTGGTTGCTATGCAAATTTAATATGGGGATCAAGAGTTTAAGTTAAGGCGTGTTAATGTTTTCAATTTACAATTTAACTGGGTAAAAAATAGATATTCGGGGATTTTTCCAGATACATGCGATTATATGCACAGAAAAATGACACCAAAGCCAACTAAATCGGTTCAGCCGTTTTTTCGTAGGCTCAGATGAGTTAGCAACAGTGGCGCAGGCAAGAGGGTTAGAAGTTATTATTCCAGTTAACAAGATTTCACTTAAGAACTCATTTGGCATTTAATTTTTGCCACTTGCAGACAGAGGAAAAACAGCACTCGATATGAATTGTACGATCACCCGAGCGTCAAAATCGAGCCGTGATTGAGCGGGAACCAGAGTTTACATCCAGACAGGACCTTGTTCGTAGGCAAAAAGACCTCTTAGGAAAATCCCCCTTCGTCTAGCCACTATTACCAATGTCCCAACTAAAATATCCCTAATATCAGTATGTATTGACTATTCTTAACTAAAGGAAAATATGTACAGAAGCATATACCTAGTTTTCATATAAAAAAACACAGGAAATGCATTTTGAAAAATAAGTAAAGAGGGATGGCGATAATAAATGATTTGGTTCTTTCTCGGCGAATTATATTAATAAACAATTCTCGGGTTTCCAGCCGAGTAAGGTTTTGGTTTGCTAACGTTTCAATGGAATACTCCTCCATCGTCTTCAGAGGGATGGCGATGTTTCTTGTAAAGATGCTGGTAAAGTGACGGGGTTGAATTTAAGAAAATAAAAATTTGTTTGGTTAAGTGGGAAAATTCTTACTTCATGCTGATTAGTTTATACTGTTTTACGAGGATTATTACTATTATAAATTACATTTGTAACACTTCCTTCTGAGTCCCCGGCAAACATCAGGTTTCATTGCCGTCATAAAGGCCGGAGACTCGAGAGGGGTTGGGTTACTATTATTATTATTATACACGAGTTATTACTGTTTTTACGAGTTAGAAATGATTGGTCCATGACTACATAAGCTGCTTGCTTTAACATTCACTGAAACGAAGGCGATCGCTTCAGGAATATTAGTCCTAGTAAAAATATTGCTGACTACGTAATTGGTGAGCATATTTAAAATACTTATGCTCATTTAATGCACTAAAGTGAAGTCCGATTTCTTTGTGAAACATTATAGAATCAACACGGATATCATGCGACATTTTTCTTGTGACGTAAAATAAAATAAGGCGTTTTTCGAAAATTTATTCCTTTTTGCGAGTGCTTAAGTAATAATCACAGTACAGCGACAATGCCGCAAATAATACTTCTGCACGAGTGATCAAACTGGTGAGTTTGATTGCACATTTCAATAACTTCAAGATTCCTCAGTACTATTGCATCGTTTTATTCCATTTATTCTCTTTTTAGGTAGATTTCGAAGAAAGACTACCTATTGTAGCCGTTACCAAGGGCCATGGTATATTTATATATATATATATATATATATATATATATATATATATATATATATATATATATTGTGACGGAACCTACCGTCACAGAATTCTTTCACGTTTCAGAATTCTCGGCGCAGGGCTCAACTGAAAGACGAACGACCACTTTCCATTTCCACAGTCTTTCGAAATTTATTTAACAAAAATATACACCATGAAAAAAATAATACTTTCCTAAATCTAATGACGGATGAAGATGATTGTTCTTATGCGACACTGATGGTAAATAAAGCATGAAATCCAGATACAGTAACGAAAAATAATGGTACGTGAAATTATTACCCTCTTATCTCTAGTGACGGATGAAAATTATTGTTTAAATGCGACACTAATGGCAAATAATACAATAGATCCGGTAACAAAAAAAGATACATAAAAAAGGCACAGCGCTAGCCAGCGACAGAGAGCGTCCTGACGTCATGATTTCAAAAGACGTACTCATTGGCTGATTTCAGCGGCTATCTAAAGGTCATGCATGTATGTACTACAGTGATTATTTGCCTCCAATGCATCATGTTACAGAATCAAACAATTTTATCACCCAGGTGGCGCGCGGCAATACATATCTGGCTACAACTCGGCCAATATCAAGTTGAATGCGCTGAAACTTGCGTGCATACTTCATCCGAATGCAATTCAGTTAGGTATTTGTGTTGTTCGCTAGTATTTATTAAAAATATGAACTTCGAAATCTACCGGCGCATGTAGACCAATGCCGAAAGGGCATTTTTATTTATCAATGAACGGCTGGATGTCCTCCAACGAGTCTGTTTTACAATGATGGGAAGGACTTATCCTGGATCAGGGGATGCACCCAATAAAAATCTAAAATCGTAATCCCATATCCACGTCCTGCAGCTTTTGTCTCGGGATATCTGAACAAAATCTGAACACAACGGAGTTTCGTAAGCCATTAACTTAACTTTAAGTACCCTCAGGGATGAAGAGCAGGGGAACTCGATCTTTTAACTACTCATTTTCATGCCAATTAGTAAGATGTTTTTAAAATCATGGGGGTTATCAGAGAACCTTGAAGGAGGAGACAGCTACAATAAACCGATCTTAGGAATGACGACTGCTGATGCTGATCAAATAACTACCAATATAAACTAGATTATCACGTTCAAACAGTGAGCTTAAAACGTAACTTTAAATTATCTTGAGCACTGGTAAGCGTAACACAAGATTAAAAAATCATGTGTTACCTTTTTCATTATCATCAAAATAAAAAGCATTTGTTGTGTGACCGATGTCGAGTTCAACGATGATGCATTTGATATTTTTTTTTTTTGAAGAAAGACTAATGAAACATGTTTGAAAAGTGATTCCACTGTCCTCATGAGCATAACATTCAAATAAGTTAGGCTGCTCAATATATATATATATATATATATATATATATATATATATAATTAATATAAGAGCAGAAATATTTTAAATTGTTTTAAAATATTTAAAATTAAAAAAAAGTGTCATTGCTTTATAACAAAATATTCCAATTCGATGAGCAGTTTTTTTATTTCTATTCCTTATGATAAACATTTGACTTCTATACAGTTAACATATAGCTTCCACGCAGCTCAACATTAGCCTGAAGATCAAAGCCTCCGACCACGACTACGCTGCCACTACTGGCTACTTCCACAATAAAAGTCATGTATCCATACAGAGTAAGAGAGTCCTTTACTAGTTGTGAGATTACAACAGAACTGAGACGAATAAATATTTTCCCCGGGGAACTAACTATTCGAAGAATTTGCTTGGAAAAATTAGCAAATCTCATCCAACGAATAGTTCGAAGAAAACATGTGTAAGAGTTCTCTGCTAAATTTCACACCTGGTGACTATTACTTTATGTATGTACGGACACAGAAATCATAGCTTCGGGCCCACAGAATAAATTCATAAGGATTCAAAGCCCCTTGCCCTCAAATAAGCCATCTGATATCCTTTTCCACTTTCAAATTTACCTCACAAAATTCCTCTCCTCTCCCAAAACTTTTACAACACCTTGCGGAATCATTAATTGGAACACCTCTGTGGTATTTAAAATAACCACTTTATGATCTTCCACAAACAAGTTCATGAAGCTCAGCCACGTTCGCAGCTACTCAGAGCCATTGTCAAAGGTAAAATACCCATTATTTATTTCCAGGTTAAAATAACCTTTATATGTATATAACCTTGACAGTGGCTCAGAAATTCTGTAGCCTCGGTCGGGGTTAGTATAAATCAAGTGCATAGTCATTTACAAAGAATTTTTTATCCCTTCCTCATTTTAAGTATTTAATACCTCTTTGTCTGACTTCCTCTCTACCAGGCTGATATTTTTTATTCTGTCGTAAGTTACATCTCAATACTCTTCAACATATGCTCGTCCTCGTTTATGAACAACATATTCTCGTAAACAAATAATTCAACAGTCCATACGATGGTCTTAATTCTTTTCTTCACGTTGTTACTAACAGTCCATGTCATCATCAAAGTCCCTCACTTTGTAAATGGTTATTTTGCAAGTGCACGTTTTCTTTTCATATATTGTTACGGTGGATAGTGTTTGGCTAGAGATTTTACATTTTTCACTATTTTTATACAAATACAAATTTCATATCATTAAAAGTGTTTTCAATTTTTTGTACAATGTCGACAATGCCGCACCAAAATAAGTGCCACCCGGAGCGGACTCCCCCCCTACTCTCGCCCCTAGCTATGCCATTGCGCTTCTCCAAGTATCAGCCACTAGCGAACTCTAAGTGCAAATGTAGCCTGGATACAGCCAGGTGTATCCAAATACTGCGCGTGTCCTTCCATAGGCATGGATGTGCTTTTCCTAATAATAATGTCCCATGCTAAACGATACGGTTACAACGGCATAAGCTAAGCTGTAGTCGCCACTTAAATCTAATTCAACAGGGGATCGAGTTGACGTGTTGGTTGTAGCTCTGCCTTTATTGTTTATTTGGTAAATCTTGACCCACCTGTCTTCAGTGGCACAAATGAAATCAGTTGACGGTCGCCTCTCCCAAATAACCAACCACCCAAGTCTACTTCTGCCACTACTGTAAGTAGATAGTAGGGGAAGGAGGCGGTGAGAGGAGAAAGAAGTGAAAGCCCCGAGGGGAGAGAGAACCTTGGACCCCGAGGGACAAAGGCGGGTGCGGAGAGAGAGAGAGATAGCGAATAGGAGAGCGGGAAAGATGAAAGCAGGAGGAAGCTGGCCGGAGGGAAATGCGGCAATGGTATTGGGAGAGAGGGAGGAGGAAGCGGGGAGTTGGAGTGTGCATGTGTGCGTTCTTCCTGTGTGTGTGCTCGAGTAAGCGCGCGGCCCATTAGTGATCGAGAATTTTCACGAGCACGCGTGTCATTACGGGAGCATACTCTCCACCCCATCCCTCCTCCCCTCTCTGCAGCCTTCTTCTTCCTGCCTCTCCCCACCCTCTTCCATCCTAACCACCCCCTTCGCCTCGCCTCCCCCTCCCCAGCGCCTGCGTGTTCGGAAATACGAATCGATCGAGGCCCGAGAGAGAGGTATCGCGTGTCGAGCGACACTCACGCCGCCCCGTGCCGCTTGCGGCTGGCGGGCGAATCTCAGGGTCCCGAAAATTTCTGACCCCTCCCACTCGTTTTGCAAAATTTAATTCATGTTTCGCACGAGATTTTCATGTCTAAATACTTTAATATATGCTGCACCCGTGCGCGTGACTGCGTACAGTTTTCATTTGTGTTACTATCGCAATGACACATTATTTATAAAAGTTGGGCCCTCTAAAAGTGACAAAGTTTATCCTCGCTCGATCGTAGTTAATCGAGCAGTACAACGCCTCTTGCGCTCCAGAGTCGGGTGAAAGTGGGAGCATCTAGTTAGCAAAAAAAAACTTGAAAACTAGAATAAAGAAAAAGATGGCTTGGTGAAGCAACAGACTAACACACCTGTCGGTGAAGGTTAGGATTTGAATTCAGGTCAAGTAAATTGATCATAAATGACATTTTCAGGCACTGTTATTAAATTATGAGAAAAAGAGGATGATGGAAGAAATTTGAAGGAGAAAGGAAGTATTGAGAGGTAAGATGTTCTGAAAGGGATAACAGTGGCAAATGTTATGTAAGCGCGGAAGATGTATTGCAAGAATAGGAATTTCGGACGGTTTGAAGAGAGGAGATCTAAATACAAAGACTTTCAAAATGGATTCACTTATTTGACTTGAGTTATTTAACAGATATCCAAAAACAACCAGCGCTGACTTTTGCGTAGAATATGTAACATTTAACCTTTTTTCGGAGAATTTACACGAAATAAAATTCATAGCACAATGAAACAACAATATTAACAGCATATAAAGACGACACCAAGACGCCAAACTGATTTTAGGAGGTGACTTTTTCCGAGTTGTCCGCTGTAATTGTGGAGGAGAAGAGAGACGTCTATCGAAGGGTGGATGGAGGGTGGACGGAGCCGGTAAAAAGAAGATCACATAGAGAGAGAAAGACGAAATTTTGATACGTGGAGGTGACTGTTGCGCAAGACACGGGAGAGGATATGGAGAGAGAACACAGGAAAATACATATTTTCTGAAGGGAACATCTCCGTGGTCGCGGAAATTTCAGATAGAATTGCAGAGACTACCATTCATTTCTTGGAGAATCGATGATCACGCCTCTCAATTTTCGCCATCGACTTAGATGCATGGGGTGATAGGAAATGTTTTCCTCGTGAAGTAAACTCCAAATCCTTAAACACCTGGTGGAAAGGCGCACCAACGTCCATAACGACAGATGGAACTGAATGGCTGAAGAAGGCGAGACACGAATTCGAGTGATGAACGATTGCGACTCGGGAGAGTTTCCTCGCGGAGGAGAACTCCCAGTTCGTGAAGTGAAGGAGGCGTGGGTGCGGCTCGGGGGTAGGAAATTTTATGATATTTACGGACTGACGAAAAGTTCTGAGAGGACGAGTCCCGCAGCACAATTTCCTCGAGCTTTCTAAGTTTGCATCCGCACGGCAGTAACTGAATTGGATGGCTTCGAAGGTTTCTAACTTCAGTTCCCCATTGCGTCCTACTTAGTGAGGTAAACCCACGGGATGACGAGAGGAAGACTAAGATTTCGACAACAACTTCAATCTGGCACAAGGGAAACTCGTGAACACAGGAGGTTAATGAAAAGGAGGAGTAGCCGTGATTAAAAATAATTTATTCGTCGGAAAAAAATGACGAATCACTCCCGTAGATTTAAAAAAAATGAAATTTTTGTAGTAGAAATACTTGATTTTAAATTGTTTTGACATCAGTAATCACTTAATGACAACCATTTGTATACAGGCGAAAAAGCACCAGGGACGAATTGGAAA
Organism: Pyrrhosoma nymphula; assembly: GCA_963573305.1. Taxonomy (NCBI): domain Eukaryota; kingdom Metazoa; phylum Arthropoda; class Insecta; order Odonata; family Coenagrionidae; genus Pyrrhosoma; species Pyrrhosoma nymphula. The sequence goes on from OY754329.1 coordinate 92,144,407, forward strand.
ATCGCCCATCCACGTTCGAGTCGAAGGATTATAGCAATGCAGCCTACTGCTGGTAATGAAAGTACTTAGTCGAATCTAGTTAATTCACTTAATTAATATAATTAATTTATTTTATCTCGCGAATTAACCTAACCAATCTAGTTGGCTCACTAGTATAATTAAATGGTGAGTGCAATGCTCAAACACGACTCAGAGAGTACGTTCCTATCCCAGAAAATAATGGAGAGTTTTCCGGAGTTATTTCAAGTCTAATGGCCTAAATGACTATTGTTAGTCCTCGTAGTCAGCACAAGTAAACTGAATTGGAGATGGAAGAGAGAAAGAAGCATTAGTAATGCAAACAAATACGAGAATCTTCATTTTAGATTCCGGGAAAAGAAGGCACCTCTCAGAAGTAAAAAAAAACTCGGACTTCACTGCTTCTCACTATCAGAAGTAAAAAAACAAGAGAGCACGGATATTGGTCTAGGATATTGAGGAGACAAAACATTCTTGTTTTTTTGTGCTAAAAGTGTGGAAAGAGAAGTGTGTCAGATATTTTATCCCTGCATAGCAGAAAAACAAACAAATGAATCATTTATACAATGATGGTGTGAGAAATGAGTTTTTTACATCAGCCACCTTCAAGGCACGCATAGAATAAACGGCAGCAATCCACCCGCACTTAAATTTAGGAAGCTGGGATACAACCACAGAGATATACTCTGAACTGAGAAGGGATCGTCGGGTAGAGTGTGATGTGCATGTGATAAGTTAGGATTCAGAGAGAACCACTCCCCGAACGAGTCACGCGTTGACATGAGATTACCTTTAGCTCACATTCCAGTCACTTCAGTTAAGTGATAAAATACGATGAAAACCTTGAATGGTACCGCGAAATATAGAGTACATATTTATGATACGTCATTGAAAATCATTTGAAACGTTTAGCTCTTTTTTCTAGTGTTTACAACTGCATTAATGCATTGTTGCTAAGCTTATCGTAGTTGAATTTCTTTAATCATTTATTTCATTTATTGACTTCTTTGCAAGAGGGAAATACGTGGGTGGCAACGACAAAACTGATCTTATTTCATTAAGTTTGTTTACATGCAATTATTTTAATTAAAAATTAATGAATTATACTCTCAATGAATAAAAAAGTTATTTTCATCATTAATATTCTATTCCTAACCGCGATGTTGAACTATTTGCGTCATTTTACAAGAGAATTCAATCACTTTTATTATGACTGGTAAATTTCTCTTCAAAACAACACTGATGTGTCCTGGTTTGTAAGGAATGGTGACCTATTATGGTTCAATTAATAGATTCCTCCGATACCAACGTGATCAAGCAAAATGATCTCGCAGCCTAGGTATTAAGGAAAAAATCACGGGAAATGTTTGCCACAAGAAATTTGCAATTAAAATGTGGTGGATTCCAATTCATAGATAACTCATAGAACCTGTTGCTCACGTTTATTCACATCAACGTAGTAAACAATATTTCGCACTTTTTCAAATAATTTCAGCTGCGCTCTTTTCCATTTCCAATAAATCGCTTGAAATATTTTAAGTTTATTTATTATTTCGAGGAGAACCAGGTAGTGTAAAAGTTCACCTAAAGACTAATTATCACAAAGTAACGATCAAGCAGTGATTAACTCCAAGGCTAGTGTTAAAAGTGATAGTGAAGCTCGCCCAGTCACGTATCCGTAAATATCTTTCGAGGCAGGGATGGAACAACCATGATAAAAACTGCTTGGTAAGGATTTGAGAAATAACACTTTTCTTAGCTAAAATTTCTGGGGCAGTATACATCCTCTTGCCCGCTAACTTGCTCACCACGTACTCAACTTGAAGGCGAATGAATTTCGTATATTCATGGTAGGATCTCTCTAAGCCTCCTGTGGTTTTATCCAAGAGTTCAGGTAACCACAAGCAACAACTAGGATTTAAAGCGGGAGCGTACCAAAAGGTTTCACCCGAAATTATTTCCAACGGTCCTCAGCTTCGTAAGTTAGCGGTCTTCTCACTAGGCTATACCAACAATTAACGAATCACTATGAGTGGTTGTGGTCTACCAATTACAATAGGTATGGTTGGACACATTAGAACCTCTGATTTCCTCGCACCGTAAGCACCTACATCTTCATACTATTTCTACCCTTGGTTCGGCACATTTTCCTTCCTCTTGTCATCTCATCCGTAAAGCCTATTCACTTCCTTCTCAGCCTACCTAGGATCCTTCCATCTTATCCAACATTCCATCTCTTCTAATTACCTCATCAATCCCCTTACTCAACCTACTGCGTGATTTCCCATTTTATTATTCTCCTCTCCGCACCTACCAATCCAAAACTACCTCCTCCGTCTCTCTCTCCGTACATCGTACCGTCTCTAAATGAGCAGCATCGTCATAAAAAGTGCCAACTTCATAATACTGAGATGCTTCCTTTAAGGAGAGCGTAGGCTGAAAAAAATTGGACTACAAATCCAAAACTAATTAAAAAGGTGCCACCTTTGGGGGGTTAGCAATGCCTCGGCTTCACAAAAGGTGCGGAGACTGATATGCAAGAGCGCAAGGATGACTTACCCATCAACTCGGAAGCGGCAGCGCCGAAAACCTTCCATTTAATGATTTAGGTAAAGTGATGGGAATGGGTTACGAGCACCGTACTCAGGGAATACGAACGACAGATCGTAGGGAAGAAGGGGAGGGAAGTTCAAGAGGGGGTAGTCTATACTCGTCGGTGATCAATATCCTCAAGATCAAGATCCTCGCGTAGATAATGGGATGAGGCAACGGTGGCTGTGCTGACTCTGGGATAGGGTTACTTGATCCTCCCCACTCCCCCACAACTCATTGTCATTCTGACCCGGAGACCCCCGAGGGTTTTGGCGAATAAAGGGGAGATGAAAGGAGTGGTTGTGACGGTTTTCGGGGAAGCCACGCTTCCGTGCACATCCCGGCCGGAGAAGAGAGTGGGAGAGCCGCCCGATCAACAAGTGCCTTCTTCGCCCTCTAAGGTGCTGGCTCGGAAGAGATCGCGTCCCTCTGCCGTTAAGATCGGCTCCTCAACCAGTCAAGAGCTCCATTCCAACCCTTTCTCTTCCCCACTTATAGCCACCTTCCTCCCCCGGCTCCCTTTCCCAGAACAACCCACCCCCCGACGAAGTTCTCCTTGCGCGAGTTTTCTCAAGGCTCGGCTCCTCTCGAGCCACGACAATAATGGCCGAGTTGCCAGTCTAACCTCCCTCCCTCCCTTCGTTCTTTTAGGGTCGGGATATCCCAGGCGTTCTCTCCTCTCTCCCTGGGAAGACGGAAGAGCACTTGGAAAAGCACTTCCTCCCCCTGACTCCCTCCCCCCCGAATGGCTCGCGTCGTGTGTTGGGGGGGGGGGGAGCGAGGAGGGTTGCGAGAGAGGGGTGGGCATTGACCTTATTGATTTGACCACGACACTGGTGGACTCAAAACGTTTCGGACTGTAATTCGTAGACAGTTTCCGTGACGACCGTCAATCTTCATCGCAACGTGTTTACCAACGCGTTTCATCCGGTAATGGACAACGTTCTGTCTTTTTCATTCCGCATTTTATCGCTTAAAAAATATATATTTCTAACCCAAAAGAAATTGTGTAGTTAAGGAGACGAATAAAATTCCTGAAAACAACATTGGAAGGAGAGAAAAGGGGAAGAATAACCAAGAACTTTTCTGAGAATTTGACTGATTCAATAATATTCATGGGAACATTATAAAGAGCTTGAGACTTTCCGCATTTTTGTTGAATTGATCGTATATCCATAAATATAGTTCAAAACTTGACTTTAACGACGTCTCATCTACATTAAAATGGCTTGTTAGATGCCCACCAAAGAATTTGGTGGTCTTTAGCAGTTGGCAAGGACGTGTTTCGTCGCTCATTATTTTTAACATTTATCATGAAAAAACGATTAATAAAATAAAGGAAATATTAAATACAGAAATACACATGATTTGCTGAAAACATCAATCCTGGTAGAGAATAATAAATATATGAGGAGAATGCTGAACTGCATGGAAAGTTTATGTGGAATTACTAAGTTATAGCTTTTATTTCACTTTGTTAAGCAAGTTCCACAAAGTTTCGCCTGGCACAATCAGTCTAAGAAATGGATGTTAATGAACTCAGTTCTTTTGAGAAAAGAAAAACATAATTTAGCCAATGTAACTTTTTTCCACCTTTTGCCAAACGTTCCATCCACACCCTTTTCAATGAAAATCAACCCAAGAATGTGCATGCCCCTTTCATAAAAACGTTGACCTATTAAATTTTATTTGGGTTTTAAGTGGCGGTGGTTCACAGATGTTTATGTTGCATATTATTTATGGATGTTAGACAGTTTCAAATCTGGAGAACTTTAAGAACTCGTTATTTTTCTCAGCATTTGAAAAACATTTTGTCTTTTTACGCAGAATTTACTTAAAAAGCAATATTTTCATGTCTATTTTTTCAAAAATTCACATTGCTACCTTCATCCATTTAATTTACACTAAAAACTTGTCAATCATCACGTCATTTTTCATTTTTTATCAGTTACTCCGAAAACAACCCCAAATACGTATACCATGAACTGAGGTAACCAAATGTGAGATATGCAAACAAACTCCCCAGATCTCTAAAAGATGAAAAATCCACCCAAGGAGGACTCAAGCCCGTGACCCCAAGATTAGGAGGCAGGACCCAGCTGTCACCGACGCAGGCGAGACTCTATCTTCTTTGCAAACCTCGCAGCATGCCTCTCCCATCCCATTCTACCCTCTTCAGAGTGTAATTCATTACACAGGCGGAGGTAAAGCAAAATGGCGCAAACGCTACAAAGGTTGCCCTTTTATCACATAATCACTTAAACTGTGTGCATCATTTAGGATACACTGGCACAGACGGAAGATGAATAAAGAATATTAGATAGACACAGACTAGTGCAGGAAGTGAGTTGCTAAATGGTGGGAGACGTAAATAAACTATAAAATAATAGAAAGAGACTAAAGCGAATAGAATCGATCGTGCTAGGCCAATAATTGTGAAACAGTACTCGATACTTTAAAATGAATCACTTGGTACTGAGCAATAATAAATTTTATCGAGTAAAATAGCCCGTGTAGACGTTTCTGAGTCCCTTTCAAGTGCCCTGCACCACAATGGTAGATTTGTTTCTGGAGGCGAAATTATTCTCGTCAATGAGGACAGGAGGGTGTATTGGCAAGGAAAGACTTAAACCGGGAATGGAGGAAAGGTGGAGAGAGAACCCGGCATCAGCTGAAGAATACTCTTAACGGCATGCGCCAAGAAGTTGCACAGTTTGGCATCTCATCCGACGGACAAGTCTAAGTGCTCTCCTCATTGCGACCAAGTAGAGATCAGGATTACACTGAAAAATATCCAACACATATACGTTTCGAACGCGGGCCCTCGAAATGGGAAGCCAATACTGTTGCCGACACACCTACCCAAACCCCAGCTGGATTATATTTACCGGTGCACCACTGTACCGGGAGAAGTTGCAGAGACATTTAAACACGGCCAATTTCATCAAATTACCTACAATTAGCAACGAACAGTGCCAAGTTTCATGTCAGCATCAAAGCCAGGAAGCATAATACGACAGGGAGGAAACATAACTATGAAAGTGGATGTTGTGAAAATCAAATGGACCGTGAGGTAGGGAGAAACGTGGATTTCAGCAAAACAGGAGAAAAGATAAATGCTACGGAGCAGCATCAGAGGAAGAATGATGGTGAAAGATGATCTGGATTAGACGGATACAAGAAGGTGAAGAGGATGGAGGAAAACAGCAAGGAGTGGCAAAGATCATGGACCTGGATAGCTTGAAAACCGCAGAAGACCAAGGGGGAAGATTCTAATCGCAGTTGTCCGTTGAAACCACCAACTTTGTCAAGGAGCGAGGGGGACCTGCTGAGACTTACTTGTAATGGCTGACGATTCCCGCTATCTTCCACTGTCACACCGCTCATGTCCGTTCTCTTATTTGAAGTTGAATTGCGTTATTTTCAACATCAGAAGGAGATTTGACTTGTGTGTCTTAAAAAATGAAATTGATGACACAATGAAATTTTCCGTAAATTTACTGTGCATTTTCTTCTTAAATTTTAGAAAGCCATTTAGGATTTAATTTTAGCAAGCCAATTTCATAGACATAGGACAATCTTTTTCTAATTTGACTTTTTACAAAACCAAGGCTTACAGAAATATTGAATTGTGAACAAATAGTTTTACATTTAACAGACATAAAAACTGATATTGTACAATGTTTTACGGAAAAGTTTACCGCAATTAAAAGGCATTAGAAGCAGATTTTTTAGTTGAAGCACAAATTTTAGACCATTTCGATTGATTAATCATTGAGTACAAACACACAACGAGCTGTTTTTCATGGATATACTGTTTGAGGTCTACCTCAGAGCAGTAAAAGCATGCTTAGTTTCTTTAGTATCTCCATTCGGGCTACCTGCCAATTCCTCGAGAAAAATACTTTATAATTCTATTTGAAGAAGAATGTCACTGACGAATCATTACGCTGTACCAATATGGTAGTGCAATAAATACTTGGATCTCATAGTGCTTTAAAGCCTGATATCTGAGCCTCAATCGTCGAAAATTTGTTTCTCTGAAATCTTCGAAATAGGTATTTTCTCCATCTGTACACGTACCTCGAATATAATTCAAGTTATTGATCAGATGACTGCATCTTGACAGTAATTCATCATCGGATATATCAAACTCAAATGACTCATACTATGACATTCCGAGCGCTAACCAAGTTGCTATATGTGATCAAGTCAATAATTTCTATTGCCATGCGGGGAAAAAGAATGACAGAAAATGCTCAATAAAATATGTAAAATCATACGCCAAAATCTGATCTATCAGGGTAAAAATCTTAGTTGAACTAAAGGAATAGTTTTATTCTCAATGTATTCACACTCCAGTTACATAAATGCATAAATGAAAACCCGTAAGTACGACTTAAGGGATAGGCGATACACGAAAAGAAGCTGAAACCCAAGTCCCGAGGACTTGATTGCAAGCCGTATGAGGAGTTTGCTCTTTTGCATACATATGTATGTCACTATGAACTTATGCTACCAACATCGGCCTCAAACTCCAATCCCATTAACGTTAATGACCTCAGTTGAAAAGCCGACCAAAACATCGATATTTTCATTCTGAGTATTGCAAAAAGCAATTCAGCACCTTCACAGTTGCTAAATATTACAAATAAATAATATTATACCGTAATACAGCTTCCATGCAACAACAACAACCAAATTCCAATCTTTTATTCTGATTTTATCAGGAAAAGTTCTATTTATTGGCAGAGAATTCAGTGCTTTCGACTAAAAATAGGAATTCATTAAATCGTCCTGGTTATGCTCTGGGCTTCTTTCCGTTGCCTTCCCATTCCTCAACCCAAACTGGTCATCACCAAAGTAGTAATTTTCGCCAGTCTCCAATCTTTTCTTCATGATTATGGGCACAACTTTTGCCGTGAGTGACATCAGACTAATTGACCTCAGACAAACAAAGATAATCGCCAAAGTGAAAAACTTCAAGCCCCGGCTGATCCACGAAGCTTTGGAAATAAGAAAATGCCAGCAAAATTTCAAAGGGACTGTGGCCTCCAAGTCAGCCACACGTGGGACTCTGCTTTGAACCTAAATAAAAATGCAATGACTACTCCTTCCACTCCTCCCCTTCCCATCCTTTTCCCTCCATGAAACCCCTATATCAACTCCACCAACTCGACAGATACCTAATTCCCTTTGAAAAAGTGACCCGCAACGGCCACGAAACGTCAGGTATCACAACTGGTTATAGTAGGCGGGGTACACCCAAAAAACAAACACATCTATAATGACCCGCGAAAGTTTTAACCAAGAAACAGACTAACTGTTCTACAATCTCTGAATTTTAAGGATTTCTTGTTTTCAGGATAGGGATCAAAACTGCTATCACGAAGTTCTCTGGTAATTTTCCCTCCACGTAGATCCTACGAATGAGTTCGAAAAATTTTTACATTACGCTATTTCCCAGGTTCTTCAATTTTTCCATTTCGCTGTCTAGAATCCTCAATCCTAACAAAATTCAACTGCCTTCGCACCGCGGTAATTTCTTGTCCTTACTCTCTCACTTCATTTCCATCCCTCCCTTCCCTTCGCACTCGGTCCCAATTCCACACCAGTTTTAGGTTTTTTCTTGCCTGGGACTTATCTACGAGTAATTATCTCTTCTAGTTGCTAGTATACGTGATCAACCCTCTAACTCCCGGGTCAAGGGCATCTCAGCGCGGCCACCTACTATTCGCAATTGGACACGGCAATGGGACACGGAATGTTAACAGGGCCGTAGGCGAAACCCACCGTCTCCTTATTCAATTTATCCCACTGATCTTGTTCTTATGACCTAATCTAGAGTAATGTAATGGCATTTTTATATGAATTGAACGTCTTCAGAAAGACTATCCATTTCAAATATACGCACAAGGTTTTAACCGCCGTTCTCCTAGTGATAGAAGATAGATGAGAACGACTTCATTAAGCGGATAATAGGAAATCATTCAAATGGAAAAGGGGCGGAGAGATGTCATTATACACTAGTCAGAACTCAACTCGAGTATGCCTTGAGCATTTGGGACCTAGTGTAGAAAGACCTGATTAAAGGGATAAATAGCATACCAAAGAAGGCGTCTCGATTCGTTAAAAACTGCTACGTACCATACGAACAGAAAGCGTTACTCGACTTCTAGAGGACTTAGGTTGGGAGTCTCTCAAAGCTCGAAGACTACAAGCAAGACTCCACCTATAAGATATTTACATATCTTGCGAGTTTAATACTGACACTGAGAGAATAATTCAGTCTCCGTACTATATCGGTAGGCAAGATCACAGAGAAGTTGCGATAAATAGATTGTCGAACAACACGATATAAGGACTCCTTTTTCCCGCGCAAATCCGCGATCATCACGACAGTAGAGAGCGCCAACACAACTCTGGCATCACCAAAAATAAAACTGTCCATCCTGGATTTCTAGATTTAATGCCAAATCAGAATTCTTAAACGGCTAGTATCCTAACACCTCCTTTCATACGCCCTGAGGCGGCTTTCAGAATAATATGTAGATAAGCTTTAATAAGCAATCTTGAATCCAATCCACTATTTCAGACGAGATTTCACCCAATTGTGTTTAATCTTTTACAAAAAATGGTTTTGCCAGGTGGACACAATTAGCGCTTTGCGATGTCCGATGGCGAAATGGCTCGCGCCGAAATGACCCGCGCCGAAGAGGCTGCGCTGAGATGTCCCATTCCCCTTCTCCATAATATTACTTGTAGGCATGAATACCAGGACCACAGTGAAATTAGTGGGGTATTTTTTTTGCACCTGATAGCCTTATGTCAGTCAGGTCGAAGGGTAAGAACCAGACAGAAGGTAGTCTCCATCATGGCGTCACTTGAAAAATACCGTCGGGGACGGAAATGGGAAGCCCACGTAATAATCCCTTTCCCTGAACATGGAAATCTAGACAATAGCGTTTTTCAAACCAGAGGGATACCAGCGGAGTAAGATGTCATATGTAATATGCGGAATTTCCGGAATTATTTATTCATGCATATCAAGTCATATCTACTAGCAATGACATTCTGGCCGTGAATATTTTTAATCAAACAAATGAGAAAAGAGAAATGCATTGAGACGAGGGAATTTTTTTCATTTTTCCTCATTGTTTCCGAAGGAAATAGGCGATAATTGTATGTACCAAAAGAAAAAGGCAATCAGTTTTTACGATGATCAATTACTTCATGTTATCACCGTTGCGTTGATTATAGCAAGGCTTTTCCAGTTTCATTCCTGCTTTCCATCCATCAATCACTCTTGGATATTTAAATACCAAAATATTACAAGAAAATACCGACAAACACCAAACCATTGAATAGAAATATTAACAATAATATAGGGGCATTTAAAAGTAGATAATCGATCCCAATGATGAATACCTACAATAAATTATTTGTTAGTAAATTAAAATATTTCCGCTTAAAAATCCCATTCCGATTATTTTCCGATAAAATTCCGTCATAGGTCACGAAATATGTAGCGAAATTTAGCTATAGCAGAAACAAAATGTAGAGTAAGCACAAGAAACGAACATTCATTTTAAAGGATTTTCAATAGAAAGACATACTACATTTAGTTTCTAATAAATCGGTCCACCACTCTTTTCAAGGTCTACTTTATTTATTGAAGTACAACAGTAGAAATTGCATTCATCGAGCTATACATTGGAAACTGTTCGGGAAAGTGTATCTGCCAAAAGAACCCTTCGAATTGATATTCCTACCCCACAATATCAACGTCGAAGTTGGGAAACAAGTAGGAAGTCTAAGCACTGAAGGCATTCACCCCGGAAAGGAATATGTAGCAAAATACAATGCACACATTCTTATAGGAGAGTCCAGATATTTACGTTAAGTAGATGGACTTGCAGAGATCCCTTTCGCAACTAAAGACTGCTTTCAGGAACTTTATAAAAACGGTCACATTTAGGCCGTTTTCCAATTCAGTATTATTCGCCCTTAATGCACTTTTTAACCGTCCACTTCCTAAAGTGACGCCAAATAGATACCATACTAATTCAAAGATGGCGCAAGGGTGTTAGGATGCCTCGCTCTAATCCTTTCTTTAAGCCCTCGCATATGTGCCACAAATGCACCACTCCAGCGCTTTGCAGTTAATCGTTGTTATTAGATATTCATTTCCGTTTTCACGGCATAGTGGTAGTCGACCGTGGGAGTAAAGGTAAAAGGGAGCACGGGAAGAAGTAGATACTTCTTCAATTGTAAAAGGATAGTCAACTGTCAACAAGTAAGAACGAGTGAGTACGAGTGAAAGGGAACAAGGAAGTGATGTTTTAATTGGAAATTGCTCTTTACGGGGCGCTAAATTTTGTTTCTAGTGGTGAGCGGAACTGTGACATTCCGCTACTCGTCAGTATCTGTGATTTTTAACTGTGATTGCGATCACAGTTAAGAATCACAGAGGATAATTTCAGCCGTTTGTGATTGATGGCTCTACTATTCGCGATTTAACGTTCGAAATGTCAGTATGCGTAATGCTACTTTTGTTGTCAGCTATTTTCGGCATAAAAGCCTTGAAGACCAATTCCCGACAAACTATGATGAATAATGCACCTACATTATTAGTCTGATCACATTTCCTGTTAATGCATACTCTGAAAAAATTTCGGCATTTCTTTAAGTTTATAATCCTGGTACAGAGTAGTTAGCTAGAATTAGTTAATGTAGTAGTGGTAATGGAATTGGAGAGGAAATAATTCAAATCCCGAAGATGTTCTTCAATATGTTTCTTCAAACTTTTAATTTTAGAAAATAAATATAACTGAAGTAATTTCTTCTATAAATATTACATATTATCTAAATAAAAAATGTCTACATTTTATGAAATCAATATAAATACGACAGACGTCTGTCGTCCGCCAGTGATTTGTGCATAATTAAGAAATAAATAATACGCTCAGCAATAACTTAGATGCGTGCATAATTATGCGTATTGTTTTTCCATGTACTTAAAATTTGAATTTTTAAAAAGAATTGCGTTGAGCTTATCGTCACCTAATCGTGGGCGACGATCGCCGAGGACAAGTCCGGCTTTGGAAAATAATCTTTCGCATAGCACGGAACCAGCTAAAGCACAAAGTTTTTCTTGTGCAAGGGTTGACAAATTTGGGTAATTGAACCTATGACTTTTCCACCACATTAAGGGATCTTCAGTTCTCGGGAGGATGTCATCATTTTGGTATCTCTGAATTTCAATTGATGCCCTCGACGTATTGGTTCCTCTGGGTTGTGCGCCCGCTATCTTTTTATCCAGAGCATGCCACACCTCGAGATTGTCATCTGTGTTTGAAGGTGCTGCAGTCGGGCTAGGCTCTGTCACAGCAACTGGTGTATCCTTATTTGAGGAAATAAATTATGCCAGTACACTATTTCTAACAGTTAAATCACTGTTAAACCGCGAGGTTCGGCTGGGTTCGGCAAGATTAGTGCACAATCACGCTCAACGATTATGCTCTCGATAGCAGTTATTTCGCAGTAGCTGTGATCGAATTCTATCAGTTGGTAGCAGTGAGTACAAATCACAATCACAGTGATTTCGAATATCCAGTCACAGGTTGTGACTGCTACTTTTCAATATCAGTGATTCAATCACAGTTAGCGATATATCGCTCACCACTAGTTGTTACCTTATTTGGTAATCATAAAAATATACATAGAGAATTTCCGTCCATCTTTAATGTCAAGGAGCCATGACAATGACACACAGAAGTTATATCCGTTCACAAATTGTGAAGTTTAACACCAATTTTAGGGCTTTAAAGTTATTGAAATTCAATCTACAGGACCCCATCACTGACCCAATAATATTAGATGAAAAAATGCTTCGGATAAGGGAAACCTTTATTAAAACAAAATTGCTATTTTCCTAGTACTATAAAATACGATTAAAAAATAATATTTGAACATAACTTCTACCAATTGACCAAGTAATAGAGAATCGTCAAGCACCAATCGCTGAGCATTTAAATGCTAAGCAAATCATAGGTTGAAAATAAAAATCGCCGTGAAACCAACTATAATTAAATTATAGTTGATAAATTAAAGCTGCAGTTGAGGTGGCTGAACTCGACGAAATATTTCCTCAATATCAGGCTTAAAATGAGCTGAGCATCGATTTTTGTCTGTTCTCATAATTCTCAATAATTCGGCGTTAAGCGCGACGGGAGGTGCTACTCAAGGCGACAGCTGATTATTTTTCTCGAAACGGAGCTGGGTTCATTATACAACCGAGTCATTAAAGTCATTGTGGTGCAACCTCATATTAATGAGCTAGAAGATAACCTTTGGGAGACAATGAGGATCTCCTCACTTCGAGCATGGTGGTGAATTTCCCGTGCACACAAAAAAATTATGGGAAATGTCAAAAGGTCAAGTTGATACGGAGTCCTCTCCTCATGTCAGCCCTCCCACTACTCACTACCACTGTGCGGGGAAGTGCTTCGGCATGAACTTTCACGAAGGGCGGAGGTCTAAAAAGCATTATTAAAAGCGCTTTGAAGGTACGCGGGAAGAGGGAACTTTTGTGAGGAGCTCCTCTAAAATTCTGCTGGAGCACGGTGAATTTCGAAACTTCCACCTTGCGGAACATGGGAAAGAGTCTGGAAATCCAAGATAAAGAGGGCCCTATCGGAACCATGGCTGCATATCTTATGTACCTTATACAACACATCAATAGTCTTTTAATCCAAATACTGGTTAACTGTAGCCCACAATTCTTCCTCACCCTAAGCTTTTATTCCCTGAAGATCCTAAACAGATTCCTCTTTGTTGATCCAATTTTTGGCGCAAACATAACGTGTACTCGAGTTTGGATTCAGATCATATTTAAAAGTCAATTTACGTGAAAGCGAGTTAAATCAGACTTAAGCTCATTTATTTTGCATTGATCATGCCTATAATTTTTTACTGTGCAACTTTGATTTGTTTAATTAGATGAGAACAAAAATGTTCCGTTTTCTTTGGCTCCTTCTAACGAAACGCTTTCTTTTAAACCTCGTGAAGAATACCTTCACCTCTTACTATATTGAAAGAATGTGATACTAAACTTTAAGTTCCCTCTATTTGGCCAAAAAAAGTTACAATCAATTTAGAGAAACAACTTTTTCTTATGGACCAAAAAACACGATCTTGGTCTTTTTTTAAACCTCTCTGCAGCAGTATTTTAAAACAATCACCCCCTGGCAAAAATAAGCTCCTCCATGGTGGGTAAGTGGAATGTAAAGGAAGGAGACTACACTCCATGAAAGGTAGTTACCGGCCACTTACCCTTCCCTTACGCTCCATGGAATGTAAGGTAAGGGTAGCACTACCCTTCCTTTACACTCGCTAAAAACTCCTGCTGCTCTACCCGTCCCCTACCCTCGGATGTTCTAAATTACCGTCTCACTACCCGCGCTTGACTGTAAGCCGCGTGTAGTACTACCGCCCATTGAGTGTATGCCTACCCACCACGGAAGAGCTTATTTTGGTCAGAGGCCGCCATTAACCCACATTACCAAATTGATTAGGAGCACAACATATTAACGCATGTACTGTGAGGGGATAAAGTTTTCCAACAAACAGATCACCGTCACTATTACTCAGGAAGAAAATAGGCTTCATTTCTGATGGTAAATTCTTAGGTCTCGACCGCGACTGGGACCACGAATTACCTGTGCCCAATCAGTGGCCGGCACGTAGCCAGGGGGGGGTGCTTGAGGGGCTTCAGCCCCCCCTGCAATATCAAATCATATTGTTAGCTTAGTTTTACCATGCATTATATTGGATGAAAAATACAAGGGTTCGAGAGGGGATAAAGGTAATAACAAAGCCGTTTTCTGTAAAAAAAAAAGTATAAATAAATAAACTGCAATAACGAATGAAATTGTACCAAGAGAGGACCCCCCAGGCTTCAGATTAATTCATTAATTGGATGTTTGAAATCGAAAACGGTCCTGAAACACCTAGAAAATGATAATCCTGGCTACGTCACTGATCAGAGGAGAAACAAATATTCTATCTTCCTCAGTAAGAGTATAGAATGCGACCAGAAAGTTTATTTTAGAAGCATAATTACTTGATAAACACCATATAAGAGCTTCAATGCCTCATTCAGGCAAGGTACCCTTAGTCCACACACCAACAGAGAGTGCCTAAAACGGTACTCCTCACTTATTGAAAACAATCATATTTTGATTTCGAAAAGCAAATTTCCAGGCTAAATTATCATTTTCTAGGTGTTTCAGGACCGTTTTCGATTTAAATGAAAACATCCAATTTCCAGGTATTCCAGGTCTGTAGCAACCCAGAATTAGCATACGTTATTCGGATTATGGACGACTCACTCACTTAAACGTCGGCAACGATGGAGGAATTTACCCGGTGGAATACCCGAATAACCTATTGTAACCCAACGTCCATAAACTTGGTCGATGTTCCGCGATTGTCAGGGTTGGATGGTGTTTTGAGTGAAAATAGCAATGTGGATGATGTTTTCGAGGGGCTGCATATTTGGCACCACAACGTGTCGGGATCGACGACTCAAGGGTATTGAGACCGCGGGAAACCTGAGTTAAAATATTTGCATGACGATTCACAAAATGGCAAAGGTAGTTAAAAGGTTTACCGAGCTTAAAATGGGAATTAGAAGGGGAGAGAAGAAAGCTATAAACGCGGAAAGACGGACGGAAAAAAAAAACGAAATAAAAATATATGACGTAGAGGGAGAGAGGAAAAGTTAAAGTTGTTCCGGAGAAGGAAAATCCGACGCATCAGGATACATAACCCAACGTCCATAAACTTGGTCGATGTTCCGCGATTGTCAGAGTTGGATGGCATAATTGAGAGAAAATAGCGATGTGGATGATGTTTTCGAGGGATTACACTATGTTAACTGTGACTTGGTTGGGAGCCGCCAGAGACTCAAAAGTTAAAGTTAGGGTTACCGTACGTCCTCATTTATGCGGACATGTCCGTCTTTTCGACTTTCAATGTAGCGTCCGCGTACATTTTTACGATTTCTGCTAATGTTCGCATTTTTTATTTTTGGGAAGTAAAATCTTTAGATTTTTGTTTTCATCTCGCATCACGAACTAGTTAAATATATTTCTACATCGATTATTGAATTACACTGTCAGCGATCTGTTAGGGTACTTTCCATTTAGGGCTATAGCCGGCGATAGACGGCCATCGCCACGCCGCGGTGCTTTCGATTTAGCTGAATCATTTATCGCACTTCGTGGTTTGCTATTTTCTCTGCACAAAAACTTTAATGAACTGTTGATAGATGACAGTACTGGTCTACAATGGTTTGGTACCGTGTTGATCAATCCCGTTGAGGGTGTCCGTGTCGCGTGGTTGGCGGCGGCAACATCATTGGTGGGAGCGTATCGCGGATTTGGTTAAATGAGAGAGAGAGATGGCTTGGTACACATGTTTTTATTTAGCCCTTTTTAGTTAACACAAAAGGAGGTCAGGCACCGGGGTGTTGGGGCGAATAATTACTTATGGCGACTCCAAAGAGGTCGGGACGGCCTTCAACCCACGGCTCGGACCTCCGTCGACAGACAACGTCGTCGCGTGCGGAGAAGTCTGCGTGCGGCGGCGGAGACGCGGGGGCGGCTCGGGACGACGGAAGGGGCACGGGACAGGGCAGGGCGTCTCGGGGGGGAAGGCGAGGGAGAGATGGGATTCGGCTATGGTCGTAGGAGCGACCCGTGGCCAAGGAGGGAGACTGAGGGTGGTCGGAAGTACGACCCGCTGCTCAGACGAGGTGGAAACGGGGGGAAGGACGGGAAGGAGAACGCCGTCTGCTCCGAGATCGCCTCGCATTATAAGGCATCTCGGAGGGTCAAAGGTAGCCGCTGACGAACGAAGGTGATAGCGCGGTCGTTGCTCCCTCTGAAGGATGACTAGTGGCCAAGGGGGGGATTTCGGCAGTGGGCATTGTCGTATCGGCATGGATATAGTCATCCTCGTGGATGACTATGTTCATGCAGATCCATGGATGACGTTCGGTAGTGGGTTTCCGAGAAACCCCCACTACATCCGCCTTTTGGGGTATTAGAATATGGTAACCCTACTAGTTACTAGTAGTTAAAGTCACAAGAAATATTCTTATCTCATGAACTTCAGGTTGACACGACGGATATTATTTTACCTTTACATTTACACGGCAGACAAAATTGACAAAATGTGAGAAATTTAACAGTCGAATACATAGGTTTAAGAATGCTTTCTTCCCACCCACCATAACTGATTATAACAAATGCATACTTAAACACTAACCCGCAAAACGCATCACACTTCTCATCATTTCCCTCTTTCAATTTCAATCGCATGTACCCTTCCTTTTTAGGCCTGGTGTCGCAGCGTCCCCTGCCAAACGCCCTTGCCGCGGCTCGCGAGGGATGTGAAAGTAGAATTAGTCAATTACCAGTCAATTAGTAAAATAGTGAGTGATAATAAATACCTTAACTGGAGAGCGCGGGAGTTCCGTAGGGTTCACCTTTCGCCTACTGACAGTGAATTCCGAGCTCACAATCATTCCACCGAGACACCAACAGATCATCAGATCTTTGAAGTGGGGGAATAATATATGCATGTCAGATGAAGTAAAATACACATGGGCATCACCATGCATCTTCAAACTTAGCGCGGGGGAAACCCATACGACATATGTGTGATGCTGTAATAAAGAAATAAGGATTTATCAACCGAATATTAGGAAGGTCCTTGGAAAAATAAGTGGAATAAATAAGCTACTTTGATCTGGTTAGGCCACGCATCGAATGAGCCCCCCAACCCAAATTATCAAACATATTCACCAGTTAAACGTAAAAAATATATTTTCATAATCACGGCGCTCCGGGCACCCACAGCACTAACCGCCTCTTGAACGTTTTTATTCTGCTTTCCGGAGACGTTTTCTACTGACCCATTCACGTTTTGAAATGGTGCAAATGTCCGCCACTCTTCGGCAACTTTACGTCTCTAAAATGTTTCTTTGATGGTTCAGAACACGTTTTCGTAGCGTTTCCTCTCCGGTTCCAGCTAGTTTAGAAACGTGTGAAACGGTTTTTAAAACGTTTTTAGCTGAGTGGAAAACGTATATTTATGTTTTAAAGCGGTTTTCCCGATGGTATAAAACGTTTTTCTCCTGATTTTATTCGGGCATAATAATGACGTTACGTCGCATTTGTGGCTTGATACCAGCGTTATAATTACGCTGGTATCAGGCCACAAATGTAGTACCGAGAGCACGTAAAATTATTTGCCCTTTTACAATTAATATCACTCGCCCTTTTTGGTCTCACAATCATTACCACTCACTCAATGACTTTACGACCACTTGATCACATGCTTTCTAACCAGGGAACATTTGCACACAGGGGAAGAGTGAACAACGACATAACTCCGAGACGTAAATAAAATACAATTCGCTGCTAAATATGAAATTAAACGACCGCATTTTCCAAAATTATAGAAAACTAGGGAAACTTTTATTTAAAAACTTATGCAATGTAACTTAATAATCATGCGTATATGTTCTTCAACTTGATGTAACGGTCTGGGATCAAACCAACGGCAATTATTTACTGTGAGTAAATGGTAACGATAAAAAATAATTACTGTACGTATAATATTACTCAAGTAGGTATATACCTA
Source organism: Pyrrhosoma nymphula (assembly GCA_963573305.1). Classification (NCBI taxonomy): domain Eukaryota; kingdom Metazoa; phylum Arthropoda; class Insecta; order Odonata; family Coenagrionidae; genus Pyrrhosoma; species Pyrrhosoma nymphula. The sequence goes on from OY754329.1 coordinate 92,162,731, forward strand.
CTTGAGTGAATCCTTATACACTAAGGAATAAGTCAGCACGACAAATCAATAGGTACCTACACTGTACGTACGTCATATGTATTTCTTAGCAATTTTAGGCCAGGAGAAAGATATGTTCTCAGAATGCGCATGACATTAATGATTTAATATAAACCAGAATTAAAATGGTTATAAAAATATCATATCAGAAAATTCACATGCAATTCTTTGTTCATCATTATACAGTCAAACTGCAGTTGTAAGCCGAGCCTGCTCAGAAGTAATTTGAAGAACATTAGCATCTATGATAGCCTAGCCTGCAACCTGCCCGTGCTGGACTACCGACCAAATAAATCGCATGAATGATGATGGGTGCACCCCCACGTTCATGCATATTCAAATATGATGACAGATGAGGAGTCCAGGTTTTTCAACTACTCCTGAAGTTCTTCTAACTACAGTTCCCTCTCTTCTTCTTTTGTTGGTCTTTTGAGAACTTCAGCGTTGCACCTGGCTGGTTCAACGCTGCATTATAATTGTAATCCAGGAGTTTATTTTCCTCTTAGCCAAAATGCCATGGTAAATTATCTAGGACTTTTGATCAATACGTGAATATGTACACCAATTTCACTCGTTCAAAAACATTTAACGGAAAAAATAAGAGACGTATCAACAAGTGCACTTACCATATATATATGCCGGTAGTTCCTGAAGTCATTTGGAACTAATAATTTCCTTCTTATTCTTCCTCAGATTTCCAGATAGGATTGAAAACCGATTAACTCTGAGCAGCAACCAGATCAAGAGCGTTTAAGAACTCGCATTTATAGTGCTAATACCTAACCTTTTGGAGAGTATATAGAAAGAATCTATTTAATGTTTCTGGTGAAATTTATCCTTTAAATGAAAATATTTTAGCTCCATTAGAAACATAATTAACTCTCTCTTACTTTTTCAGAGTCCATTGTATCAATTCCAGAAAGTTTTTAACGCGTTTATTCCATCTGACACATAATTACAGCAAATAGACGATGCGCTGACGATTTTGAGTCCATTTCCCTCTCTTCTTCTTTTGTTGGTCTTCTAGTTTTGTTGGTCTCCGCTACTGCTTGTGTCGCGTCTTCTCGCTTCCTTCGTCGAGCGCCACATAAAGAGCGCGAAATCACAAAGTTTTAAATCTGCTCATCCGTTATAGTGGAAAAGTGATAAAAAATGAAACTTCAGCTGCCGCAGTTGACTATACGCTTCTGGTTGTTCTTAAAAATATGCAAGTTCGATAGGGTAAATCAGCGCTGAACATCGCTTCACTTCAAAGTGCTATTTTTTCCATTATATAACGTAATGTCCAGACATAAATCACCTGTAGTTTACTTTTTCGTGTCATGATCAGCATAAAAAAATAGGCAATTTATATTTTAGTCTAATGTGGCCGATTGTTGATGATGTCGTGGTCTGCGTTTTCCCACTGGGATGCAACATTTTACTGTATGCGGATGATTGCAAGATAATCAGGAGTGTTGATTGCCCCTGGTTCCCTACAATCCGCCCTCTCCTCCGTCCACGCCTGGTGCTTCATCTGGCAGTTTCATATTAATGCCTCGAAGTCGGCTCTACAGACCTTTTTACTAAAGCGCAAAACTCTTTTAAGTATTCCTATACCCTCTCACAAAATTTTATCCCATGTGTCAATTCCCACTGTGACTTAGGGGTAGTCTTTGACTCTCAACTTACCTTTCGCGAGCACAGAAATAAGACTACCAGGAAGGCGATGTCAGTCGTCAGCCTTCTGTACAGCCACACGGACATTCAGGATCCTTTTGCTCTTCGGACAGTATTTTTTGGATGTGTCCTTCCTATTTTAAAATACCGTGCTCCAATTTGGTCGACCGCTTGCCCCACAGCCTTGAATATGCTCAATCGCTCTATTAACTTCTTTCCCACCATTGGCCACCATCGAATCCCTTCCCTCACATACTTATCAAAAGAATACATCCTTCCTTCCCTTTCAATCCCAAATCTCTCTCTCCATCATGTAGTATGCGACATGAAGTTCTTCCGTAGCATTTGGAGTGGCTCTCTACCAACTGCCTTATTCCCAAATTCAGACTCTCAATGTCCCAGCGCTCCCTATTCTACCGTATTCCGAAAACTTCCAACTCCCTAGCCTCGCAGTTACCCTCCCTTAACCTCTTTTCTACACCCTCAGTTTTCAAATCAGTCCTCAAAAAACATATTGCCTTGTCCATAAATCACAATCTTTCTCTCCTCCGTATTTTTCTATTTGTCTGTTATGTTTTACATTTTTAAGGTATATTTTGTTAAAATTCCTATTTATTTGTTTGCTTGTCGACCAATGTAAGAAGCCTTTGTACCATTTTTGGAGACTTTGAAATAAATCTATCTTACCACAAGTTTGCATATACTTATCATTTAGATTTTACTCTCACATTTTTAATCAAACCCCAGGTTCTGAGTTATGTACCTTCTATTTCTAACATGAGTTAAGAACAATCCTGTGAGTGACAGTCACAGGTATTATGCCTACTACTAAGGGAAAGGATATTCAAGACGAAAAATTTAACTGAAAGGTAGAGCCATTAGGTTAAATTTTTCTTTTTTGCAAGCATAATTAAATGTCTCTAATTGTAAGTATCACAGCAGATAGCATTAAGAGCATACATACATGATGCACAAATTTGTCAGATTATCAACAACAGCCACTATCTAGTAGATTGAAGGGCTAAGCGCAGGGACGTATTTATGACCTCTGAGGCCCAGTGGCGTAGCCAGGTTTTGGGTCTAGAAGGGGCAGAAAATTTTTAGGGGGTGCCGACTCATAAATTAATGAGTTTATTAAACTTAACAAATTTTGGTGATGCAATAGGTAATGGGTTTGTACAAAATATGAAACACATTTATTTATATGTATTTGGGACTTAAAGAGTGGAAAAGTACACAGACTTAGGGGCGCCAGAACAAGGGGTGGAGGGGGGCATTTGCCCCCCCTGCCCCTTCCTGGCTACGCCACTGCTGAGGCCCCCGGCAGAATCTAGAATGAGGCCCCCAATGTTATAGTCTTGCAACTTGATAGCTTGACATGGACTTTTCCTTGCTTATAAAAAATGCATTACATAATGAGTACAAATTAATAATATAAATCCATCCATCTATTTAATTTTGAACAGTATTAACATGCCTCTTCGTGATTCTCATGAGGCCCTCAGTGCCAGTGAGACCCCCGGTAGCCTCCGGGTACGCCATATGGTAAATATGGCCCTGGCTAAGTGGGTTATCTGTCTACGCTCCTCCAACTCTGTAATAGTTCTTTCAGCAAGCCCTGGGGCTTGTTGCAAAATGAGAATTTTTAATGCACTATATATAGCCACAAATAAGCTTAAATTGTTACCCGACCCCAAAATCTGATTTGGTTTAAAATTAATGCCATAGTACGTCACAAAAACGCAGATTGGTAGATATATCTAGTATACTGCTTCAGATTACTGAGGCTCAGCCCAATGATAGGCCACTGTGTCACTGGGTGTGTTAACCAATTCAGAGTAGTGCTGGATTAAGGTCGTTGTTTTGGGGGAGGGGGGAAATGTTACTTTCTGTGGGCCTGGGGGGCATGAAATACCTAAATATTAACATTTTTCCTATTTTACCAGGAATTAAAGGGAGCCACCCTCCGCTGAATCCACTCCTACTGAAGACTCACATGTGTGAGGTTGGATGTATGATGTTCATGGGCAGATGATTCCACAGTGTGAGTCAAGTTCATAATGGTTTCTAATTTATTTGAGTTATTTTGCCCACAGAAAAGCCCTAGGGAAAAATTCTGCATCAAAAGGGTTAATGGAGCAGAGATAAAAACTAGGAAATGGAGGTGCACCTTTGCTGAAAGTGTGCACACTTTCAACAAAGAACATTGCAAAGTCTGGCCACTTGAGTACAATATTAGGTCCAGAGCAATGGGATGTAGTGTAAAAGGCATATCCAAGCCGAAATTTAGATCCCTGAGGACCATTAATTCAATGGGCCCCTTCCATTGAACATAGCAACAAGGAGACTGGATAAATATTTAGTATTAATAATTAAATTTTCAAGCATGATATTTAAAAAAATGTAATTTGAAAAACATTTTGCCCGATGATGGTGTACCTATATTTAAAATAAATAAAACTATTGCCAATACAAAAGAATGTCATGAAGTCATATTACTTATACATGTACATATTTAGGCATTTTTAGTTATTTACATATCACTTAGAAAGGTAAATATGTATTTGCAAATATTCACTCTGGGGGTTTGACCAATATTGGAACCTACCTGAAATAATAATACGTGCTTATGTATGAATTTTTGCATTGTACCATAACAAAAACAAGAAAAAGGTTTGTTTACCAATCATCCAGATTATTTTTCAGCTACCTTGGTTAGCAATTTCATATTTACTGATGTTTTGTAAACAATAATAACATGGTTCCCATGTATTTCACATAATGATGAAATCTTCAATTGAGAATGTGTGATCCAATTTATGAGTGATTCTGAAAGGATATTTCAGATATCAATGCAAAAGAAGAATATTATATAGCAAATGGAAGGAAGGATTTCAAGTCACAAATTGCATTTCTTCCAGTTTTTACCAGTTGCAGCAATAATGAAAATAAATTTAATATAAATTACCTTTGTACTTTTTCTTCCGTAGATGACACAAGAATAGTCAAAGAAACACTACAGTGGATTAAATCCCACTTTGCCATCATTTAGTAAAACCAGAGTGAGTGCCACCTAATGAAAATGTAGGCTAGTTTTGACATTCATTGTCCTCTTAACATCCTCTGTTGGCAGCTTGGAGTAATTTTCAAAGAATCCATAAGCTCCTGTAAAACCTTTTAAATATGCATATCACTTTCTCCAAATCCCTTTTTGTTTTTCTCTGCCTTTTACATGTGGCTGGTGTGACTTTACTTCATCTGCCTTAAGCTTAGGTGGTAGCTCACCGAGTCACACACAGATGTAGATTGTTTCAATAACATTGTTGATAAATAATTTTCAATTTACATGCGTACTTACATTAACTGTTTCAAATTTTACACCTTTGAAAGGCAAATAGGTACCTATGTTTTTAAAAGAGGATTTAATCATGTGGATCCGACATCATCACAAGGATGTGATATGTTACTTTTTGGCATAGGACATTAGAGTACATGTGAGAATGTGTCTGGAAATCTGGAATTCACAGGGGAGCATGCCTAAGTAACTTATTCAGTAAAACCATAGGTGCAAATTTTGAGAGCCTGGGTTTGAATCCTAGGGCAGGCAAATGATTTTTTCACATTGAACATCATTATTTGTGAGTAAAATAATTATGATTAGTTTTATTGCCTATTTCATGCCTGTAGATTTTTTTTGTCACCTATTTCACTTAACGTCACATCAGATCACACAGTAACAAAGTATTATCTTCCAAGGCACTAATAATAAGTTTTACAGTAGAGTATGTATTGTGGTTCATCAAGGTCATAGAAATCCACTGTTTTGCAATGAAAATGCATATTTTGGTATTTAGAGCCAATAAATAAAGCAAATAATATTTTCTCATTACTTTTTTTCATTAAAACGTTAACTTATGGCCCATAAAATGGAGCAAATATGTATACATAATTAATATCATTTCAGATACAATTTAAGCTGTTCCAGTGGTGAGACAAGGCTTTTTAAGATATATGCTCTAAAAGACCGCAAACATGCACGTAGTTCAAACCAAATTGTTTTCCTACTTCAGTAGATACCGGCGATACTGGCTAATCATATACATCATGGACACAACACAGGTTGGTGATTCACCTGCTAGTAGCACCAAGATTCAAGAGGGCCATCTCCTAATCTCCTTAGTGCAAGCTCATGCCTCTCGCCTGGATGAACACATGAGAATGCTCCAAATCTTCATCACATCCTATTATGCACTAATGTCCCAAGCAACATGTTCACTGAAGAGTATTAGTTATGAAAATTTTCTAATGGTTGACTGTTTCTTGTACCAGGAATTGAACAACGAGCCTTCCTTGCAATCTGCTGAATTTTCATGAAAACATTATGTCCCAAAATCTTCGTCCTGTCACAGCAGCCTATTACAACCGTTGCCGGGGCGTTTTAGGAGGAGTGATTGAAGGTCAAAAACTTTGTACTCATTGCTCTATTGGTGTGTCAAAGTTACTCGAAGAACTAGTACTTTCTGAACTGCCAAGTGATCCAGGTGGCCGAGGCCCACGTAGCAGAGATTCACGTCGGTGAAGTTTTCCAGGTAAACGATGAGTCTGAAGAACTCAGTCAGGAATCTAATACAGACGTGGAGGAGGCAGTCGAGAGCAGCAGATGTGCTTACTCTCCAGAAAAAGCTTCGATTAGACCAGATTAACGTTACTCTTGAAGCTCTTGGCGAGTCGTTAGTGACACTGAAAAAGTTGCAGCTCGAGAAAATGCAATGGAAATTTTAAAAGTGCAACCCCAAGTTGAGGAAAGCCCACCTTCAAGTGATTAGAATCTTCTCATTGGTTTGTAAAAGCAGGAAGATAATCTAACAATTGAAAGATAAATTCAAACCTGCAAAAACTGTATTTGAAATAGTGCTAATCCTGTCCATTCTTCGCCAGTCGTGGACCGTTGCAGAAATGCAGAGAGAGTTCTTGACTACAGAACACATGTGAGAAAGTCAAGCAATGTGTAGCTGAGAAAGGTATGTTGTGCACTCCGCATTGGGAGCACGGAAGGACCCCACCAGTTGATGTCGAGGAATAAGTAATCATTTTAACAGGAGTCTGGCATAGGTCGGGAAATGCCCGTAAAAAAATATTGGAAAAATGTATACGAAAATGGTAGCAAGGTCACAAATCAAAAGCAAAAAGGCTAGTACGAAGTAATTTGGAGAGAGATACACTCCCAGTTCAAGAAAGAAAATCCTAATCTTTAAATTGGCTTTTCAAAGTTTGCTGAGTTAAGGCCAGCTGAATATGTTCTCTCGCCGATGCTTCAAGCACGCACTCGTATGTGTGAGCAATTAACCACAACTATAAAGTAATGTTTATGGGAGCCCAATATCTGAGATACTTTCAAAAATGACTGTGAAAAGTTCTTTGAACGTTACATAGATTGCTTTCAGTGCATATCAAAGCGCTCTCAACCTACTGATGGATGCACTCTCGATCAATGTTAAAGCTGAACGTTCGGCGACCAATACAGACTCCGAGAAGTTTTAGAAAATCATTTTCAAGAGAACTTGATATACACTGTTACTTTAAAGAAGTGGACCAGGGACAGGACAGAAGGTAATTGGAGATTCTTATAATGGACAGTGAAACTTGTTTTTTTTTATAGAGGTAGCAAAAAAGTTAAGGCACCTGACTGCATTGCCAAGAAACATAGTGGCTTTTTCAAAATGAAGAGAGACAATCTAGGCCCTAGAGAAGTTCTCATAGTGGTGGACTTTTCCGAGAATTATGCTTTTCTACTCCTAGACAGCACTCAAGGCATTCACTGGAACAACATTCAAGCTACGATACACCCTTTTGTTGGGTATGTGTGAGAAGAAATAAGTTGAAAACAATCAATTTTGTACTAATCTCAGAGTGCATGACCCATGATATGGGTGCAGTCTTTCTTTCCAAAGGACGCTAATTCAATTCTGGAAGCTCATGTAAAGGATTTAAAGAAAATAATTTACTTCTCCGATGGAGCTGCAGAATAGTAAAAGAACATATACAATGTTAATTGTCAATGTGTTGCAGCACGAGAAGGATTTTATTTCCCGAGAGTGGCATTACTTCACGCCTATCAAGGGCCTAGGTGGCACAGTGAAATACCTCACTACCAGACCAAGCAATCGGAGGCCATACAATGAGCAAATACAAATTCCCTGGCAGCTGTATGAATGGGTTTCTGCTAAAATCAGGAACATAGCTTTGGACTTCGTGGGCAATGCTGAGGTTAAAATTTCACGAGAGGAGGTAAAGAAGAGATTGCACGTTGCCTAAGAAGTGAATGGAATACGATCTTGCCATGCCATCATCCTGAAGTCATCGGACACAGTCTGTAAGAAGAAAACTTCCTTTTATCCAGATGGAACCCTTGTTAAGCTGAACCCCATTCTCCTCTTTGAAAGGATGGAAGATACAGGAGAGCAAACTAGGTAAGTTTCAGGCATATATTGCGTTTGCAACAAAACCCAAAAATGATTTTCTTGTGTAATATTCACAGTTAAACCCTGCGTTTTCAGGTCTCCGCGGCAGCAGCAAACAAGTAAAACTAAAGAATGTTAAAGACGATTGATGATTCCATAATGCAAGTTCAGTTTCCTGAAAACGAATATCTTCATAATGCATGGAGGATAAGATGAATGATTGAAGAATGAAACGATACTAAAGGAATGGTTCGGGAAGAAAATGGAAGGGAGGGGCAGCAGGTAAGGGAATGGAAGGGAGCTTAACGAAAGACTCTGCTGCCAGGAGGATGTTAAGCATGGTATAGTCATTGATGTGTTACAATTTTTAGTGCACAGATTTCCAAACCTTTAAGCAGGTAGTAACCTGTTACCCCGGGCCAAGTGAGCGGCGGAGGGAGTGAGGCGACAGTCACCAGCGCTTCAATGAAACCTCGGACCCTGAAAATTCCACGGAAGTCCACCGCTCTGACAATTCCTAGAAAGTGGGGAATAACTGTGGAGGAGAGCATGCATGGTTTTTCCCTGAGGTCATTGCGTTTCCTCCCACGCCAGGATCCTGGCAATTGTTTTGCCACCAGTGGTGGAGGGAGGCGCTGTGGCTGGGGTATTGACGGGGACGGCAGTCGTCCGTTGGCTCTTGCAGAGATCACAGATAGTCAGTAATGTATACTGTTGTAATTAGATCTACTCTTAAACATGATCTGGTAATAATCTTTTAAATAATCAAAATGAAATAGTTCATTCGCATTAAACTATGGGTCAACGTGCAACCTCCCGTGCAGATTCACCCACATCAGCTGCCATATTTAGGTAATTGCACCGCCTTTATATAAGCCCGACTGTGAAGTAACTGTTTTAGGCAATACCCATGATGTAAAGTGACCCTTTTTTAAAGTAACACTTCTACCTAACGCCAAAACTATATTATAGTGTATTTCTCACTCCATTGGCAAGTAACAAAAGGCCTAACTGCTACTCAACCAGATGGGAGGGGACACAGTGGAGTGCATGCCATAAACAAATGTTTATTTCTCCCTTATATGAAATATTGCAATTATAAAACTTTGTAGCCTCTTTACCAATACAAAGGACTAAAACATTATAAAATTTGAGATGGATCAAAGGTGGGGTACATTTTGAAAATTTAATTTTTGACTTTCCAATTTTTTTATAATTTTTAAAAAATTTAAATTTTCAAATTTAACTATTGAATATCTTTTTTGTACAAAATGTTTCTTACCGAAACTTTTTAGCTTCCTTAGATTTGTAAAAAATGGGATAATTCTGAGAAATGCTTTTACAAATGGCGAATTTTTTATGTTCGCACATCTCAGCAAAAACTCAAAATTTTTCATAAAAATTTTTTATGCAAAATAAAGGCCTCATAAGGAAAACACATACAAAAAATTTCGTGAAAATCTGAGGTAGTGAGGGCAACTCATCCATGATTTCACACATGGCCCCACTACAGTAATGACCCCACTACAGTAAAACCTCAATGTTACAAAACTTTATTTTACGTAACTCTGGATTTGATGAAAGCTACATTTAAGGTCCAGCCAGGAAGCATAGGATATTTCAATGGTTAACTAATGGTTTGTTTTTATGCAGTCACACTCCGATCAAATTTTCCTCATTTCTATAAAGTTTTGCACTACTTTTTAATACATAATTGCAAGCAAAGCTATTGACTATGACAGCCAACCTCAACATGTTAATCAAACTACATACTCCTTTTTTCCTGCAACATGTGCAGAAAATACGGCACTAAATGCTCGGTCATTCCAAATACAGAACATTATTTCGGCAGTTATTACAAGTATGTCATAATCGTCATAATCCTCTATTTGGAGACATTAGTTCTGTCTGGTTTAATTATGTAGATCTATGGGTATGGTATTATGTATTATATGGCAACGATATGTTTGATATATTGTTCTTCAATATTGCAGAAGCAATCAAAACGATTAACTGTTTACATCCACATATGCCGCACATATTTGGCCAAATATCAGGACTCAAAAGGGGTAGGGTTATTTAAGTGTATGAAAAGAGAAAGCTATTCAGAAATTCTAAGGTTAATGGTCCAAAATAAATGAGAAAAATAGGTAGTAATATGCAAATATGAATCATATCAGTAAAAATAAACTAAATGTTGAGTAATTACCGAAGTTTTACATAATTTAATAAATCTTAATGCATGTCGAAGTTGTTATGGTGTCACTGGCATATGGCAACTCAGTTAAGACCTTCTGCAACCCACAACGCATCAGTGCTGTAAATATTTTTCCACTTGAACTAAGGTACCTGTTGGAAATAGACAAGCAACTTTGCTCATACATTCAACGATAGTCTGAAAAATTCTGAAATACTTTAATAAAATCATTAATTTTCCACCTTAAAGATGTTTCTATTACCATAAATCGCCACAGTAAAGTCTATAAATGCAACCCTCAATACAATTGAGTGTTGAATATTTTTCCTCACATTACACCTTCGGATGCACTGAAAAGAAAAACGATCAAAATAATAATTTATTAAAATAAGATAAATACGAAGGTAATTCCTTACCCAAGAGTAAATATGGGTGGAAATTAGGTATTCATTTCCAAAAATAGAGATACAAGTTGAGGGGGGGTAGGCTTGTATTCAGAGGGGCTATATTCGGACAAATAAGGTGAAAATTGGGCATAATTCTGTTCGTAACAACAATACCGGAGATAAATAATTATGCTTGGGGAAGGGCTGAGCAGTACAGACCATCTGGGGTAAGATTTGTTCTCAGTAAGGGTGTTGTGGAGGACATTAGCCTGCATGTAAGATACAGGGGTGATTTTCAAACAATTATTTTGGGGAAAAAGGTGCATTTTGCATGCTTCAAATGCAATATTTCAAATGAAAGTCACTCATCAAAACAAATTTACATGACTCATGGCTTGATTTGAAATACAATGAAGATATCAGAAAAATGTTATTACATCAAGCATTTTATCAACCTTTGATTTTACACATTGCCTCTTTTTTGGTCCCTTCAACTACGTAAAATTGAGGTTTTACTGTATATTAATATTTCCAATTTTGCCATTAAACAAACAGAATCTCAGTTTATGAGACCTTTCTCATATCATGTAATCAACACATGTTTAGTGAGTAAATCACTGAGAAATTTCATAGAACGTCACTGCAAAATGTTAGGAGCTTAGTTCTAAAATGAAAAAACAGGAATCCTTTTCAAGTATACATTAATAGACACATAGGACAAACAAAATTATTTTTGGGTAATACAATTTCATTACTCTCAGACAGGTAATTCGAATGCATATAATTTATCACTGAAAATTACTAGAAAAAAACCACTTTAAAATTTCCACTGCTAATTTACAATATACACAACAAAATATATAAAAAGAGGTCAAGACACACAATTTTAAATGAGAATGATTGATAGCCTTGGGCATCTCTGGAATATAAAAATTAATGAACTCATCATGATTCATTGCCCAAGATAAACTTCCTTATTGCTCATTAACTTAATACTTTCTGACATTCATGAAGTGAAATGATAGCATTAAATTACTGGACATTTCAAATGCTTCAAATAAAAGACTATGATGCTTCACTACAACATATAAGATGACCCTAATTTAGAAGCAGGCAATAACTGCCTGAGATATAAATCAAAGGAAGCATGGCAAAATGCAAGTCGCATGAGATGTTCAACTGCCATTTTTCTGAGAAATTTAAAAATAGTTGTTTCTTAAGTCAGAGAAGTGAAAATATGGGAAGCCTGCCTAACATTCATATATGCCACGAAATTTTCCAAGTTTTGACAAAATTAAACTTCATTAAGAACTAATATTAATAAAAGTTCCTATGAACTGAAATAATGGCTGAGATTGTATTAAATAATTAATCATAAATTTTACAAACAATTACAGCCACTTGTAGCTAATGAAAGTCATGCTAGGTGCATCTTTCCTAATGAATTTCTTTTCATAAATGACTATAATAATGATTTTCTTCTATTTATATACATTTATGTACATTTTTCAAGTACTCTCATGCAGAAATTAACAACAGCATGTCGACTTGAATGTTGCAATATAAATCTGAGAGAAATCATAAGTAGACAGATGACATGTTAACCTTATGAAGCATGCATAAATGTTGTGATGAATTAAGAGATTTAGGCCACACACACGAAGGGAAAATGAAGTCCAGAATGTCAATCCTTAAATACAAGCTCAGTTGGTCAATGACTACTGGTGAAAGAGCTTAGTTTAGTAAATTGTTATAAAAACAAATATTACCTCATCCCACTGTCTCAAAATTCATTTATCACCACTAGTTTCTTTCCCTTAGTAGAAGTCACAATGTTTGGCCTTAATCATCCACATTTTCCTACTTTATAATATTATACCATGGCTATAAAAAGGTTATCATGAACTGGAAACTTTTAGAGGGGCTATTGTAGCCACCCATCTCCAGACTTGCATAGACACTGCCAGAAACAACGGGCAGTGCTAAAAAACAAATTATGCTGACTCATGACCATTTAAAAAAAATGTTCAGTGACACACAGGTGGTATCTTTTCAGAATGAGGGTGATGCAGAGCAGCGGAGAGGAGAGAAACAGCAACTTTAATTCACACTGCTATGCTTCTGATTCACCACTGCCTTCCTCTTCTTGTATGGGCACAATTAGGTTGTCTCTAGACATGAGGTTGTATTTTGTGACGAAAGCAGTAAATCTTTTGCACAAGTATGTTTCACTCTGTTGAAAGGAAAGAAAAAGTTATCAACAAAAATTTAGCATGCATAACAATAAATTAATTTCATAGATTCCTATGTATGGCTCACCAAAATAGTACTGAATGTGCGACCAATATTATGTATGAACTCTTGATGCCCCAAATGCATGTACATATAGCTGACAGTCAAAAGAAACATCAAATAACTGGATTATCATAACTCCCATAGTTTCTTCCATAACTTAAAAGATTCGTGATAGAAGGGTTGCAAAATGTTTTCCTATTCCGAATTGTCAGTTAAAAATTTTATGTCCATTAAAATGCAAATAGGATGAAACACCTTTTCCTACAATCAACTACTCTGACAATTCCCTCATTTTTCCCAGATTACCCAATGCAAAATAAAATTATAAATGACTTTTGTTGATAAAGCTCTTTACAGGAAAGAGTATACCTCCTCAGGAAGTGTCTCATCAATGATATGCTCATAATATTTACATTTTTTCCCATTTAGAAGATATATAAGGTAAATTAATAAGTGACTTTATAGTTCCATTGTCCGAGTATATTGAAAATAAATCTTTACATCATTTTGCCCTTAAAAGGTCACATGTTGTTCAAAAGACATGAAGTGGTACAAGTTGATTGGGACACTGGATGTGCATTTTACTGGTGGTAGAAGAATAGGAAAACCAGAAAACCCTTAGAAATCTACTCAAGATGACTTTGAAGAGGGAGCAAACTATGAAACCTAGCATAAATTGTGGTAAGTTTCATAGTTTAAATGAGAATAATATTGAAAAATGAGAAAACTCCCAAGGCTAATTAAAAAATATCCTACTGAATTCATATAATTAAAAATTCATAATATTTCATTTATATTAGTGAGGAGGCTGATATGGAAATGGTCCTACATGGTAGTGAAACTTGAGGACCCAGGAGGGAGGGGACAAGAGGAGACTGAAGGCTGTCTATACAAGGGCATGGCTGAGGATGGAGTAATTATGAAGGACTGAAAGGAAGACAAAGAGGTATACAGTAGAGGCAAGCAAAGGCCCTCTTGCCCCCACTCCTCTCCCATCACCAGAGCCTTGTTGCCACTTTATAGAAATGAGGCAACTTGTCCTTCCAATGTCAGCGTTAAGAAAGTGTGTGACTCATCACTCCTGGGACATCAGTGCAGGGCACTGGTACATCGGACTGCACTGATACTATGTGGATGAGGGATCCACGTTCTGCAGTGGGTGGTTGGTTCTGTCTAGGCATGTTTTTCACGCTTGTGAGGAGTGAGTTGCCTTCCTACTGCACCTCTAAAATCCAAATGGCATGCGAGATTATATGAATGCTAGGGAATGAAGAGACAGCCTTGCTCTCGCAGAAAGTGACCCACTTTCATCACTAACAGTGTACTTGGCTAATCAATTGAGCCCTGCCCTGCTCTCATGTCTCCCTATTACTTAAGACTGCTGAATACTCCACAGTTCTGGCCAAGATCCCACGGTAATGCAGTTCGGGAGTCAAGCAGGAATAAACTGAGTTTTTTCATGCCTCAAGAAAATATAAGGAAAGAAAGTTGCTTGAGAAAATCAGGAGGAGGTAGAGTGGTTATAGAAATCAAGTAATAAAGAGGGATGAGATGATGAAGGCTTCTCAGAATGGAGAATGTTGGGGAAGAGGGCAAGAGGGTGGAGAAGAATAGGCATTCTGGATGGAATGAAAAGAGGTGAGAAGTAATGACCTCAACCCCATGCTGTAAGAGGGTCTGCTAATGATTCGGAGGGTCGAGACCAGTTGCCGAGGGAAGGGACGGGAGCCCCGCTGAGAAGGGACAGAAGGGTGGGGTCAGTATGCCAGAGAGGATATTCCCTTAAAAAAGCCTCTGTACATAGATGAGCTGAGTCTCCCATCAAGCTCAGGATACTAAAGATATGAAAAAAGTTTACCGGCACAAATAGGTTAAGGGGCCATAATGCATAGATGTTTTTCAGACCTATTTTTCTTGAAATATTGCTCAAGCCAGAATCAAGATATTGGAGTGCAGTTTTCTGTATTTCTATGAACATGGATAACACTAGTTCTCAAAAGTAAAAAATTCAATAATAAGCCTAGTTTAAAATATATTCAACTGCAAAAATTGACCGTTTTGTTCACTTCTTGGGAAACAGAAGAGGCCATTTTTTTGCTTTTTTATCGTAGAGAAAAACTTTCAAGCTTAGTCTGTTTAATTATAGAATATTATTGAGAAAACTTAGAAGACACACTGTTAAGGATTTGATTAAGTAATTGAAGTATTATTCTGACTTCTGCCCAGGGATAAGCCTCCAGAACTATGTAAATCGTTAAACATTTCACACATTCTCTGCCTATTGAGCTGCTCCAAATACTTATGAGCAAGGTCCTTCAACCTTATAATGTATAACGACCTTCCTTGTGTGTAGCTAGGAGGAAAAAAGGTGGTCAAGGTGGGTACGAAGGGGAGACAATGGACCGATAACAAGGCAAGTGATTTGCTGATGGACTGTATCTGAAGAAATAATAAAATTATTAAAAAATTAAAAAAACGACAGCAAAAAATAGCACTAAAAAGATAAAAACAAGATTGGTTTTTGCTTTGTTGAATAAATATTCGCTAATATCTGTTAATAATGTTTTATTACGAGTAAGTGTTAGTGGTAATCAGCAACCATCTGTCACCTGGTATGCCTTTTATCAATTGGGAAATTTTGACCTTCGATTAAAATTTTCAATGCAGTCGGGGGCTGTTTAAACAGTGTAACATAACAAATATATACAGATATACAGAGCCCCCGACTGCATTGAAAATTTTAATCGAAGGTCAAAATTTCCCAATTGATAAAAAGCATACCAGGTCAATAAGACTTGATGGCTCTTCTTTCAAAATCTTCCATGAAAATATTGGCCAATACGGGTGACAGAGGGGATCCCATGCTGTCAACTTGTTGGTAGTAACAATGGTTACACAGAAAGTATGAATTCTTCAGGAAGAATTCAATGACTTCAGCGAAGTCCTCCGGTAGTCCTCCTTTGGAATATTCATGGAGTCATCCACAGGAACGTTGGTGAATAATGACTCTATATTGAAACTAATATTTCAATCTTCGTGTCCCAGCTGGATGGTTTCAATAATTTCCAATAAATGGTAAGAATTCCGTACTAAAGTCTCTGACCCAAACAGTGAAAGGTCGGAAGACCTTAGCCATGTAATAAGCAATGGCTTAAGTTGGTGAATCAATGGTGCTTACAATTGTGCGTAGTGGGACTCCTTCCATATGAACCTTGGGTAGCCCGTAGAGCCTTGGTGGTTTAGGTGCTGAAGGAAGGAGTGAATGCTGTTCCTCCGTTGTGAAGGAGGAGCGTTTGATTAGTTCCCTCGTTAGTCACTCAATCTTGGGCATTGGGTCCTTCTCTATGCATCGGTAGGTGTCCTCGGTCAAAAGGCAAAGAATTTTCTCTTCGTAGACTTGTCTGGAAAGAAGAACGGTGGCTTCCCTTTGTCAGCAGAGAGTATAAGGATACTCTTGTCCTTCTTCAAACCTTTCAGGGCCTGTCATTCTGATCCGGTGATGTTGGTCACAGGTGGCTTTGCTTTCTGGAGAATCAGTGCAGTCTCTTCCCTTATCCCCTCAGCCTCGTCCTTTGGAAGTTTTAGTACTGCAGACTATGCTGGTGAGGAATGCCTCTATAAGAACAGCGCTAAGAGCAATGGCGAAGCTGAGGCCTTTTGAGAGGATGGATAACTCTGCATCAGTCAGGTGTTTATCCGTTAAGTTTACAACAGTTTTGCGGAGATCTTCATGGTCAGCGGATGGTTGTTGCCTTTGGTGAAACTTGTTGAACTTCTTACCTGCGCTTCCAAAGGACTGCAGCGTGGATTCTGTTGTTATCCAGTCTAGCTTCTCCCAGTCTTGATGTGACATGTTGTTGGAAATAAGGATGTGTAAGTCATACAGCTCCTTGAAGCATAGGTGAATGGCGGTCCTGGCATGGTGAATTCATTCTCTGAACAGGGCTTGGCTGGCTCAAAGACGAATTCTTCTGGCCTTTCTGGACTGGATATGGTGCTTTACTTCCACACATTGTGGAATAGTATCTTTGTCACGGCAGTGCTTGAGGAAGGCCAGGTAAGTTTGAGTTTCTTCCTGTGACGATCCTAGAGTTTCCTGGTGAGTGCTGAAATTCTCTCACCTTAGAGGCGTTTAAATTTCAGCTTCAGGCTTTTGCAATGCTGTAGTGCAGGAAGTTCCATAGTTTCCTGGTTACGCTACATTGGGTTATCTGGATGGTGATAATGTTTCGTAGCCAATGCAGGCCACATCTTCAGATCAGGTCCGAATGCTAACTGGTGGAAATCAGCAATATAAGCACTACAAGAGAAGCAGGCAACTAAGGAGACTCCAAAGCCTAGGGGCTTTGCTACACTACCTTTCATCTCGGGAATGACAGAAAAAATTGGGAGAATCCTAAAGAAACACAATATCACACCGAGATACAGGGCACTGCAGAAAATTAGTGACCTTATTCCAAAATCAAAGGACAAAATCCCGGGTTTACAATACGAAGGAGTTTATGAGATTCCCTACAACTACGGACAGAAGTATGTGGGGCAAACCAAGAGGGCAATTTCCATCCAATTGAGCGAACACCGCAGGGCTCTCAAAAACAAGCACTGTGAGCAGTCAGCGATCACAGAGCATGCCTTCTCCAACCCAGGACATCAAATTATGATCAATGATGCACGAGTCTTAGCCAAAGAAGAGCATTATTTCTCACGACTCATCCAGGAAGGTATTTAAATAGAAAAAGTATGAGAAAATTTCAATAGAGATGATGGTCACAACCTCCACAACATCCGGAAAAGACTACTAAATAGAAACGTGTCAAAATCAGGGTCTTAGTTGCTGATTGGCCATGCTACCAGAAGGCCACCCTCAGGACGGCATAAATACTTGCTTAAATACGGTTAAGTTAACTAGGCTTTTAACACCAGATACTGCCCGGAACTTGACTTTAAGTGTGGGAAAATTATTTGATGTGAAGAACATTATCCAAAACACTGAAGCATCCCTTGTGCAGACAGCAGCATCCATTAATTTTATGAATAATCTTGACAGAACCGTGCTACTTACTGGATCTTTGTGCATGCAATCTACTGTAAAAGAAAAATTGCAACAAGGTAAGAAAGTTGATGTGCTCCATACATTTCTGAGCATCAAGGGAGACAACAGTGAGTTTGTGGAACCTTGTGTAAACGTATTGTGGGTTCCATGTTCAAATGTGGACTGTGAGCGGCCTATTTCTTCATAGGGAAATATACTTAGTGATTTGAGAACTAATGCTTCCCCAGAAACTTTGGAAATACAACTTTACATAATCTTTGGCTCTTCATGTGACTGAGTTATGCCACGATATGTAATTCATGTATATGTTTATTTCTTATGTAAAAAATTTATATATTTATCTCTTATTTTATATATTTATAAATGGTTATATCTTACAACTTTTTCTTTTTACCCGTTTCATGAAATTCAAGATTTTTAACCTGCTGTCACTATGATAATCGATTTTTTTACACTTTCCCTTGACCTTTTTCACCACTTTTCAGGGTCCCTACACATTATGCTTTGAATATGCAAAGAAGCAGTACCAAGGAAATTGGCGATAGGCAACCCACACAACACATTCCTCACAGGCTGGGTGGCCATTGAGTCACCTTTGTAACGGCGTGTATTTAGCGTGTATCTGTGTATTTTGTTGACAATCAATGAAGATTTGATAGAATAAGTTAGATATATCAATTTATGCCTCTAATACAATTCTTTGTTTGTTTAAATTGAGAAATATGTAAATATTTTTTTCACGGCCGCAGCATGAAATTTGCGATTTTTACAACGCTTTCTCTTGAGTTTATTTACCACTTTTCAGGGTCCCTAACAATCGCCTTTCGGCATCAATACCCATTCCATTCATAGCGTCCATTTTACATGGGAACTATTCGGTGTGGAATTTGCTTTGTTATGCCTTTTTATATTCTCCTGGACTGCACAAAGGGAGAGGGGGTTGGGATGACGAAGCACAAGCTGCGAGCGGGCGCACAGCTACGAAAAGAGTATGAAATGAACAGGGAGTGCAAGGCTACGCTGATTGTGAGCCGAGCATAATGCAATCAAAAGCGCAGGTTATAAACCTTTCTCTCTGTCTTGATGGAAATCGGCTGCCGTGCATTTTCCAGTGTTTTTCGGAAATATACAAAAATTCCCTGTGTTTTCCCCGAGTTTTCCAGGACAAAATATTTTCCTGAGTTTTCCAGGTTGCTGGACACCCTGATAATCAATGGGAAAAAATACTCAAGCACCCATACATATTTGTATCGGAAAATGGTGAACCTTTCTCCTCTTTCGTTCCAACCCAGTGATTGAAAAATATCCTAAAAGAGAGCTCAGCTGTGTTCCTACAGATTGATAAAGAATCAGATAAGGGTTTTGTAGCTTAATCCTTATTAGAGATATAAACAAGAAGAGGATAAGTGGAACCATCCTATGAGATACCAAAAGCCACGCCGTCAGAGAGGGAGCAGAAAACCTCGTCAGCCCAATTGGAAGCACTTTCATCTCTTCCTTGGGTTATCGGACGATAAAACCCAGAGGACATCAGGGGTGGGAGTTAGTTGTTACCTACCGGTGCGGAAGCAGGACACTGGATTGGCCGGGATCTTTGGGTAGGGGCGTTGAGGTATTACTTGTTGCAAGTTAGCAGCTCATTGGCTGTAACCCCAGCAATTATATATCGATAGATCACGATCTCGAAGCTTGTGAAGATGGAACTCTAGAGCCGGCGACGGTAGGGCCAGTGTCAGGGCCCATTAAGGAAACCAGTGACGAAGACATAAATGACCAAGTCCTGATTTCTTCTAATAAGAATGAAGTTTAGCACACTCTCGATACATTACATCAATCCAAAATTGTTAATGATGTCAACTCCCACTTCACTTTGCATTTTTCTAAATTAGAGGCCATGGTGGGAGTGACAATGGAGCGAAGCAAAGTGCAACAACAAATAACTGATTTTTTGGTTAAATGAGTAATTTTCTCGACAGAAGAGCTGAAGTATTTTTTAATAATATACATTCATTTGTTTGTTGTATGTCTTCTTGAATTATTATTCACTGATTCCCTTTTCTGAGACTGCCGAATGGATCAGAAATTAAGGAAATGCAAAATGGAAATGCCCGCACATTCTCATATTCTTTTTCCCCCACCCGGCAATTCCCACCAGTAAAATTAACCCTGCTTTCCATCTCCGTTGCTCCAAAACCTCGGCTTACTCTCCTCCAGCACCTTCTTTCTCACTTCCGGCAAACCTATCTAAAGCTTCCCTTCTCTTACATACTGGTCATATTTCCCCCTCAAGTGATCCTCCATGTCCTCCCTCCCTGCTCTATGGGTGGGTACGAGCCATCACTCCAGGACATTCACACTGAAGCCCCCGTGCCGGCCCTCAAGGAGATCAGGCCCCTTCGAGTGCTCCCTCCGTCCCACCCCCTCAACACTAGGTGTAAAAGCCCCTTCTCTCCAGAGGCATGTCCTCCCTCTCCACTGACGCAGCTGGTTGAGGTAAGGGAGGAGGAAGATAAGATGTGACAGGAAGATGAGATGTGACTGTTTGGCACAAGGTCGATGATTCATTTGAGGTTTATTCCTCGCGTGCATCCCTTGGCCTTGACTCCCAACTAGATCAACCTCCCACCTGACGCACGATACTCTGAGACCATGGGTCTCGTAGCTGTCTTTGTGACAGGGTGAATGGAGTAACCCCCGCAATGATGGGGAAAGACAGCTGATTCTGGCCTGGTACATGGCCTGACCTTGAGCTGCAATGCTCGGACAAAAATCTCCTTGCTTGATCGAAAGCAGAGGAAAACAATAACTAAAAATATCCCAAATGTTAGTTCAACATCGAATATTTAAATGAAGCCTGAGATGTAATGAATGAAGAGCAGAAGACCCACTCTGAATACAGCCACAAATGAAGCTTTCTCCTAGTTCAGTGGAAAATGAAAATTATTGATTTGTAGTGATAGCTGTGAGTGAGTAGTGTAGTGAGTAGCTGATGAGGTGTAAAAGGCATTGTATCACCTTCACCATTGAAGTGTGTGGCTTGTATATACAATCGACTTTCAAAAGGAAGTCCACATTAAGCTGCACAATTGTATAAGCTCCATCGCATCGGAAATAACCACGCAGAAAAAATCCAAGAGAGAACAATGATTGTTATTTCTCGAGATTAACAGGCATATCAGTATTTGTAGAAAATACATAACATGCATCCATCGCATAACACCTGCGAGAGAATCTTATTTTCACTGTCTTCAATATCCGGTGCAAATGATCGCGCAAGTCGCACACTTCTTATTGTTAGTGCCCCAAAGCAGAATGTGTTTAATCTTTCTGCAACGGTTGATGCTGAGACGAAAAACTTTCTGCGAGTGCAGGCGTTTTAGTAATATATCTTCCTTATCTTTCTGCACTCCTCATTTTCGTTCTGAGACAATGTCGCGCCGTCGCTTGATGTTCTTCTTTGGGGCCTTAGTGTATGCATACATCAATATTATTGATGATTATACATCGCTCACGCTAAAGTTATTAGTTCTCCAGTTAGGAAATAATTTAGAAAAATGAGCTATGAAGCTTCATAGGCATAGTCCAAACTACAAGAAAATTGTGGAAAGACGCTTCATTGCCTAATCATTCATTGAAAAAAGTACGACAAGTTAGTTGTTCTTATGTAAATTTCCACGGGGCTTTGATGTAGGTTGATCCTAGCGATTTTCAGGCTTTCCGCCACGAAAAGCTGGAACGACGCGGTGGAAAAAATTAGTTAGGCTCCGACAAATTAGTTGCGTTCAACTGTGTGCACCCTGTGGGCATGAATAAATATATGTATAAATAAACTTTCATGAATAATAACTTCGTAAATCATGCAATTACGTCTTGAGAGAACATCTTAATTTAAGGAAACAAAAAAAAGAGCTTCATCGTGATGTTTTCGGAAGATACTCGTTCACATGAAATTCGATATTACGAAGTGCCGATTTTTCCAGTCCCGTCAACTTCATAATTTTGAGTTTCTACATTAATTTGTGTGATTTTTTCAATAAATACTAACTTGAAAACATTTTTGATACTTTACTTTTGACAACTTTGAAATGTGAAGTACTGAATCTTGAATAAATATTGTACCAAAATGTTTCTGATTTTCTATTGATTTATGAAAGATGCAAAAGGTACTTACCTCTGCTTTTGTCATTAATTTGGCACTGAGACTTTGTTTAAACACCTAATTCATTCAAATATGCTTGCTTTTCAATTATTTGCTTGTTTTAAAAATTATGTTTATGTGAGCGATGGTTTTAAAAGTAAGCTAAAAATCTGTTTACATTTGCTTATGTCCAACTTACGCCCAAAGTTTGCTGATTATCATTGCCAAGTTAATACCTAGCTACTTAGAGAGTCTAATTTCAAAAATACTGAATGTAGGTATTTATAGTTCAAAATGATAACCCTAAAAGTTGACTAACATTTTAATGAGCTTTGGATTCACGGAAAAATTTCAGTTCACTAGTAACGGAAAACTCAGGCAGGTGTTATGTGGGTTGCCTACATAAATTATGGAGAAGAGCGGCAGTACGCCAATTGGCGTTAATAATTAAAAATTTATTTAAAATCAAACTGAAGTTTCTAGAACCTTAAAAATAGTGTTACTGCAAAGGGCCCAAGAAGATCACACAAAATAAAGAATAAAATACTCCGCTCCATGTCAAAATATAAAAAATAGGAGCCGCAGTGAACATATTAAGTTGTACATGCTGACTGAACCTTCCAGTTTGGCTCGAGGTTCATTGTATGCTGGTGCTTCTGACTTCGATGTATGTAGCCCAGGACATGCCGACAATGTTGTCCATAAATTAATGAATGGCAAACTTGATGTCAGCTATTTATTTTTTATGGATAATTTTTATGCAAGTGTTGACCTGGCCCACCAACTTCTTGAGTGTCAAACCTACTACACCTGGACCCTCAGAACCAACCGAAAAGGTAATCCTCCCAATGTAATTACAGCAAAATTGAAAAAATATGAAGTTGTGCAAGCTTACACAAATGAAGGTGCCTCTGTGATGAAGTGGGAGGATAAATGGGATGTCTGATGATCAGCTCTAAATTTGGGAGTGAAATGATTGATGTTCCCCACCGGAGAGGAGGCAGAAGAATTTCCAAACCGGAAGCTGTTGTGAAATACAATGACTCTATGGGGGGAATTGATGATTTTGATCAAATGATGTCATATTACCCGATCAAAAGGAAGACCCTTAAGTGGTATAAAAAATTAGGCATCCACATCTTTCACCTATTATTAGTCAATAGATACTTCTTCTACATAAAATCCCATCCAAAAATCCTACTCTACGACTGCCGCCTCTCCATCATCAAATTACCAACACAACCGGTTCATTCAGTTTCCCTTCCACTCCTTACCCTATTCCACCCTCCAGAAATGTAGGCTTGTCCAAGCATTTTCCTCAACAATTAGAAATACATGACTCAAGACGCAAAAGGAAGCAATGAAAGTGCAGAGAATGCTCAAAGCGAGGGATTAGGAAGGAAACTACCACATATTGCCCGGCATGCAAGGGAAACCCACCATTATGAGTTATCCCTTGCTTCAAAACCTATCACAGTAACATCAAATGCTGAAAGTATGTAAATATTGTAAAGAGTTCAAAATAGGTGTCTGAATACATATTTTTGAATGCTTTTAATTTTTGTGACTTACTATATTTTCTAGAAATGAGTAAAGGTATTTTGTATTTTTGTGTAAACAATGAACGTCTGTAAAGAAAATGAGCTATAGAGCTTACCAAAGTAATTCTTATTAAAGCCTCAACCAATCCTTTTCTCTAACTTATGTTACAAATCCAGTTCTTTAGTAAATAATAATGCTACTCAGCAAGATGGTAGTTGTACTTTCATAGGAGGTATTTTCTTATGAAAATTTTCAAATAATTCAAATTCTACTTCATTTCAATATCATAAGTGTAACATTTTGCCGCAGAGTGACTTAAATGAGTGCAATGTGTAAGAAGAATTTTGAAACAAGTTAAACACTTGAAATTGTGCGAAACCGCAAGGCACGTTGGAAATTCAAGTATATCATGTAAAATCGAAAAAGAGGAATTTCCTTCAATGCATGCAACCCACAACAACATGGCCTTGCCGTTGGCTCAGAAAGTTCATGAACGTTGATAGTTTAAACCCTTATAACTACCATAAATATACTTTAAAAATTAAAAATGTTGGTCACACATATCTAAATTCATAATGCTGAATTAGAATATGCCAAAAACTGAACATCGTCACCAGGAAAGTTCAACAATTTTTTCCTTAACGTTGAAAGGGTTAATTAGCCAGAAAAACCAACGTATCTATGGAACTGATGTAGCTCAAAACGACGTAAGCCGAGGTATACCTGTATTTTGATTTTGCTAAAATTAGGTGAACATGGTGAACTAACTCCCCAAAAGGTAACTTTTCCACTCAGAGGCATTTGGCAATTCGAAAAAAAATTGAGATTGACCCACCACAATATACAACTTAAGATTAGCACTACAATCTTATTACAATGGCTTTCAATATGACAGCTTACAAATACTTATGTATAGATTTTAAATTAGGTGTCAGCAGGCATTGAATTATTTCCTATTTGTCCTACATCACAGGTAAAGAAAACAAACTATTACAAGTATAATAATAAAACTAATTCATAGAATCAGCATATGCTTACCTCAAACTCATCAAATATTGTCCTGTGGTGGAAATATGCATGTGAGAATATTCGGTACACCCTCCGACAAACTGATCCTAATTTAGCCACTGAAGTATCCTTTATGCTCACTCTATAATTAAGAATAAAGGAGTATTTTAATTTAGCGTAACTGATACAAAAAGAACACACACAACTTCCACAAAGTAAATATTGGCAACAAAATTTGCTTAAGGCTTCAAATGCACATTAAAAACCAATGTACTGCATGCATCAATGTACTGCAATGATGGATCAATTTCGGAAAAATTTCAGAAAATGTTTTCTTAGTCACTATTAACAGACTTAGTCCAAAGTAAAGGACGAATATTCCAGGTTAATTAAAATCTGGTGAACAAAGGGAAGCATTACAATCTTATAAAACTATTTGTAGCATAAAATACCTCAAATTACAGCATTGTGAATTTAGGCCAACATGTTTACAGCATTTTTGATTGTATCCATCAATTATTGTATTCTGATAATTATTTCATTTTTTATGATTTAAATAACAAGATACAAAATATTTTACCTAAGTTTGAAAATTTTTGGGATTGTGGGTAAATTACTGGCAAGCTAGTCGGTATTGAATCCATATTGCTTAATTGTAATAAACCAATGCATGAGATATGGAATGAAGATAAATCACAAAAAAATTCAAGTAAAATAAGTCCAACTCTAGTTTCATAGGTTGCAGAGAATAAAATGTAGCTCGTGAAGGATTCTATTTTTACTTTGGTAGAACACACTTTGGATATAAATGGGAATAGTACACACAAATAATGCTCTGATGATACCTGCACTAGTAAAAGAAGCATCTACTGACTAGAGATTGTGTGTGGCAGAAATGTTTGGCACTGATGTTAAGAAATGTCTAGTTGAGAATTTGATATGTGTGGCATATAAAAATATGGAAGAAATCCAAGGACCCTGGCAAGAGTGTATGAGAATACCATATCTGCGCATGTACCAAGCACCATGATGTGAGACATGCACCATAATTTTTATGAAGAATATGCTGAAAATTTCTCCCATGCATTGTGATCATAAAAGAAGTGGGAAAGGTTGAAATGAGACACTGGTGTAAATAAATGTAGGGGAGAGCATCGATTTCTTTCAGCAAAATATACAGTATACTGTATGCATTATACAGTATATTGGCAAGGATATGGGGTCCCAGCAGAACAGGGATGGTCTGTCACACATTTCACCATGTATGATGTGCATATGACTGTTTTAATGGTGATTTAAGTGAAAAAAGTATGTCAATGGTACATACATGCGTGAATATGGTGGATTGCAGGCACTGGAGATGCAGGTGCAGAGATGGTTTGATAGAAAGAGAAGAAGAGAAACATAGAAGTACTTGGTATGAAAGGAGAGTAAAGAAGGCTGCTGAAGAAGATTAAGACGAGGTAAAAGCACATTGATGGAGCAAATAATTAAAGTAACAGGATTTTGAGGGTAGAGGTAGGAATTATTTAGCCCAAGAGAGATATAGTGTGAGGAAGAAAACAGTTTAAGAGGGAAAATTATATAAGATTCTGTCCATTAAAACCGAATATAACCTGTACAATACCATTATAAAAAATAATACTCTTTAACTGCAAATCAACCTCTTATGGTAATACAAGATAGAAAAAATTTCATTTCCTAAGCCATTTCACTCATCAGCTCTGCTGTCTATCAATATCCCTCTTAAATGCAATCATATCCCTTTTTAATGCAATCATATCCCTTTCAAATGTTCATCTGGATACACTTCATCAACCTTCTCATGACTCACGGAAGTCACTAAGTTTGTTAAAGGACACTGAAGCAATTTGAACAAACAAATCATTATTAATCAATCTCCATTATATAGTAGATCCTTGCTAATCCAGACCTGGATAATTTGGACAGACCTCCTCCATGAATTGAGGTTGGTTTATTAATGAGTCATGAGGTGGCTTCACCATCACATCATCCTAAATTATTACAAAATTGGAGTCTATGCTTTGATTTTCCTAATTACACTTTTCTTTCTTAGAAAAAGTAGGCAATCAATGGCAAAGGAGTCAAATATGCTACACAGGAGCAAAATTTGTGTGTTATATCATCAAGAGTACATACTAATTCCAACTGAAATTATGTAACCATAGTTTTGTTAAAAGATATTAGAAAATTTAATACTAGCCTTTACTAATCAGTAATATCATGTAACATATTTAATAACACATCTGTCACATTAAAGCCATCATTTTTACTCAGGAGAGACTCCTACCTTAAGGAAAGTGGTTAAAATTCATCAGCGACAGAAAGCCCACCAAAAAACTCAGGAAGTGTTCCTTCTGAGAAATCCCCGGATAGTCCGGACAACCCCTCACCCCATATTGTCTTCAGTAGAGGGTGTCTACTATTATTTTTATCTCAAAAAAATATTTTACAATAGCATATAAAAGTTCAAGATTACCTGCTGGGGAAGTATTTATTGCTATTTAATAAGCACGCTGCACCATCAAGAGTATGCCGTGTGTAGTCAATTGCAGGGCATTCTTTAGGAGTTTTATGAGCAGCACATAGGAATATCCACTGCTCCGTTGCAGTCATTTGTGTACATGTGTCAGGATGGCACTCTCCTTGTAATCGCACAGCCAAACCATTCAGTTCCATGCAGAATTGCCTGAAATCATACATAATCACCAAATGCAATTGTAAATATGTACACTTCATGAATAATTGTATGCTCCAAGAAATAAATAATACAAGTCAAGTTGTGCCAATTTATTACCACTCTGCCTGGCAGACTTTTAGCCAGGGAGACTGTTGCGGTCGAACAAAGTGCTGAGGAGAGGATGAAACCAGTGCGCGATCTGGCTTATTTCTGCATGAATGCTCACATTCTGCATGGCAATTCCACCCACCCGATTTTTATACTATCTGTCCTAGTGCTGCCACCTTATACACACTTTTGAAGTTGAATTGTGAAAGCGCTCTGTGTTTCCATTAGCCATAGTTTGCCAGCACATCCTCTACTCCCCCCACTCAGCAGCATTTCCCCTCAAAAGGCTCCCTCCAACATGTCTTTTAGTGAAGCGCTCTCTTTCCATTGCATCCAGCCAAGAGACCACATCGGGGATATTCTACCAAAGGCATGCTGACTATACCAAGACTTCACAGTACCTAGCCTACAGACTTGCTTGATTTGTAATATAAATGTTCCTGTTGGAAATCAATCTCATTGTAAGGCTGTTTGTTATTTCATTTACTTCGACTATGTCTACCTGCTTCTTTCAGTTCAATCATGATGACTAATTCCCAATGAGTTCATCACAAAATTAACTAGCCTAATACCCATCACCAATTACCCTACATCAGCAATTAATGAGAACTTTAAAAAAATACAAACCACAATACAAAAAAGTCTTGTCTTCTAGTATACCAATAGTTATGATGCAGAAAATTATATCATATTACTTCAAATAATAGAGAATCTATAATTTGATGGGCAATTGTTGGGTTGATTAACTTTAATAATAAGGAAAACTTAAAACTATAAAATGCTCCACAGCATAACTTTAGGCTAGAAACAGGTGCGGAAATTTAGACAGAGGTCTACTGAGCTATATTGCCAAGGAAATTTTTATTGAAAACCATTATTTTATAAAAAAAACGTCTATCATAATGGGATATATGAAATATGAATAATTCTCTCATTTTAGGATTAGATGCAGCATGCCAAGTTATCTCGCAAGAACAGGAGTAATGCAGAATTACATGAATTTAAAGTTGGAGCTGAATTATGAAAGATTCAGTATGAATATAATATAATTTGACCTTGGAAAAAGAGCAATAAAAAAATAATCTCCCCAATGCACGAGCATCAGCATGAGAGTCATATGTAATGAAGCATCAAGCATAACACTACTATTCAACCAATTAAATCAATGGATAGCATCAATGTTGCAGAAAAACAGCCCAAACTCAGACATAACATCTTAGATAATCAATTTTTATGATTGACTGATAAAAGGAGAGATATGATGTACATACAAGAAAAAATATGCTCAGCTTTAAAAAGCTGACATAGTTGGCAGGTTTGCAGATTGAAACAGAGCTAAAAAGAGTCTGTGTGGTCACTGAAGCCAAGAGTATAAGCTGCAACATATTCTTTCTCCTCTATAATGAGCACCCCAAAAACAGCAAAATCATATGCAATGGTAATTTGCTCCAAAGCTAATTGTTACAATCAAGGGCGTATCCAGCTCAAAACTGAAGGGGGGGCAGCTTTCTGAATTCAACCTCATTGGGGAGGGGGTGACATACAATAATATACAATAACAAAAGGGAGAACAGTGAACCATATTTATTTAAAAAAATATATTAATTCTTGAACAATAGTTTTGAACACCTGTGGAGGGCTCCCAATGCAATAATTCACAGTAATATAAGGAAGAACACCATTTATTTAAAAAATTAATTCTTGAACAATATAGCAGCAAATGTTTTAACAACAGCTTCCACTAATTGCTCCTTGTAAGTGAAAACACATTGACAGGGAATGCTTATTGTTGACGGTAAATGCTAACCCATTTAACCTATTTGTACCAAAAGTTGATCTTAGCCATGTTTTAATTCAGCGAAGGGAGCTGAATGAGTGCTCAATAGTGCTTGTCATGCAGGGCAGTGAAAGCAATATCAGTATCACTGTTCTAATTGTCGAAAAAAACGATTAGCCCTTTTTTAAAACTTCAATTATGTCTAGTGCTTCCTGTACCTCATTCCACATTTTAGACCACAATACCCTTTCTCCTTTGATGCCTTCCAAATTGTAAAAATGAGTACGATATGAAATAAATTCATTTCAATTCCCCAAAGAAACATCTCTCATGTTGCTTGGATGAAAATGTGTAAATGAAAATGCAAGCGATTAATCTGAAGAAAATCTGACTTCTAACGATATGATGGAATCCAATTACATACCTAAGGAATTATTAGTGACCTTTGCCAAAATTCAGATGGATTTCCGGCTGGGGTGTTGCTTTTATGCTTTTGTTGGCCAGCAACATGAGTGGCGGTTATATCAACATTCAAATTTGTAATTAGTTTCTTTCAAAATGTTGAAATATCAACAACCAACCTTTCAATCAATTTCTCAGAAATTTTTTGTTTATATTTGCAGCTATTTTATTTTTAAAAATTTCCATGTTGGAAGGTGGGGCAGCTGCCCCTCCTTCTTTTGCTTTGCTTTTTTCTTCTCAATAAGGCAGAGGCCTATAGGCGAGATATAATGCCGTTTAGTTTTTACTTAATTTTACCATAAACCCACTCCTTTCTTAGGGATAACCATTACCGCTATCCTTTAAATATTTATGCTGGGCTGTGCAATATTCGATTATTTATACATAGGTAGAGACATTTCTCCACCAAGTTACTTTGTAATGATTGTTAAGTCCACTGAGGAAGAATTGTACCATTTTTTCCTTCTTAATATTTCTGGATTCATGAGTCAAGTTTTGCATGAAATTGTTCTCTTCATGCTGTAACCTCAAGACACAAGGTTGTTTTCAATCTGAGAGGTAATACACACCTCCACAAACCATTTGACTATCATTCATAAACTGTACCTGACGAAACCACAATTTCCAACTTAGTAATGCAAAGAGAATTCCATGGAATAACACCTGATGACAATTTATTTCCTTAGCCTTACTCCCAAAAAAGGCATCCAGTTAGTAATAAAATTGAGAGCTATCGAGGTGATTACAGAGCTTGAACTTAACCCTATTACAGTAATGTTCCTCCTGGTTTGTATAGGTTGGAAGTGCCATGGTTTATTTAATGGGTTTGCAATTTGAACACACACACTTAATTTTTTTGCGGAATGAAGAATATATAGACATTTTTCTTCATGGAAGAATAAAATTATTGTGTATTAGCAAATAATGAATAATTTATTACTATATACAGAAACTTAACTCATCCAGTATGAATTCATGATACACTTTTTTTTTCTTCTCGACAACCATGTCTCTTCAAATCATCCCAAATTAAGGAAAATAACATGACAATTCAGAAAATAATCACTAGCACAACAATTCACATAAACATCCACAGTATCTTAACTATTCATCTTTGAAACAAGGAAGCATATTTAGGTTACCTATACGGGTGCATTTTTTCAGGCAAAATACAAATGGTACGGACAGCATAAATGTGCCAACTTCTTTAACAAAACTTGCACGTAAAACCTAACTGTAAACAATAATGATCATTTAAGGACCACATAATGACACTATATTCACTTAATAACTCTGCAAGTTAGCATATATATCAAAAGTTCAATGAATATCGCCAGCACAACCCAATTCTTCGAGCAGCAAACAAATAAATTAATATCAAACATGACAAAATTTCAAGCTGATTTAAAGGAAGTTTAATACAAAATAAGTTGAACTCCCTGTCTTTTATTTCCAAAATTGTAAACTTCACTTTAAGTTTGACATCACCGTAATAATAACATAAATTACCATTGGAAGACATCCAACACCTAAAAAGTAGTGTCCCCCAGAGGTGTGAGTCACACCCATAAAAACGCATGAATTTGCAGATTGAATTAACTTATTTAGCATTAATGAAAATGCACAGGCATCATTGCTTGAACATAAATATTAGCCCTATAATGCGCGCATTTAGACTTAGTAAAACTTTCCAGCCAACAGTACATAAAATTTCATAACAATGGTGAAAATAAGTTTTTCTCCAATTCTCAACTACAGACCCCATCTGCTGCAAATTTAACACAACGAACAATACTTTACTGTTTTCCTTACGGTGATATCCTAAATCACCAATAGCTATGAGATTGTGATGGAATCTCACTAAGTATTGGACAACCTTCACTTCTAAGTTTAAAAGCGTAAGAGAAGATACTAAAGCAAAATTTACGAACTGGAAATGTATTATTTAAAATGCTAATAGACAATTAGGTATTATTTCGGATTGAAAATATTCGATTCTGTAGTTTCAGCCGCAGAAATGCATCCTTGGCAACCACTCGTTCATCGTTAATAGAAGTCATACAGCTAAGCAACAGAAAATAAATCATTCACATACCTTAAATGCTCGTATTTCCACACACCCTCATCTTGAGAGTCGGGAGGGGTAAGAATTACGTCAATGTTTGACGGTTCTCGACGAATTTGTTGTTGTATGTATTGCTGCACGGCTAACGTGCTATCCATTTCCTCGAACAATTCATCTGGCCACCTACAGAAATCCTGGAAAACAATACGCTTTTCAGTATACATTTCAACCCCCAGGGCAAAGAATAACTCTATTTATCCTAAAAACAGAACCACTTCTATCACAAAAATATGTCAAAACGTTATCGCGTATTTCCATGAATAAGAAAAAGTTTGGGCAAAAGTTGAAGAGCCACAAGAACCATGGGCTATTACAAACAAATGTTTCTCATTCAAGATCCAAATATTCACTTTAGCAGACGTTCCCGGCCGATTTCTTCTCAATACCGTGGAACCATCAGCCATCTTCATGGTTACCATTAAACCGATTTTGCAGACGCTGGCGACATCATGCCGTCAATTGTGGACTCAAAAACAGGAACGATCTGTTTTTCCAGCCAGCCAAATTTAAATCGCTGATCGTGGTCCAATTTTTGTTATAATTTAATTTTGGTCGCTACAGTCGCTACAATTGAAAATACTGTCCTGTAGCAATAAAAATGTATCCTTTATTTTTCTCATACAAGGCTTAAAAAATAATTTGATTTACTTTAACACTAGGACGGGAGTTTCGCACTTTACCTAGGAGGATCATGGGCAGGGGTTATTTTGACCCATAAAGTTTTTCAGCATTAAATAACTACTTTTTTCTCCCGGTACATTATTTTTTCCTTAGATGACATTAAAAACGGCCTTATCTACACACATTATTAGCAATAAAAATTATGTTTACTAATTAATTAATAGTTTAATGATCAGAACTAATTAATTAGATAGTTTTTGAAGAGAAGTACTGTACAGCCAAATGGAGCACTGCTCCATTTAAGGAACATGAGACTTTGGACAAAGTGTTTAACTTGATCAATTTCTGGTTGTTGCATTATTGTAAATCAGTTGTTGAACTGAGTTGCTAATATTGAATTGCTACACGGCCCTTTGTGTTATTGTTGCTCCTTCGTGAATATTGTGGCCCAGGTATGAGATGTTTTAAAGGACAAAAATATTTTTAATTTGTATATTCAAAAGTATTGTGTATTTCACTCATTCTTGGAATAAACTATAGTACTTCACAATTTTTTTTGCAACATATTCACCACAGGTGCTTCATACATCCCATAAATATGTATACTTCCAATGTCTTCTTCCACGGGACATACATCCCAGGGAATTCCCAGGGACATCCCACAGAGCTGCCTGGGACAAGGCAAGGTCCTGCCTGGGACTTTCCTGGAGCGCCCTAGGGATGTCCCATATGAGCGGACATAGGAAGTCCCTAGGTGCTCCATGGGACCATATGGGATTTCCCAGGGAGCTCCCTGGGACTAAGCTATGTCCTGCCAGGACATCCCAGGGAATTCCCTGGAACTGTGTGGGAATTTTTTATAGTAAAATTATTTCAGTTGATCCTCTTCAGCAGTGCTCATCTTAGGGTATTCTCAAGCATAACATTTGAAAATAAAGACACCTGACTGAAAATTGTGCATATTTAGATAAATATCCTTTTATTTGATAAATGCTAATTTTACAAAGCCATTTTCAGATAAAAAAATATGTATAAAAATCACATCCATACACAGACATATATGTGCATATATTTGGAAAGATGTGAGATCACTTTTTGCACAACTTACACATACAGTTATTTTTTCAGCACAGTTCTTATTTTACTATTCGTCACTTGTCTCACTATTTTTATTTGCTATTCGTCACTTTTCTGCTATCTGCCTGGTAGCCACATTCCTTTCCGGGAAAACCCCCCGGTCCTAGAGTATGCAAATGACGCACACTGCCAGCCACTACGGTAGGGATCTACATAGTACACTGTCACCTGTAATAAAAGGAGCCGACAAAAGAAAGAAAGCATACGGAAGGTTTGGCGAGTTTTTCGGTGTCTGAAAATGTACCCACTAATTCTAGGAGGGGCAAAAGCAATAGGCTTTTCTGCTCTCATAAGAGCCAAAACTTTTTCCTACTCTCTTTTGCATCCCACGGAGTGATTTCCCTAAAGCTAAAAAATAGGGGATTCAGAAATGATTTTACAACTTGAGAATGGCGTATCCTCTAGACGGCTTTCAGAAGTAGTGTCCTGACACTTCAGCGACAAAAAAGGTCTGGGTGAACGTGCGAATCTCTAGTGAGAGGTCAAAACAATTTGGTGAACGATGGTCAGGACTATCCTTTTCCATTGTCGCACCTCTGGCCACTGTAACCTCTCCTTCTGGGAATAGAAGCAATGCTGATAACATTCCTATCGTATAGCTGTTATATTTTATGCTACGTATTTTAATAATGAAAACGATAATAATCAGGGCTGTCTTTAACATATGGCATACCCGGCAGCCGCTAGGGGCCTCACGAGCGCTGGGGGCCTCACGAGAGTTATGGCACACTTGAATTTGCAGTACACTGAATGAAAAATGTAAATATAGATTTAATTGTAACTTGGCGCCAACTAGCAGAGTATTAATAGTTATAGATATTTGTACTCATCATGAAAATTGTCTTCATAAGCAAGGAAAAGTCTATGTCAAGCTGCCAGGTTGCAAGAATATAACATTGGGGGCCTCATTCTAGATTTAGCCGGGGGCCTCAGAGGTCATAAATACGTCCCTGATAATAATGAAACCGGCAGAATGAAAGTGACATATTTTCAATCCTATTCCTCAGGCGATTTAAATTGTAACTCAAATTCAAATACAATTTTAAAGTAGAAAATTTCCATACTTTTGGTGAGCCACAACCAGGAGTGCTCCACTATTGACGAATAGCATTCAAATAAAATATAAAAGCTTAAAGTACCGATCAAAATGTGCGCTGATATACCTATTTTAGTTGATGCAAAAAGATATCAGTGATCTATATGAGAAGAAAATGGTGAGAAAACTTTACTCTAATACAGAAAAAAGTAATGGGTCAAAATGACCCATTGCCGTCCTTCTAGGTCTAAAATCAATTAAAAAATTAAGCAACAATAAAAACGAAATTCACTTTCATTTTTAGTAAAAAAAAGCCAAAATGCACAAATTCACAAAATTTAAAAGAATATAATCACAAATAAGAAGTTAAATTTGATTTTGAACACGTTATGGGTCAAAGTGACCCATCCCATCCTTCTAGTGTTAAATAGATAGCCAGAAAATTTACATACAAAAGAATTTGTATTGTTACTATTTCAATGTGGCCTTTC
Organism: Pyrrhosoma nymphula; assembly: GCA_963573305.1. Lineage (NCBI taxonomy): Eukaryota > Metazoa > Arthropoda > Insecta > Odonata > Coenagrionidae > Pyrrhosoma > Pyrrhosoma nymphula. The sequence continues at coordinate 92,197,967 of OY754329.1, forward strand.
CTCTGACTTGAAAGCTTGTGAGACCTTCAAAAAATCATACCGAAAGCTGGGTTACTCCTGAGGTATGCCAGTTTTCCACATTCATGACGAACCTTTTCACTCCAACTAAAAATTTTGGGATGCTGAACTATTAAATTTGCAATTGATTAAAAATACAATAAAGGCAATTCCTATCTTTTTCCAAAACAGTGTTTAACAATAACAGAATACTCTCCTCTGATAATAGAATTAAGGAATGCTGGAATATAATTAATGAACACAGAAAACAAAACTGCGGTAAATCTCTTACTATAAGAGATATCAATAATGAATTCTTATTGATAACCCCGATAAGTCTATAGCTCAGCATTTCTCTAATCATTTCCTTGTTAAACCAATGGATACACAAATTTGTAATTACAATAGGAATGTGGCCCTCTCCAACTGTAGACAAAATTCTTTATTTCTGAAACCTTGTCTTGTTTTGAAACAGGTAGTTCAAAAATTGGCTCATAAAAATGTTCCTGGTCTTGATGACACTCCGGGAAATATTATTTTTATTTGATATAATCACACCAACGCACCACTACACTGCACTTATTCAACGAGTCCCTTTGATTGGGTGTTTCCATTCTCCCTAAAAAGCTCAAAAGTTGTCCCAAACGTTAAAAACAAGGGCTGTGCAGAAGATGGAAACAATTATCGGCTAATAATGTTTACTTAATGTATGATTTTAGGCTTTCCCGGCGAATGATGCTGATGAGTTGTTCTTTGGTTTCCCACCGGATTAGGCTTTCCATGATTGCCGACGTTTCGGCAGGAGACTTTCCTGCCATTTTCAAGTGAGCCGTAGGGTAGATGATCATACGAGATAGATACAATGTCGTTAGGTAGATACAAGATAGGATATAATAAAGCAAGCCAGCATATAATAGTACTTCCATAGTACAGTATTTAAATGTAAGTTATTATTTTACATTTTGAGAGGGCAGAGAACCGTTATTTAACGCCTCGAGATCAGGCTGCAAACAGAATATGCACCAACAGCTAACAAAGAGGCAAGAGAATATAACTAGGAAAGAACCATCTTATGACAAAATTAACAACAGTGAACAGGGAGTACACAGGCTCCTACCTGTTTACTGACGGTGTTCGCACAGACAGTGACAGCGAACTGGCAGTACACAGTCCGCTACCCGTTGACTGGCTGAGATACAACAAGCAAGGAACAGAGTACACTGCTACCCACAAAAGAGAGAGAACAGACAAGTGACCCTATTCTCACAGGCAAGGTGTTCGAATTTACATTCTACCAATCAACGCCTGCCTGTTGTCTCTCAGACAAGGAACAGGGAACCAACAGCCTGCCGAACAGACAACAAACAGGCATTATTGTTACCAAAATCGATAGGGACACTGCCTCTTCCATATGTATACATCATGTTTACTGTGTTACTTATTTGGGAAAACAGAGATTCAATGCTGAAAAACTGTCATTTCCACAAATATTCCACGAGAAAGAAAAATAATATCCATCTTTTCTCAATCAGCAAAAAAAAGACTGCGGAAGATCCTAAGGAAATGGGTGTACTAATGGAAATACAACAAACTTCCCATGAATTTAAAATGTGCAAGCAGTACTGCTTACTTTAAGAAGAAGCTTAAAGCATTTTTATTGGCCAAATTATATTATTGGTTAACGAATGTAACTGACAATAAGTGTCATTTGAAAATTTTTCTTAATTACATACTATATCGTATTTTACAGACTTGTCCTATTCAACATGTTTTGCTGGCACAGGATTAAATAAATAATTTAAAGATTATTACATCAAGGTAATTCATTGATTATGCAGCAATAAAAAATAAAATCAAACCATGTTATTCCATAAAAAGTAGCTATATCAAATTCTATTCAATTAATATGCTAGATGCATTAAGTATTTCCTGCAATTACATATGTAGAGGGCCGTAGCTAGGGGCTGGCCAGGGGCGCAAGCCTCAGGGGGGCGCACTTTGCAGACCCACACCCTGCGGGCCGCTGGGACACAGGCACACAAAATTAAAAAATGATGCTAACTCGCATTTAAAAAACGCACCTGATTACGATAGGCACCCCCACAATGGGATAGTTGCAAAAAATTTGAACAGCACCCCTAACTTAACACACACAATTTGTACCGAACCCTAAATAAAAGAAAAAAAATACACACTGACTAATATTTCGTCACACTCATATGTACATTAACATTGGCCGTTTTTCCTCTCTCCGGCACATGCCAACCAAAGCGGCCGGGCGGCATGGCGTGCTGGCACCAAACCGGGGGTGTCGGCAGGCCTTACTTTGTGAGAACGACCAGTGAGTGTAGCAAAATGCTGCGTGGGGAGTCCCCACAGTTTATTCATTCTGATTTTTAGATACCTAGTGTTATAGTCAGTATAGCGGGGAACGCAAAATTATATATTGGGGGGCGCAATATTCAAATCTTGCCAGGGGCACTGGTGACCCTAGCTACGACTCTGCATATGTATATACTTCTTGATAAAATTTCATGCTTAAGAACACTGTGGCTTCCCTGTTTGTCAACTGTGCTATATGAACTAACATGCAGTTTAATTTTGTCACAATGCACTTTTCAATTGCTAAAACACATTTCACCATGGCACAGCATCATCAGGTACAAAGGTACAACGCATGGCGAAATATGTATATAAACTATTTGAAGCACATAGGTGGGGCTAAGTAAAGCAAAATTGGTTTTGTATACCATTATCCAGGCAGAAAGGTGATCGTGTGCAGTGAGGGGAGCTGGATGTTAACATGGGGAATTGGAGATTGATGGTGGTATAGATGGGTAAGTTACTTCTTGAGGTGTAATTGGAGGATTAAGTTGAACGGCAGAAGACTAGGGTGAGTGGTTGCATTAGCTTGGTTAACTGGAAAGAAAGTTATAAAGAGGAACAATGGGAAAACATTTGTTCGTTTCACAGGTATGCTCCTATATGCAATGATGATCAAATGATTTCTACCTGCTCAAGTGCATCTAATTTTGAATCTTATGGAGTTAATTGCAAAACAAAATCACTCTTGTGACAAAGTATGAGGATACCACAGGACTAGCCACGCTATTTGCTTTTATGGAGTCACCCACAATGGCACAGAAATGTGAATGTTCCAGAGAGGAGAAATCACTTAACTTGACTGGGACAGCAGTCTTGAACATCTAATTCCTTTGAAGACCACAAAAATTCACATGGAAGGATGCCTTGGTAAGTGAACTGGCTAAAGCACAATGTACGTGTGACACTAAGGGGTGCTGGTCATGGCGAATGATTTTCCTCCATGGAAGATTATCACTCATGTGATTCTTCTCAGCCATGTTGTACTAATAAAACTTGCAGGTAGGTACCAAGTGAACCTACCCTCATTTTTATTCATACTTCAAACCCTAATCCTTTCACCAATTGTATTTACTTTGCATGCCTTTCTTTGCTCTCATTCTAAAAAAGATAAAAAATATAAGAAATTCCACCTGGTAATTTCCATGTCATATCAATGCATAAGATATGGGCAAATATAGCTTAAGTTCAAATGTTCCTATCACTTCTTACAGTCTTTCAGAACTTCCTCATCAAGTGAGAAAATGAAAAATCTTTGAGTAGGTACTAGCTCAAAGAAACTAAGGATAAAATGTACTATGTACACCTAGCTCAATCACCACCTTGTATTCATTGATAATCACGAGAATGCAAGAAGACCTCAGGTTGCTGAAGTTATTTCAGATCATTAACACTGGCTTTGAAACTTGTTTCATTTTTTGATGCAGCAGATTTAAAAAAAATGCTATCTATAAATACTTTCTTAAAGGTTCAAGTCTATTGATGTGCTCTACTACTGGTGAGGGCAGTGGACAACGTCTATTCTGCACTCTTTAAGTGTTAATTCAATTTCAGAAAAAAATTCAAATACACATATGCATGTATGAAAAATAATAAAGGAGGGTAAAACACCATAACACTCTCCTTTATCAGTACCCATAAATGATTCATACAATCAATTTCATTGTATTTATTGGCCTTAAGACTAGGCAGAAAGAATATTTCTAGGTTATTTACAAGAACAAACATAGAAATAAGTCAAGAAAATTGATAAAAACAATGATCCATGAAAATAATGCCATGAAAAATATACACATGGCAAAATGGCAGAAAAATGATTGACATGTAATCCACTAACTCTCTTGCCAAATCATATTTCTCTACTCCTTTTTCTGTTCCACCTCAGATTTTCTCTTTCGTTTTTGATTCCTTTTGCGCTCCACCAGCAGGGTTTCACTAGCCATTGGCTCTTCTCTGCTCTCAAGAGGTCCTTTTTCTTTTGGCTGTCTTGCAACTGGTTTCCCCTTTCTATATGCAACCTTTTTCTTTACACCTTGTGATCTCTTCTGCTTGAAGGATGGGTCTGTATCTTCAGGGCCCTGATAACTGTATTTACAGACAGAGACATTACAATTGTATTCAACCTTATCCACAAGGCTAACAAAAATACAATGGGTAATTATGCGAGTTTATACTAGAGTGCCAGTCAAAGAAGCCTCTGTTAAAATGGTTTGGTCATGTTGGTGGATGAGCAATTCTTTAATCACGAATTTCACTCAATGAGATGATGCTCTGATTTTCCAAACTAGCAACACTGATAGTTGTGGCAAAAAGGTTGATCATAAATTACAGAAAAAGCAAACTTTTATGGCAGTCATCTGCATGATGGTGACATCCAGGAGGAGAAGGCATAAGATAAATGGGTTTGCAAAGGAATGGAGAGGAGACTACATGGATGGAATCCTGTGAGATTTTTGAGTTTTATTTTGGACTCCGTTACATTGACATGAGCGCACAAATTATTTAATGGTGAGCATTAAACCAAAAGGCTATCATAAGATCTTTGTGGAGACACCAGCCTCAAGTTATATAGGTACGTATTTAATCGTGGAAAATAATGTAGTTCAATGTAATACCATAGAGTAAGTATATACATACTTACTCTATGGTAATACATAGGGCATAGCCCATTTTCGAGTACGTAAATATGCACCTGTTTGTATTATAAAAGTTTAAACAATTAGGGCAAATTTCAAGTTAAAACAAAATAAAAAATAAAGCAAATAACCTATCCAATTGATGGGTTGGCAGTTTGACATGTGCCAGCTGTCATTGTCCCAGCTTCCTGACTAGATCCTAACATATATGTTATCCTGCTTATGCTTCATGTATGAAGCATAAGCATGATATGGATATTTCTGAGTGAAGTTTTAATATTTCTTCATATGAGTGAATTCCTTCAGAGTTTCTATTCGTACCTCTCAATAGCCTGAAAAAAGGTCCGCATAAGTTTTACTTGGTAATAATACAATTTTCCTTATCTTTTCAGGGCAGTCATGGATAAAGACGCAAGGGAGGCTGCTAAAGAAGACTAATAGCAATTTTGTATGTGTTAATCTCCATGTTAGTATTATTACGAAAATAAATTTATTGAAAGCCATTCATCGTATTGATTGAATGATCTCAAAGACATCACATGTGATGTCTCTGAGATGAGTCTTCTCAGAGACCTCTCAGTGATGTCTCTGAGACTACGAAAAAAGCGGATATTGAGCTGTCTTAGAGACATCTCAAGAGTAGTCTCTGAGATGCCACGGAATGTCTTTGAGAGATTCAACGAGACATCCGAGACATCTAAGAGATGTGTTTTTTCTGCGTGGGACACACCGTGTTTTAAGTTTCCTAAAGATCGTGAGCAAAGGGCTAAGTGGTTGAATTGTATTCACCGTAAGGATTTTATTCCCAGCAACACGGCTGTTTTTTGTGTTAACCACTTCAGCGAACATTTTGTGATTTGTGAGGATCCAATGAAAAGGGCAGATAGAAGTTAGCTTGTAGTACCAAAGAAGCATTTAGCATTACAGAAGGATGATTATCCGACAATATTTGAGGGACAGCCTTCATATTTGTCATCACTTCCAGTAAAACCAAGATGGAATCCCAAAGAGAGGCGGAACGATGCAAGAATGGAGGACAAGAATGACTTTCATGAGTGGTGCGAGAATGATATTGTGAAATCATTCGAAGAACTGAAATCTGGATATAAAAAGCAGTTGAACTCAGGCTTATGTGAAAATGATGATTTGATTCTGAGAAAGATTTGTTTCACTGATACCCCAAAAATAATTGTTAGTGTGAAATTTGCGTCAGACCTCAGTGTCTCTGTATAGCATAATGGTGTTGTTCCTTTACCCGAAGTTAGGCTAATCTGGGTTTTAGGCAGTGATGGCTGGTGCAGATGATCAGCGCTCCCCTCGCCCTTCCACTGCCCCCCTTCTCCCCCCCCTCCTCCTCACCCCTACCCCAAAATGAAATGTGAGGAAATGTAAAATTTACTCACTCAGTGACGACAAAACACTGAAAACAAAAAAGGGTGTTCCTAATTTCACATCCGCACACCCAATCATGCTCGTACACTTTCTTGTTAAATTTTTTAATATATGTACTTGGTTTTGTTCGAAGAAACCCTCTGAGTGATAACCAAGTCCGGGGTGGGTCTTCCTAACTCTTTAACTTTAATTTTTTCTTCCCAAGTTCTGGTAGAAAATGGACTACCCAACATTTTTTCCACGGAATTATCCATGTTGAACTGGAACTAAATATGCAGAACATGCAACACTCACATCTAAAAGTTAATCTATCATTCAGAAATACACATGGCACTTGCACCAGACCATGGTCGTGTATATTAGACAGTAGACACCAGACTAATCCACAAAACAAGTAACTGACAATGCAAAAATTTTCAGTGCTACCAAAAAAGGTAAACACATAAACTAAAGATTAACCACAAGATGAGATTAGTATTTTTTCCTGATCATGTTCAGAAAATTCAAGATTTTTTTATTAGAAAATAGAAAAGTATCAAAATCTAAGCCCCATTATCAGCATCAATATTATAACTTAAGCTAAAAAGTAGCAACAGAGTGCATAAGTTGGGAACCCTTCTAGCGAGTAAACGTGTGGCTGTGTCTTTCCCAAGCCCCGCAAACTATTTGATCTTACATTATCTTTACAAAGTCAAGAGTGACAAGTGCTGTCACCCCGAGGCCAAAAGAAGAAATGGTCTCCGCTTGGACCCCAGGGGGTTAGCGCTGTCCAGTGTACAGCACTCAATTAACGTAGCTCGCGCATGTGCAAAACTGTGTTTTCTACTTGAGGAGAATCCCTCCGAATTCTTGCTGGCTATGAACTCACCAGCACACGCCGCGTGCTTACTAGGGAGGATCGGAAAAATCTATTTTTCGCGGAGTAACTTGGCCTTCTGGAAAAAGTTGTCGAAGTGACTCAAAATAAGGCCGGAAAAATTTGGCACCTCTAGGTCAACACTAGACCCTTGAGCCGCGGCCATTTGTGAGGAGGGGGGCTGAAAATGGAAAAAGTCACGTTTTTATAGCGGTTCACCATGGATTTTGCCGAGTTGCGACTCTTTGATGCAAATATTTCATCAATTTGAACGTATCTGCAGCCGTTAAGCCACAAATTGTCTATTTTGAGAGCGCAGCCACCTGTAATTATGCAATGCCCACGTTGCAGCACAACAGTCAGCAGGCCGCTTGCACCTCCTGCCGGCTCACATCTGCTGCCCGCTCGCCGCAAATGCAGCAAAACTCATCATGCATGCATCTTCCGTCATTGGTCTAACTAATATTAGATAATTAAACATAATGTCCAGGGAGTAACCATTACGGAAGAATTATTTGAAATCAATATTACATTTTTAAATTGCCTCAGGTGGCTTTTGGTGGGTACTCGGTGCTGACAATGTATACATATTTTGTTGCTCGAGTTTGTTAACCCTGGTAAAACTCCCAATACCCTCACTTTCCACCCCTTATCCCTCTTATCGCCTCTCCTATCTCCCTTCCTTCCTCAACCTCCTCCAAAATATGTATATATTGTCAGCACTTTGCACCATTTCATTTAGTGGAAAATTGCACCTTGCTATTTCAGTGAGCATATACAGTGCAGATCTCTACTAGTCATTCAGTGAAGTCATGTTTTTCTCTACGCATTCTCCCTGTTGGTCAGCGCTGTGGTAGTCATCTTTGGTGAGAATTTGGAAATAAGTGCACCGCTCTTAAAGTCAAATCCCTTAGTGATTTGAATATATTAACTGTGCGATAATTTGAACTTGGAAAATGCCAAACAAAGGATGCGTAGTGAGGAAAAGTGTCCCTATTTTGCTGTCTCATCAACATTAAACGAATCGATGCTACTAACTTTTAAAGAAGTGATAAAATATTTTTTTATGCTCGCGACATATTGAGATCCGAAAACGCAGGCAGGTAGCCTGCAGTTTGTCAAGTAGCTAGTCTACTGGCAAAGAAAGTGTCCGAACTTAGGAAACGCCTCTATTCCAATCATTCCGGAAAGTGGTGTGATAAAAATGATTTTACGGTACCATAAGACATACTACGGCTTTAGGATAAGTGCAAGCAAGTCTACGACAGGTGTCAATTTGACCAAAAAAATTAATAAATTTTTAAATGTATCTCAGAAACTATGTGATATTTGTGTGTGTAAGTGCAAAAGAATCAACGAGTGTTCATGTAAGGAGAATGAAGTTCCCTTAAATGAAGTGGCATTTTTTAGTGATCAAAGGACAAAACGAAAGATGATATCCGGTGGCTTGGATGCTTCAGAAACTCTGTGATTGAAGAAAAAACTCAGAAGAGGATTGTCGGAGAGCATCGAGTCAAAATCATTCATTCTTAAAGAGGAAAAAAGTGAACATCAAGAATTTTCTTCCTCAACATCCCGAGAAAATTCAACCAACGAGAAATCAGCCGACTTGGACCTCAACGTTCTGCATACGATTAGGGATGAAAATCAACCTGGACCTTCTTTGGGGCAATGCATCTTCAATTGTTAACTGTGGTGGAGGTATGTGCAAGGACCGGCATGTCCCTCAGAGCAGCAACAATGAATGTTAGCGCAACTTTAGCCAACGCAAAGCTCATAACTCTGGAAGACACATCAAAGGTAGTGGACCGGAATTACTTACGAAGACAGAAAAAGAAGATGTTAGATTCAGTATAAGCAAAGAGAGAATAATCAAAAAGTGCAATTGAAGATTTGTATTTTGACAGCAGAAAGGATGAAACAAACAGTGTCATTCATTCAAAAAGTATATGCACCTGTTTGGTTTTCAGTGAAGCAAAACCATTGTATACACGATGGTGCTGTAAATTTATGGAAACTAATAAATTGGTCGAGATATCTACCAGAAGGTCTTAAAAAAGTCATTGATCCTGTTATTCAGAGAAACGGGTTATTCGGGCACCCAGAAAATTTACTCCTGTCAATGATTGCTGACCATGGAGAGGAAGTGCGAAGAGATGCGTGGAAAAAAATATTAGAGGCGCGAAGAAATACGCGTGTGACCGAAAATCCAAGAACTTTTGAATTACTACCAGTTTTTAATTTTGATGCAGAAGACTACACGCTGCTGATAAAATGGGACCAGAACACCGACCCCCCTGCTCTATCGCATCTCACGGCTGAAGAAATTTCAGAATTACTTGAGCAATGCTCAACTTTGGAACTCAATTTTCCCTAACACACGCAAGCAGTGGAAAGATTAGTGAAAGAGGTAACCCAAGCTTCATTGACATCTGCAACAGACAAGGAGAGACAATTAGAAATGCTGAAAAGACTAGAATGCGGAACCAAAATGCCAACCTTCGAAACCAAGTCTCAGTTCATGCTGTGATAAGGTAAGTTTTACATTTATCTGCCTTACTTCAAAAATAAATAAATCGATAATGACCATAAGTGTTCAATGAAAATAATTTTTAAAGACGAATACCTACACACAGATTAACCAATTAGTCTACAAAATGTTGAAAAATAATTGTAAAAGTAGGCAAAATCCTGCACAATCAGCGAGTTTTTCTCTAATTCCTGAATGACGGTGTATTATATTAATTCAAATAATTCTTCCATAATTGATATTCCCTGGACATTATGTTTAATTATCTAATATTAGTTAGACCAACGATGGAAGACGCATGCATGATGAGTTTTGCTGCATTCGCTGCAAGCGGGCAGCAGACGTGAGCTGGCAGGAGGTGTGAGTGGCCAGCTGACCGTTGCGCTGTGACATGTCGCGACATGGGCATTGCATAATTACGGGTGGCTGCACACTCAAAATAGAAAATTTGTGGCTTAACAGCTGCAGATACGTTTAAATGGACGAAATTTTTGCCCAAGTGGATCACAACTCGGCAAAATACATGGGGAACCGCTATAAAAATGTGACTTTTTCCATTTTCAGCCCCCTCCTCATAAATGGCCATGGTGCGGGAGGGGGGGTTGACCTAGATGTTCCAAATTTTTCTGGCCTTACTTTGAGTCACTTTGATGCTTTTTCCAGAAGGCCAAGTTTCTCCAAGGAAAATCGATTTTTCCAATCCACCCTGGTGCTTAACCCTCGTACGAAGGGGAGTCAGGCAGTTCTGAAGACTTTTGGGTGTTCAACCGATGAGTGAAGCAAGCGTGCTCAGGTTGTATTCAGAAAGGATTCTAGGTGTGTTATTTTCAAATATTTAATGTGCTGCAGGCCTTCAGCACACAAGCACCAACCGCCACTGGTTTTAGGTTTTGGGTTATGTAATAGGTGGACCAAGTTCGAAGCTTTACTTAGTCATTTACTCGCATTTGAACTGAGAGATTCCAACACAAAAATTGATATGGCTGTACAGGTACTAATGTCCTGTTTAGGAGATTTCCCTGATATGTAACGATTTAAAATTTAAGTTTCTAATTGAGCAGCTGGAACTTATGAGTGTTATAAAACCGAGATATTCCTCAGATTTTCTCCTCTGGTGTTGCTATTTGTATTTTTCTTACCCTGCGTCATTTATTTTTGAAAGATTCAGAGGTTATGTTTCTTCCTTTATTGTTAGTATAATTGAGTTTGTAGTGGTGTCCGTCAGTCAGTCCAGTCGGTTTTATTGTGTTTTCTCGCGGTGGTTGAGAGCTCTGGAGGTGGAGAAAAGTGCGTTCAATGCAGAACATGTCCGCGCACAATAAATCAGTAATTTTAGATTTCCTTTGAACCTCCTTCCCGCCCAAAAAATATAAAAACTATAATTGTGTGCGGGTTGCAAACCTTTCAGGATATTTTTAGTTTCAGTCTTCAGGCACATTTGTATCAGGGTATGTCTCTTATCAGCTTAAAAAAGGGTAAATTGCCAGGAGTGTACCTCCCACTTTTGTGTGGATAGGGAAATGATTATTGATGTAGTGCCATCTACAGAATACTGTCATTACTCATATTTAGAGTTTGTTGACCATGGAAGAGTAATGTGGCCTTCCAGATTTTCCATAGATATTTGTAACAATACATATTTAATTTTTCAACACCTCATTAATGCTAAATTTAGCCATGCAAAAAATTGAAAACTTGTGTTCCGATTTGTCCTCTGTTTGTTGCTGCAGCAAATCCATTAAAAAATTGATAAGAAAATGTGTTGGTGTAATGAGTAACCTCCTATTAAACAATTACTGTAAAAATCAAACAGACAATGAAATAGCAGAGAAGTACTAAACCCAAGTTAAGTACTCTCAATACCTAAATTAAAGTCATGTCTTCTGTGCTTTATTGATAATCCTTCTTTTGTGTAATGTATTTTGTAGCCATTTCAGAGTTCTGTATGATGTTTATGATGAATTAATGTTAATATATGTGTCCCCGTTGATAAGAAGGCGAAACTTATGAATGATGTGGGGATAATTATAGTTTAACTTCTGCATATTTTTTGGAGATGATTACTACGGCAATGGGATTGAAAATATCACGGCTTTCCCAGCACTACGCTCATGCACCCTCCTCATGACAGTCAGACCACTTCCGTGACGTCACAGCCACTAGAGTATTTTTAGATTTCTACCAAATTTTGACTAATTCCAAAAATATTTTGATTTACATTCACATTTAGCTTGTGGCATTAAAAACTGCTTTAGTTCTTATATAATTTTTCTGGATCTTAAAGTAAAATAACCAGAACTTCAATAACAAAAATAAGCAACAAAATAATTTAGGCTTTTAATTTAAGGTCTATGACAAAGAAATACGCAGGGTTTTTTTGGGGGGTGCAATTGTCCCTACTGTATTATTACAAAGTAGTTTTTTTATTACAGTTACAATTAGTACAAAGCTATTAAAGCATGTGCTTTGCACCATATTCCACATTTTAAAAGAAGAAATCAACCCTCATCACCTTAATCCTTCTTTCGCCATATGAGATCAAAAAAGTTATAGAGTCCTTTACCAACAAATACCAAGTCTTTGGAGTTTGATGACATACCTATACCTATTATAAAGGCAGTAAATTATTATATATGTAACCCCCTCCCAGATATAATAAATGTATTTTTTAATGAAGGGTACTTTCCTTCCTACCTGAAATTGGCCCACATCAACCCTATGCATAAAAAAGGTCCTCTGACTGATTCAATGAATTACCGTCCAATTTCAGTTCTCCCCAGTTTTTCAAAAATTTTAGAAAAAACGTTTTACATACGCCTAATGCAGTTCCTTGAATCTCAACAGCTGTTACACATAACACAACATGGTTTCAGAAAGAATAAATCAACAACCACTGCTATTTTTCAGTTATTAAATCAAATCTATAAAGCCATTGACAGCAATAACACCACAATAGGAATTTTTTTATGATCTGAGCAAAGCCTTTGACAACATAAACCATGAGCTACTTTTCCCGAAACTAGTAAGAATGGGTGTAAATGGTAATGCCCTAAGCTGGATCAAATCATTCCTGGAAAACTGGGAGCAGTAAGTTAAATACACTTACAATACAATTCAGGGCCCAAAATATAGCTTGTCCTAACCACTCCCAGTTCATAGGGGAGTTCCACAGGGCTCAATACTTGGCCCTCTACTTTTTATAATCGACATAAATGATCTTCCTTACTCAATAATTTCGCCAAGTAAATTGCTCCTCTATGCAGATGATACATCCTGTCTACTTGAATCAAAAGACATACCACAGCTCATTGACCTGAGCAATACTTCCATATCTGACATGATACAATGGTGCCATTCAAATGGCCTTAAAATTAATCAGCACAAATCTTTATATTTGCAATTTTGCAGTAAAAGGAATTTTCCATCCTATAGCCACCTACTCAAGATAAATGACTCAACCCTCATCCATTCCCAAATGGTCAAGTTTCTTGGCCTAAACATAAATGAGGACCTGGATTGGTCACTCCACATAAAGTCTATTATGAAAAATATAACACCTGCTATCTACCTCCTTAGGAAGTTAGCCTTCATTGTCTCCCTTAAAACCTTGAACCTATCATTCCATTCAAAAATTCAATCTCATTTATCATATGGCATTATGTTTTGGGGATAGGACCGCCTAACCAAAAAGGCATTTTTCCCTGCAAACGCAGTCCCTAAAGGCCATGCTGCACCTCCCCTCCTCTACTCCTGTCAGACCCTTATCATGAATATACAACTGGGATAGCAGAAGCGGTTCTGGGTGACTGTAGCTCCATCTATAGTTGCGTTAAGCTATAATGTAATCTTTATAACATATATTATATAGAAAAATGTATCCTGTGCTTCTAATTATTTTATTTCACAACTTATGGCTTTATCTCATAATACTTATTTCACATTAACTGTTTTTGTTTCGTTTTGACAGGTTTTCGTGAGCAACTGACGTCGCGAGCGCACCATCAGTTTTTCATTTGAATTGTGGGTGTGATTCAAAACAACTTTCTAATCAAGTGAAAAATCTTCCTCTTAGTGAATGTAAAAGGTGCTGTAGTACACAGGAAACTTGGAAAAAGTTTCAAAATGCATAATACTTGTGCAGTTAATGGTCGAAAGTCGAAAGGGTGTAAGTTTTTTCGATTTCCCCGAAGTCACAAGGTAAGTTTCTGTGGACTATTTATTTGATTGTATTAGGTGTTGCATGTGTTGTAATTACGCCTTCATTCTTAATACCATCCCTTTTACATTCATGGTAATCAACGATAAATTAATTTTCCTCTTGTGTCACATATTTGTTATTATGTTTGTCTTGAATGCTTGGTGGTGATAGTCACTGTTAGTACGCTTTATAATATACACTCACAACATTTTGAGTTTATTCCATTCAATGCTCCTACGTAATTTAGGAAATGGTTTAGAGAGTAACGTAACCTGGGGGGAAATCTACTTCAGCAATTAACACCCACTGTTCACATAATCAGTATAACAACAAATCTCATTTATAACCTATTAATGTGAACAGGACAGGGTGAAAATGCAAGTTATGGATGATGTCATTGATAGTAACTCAGGCTCAATGTTGAAGTTACCCAGTTTCAGACATTGTGAATCAAGCAACTAAATATACTTCAAAATTATCGCACTGTAGTTCTAGGTCTGTTTGTCTTATCGTTATCATGCAATATTGACAATGTTTAATGAAATAAGAGTAGGTATTGGTACCAGAAACCATGAACACAATATACAACATGCAAATGTAATAACATCCATGTCAATCATCATTCTCTCTCACTAGCTCAGAAAGGTCCTCACTTTGTTGCATCAGCAATATATAACAAAATCCCTTCTGATATCAAAACTATATCATCATTCTGGAGCAGCTGCATCTGTCAATTAACATGATGACTGTTTCTCCCACGTTACAGGAGGTGTCTTCAGGTCAATCTTCGACCTGAAGACGCCTCCTGTAATGGAGGAGAAACTGTCGTCATGTTAATTGACACACGCAGCTGCTCCGGAAAACCTAGCTCCAGCATGATCAGCCACTGTAGAAGCCTTTGCTCCAACTATATCATCATTCACATCATTTAAGGTCAATTTAAAGAAATTCTTGAAATGGAAAGCATATATTATAGCATTGCTGAATTTTGGAAAGCAGATGTAAATGCTGTAAATAATAAAATGCATTCAGGTAAAATGTACTCATGTATCTCATCATACTCTTATTTGATGATTTCTATGATACTTCGTAACTTTACAGAAATAAAATGTATTATTATTACCACGGTCCATGAGGTTACTGAAAGGTAATTTACCTCTCAGTTAAATGAAAGGTAATCTCCTCAGATGGAATGAAAAGGGTGGTTAATTATAACAGATAGAAGAACACAATTGCGCAAGCCTCATGCTATTTCTTATTAGTTATTATACATTGGGAAAGGAAGAAATCTATAAGAAAGAAAAGAGACGCTTCAGGGACTACTCCAATTCTGATTTTATACAGTAAAATACCATTAGTAGCAGCTAATAGAATAGCTTTTATCACAAAATGAGTTATGAACAAATAGTTAACCAGGGGAAAGAACTCCAAGAAATCAGAAGACATAGGAGAAACTCGGTTCGTTCATGAGACTAGGGTGCTTCCAGCACAAAGTTAGGAAATTACCATGTCCTAAAATGATTAGGGGGGACACAGGCGACCAAACTTTAAGATTCGAAAAGAAGCCAAAGCAATGCAGATGAACCCTTAGGTTGCATGTGTATGGCATTCATAATCATCAATATTCAATAAGTAAAATGGGTAAGTTAGGATGTTGTTGCAGTGTAAGCATGCTTTTATGAAACTATATCACACCTCTTGGCTATACAATAGGTGACGAGATGAGTAACAAGCCTTTGATACTCCCGAGAGAGGAAACCTAACTAAACAGCAGA
The DNA here is from genome assembly GCA_963573305.1 of Pyrrhosoma nymphula. Lineage (NCBI taxonomy): Eukaryota > Metazoa > Arthropoda > Insecta > Odonata > Coenagrionidae > Pyrrhosoma > Pyrrhosoma nymphula. The sequence goes on from OY754329.1 coordinate 92,213,733, forward strand.
TATCATTACAGGCAGTGTAAAGACACGCTAAGATTTTCCTTCGCTATTTTACCTTCAGTTAGGGCATCTACATTTTACTTAATCGTAAAAAGAATGTATTGTATTACCCAAGCTGACTGCTGTCCAAGGAATCTTTTGATAACATGATATGAATAGTAGGAACTTCTCTTGAAACCACCAGTTTGTCCAGACCATCGGTAATTGGTTCCCAATTTTCTTCAAGTCTGTCAAAGTAAAGGTTTTAGAGTACATCACATTATTTCAAAATTATAAAGAGACAATCGGCAGAAAAATCTCAAGCAACATACTTGCGGAAACAGATACGAGTTACTTGGTGTAAGTTTTTGAATTTTCTTTTCATTATTTCTGCGCAAGAAATTGCTTTAATAATGGCAGGCCCCGATCCACTCCATAGAACTACACGTTGATCTTTAAATGCGCTCGACGCAAATCCCAAGACATTCCTTAGCTTGCTCCCCGGCTTCACTTTCATCCAAAGGAAATTTTCCGGGAGACAATCAATTGGAATATCATCCCTTTCTAAAGGAGCCTCCACGCTGGTACCCCTAGTGTAATTTTCCACTATGGAAAAGACATTACATTAGGCACCAGTTGATGGATTAAAATAAGTCCAATTTAAAAAAATGTAAACATGGATTACTTTGTATTGATGTTGCGACGGTGACTGAAAAAACAATCTAGGCTTCCCATGATTTTCCTCTCTGGCACAACACCAGCATCATTTTTCCTATGCTGTTTCCTTGCAGGTCACGGGGACTGATTCCATTACAATTAATTACTTATAATCCGGCATCACCATTATGAACACAACCAAAACATTACACCGGAAAGAATTGAAGTGTGTACACGAGAAATACGAATAACACGTGGCGCCCTCAAGGTTTTTTTGGGGCACGAATTGCGTTGCGTGCCTGTTTCGCGTGATTTGAATCATTTAAATCACGCGATTTAAATAGTTTCAAAATGCCGAAATGCCATGTGTGTGGGGGTTCGGAGTTCGTCCAAGAGGAAGGGTTTTTATATTGTTCCGAGTGCCAAACCCAATGCAAGGTGAGTTCATATTGCAGATGTTAATATCAAGATGGAATTAAGTTGTTGTCATTGCTTTTCTTTATATGTTGCGAATTAGCGGGAGATTATTTTAAGCATATTCATAATTCATCTACTACAAGTCAGGTGATCGAAGGAATATAACAAACTTTAGACCTATTGTTATACAGTCTGGGCTGGCTGAGGTTTATGAAGCTCTGGTCTTGGACCATCTATACTTTTACCTGAGGAGATATATCTCGAACAATCAGCATGGCTTTTTTCGGGGTCGATCCACCATCGCAAATATTCTTTCTTTTCTTCAAGGTCTTTCAAGAATTTATTATGTCTGTATTTCTTGTCTCTTGTCAAGTTGACTGTATGAAACTAGCAGGTTATGGAATAGGTGGTCAACTTCTGAATTGGTTAGGTAGTTACCTAGGAGGCCGTGAATTAATCGTCAAATGTGACGGTGCTCTCTCAGTACCATTTCGTGCTTTGTCTGGCGTTCCTCAGGGCTCGCACCTGGGTCCATTGTTGTTTAATATATTTATAAATGATAAAAATAGTGTACTGGCGGCCAAAAGTTTTATGTTTGCTGATGATCTGTAGGTTTTTACCAGGGTTCTCTCTACATCTGACCAAGAGAATCTTCAACAGTCTCTTACCCACATAGAATTATGGTGTGCCAATAATACTATGGAACTAAACGTCTCGGAGTGCCATGTTGTTTCTTTTACTCGTCTGTTGCACGTTTAACTACCATATTGGTGAATTGTCTCTGGATAGAGTGGATAAAATCAAGGACTTTGGTGTTATATTAATGTCAACGTTAAAATCCAGCTGAGCACATTGACTGGGTCATGTCCAGATCCTACTCCCTCTTGGGCTTCATTTTCAGAATGACTAGAAACTTTAGGTCACCACAGTCCCTTGTCCACCCTGTATTGGAATACGGATCCCCCATATCAGCTGGGTCACATTGACTTGCTAAATAAGGTCCAGGTCCGCTTTTTGCGAGTTTTGGGGGTTCGTCTGGGCCATGGCTACCTTGGAGTGCCGGTGGATGAGTTGGAGCAGCAGTTTAATCTACACCCCTTGCATCTCAGACGTCAAATTCATGATCTGATTTTCCTATACCAGTTGATAAATGGTGGATTGTCCAGATCTCCACCAGATCAACTTTTCCACACCGAGAGGAACAAGATCCATGGATATGTTTGATCGCCCTATCTTAGCAACTAGCTACGCCTATAATAGTGGTCTAGCGAGACTGCAGCGACTGGGGAACAAAGTTGCTTCAAGAATTGATTTTTTCAACTATTCACTATTGTCATTCTGGAGGAGAATTACCACGACTAACTACTTAAGCTGACTTTTTTCTTTGGGATCCCTCCAATTTACTGTGTCAATTTATATTAGGCTATTTATTTTTGTTACATACTTGGATATAAATTGTGCCAATGTAGTTCCATGGTTATATTCTGTTGATAAAGTGTTAAATCTTATTTATTGTTGTTGTTTGATTATCTTGAACTCATTTTTTATGCTATCTTGAAATAGTTATTGTTGCATGCCTTGTATATACAAATTGTGTTAACCTTTGGAAGAAAGAAAAGAATAAATAAAAAAATAATTTTAAAAAATCCATGGTGCTGCTTCTACAACTATGTAAAGGAGTATTTAATGGGATATGAGCCCCCTTGCTACAGTTGATTACATCACAAACATTGTTTGGGAAATAGACCAGAAAACACAGGTTTGAAGTGTCTTTCTCCAAGAATAATTACCGATTGAAATATCTGTGCCTAAAACCCTGGTTAAGTGCACGATGCTTGTACCCGTAAGAGTTCATAAATTCATCTTGTAACCACAACAACTATGTAGTGTGATTGTGTGAATACATGGCCACGAAAAATCTAATTTCAATTTCGTTCATTCGTGCATCGTTTAACTAGGCCTTAAGATGGTATAGAAAGGAGCATTCAGCATATAGTTGTAAGTATACCTGTATGAATTCTACCAACCCCTACTAATAGCATAACTAGCCACCTAATTTCATTACCCTTGTCTTACAATTGAGTTTATACCAAAAATGTCCCGTTGAGGTTTTAACGCATTTATTAATGACTGCATCCCTAGGCTGCCTTATGCTTTTAATGACCCACGAATTTAAATTACTTTTTCAGCTCCATGTTTATTTTCATTTCAAATTCCTTAGTTCTCTCCGTATGTTTCTCTTACTATTCACTTAGAAACAAAAACAAACAATCTTCATCTTGATGGTTGGTTTGATTGGCCAGACAAGAGCTCACAAAGAAGTAATATGTACTAATGTAGGAGTGAAAGCTCTTGTTGGGACTTCATCTACATCTACATACTACCCCACAAGCCGCCTCGATAGGCGTGTGGCGGGGGAGTTAGGACACCAGCCGTTTAAATATAAAAAGGAAACGCTCTAATGAAATTACGCCTAGCATTTATTAAAGTCCCTTATTGTTCGGGGGAAAAACGAATCCCCATACCTATCCGTTCGGCAAAATATCTCTCTTAATAGGATAACGTTTTCCAGGATTTCTTCTTCATTTTCTTGCCTTACTGTTATATCCTAAGTGTATGATAAATACATGTTGGCCATCCCTTCTTGAAAACTGGGAAAACTCCTTGAAATTGCTACTGCCTTGAAAACTCTAGGAATATTCTTGGTTATAATTTTGGAATTCCTCCCTAATTTTCCATTTTTATTCTTGTTCAGAGAATTGCAAGGGTAATTTGCAGAATCACAAACTTGGTCCCACAAAGTTTTAGAAGGCATCACACTATTTCACATCAAATTATAGAATTGGTACTGCAGCTAATAGTTGATCCATTCTATTTCAACCTATTTCTTTTGATTTTATTTATTTTATATATGTTGAGGGCTAGCATCCTGCTATGGGGTGCGTCCACTGGGTTGAAGATGGTGGATTGACATGTAAATGTATGGAGGGTAGCAGCAATATAAGAAAGTTGACTCAACGAATTAGCAGTTGTAGACAAGAAGTGGTGGTACCTAGAGGGGATAGGTGGCCATCCTTGGGTAAAACAGCTCAATCTTGGTATATAAAGAAGAATGTTTGTCTGTCATTTGTCTATTTGTTTTTTATACAAATCTACAGTTTCACTCTGATCGTGCTGAAATTTTGCAGACTAATAGTTCAAGAAATGAGGAAAAATGTAGGCTATTTTAAAAAGATCTCAGGGCCCCAAAAGGTCCCAAAAAGGGGCTGGCCCTTTGGTACGCTGCATATTGGGTTTTGTGCAGTGGTTTAATTTTTTGCTTTTTAAAATTACTTCCACTCAAGATAGAAGGTTGGGACACTGCTCAATTGTCTGGTGGAAAAAGACAAGGCAGATTACTGCAAGGAATAAACTCAACCACCTGCAAAGAATGGCCTGCATGGGTATCAAGGGAGCCATGAGGACAACCCCCACGCTGGCCCTCGAAACCCTACTGAGTCTCGCACCACTTTACGTGGAAGTCGAGACTCAAGCTAGGATGGCGGCCTATCGTCTCAAGAGACAGGGACAATGGAGTGACTGGGGAAACCTCTCCGGTCACAGACAACTATGGACGGAACTTAATGAGTCGAACGCCATTTGTGAAATGGGTACAGACGACATGACAGTTGAGCTCAACAAAACACCACCTCTCTTCAAAATCCACTTTTCTACAAGGGAATGGTGGGTCAAGGAAGGAGGTAAAGACAATGGAGCATATGTCTGGTTTACAGATTGTTCCAGGAAAGAAGGAAGAGCAGGAGCAGGGGTTCACTGCCGCCGACCTGATAAAGGGCTCTCAATTCCTTTGGGGGAGCACGATACAGTCTTCCAGGCAGAGGTCTACGCTTTGCTGACCTGTGCCCATGTTGCCAAGGAAATTTTCCGAAAAGGCAGATCAATTCACGTATGCACTGAAAGCCAAGCAGCTTTAAAAGCTCTCATATCTCCATGGTGCAGATCAAGACTGCTGCTGGAATGCCGGGAAGCACTCGACTCCCTCAGCAGACAGAGCAATGTAGAACTTTTCTGGGTCCCTGGCCACACAGGCATAACCGGAAACAAGATAGCGGATGAACTAGCAAAGGAGGGCTCGAATAGCAACCCAATTGGACCAGAGCCTTTCATTCCAATCGCACCCTCTTCAGGGATTTTAAAGATCAAAGAGTGGAGCCTAGCTCAACACTCTAAGATCTGGCAGAATGTACAGGGGCTTAGGCAAGCCAAGCTCCTGATAGAAGGACCCAGACCAGGGATGGCAAGAAAGCTTCTATCACTGGACAGGAGACAACTTCGTACGATAGTGGGACTGCTCACCGGACACTATCAGGTTATGAGGCACCTCCATCTGCTGAGAATCACAGACTCTGCAAAATGTAGATGGTGCGAGGAAGAGGACGAAACAACATCGCACGTATTCTGCAAGTGTCCCGCTTTGATGAGGACTAGAGTTAGGCATTTTGGCTCTCCATCTTTGGAACTAGATGAAGTCAGGGGTATCCCCATAGAGGACATGTTATCCTTTAGCTGGGCGACTGGACTCTATGGGTGAATACAGACATGGTGGTTGGCACAATGGACCATTAGGTCTAAGTGCCTTAGCTCCTCCTTGGAGGAACTCCACCTTTCATCTAATCTAATCTAATCTAGAAGGTTGGGATTTTTTTCATCGGATTGCTGAATAAATGAAGTTTCTAATTCTTTCAATCGATTTACTTTTACACTTCGTATTTGTCTGAATATCATGTTTTCAGCTGAAAAATCTCACATTTTTCTCTGAAATAATAGCATATTTCCTTGTGTAATACCTTCCTTCATATCCTTTGTATTACTTTCGATAAGATTACAATGTTTTAGAAATCACATGCAGAAAACACCGATGAATACTTGCAAATTATATTTTAATCTAATAAAAAACTAATTGGGCCCAATTTAGAACAGTTTAGACCTTTTAAATTATATTATCAATTACAAATTTAGTTTGATGATTGTTTTATTTAATTTACAGGGCTTGAATTGTCTCTTTCTTTTTGTTTCTTCTCTTGCTAATACAATTATCACGGTATTAAAAGTTCAATATTGCAATTATCGTTCTCCCGTTCTCTCAACTCGTGCCGTTCTCTCCAGTTTCGTCTCTCTCTCTCCTGCTTTCCTATAGCTTCCCCTGCAGAAACACCATTTTGGGAGTTCTTCCTGTCACCTTTGGGCAATTTGACTCTGTTATATCTCTTTAGTTCACTTTTTCCCTCTCATCTCGCGTCTGATTCGTTCAATCTCCTCTTTCTACTTCCCCCACATAATTCTCTCTCCTTGCATCCGTAGTTACCCACTTTGTTGCTTTGTTTATTTCTTTCCAGCTCGTTTTTGTTCTTATCATCGTTACTATTGATTTCTTTGTGTCCTGACTCCGCATTGTTATCATAATTTTATCATTGAATTTATTTATTTTACTCTATTTAATTTGTCTTCCAGGCGTTAGGTTGTACTTGATAACCAGAGATTTGATTTTCAAACGATATTCATGCCTCTAGCATTTAGATATCACGTTTTCCTGCAGGACCATGATAGCACATAGATAGGTAGATTAAGCTTCGTGGTGGGCTGCCCCTATGGGAGTCCCAAGGCACTTAGACCTGTCGGTCCATTGTGCCATCCACAATATCGCCTCATCACCCATAGAGTCCTATGGCCTTGCTGAAGGCCAGGATGTCTCTTATTGGGATGTCCCTGATTTCCCTGGGATCCATAAATGCAGTCCCAAGGTTTCTCATACGAGTCCTGGAAATTGAAGGGCATTCTCAGAGAATGTGTTATGTAGTTTCATCCGCTTCTTCGCACCATCTAGGTGAATCAATTATTCCCATGAGGTTGAGGTGCCTATTGACTCTGTAATGACCTGTCAGTAGTCCAACTATCGTCCTAATGATAGCACATAGAAAGAAAGTATGTATAAGAAGGGCCCTGAGTCCCAAAGGCCCTATGATAGATTATTTTGGGAGGTAATCGATAAATTCAGTGCATATTTACAACAAGTATACTCTTCAATGTCTATTCTCAAAGTAGCTCTCATAGGGGCACTGCATGTATATGAGAGAACACTTACGTAGTAAACGATACATATAAAGGAATTAAATAGACTACACACGCAATTAAATGTGCAAGAGTACTTATGTGCAGCGAGTAGTAATGGTAATGATTCCTCTGTTACTACAAGAAACACAGCATTGTTTATTGTCATTTAATACTCAGATGTATTACACGTAGTGGAACCATCTGCCTCTCATTACGATTTTGTACTGTTTTTTAGACTAATTCCCACATCATAAACGTTACAAGTTATTTATATATGTTTAAAAGTGTTAAATTGCAGTTAACTTACATTCACTCATTTTTGGGTTTCCCGTACATGAAAGAGGACCAACAGTAACTCATCTCTCTGTGCACCTGAAAATGGTCAGCGTGTCTCCTACAACTAACACAATGTGCGAGATAGGTTACAAACTCCTCAAATGACCATGCTGACAGTATTCTTCAGGCTTTGTGGTTTTCTTATAGAATAAGTTCAATGTTTTTCACACCTGTTGAATTTCAACGAGTACCATTGGCTAATAATGCTATAAAAACACATGAAGATGCTGTGGCTTGATGCATGGCTGCCGCCAACTAATAGGCAGCTAGTAACCCTGAAGAGGGGTCAGCAGCCCTCCTTCATATGAGTGAAAGTGGAGGCTGCTTGGGTCCGTACAGTGACTCTCATTACACTGTAAGTTGGGTAGGTTATTTACCTAAATGGCTGTAGTACTGCAAGTTGGAAGGCAACGGGAAATACCAACTTATTATCCTGAATAAAACAGCTCTTCAACTTCTCTCTCGTATATGTGTTGTAATTAAAGGTGTCATGACATTGTCTCAAGTAAAATATTCTGGATGTAAACTGAACCCCCATTTGTATCTCCAGGGGTGCCCCCACCTACTGGAGAGGGTTCATCAGTCAATCAAGAACAGTAAGCAGCAGTTTAGGGTTGGTTCCTGGAATGTGAGATGGCTTCAAGGCTGTGGACAACTTGAAAACCTAAAAATTGAGATTAGTAGAATGGGTCTGGATGTTTTAGGTAGGTATCAGTGAAATGAAAAGGCCTGAATAATGGGACTTCTGGAGCAGCAGCTACCAGACTGATTGTTCACTCTGGATCTACGAATGGAAATGCAAGCGTTGAATAATAATAATATTTTAGTTTAACGTGCTTTGATGGCTAAGGTCATTTTGCCCATACTGTCTCTTCTAGCAGATAGGGACAAGAGCACTCGGATGAAAAATTGGATCACCCCTCTAAATTCCAGCCGAGCCTAACACTGCTTAACTTTGGTGACTGATTGGGAACCAGTGTTTCCATCGTGGATTGCCTGCAGGTTTTGGATTAATACTTAGGAAAAGTAGTGGTACGCAAGTGAAACACTATCTTAAATTACAGCAAAATGATAATTATGGTTAGGTTCAAAAGAAAATAAAATACACTGTAAAAATATGCATGCCCACATCTGATTACAAGAATGACAAAGTTGAAGGTATGCACCACAGAATAGAAGGAATGTGAAACAGGATGAAAACTAGATTATTCTTGGAGACTGGATTGTGGTTGTATTAGAAGACCAAGAAGGTGAGACAGTAGGGAAGTATGGTTTGGTATAGTGGAACAATAGAGGAGAGAGACTGATGAGTTCTGCATACAAAATGGCCTTGTCATAAAAAACAAATTGTTCGGCAACTAGCTGTGAAGAAGATACAGACATGTAAAATGCCAGGAGACAGAAAATGATTCCAAATTGATTATATAGTAGTGAAACATCATTTCAGAAATCAAGCAAAATATTGCAAGAGATATTGCAGGTGATCTCCTGGTGCAGATATTGATACATAGTTATCACAACTTAGTCATGATGAAGTGTCAGCTTAAGTTTCAAAAAAACTGAAAAGATCAACAAATAATCGCTGGCTGGTGAAAAGACTGAAGGAAACCACACACAGATTGGCCAATTAAGTCTATGCTAGGCAAAGCTGAAGAGGATGGAAACAATGCAAGATCAAACAAAGAGAGATGGCTAGAGATTATAAAATAAATCCTTAAAGCAGCAGAAGTGAAAATAGGGATGCAAAAAACAGATAATCGGAGGCCATAGATTATTTAGGGAATATTGGTCCTAATGGATGAAAGAAGAAATTACCAAAAATAGACTAAGAGAACAGAGGAATAGAATAGGCTGTAGGCAATTGAGATTTTGGTATAGAGGAGAATGGAGAAAGTGAGGTGGATGGAAAGGAAGACAAACAAGGAAGTCCTTGGTATGGTGGATGAGGAAACTTCTGGAAGAGAGAAGGAGGCAGAGAAGGTGGTTGGAGCAGGTAATGAGAGGTGAAGGGATGCTGAAGGCTGTGATAGCAGGAAGGATGTTGGGCAAGCAGGGAAGGGAAAGGGAAAAGGCTTAATGTATGGGATGAAGAGGGTGTATGCCTAGATGAAGAAGGGAATTGTGTTAGTAGATTGAGGCCTTCACCTGTGAAAACCTAGATGACTTTTACTCTCTTCCATTTGATTACCCCAATCAATGTAAACTACCAACCAACTACTGTGCAATGCACAACAATCTCCTTGAAAATGTGATTTTTCTCCCAGAAAATGTGGAGTTCTCTTTGACTATGAAAATAGAAAATCCAATGAAACCACACCAAGTAAAGTGCTGGTGATGGTGGCTTCTTGCTTCCTCTCCTAAGATGCTATCAATAACCCTTACCTGTGCCATAAAATTAATGGATATAATAATAATATTTTATTTCACCGATTAGCTTTGAATACCGGGTGGAGGGTGGCGCCCTGCGCGGAAGACCCGCTTATCCACTGTGAAGACTCATCTCACTTGCATTGATGGTGCAAAGCATCTGTGGCTTCACATTAACTGGTCAAAATTCCTGCCAAAGCATGCCTAAGACGTAGTTTTCCCAATCATTCAGAAAAATATATACTTTGGGCATGCAGAAAATGTGCTTCTAGCAATGCTTTTTGATGAGATGAAAAGGGTTAGAAAGGTGGCTGTTCACGTGAAAGAGCCACAACGTCCAAATTCCTTTGTTCTTTTCCAAAAAATTGATCCAGCTTTTAGGTCAAAAAAGGACTTCCATATACTCGTCTTCCTAACCAAACCTTAGGTACTTAAGTGCAAACTAGAGTTCACATTAACATTGTTCTTCCTTTAGCTATGTGGTAATTAATATTTTCCCCAGCAGAATGTGTTTGTGACCCCCCACGTCTCCACGCAGCTCCATGTGCAAGAGGAATGACTGGCTTTCACCTAAAACCCTATAATTCAGCAAAAACCCCTTAATTTTCTTCAAAAATTATTGTAGTTATTTGAAAAAATAAAGAAACATAGTGACGGACAACTGTTGGAGAAATATTGACTTCTCTGTTAATTCAATCTTACAATTTAAAAAAAAAACCAGGAGAAAATCAATATAAATGGCCCCAAAATGGCGATTTTTATGACATTTAAAACTTCAGGAGGGGGGGGGAACACCCCCTAAATATAAATATTGTTCGAATTTTCTGTGGCTAGAATCACACCTTTTCCCAAAATTTCAAATTGAAATTTAAAAAAAAATTCAATGTAGGTACCCTAATGCCCGTATGTACGTATAAGGTATAAAATTCCACTTTTTTGGAATTCTGTCTATTTTCAGATTGAAATTTTTTCGTAAGTTTTCTATTAACTGTAATGGTGTTAATTTTTTCGAGACTTTTTGGTGCCATTTGTTTGGTGCTGTATTTTGAAGTAGGTGGCACCAAGGTGAGCCCCTGAAGCTAGGTGTCTCAGCATTCCCTGTAGCATTTGTGCATTTAGTTCTTTTTAACTCAGAAAACCTATAGTTATCCACATTAATAACTGGTCAGCTGGTGCACAAATGATCCAAAATGTAAATATCCTTAATCTATTTTTTATTTGAGTACCTTTCTCATATATTTTAGGGTGTTTCAGAGCAAGTATTTGATTCGTGGAAGGTTGGAGCCCAGCATGAAAGCAGAATAACGATTAGTCAACAGCAAAAATCAACAACTGAAGGTTCGTAAAATAGAAAAAGTAAATCATTTGATTTTTCATTTGTGCATTCTTGATTCTTAGTTTTCCAGTTTTGTTTCAGAAGATAATTGGACCACCTGGGAAGCATACAATTATGTACTCAAAGGAATGGTTGATGAGCTTCTGATATTGGGTGCCTCACCTGATTTAAAAGCAGTTGTGTTTCAGTTGTGGGCTCAGTATCTTCAAAGAATTGATGTGGCCTTCTTGAAAACTGGAAAAAAATTGCCAAAGCTGGGAGCATCTTTCAATGAAAGGTATTTGTTTTGTGAAGTGAATATGAAAAAAAGGGGATGCTAATTCTGAATAAAATAAGGAGTAACTCGTTGAGAGCAAAGTTGTGCTCAGGGTCTTGGACCACACCTGTTTTTAAAGTATTTTTTATTCCATTTTGACTGTGGATGTAAGTATTTTATGTCACATAACTATTATCTGTTGAATTTATTTTTGCCACTGAGGGCTGGGTGTAAGAAATAGGTCTGTGATGCCATGTAAGGGTTCTAACCAATCAGAAGGCTGGAGACGATGATCCCTTGACCTTATGTGTCATTTTCTCTCAAGACTCCATGGTGAACACCTAAGTTTCTAGAGTGCTCTGTTGTTAAGTTTGGCGGCCAACATTTTCACCCTATAACAATCAGTGGTTTGTGCTTGTATAGAGCAGTAATTTGTTGTTCAGAAATCAAATAAGAAGGATTACGCGTCCAGTCTGAGTTTGGGCCGATCACCCCTTCCCGGAAATGTGCACGTCTTATGTCGACGCGTTCGGTCTGACTTTTCACCTTTGTCTCCTCGGTCTCCCCTTCTTGAGCCAATGCTCCACCTTTTTATGTTCCTTCCTAAACCCATAATCCCCTGCACGAGAGTCGTCTGCTCGACTCACCGACAGGAGTGACAGGGTGTACATTATTTGAACTACTAATCTTCGTTCCACATATCTTTCATTCACTCTTTCACATTATTATACACATTCATATTTTTAACACAAATAAGCCTCTCAGCTGTCATATAACCGGGCCATCACAGTATTTATAAAGTAAATTACAAGAAATATGTACATGCTGACTTAGTAGAAGTTATTGAGTGGTGGTATTCACAACTCAACTTTATTATTTATTTATGGCCTTTTCTTAGAATAAAAATTGGCAACACTTAGAAATGAAATCTAAATTACACTGCAATTTCCACAATTTATTTCATTGATTATGACCAAGGTTTTGCTGCAAAGTAATATCATCATACTACGAAATCATGGTCATTATCAATAAAGTTCACTGTGGAAGTTGCAGTGCTACAAATTCACCTTTAATAATAATAATAATGCCATCCCTCTACGCCGAATGCAGGAGGTTGCAGCAGTGAAGGAAAGGCTCACCACCAAATACAAACTCTCAGGAACATTTGAAGTTCTGAGCTGTCAGGCAAGAACAAGGTTCTCGCCACGAACATGTTCGCGGTTCATACACTGCTGTATACCTACGGATGCATGAAATGAAACGTCAACAAGTTGCAGAACCTCGATAGGGGAACGAGGAAGATGATGACCATCTATAGAAGTCTTCATCTGAAATCTTCCATCGCCAGATTGTATCTCCCTTGCAATGTAGGTGGTTGAGGACTAATGAGTCTGGAGTGTCTACACAACAGAGTTGTCCTGGGTACGGCATATCCAGTGTTGAAAAGCAGGTACCCCCTGCACAATCTCGTGAGAGAGCACAAGAGTGCAGCAGCAGGGGCGTTTCTCTTCCAGGCGGCAAAGAGGGCAGCGGACGAAACTGGTCTCGACTCCGACCCATCATCCAATGGAAGCGACAATGACACGACCATCTTGTCATTGAAGGCAAACGTCCTCAAGCTCGAAATAAAAAAAGCCGAGCAGAAGGCCTTGCTCAAGCCGCATACTGATAAGCCCATGCATGGAGGTTTCTATCGCAACATCGAAAAGTATGGGTCATTGAAGGACCTGACGTTTGCCTTTCTATGCTCCGCTGGCCTGAAGTCCGAGACCGAGGGTTTTGTCCTCGCGTGCTTGGATGGTGTCATAAACACAGTTGTGTACCGCCACATTATATTCATGGCGGAGGTCGCGGACATGAGATGCAGGGCGTGCCGAGCCCAGCCGGAGACTACCTTTTCTCCAGCTGTAGTTATTACGCCAAGTTAGCGTATTTAGCTCGGCACAACGCGGCCCTATGGGTGTTATACTTTCACCTTCAACACCATTATGGCATCGACGAAACACCTGTGCTGCCCTATGCCCCTGCAGATATTGTATTGAGTCCGTCGTGGAGAACGATAAATGCACCATCTGGTGGAATTACTCCTTCTCCACCACCAGGTACAGTAAAAACCCCCATGCAGCGAAATTTTAAGGAAAGCTCCCTATTTCGAAGTCATTGGCCCGGTCCCGGACCCTTCCAATGGACAATGCACGCAAAAAAAACCTCCCGTAACGAACCTCTCTAACTACGAAAACTCCGTACATCGAAGTCTGCGCTTGGGCCCAAAACATGAAAAGTGCCCCTCTAGAACGAATTATTGAGAAAAAAAAACGTAGCATTCTTCATTTACAGGTAATTTTTCCATAGACATTTACGTAATAAGCAGGAAGTAGAACCGCAGCGCAGAGTACCGCGTCTTAACCCTTCCGCTCCGGGCTTCGAAAATGTTCCCATCCGAGACCTACAGAGCAGAGGGCATGAAGGAAACTTGACGCTCTGGCTCCATGAAGGCTCGTTTACACGTTTCTTATGGTGGGAACCGTCAACTCTGACGGTTTCCACAATAAAAAACGTGCAAGGGAAGCCAAAGCTCCGCTCCGCGTTAGCTTAGCCGGGTGATAGTTGGGTGGATGAGTAATGCACCAAGAGGGGAGGGGGGAATACCAGTGACAGCCGTAACCCAATACAGGAAGGTAATCTGAGATTTCTGAGGGCCTATTCTCTAACTCGAAGCATCGGAGCTTTCTGGCGGAAAGATGCTTCAATAAGCTACTTGCTCCCATTGGTATTCTCTATCATGGAAGCTACAGGAGAAAGTGCCAGCAGAAGCTACCGGTAGCTTATTAGGCTCCCACCTGTATTCTGTAATTGTCACAAAGCTACTCCCAATAAGCCCCAATAAGCTCCCACGGTAACCTCACGAAGCGCGGCCTCCGAATACCCTGCTTAAATATTGGTCATTTTATAACGCTTATCTATCTATAATTATCCAACGCACGAGTATGTTTCTTACTTTTATTAAATGCGGATTCCTTGCACTTTCACTGGGTTACTATGTCATTTTCGCCATTTGCAGGATTTTTCACAAAAAAAATATTAACTGGAGTGACGGAAAGCCATATTTACCTTCGGTAAGTAACGTGATTCCAGCCCATAATGGGTTACTTATTGGGCCGTGGTAACGTGTATCACCTTCGCATTTATTTTGAAAGCTTCATCTTCGTATATTATTTAAATGATTTGAAGCAACTAGTAATTGACGAAAGCAAATAGCACGAATAATATTGAATCATATCATCGACATGAACCCTAATTCCCGAATATATTTACGAACAATCTTATTTCAATTGATCAAAACAGCCAAGATGGACGTCGTGCTTACGTATTCACGAGATTGTTCACGAGATTATGTGAGCAAAAATAAAACATTTTAGAATTTTGTTCGCATGATTTTTAATGCGTGGAATTTTTCGCTAAACACGATGCACGAACATCTTTACCGTCTAAAACGGCATTTTCAGGTTTCACCAGTTTTATCCACGGGAAAAAATGGAGACGAGCTTTCCCATTGGTTCTAAGAATGACGTCACCAGAAATGAAGTTTCCGCGGATTTGGTTTAAAAATGTTCACATACCCGCCTTTCGCCAAACCTCTCTCCACTTCCTATTACGTTCTTGAGAAAGCTCCCGGGAGTTAGAGAATACGGTTGGTAGCCAATTATGGTAGCTTTTTCGAAGCTACTGCATCGGTAGCTTCGAGATAAAGAATAGCCCCCCTGATCTGATCTTGTCAGAGTATCTTTCTGTATTGGGTTACGGCAGGCTGGCTGGCACTGACAGGTATTCCCCCCCTCCCTTCTTGGTGCATTACTCATCCACCCCACCTCATTTGCGAAGGTGCAGGTGGTGAGGATGGAGCTCAATTTTCCCTTTTTAAATCATATCAGATTACTTTTCCGTATTGGGTTACATTCCCGGGACCCCGTGAATGGGAGGAGCTCATTTTTCCTCTAAAATGGTTTCATATTACCTTTCGGTATCTGATTTTATTTTGGGAGAGGCAAGTGGACGGTTATCGTAAGACTGTCCACCTACCTGTGGACAGTGTTCATTCCCGTCGGCGATAAATTTTTTCATGTTTATTTTCTTTGTTTTTCCTTCGTGGAATCGCTCTCATTGGTTGGTGTTCAACCAATGAGAGCGAATTTTTATCTACTCTGTCCCCATCCCAAAGGAAAATCTGGAGTAACCTCTCTACTCGATCCAAATATTGCTATTGCCGTCTTAACCTTGATGGATGTGGTCTGTTAACCGGCAAGTGGTGCGTTTCCTCGAGATCGCCCTAATATTTGCTCGATTGCTTGAGGATACCTTTTTCCCAGAAATCGCAGCCGAAAATGAGGGTGGGCCTCTTACACGAATTTTTTATCTGCCAGCCTTCGAGCCTCGGTCACGATATGAGCGGCGGGCGGCAGAGCAGTATCGCGGCAGGGCGGTAGTGGCCACGAAACGAGCAGTGATTCGACCTAAGATAAGTTTATTATATTCGACCTAAGATATGTTTGTATGTTCATTTACGTATCACTCTCCCAGTTTCCGGTTGGACTGCGCACTGTTCTCCTGACTGCTTTTGGCCTGCGGCTAGCGCCAGGGGGAGCGTGCGAGGTCCTGATTTGTTCTGGGACGAGTGCTGCATGCCTGGTGTGGAATCACCCCGTGACACACTCCCTACATCTACAAAATCTACATAATACCCTGCAAGCCACCTCAGGGGTGTGTGGCAGGGGGTGGTGGTGGCTTGTACGGTACATCGTAGATGTAGATGAAGTTCAGAATCAGAAATGGCATTACATACTGTCAGAAGACAGAACGTTCTCGGCCGACATTTTGCCACAGAATGAGTAGAACGGCACAAGAAAAATTTAATATCTGGGATTGGCGGCGAGCGGCACCTATACCGCTCACGTCTATCATGGCTGGGTTCGAGTGTGTTCCATGTCAAACATTAGGAATATAAAACTCAGCGTTGCCACTCTTACGCTCGCCTACCGCCGCGCTGCTCGTATCATGGCCGAGAAGTCCCTGGAGAGCTGAGTGACCTTGGTTCTTAGCGTGAGTCATCAAGGGGAGGGTATCATTCGCTCGCTTGTTTACGGGGGACGCAGTTGCCTAATAACTTTAAAAACTTGTTGTATGACAAGGCAAAGGTGTGGGGTGCAATTGGGGGACAGCGATTGGCCGCGCGACAAGTACAAGAACTGGAATTTTCCACCCCCCTAACTTTCTCATTTTCTGTCACCGGACAACTTTGAGTGACTCAACTGTATGCACCTGCCCTAAGCGCAACTGAGAGAATTCTGTGAATATTAATACAACATAGGTCAGTGTTGTTCCAAAATGAACAAGGGCAAAAAGTTGTGGTTTTTCACGGCAGCTGAAAAACTTAAAAGTGCTTATAAAGTCATCAAAGACGCTTAGGAAGTAGGAAACCGCGCTGCCGGACGAAAGCATGATGTTCCGGAATCATGCATTCGAAGATGGAGGAAGGATAAGGTTGCACTATTCCATACCAATAGGGACAGAAGGTCTTTTCGGGGAAAATCTACGAGCTGTGACAGGACATGCGCGCGCGTGCCGCCGTACTGCGACGCCCGTCTCACTAGTAAGTCAGCCGTTTTTATGTAAATCATGAAATTTTTTTATTTTGTCATTCATTGAAGATTAGGGTTCATGTCGATGATATGATTCAATATTATTCGTGCTATTTGCTTTCGTCAATTACTAGTTGCTTCAAATCATTTAAATAATATACGAAGATGAAGCTTTCAAAATAAATGCGAAGGTGATACACGTTACCACGGCCCAATAAGTAACCCATTATGGGCTGGAATCACGTTACTTACCGAAGGTAAATATGGCTTTCCGTCACTCCAGTTAATATCTTTTTTGTGTTAATATTTTCATACTGAGTTAATTGCCAACCTGAAGTAATGCACTTGACTTTTTGAAATGTGGGACAGGGAGACAAGGAGTTTCATTTGTTAGTCCTTGCATGCTCAGTGTGCCGCTGTTCTCTGAAAGCAGTGGGGCTGGGCATACATGTTTAAGATAATCTGATGGTAAATTTTCTAGCTCAATCCTCATATGGTGTTAAGGGTGCTTTCATATAGGTACTCTTTGGCCAGAACTGGCCATGCTGGAGGCTGCTTCCAATCTGTTAGATGGAGGATCTGGTGCCTTCCTGGTTGAATTATGTATGATTTAATTCTGGAGTAAGAAGTTCAGGTACTGACATTTCATTGGGAAGGTTAGTCTGAGCTGAATTCTGAACTGGTTGGAAACCCAAGACAAATTTACTCATACTGTTAGATGAAGAATGGGAATTCTTGCAAGAATCCTTGCTTGTGTTTATTCACATCCACATTGCATTGGGATAATTATGAAAGGTGACCTAGCTTCTTTTGCCATTGTAGGGATGCAAACATACTGTATTCATGGCCTGCCAAGAGTAAATCAAGGAAAAAAAAATGCAAGAGCAAGGCTGCTGATCTCAGTTCTGACATCTCCTCAGTTTCAACCTCGAGGGCACGGTCCAAGGCCAAAGTATGTTCTTAAATATATTTCTTAACTTAAGTCATTTATTGATGCTGCAAGCATGTGTGCATATTAATGAATGTTTATTTGCAGCGAGCATTCATCATGGCTCAGCATGATAAGGACTCGACATTGTGTTCAGATATCGAGTCATCACTTCATTCTGATCAACTGTCAGTATCCTCAGGTGTCAGCTATTCCTCATCAACAAAACTTCTTTTCAGGTAATTATAGCCCTTATTTTAATGACATTAAGCACTAATTCTTTTCTTCTTTTTATTTGTCTCAAGTTTTGACTGTCCACTTTTGCATTTTGTTCATAAAATTCATACTTCCTATTCGACTTCCAATAAATTTTGGAAAATCACAGTGTATTGTTGTTTAATCACGTGCTCATCATGAGACATTTACCTGGGTGTTTATTTCTCCCTGAAGAATATTTTTAGTTCTTAAGCTCCCTTTCAGATGCTAAATTGTGCATACTCCATACTCTATAGTTCTCCATGTAATACATTATTAACATGTAAGCAGTGGTTATTGTCAACTTTCCATCAATTGGAAATATTTAAGCATTTCAAAATATTGCATAATGTAATTTTATCTACTAGAGTGCATGGAGTTATGCTGTGTTGTAAAGTTTATAGTTTCCCTAAGTACATACATAGATATATGTATGTATTAGGGTAAGCATTGATTGTGAGCTTATTAAATGGTTCATCCAACAAATGAGTTTACAACCTCATGAGCCACTTAGTGGAGCAGAGTGTACCTGTGGTAAGTTGGTCACTAGTGTGGGTTAATTCCTAGTTAACCAGTAGTGTGTGTCTGAAAATTTGCAGTTTTTCTTGAATGAGGGTCTAGAGCTCCTCATCAGAAAAACATCAGCTGGTTGAGTGATTGAGACCTGAGGTTTTTATCACTTGACTTGTGGAGTAAGCCAATTAAGATGAGTTTTCTGTGTTTTGTGGGATTGTTCAGAGTGTGTTTTGCCCTTCCCGTAATAGTAGAGCGTGGTTTACAACCCTGTGAGCCATTTAATGGAGTGGAGTGTGCCAGTCGTAAGTTGGTCACTGGCATGGGATAATTCCCCACAAATCACTAACATGAGTGGAGCCTGTTAGTGTTACCCTCTGACTAGGAGGCAACCACTCTTCTTATGAGAAACACTAATGGGTAATGTGTTTGAGTTATGCCTCGGTGCTGTGTGCCTTGTTGCCCGTTGAGTGCATCCCCGGCATAGGTTAATCCCTCAACAAACCCCCTCTTTTTTAACCCCATTCTCATAGAAAGGTAATATTTATGGCTATTTGCATCATTACCTTTATTATTTACATGTAGGCATAAGAGCTCACCACATTGTTAATAATATCGTTGTCGACTTCCAACTTAGATCTTACAGGCTCTTTACTTATTGTCATACATCTTGCCTTTTTTGTCAATATTTTCATATTATGTTTCCTGGAGGATTGTGCAATCTTCATCAGCAGTCTCTGCCATTTATCTTCTTTCATTTCTTGCAATTGATCTGGTGGTCTTTAGTGAGTCCTCTTGTCTTATCCCTATATCTGTCTTCAGGGGTCCTAAACATTTTCCATTCACTTTGACTGTCACTTCGTTGTCTGTGTATATTGCTCTTTTCAGGTTTCTTATATATTCTGGCACTTTATTCTTACGTAGTGTAGTCAATACATCTTTTTAATAAGTCAGTTGGATGTTTTTTTCTAGGACTACGAAGCATAACAAGCAGTCTTATTAAATTCTATAGCCTTTTCGACTAACTGTTTTATTATAGGTATTGATAGTGTCAGAGCATGATCTTCCACTATGAAAGCCTTGTTGTTCATCTGTTAGTGTTATTATTTGATTTATTCTCGATGTTATTATTTTTTATGCTATCTTAAGTCCACTATCAATACTTATAATGAAACAGTTAGTCGAAAAGGCTATAGAATTTAATAAGACTTCGTGTTTATGCTTCGTGTTTATGCTTCGTAGTCCTAGAAAAAAAACAAAAGTCGAAAATGAAGGAGGAGACTCTTTATAAACCTTCACCAACTTTGGATGAATTTCCGTTGGCGATAAACCGTCCAAAACGAAGAGTTTTATGACAGCACGATACTCCAGTTTATCCATTTTAACAAAACACGTACGACAATACTAATTTGATAAGCCGTGTCAACAATACTATGCGGTAACTCAAGTTGAAATTTGAATTACATTGTTGCAAAACGTTTACAAACATAATAAAACCAAAATTTCATTGGTACTAACAACATCTCTGTGTAAGGCTGAGAACTTTTCACCTCACCCTCGTAGTGTGTCCAACTTTGGTTTTTGTTGAACAAGGGTCTACATATCCTCATCAGAAAAAAACACCAGCAGGTTGAGTGATTGTGACCTGAGATTTCTACCACTTGGCTTGTGGTGCAAGCCAATGAATTAGAGTTTTCAGCATTTTGTGCGATTTTTGTGTGTTTTGCCATTCAAAAAGTCGTTGAGGGTGGTTTACCACCTTGAGAGCCATTTGATGGAGTGGGATGTGCCTGTCGTAAGTTGGCCACTGTTGTAGGGTTATTCCCCGTACACCACTTACATGAGTGGAGCCCGTTAGTGTTACCCTCTGACTAGGAGGCAGCCACTCTTCATATGAGGAACACTAATGGGTAGTGTGTTTGAGTTATGCTTTGGTGTTGTGTGCCTTGTTGTCTGTTGAGTGGAACCCTGGCAACCCCTGTAAACCCCTTATCAAACCCCTTTTTTAACCCAGTCCTCATAGGACATTACAGGTAACATTTACAGCTATTGGAGTCATTACCTTTTTTATAACCATATTAATGAGCAAGAGTCTATCTTCAAATACCTCAGAATAAACATTATAAGTTATGGCATGGTTAGAGGTCAGGTGAAACATTAAGCATTAAAAGCTACTAAAGTTTCGGGTTTATTGAATAGTATCATATGGAAAAACAAATATTTAAGCAAGGAGGTTAAGACAAGAGTATATAAATCTGTTGTATGACCAAGTTTTACATATCGAGCTGAGACATGGTCAGAAGCGAGCAATTTAACACAAATGCTAGACACAGAGGAGATGAGAACACTGAGGAAGATATGTGGGAAGATTTTGAGGGATTCTAGTACGTAGCAAACATATTAGAGAACAACTACAGATACAACCAATAAACAAGTGGACACTGACAAGATGACATGAATGGAACAGTCATATCACATGAATGGATGAAAGTAGAATTGTAAGAATATCCAGAGAAAAGCTACCAGTAGGAAAGAGATCATGGGGCAGGCCTCTTTTAAGAGGATGGAGAGAATCATTCTAAGTTTGAGTAAACAGGTAGCAGCCTTTATACAAAGCAAGAAGAAAAAGGCGTCCATATGGCCTCTATATTATTTATCTTTCATCGTGGGTCATTCCGTGTCAGTTCAAACAAAAATATTGTACAATATTTCAAATTATTTTGCATTTTAAATTTCATGAAATTTGGCATGATGGATGAACTCATTAAAAAGAACCTAGGGTACTTCATAAAATAATTTTTCAGTCTCCCATTGTGGGCAATCAATTAAAAATCTACAAAGTCATGGAAATTTCCTTTCCTGAACCAACTAAAATATTTACTTTATTATTAATCCTAGGAGATTCGATGTGGATACAGGTGTCTTCTTAAATGTCTTGGATTTGGCTTTAATATTACTATTATAGTACTACTATTATATCACACACATTGTGAATGTATTTCTCCTTTGTTTGTAAGGATAGTAAGCATTCTGTTCCAATCCATATTCTTTCCATAATGGTCAAAATATGAACTTATTCTTATATATTTCAGAATAGAGACTACTATAAAGTTAGCTCCTATTTTTTAAAATTGCAATAGAGACCTAATGAGTGTCAATTTGTAATGATAAGGCATCAAGGGCCAGATAGAATACATGCAGGCTTATTAAAAGCTATCATAGCCGACATCCTAGACGTACTATGCTATTTGTTCAATCGAAGCTTAGAAAATGGGGAATTCCCTGCTTCTTTAAAGAAAGCAATTATTGTTCCCCTACACAAAAAAGGCGATCTACGTGATTTATGCAATTACCGACAGATTTCTTTGCTCTCAATTTTTTCTAACTCGAAAAACTTGTAAAAAAGAGACTAGTAAATATTCTGGATTAAAAGAAATATTTTAGTGAAAAGCAATACGGCTTTAGGGTCGGAAAAAGTACGGAAAACGTTCTGGAAAACTTAATGTCCCAGATTTTTCAGTCAGTTAACAGTAACAAAAAAACTGCTGCTGTCTTTATAGATATCCAAAAAGCATTCGATACAATAAATCATATGGTATTGTTGGACAAATTAAGACTGGCAGGAATACGTGGCATTGCTCTGAATTGGTTTAAAAGCTATTTGACTTCATGCTCTCAATATGTGAAGGTCTGCAATATCCAAAGTAGTTATGAAAATATTTGTTTTGGAGTTCCACAAGGATCAGTGTTAGGTCCTATATTATTCTTAATATATATTAATGATCTATGTAGCCTAAATTTAAGAGGTAAATTAACTGCCTTTGCAGATGATCTAGCTTTGACTTATGCTGGTCTGAACTGGGAGGAGGTACAGCAGAACATGCAATCTGATGTAAATCAAATCAGCAAATGGTTTGAAACCAACAAACTGAAATTAAGTGAGAAAAAAAAAGTAATATGTTTTAATATTTGTAATCGTTTCTCCATTGATTTCAAAGTTGTGTACCATTCTTCAAAGTGTACTTATATGAGTTGCAGTGACTGTTTTACACTGGAATTGTTACACGAGTTAAAGAATACAAATGCCTAGGTGTATCAATTGATGAACAACTAAAATGGGAGCAACATATTAAAAATGTCACAAATAGTTTGAAAAATTGTAAAATTAAACTCTATTTTATTTGAAATAAGTGTTCTTTAACTTTTATGTATAAATTATATTATGCCTTTTTACATTCTAGGGTAAATTATGGTATAATAAGCTGGGGCAGTGCTTTTAAAATACAGTCAAACGTGCAGAAACAGCTCTAAAAGCAATAGTTCATACTATAGCCAGAGTAAGTCGTTGTTCACCTTCTTTTCCAGTATTCGAAAAACTGCAAATACTCCCTTTAAGGCACATATACATATACAATGTGCTAAGATTATTCTACCTTCGTAGCTGAAATAACCCTAAAGTCTTGGATAAGCCTCATTCATACAATCTGCAGAAAAATGATTCATATGTTTTGCCCAAACCAAATATAACCCTTTTCAAACGATGCTTTCTTTATTTGGGGCCAAAAATTTTCAATAGCTTGCCACAGAGTATCCAAGTCAGTTCTAGCATCAAAACTTTCCTGAAGCAGGTGAAACTGGCTATTTACTAGCGGAAATATGATTAAGAATCTATTTTAGAGATTGTTAGCTATCAATATCCTGTTTTGTACTTTTGTGTATTCATTTCTATTCCTTTTTTATATGTTTATTATTTTTCTGTTTTAAGAGTTTCTCTTTCCAACTGGAGACATATTGTTATAATAAAAAAAATTGTGCTATTATTACTATAATATTTGAAGGTGATTCCAATAACAGGCAAATGCCTTAGGGATCACCTAAAGCTCCAGTCTGTGTTTATTGTTATATATTGTGTACAAAACTTGATGGAGCAATAAATAAATATATTTATTTATTTAGGAGCTGATATGTGAATACAAGGTTTTGCGTAATATTACCTCGTTTCATTTTTGCTCTTCATTTTTTTCAGGAAAAACAGGTATATGACAGATGAAGCAGTAAACTTTCATAGGCGTTTGAAAAATAGAGAAAGATCTCTCATTAAAGAGCCTTGGAAAAAGAAAATTAGAATACAGCCAACCAGTACAACATTTCTGTGTAAAGTGAAACTCTTGGCCATCATTCACCTTGGCCTAATTATATGCAGAGATGGTATACAGTTATCAGACTTGCTAAGGTAGGTAATGAGCTTTTTTATTTATTAATTTTTCAACCTTGCCACTCATATTTTAGCAATGTTGAGTTTATTAAATCTTGTTGTTTGCCACTACTTTTGGTGCCCTCTACTACATTTAAAGGTATCTTAGGTATTAATCAGAAGTGTGGAAGCAGTCTGCAACTATTTATTGACCACCAATGTAAGTTTCATGGGTTCAAAGTAACTTCAAGAGTTCTGTGCTGATTACCAATGGCACCTTTGGTAATTCTATGGACTATTTAAAATATTGTAAAAAACATAAAGATTTTTAAAACAGTGCACTCTTACTGTATGTATATTTATACATAGATGCAATGGTGTTTTTGAAGTTTAATTGATGTTTGTACTAATCAGTAGCTATTTCAGGTGTTTCCCTTTTTCCCACTAGTTCTACTTTCTGCACGTTTTCAGAGAAAGATGACAGGAAACTTACCTCATGTATTTTACTAAATTTTATGCTGCCTGTTTTCTAGGTGGATCCGAGAAGGCCATTTGTCATATTGCTCAGTCATTCACTTCTTGCCTCCCAAAATGGCTTCCAATGGTAAATGTATCAGAGGGTTAGAATTCAAACCTGTTTGGCCATCTCACTCATCAGTGCGCAAAGTTGCTGGGACTCTGGTGATGGAGCTCAAAATTGACTCATTACCCGTACCTTCCTTGCCTGATCTCATACAAAGATATACCAAAGAACTGGAATTGCCAGGTATGTAGTTGTAGTGCGGGATTATTCTGTTGTTACCTAAATGAATATACATTTATAGATAACATTATTGAAAAGGAAAATTTTCATAGAAATTTCCTTTCCCTATGGTTAAAACTGACTTCCATGTGGGAGAATCAAGAGCATCTGTAAGAAAACCACATGCTTGCTCGTGAAGCAGGTTTCCCTGCAGTACCCATGAGGAAATCGAGGTAAAACTGGTCGAACTATGTTGACTTCAGGGTATTTTCTTGGTTGAAAAATTCTCTAAAGAACATATGATTCAACAGGTTGCTTTAACCCATTAATGTCCAGATGTTTTTTCTTTTCGAAAATACTTTTTTGTGATTTTTTTTCATTAACACCCTGCCTAACTTACTGGAAAAATAATTTTAAAAATCTAATATCATTATTTAAATAATTATAGGGTGGGTCGTTTATGACCCATTGGGCACAATCCCCATGATGTCATATTAGGTATGTGCATATTATCGAGAGTTTTTATCGAGCATTTTAAGTTACTTAACTTCAATATTGGTTTTAACTTACAATTTTATCTATTAATATAGTTGAATTAATTACACATGTAATTATTTTAACTATTTTCAGCAAGTTATTGTTTTTAGTAATAATAAAGGACTTAAATAAAAAGGCATAACTCCCATGTATTAGAGAAAAGCTTTTTATTCATGAACATTTTGGTCAGAACAATATCATTCCAAACTAAACAGATAAAAAATTTATAGTAATTGATATTTGTTATATATTTTCCTTAAAGAGCACTATTATTTGTTTTGACTGAGCAAAGAATTGGCGAGAGTTTAACAAAGCCATTGCCTGAATATTCAAAATATGTTTCTCACAGATGTAAAAAGGCATGTAATTGTTTAAACATAGGTAAACTAAAATTCTACAATGCCTTTTTGTATAGATACAAAATGAAACAAATCTGAGACATGTGAAAAAGTGTAAACTATTTAACAATAGAATGACTATAACTCAATAAATATATTCCTTGAAGAAACAAAACAACAGGATTCGGACACTGTTGAAAAGGCATGAAATTGTGTACATATAAACCCTGAGAATATAATGCAAAAAAAGAAAGAATGAAACTGCATGGTTTGTATCCATATGCAGTAAAACCTCGTTAATTCTGAAGTCAATGGACCATAAAATTGGACTTTGAATTATCCGGGTTCGAACTAAACTTACATACTTTCCGAAAGTTAACGATCAAGATCCCATATTTTACGAGATAACCACCGTACTGCCATATCTTTTTATAAAAAGGCAAAGAATATGCACTAAAATGAGGAGTTAATGGGTGAAATTCTTCACGTTTATCAGATTCAAGTTAAAGTTAGGGAAGTATGCACTCTCAGACGTGATCACGTGGATAATAAGAACAAAATCAATGATTTTGGGCATGTGTCTTGTAATATCACATAAGGTGTATTTTCCTGGTCACCAAAATTTTTGCAGTAGACCTTTAAATTTACTGGCCTGCTCTCAGCCCATTTTCCTCAAGACTTTTCTAAGATGAAGAACTGCTACATCATCATCCTTGTCTGCCAGAAGTCCCTTATCAGTTACGACCACGAACCAAAAGTATCACATTTCACTCATTGCTTCCGCATGTCCTAACTTCTCAGATGGCTTCCACTAGGGAAGGGGCTTGGGAGACGAGAGGGAAGGGAAGGGGTGGAGTATCACGTCAAGGTCGGCAATGAAACCAAAATCCCTAGCCCTCCGAAAGAAGCTCGAGGGAACCCGAGAAGAAAATCGCTTGACAGTGTCGGACAGACACCACCAAGAAGTAGTCCGTATATAAATTTGCTTGGTTCAGGCTTGACTTCGTGGAAGTGATAGAAATTCATTTGAATAAAAAAGTTTTTTATTCAAAATGGATAGTCCCATATCTTCAGCCTTCCTTACCTCGTGATTCACATTTGAGTTTTGGGAGATGGGATAAAAGTTGATGGGAAAAGTGTAAACAAAGCTGAGTAAATAACTCGTCAGCGATTCGGGGCAAACAAAAGAATCTGGGGTAGCACGCAAAGCGAGATGGAGGAGCGGCTACCAAACGATGAAAGTACTCATGCAGAGAAAATGGTTAAAGGATTTCGTACCATCCGAAAAATACTACTCCACCATGCCTGGCGATCCTACAGTCATCACTCAAGGAAGGGAGGCTTCGAAGGAAGATAAGGGAATGCATCAGTCATGGCGCGAAAGCCCCGAAAAAAAGCTATGGGACGGAGCGGCCGAGATGTGTATGTACAGTTCTGTTAAAAAAAATCGTACCGCCAAATATTTTTAAGTCCCGAGTTTACGACGATGTGGCAACATGGCCGAACGCGAAGATCTGCGATCTTCGCGTTCAGACATCTGCGAAGTTCAGACGCGCCAAGGTCCCTCACACACGACAGACGCAAGCAGCCATGGAAAACAAAAGCCTATCTTAGGTTTCAATCCCCGGAGTTCCTTTAGTTTCTTATGAGCATTTTAATTTATACGCGTATTCATTAACGTAAAATTTTTTCAAATGTTTGACGCATTTTTGCTATCTGGAAGTCCTTGTGATATCGCAATCTATATTATATTTGAAATGGTTAATATATTTTGGATCGAAACTAGATCAATTAATTTCGCTCTGAAGTAACCGATAATGTCAGGCTCGAATTTGAGTGCACAACTGTCCTTGCAAAGCATTATGGGAAAACATTTTCTATGGGCGATATATTTCTGCGCAAACAATTGTTTAATTTTAAAATTATGAGCTTTGAATTTCACCTTCTTTTACCAAATAATTTCGTGGTAATTCACCCATTCACCAACTTTGCACTCATGCCTTCTGAACTAAGGAATCATGGAATCGTCAACTGATATGAGTCTCATCTGGAGCCTTTGCAATTAATGATTCATTCAACTTATTTAGAAAAGGTCTCACTTTAGTCAAAATACTGTAAATGGTTTAATGCACTTAGATTTGCAAATTTGTTGAATAGTATATGTTTAATGTTTTTTAAGGGTGATTAAAATAATTTGAGATTAAATCCAAAAATATTTTATAAGTTATAATTTTTTTTTGGAAGTGGGTCACTAGTAGGACCCATTGGACATTTATGGGTTGAGGTTGCTTTGGACACAGTAAACATCTAAGTAAGATACAGCACACTGCTTTGTCGACCAAAAATTCTTAGGATTCACAACCTAGCATCAGCTCAAAACCCCCCCTTAGCAATGTGGAAGACTATTATTCCCCCTTTTCATCTTCATATGTGACTTCAAAGAACTGCAGAACTGGCCATCCAGTAACTTTAATGGAGTCACCTGCTGATGGTCGCACAATTGTGTGAAATTCAGAGTGAAAAAATCATTTGCCTGGACAGGGATTCCCTCCCAGTCCCCTCAATTTCGTTCCGAGTGCTCTAACCAGTTAAGCTACCCAGGCTTCCTCCCTCACTGCGAATTTCATGGAGGCTTTAAGGATTGAGTTGTCATCATAGGTACTGTGCATACAATGCCATGGAGTACCCGTGTGCAAGCGCTCAGTGCTACTGTCCATGAGGTAAAGCCAAACTTTAAACACAAAGATGTTTACTTTGACGAATTCAAAGAACTGTGGAACTGGCCTCACAGTAACTTTTACGGAGTCCCCGCTAGTGGTCACACAATTGTGTGAAATTTACGGTGAAAAAATAATTCTCAGACACTCGATCAGAATAGCACGGTTTTCTATAGATTGATAAATCAAACTTTCCATTTATGATTTTAATTGATGAGTCCAGGAAATTTAGCACTCCTTCTACTTTACTAGTGAATTGCATATTTCGGTCAATGGAGTACAATAAAGTTGAAAAAGCTTCTAACTGTCTCTTTGTTCCAGTCCAGACACAATGATGTATCCACATACCTAAAACAATGGTGAATGTGTTTGATCAGGGGGTGGTTGGAAGAGAATAATATTAATATAATAATAATAATAAATAATAACTTGTGTTCTAGATTGTCCATGAAAAGAGGGTGGGCCATTTTAAACGACCCACCTAAATATTACTTAAAATACACAAGATAGAGAAAAATGTTAAATACAAAAGTTGTATGGTTCAAAGGGGGACACCCAACAATGACCTCAACTTTGGCCTTAATACTCCCCTTAGAGGTCAGTTCAGGGTCAAGTTGATTTCTTTAAATGGGAACTCCTATTTTTTATTGCAGAATTGGACAGCAGGGTCCATTTTGAGTTAAAAATTTCATTTCAACATGTGTCCAATTTTTAGTTGCGGTGGAGTTACGCCTCTTGGACTGTTATCCAGAACGGGCACCTGCCGGCATTGATTAAGAGCATACATAAGGGGTATTTATCCAATTATTGCTGCAAAATCGACAAACTACTCTAGATAACATAAATAGCCCAATGCAGCCTTTGAAGAATGCAAAAAAAACAAATGATGCGCACCAGTTCTCCGCAATGCCGGCAATCCCATCGCGAGCTCTCATGACCGCAGTGACATATCATTTGCTGGTGACAATCACGTCGCGAGAGCTCGTGACGCGATTGTCGGCAAGGTCAAATTCGAGGTCATTGTTGGGTGTCCCCCTTTGAATTATACAACTTTTGTATTTAACATTTTTCTCTATCTTGCGTATTTTAAGAAATATTTAGGTGCGTCGTTTAAAATGGCCCACCCTGTATGTCAGGAAGTAGGGGGGACAGAGGAGAATCTATTGCCAAACTTTCCCATTGGTGTTAGTATTTTACATTTAATAAGAAACTATTCCGTTGCATGTATGTTGTGAGCAATGTGCACAATTTACTGATCACTAATGGTAGTACTTCGGCTTTCACAAGGAGGGCTTCCACCAGAATGAGAGCTTCATTCTGTGGACCACTAAGGAATTAGTTAGTCACATTAAATGACACCATAGTACCCTTGTGGGGAACCTTTTTGCAAATTCCACTGAATTCTTAATTTGCAGTGTTAATTCTTCTATCCCTGATATCATCTCCAAAATCTTCATCACGATCAAAAAGCATTCTGCAAGGGCTCACTATTTTCCAAATTGTAGCCTTGATGCAGGAAATCTGCTATTTGTAATAGCTTCTGTTTGTAATGAAGGATTATATTTTGCTTTACTCCATGGAATTTCCCGAGTATGATTTTGTGCTTTGCTGATAG
Source organism: Pyrrhosoma nymphula (assembly GCA_963573305.1). Classification (NCBI taxonomy): domain Eukaryota; kingdom Metazoa; phylum Arthropoda; class Insecta; order Odonata; family Coenagrionidae; genus Pyrrhosoma; species Pyrrhosoma nymphula. The sequence continues at coordinate 92,243,664 of OY754329.1, forward strand.
ACGTAGAAAGAAGTCAAAATTCATTGACTTTGACGTATTTTATCTTCACGTGGAAACCTTGTGGAAGACCTACTCACACAGGAAGGCAATGATTGAACTTTTGTTCAAATTTTATCAAAGAAACTGCAAAGTATTCATTATGGTGGGAGTATAAATTGCAAAATAAAAATCAACTGCATCGCCTTCCCTGGCCGCACTTGGGCACAGCCTTAAGAAACACTCCCAAACCTTTCTCTACGAGTGCATCTCTACATTCAGGAAATTTCATGTCAGTTGTGGGGTAAGAGAACTTTACAACAAGCCCGTTTTCAGGTGCATAGCTTGAGTAAATGAAACTTCTTTGATGTGCATACATATTAGAATGGCTTAGTTACAGCATCAGTGCTGTCAGGATGGGCCTGTGCTAAATTTAGTGTGGCAGTGCTTCCTTTTTGATGCTACTCACAGATGATCTTGGAGCTGCATTGAGGAGCTTAGTTCTCAGATAATTGAATGATTTCTGGATAGATTGAATTCCATCAAACTCCATGCCATGAAGCATGTGATATCAAATACATAGATATATCTTTTCCATCAGAAGTATCTGTAGGGAAGAGAACTCTTGGTTGAGAAGAGGGCATTGTGCCCTGACCGTCTCCTTTGAATCTCTTTACCGAAGAGAAAAACCAGCCACAATATAATGGTTGCCTCTCTCCTGACATCACCAGAAGAAGTTTGAGAAATATCAAGATGCTCTCAAAAGACTGAAATTTTAGGGAGATTGAGGACAAGTCCTAGGTGGGTGATAACGCTGATGATGTCACTAGTGGTTCAATTTTTTCTACTTAACTGGCCTTTTTATCTACTTTTAGTACACTGTGAAAGTTGTGACCTAGTAGAGGTTTAGCAAAACATGGTGGCAGTTGCACAGAAGCTCCTTTTCAAAGAAGGGTCAATTGTCCAAAAACTACCTCCTCGCAGGGGAATAGGGCTGTCTCTGCAATAAGTTTCCCATGTCACAATCCTTTATTGCCAGCTTCAAAATGGTTTATGTTAGTTGTATCAACTAAAGTACTCTCTGTTGCTCACAATCAAATGTTTTATATGGGCTACTCTGATCGGTTTTTAACATTATCAGTGGACATATTTTGTTTTGGCTTTTTTTGGATATTTAACCCATGTGGTCTCCTCTTCCTTCCATTCCTTTGCCACCCTTCCCCTATCTAAATGTCACACTTCATGCAGGCAACTGTCGTGAAGCTTCTCTACCACTGCACACCTGGTACTTAAATTTTAGTGTTAGTTTTAACTATGAATTTTTAACAGGAAACAGATCTGGGGTATGATCGCAGTTCTACATGTGTGTGCTAATGTTATTGTTATTTTTCAATTGGGCTCATGAGAGTGGAAACATGATTGTTATTCTTCAAATATAGGTAGTCAGGTGTTTTAATTCATAATTTTTAATTGATAGAATGAATTCATAGGACAGTAACTGTGAGAATTGTTCATCTAGATCCGTTTGCATTCTGATTAACAATAACAACAATGTGAAAGAAGGACCTGTGATCCTACCCCTGAGTGTTCCAGTATGGCCTTAGATAAATAGTAATCATGCCTGCCTACCTATGAGGCTGGTCAATGAGAAAATCCTTTTTAACTTTATACTAAGAATTCCATTAAAATCCATAAATATTGTTGGTATGTATTAAATTTGTACATACTAAGAACAGCACCTGTACCATTAGGATAGGCTCCACTGAAAGAATGTACTTTGTGGAAAAAAATAAAGATAGCCTTGCTATTTACATAAATTTTATGCGGTAACATTTCAGGAGATTTGGCAGACTTTGCAGTCAATATCTGGGCTGATTACCAACCCAAAATGCCTTTAAAATCTGAAGCTGATAGAGAAAGTTTTTCAAAATTTCCCAAAGTATGCAATGCCATTGGTAAGGAACTGCCGAATTATGAGGGGCGAGCAATGGCTTTTCTCCTATTTTCCTTGAAGCTAATTTTTGGTCTGGATGGATGTAGTGAAGAATATCTCTCCAAGTTTGCTGCTGAGGTAAATTGATTACTTAAGTTATTGGGTACAAAATTATTAATTACAGTTATCTGTAGTGAATGCTCTTGGTGTTTTTATTATATGTTTTTGTGGAATGACCATTTAAGTTTTCGTTGAAGAAGTAATTAATTGAAAAATTATGGTTTTGTGGTAAAATGCATTGAAAAATTGAGAAAGATGTGGGGAATGATTACCGTGTATTTCTTCATCAAGTCAGTAAAAAATGTATGTACTATGGATATCTTAAAACATAACATCGTCAGAATTCATGCCGAACAGGAGCAAACAGAACACGATGTGCTATAAAGAATTAATGTGCATATAATACAGATGGATATATGTATCACTATAGTGAATCACATTACATTACATATTGGACAGTATTCACTATACATACATTGATGTACCTAATTAGGTGCAGAGATTTCTGTGCTGATATTTTATCTCCCCAACTTCTTTCTCAAAAATGTGCAGTATCAGTCTTTTAATGTTATCCATGAATATAAAACTTGTTTGAATCAATCAAGGGAAACATACAGGAGGTAATGTGTTGAAAGGACATTTTGATGCTCATATTTTGATGTTGGATCGAGGACTTCCTGAACCTGATGAAATCAGTATCTAGGTACATTGGCCTTTTTCCTAGTTTTTCAAACTGTACAATAGCTCTTTTAGGTAACTACTAAGTTTTTATTTTATGAGCATCACTATTAAGCTATCATTTATCGGTTTATTGAGTCATTTTTGGCCAATAGATTGTCTCAGCATACCAAGTTAAACTTAGCCCTCATAATTTGATGAATGTGTTGTACTTATGAGCGCAGAACAGCAATTATTGCATGACTCATATCCTGGCTTTGTGCCCTTTTGTTTTAGTTGATGCAAATTTACTTCAAACCAAGCTCTGTTTACGCTGAAATTTTAGGTTTGGAGTTTTGCCTTCACCATTCCTTTGCTCTCCTATTCCATTAATCTTTTCACATCAAGGTGCCACTTTTTAGTGTGTAACTTTACTGACTTAGTTACCACATCCTTCACATCGCCAGTGGACTATGTAGGATCTAGCTTTTTAGTATGTATATCCATTCTGTAGAAGCATAGGTTACATATCATTGATAGGAAGATGTTTCATGGTATGCCTCATTTAGAGCAAAGGATTTATTCCTAGGGGTCTTTGCACTAATCGAATTTGTATTAAACGAGGCCAATTTAACTTTGGGAAGATAGGGATGTGTTTCCAGCAACTTATAAATTGGGTGGCTAAATTCTCAGAAAACTAATTTCAATTAAAAGTCTTGAAAGTACTGGTTTTTTAAATCATTTATCATTAAATATATATGTAAATATTAATATCTTTAAATGTAAAAGTTTCTTACGTTTTGTTGTTTTTTCTCATGTAAAACAATTCTTTGTACATAGTTTTAAATTTCCCTCCCAGAAGCTAGTTCCCATTTTTCTTATGTTTGGGTGATGACACCTAGTGGCAAAGGATAGCACTATTTACTCAAGGCACTGAGTATACTGGGGTATTCTGAGGGGACATTCCCGATGTTCCCGATCGACGCAAGGTAAATTTTGTAATCCGTAATGCGTCCAGTGGCCATGCTCCAAGGAGGGGTGTTCACTGTATCACGTGTGGGATTCAGGGATGCAATTTCCCAGTACATATAGCATATAGCACATTATATATCTCATGTTTTTAACCTAATAATCAGGTAAATCTATCGTGTACCTTTGAACCAAAGTTAACGAGACAATTAGCGAGAATTAGTAAGATTTGTTATGGCTGCCTTGCCGCCACCATATTTTCAAAATTATTTTGGAAGGAGTGTATGTTTTTAGTACATAAAATTGTAGCTGAGGTCACAGATTTTATTATTATTTATATTATTATAGATGTAATGTGTACCTACCTCAAATGTGTGAAAGTCAAAAATTATAAGAAAAGACTGAAAATCTCAAAAATTTTCTTATTACATAACTACTCCTCTTACGACTATGGGAGCAACAGACAGTGCTATGTGTATTCTCCACTAGGTTTCAGTACTTGTCACGTGGTCCTCTCACATCCAGTTTCTGCTCCACCTGAGGTGGCGGAATAACCCTGTATGGTGTGATTTCCCCGGTCTCCCCTACAAATGATCTTGCTGAGGCATTAGATGAAGCATAAGTAAGCAACAACAAAGCTTCCAAGATCCTAGCAGCTGTGTTTCATGCATTTGGAGGGGATGTATCTCAGACTAATATAAATGAAGCGAGCATCAGGAGACAGTGGGACAAGCTATGGGCTCTATCCACAAGGAGAGTGAGAGGGTCATTTTGTCCAGACCTTGTGCTGGCATTGCATGAGGATGGTAAAATTTTACCATCCCATGGCAGTAGTAACCCCAACGAGAGATTGGCAGTAATTTTTACGGGTGTCAGAATCAGGCAAGTGCTCGCAGCTCCAGAGCATTCCCAATAGTACTGGGAATGCCATAGCAGAGGCAGTGTGTGACACCATCAAGCAGTGGAATATAACGGAAAATGTAAAAGCAATGGTTTTTGATATGACGAACTCAAACACAGGTAAGGCCTTTTCTTATTCCTGACTTTATCCGAAGGGTAACGTCTTAACTGATATGTAACAGTTCTTCTTTTGTCGTATTCTTTTGAAGGATTAATGAATGGCACAGCAGTGCAGATTGAGCATCTTTTAGAGAAAGATTTGTTATGGCTGCCTTGCCGCCACCATATTTTCAAAATTATTTTGGAAGGAGTGTATCACAGAATAATGGAACCTTCTGTTGCACCCAAAACCATGCTTTTCAAGAAGTTTCAGTGTCAGTGGTCGTCCATCAATAAAAGTAGCTACCAGACTATTGAATGTCAACCTCACTCAAGACTAATTTTAGACTCCTAAAGAAGGATATCAGTAATTAATTTTGTGTTGAAACAAATTAATGTAAGTGTAAACAATCATTTTACTTAATTACCTTAAAATATTACAAAGTTCATAAACGCATTTGTCTTTCTCGGATCAGCCAGCTGAGGGATAATTATTTAGAGCTTTTAGAGCTTACAATCATATTTCTTGGAGACAAACCTGCCAATGGCATTAAGATTTTGCAGCCTGGGCCAATACATTGTGCGAAGTGGATGTCCAAAGCAATTTACGTTCTTAAAATTTGAGTTTTTCGAGAACAAGTGGTGATTACTAATTCTGAGGCTGATGGGTTTTTTGATACATATTTACATATTCACTAATAGTTTATATCCATGCCTGGTTTTATGACCCGTTATCCACATCAGCTCCTAAAAATGACTTCTTTTTTTCAAACGGCTCCAAGGGTATGAGAGCACAAATGCCACTGTCGCCAAAGCCACCCAAACAAAATCCTGAGGGACCTCTGGTACCTGAGTGAGGAGTTGGTGGGTCTGTCCATCTTCCATTCAGGCCTTTCTGATGAAGACAGAGAGAGATTTGTGGAAGGCATTAGGTCGTGCCAGGGCAAGGTGGAATTCTCCAGGAAGAGAAACATTGAAATAGGTGATATTTCTGGAATTAGTATTGCCGATCTAGCGACAAAAAACTGCTAGAATTTTTCAAATTCTGGGAATTGATTACAGTTTTTTATTGACTTGCCAGCCAACAGATGGGTGATAAATGCTTGTTTCCTGAATGGTCAAAAGATTGTGAATTGATTACAAGTAGATAATGTCTATGTTGAGCGAGGAGTAAAGCTCATAAAAGATTTTTGTAGAACACTGACAAAAAATGAAAATAAATATCAAGATTTGTTGCTTGCTGTTCAAGAACATAGGAAACGAGTACCTGATGCAGTGGAAAAAACTTTATAGAAAACATATGAATAACAATAATTTTTTTTATAGTTTTGCCTTTTCTTTTCGCACTGGGATCATTATTGAATGTTCATTTTTTTTCGTTCGATAAAATTCTTAGTTGAAATTAATATTAAATATTTTGCAAATTTTTACAACCAAGTTAGACTTTACAATACATTTTATTAAACCATAGTGTTATTCACCATTACTGGTGGAAACGGGATTTAAGATGTATCGGTAGCAGTTGCGACATCGCCGTGGGGCGTGCTGCTGAGTGCCGAGATTCGCTAAGGGGGTGGGGCTGGGGCCCAGTGCATGCGCTGGTTCCTCCCAGTGCACTTTGGCCTCCAATATCTCTTAAACGGTTAAAGATAGGTCAAAATAAATTAAATATTTCCCCGAAGTACTGTAAAATTGCATGTTTACCCTTAGGAAAAAGCTTGGTGGCGTGAAAGTTCAAAATGTTAGGTGGGGTATTTTAGACCCCATTCGGCACGGGTTAATGATATTGCAAGCCGATCAAAATTTCACATACATACATATGTGTTTTCTCGAGCGTGAACTTAAATATAGTGTACTACTACTGTACATAGTGTACTGTACTACTTTAGCATAGTATACTAGTTTCAAAATTTCCACGGAAGTACCTAGTGGGGACAAGTTTCCTGATCATAAATGTCCCGGTGGCCATTTTTAAAATTATATCTTTAATGTGTGGATACCAATCAAGGTTTTCAGTCAAAGATATTCCCAAGAATTTTACGGAGCTAGACTTCTTTATAGGTTAACTTGTACCCACTCTAAGAAGAAGGGTCAATATTGGTGGAAATAGCTCATTTTCATTAATTGCAGAAATAAGGCATAGTAGGCAGTTTTCAAAACTTTCATATTTATTTTACATCTAAGTTGTCTGATGAGGTAGCATATGGAAGTCAGTTTCCCTATCAAGATACTAATGTGATGATTCCATGTAATCTGGCTGTTGATGTGAAGACCCAAAAATTTAATTGAATTTACCTGTTGCATTGATTTGTCATTTATTCTTACTAGCAAACTTTCTGTTGGTGGCCTTTAGTTATGTGTTGATCATAAAAGATGTAGGTATCTACATTTATATTCAGTGCATTATATTCACACCATTTGGTGACATCATTTACCAATAGCTTAGCTAGATCAAGAGAAACAGGTTTTGAAATTCCTGAGACAATAAAGTTTGTGTCATCAGCAAAAAATTATGATTGTACCTGCTCAATTTGCTTATTGGCCAGGTCATCTATGAATATAATAAAAAGAATAGGTCCAAGAACTGAGCCCTGAGGAACTCCTAAGTTAATTTCTTGAATGTTAAATTTTGATTGGCCTATTGAAACTTATTGCTTTTGGTTTGATAAGTATAATTTGATCCAGTCTAAGGGAATCCCAACGTATTCCCAGTGATTCTAATTTCTGATCAATAAACTGTTATCTACCTTCCCAAATACTGATAAGGAGACAAGAGAGAGAGTGATTTTCTGAAAAGGATGTTAATCTTTTAAAGTATAATGATTCGAATATCTTTGAAAAGGAACTCTGGAATACGATAGGTCTGTAATTTTCAATCCTTTCTCTTTCACCTTTTTTATAAATTGGCAATTCCAGGGGAGTGAACAACTGAGAGCAAATCAAGCACTACTTTATCTCTCAACCCTAGTTCTTTCCCACCTATCACATTTGTTATGTACTTGTCACTTGCTCCAGCATAAGGTTTGAAGTGAAATACATAACCACTAGCTGATGCTAGACACCATATCTTGAAGCCAAATCGAATGGGTTTCCCCTTTATGAACATTTTGCTCGATTGTCGTCCAAAGTAAGGCACCATCTGCTCATCAATGGATAGTTCATGCACAAATATTCCAAGTTTGGAAAAATTTTTATTTAGTTTGACAACAAAAGGTCTGAGTTTTGCAAATTTGTCATTTACGTTCGAGATAATCATTGTCTGTGACATGTAACCACTTTTTGATTTCATCAAATCTATTTCTGGACATAGCTTTTCTAACCAATGGACACTCATAGTCAGGATGCTTCATCCAGTTTCAAATGGTGTGACGCTAAGGGAAGAGTTTTTCAAATGCTCTTGTGACATTTTCGATGTTATGAGGCTTTGATTTGTGAACTGGAGTTGCATTCTGAACCCATTTTACTTCTATGAGGGGTTTTTGGGTCTCTTTCCCTTTCTTGCTTCTAATATTGATTACGTTGTCTCTTCATGGTCAGGGATTGGTTTTCAGCTATGAATTTCTAGCTCACCTATAACATCTCTCGGTTTTGTCTCATCGGTATCGTTCACAATTATGATATCGTCGTTTATGTCTTCCGTGTCTGACAATGGACCAACATCTGGAGGAAGAACCACAATGTCTGTCACGATTTCTTCATTCCCTCTGCCATCATTGACCTCCTCACCAGGATCAATTGCCTCTAAAATGGAGATGATTTCCTCTACAGTAGTGTATTTCTCTGTAGCTTTCGTCTGAGGAGGAAGTTATCGAATTCTTCAAAAGTTTCAATTTGCTGAAGTCCTCTGGAAACGATTTCATCTGGTCGTTATCCTGCTCTTGGGATCGGACCCTAATGGAAAGAAACTACCTTCAAACCCTGTTAGATTGTTATTGGGGGGGCCTTCGTCAGGAGCCCGGGCACTTAGACCTTTCTTGGTCCATTGTGCCAACCCCATGCCTGTCTGCCACTTGCAGACAGGGGACAAGAGCACCACGGTAGAGGTATGGAGGATTGGCCTCCCCCTGCCCCACCCAAGTACCAGGGATGGAGGGTGTACTCCCTCTAACTCTCCCGGTCTGGGTATATCTCCCACCGGCCTCCCGGTGGTCTGGAGGGAGTAGTTTCCTCTCCATCCACGCCTGGTGCAGGTATGGAGGAGGGTCACCCATCCAACCACTGTCCGGGCCCAACGTTGCTTAACTTCGGTGTTGTGACGGGAACCGGTGTTTCAACATGGCTAGGCCCTTGCCCCCTTCAAACCCTGAGAAGTGAGTTAAAAACTAGAACGGATGCTGGTGAACAAGATCTCACAATTAAATATATCAAGGGTATGCCTATGATTGTTTCAAAAAACAGGGATCTGTGAGAGGTGAGACTGTCGTTCAAAATAATACCCAGCTGAACTCTCATCTCTCAGTTTATTACCAAAATGCTAGAGGTATTAGAACAAAACTAACGGAACTCAGCTTAGCCGTAAGTACGTCAAATTATGATGTTTTAGTGTTAACCGAAACCTGGTTGACAAGTGACATATTAACATCTGAACTCAATTGGACGAACTATCATGTATTCAGAAGAGATCGCGACTCCACACGTTCCAATGAAAGACGTGGTGGTGGTGTTTTAATTGCTGTAAAATCTTCTCTTAATTGTTATGAACTAAGTTTGCCTGATAATAATGTTGAACAAGTGTTTGTAAAGTATCTCTTTTGCTGGTTTAAAATTTTTATTTGGATCTGTATACTTTCCGCCTGATTCTCCGGTAGAATTGTATGAAAGTCATTGCATTGATGTTGAAAATATTCTAACTAAAGACTTTGATGAAATTTTAATGTTAGGTGACTATAATTTACCTTTTATAGATTGGAATATTATATTTGAAAACGAGGTAGTCCCCATTTCCTGTGACCTTTCACCTAAATCAAAAATTATTGTTGACAACTATTCATTCTTGGGTCTAGTTCAAATTAATATTATAAAAAATAAATATAACAAATTGCTAAACCTTGTTTTTTCTAACTCTGCAAATGTTACATGCTCTATGGTTGATGACCCTTTAACAAGATGTGACTCTTGTCATCCGCCCATTGAGCTAGTGATAAATGTACCAAGGAAAGTGGGCATAATCAAGAAAAATGAGTTTATACTTGACTATAAAAACTGTGACTTCCTTGGCTTAAGTAGCTACCTAAATGAAGTATGCTGGCCTGCAGTATTATGTAATTTAGATTGTAATGAGGCAGTGAACTCTTTTTATTCAATAATGCATCAAGCTGTTGAATTATTTACTCCTGTCATATTATGTCAAAACAACAGTTTCCCTAAATGGTTTACCCCTAACTTAAAACAATTAATTTCTCGAAAGAAAATCCTTCACAAAGCTTATAAAGCCTCTGGGAACTTCATAGATTACCAAAAGTTCTCTGATGTTCATAAGAAATGCAAAACACTCTATATCCAGTTATGCTTCATATATAAATACTGTGCAGGATAACATATTAGTTAATACTAAGCATTTCTGGTCACATGTAAATAATCGTCGAAATACTAAAAATATCCCATCAACAATGTCCTACAATAGCATTAAGTGTGATAATCCTAATGATATTGCAAATTTATTTGCAAAGTACTTTTCTGAAGTCTACTCATCTACGCAAAATAATTCTGTTCCAGAGTTTAATTTTAGTCATAGTATTAATATTTCAAATGTGAATGTCACTGTTGATGAAATTAAAAAAATATTGAGGAAATATGTATCAAAAAGTTCTGGTCCTGACAATTTACCTCCACTACTTATCAAAAACTGTTGTGAAGCCTTAGTGTTCCCCCTTTACATTATTTTTAACAAATCGTTACAGAATGGCATCTTTCCTGATTTCCAAAAACCTCCTATATAATTCCAGTGCACAAGAGTGCCAATAAAAATGAAGTGAATAACTACAGACCTATAGTTATCCAATCTGTTCTAGCAAAGGTGCTTGAAAGTTTAGTGACAAATAGACTTACCCCACTTACTGAAAATATTCTAGTCGATGAGCAACATGGATTTAGGAGTGGTAGGTCTACCGTCACCAACCTATTATCTTTTCAGCACTTTGTCACTTCCTCAGCATATGATCACTATCAAGTAGACACTATTTACTGTGATTTTACCAAAGCATTTGATAGGGTATGCCATGCCATTCTTCTAGCAAAGCTCAATGCTTATGGTATAAGTGGGAATTTACTGTCCTGGTTTAGCAGTTACTTGTCAAACAGAAAACTAATGGTAAAAATCAAGGGCTTCACTTCTTTTTCCTTTAAAGCTGTATCTGGTGTCCCTCAGGGGTCACATATAGGACCAATTGTATTCCTGATTTTTATTAATGGTATAGGAACCGTAATTAAACCTGTTAATTATCTTATGTATGCTGATGACATTAAGTTATTTCAACCTATAGACTCCTACGCAGATGCTCTTGCACTGCAAAGATGTCTTACAAATATTTCCCAATGGTGCATTTTAATGTTAGTAAATGTAATGTACTAACCTTTTGTAAATCTAAAATTCCGGTACTTAATGATTACTCTTTGTCTGGGCAAAACCTTGTTAGAGTGAGCCAGAAACTTGACTTGGGTATATTTTTTGATTCTGACTTAACTTTCAACAGGCATATTGAAGCTACAATTACGAAAGCTTACAAAACTCTTGGCTTCATTCATCGAAATTCCAGAGACTTAAACAATATGTCTTGTTATAGACTCCTATACATCACCCTAGTGAGACCTATTCTGGAATATTGCTCTATAGTTTGGTTTCCTTACTATAATAAATATGAGTTAGGCCTAGAGAGGGTTCAAAATAAATTTCTAAGATTTGTTGCCTTTAAGGCTGGTATTGTAAGGAAAAGTGGTGAATACGAAAATATTTTGAATCTACTTAATATCCACTCTCTCACTGCACGTAGGAAACAAATAGGATTAATATTCTTACACTCATTGCTAAATAATCACATTAAGTGTTCTTATCTATTATCTTTAATTAATCTAAGGATTCCATCGGTTCTCTCCAGATCTCACTACCTTTTTCATATTCCACATGTAAGAACTAATTACATGTATCACCTACCAATGTTTCGAATAATGAGGGATTTTAACAGACACTGTTCATCAACAGATATTTTTCATTTATCTCAAAATGTATTCAGAAAATTTGTGCATCAGAATGTCTAATCTTTGTATTTTTTCTTTTTATTTTTTCTAATGTAACTATTCTGTCTATTGTAATGTTTTGTCCGTATTATAAATATTATTATTATTATTTTTCGTTACAGTTGTAACATGACCCTCCGAGTCCCCGGCAAGCATTGGGTTTCATTGCCGTCATAATGGCCGGTGACTCGAGAGGGGTTCTGCAGTAATCGCAGCCACGTCCGACGCCCATCGGATATGTGGCTACGCTGCGGTCGGGTCATGCGTCCGCAGTAGACGGAGTGACCCCAGGATGACGGCCTTCTGCATGCGTACAATTAGTGACTCCACCTGTGCCACGCAGGACGGAATGCACTTGATGTTATTCATCAGCGAGCCCTTAACTCCACCGAGCACACCTATAATGAGGACCACCAGTTTCACAGAGTGTCCGAGGTACATCTGTCGAAGTTCAAAAAGCAGGTCTTGATATTTCGTCCGTTTTTCCACCTCTTTCGCATCCATGTTGGTTTCAGCCGGAGCAGAAAACTCAATGACGAACATGGAGTGTGTGAGGTGGTCGAGGAGAACGATATCAGGCTTGTTCGCCTCCAACTGCCTGGTGGTGGAAAAGGAGTAATTCCACCAGATTGTACATTTATCGTTCTCAACGACGGACTCCATATCTGCAGGGGCATAGGGCAGCAGAGGTGTTTCGTTGATGCCATAATGGTGTCGAAGTTGAAAGTATAGCACCCGTAGGGCCGCGTTATGCCGAGCTAAATACGCGGACTTGGCGTAATAGCTACAGCCGGAGAGGAGGTGACTCAACATCTCCGGCTGGGCTCGGCACGCCCTACATCTCGTGTCCGCAACCTCCGCCTTGAAAATAATACGGCGGTACACGAGTGTGTTTATGACACCATCCTGGCACGCGAGGACAAAACCTTCGGTCTCGGACTTCAGACTATCGGAACGTAAGAAGGCAAACGTCAGCTCCTTCAATAACCCATGCTTTTCGATGTTTCGGTAGAAACCTCCATGCATGGGCTTATCGGTATGCGCTTTGAGCAAGGCCTTCTGCTCGGCTTTTTTTATTTCGAGCTTGAGGACGTCTGCCTTCAATGACGAGATGGTCGTGTCATTGTCGCTTCCGTCAGATGACTGGTCAAAGTCGAGACTGGTTTCGTCCGCTGCCCTTTTTGCCGCCTGGAAGAGAAACGCCCCTGCTCCTGCACTCTCGTGATCTCTCACGAGATTGAGCAGGGGGTCCCTGTTTTTCAAAACCCGGCAAGCTGTACCCAGGACAACTCTGTTGTGGAGACACTCCAGACTCAATAGTCCTCTACCACCTACATTGCGAGGGAGATACAATCTGGCGACGGAAGATTTCGGATGAAGACTTCTATAGATGGTCATCATCTTCCTCGTTCCCCTATCGAGGTTCTGCAACTCGTTGACGTTCCACTTCATGCATCCGAAGGTATACAGCAGTGTAGGAACCGCGAACATGTTCATGGCAAGAACCTTGTTCTTGCCTGACAGCTCAGAACTCCAGATGTTCCTGAGAGTCTGTCTGTATTTGGTGGTGAGCCTTTACTTCACTGCTGTAACCTCCTGCATTCAGCGCTGGGGGACGCCAAGATATTCGTAGCTGTCATCGTCCTCGAGGTGACGAATGACGCTCCCGTCAACAAGTTGCACGTCTTCCTTGATCTCCGAAAATCTTCCTCTCGCCAAGTGGATGGATGCACACTTGTCCAATCCGAACTCCATTCCTATAGCCTCACTGTATTCCAGTACGGTGTCCAGGGCAGTGCGAAGGTCTTTAGCATTAGAAGCGTACAGCTTCAGGTCATCCATATAAAACAAATGGGTGACCTTATGCTTCCTGTCACCTGGAACACCACACATGTATCCTTTACCTCGTCGCAGCCTAAGGGACAGGGGTAGGAGGGAAATACAGAACAGTAGGGGGCTCAAGCTGTCGCCTTGAAAAACACCACGGTGGTATGTTACCAACTCTTTGAAACTGACCGCTTGCCTGAGGTCAGAACGAAGCACGTTTTCCAGAGTGGTAACAGGCGTTGGATGCAGGACACAACCTCAGGGTGGACTTTCATCAACTTCAGCATGGCGATCAAAAGCTCATGCGAAGTGGTGTCAAAAGCCTTCTTGTAGTCCACCCAGGCCATTGATAGGTTTCGCTTATGCCGGATGGCATCCTGGCATATGCACCTATCAATGAGCAGGTTGTCCTTGCATCCCGCGATTCCCCGCTTTGAGCCCCTCTGCTCGTACACCTCCTCCCAAACCGGCTGGACTTGGTGTAGGATAAGGTCGCTCAAGATCGAGGTGAACGCCTTATATACAGTGTTGAGGCAGGTTATAGGGCGGTAGTTCTTTGGATTGGACAAGTCTCCCTTCTTAGGTATTAGAACCGTGCGTCCCTCAGTCAGCCAAGGTGGAATTGGTTTTCCACCATTTAGAAAGGACGTGAAGATTCTGGCGAGGTGTTGGTGGGTGGAAGAAAATTTCTTCCACCAGAAGTTATTCACGGCATCCATTCCTTGAGCCGAGAAATTCTTCTTGCCAGAGAAGGCCTTCACGTCACTTTCGGTGACTGAAAGAGGTCCATCCACATCTTGTAGGTGGCGGTCACAAACCTCTTTAAAGAGGCCTATGGCCGGAGTGTCTCCGTTGAATGGCTTCGACGTTTCGTATATTTCCTTCCAGAAACGTTCAACCTCTTGGACGGGTGGCGGAGATTCAACGACAGGCGGAGGTGGTCGAAAGAGACGGGACGGCTGAAGGAGAAAGGTGGCATTTTCTCTCACGCCCCTACTCTTCAGGAGTTTTTTCCTGGCCGTGGTGAGTGCCTGTACTCTATCGACCGCGTGCTGCTTAATGGTAAGCAGCACGCTTTTATTCAGCGTGTGATGGTTGTACCTGAGACTGCACGCTATGCGCCGAACTTTAGGAGTGAAAGTTCGCCCAGATAAGATGTATTCCATCACACACTGAATTCTCGACGCCTGTTGTCTCGCCTGCGTGATCTTGGCCTCCAACTGTTCAAGCCTCTTTGCTGCTTTGTCCTCCCAAGAGGTGTTCTTTTGGGAGTGAGCCATAATTTTGGCAGCAGCATAGACCACGCAATTTACCGTCCAAAGGTCCGACGTTTCCGTTAGGATTTCGTCGATAAGACCATTCAACTGGGGCAGGTGGTTACCCCGCAGAGAGATCTTCCGGTGGATGTCTCTCTGCCTAGGTTGTCCTTCATCACAGTTAATGGTGCTTAACAACCGCGTTCGTAGTTCAGAGACGGCCTGACCAGCTTCTTCCCCATTTGGCCGAGAGACAGACACGAATGTTGTTCTCGCCTCAGGCGGTGGAGAGGCTGCCTGTGTCGGGGAGGGTGGTCTGGCCAGTGGTGTGTTCCTCTGAACTGGCGGTTGGTGGAGAGTTTCCTTTTTACGCAGATGTTTGGCATAATCGCGCAGATTCTGCTGCGATAGGTGGCCGTGCTCTGGATGCATCTCACACCACAAAGAGTGCATCCTTGCCATATACCCCCTGCGTTCGGGCTCGCTGGCAGCATGGCATGCGAGGAGGTCGCCCCTTAGGGCTTCCGTCCACTGCATCCGGGCTCCCTTCTGAGGTGGTGAATTTTCATTGCCACACCCAACTGTACTAGGGCCCCCATCCGAAAGGGGCCGGTTGTGGGTGGCTTTTTCTTTAATCCTTTTTGGAACCAGATATTCTGCGTGTGGGGTGGTTAGCCCCACACGCAGACGTCCACCATTAGCCGGCAAAGCCGTTACCAGGTACGCCACGTGGAGGCTGGTGGTCCGGTTTTCGTACCCTTTTATTATTTTTATTATTATTATTATTTCTTTGAGTAACTGATCTGCAGCAAATTATAGACAAAATTATCCAGAGAAATGAAAATTTTGTTAATTTTGAGTGAATATGTTAAGTGAAACATTTCCAAAACAAAAAATATTATTGTGAATATTAGTGTAAATGAAATTAAATAAGCAAGTTTACCTGGAACACAAACAGGAAATAAAGTTTCAGCAGTCTTGATATGCCACAAAGGGTTAACGAACACTTCTATCACATAAATGTGATGAGGGTCTCAGATGTACAAGGAAAGAAAATAAACACTTCTTGAAAGTCCAAAAGCACTTTGGTCTACTAACATGGTTGCCTTGTTAGATGACTAAGCGAACTACGAAACGAATAACTCAGTGAAGAGTGGGCTCAACGACTGAAAGCGCCTTAATTTATGCTTTGTCTGCAGATTAGCTTGAAGGACAAAGTAACAGTGCTTCTGCCCAACGTTGCAAAAATGCAATATTGTGTTTGAAACAGAAATGATGCTTAATAATTGATTTCATCATTGTAGATGTTATCCACTGTCATACTAGATGACTAAATTGTGTCACATGAAATCTTGCATTACATAAATCGGCAGACAGACTAAGAAAAAAATTGATTTTCGTCCCATTAAAACTACTTGAAGTATCCATTTTTGAAAAACACTGAAAAAAATTAAAGCAATTTCATCGAAAAGTAAATAAGCTTAAAATGTCATAGAAGTATTAAACAAAAAATTTCTAATGTGTAAAAAATTTTGACTGCATATTTTCATCTTCAAAATTAATATTGCGTTTTTGCAACATTGAGAAGAAATGGGTTAACTCTCACACCTGCCGTACTATTATTATATGTCACTTTCATAACAATAAATAATTACTCATTCACTCCACAGTCCTTCAAAAACCTCCATAACTTATTTCCATTACCCTGTCATACGCCTTCTCTAAATCCACAAACTTTCTAATACTTTCCAAATACTTTCTACTATGCCTACTTTGTTTTAGGTGCCCCTTAATTTTTGTAGCACTTGCTGAAGTAATAACTTGCTTTTGAGAGATATTTTGTAACAGACCAGAATTATTTTGATTGTTTGGCATGCCTGAAATTACTCTGGCAATTTATAGCCAAATACCCAGAAAATCTATATTTTCTATCACTCATAGTGTGTTTCCATTGAAATACAAAATTCCTGTGAAATTTCAATACATCGGAGTAGGCACTTGTATAGAGAGAAAAGAAAAATGACAAGAATGAAGTATCTCTAAAAACCACAGCTATTATCTGCAAACTTAACTCTTCACCACATTATAGCACATGCACAATTCGACATTAATGCTCTCAGAGCGTCTGGAAGCACCTTTTGTGATTGCACCTCTCCTTTTGGTATACTTTGTACTCTAGGACTGTGCTGGGTTTGTGATTGCCATGACTACTAATTGCCGGAGTTTGCACAAATGAAAATCGTTTTCACCATAACAAAAAAGGATGAAAACAAAAATAAAATTATCCGAGTAAAAAATAAACTACCTATGGAAATATTTATGCATCTAGATATGAACACAAATAGCATTTTTGTTTGTGCAAATGAGGATGCTCTTACATAGATGCTAGATGTGTACGAAATACAACTATCAAAAAGGTAAAAATAATTTGTTACTTACATTCTCTATGGAATTTACAGCAAAGGTGGGCATTTTGTTAATATCACAGTCGGATATGATTTTATTCACTTGCACTGGTCGATACCAATGGGTTTGATTTTGTAAAAACTAAAATATCCTAAGTCATTTTTAGCTGTTTCAATCTGGCAAACTAGTTCAGTGTAGCAGGAAAAACCTCCCAAGACTTGGCATTCTACAGTGCTGCTGCGGTTGAAGTTCGGATCATCCTTGCAAAATCTGTCGAAAGCTGTCATTATTTATGGTCTAGCCCATCAACAAGAACTTTTCCTGTCTTAACTTTTTTCTTTCTTTCAATGAAACTATAAAAATTAAGAAGAGTGAAGGTTAACAAAAATGTTAAGTTGGGTCAAGTGAGAGCAACTTTGTTGGTACTCATGACTAGTTCATCTCAAGGGAGGGGGAAGTAAAGGGATTTAGGTTGGAGGCACTGGGAAAGTTCCACTGAGAGACAAAGTTGCGCTATGGCGAATATGTGCTATCAGATGTTAAACTAAACACAGCATGACTGTATTGGGAACTGTCTATTAACATACCCAGTCTTGGAAAACAAAGATTTCAGAAATTAAGCTTTCATTTGAAAGGCCATTAGTAATGCACATGCTTACATTAAGGTGGTCTTTTAACCTTTAGAACTTCTTTTTTTATTTCTCTTTGGATTTCCACTGGGTCAGGTGGCTGCCAATGTTTCCATGGTGTCAGCCATGATAAGGTCAGCAGCATCCAAATACCTGACTTTATGGAAATCCTGAGAGAAATTTACATTCATCATTCAATGAGAAAGTAGGTACCATATCCTTTTTTGACTTTCATTAAAATAAACTGAAGTTTTTTTTACAACTAGAATTTGTATATCAAGTGATGCCCTAAAGTCTGAATAAAACAATACATATTTGTTCTTAGAAGTTTCCTAACCTGCATCAAAGTATAATATATCAGTACTAAGCAGAAATAAGGTATGACATATATTTTTATTAATAATGTTATAACTTGTAAACTGCTTCCTGGTTATGAGTCAAAAGGTCCGAAGTTATAGTTTTGAAGAAATAATAGTTTTATTTAATATGGGCCAGAGGTAAGCTATCCCTTCCACACTGGGAAACATCTGACTGGTATAAATGTAATTTAGGTTATAAATTTATGTAAATGAAAATTTAAGCTGCATAATATGTATTACTGAAAATATCCTTGTTCATGTGTTCATATGACAAAATAAAAAGCAAAGGCAGAAATCTGGTAATGTGTCTGCTTTGTCTATGGATATTATTAAAACTGACTTCAATGGAGAATTCTTAATTATTATAATAACAGAGTGTAGTGGCATTGCTGTATATGCAATTGAATGTGATTTAAGAAGTTAAAGTTTGTTAAATAAATTTTCATTTCAGGCAAATAAAATTCTGGGCCTTTCGGAGGATACAATTGTTTCAGCTTCTATTGAGTCTGACTCCTCTCCTTGCAAACTCTTTGTTTGGAGGGATTGGGTGAACTATATAGAATTTCGGAACTCTCTGATATCAAGGTGGCATTATCCTTTGCATGCTGCGCAAGACCCTGGGCTTTTTCAGATGGATCATGTTAAACAAAATGTAATACCAAAATTACCACCATGCCAGAATGCCCTGAAGTATCTTGACTTTTGCCAGTACGCTGTAGAAAGTAGAACCATGGATAAAGATAGGAACAGAGGTACTGCTAGTAATTAAAGTTATTATTAATATTAATTCATATGCTATAACCCTGGTAAAAATGGCCATTGGATGGCCTTTCTTGGCTATTGAATTATTGAATGGCCATAAGTGGCCATGGCCGTTTAGTCAAGGTGACAACGAATGGCTACTGTGGTTATTTAGTCTTAGTGGCCATTTGTTATCCCCATTTCCTATTTTCCGCCACTTGCATCGTAATGACCGTAAGTGGCCATTTTCTCCAGAGATTGCCTTGAAAATTTTGTTTTGAAAAAATCTTCCTGATAAAGGCTAATGTCTCAGAAAAGTATGCAGATGTATTAAAAATATAATGTTACACCTAGTTTTTGCACACCTTCAATTTACATGACTTGTGGTTAATTAACATTCAGGTCCAGCTGGGAAGCATTGAAAATTATAATGACTAACTCTGAATTTTGAGCAGTTTCTCTTTTTTAAAACGTTTTTATTGGATTGATTTCTTGTCTGTTTGTCTGTTCATTACAAATTTTACAATCGATTTTAAAATAACTTCCCGATGAGCTAGAGACTTGAAACTTCAAACATATAGCTCAGAACTGGATGGCAATGCAATAATATGTAATAATATATGTTGTAAATATATATTAAATATTACACTATAACATATATTATAAATGATACATATGTACGTTATATACTTAATATAATATAATAATTAATTAATAAGTTGCAAAATTGATATAAAAGTCTTATAACATAAATTTTGCTTGCTTCTTTAATTTAATTTTTAGGAAAATAACAATTTAAAAAATTGAT
Source organism: Pyrrhosoma nymphula (assembly GCA_963573305.1). Lineage (NCBI taxonomy): Eukaryota > Metazoa > Arthropoda > Insecta > Odonata > Coenagrionidae > Pyrrhosoma > Pyrrhosoma nymphula. Next base: position 92,263,517 of record OY754329.1, read on the forward strand.
ATATTATTGGTAGACAGGTATAACAATTTTATATTTCAAATATAATAACACAGGACTAAAAAGCAGAAAATAATTATTTAAATAAAAATATTTTTTTTATTATTTCTTATTTAAATACCACGTTCTTTAAATGGACCACTAGATATAAAATAATTTCTCCTAGTCCCACACTCATTTATATCCCCATACAGATTCATAATCTCATACAGATTGTCCTGAAAATTTGTGATTATGAATTTTAATAGCTATGAAAATACTTGTAAGATTGAAAATGAAAAATGTGGGGCTCATCCTGTAGATAATAGTAAGGATTGTAGGGAGTAGCTGTTGTTGAGAAACTGACTCAAGCATATCCAACCACTGTATTTCCCTGCCTCATGCTTGAAAAATGCAACACTTAATGTGCGGTCTTGCTTGAGGATCCATTCGAGGTCAAGTCTTTTCTTTGAGACATTGCTGAGTGGATGTTGCATTTTGTTATTTTATGAATTATTGTGTTACTTAAATTTTGGTGATTTGAAAAAAAAAATGTTTGCAACATTTAAAACTGCAATACTGTAGCAACATCATTGATCAATTGCCTGCCATATTGCAGAAAATATTGAAGGGATATGGGGATATGCAAAGTTGAGAAATAGAAAACATAATTTCATCATAAGACAATATCTGTAATTATAATTACAGATATAGTAAACACACACATATACATATATATATATATAGTCAGTTTTGTAGCTTTATATATTACTAATATTTATATATATATATATATATATAAATATTTATATATATAAAGCTACAAAACTGACTCACTCATTGACACGAATTCCTGGGCATTTCTAATCGAGCTATAACGTTGAAATTTTAAAGGGAGAGTTTGAATTAGGTGTCGAGTCAGGAAAAAATCGAAAATCCCAATATTTTTCATTGGTTTCGAGTCCAGATAGGATTTTGTTTTTTAATGGGTTTAAATGGGAAAAACAAATAATTTACGTGTAGAGTAATTTTCATTCATTCATTAAAATATGAAATAATTGAGATAAAAGTTTCATTCTTTGACTGAAATGAGGCCAAAACTTCAAAACATTTAATTCTTTCAGCCGATTTTTCTCTATCGATCGATAAATTGAAATATTTGAAGTTTAAAAGCAAAGTTAATGCAAATTTCGATCTTTTTCATTTTCGTTGCTAGGCAATTTTATCATTGTTTCCGAGACTTGCAGTACCTTATATCATACCTTATACCTTATATTATACCTTAACTGGCTATAAAGGATGTATTTGAAGGAGTTTATCATTCTCGGTGCGTATTTAAATCGCTTTTAACGATATTATGCCTTCGAACTACATGATTTACAATGTTTTATGATGATATACATAAATTATGGTCATTTATAACCCTGTATTCTTGCAACCTATCGTAGCATTGATACTCTCCTCCACTCGCTCATGCCTACGGCATCCGTTGGGATCTCACAGCATTCATCGATTGTATTTCTGAAGCAAACCCTTCCACCTTATCCTGGGTTTCCATCTCGATGTTTTTCCGGGGAACTTAAATCCTTGCTCCTCCTTTACCAGTGGGGAATTTAATTTCCAAAATATGGTGAAAGAACGTTCATTGAACACTATTAAAACCATCAAAGGTTATTATCGAAGGACATTTAATGAACGTTCAAATGGAACTCATAGATCATACAAAGAATATTCAGTGGAATACTTCATGGATTGTTCAAAGAATGTTCAGCGTAAATGATTCTCTAAATGTAAAAAAATAGTTACACCTCTGTAGGCTACTATCATAGAACCACAATGTATACTTATACCATAGAATCATCATATATTCTCATAAGTATTGGAATAATACTGTTAACACATGCCTAACTATGATATGACAATACATACCCATACTCGCAAATGATTTGAATTACGAAACCAGAAGTAGGTGTTATATGCTTGGCCACTCCCGTGCATCAATGTAACCATAAGAAGTAATTTTTAAATGTTAATAACGTGATAGTATGAGAAAATACCATCCATTCATGATAATAGTTCTCTGACGTTACTTAATTGAAACCTATGTTGCCACACAGGATGAATATGAAGTCAATAATGCACTCGAAACCATGCAATACGTCAATATGGAAATAAGTCCACTGGACCAAATACAACACGCCGCACACACCATGCTTATTTCAGGATCACATACAAAACAGCTGACTCCAGAAGTCAAAGGCCGGCAATACAAGTCAAAATAAATCTATGAAAATATTTCGTCACTACCATTTGAGTTTTGAGTAAACTAAACACCACGAATATTCCAATAATGTAGAATGAACATTTATGAACTTATTTATGTGTATGACCTTTACTGATGTCCTAATCACTTAATTGCTCTAGTTAACCTGGAGTATGTAGAGATTATATGCTAAATTAGGCTAGATAAATGTGAACACAATCCTTCCAGCTTCACCTTGAGTACTGTAACTGCTTGGCGATCCAGCTATGTACCTATATAAGCTTGTAAAATATAGCCATACTGATGTAAAACATCTTCTCTTTACTATAGATCCAAAATGGATGACGTTCATGAAAAAGCATCTGATGGACTTGTCTGAAATGTTCACAACTCAGAATTGCAGCATACAAAAATTTCAACCGTCTACAATGCCTTGCCATTCATATATGGAGGAGTTGTTAAAAGGAAATGCAAATTGCTGGGTGAAAAGGAATGGAGCCGCAGGCAATGGACCATGCAATGAGCTCCTTCATGCTAAATTTTGCTCAACTTCCTTAGACTTCATTTTGAAACCTGAACTTGTAATAAAGGCCCTTAGGCAGAAAGATGTCCATGTGAAGATAACCAAGAGTTCAGCTTTGGGTGGAAGATATTCTGAGCATGTGAAATTTCATGAACCGATCAGCTCACATAGCATTGGAAAAAATAAAACAAATGATTTGTTGATGGTCAATTTAGATTCTGAGTTTGGAGAAAAAAAGTTAAAGAAATTAGACTGGTTGGCTGTGATTGATAGGAATCAATTGTTAAATCAGATACAGTCAATTGAAAGTAATGCTGTTGGGGTAGAGTCAGAAGGTAAAAATTTGAAGGACCCAAGAGGAAAAAGAAAAAGTATCAAGGCTAAGCCAAAGACTAAGGAATCTGAGAGTGAACTCAGTGCTTCTAAAAAAGAAGGCTCAAATGGCTTACATACACTTGAGCTATTATTGCCTTATCGTCAAGTGTGGATGCTGTATGGTGCATTTCATGACATCACTGAGGAGAAATTCACTGATATTTGCTCAAGAATGCCATCATCATTTTCATGGCTTCTATCTCACTGTGCAAGCTTGCTTGAAATGAGTGAAATGTCCTTGTATTGTGAACTTGTTAATGTGGAGTTAGTGTGTAAACACATCAAACATTGTCATGGAATTCGTGCCCAAAGTAAGCAGTATGAATGTTTCCGGACTAATATAGCATTAGCTACGTGGTGACTGTTTATATTTATGACCATAATATTTATTTATTTCCATTTATGTGATAATTACCTATATGTTGGCAGAATTTATTGTTTTTTTTTTCCTAGAAGATACTATTTAAGTCAAATGTGTTTGTGTTTAATGGATATTTCATCTGACTTTTATGTACAATTATTGCTGAAAAATAAGATATGCTCAAGATTTCTATAATTTTCAGCAATATATTTGTGTTTGATCATGATTAGAGCTCTATATATACTATTTACCTATCATGATCAACAAGTTACATATTAGATTGGTTTTTGGGTCACCATCTTGTTATTCGTGCCAATTAGTTTGCCTCTGTGATGATGATAAAAGATGTACTGTGATAATTATACACAATTATTAAAACACAAATTACTAAAACAGATATAAAGAGTATGTGTTATTCAAAACATCTGCTCATACCTTCCTTATGAGTGAATAATCATCATTTACTTTGTAAATTATCTGTAAGTGCAAAAATTGACGAGGCATGACTTATATAGATGTATTGATTTTTCTTTCTTATTTAATGTAATTATTAGTGGATAAATATTGCTAAAAAAAAATTTCTCAAACTTTTTCGTAGATTTTTGCAGCTCATTGTTTATGGTATTCAGGCTTTTGGTTCTGCGATTAATTATTTAGTATTAGGCAACAGTTTCGCCGTGCTATGCTGCCGGCTTCGTCGGGCTTTTAAGAACAACAATGGTCTTAAAAGCCCGATGGGCATACGGCGTCGATGAACTTAAATGACACAAGAGTACCTATATAGTAATTAGATTATTATATATAAGAGTATTATATTACGTTTTAGCATAGTATTTGAATATATTTTTTCCCTAAAAGATTTCATTTTTTTTTTATTAAACTCTAAAACTAAAATTGATAGAAAGAAAAATCCTGGCCACTGCCAAAAGCATTATGGTAAAAATGGGTTAAAGTTATAACAAAAACCCTGGTTATCGTTAAAAAACCATCATGAGAAACTCCTTGCCATCAATATTATTCCAATTCCCCAACCCATACATGATTCAAATAACTGATAAGTTCTTTACCAGGAAAATATTTTTCTTAAGTTTTTGTGAAATAATAAAGTAAAAAAGCTTCTTATGAACTTCCTCAAGCACTGGATATTAGTTATTGACTTACAAGTAGATCCAACAAATGTAGTTGTTTCTCAGGTTTACATGCTGACTAATGTTTGGAGGGGAACTTTGATAGGATAAATTAAAGAAATTATTGTGGTTGCCTCTATAACATACCCCATTTGTGATTGGGCTTAGGGACGAGGGAGTTGGGGGAAGGGAAAGAATCAATGGAGTAGTAACTGTGTAGCCATCTAAAACTACGTTCATTGACCAACTACCACTCATAATAATAGCATCAGAGTTAGAGAGTTTACAGTAGTGATGGGCACTGTGGGAGCGAGTCAGCTCAAATGTGCGACTTGGCAAATTGAGCAGTGAGAGTCTTATTTGGTGAGTCGTGACTCCCTCCCCTCATGTGACTCCCCCTCCGCACAGCGAGCGGTGTGCAAAGGGAGGGGAGGGAGTCGCTTTACTCCCTTCCAGGACATCACCGTGCGGTGCACACTTTGCTGGAGTCGTGTGTGAAGGGAGTCTTAAGAAGTCGCTCAACTCCAATTTCCAAGAGCTTCCAACCACACATCACTTTTTTTGGACATATCATAGAGCTCTGTGTTTGACCTCTACTACTGCAGATGTACTTGCTCCTTCTTAATGTACCACATTAGTATCTGTATCGGATATTTATTAGGGGTTCAACATCATTTTTGAACTTCAAAATTCATTGAATCTCTACCATTTATCAGTTGATATCATCTATATATATTGAGAAATGCATTCATATTTTATTGACAATCTAGCACAGTGTGTGCGCCGCACACACTGTATTAGATTGTCAATAAAATATGAATGTCAATCAAGCCTCCCCCAGAAATAAATCGCGAGAAAACAACTCCAAAGAGTCGCACAGTGCGAGCGGCTCTTTTAGTTCAGCGCATTTAGATTCCGATCAGAGCATTTATAAGTACTAAGCGGGACCTTCTCCAGTGTGCAAGACACCTTAGTAGATTACTAAAAAAAAAGTCCCATGCCAACTGTAGTGGGATGGCCGAGATATCCTGGAAAACCTGGAGAAAACTGGAACTCTCCTGGAAATGCTCAAAAATCCTTATAGACCGAGCTAGATCGATGATTTTTTTTTCATTGGAACCTATTTTTGACATAGAATACCATTGTTAACTTAGCATAGGCCATTATGTAACAGAATTCAAGTTGAACCTGGAAAATCCTACAATTTCCTGGGACGCATTGGTAATTTCTCCACAGTGATGCTGAATGTATGCAGTACACGCCCCGCTATTTTGAAGAAGACCGCACATACTTAAATGATAATAATAATAGTGCTTATTTGTTCAAAGACAGAAACACACAAAATATATGCATTGTTGCATATGACACGTCAGGGATAAAAATAACATTAACAATGAGAAAGATAGTCATTCAAGCTGTAGAACATATGATCTAGTGTAGAACATGTGATCCAGTGTAGAACATATGATCTTTTCCAGTATAATCGGACACTTTTGTAGATCACACAAAAAAAAGTCTCACGCCATCCATGGTGGGATGGCCGAGATATCCTGGAGAAAACTGGAATTCTCCCAGAAATGCTATAAAATCCTTGTAAAAGGTGCTAGATCGATGATTTTTTTCCACTAGAACCCATCCCCCCCCACTCCCTCCTGTCAAACATTTTCACAAGATGTGGTGCTTCCCCCCCCCCCCCCCCCCCCAATCGTGTGGACATCATTTATGGACAGCCCCAATTGTTTCACACCATCTTGATTAAAAAGACATCAGGTTCTACCCTGGACATAAAATAATAACCAGTCTTTTGGTTGGCCTCTGACACCAATTCTAACTTTTTTGAGAGTAGATTATGGTTCACAAGATCAAAAGCTTTAGTGAAATGAAACAGTAATGGGCACACGTGAACGAAGAACACAGGCACTGAGAGCATTGTGTATGTGATTAGTGGTTTCATATACCTATGGCAGTTGTAGTGGATTTATTTTTTACGAAAACAATGTTGATGCTGAGAAATAATGCCGGAGGATTCCAGAAAAGGAACCAAACGCCTATAATAGGATTTTTCAAAGATTTTGGACAGCTGATCAGCTCGAGTTTGAGTAGCAATTGGACTATATTAATTACGATCTAGTGAGCTACCTTTTTCTTCTGAACCGGAATAATTTTTGAAGTTTTTAAAGCAAAAGGGAAGGTGCCCTCAACAAATGAAGCATTTATGAGGTGTAATAAAGGGTCATTGATATGATCAAAACAGAGCTTATTGATGAAATTAGGCTGCGGTCATCAATGAGAACACTATATTTAGTACCACAATTATTAATTATAATTTTGAGTTCATTTTCTGAACAGGGAAAAAGAAAAAGTGAGATAGCAGAGTACTTTCTAATGTTATGGAAAAGTGACTGGTTAGAAGGTATAGAGATGGAAGGGTCGTGAAATGGTTATTGAAATTATGTGGCCAAATTTACTGGATTTTATTGGATGTGTAATGAATGGGGGAGGCAGCAAATATTATGGATTCATTAATGGTCTTCCAAATTACTCTAAATTTGTTGGTGCACTTTAATAATCCATTATAAGTACGTTTGGCTTTTTTGATAAGGAAACGATAATCCTTTTTGAATTATTTATATTTAGCATCTAAATCATTATGACAAGGAGACTTGCTCTGAACATATAAGTCCTTAAGATAAACCGATAACATACGAATTTCGTCAGTAATCCACAACTTTTTTGTTGTCCATATTAGAAACCTTACACATGTTCAATGGAAAAGCCACATAAAAATAAAATAAGAGCTTATCATAGAAAGCAGAGACTTTAAATTCAAATGCAGACTCTTCATAGAAACCAAACAATGCTTCAGTTTTTAAATTACGCTTTTGAAAAAAGTTTTCCATTTTTTAACACATGAGCAGGCGAAGGCCGGTAACTCAAGGAAGGAGCAACTGAAGATGATGGGGATCACCAACCAAACATAGTTTTAGAACACAGTAGCAATACTATTCTTCAATTATTTTGAATATAAATCAAAATACTTATATTATAATTATAAATCCAAAATTTACAATTTTGAATTTATATTTTACCTGTTATTTGTCAGATATCGTCATTTACTAGTCCGCGAAAATACTAAGATACCAGATCATTGCAAAAATGAATGCATTATCTGGAAATGCTTGCTAATCATGCCACTGTATTACGTGATGGAACAAATCAATTGATTTATTAAGGTTTCAAATATGGTGTTATCAATTAAAAATCAAATAAAAAAGTCTTTAATTTTTCCGTTAGTGGAACTATTTCACCACATGTGCTTATTTGAGTGTTGGCGCCACGTATTGTACGGGATATGTAACTCAATTGTTTTAATTTCGATCGTTTTCTTTTCCTTGTTTTGCTTGTTTTCATGCGTTCATTGCGTTCATTTTTCATGTGCTGGTTGCGAAGGTCAAGTCAGTTGAATTCCGTTGTTTGCAGATCAACCTCCAGAAAACTTGAGTTCAGATATTGAGATTGTTCTGACATTACTGAGTAAATAATAGTTTGCTGCTCTTTGGTTACTTATTAATGCCTTACGAAGTTTTTCCTGCGAGTAATCCTCGGTGGTGCAACAGTTTCTGATATTGTGGCGGTTGAATCCCGGCGTGTTGTTTTCTGTCTGGAAAAATGATCATTCCTGTGAGATGTTTTACCTGTGGCAAGGTGATTGGAAATAAATGGGAGGCCTACCTCGGTCTTCTACAGGCAGAATATACTGAAGGGTAAGTTGACCTCTCTCTAGAAAATTTCGTTTTTGTTGTCAGTAGAGGACGTTCACAAAAAAACTAATCTTGCTCTCAGGTGGATTAATTTTACGTCAAATTAATGGAAGTGAAATATTTGTTTGGTGTCCTAGTGTAAGTGTTTAAGAATTATAGTCCTATGGGTGGAGAACCTCCAATTATTTTGCACTTCAGCGTGACTTATCATTTATTCTCTTCTTCCCAATTTGGGTTCCGCAAAGGCTATTCCACCACTTCAGCAGTCTAGTCTGCTGTTAAATCAATACTAGATGCTTTCCAAGAAAAATCACCTATTAGCATAACTGCCTGCTACCTTTCGAAAGCTTTCGATTGTGTTTCATATCCAATTCTTCTTAAAAAAAACTCCATTTCTATGATATCAGCAATCTTTAGCTTCGGCTCATGGAATCTCGTTCCTAATGTGTTTACGTCAATAGTAATCTAGCTTCACCCCTAAGTCCTCCATCCCCCATGGCTCAGTTCTCGGGCCTCTTTTATTTCTCATTTTGATTAACGACCTACCATCAAATATTTCTTGCAAATCCTTACTTTATGCTGACAACACCACGTTCATTCATAATTCAGATAATCTGCTCAACACCAGCTCCACTTCTAAGTCGATTATGTCTGAAGCATCTAAATGTTTCTCTGCCCAATGGGCTTGTTGTAAACAACAACAAAACCCAATCACTTGCATTCTCTTTAAGTACTTCAGCAAGTTCAAATAACACTAGCAAGTTGCTTGGCTTTGAAATGGACCGCAAATTAAGTTGGAAACCTCATGTATCAGCCACCCTAGGTAAACTATCCAAGGCTGTGCTTGTTATGGAAGCTTAAAATATTGATACCAAAAGAATACTTTACCGCGGCATACTTTGCATTATATCACTGCCACATGAACTATGAAATTGAGCTATGGGGCCATTCCTCGTCCTCCATAAGTCTTTTCTAAATGCAAAAAAGGCAGAGTTGTTGCTTCTCTAACCCCAGGGACAATTTTAAGCCTCTTTTTACCAAGCTTGGTATTTTGAACCTGGACTGTATGTATATAATTAAATGTCTTTGTGATGTAAAGGCTAATTTAAACTCCCTGGAGTTAAGAGCAAATGTTCATTCCCATTTCACAAGAAACAGGGATTTTTTAATGTCCCCTATTGCCGGCTATCCAAAACCTGCAACTTATTTAATATAATTAAGTTGTACCTGTTTAATAGTTTGCCTCCTGAGGCAAGACATGTTAGTCTCACTAAATTTTAAAGTGTTGTCCATGACTGGTTCTTGAAAAGGGCCTTTTATTCTATTGAGGAATTCCTCACTAGTGATAAAGGTGATCTGATTTTCAGTAATTAACCATTCGCTGCTTTTAATACTTGAATAGAGTATGTATACTTTTCTTATATTTTGTATTTCATATAATCTTATTGTATCTGTATTGACGGGGACCAGTGCACAATAGTGTTTCAAAACCCAATAAACATTAATATTACTCTCATGTGGTGTTAGATTGTTTTAACTCATTCTAATGCAGTCATATACTTAACTTTCATTTATGAAATTTAATATATTAATTATATTCAAGAGTTAAGGAACAATTAAAGTGTGACTGCATGTCCTGTTGGTGTTGTAATAGTTTTTTTTGTGTGGTGGATTAATGTAAATTACGCACTATGGTAATTACTGTTTCCTGTCTTCGTTACAGTGATGCTCTGGATGCCCTTGGCTTGAAGCGGTACTGCTGTAGAAGAATGCTTCTTGGCCATGTGGATCTTATTGAAAAACTTCTCAACTATGCACCATTGGAAAAGTAAATTGTCAAACCTAGAAATGTTAGTGTTTTTCGTGCTGTGACCAAACTATTTGTGTTCTGTTCGTCAAGAATGTAATAATTATATTTATAAAAATATTCCACTAGCTAATCTGCCTTTTGTTTATATCTATTTATAACAATATCTGCCCATAGAATAAAGGATGTCCATATGTGCTTATGTTTGTTGTTCTGTTTATGTGATGCAATTTTGAAGGAGCATCAGTTCTCACATCTATTTATGCAAGGGCTTGCCTAATGCAAATTGGTATTTGCACTCATAAATGCTTAGTTCTCTTGTTCCTCTAATAAGCATTGCACTATTTTATTTTGGTATCTAAAATCCAGGGTATGCTATGACCACTTTTGTCAGTGGTGCCTTGACTCTGGCTGAGGCAAGTTCGTGTTCACTAGTATGATATTGCTAAGCCTACTGTCCTAAGTCTCATTTATTGTAGGTACCACTACTGTCTGATGACTATTTCTGTTGATTGCATTAAGTAGCTCTTATAATTGAATGGATTTTCATTGGCCACTGACGGCGAGAGTTTGGTATTAACTCAGCAGTCATCAATATGAGGATTGATTTGCTGCAGCTCTCAACTGTCATCTTTCTTACTCACAATTTTATTTGAGAAAAATGGTGGTGAGCTGCTGATCCTTGTGATAATAATGTGGTAGTTTTACATTGCGTCCACGTGGCAACTGATACTGCCATTTAGGTAATCTTTAGTATTCCTGGAGTGTATTACTGCACTGACCCACCATCTACACCTTAGTTTGTGTGTGGAAAGGCTGATTCCCTCCCATAAAATTGTTTGTCTACTAATAGCTTGGTGGCAGCAACTTGCTATGGCTCACTATAGCATCTTCATACCGATGCTTTTTGTCTACAAGTGGAGTCTGACGTAGCTGAGTTCTTCTATGTAGCTTAATTTTTAACTGGGTGCCCTGCTGCTAGTTCAAGCATTTATTTTTATTCGTGGAGTTTTTAAGGCTTGATTACTTTTCATTGAAACTCGAAAAGTCTGCTGGTGGTTTTAACAGTAGGTGCTGTTACAGTCAATGCCACTACATATCCAATGATTTTTATAGTAAAAGTTTGGTTTATAATAAATACATTAAAGAGTGGATTTAGAGACATTGAATATTGAATTTCTTCAAGCTGTGTGGCTTTCAGAAATGGACCCATAATGTATGATAGCATCCAGGAGGGTGCTGCTATAGAAGGTATGTGGAGGAGTCTGTATGATATGTAAAGGAATTCCTATAGTAGAGTTGTGGCACCTCAAATTTTGCCTTTGATACAATGGACAGCATCCTCTTCAAAATAAAGTGGAGGAGGCTATGTAGCAATTTGCAAACATATTTTCTTCTCTCCTTGCTGCTGTTGAGAATAGAACCACACCAATTGACTAAGCATTTCTTATTATCTTATGCCATTAGCCGGTGGTAATCCAAGGTGTAACTCATGCCCTCTTTCCTCCTCATATAATATACAGGCTATCAATTTTAATAGTGACAGTTTTTTAAAAGATATTAATGATTCATATATGTATTCAAATACAGAGTAAAATAGACTTAGTACACTTGCTATTCTACATAATAAAATATTTTGAGTGAAAATATATGCTGAAAAATAAGCATTACATATTTACTTTTTTCATAAGCCAAAATTCAGGAATCCTGCTTTTTCTGGGCATATGGCGACCCTATTCCCATAAGACATTATCAAAGATATAAGAGAAAAGTAGAGTGGTATGGACATGTCCAATGAATGGAAAATGAGAGGTTACCAACACAAGTCTGGCTGTGGACTCCTATCGGTAAAAGGAAATCTGAGGAAGAGCTGTATTGAAGGGATTAAATTAGAGGGATCCGAGATGTGGGAGGGAGGTCTAGAAGAAGAGCAATGTAATGACCAGCAACAGTGGAGATTTGGAATTGGAAGACACCAGAAAGTGCTATAAACATCAATATTTACTTTTACAATGATCATAATCACTTGACTAACATCTCTAGATTTTCTTGATCATTCACAGAAATAATCAACTCAGACAGGCCTTAATTTACTTAATGGGGGGATAAAATGTCCATAAATACTTGGATCTTTTCAAACATCTCATACATATCCTTTTGGCAAAATTTAATTGTTTTTGTCAATCTGTCAGGAGACAAAATTTTAAGTGTAATTCTATTCCTTACCAAGGTAATGAGTGAGTAATATGTCCTGGGAGAATGAAATAGAACAAGGCTGTTGGAACAGATCCTGTCTGTGTGTGATATCCTGTGTGTTGTTTCTTTCTTAATTGCCTGCTAGGTAACTATGTGATCAGGCAGCTTTTAATTCTTTACCTCTCAAATTTCAGTGGTGGATTAAGGGGGGGACAGCCGCCATTCCGTAATTCCTATTACAATGGGAAAAATGGTGGTCATAAGGTATTCCATGCCCCCCAGGCCCCCGGAAAATAGCAATCTGCCCTCCCCCCCCAAACAACGATCTCAGTCTGACACTGCCTTATTTTATCTTCATCCTAATTACTATTTTGCCCAGAAGACTAATTACTCTGCAAATTGTTTACCTACATCACCTGAATTTAATACTAAATATTACACTAATATGTGAGGCGAGGATTGGAAACGTGGATTCCGGAAGGCAGGCCTTACCTACCCGACTTATTTTATCATGATGAGAAAACCACCTTTGTTATTTCCACAAAACTTTATTACGCTGGCACGACGCGCGTTTCACCACACTGGCATACTCATGTGCATTTAGCGGTAGGTTGGGTGGGAATATACCTGGGCTTATGCTGAGGAAAGGAGAGGGGGTGGGTGGGGAAGGATTCTTACAATGGACAGGAGGTGCATATTAGGTGCAAGTGGCGAGTGTGGTGTATTTAGTGAAAAGTAGTTTATATTAATATTAGGCCGTATAAACTCTAGATAATGTTTGTTGGATAGGGAGAAGAATTAGTTTTTACTTGTTTGTGTGATTGTTTGTATGACACTGTAAGAACGGTGATTTAACATGTGTGTTTTCCAATCTTTCATATTGTCATAATTCTCCTGACGGACAGGAGGTACATATTGTGTGCAAGTGACAAGTGTGGTTTATTTAGTTAACAGTAGTTTATATTACCATTAGGCCATAAACTCTAGATAATTTTGTTGGTTAGGGAGAAGAATTAGTTTTTACTTGTTTGTGTAAAGTTTAAGTCGGACGCTGTAATGACGGTGATTTTAAAAAAATGTGTTTTATATATTTTCTGTTAGAGATAATTAGACCTTTCTTCTTTAAGAGGGTGGTCACGGCGGTTTTTAAAGCACTTGGTCCCCAAATCCTCCTACACCATGCACCTCTTCTCACACCCTCCACCCCCCCCCTTGCAACTCCCCCTTACGCCCCTAAAAATCCCCTCTAAACACTCCACCCCTCCCCCTCAGCCATTGGAGTCGCCTAGCAGTCTTCTGAGAAACCCATAGCCTCTTTGGTCTCATTTTTAAACTTAACGGAAATCCTCTCCTCTCTCCTTTCCTCAGCATAAGCCCAGACTATATATTCCCACCCAACCTACTGCTAAATGCACATGAGTATGCCACAGTGTGGTGAAACGCGTGTCGTGCCAGAGTAATAAAGTTTTGTGGAAATGACAAAGGTGGTTTTCTCATCATAGATATCCATAATTTCCACGAGGTCAGGCCTGACATCATCAGTGTTATTTTATCATGTTGATAAATACCAAATTGTCTTGGAATTCATGGAATAAAATCAGTTGCACTGTTTTTTTGTGATGGCCCCTAAGTATTGTTTGATAAGGCAAGGGCAGAAGGGTGGCATGCTGCCTTATCTTTGTTTTGAAGCTTTTTGATTTACTCTAGCAGATCAAGTTTAACACCCTTTTACCCCTTACTTGCTGACTAGAATTCCCTCTGCAACTATTACCACATTGTCCTGGACAGAGGCCTTACATAATCTGCCAATCCCGATAGCTGTACAACGGTGGAAGTAATTATCATCGCTGTTCATGAAGCCCTCATTCCTGTCAAACTGAAGGGTAGGGGTTGCATCAAGATAGGTCCATACAGAATCTTTGATGGCTTATTGTGTTGGACTCAAGTGGAGGATCCTAACCATGATACCATATTGAAAATACTCTTGAGGAGACCTATGAATAATTAAAAAAGAATGGTATTTGTAGAATGTAGAAGGAGATGATTTGAAGCATATGTCAGTGTCACTGGGAATATGAGCTGAACACAAATAGCATTGATATAGATGATAGAGACAGAGAAAAGACTCTTGAAGAATCTACCAACCTTGGTTGAAGGCCTGTGATGATGATTTGACTTGTTGAGACCAAATTTAATAAAGAATGGAAATGAAAATATACGATACAAATTACGTTCATTGTTTGAAATCTTAAGTTTTTAATGTGCAAAATATTTGATGGATTTTCAAGCGGATTTATTCATTTTCCATCACTTATGTCAGGGGATAACACTTAAATATGTTCGTAGCAATTAATTAGGAGGAAATGAGTTCCATTGCCGATGGCTATTTCACCACTGCTATCGCCTAATCTAGATCAGAGATATGTCAAAATTGGCACTCACACTTCACTTCAAGTCTTCGACCACGTATTTTATAAATGGTGGAAGTTTCCAGTAGGCACTATTTATACCACGAGTACCACTATCTATCATGCATCAAATCAGAGAATAAGATGATACCTAATATATTTTATTCCCTGGCCAAATCTATTGCGTGAATGTATGCTTTCGTTAGTAAATTATTATCGAATTGAAATTTATCGGGAGCGTTAACAGGCAAAAAATATTGATTAGGTAATTGTTTTTTAAATTATTATGCAACAGAACTTCTAAAATTAAATTTTGTCAATTTTATTTGCTAAATTGATTATTATTTATGACCAATGACAGTCCATAATTCAATTTTATTTCCGCCAATAGGCGACCCGTAATTGGTAAAAAAATCTACCGTTGAAGACGGCTGTGAATCATCAGTGACGCCGTAGCCAGAAATTTGCATAAGTTTATGCCTTTGGGAATTAACGTTTTAGGTGCTGATAATTGCATCATTTATGAGCTGAAGTAACTAAAGTTGCATGGAGATACACCTGGATCTCCGGTCTCTGAGTAAGTACCTGATAAAAATTCCACTTTATTGCCTTAATGCCATGCCGAAGAAGGGTTTACGAATCGCTTGAACCATCTTTCGCAGGTGTTAGGGAGTAGACTTTAATATCCTTTGCAGGTGATCTTCTCTGCGACTTATTGTTTGTAGCGTTAATTAATGAATTGTCGTGAAATTGGGGCTTTCTTTTTTGACAATAGCGTTAATCGGCAATGGGATGTTGGTATGATGGATAACTATCTTTGTAATGTAACTTCTACGGAAAACTTGCTGAACTATGATGATATCGCTTTTACTGCGGCAGGCATCATTGCGGAGCGAAGGTCTTTTATCTACCGTTAAAACCACCGTTGTGTCGTATAATTGTGGACATGAATGGCCATGATCACTGAGCTGAGAATGAATGCTGAAATTTTCCTTCGTGTGATATCTTGCCGGAGATACCGTTTTCGTCTGATATGTTGTATTCATGGACGCGCAGGCAGGCGCCGTTGATTGAGTAATGTAGGCCTTTGTTACATGCTATGCGGATCTCACTTTCCTGGACCAAACTTGAGATTATCCAACCGTCGACCATCTATTATGATTTCCAATTGTAATTGCGAGACTCGGGGTGACACGTGTACTTACAGTCAACAGTGTTCCACGTGTTGGTAAGCATTTTTCGATCCTACTTCGTAATCCCGATCCTTGCTATTGAAACTTCCGTAGAACATAAGGAAGAGAATCTAATGGTATTTCGGTGAAATGTCATACGAGAGGTGAATTTGAGAAGGGATTTCGTCAGTTCTTGCCTCGGGATGGTGATTTTCTTGATGAGGTGAACATATATTTTAACTTGAGCGTCTCAAAAGGCATTTTACGCCCCAAAACATCTCGCTTTTTATTTCTGTTGCGTGGTTGTGAGAAAACTGATGGCGTCAAAGTGTATTTCTCTGCAGTGCATACATATGCTGACAATCCTCCGTGCCACCGCAGAGGCGTGTGGCAGGGAGTGTTAGGACACCGGCCATGGAAGGAGAGGTAATAGGTTAAGAGAGGAGGGGTAGGACAGAGGTGACTAGGGTTTGAACGATGTGTCTTGTGTTTGTGTCACGCTGTTTGTTATTGTATTTCTATTGGTGCGTGGAATGAAGGGATTTTGGTACCTTTCAGTTGGGAGTGTACCTTTCTTATTTAGTTGCTCTCATCAGTTCTGGAGATATAGTACTTGATCAAAATAATATCCTTCGTGTTGTACTAAAACTCACCCAATATGAAATTTCCTAGTAATCGGAGCCTAGCTTGTAGCCTCCGAGACGCAAATGGCTGTTTTACACGAGGCACTTCATTGCACAATCTGATGTAGTACGTATGGAAGCGCAATGAAAATTGCGTCGTGTAAAGCGGTGAATTGCAAGAATGCATGCGCAAATGCACAAACGACTTACGGGAAAATAGCCTCTGCTCTAACTCCGTGCTCACGTTATCGCTATTTATGTACACCAAATTGAGCAATTAAGTGCCTCGTGTAAAACGGCTTTAACGGCTTCCAACTTAGTCCTTCCATCAGCTGTGTGACACTTTCCTTTCGCTCGTAGCAGTTTTTGATGAATCATGCTGTTTCCTTTGTATTTTATTTACTTCTTGATTTAATTCTTTCTGTGCAGGGTCCCAAATGCTCGCCGCGTATTCGAGATTTGGCCTAACCAGAAAAAAGTAGGGCCTCTTTCACTTTTTCATCGGAGAACCTTCTAACCATTCGCTTGAGAAACCCTAGTTTATTTAATGCAGCGCCGCCAATGTTTCGTTTGTGTTCCCCCGCGCTGTCTGAAGTCGAAGTGATGTTTAAGTCCAGTCAACCAAAGATGAAGTCTGAAATCGAGAGTGATTG
The DNA here is from genome assembly GCA_963573305.1 of Pyrrhosoma nymphula. Classification (NCBI taxonomy): domain Eukaryota; kingdom Metazoa; phylum Arthropoda; class Insecta; order Odonata; family Coenagrionidae; genus Pyrrhosoma; species Pyrrhosoma nymphula. Next base: position 92,280,762 of record OY754329.1, read on the forward strand.
TCCAAAGTACAATTTTCGCACTAGAGTTGGAAATGGGTGTGCTCCACTACGCCCTTCATGCTGGACGCTGCGTCGTTGAGTGTAAAGGATGGTTGTTATGTGGTTGTTGTTTGCTGGGAATGCTACTGGGAATGTGAGTCTGATGAGTTTCAAGGAATCGCTATGGGCTTCATCTATATTCATTTCTTCTTCGGAATATAATAATTTGTTTTGCTTGGCAAACGACGTTGCGCGCGAATAACCTACTCTGTGTAAACAAATTCATTGCTTTTTCCGCTATTATTATACGGGAAAAATTCTCTAAAATTTGCTTGTTCATGTGCACCATGAATTGATGGCTCTTTCAGTTCATTTTGGCCTTACCTCAATTCACCCTTGACTGCACGGACTAGTGCCCTTTCAAATGGCGCTGTGAAATGCCTCTTGTGAAATGGTCTTTATGCTTATGGAGAAGCTGCATTCATTGGCGTGACGGTTTCCCTTAACACCGCGGGCGTACCCAACGATGGGCAACCTAGAAGCTCAAACCCCAACATAGAACCTAAAAAATAAAACCTAGAAAAGAGAATCACTCCTCCCTCCCCCGATTTAACGTCTGCTATCCACCACAGTTCAGTGTGGGTACGCCCTTGTGTGGCTCACTTTCTTTGTGGGCCTTACCTGTTGTGTTGTGAATCGGTGTCAAAAATTACCCATATAACTCGAATGAGGTTGCCAGTAACGTGTAGTTAGTAGAATCAATATGGTAGCATTAATATTTTTAGACGCTATTTGAACCTTATTGTTTGTAGATGTCATATTTATTGGCATCCATCTTTCAAGCAGACATGGATTTGCGTTGATTTGTATTCTTATTTTCCTGCATTTCCACTCTTGCGGGAGTCATTTGAGTCAAGTTAAAATTTTGGTTGTACTTTCATACGACATTGCCACTGGAGACGAAATAGGGATTGTAACCCCTTTAAAAAGGATTTTTATGCAATTAAACATTTTTTACTTTGAATTATTTGGTCTACAGGTATGAAAACTACGATAATATCGAATATAGTTCATGAACATATACTTTACCCTTCGCTACGATGTTGGACGGCAATTTGATTAATCTTAAAAATAGCATGATCCGTAGTTTTCAAGGTGGTTATTGATTCTAATTGGCATTAGGTACTTTGGCAAATAGGGTTAACATTGCTCCGTCTCCCAATTATCTTATTTTAAATCAAAGGAACTTTATCGTGATCGTGTATAGGTGTGATCGGACTTCATCCATAACGAATCACGTCCTAAAAACAAAATTAACGATACTTAACGGCTTTTATTCAGCATCTATTACCCTCTCCTGCCAATGGCAATCACTGCTGCCTCTGCAGTTTAAAACACCTGGTTACCTTTTTCAGTCTTCCGCTTTTCTCTCGTCCGATGACTTTAACAGTCGCTCATCGGTATTTCCTTTTGGCTCAACGAAATATTTGCGCCCTGTGCGTAAAATATTTGTTTGCTATCTTGCTCGCTTCTGCTCACGATAGCCATTTTTGCTCACCCAACATAGAATGGATTTTTCTCATATTTTGATCTTTTTCTTCGCTCTAATTACCGATATATGTCTCCAATGTTATGCTAGAAGGATAGATAGAGGATGTGTGGACCCTAGTTCACTCCAAATAACCTCAGACTACCCAGAATAGTAAAAACAATATAGAAATCAAATAGTTATCAATAGATCTAAGGAAAATACGTCGCGATGCATAATTTAAGGTATTTCGTCACTAAAGCGGTTGGTCTTGATTAGAAGCGTTGTTCTTGCCATCCTACAACAACCTCCGAGCCGGTTCACGCAGGTGGTTAGAGCGAAAAATAATTTCACCTAGAATTTGATGAATTTGGCCTCATTTGAAAGAAAAACTCCCATCCTTCCAATTATATCAAAATTTTAACCCCTTACCAAACTAATTTTCGAGCAATTTGCCTGAAAATAGAAGTCATTTTACAAGGGATAGATTACGGCTGTGCGCTCCAGAGGGAGAATGTTGAAAAAATTAGGAAGTTATAACTCCTAGGTTTCGCCAATGGACTAACGATTGTGTAGTTTGTATGTTCAATCAACTATTTATATAAATTAATCCATTACTCACCGCAGTAAGTTTTACAGAATCGCCAAAAACCGTTGTTTTGAATGCTTTTTAGCCGTAAGGCGCGAAAAAATGAGTCAAGTTAGATACTTAAGTAGATATATTTATTTAATCACTGAGAATTTTTGTCATATATAACTATATTTTTGCACCATAAAGGTAACACTTTATTCGTCAACATTTACCCTGATAGCATCCTCAAGTGTGGTAGCAAATGGGATGACTTCACCGCTTAAGTATAATTTCTTTCTTTTGCCACTACTCATCATCGTGGCGGATAGATACGTGCGTCTACAATTTTTTGCCGTAGATATGCCCAATTCATCCCTTGTTTGTGTTTCTTCTCTTGGAATATTATAAGGAGCCTACGTTATTATTTATAATTCACCTGATTTATTCTGGTTTTTTGTCTTGACGCCACTTCGATTAGAGTCAATATATTTTTTCTCTTCTTTATACATGTTCGGTTCGCGTACGCTTTAACGCATTGGAAGTTTTGTCCAAATGCATTTACTGTACTTATTGTAGGGTCATTCCACGTCAGTACAACCATATCCATAGAGGATAGCGTATCCATAGCGTATCCATAGCGTATCCATGGGGGGGGGGGAGATGTAACCCCCCCATTGATAAAAAAACATAAAAAAGATGTGTTTAACACATGCTAATTGTAAAACTATTGATCATCTTCCATAACATAATAGAACACCTTCAAAACGTAATTTTAAGATACATATATTTTTCGAAATACCCGGACCCCCCGTTTTACATGGGGGTATTCCATACTCCCCAAGGGGGGAGTGGTGAAGGCCCCCCCCCTTTCAGACGCTTCTAGATACTCCTATGACCAAACCATGACACCCACCGACTCAGATGTTGACGAAACTTGGTACGTATCATCCCTTCACTAATTTAAGAGACTGATCCACATTTTATTTATTTACCTCCACTAGTTATTCAGAAACAATTACATTCAGTTATACAGTTGCTCGAACTTCAAGAAAGTTCTCAATTACTTCCATTCAGGAGGCTCGCCTCTCAAGGTGTACTATTTTACTCAAAACATTTTATCTCACTCATTTGTGGATCATTTCTCCAGATATTTTCTAGCTATGACCTCAAGGCTAAGAGGATTTCAGGAAAAACATAAAATGAGCCCTTAAATTGTCTTTGCAGTCTTTAAAAAATTCTTTTCATTAGTCTTAGCATCATTTTTCGGCAAAAAACATGGTTAACTACTAATGCCACTATCTCTAAAACAGTATCTTTTAATCTTAACATTTTTAGTCATAAGCATTATAAAGGTATTACTTTCATCCCCAAGAATACAAATTATGGCTTATTCATTTTTTCATTCCTTCATTAAAAATTAATGCTACATCAGTTTCATTTTCAAAAAATGGCTTCCGGAGCACAGTTTTTATGATGTTCTCCATTAGTATAAGAGACTCTAATGAAACTATTGTGATGAAACAAAGTTTTTGTCCTTATAAATTCATAAAATATTGCTTCGACAAGTGTTTGAATGCATTAGATCACAGCTGTGAATACTTTTTGAAGGGTACAACAGCAACACTTCAGCCCATGTAGGTAAAGGAAAACTGCCCTCAATACATCTTCCAAGATTGAAATGTTCCTATTTTATTTCTAATTGTGAATTATTATTGAATTTAACTTATTATAATGATTCATCATCTAATTATAGCAAATACGAAGTGCAAACAGAAAGAGACTAGGGTCATTCCACGTCAGTGCACCCAGGCCATGTCACCCACTGTCTCAGATTTTCATGAAAATGTTTTCACTTGCTGATATCATCAAGTTTATGAGCCATAGAACGTTTTTCCTCCCTAGGTGGCAAAGTTTCCAAGATAAAGGTTGTCAAAGTAATGGAAAATTGCTCATAAATGTCACATCCGAGGTTCCACTTTTAAAGTACAGTGATTAAGGAAACGATTCATAGCTCATGGACTAATGAGACTGTCACAGTCAATTTTTTAACACATTTCAGTCAAAGTGTCTATATTCCACTGAAATAAGTTTTATTAAATTTTCCTTGCTCTGTGAGCCACCATAATTGCGTTAGTTATTAATTAATGAATTTTTCAGCACCAAAACATGACTTCCTTTAATGTGCATTATCACTCAAAGGCAGATGAATTATCGAATCAATTTTTTTTAATTGAGCCCAAACCTGTACTCTTGTGATACTGAGAGAGAAAAATTTCGGGATTGTGATTTACAATACGACTTTCTTTTTAATTTTTAAAAAGTTTTTATAGCCTCAGACGAAAAATTGAAGGGTAATTCCATGTCAACTCACCTAGCCCATGACTCCCACTGGCTCAGATTTCCATGATACTTTTATTACTACCTGCTGCAACCAAAGTATTAATCCATACAAAATTCTTCAGTTCTAAGCCCCATAGTTTCCAAGATAATGGGTGTCAAAGTAATGGAAAATTGCTCATGAAGGTCACATCCGAGGTTCTACTTTTAAAGTACAATGAATAAGGAAATAATACATAGCTCATGGACTAATTAGACTGTCACAGTCAAATTTGTATTACATGTCAGTCTAAGTGTCTAGATTCCACTGAAACAAGTTTTATTAAATTTTCCTTGCTCTGTGAGCCACTATAAGTGCGAAAGATATTAATTAATGAAGTTTTTCAGCACCAACACATTCCTTTGTTTTGTGGGCATTATCACTCAAAGGCAGAGGAATTATCGAATAAATTTTTATAGCCCAAACATGTATTCTGTGATACTGAGAAAGAAAAATAGTGGGATTTTGATTGCAAATATGACTTCTTTAATTTTTTAAAAGTTTTTCTGGCCACAGACGAAAAATTGAAGGGCCATTCCATGTTCATTCACCTAGCCATGACTCCCACTTGCAGAGATTTTCATAATACTTTACTTACTTCACTTTCTGCTGCAACCAAATTATTAATCCATGCAAAATTCTTCAGTCCTAAGCCCCATAGTTTCCAAGATATTGGGGTCAATTTTATGGAAAATTTCTCATAAATGTCACTTCTAAGTAGAGCTGTGCGCCGATGGAAAACCTGTCGGCGGCGGATGCCGGCTGGAAATGGGTTGGCGGCCGGCGTGGCGGCGCGCCGTCCGCGCACCGCGCCGATGATTTAACCGGCGGCGGCGGTGGCGTAGTGAATCGACCATAATATATTCACAAGTACTGTAGCATATTTGGATATTATAATACAAATGATTCATTACAATCATTAATAAATTAACCATTTATGTAAAAGTCAAGTAAAAACTAGTTTAACAAATTTTTCCCATCGTATTAAGTACATTTCTTCTGCAATGATCTCGCTTGTAAATTTATCACCTGCTGCATTCATAATTTTATAAGGGTATAACTTTTTAGAGTTAAGGATTTCATAGAAAAGGCATTCCTTTTTAAACATTTTTATTGAAAAAAAAATAATTTTTTGAACAAATTTATGTATTTAAATCTCAAAAACAAATTTATTAAATTTCACTCATATATTTTCATTATTTCCCTTACAATATCTGTAGTTATCGTGAATAAAAACTATTTTATCCACGCTTGATGACCTTGCGATGATCGTTTGGCGCATATTGTCAACCCAGCGATGGAAAAAACTCGTTCACTAGGCGTGCTTGTGGGTGGAATGGATAGAATTTTTCAAGTTAGGTGAGCAATACTCGGAAAATAGGATTTATTTCCCCCCACAGTTTCAAAATATCTCCCTCTACGACTATTTCCGGGGTAGACATAGCAAAAAATATCCGACATCCTCAACTTTCGATATCCACTGTATAGTTCCGTCTACGGCGTCTACGGAGTGTTTCCGTAATAGGCGAGACGATGATAATGTCTCTAATGACTGAATTTGTGGTGAAATAATAGATATTTCTTCTTCTTCTAAGTGATCTACATAGGTAATTACCTGGTGGTACAAAAAATCTTTTGTTTCTCTTAGGGGGGTGAAATATGCTTCTACTTCACTTAGATTTTGGAATCGCGGATCTAGTAGAGACGCAATTATGCACAAGTAACTGACCGGAAACTTGTGATGAAACTTTTGTTGCATTAGATCTTCATCTCTGCTATAGAAGTGCTATCGTCGTCCTTAGGTTTTTAAAACCCTCATGATTTTCCGCTCGTAGAACTTGATAGTGAAATAGATTTATAGTGCAATACCTTTGGGGGGAAAAGAACTTCACCACACTCCTAAAACTCTGAAGGGATTTCACTAATTCTAGCATTAAATACCATTAAACAGGTTTCAGTCTTAGTTCATCTTTTTCAATGCGGCTTAAAATAGAATTTATTGGATTTATGTTAATGCCTCCAAGAGACTCAAACATTTCCAAAGTGCTATGCAATCTTGTAGGTGACTAGCTTTTGACTGTTCTATGGGAGGAGGTCATATCTAAATTTGTCTGCTTATCCTCTTCTGCATCAGACAGTGGGCGATTTGCATTGGCTTCTACAGCCTGGTCTACCTCATCTAGTGAGAATTTTTGCAATTTCTAGCAATTTTTGACTGCTCATTTTCTATCTCAGCTTCCTAATCGCTACTATGGTATCGCTGTACATACATTGTGCCCTTATTTCGTTTTAGATGATTCGCAACCATCGGCGTAATAAATTGTAATCATCCGTCAGATGACTCGCGATCTCTGGTGTTTTTGTTTTGTTTTGTGCTTCTTGAAACAGATACGAGCAACTTCGACCATACCGAAGTTTCGTAATGAGTTCTTCATACACTGTGCCGTCATATCCAGTGCCAAAAATCGCCTATTGGCATAAGTTTAGAATTCAGAGTATGTAACAATATTGTTATGGCTGCTCAGTTGTAGAAAATGAAAAGAAAAATGTTTCCCCTCATTATGAAAATTCATCCATGAGAGGGTTAAAAGGCATGGGAGAGGGGCTGGGGGAAAAGGAAAACTTTTCAAATTTGCCGCCGTTATTACAAATACAATTAGAGAGAATGAAAAACGATATTTGTGAAAAAGCATAAAATGCTAGTTTTGTTTTTTAAATACTGTTGATTGGGCATAGGCATGCAACTCGTCGACCTGTTTGAAAGACTATCTCGAAGTCTTTGAAGATCCCTCAAATCCGTTAATGCACTCTTAACTGCCGCTAATGAGAGAAGGCTATGTCTATTCATGTACGGATGTAACTGTGATGAGTGGTGTTAGACAATATTATGAAAAACAATGATGAGGAGTCCGCAATCATAAGTGTAAAAATTGCATTGAACCCAAGAATATGATTTTATATGTTAGGGAAAATAGTATAAATTTGATCTTTTATAATAAACTTTTGATTTAAATGCTTTTTTTATGCATGCACAGATTATGCAATATTCTTTTGCACACCATGAATCATATAGGTGGTGCTGTAATAAGATATTTTTGGCCGGTGTTCAATCAAGTATTGCTGAAAAATTAATTTTAATTTTTATGTACATGTTTACTAAAATATATGTCTCAGATAACGTAAACAACTATTTAGGCATAGGGTGGGCAAGACATTTTTCTAATAATTACTGTGGGCTCTTATTTTTGGGATACTTCGTGATCATCAAAATTTATAATAATAAACTTTTCAAATAGTGCTAAAAAAATAAATCACCATAGTATTTGCCTATTTCAAAGATACTATATAATCACCAAAACTCCCCCATATTAACTGAGTAAGTTCAAAAGATAACATGTCTCCTATTTCCCCTCACAGCTCCATTAATCAGGTATCTTCTATCTCCACTTGAGTTTTATTTAAGAATAGGTTAAATTGTATCTCTCCTTAGGTGGGGACATTGTTACATTATGTAACAGGGTGAACTGCAGAAGATAACATTGCACCTGCATATCTATAGCAATGATTCATTACATGATTCTCAAAAAGTGATTCCTTAGTTGGGAAAAAATCGCTACTTTGTATCACAGAGTGAACTTGGCAGAAAACACAACTGAACCTACATTTCTCTCCTTATTCCCTTCAGTCATCTTGTTTTGAGTGAGGTGTTCGTTCGTAAGTGCTTGAAGGTTTTAAGCACCAAAGCAAGTTTACTCCACAGGAATCACTTTTGAAGAATCATGGAATGAATCATGAGATATGCAGGTGCAATTTTATCTTCTATATAGACACTTTGACTGACATGTGAAAAACATTGACTGTGACAGTCTCATTAGTCCATGAGCTATGAATCGTTTCCTTAATCACTGTACTTTAAAAGTGGAACCTCGGATGTGACATTTATGAGCAATTTCACATTACTTTGACACCCTTTATATTGGAAACTTTACCACCTAGAGAGGAAAAACTTTGTATGGCTCATTAACTTGATGATATCAGCAAGTGAACACATTTTCATGAAAATCTGATACAGTGGGTAAACATGGCCTGGGTGCACTGACGTGGAATGACCCTAGTCTCTTTCTGTTTGCACTTCGTATTTGCTATAATTAGATGATGAATCATTAAAATAAGTTAAATTCAATAATAATTCACAATTAGAAATAAAATAGGAACATTGCAATCTTGGAAGGTGTATTGAGGGCAGTTTTCCTTTACCTACATGGGCTGAAGTGTTGCTGTTGTACCCTTCAAAAAGTATTCACAGCTGTGATCTAATGCATTCAAACACTTGTCGAAGCAATATTTTATGAATTTATAAGGACAAAAACTTTGTTTCATCACAATAGTTTCATTAGGGTCTCTTATACTAATGGAGAACATCACAAAAAACTGTGCTCCGGAAGCCGTTTTGTGAAAATGAAACTGATGTAGCATTAATTTTTAATGGAAGAATGAAAAAATGAAAAAGCCATAATTTTTATTCTTGGGGAAGAAAGTACATAGCTTTATAATGATTACGATTAAAAATGTTAAGATTAAAAAATACTCTTTTAGTGATAGTGGCATTAGTAGTTAACAATTTCTTTTGCCGAATAATGATGCTAAGACTTATGAAAAGAATTTTTTAAAGACTACAAAAGACAATTTAAGGGCTCATGTTATTTTTTTCCCTGAAATCCTCTTAGCGTTGAAGTCATAGCTGGAAAATATCTGGATAAATGATCCACAAATGAGTGAGATAAAAGTTTTGAGTTAAATATATTTACTCAAAAACTGTTATATATTACACATTGAGAGACGAGCCTCCTTAATGGGAGAAATGACCATGCATTGAGTGAACCATGTCTTGCATTTCTCTTTATGGAATATGGATTTTGGTTGAAATATCACCAAAGAGTTCTTATTAATTTAAAACATTACTTTAATTATTTACTTTAATTAATTACATTAAATTAATACATACACATAATTTTTGAAAAAATGCGAAACCTTGAAGTGGAGATTTTGAGAACTTAATTGTGTAGATCATTGATATATGAGTCATAATCAACCTTTATTCCCATTTATGTGATGTTTTATTCTCAATCATCGATCATTTGGTCTCGCTTGAAAACAACGCTAGACTAATGTGTAAGCATATTTAGGTGGCCGGATTTTTTCTGGCGTTCTTTCTTTTAATTTTCTTTGAAAAAAAATGAAATTTTACTTTCTAAGCCTCTAACCCTAAGTCGGAAAGTCTTAATTGAATGGAACTTTGAAAAGGATCTATTTTTTAGAAATCATCTCTTCAATTATTCGCTGTCATTGTACACGTCCATGACTTACTCTTGTAGAAGGAATCTGTTGTTTTTTATGCCTAACGGGTGCTTACGATTTTTTTGCTTATCTTCTGGACGCGACTTTCCTCAATTCTAGTGTTTTCGAAATGTAGAATAGAATAAACCTTAATTATATTCTGGGACAGGTCCCTTAGAGCAACAATATAATACAATGAAATAGCAGCGAGGTAATTAACATGATTTTGTTCAAATATGAAAATAACTGGAGCTTAATAACAAAAAAAAAGAAAGACAGAAAGAACTACTCTCAGTTAAAAACAAGAACTGTACATGCTTTACAATAGAATTCAAAGATCGGTATAGACATGGAACTACCAGGGGTATGATATAATATGATACAGGATAATATAAATAAAAAAATCCTTAAGGTTACAATACTTATGAGGTTAAAAAAATATTTTGAACAGTTATAACAAAAAACATGAATGGACCATGAAAAAAAAACAATTTTTGTCTAGGAGAAAATAAGTAATGTGAATTTAATGCTGAATAGGCAAAAATATTCCGGAAATCATTCTTCAGATAAAATTCCTTTCAATTTAGATTGAAAAATGGCCAGCAAACGAGATTTCCTCAAATCAATTGGAATAGAATTCCAGAGTTGTGAGGCAGCCACGACAAACGTCGTGTGAAGGTAGTGGCTTGGCGGGTCGGAAGTAGAAGGTTACTGGGTTCTGTTCTAGTAACCATTGCATGATCAGTAATTCTTTTAGGAAACATGTCAATTGGGTAGGAAGGTTCTTTGCTGGCAAATATAGAAAAAAGAAATGTTCCAAGTAGGTATTTACGACGTGAGCTGATATTCAGCCAACCAAGCTTTTTATAATAGGGGGTGAGGTGTTCTTTGCGAAGATTAAAAATGTGCCGAACGCTTGAATTTAGGAGACGCTGTAGCTTAAGGTTCTGCTCAGCCGTTTAACCATTATAAACGAGATAATAGTAATCAAAGTTAGGGATTATTAGCGATTTAACGAGTAGATACCGTGTAAGCAACGGCAGCAGGTTTTTATTCACCGTAAGTTGGTCAAGCGTAGGTACTGTTGATCTTATTTGAAATATTTAAAATATGATTGTTCCAAGACAAGTTATGATTGAGGATAATGCCTAGGTTGTGCACAGTTTTGGAATAAGGCAGCTCAAAATCCCCAAATTTGATTTTGGGAATGATGTTAAGGTCGAATTTATTTATTATTTTTGAGCTCCCGAGTAAGATAGCTTGAGTTTTGCTACTGTCCAGATGAAGGAAATTCTCATCAGCCCAATCCACAATAGCAGAGACGTCTTGATTAACCTTATTAATCACATCACTAAGCTCATGTGGATAGCAGTGACAGTATATTTAAAGATCGTCTACGTAGAGCAAGTGCTGGCAGTTTATGATGCATTGCGGAAGGTCAAGTGCGAAAAGTGAGAATAATATTGGGCCAAGGACGGAACGATGAGGAACTCTACTAGAAACAGAGCCCCACCTGAAAATGTTTCCATCAGAGTCATTCACTGCTTTACGTCGATCGATTAGATAGGAATGGAACCATTTCAGCACTACAAGAAAAGTTCAATTGCTTCATTTTGAGAAGTAAGCGTGAATGTTTTACACGGTCAACGGCTTTACTGAAGTCAAATAAAACTAGAACCATGACCATACCTTTGTCAATTGCGGAGCGGATATCATCGTTTAATTTAACAAGCAATGACTGCGTACTATAGCCTTTACGAAAACTTGACTGAAAAAGATCAAATCTATTATGAGTCAAGAGATACCTAATCCGTAGTTTATTCATAAACGACTCGCTGAAGAACTTTTGATAGAGCACATAAAATCGATATTGGTCTATGATGAGCTAGGGATGAGGGATTTTTAACCTTTTTTATGGGTCTTATTATTGCCAACTTCCAAATCGAGGGATATTCAGCTTGAAGTAGAGAGTGATTAAAAATTTTCAAGATTGCTGGTATTATAGTGGGAACAGATTTATTTATGAAATTAATTGAGATTCCATCAATTCCATTTGAATTCGTTTTTGACTGCTTAAGGAATTCATTTCTGTCTTCAGGTGTAAAGTATTTGAAATAAAAACTTTCCGCATTGTAAGGAGTGAAGAGATAAGAGGAGGTGGGATTAGAATATGACTTATCACTTTTAGATGTTGGGTCGGAAGACGAAAGAAAATAATCATTTAGCTGGTCAACCGTCAAGTTGGAGACAATAGAATTATCGCGTTGACGAATGAGTCCCTAAGTTCCCTAAGCCTGCGCCAAACTTCATTGGGTTCTTTCACTCTGGAAAAATTATGACGTAGACGTAGAATAGTAGAAGTAGAATAGTAATGACGTTTAGACTCGAGAACTAAGGATTGAGTTAAATGCCGTCTTCTCTTGAAGAGTTCGTAGGTCATTTGATTTTTGGAACGGATGAAAGCTCGCCGAAGCCTGTCCCTTTTTTTTAATGCATTCGCGAATTTTTTCAGTTAGCCACGGAGTGGGTGAACGTTTAGGGGAACATATGCGTAGAGGAGCATGTATGTTAAGGGTATAAATCAAATGAGAGTTTAAAACTTGAAGTTTAGTTTCAATCGAAGTCGAATGAAACAGGCTGTTCCAGTCAAGGGAGGGAAGGTCCTCTTGAAAACGATTCTGGTCAAAAGTTTTAAAGTTACGATAAGTGAAAGGAGCTGAGGAAGTTCGGGAAACAATTATAAGATATATTAAACATGTCATGGGCGGAGGGAAAGGGTACTGGTGATTGAGAAGATCACTGGATTTTATCCCGATCGTCAACTATACATTTGTCAAGCATCGTGTGACTGGTTGCCCTGTGATGGGTGGCTGTGAATGACACCAGATGAAAGCAATTGGAATAAATAAAATTTGTTATATTAGAGCTATCATTGGTGTTTTTGAACATGTCTGCATTAAAATCACCCAATATGATAATATTTTTATAGGTCGGACTTAATTTCGAAAAGGCAATTTCAAAATCACTCATATGACCAATTTTTGGAGGGCGATACACACATACACGGCACGGATAATAAGAGCTTAGACAAAGAGCTTAGACCCTGATTTCCCGGATATTTGCAAGATCATGAATCAGTGGACAATGTGGGATACCCACGGAAGTATTGAGCACAATATATTTAACCAACGTTTGCCGTCCGCCGACATGAAAATATTCGGCGGCCGAGAGTGCGCAGATTAACCCATGCTGTTGCCTGCCGCGGAATTTTGTCTTTGAAAGGGCTTTGAAATCAATTAGAAACTATGTCAATCTATTTTGTTCCATAGTTTTCTACGAGTAAAATTATTCACAGTCAGGGCATGCCAAGAATATGAAAGGTAATATTGCGGTATATTATTAATGTTCACCACGTCAAATGCAGGATTTGATTTTTCGGCCTTTATGTAGGAGGGATTAAACACCTGGAAATCCCATCGGTAAGCCAGCATTTATGCTATAGATGAACCCTGACCCAAGGAAAACCGTAGTTTGTTTTAATTTGCAGTAATTAGCAGAATATACGTGTACCACTATTCCTACTTAGGGCTTTACAAAGTTTTTTAAGGGAAGCTATACGCTTCTTGCTGGGCTAAAAATACGTTTTTTCGTCCATCGGTTATTAAAAAGATGAAAATACGATCTCACGAGTAAATAAAATGTTACATAAGATGACCTCGGGCCCCCCTAAGTAATATGTATAGTGAAAGAATAGTCCAATCCCCGTACCTCCTAAAGCGTCTTACGTTTTACTTGATTGGCCCCTTATCAGTTATCATTAGGAAGTGAAATTTAATTTCCTCTCGGCGTTGAAGAAACTTCCTTCAATCAAGGTGACGATGAGAAATGCTGCAATAGTTGTCCGTTTTCTTCGTCTTTTTGTTTTAACTTAGAAGTCTGCGTCAAATATGTAATTTTAGCTCTGAGTCCGCTCAAAAAACTTCATTTCGGATATTTGACTCAACCTGGCCAATTACTGCGATAGTGTTAGAAACGCAGGGGTTGTTTTCGCTTATTGAGCTGGTGCGGACTGCTCACTGATGAAATCGTCAGAAGGGTTTTAAAGATAATTATGGGTCGCGGTCGTGGAATACCAAGAAGTAAAACTCGGTTCCTCAAAAATTAAACTATTCGAGATCATAGTAATGTGCAAGACTATCAAACCATCACTGAGCTAGAAATTTTTTCTAAAAAGCAACTCTTTGTCGGAATTTGACTGATGCAGTAGTTGTAATGATTTGGGATCAGATAAAAAGTTAAATAATTACCTTGGTCTACTAAGATAAACATTTATTTTACAAGAATGGAGTAAACTGATTATAAATGAAATTCAAGCTCAATTCAAATATGCTTTCAGATTTTTTCTACCAGGCAGGTTTTCTTGCCCCACAAATTTCTAATCTCTGTAATAAACACAAATTTAAGTCTCAGTTACATAAAATACAATGACATTCTTATGATGTTCAATGGGAATTTTTGTTTCTGCAATGCTCCTCTTCATGGTCCAGCAATAGGTAGTCAGCCGGCAGCTTGCCATTTCTTGAGAATGACTGCACTGTAGGCCTCGGAGCAAGTCGCTTTTATCCAGAGGTGTAAAGTAATAAACTGACTACTGATTAGTGTCTATGTGGTGTTTTCTCCAAGGGTATTGCAAGTTGAATTCGTGGCGGCCATGATGTAGTTTGGCAATAGGCTGGTTAAATGTTGTCTGCTAGCGGAAATCGCTCAGAAGAAATTGTTATTTCAAAGCGGAATCACGGAGATGCGTGTTAAACCGCAACCATTTTATCATAGAGTAATTAAAAGCTTTACACGATCAATTTTTTGACGTCTTCCCTGAAAAACAACAATCTTGGATGCGGAAATTTCCAATATATTTAACTAAATGTGATCTGGGTCATTAAACACTGTGAATGACAGAGGCAAGGGGTGTATTAGGAAACCTTAGCTGAAGTGGTAGACATTGTATTCGTAACACTTTCAGAGGATATATCTCGCTATTGCACGTAAGTTCACCAATCTAGCGCAAGGTGGGTTACGAACTCACGGCCTTTAATTGCCCAATATCTCTACCTTAGTATAGTCCACACGTTCAACTAGTTCTTGTCATTGACCCTGATTATAACAGTTATCTTAATCTAGTACGATTGTAAGTCTGCTAAGTAAGGCTAAGTTACTTCAGTACTATCCCTGATGGAAACTTCACTCTAAGAATTCCATTAACATAGGGAAAAGCAAGGAAAAGTTAAAACTACCTTAGAAATAATTTCTTTCCTGTGGAAATTCCCTTAGACTCTTGGGATTTTTTTCCAACAAATGTTTTCTTTATAAAATGAAAGACTTCGGTCAGTAATTTTCTTAGAAAAAAACACTGCTTTAGGGAAAATCTGAAGGTTTTCATAGGAAGGCATAGGGAAAATTACACCAGTAATTGCATCGAGTGCAGTGTAAAGTGCATAGAGTAAATGACTATAGAGGAAAAAATATATATTCATACAAACAAAATTATTCTACAAAGTTTCATTTGTACAACCAAAGAGTTATCAAAGTTAATTGTAATGAGACTGACCAAATATTTCTCAATAAAAAAAGATGTGCAACCATTATCTCACCTCTCAGTCTACTACATTTGGTTTAAAATAAATATACATATTCTAAGCCGCTGCAACCCACTTTCAAAATCATTTCCGAGGGAAATTGCATTATAGGGAAATTATTACCTAGAGGTATATTTTTTTAGGGAAAGCGGGGGTTCAATTTTCTCGGGAATTTTCCTACTAGACCTCTGGTGGACCCGAGTTCATCCAGGAAATCCATTAGTACCGTTTACCTACGTGCTAAGAACCCCTATTTGAACTAAGCTCAATATTTTGTTTCTTGTATTTTAGCAGGATTGAAGAAACGCAACGCGGGAATTAACGGCTAATGAATACGGATTTACAGAGCAGGTGCCTGGATTCAAAACTGGATGGCCATCGTACGGAAATGGAGGTAGAAAATCATGGAGTAGCATCGGAACCTTTGGGATGGTGTAGAATAAGAAATGGTGAAAGAATTCCTCAGCAAAGGTAGGGTTCGTCTAAACAGCATGCCCAAACGTTGCTTTTCATTCATCATTTGTTGATCTGCAGCTTATTATTTTAATGGTCAACTACCAAGTTAATGAAATCATGATATTCTTGATTCATATCAGCTGAGTTTTATCGTATTCAAATTTTTCAAATTTGATAATAATTTTCTTTGTAATAGACGTTGGGTTGTAATGAAGTAATGTTATTTGTAAAATTGAATGTGATGATTTTAATTATTGCATGATAAGTAATAAAATGTTTTAATTTAGTCATGCCGTTGAATTCACTCCCCTTCAAGTCGGGGTTACATAATTTTATCCGATTCACCGATTTCTTTAGAAGACTAAAGATTTTAGCTGACAATAAAAGTTGGTGTAAAAAGAATAGACGTTACATTCTTCATTCTTCGGCCCACGTAATAACGTTTATTTTTCAACTGAAGATTAGAGGTCGGCTGTGGAAGCCTCCGCAAAAGAGAACACCATTTAAAAATAGCTTAACTTGTATTTTCTATTTGGTACTCCAGATTACTTAATTGGTCATCTTAGCATACGTTTCTCTTCCCTTACAGTCATCGAAGTCCTTCATAGACAGTACCAACCACCTCCTCTGCCTCGTCGTATTCTCATCCAGCAATTTCTTCTCCTCACTCACAATACCGATCACTCTTTCGTTTGTATTTTTTTCCATTAATCGCACTTTCTCCAGCTTCCTCCGTACCCCTATCTCAAATTCCGGCTGACTATTTTCATCCTCTTCCATTTGCAGTCCACGTTTATACACCATGCACGCTACACTCATTAGATTCTTCCCCAGTTTTATCTTTACATTCTTATACGTATAAGATTCCCGTCATTTATTCACTCATATTAAACGCCTCTTTCACTGGCGTAATTCTCCTAACCTAAACGCTCCTAGGCGTGAATTGTAATTGAAGCCAAGGTTGGAGTAACTAATGAAAGTTGTGGACGATACTAAGTTTCCTTTATTTATTAAAATTCATGGACATTAACCAGCTTGGATAATCGTATCATCCTATCTTCTCTAGAACAAAACATTAAATGAAATTAGTCAAGTTAGTTTTTACTAACTTTACTAATTGCATAATTAAACATCCCATGAAGAACCATCAGGAATGCAAAATTAAAATAAGTGTCAGAATTATAGAAATGAAATGATAGAAAAATTCAAATCACATATTTTCATTCAGAAGTTTAGACTGTACTAAAATCAGTATTCCATATTCATGTGAAAAATATTACGACCGCAGTAATCAACTAATGTGAAATGAATATGGCTTTGGTCGAGGGTTTCTTCTGAGATTTGTTTCGGCATTTCATTTCTTCTCTGATTCAATTTCCTCGGAGTTCATTTACTTTATGCTTATTTCAGTGTACATTAATCAATGCAGATGTTACGATTAAAGGGGAACTAGAGACGTTGCTTTGTTTAATATCACTCTCCGTTGCCGAGGAAACACTTTTAATTCAACACTAACGCTGGTGGTTCTAATGTTGACCTGGAACTCGTGAGAGTTTTTCTGTTAGAACATTAACTAGGTGACTATTTTCACCATCGCACTCTAAGTAATGAAAACAGCGACTGTATTACCTACCACAATATTTGACACGATGAATGACTTGCGTAGCTGCATTTCGACCGCAAAAGCACCTACTAGTCCTCGTCTCATTAACTTCCCCCACCATCAGACCATCTGTTCATCATTTCCGTTTCATTTATCTCGGAATAACATCGCCGGACTGGGTTTCATTTCATCCCCTTCCCGAAAGTCCTCCGTCCCTGTAGGAGGCCTCGGTGTGTGTGAGGGGGGGTTGCGCGGCTCACTCCGTTTTCCCACCTTGGCCGTCTGAGCTTTTCCTAAACAGCGAGGGCATGAGGGCCTAATGGCGTGTGTGATGTGATAAAGGGCGGGGTGGGGCAGGATTGAGCTCAGGAGGAGGTTTAGCGTTTGGGGGTACAGCTGGGGGCTTGTGTGGGTGGAGAAGGATGCAGGTAGGTATGAGGTTTATTTCTGATTGAAGCGTGATATGAGGAACTGGTGGTGGGGTACTAGGGATGGGAGGTATAATTATATGGCTATATAGGATTCCGATGTATTGAAAGGCGATTTACCCATGGAAATTACTGTACAGAACTCCTCTAAGTCCCTTGTATGTAGCACGTTAATGTGTAAGTACAGAATTCTATTGCAGGGGGTAGTAATCGGTATACTGTCGACTACGGTTCGTACTTTTACGAAAGTAGATTGCCTTCCATTTTGATTGCTGGTAGGATTTAGATTCTGCTGTTAATATATCAAGGCACCCACCCGAAGAAATCTTAATCACGTGACCTCGGGCGGAGATATCGGATTTAAACTACGAACTTATTTTCCAGAGGACTAATTGCTAGAAATAAGAATTCCTATGTTTACTTAGAGATTACTTAAAATAATATCTAGTGACTTCTCTTCTTTTGTTCCCCAAATAATACATCTAATTATTACAAAACCTATTTCGCTTTATGGATAAATATACGTATATATTCAATTTAATTAACACAAATTTATAAATTACACGAAAGCCTGTGGAACTCGAGAAATGTCGTGTAAGTAAAAACGGATAGATTCGGCAGTTTTAGAAATTGCTATATTCATTGTTTACTCTAGTCATTCTTTTTTTTACGGAATAGATAGTAATGGGTAAGCAGAACAATACTCTACCAATAGCGTTACACAGCGAAATATCGCTAGCTCAATAGTTACTTAACTTCAACTTCCATCTGTAAAGCTGCCTTAAAATTCAGTTTGTATAAAAAAGGACGACCCGATTTCTTAGTGCTGGATAAATGGATTTTGAAAATGTTTCGCAGTTACACAAAAATTACGAGTCGTAAAATAGTGTATTTACGCGTGCACTTAGCGCTTTTCGTGTAAGATGCACTCTCATTTGAACAAGAATAACACAAAAAATGTATTTACTGGCGCGTTGTGAATGGAGTGGAAGAAATTGGAAAAATACATCGACGTGAATAACTATATTAGAGAAAGTATGCTTCTTTCTGTACTTAATACAGTATTCCGTATTGCACCGAATGTTCGTTTGAGAGTCCGTAAGTGGGCGCGGCACGCGCGTAGACACGGGTGGCCGAACGAGCACGCATTTTCATCAATCTCGTGTATAAAGCGGATTTTATGTGCTAATTTTCGGTAATGAACGTTCGCGTAGTGCACGCGTAAGAACGGTAAGTCTCCATGTTTCATTCACAAGGCTCTAAATTCTCCAATATGCTCTCAACGGGGGCAGCGGTAGCCTAGGGGTCGCGAGTCCCATTTCTGATCATTAGTGTACAGTTAAATACTCTAATTCTGAAACTTTGGCGTCATTAACAGATATTGGGTATCGGTGTTAAGAATATGTTAGCAATCAAATTAGGATATTGGCTTCAAAATATGCCATTATCTCCATCGATGCATCAGCAAAATATAGTGGTTATTCAGGCATATATGCTTCTCATATTAAGGAGTAACTTCGGAGGAAGAGGTATTGCCGGGGAAATGCCTGTTAGCGGTGGTAGCAACCCATCTCCCAACTAGGAGACCGACCGCTCTTCTTATTTGGAAGATAAGGTACAGCTGGGTGGAAGGCTGAGGAGGAGGATGATAAGGAGAATGGAATTTGTAGGATGGCGGAAAGTATTCGTGAAAAGGTCTGAGAAGGGTTTTCTTCGAGGAGCGAAAGAAAGAGATATTGCCTGTCCCTTCCCTTTTCTTCGGAGCAGGAGGATGACAGCGTCCATCGCATAAATGTGGTTGCCGGAGCTTGTGGGAAAAAAGATAAGAAAGAAAAAGTGGGGAAAATAAGATTTTCAGTTAGTTCCGTGCGATATTGGAATGAATCGAAGGTCTGCGGAATGGGAGATTCATGGGGCAGCGCGTTGCGATATTGAGCCACCATGGACTGAGACCTATCGCCTTTGCGATATCACGGTATGCGTCTTGACTGTTAATATGCGATATTCAATGTGAATTCGATGAGAAAAGTGATGCAATATGTGAATTGAATGCTCAATTGAGAGTAAGCTTGTGAGTTCGAACAGTATGCTACGTGTATATGTTTTGAAAAGGAAGATTTTTTTCCATCAACTGAGACGGTAAGTGCAATGAATCTAAACTTACCACATGCAATGGAATTCTAAGGACACCATATCATATCTGTCGTATTAATGTTTTGCACATCATTCTGCGTACAGGGGTGGATTAAGCCCCCCAGTTATTTTTGGGAAATAGAAAAAAATTGTAATAATGAGGTATTTTATACCCCCTAAACCCCCGGAAAATAGCAACTCCCCCATAAACAACGACCTTAATCCACCAGTATGCGCATGAGTTTATAGGCGATGGAATGAAGCAAGCGAGCTTCTAAGCAAACCAACAGATAATATTTGTCTATATCAGTGAGAATCATGCCTCGGTGTAAAATTTCGAATGTGGTTTTTTATCGCAATACACGATGACATGCTTTAATTGATATCGTGTACTGTGTGACATTGTACGGTACGCGGTATATCGTGTCTTTTGCGATACGAAATCAATATTGGAATTCAATTAGAGCACGGCCATAGGTTTTCTGGCCTTTCCTTCAAGATGGAAATGAACAGAGAAGAGAGAGAGGTCGTGTTGAGAAATTTAGGTGGTTTAGAGGGAGAAGTGGTGGGAGGGGATGGAGTCGCAGGAAGGAACGAACTTTTTAGTAGAAGTTTCGGGGACTTCGTAAAAATGCAAAATTTTCCCGTGGCGAAAGGAGACTTCGTGTGCTCCGGGAGCTATTTGGATATCGAGAGAAATCCCGGAGGCCGAGGTCTGCCGGCAGATTCGATTCGTCAGGACCATCTCCTCCATATTTTTCTTCCTCTCTCTCTCTGTGGACCTCTCCTCTTATTTTCTCCCCTTTACTTCCCCTGCCCCCTTCCGCATAAATTCGCGGCGGATTCCCCGGGCAATGTCGTTCCACGGGCCGGTCCAGTGAAGGCTCTAAAAAGCATTGGGTTTTTACGCCCGGCATGACACCTTCGCTGGACACTCCCGCCAATTGGTCGCACGATTCGCGGCTCACTCAGTGCCGCAACAATTGAGCCGGACTTGATCACCCCGCAAGTCTTTCGAAGTGCTTGCGCAAATAGATCGTCACGAGTGGACCGACGTTTTGAGTGCGGTGAATATTTCATGCATCGGACGGGTCGAATTATGGTTCGAAATAGTCGGACGGTTGACTGCTGGGCTATCCGGTTCACTAAATTTTTTTTTTCGGCACTGAAAATCATCGTGGGCCCTTAGGCGCCGGTGGCAAGGAATTTACATTGATGGAGGTTCTCTCTTCGCATCTCCTGTCTATTACCAAAATAATCCTACCTTACCAACCTGCGCACCTTTATCATTATGATCTGTTTTCGGTGAATTCCCCGATGAAGTACCTATTAATAACGACGAAGATGAACTATTAAAAAAAAGTTAGGAAAATATTTTGTAATATCAAAGAGTTGTATTTTCTTACTATAGGAACATCATTTGTTTAATTTCGTTTGAATAGGTAAATCTGATTCTGGGCTTAAGTGACATTCATTCGCTGCCGTTCCATGTACAAAATATTTGTTACTTTTTTATGCTTTCTAAGTTTAGTATTTACAGGATTTTCCCAAATTTTGCCAAGAAACTAGATTGGAGTGGAGTGTCATTATGTTTTTTTTTGAACGGTTAATTTGTGGAAAAAGTGCAGTTCAAAGCAATGGTAACATGATCAAGGGCTCTTATATTTATGACATATCAATTCAAGTAGTATGATCCGATGAAGTAGCTATTACCATTAAAAGTAAATATAAAAATGTCAATGCTGGGAAATATTAATATTATATGTATTTCATGTCAAAGTCCAATAAGTTATTCAAGCATCGATGGAAATGCGTAGAGTATTCCGTGTTGCTGAGGTGGAAAATTCTCGAGTGATCTTTCCCGAAAGTTGCGATCAAAAGCAGTTATGAACATTCAAACTCACTCATGGTGGCATATGTCACTGGGAAAATGGCAGAAAAGTGTCCATGTGTCCACAAAAGCGTTAACATTTTTTGAATAACCTGCTATGTTTTTAATTTATACCATTCCTACCTTCATACAGTGAATAAAAAAAGTTTTTAACTTCGCAACCAGCTGTCTTGTTACGAGTTCAGAGGAAATATGTTTAATGGAAGAAACGGAGCGAGTTTGGAGAAATTATTGAGCTTTTAATTTTTATTTTGACCGGTTGAGCTTGACTTGATTTGACGTGGAAAAGCATAGGTTTCATATTTGCGAATAGTTCTTTTATAATAATTAATAAATATTGGAAAACAGATCGCAGAATCGGATGCTAATTTATCGAGCGATAGGGTTGAAGATATGGGTGACACTGGAACGCGATACCTAATACAATGAGAGTAATTCGAGTGTTGAGTTAGTGGAGGGCTAACTCATTTTTCACAGCTTCTTAATATAACAATTGTTAAAATCTCACTTCAAAAACTACTCGCTAGTTGTGTTTTATTATCCACGTATGTCTCGTTGTTCAGCATCGGCGGCGAGAGAGATTTATACTGTTAATATCGTAGTTTTTTTTAAGCCTTACAAGTCCTACAAAATGTACCAGTTCAACGGTCTTTCGGTAGGCGATGTGAATTTAAAAAATGTTTTATCTCTAAATCAGACAGGGATCGCTCGTTAAAAATTTGCGCACCAGGCGAAAGGAAAAAATGGCTCCCTAAAACTGTCTCTCTTTATTCTACTGATAAGTTTTACAGTAAAGATCTAATATTAAAAAAGTTTTATTTTGATTGGTAATTTAAAAAGGTAGTCAAAAAACAAGCTGGTATATGACCGTAATATGGTAATTAAATATCCCGCCCAGACCCAAACTATATAGCTTCAAATTATCAGATTTTAAGATTATGCAATAAGGTTAATATTTGTCAAACGATTATTTAAAGTGAATAATCATTTATTGTCTATTTCAGAAGTAATATTCAAAATTAGAATAAAATTACATAACAAATATTCAGAGTTTCATACATTTTAAGTAATGTAACACAGCTGTATTCACGTACATTAATACTTGATACTTAAAATTTACACTAAAATTGAACTATTCTAGCCTTTATTGTTGCGAATGTGGTGACTAGTTCTTTCAATGGTAAAGTATCCACTAATTCTCACTCAATAGAGATTATCGCGAGATCTGACGATCTCTCTCGAGTCATCTTATTTCTAATATACGTTTTCATTAGCTTTAATTTTGAAAATCTTCGTTCACCAGAAGCTACATTTACAGGAAGCGTGTATAAGATTCTAACATCTATAACAAAATTTTGATAAGTAGTTATTTTGTAAACAGTTTTCATGTAAATACTCCATTACTTTAAGCGGCGTAGTTAAATCATCTGGTATCAAGTCTGAAATGATTTGTAATTCAGTGCACAATTCAAAGGCGTCAATATCTTTTGAATTATCTGGTCCTGTTAACATTTTTTCTAGCATAATTTGAGATTCACTATCTTTTAAACGAGTCATATTGTACAAAACCCCAAAGGCTTCGCCAATTTTATTGAGTTGCGTAAATCTTTCAGTCATAGAGTTAATAGCCGTATCAAGATGTTTGAGATAAAAATCAATTCTGAATTTCTTTTTTGGATCAAAAACCACCTCATCTATTCCTTCGTAATCAAATCGTCTACGCTTTCCTCTAATCCTTTCAGTCTCAAAGACAGGGTCCACATGCAATATTCTGGCTAATTCATCAGCATCAACCAATATTCGTTCATATTCAACATCACTTATCAATTTTCTAACATTTTTTTTTGTTTTTATCCAACTGTTTTATAGCATCTTGAATATTTAAATTAACAATTTGTAAAAGCTTGCTAGTTATATTTATTTCAAAGAGTATTTTGTGCCATACTACAAGAGAAACCAAGAATCTGTATTTACAAATATTAGAGGCAATGTCTAAAGCTTCTGCACGGGTATGGTTTCCAGAAGTTCCAGTGATTGAAAAGTCCTCTGATATTTCTATTAATGCATCGTATATCTCTCCTATTTGGTATCTGAAAGGCATAATAGCATCGATACGGCTTGACCTTCTGGTTTCACACAGTGGTTTTACCGTTAAGCTGGTTACATGTTTCTTTAGAATATTCCATCTTAGAGTGGATGCCGAAAAGAATACAAAAACATTTTGGATTTGATCGAAAAAAATTGTTGCGTCAGGGCAACAAGTTGCAGCATCATTAACAACGGAATTGTAAGAATGAGCGCCACAAGGTACAAAATAGGCCCTTGGATTAATGTGTAATATTCTCTTTTGTAAGCCTGCATTTTTTCCAGCCGTGTTGCTACCATTATCATATCCTTGCCCTCGTAAATTAGCAATGGGTAATCCCAAATTTCGAATGCACCACGGTCAGAATTTTCTTCTTCTTCAGGGTTACACAAGCGTTCATTACCTTCGCTTGGTTCAATATTAATCGAAACAGAGGATCAGATTTTAAAAATTGCGTTAAGGAAGCTTTTAATCTTCGATCTTCTTTACTTATCTCAGCTTTTCGTTTTCGATTTGCTGCTCCGAACAACTTTGTTGATATTATCTGCAAAATATAAAGTAAAAAACTGACTTTATAAATACAATTTTTCAATAATGATTGATACAAATTTAATTTAATAATAACAAAATGTATTCTAAAATAAAATTGTACTTATATATTTACTAGCTGATTGCTGTGTTTGTTTACATAAGGAATTCACCACAACAACACCATTAAAATACTTCGAAATAAACTTTTGATTGAAAATTGCAATACTTGTAGAAAAAAAAACACTTATTCACTCTCTCAATAGTCACACGATCGATAAAATCACATAAAAAGGTACGGTTATAGATGTTTTCATAGGGCGCCATATTAATTTAATGAAATGTATGTCGATTGTTTATGTATCGTATGTCGATAAAGCAAGGTATCGTTTCGGTAAAAAGAACGATATATGTAAGTACTAAGATTTAAATTAGATTTAACCTAAAAATCGGATAAATATAAGGATTTAGTATTTTTACCTGCCTTTTTCGGATTATAAATATGAAAATAACATGAGAAAACTCAACAAAATAATTCATCAATGTAAAAGTTAAATAAAACTTTTTATTCCTTTAGTTTATAAAATATTTTTGGGTAACTCAATTAGGGATGCACATACTAGATTTTTTTTCCAATTAAAAAATTTTCACTTTTGCATTTGACTTCAACTCGGCGCCCTCTTCGTCACGGCGCCCTAGGCAGTCGCCTACTTCGCCTATATGGTAGAGCGGTCCTTGAAATCAGATGAAACTGAACCAAATTAGTTTCTCACTCTTCTCTGTGACAAAGAAAGGAGTTCTTATTCTGCTCTTAGAAGTTACATTATATATTTTTTTGCATTCTTGTGATTTAAAATGATTGAGCGTCTTTTTATCCTCTTTTTTTAAAAGGAATTTTCGCTCTGCTGCTACAAACTATCTCACACTGAAGATTGACTGGCAGTGGCTAGTCAGCAGATCCTGATTCTTCTGAAGCATGGAATCCGTGGTCTTTTATGCTGACTTGGAACTCACCAGATTGATGGCTCTTTTCCTGTGTTCCTCAATGTGAATTTAGACTCTTTCAAGAAGCAGAAACATTTGGATGCCCGAAATGCGCCAAGGCTATATCGAACGGGTAACCTCACTCACCAAAATTCATTTCCTGTAGAAGGTAGGATAAATGATCGCGGTTGGGTTTCTACCCCGTGAATTAACGGATACTGAAACGATTATCATTTGCTTTAAATATTTCCGAAATAATCTGAGGTAGTTATTCCTTTTCCCTACGCGCGTTTTCTATGCTAGTTGGGTCATTCCATGTGAAATCACGGACGAGTTGCCCTTACTATCTCAGATTTACATGAAATGTTTTGTGTGTTTTACTTATAAGGCTCTCAGTTCGTATACACAATTTTGACGAAAAACGTTGAGTTTTTGCGGAGATACGGGGATATGAAAAATTCGGCATTAGTAAAAACAAGTCCCAGAATTTTCCCATTTTTGTCAGATCTAAGAAAGCTAGAAAGTTCCGCTAAGAATCATTTTTTTACAAAAACATGAGTTCATCTTATTCAACAGTCAAATTTTAAGATTTTAAATTTTTTAAAATTTTTAAAAATATTTGAACATTTAAAATAAAATTTTCAAAATGTACCCCACCTTCGATCCATCTCAAATTTTTAAATCTTGTAGTCTTTGCATAGGTAAAGAGGCTGCAAAGGTTCGTCATTGCAATATTTCATATAAGGGAGAAAAAGTTTTTTGTTTATGGCATGCACTTCACCGTGTCCACGCACACCTTGTTGAATAGCAGTTAGGCCTTTCGCTACTTGCCAATGGAGTGAGAAATGCGCTATGACATACTTTTAACGTAAGGTAAAAGTGTTACTTAAAAAAAGTCACTTTACATCATGGGCATTGCTTGAAACAGTTACTTCACAGTCGGGTTTATATAACGGCGGTGCAACTGCCTAAATCTTGCTGCTGATGTGGGTGAATCTGCACGGGAGGTCACGTTGACCCGGAGCTTAATGCCAATCAACTATTTCATTTAGATTTTTAAACGACTATTACCCGATCGGTTTTAAGAGTTGATTTAATTACAAATGTATACATGACCCTGCCTGTGTGAGTGCAAATTTCGTGCAAATCTGAGATAGTAAGGGAAATTTTTGCATTATTGTTGGTACTTTGGCCCAGTTGAATGACCCAGTTGGTTTCTGTTTTTCCTTGAAGGAGTCAGTATTTGATACACATCCGCAATGAAAAACACTAAAGTTGGTGTTCATCAGAAGGAAATTACTACCCTCAAAAGTAGCCCTAAGGCTTGTCACGTTCTGGCCTTGGGGGTAGTTACTCTCCTGTAGCCTTATGCGTGGGTTATCCCACGACTTACTTAAATATAGAGCATGGCACCATGAAAAATTAATGCGGGGGTGTCTACTCTCCCGAGACGTCACCTGGATTTGAATTAAGAACGCTTCATTCCGTAGCCAAGTGCTCTTCATGCCGGGGTACCGCGCTGCCAGTGGCGCTTTTCTTACCCGGAACTATATTGATATGGCTTGGCATAAGGGTTTTGTGGTTTAAGCTTGAGGCAAATTGCTTTATGGTTGTTTCCTTTTGCAATGCTCCTTTATTTTTAACTTGAGGAGGTTTAAATATATCCCTGCGACTATGCACTATCCCTTGACGCGTTCAAATCTTGAGAGGATTAAGAAAGTGATATAAAGTTGATCATTACTACTGATATTTTCAACAGAATATATTTTTTTGTGTGGCATATTAAAGTGGTCTTTTTTTTAGTGTTCTTATTATTTCACTTTAGATGGTCGAATTCAGCGAGAGTACGAGTGTGTCAGATGGGCTATTGACCAATGGACGAGACGTTTTCAACCCTGCAGCCAGCGGCACCATTTTATTCAGGTAGGTGCATGATTTTACTGTCCAGTTTCAAAATGAACTTATGGGTGATTAGTGACATGACCTACGAATGTTTTTACCGCAATGTTTTGCATAGAAAATGAGTGTAAGGCTGTGATAGGTATGATTTGTGCTATAAAACTGTTCCTTGAGAATACTTAGTCAAAATTATCGCATAGTAATTAAGGAAAGAAGTAGTAGATGGCAGAAATTTATGATATCAACACTACATCAAGATAGTCGATTTTTTTCAGCTTATCTGCGTCATTTATGCGTCATCGCCATTGGCCGCCGTGGTGCGTGCCTTCGTGAACTAGCAGCCTTCCCTCATGCCATAAATCTGAAATATGTTTACGGTAGTGAGTTAACAGATGCGACACATCAAACATTTTTGTTGCCCTAAAAAGGTGAAGAAGGGTTAAAGATTTATATCCACTGGCATTTTTAAATTAATTTATGTTTGGGCATTTTTATTCTTAAAATAGGTTACTATGATTCCAGATAAATTGTTGCTGCTTATTGATTTGTTTGGAGATGTATAGTTAAGTCAGGTTCCTTTTCGATTAGTTATCATTTCGTTTGATTTCTTTTTTTAATTCATGGGTCTATGAAAGCATAAGGGAGCTCTTCTGTGTATAGTAGGAATTCCTGTGAAATGTATGTGCAGGCTTTATTTTTGTGTGATGTTATTCTTGATCTTTATGGATGTTTAGTCTCTTTAGGGAAAAAATGATAATTAAAAATGCTCTTAAGTACGTAAGCACGTTCAGAGTGTTTTTGGTATGGCATTGAGCTCCTCATCATCTACACCATAACTACCCCTCCTAGGAAAGTCTCAGTGTAGTAAAATGCCGGGGGAACGAGCATAAGATCCTTTTCCATTTTCCTAATATATAATTAATTTACGTATTTGACAAGTCATCAGAACTTATGACGAGAAGTAATGGGAATCGCATTACGTGGTATCGAAGTGATTTGCAAATATTTATGTTTAATTTTTAACCTTGTATCTTTAAATCCGACCTATAGTCTGGAATTGATGTTTAACTAAGACAACTTGCTTCAGTGGCATTCATTCCCAAATGATGAAATATGTATTTCCGTTAGAAATAGTGATTTGTGAATTTAACCATTCGGTATGGGAAATGAGCACATATTTGGGGTAATTAATGAGAGCAGAGTTGACCGCAATCAATATTAGGTTGAAATTTTTAATGGATAAGGAAATGGACCATGGCAAGAATATAATGAAGTGACGTTAGGGGTAGTCCGTGTGTGGTATTCATGACAAAACGTCCTTCGGAGTTGTAGGTAGAGATCATTAAAAAAAAAACGTATCATTCCAGGATTTTGCTCCCTTTTCTTGCACATTTTTAAAATGTGATAATCCCTTTAATGTTAGGGTATGTTTAAGGCCTGCATAACGTTGGCAAATATTGATTTATTTTTAAATAAACATAACATTAGTAATTATAAGCGGCCGGTGCATTTGGTGACGAGTTTGATTAATCTACCGGTTTAGTGAACGGTGCTGCAATTTCAGTGCTCAGGTAATAAGGGCAAATTGGATAGAGCCCGCATAGACGATATAGTCTTTGTGTGAACGTGCTATTACCAGTTTCATTCAATATACCATTTCGTGTTCCCCAAAATGTCCTGCTTCCGACCGAAATTAACCCCGGAAAATTTTCAAATTGAATTAGGGTATCCCAAAACCAACGATTTATTAATTTTGATGAGAGCAGTTAGGTTTTATTATTACAAAAAGTTTAATATAATTGAATTCGTAATTTTCCAGGTTCTAGAGCCTGAGTTCCCCCGAAGAGCAGATTACACAGGGAGAACGCCGAGTCGAGAAAATCAGAAAATTTGGGAAAAATCGGGATCGAGATCACTTTAATCTCCCAAAAACCTGTAAAGAGTAGGGAAAAGGTCCATAGCTCAAAATACCTCTTGGAAAACTTAGGCCAAGCTGCGAGGCCAGGAAATAATAGAGAATTTTCTTTATAAGTTATGTGAACAATGCATGCATGATAAATTTAATCACCTTTGAAAATTGTAGGAAAACATACTTGTGTGGAGTTGAAAGTGATGATTCTCGCGTGAAGATAGTTTTTATTGATGAGTTTCACTATAGCATTTTTTTTACAATTTTCGCTCCTTATGCATTAAATAATTCCATTCGTCAATGAGAATTAGGTATTATCAACCTGCATTTAGGATTGGGTCAAGTCTTGATCAGCTTATGGAAAATTCCAATGGTGATCCACAATAGTCCATGTTCTCTTATTGAAGCCATTTCCTGAAGTCACGGCTGGATTTTGAGACTCTTGTCACGTGTTTAAGACCCCAATGCATTTCATGAAGGTGCAGGTGAGACGATTATTTGTCGGGGGAGAAGTAGATTCAAGATTCAATAAAACCTATGTCGGACTCAGTTTTACTGAGTATATTAAAGTTTGTTCCTTTACATCGTGTTTGCTACCCGTACCTCTTGACCAATAGGAACTATGAACATATTAGTATAAGCTCCCATTTCCGTATTTATGTCGTTGTGTCAAAGTTTTTACTGTTGCCATACTCTATTTATGAAGTATGAGTGTGCTATTGTTCTCTTCACAAGCTAACGGGGAAGAGAAAAAAGTAGCTTAGTTTTAAACTACCTGAGCTGGGAAGTAAAATACAGTTTCAAATTATTTTGAAAGTGATAAGTATAAACGACTGCACCGACAATTTATAGTAGTCTTGTTGGACTTTCACGGAAGTGATTTGCCAACTTTTTGTCTCTCCAACTCAATTATCACTAATGTACACAAGCTGAAATGAATTGTGTTTTTACGCATGGCAATGGATATCGGGCTTCACTTGTGATGGAGTAGAGCCTGAGAACGTTTCTTACGCTACAGAAGCTTCCTGCTTAACTTCTCCACTCTTCCTGCTCCCAAATCGCACAACAGAAATATATTACAATACCCATTCGCCGCTTACCAGTCCTGAGGAACATTTAAATGTTCCTATTAATGATATTTTGTCGGTGATATAGTCTACTGGCTCGGAACTTTAGGAAGAATATTTTTACTCCCAACCCTTTTAGGTACACTAAAATAGTGATCTCCTGCAGTTTCCAGTAGAAACGAATCCACTCGGAAAGTAATTTTATTTCCAATTATAGTGTTTGCTTATCTAGATATATAAGTGTGATCACTTGAAGAAGCTGTGACAGAACCAATTTTGTATTTTAAGGTTACAAGTTGGAGTTGGATAATAGTGGTTATCAATTTTAAATTTATTTTAGAACCATAATGGGTGTGAATATAGTGGCTATTGAAAGAGCACTAGATCTAATCCTAATCTCCAAAAGCTCTTGATGGTATCAGCTGATTCCAAGCTCTGGGGTTTCAGTTTTGTGCCGAATTCCAAATGTTCTTAGTGACACACAAGCAACACGGGAGGTGACTGCACCCCTAACCTTAAGTGTGAAATTCACAAGCGACTGGACTTGATACTACTCTTGCTCTAGACTCAATGGTACTTGCGCTGTTTTTTCACCAAATGAATTTTCGCATACCATTTTCTCTTTTGGAAACATGTACCTTAGCATTTATGGTACCAAATATTTATTTGATCGCTCTAATTATTGAATCTATCGTAATTTTGTTATTGTCTGAGTCGCAGTAAGTTTAGCACAGTCTATTGCTCAGGTTTTAATTAAAAATTTCTTTAATATTTTTCGTTACCAGCTGACCATCGATCAATAGAGATATCATTATTCTTTAAGAACACGTCCTCTTCAGATGACTGTTAACAGGGACACCTTTGGTGGTACACTAAACCTCGTGTATGGCCGGGAATCGCAACTACATTTACATCAGCCAGGAAACACCTGACCCAATTACGTTAGGTAATTGGTGCTTTCAGGGCGAAATGGCTTACTTATGTGATTGCAGCCAGTGTGCCATTTATTGGTGAGCTTTCTGGTGCTAGTTCGTAGAATTTTGCTTTGCTCATATCATTAATTGCTTCTGAAATGGTTGAAAAGGTAATTTAGCGAGGGTATGGATCAAGTTTTTCTTTTCTCGATGTTGACAGTGATTGAAAATCAAATTATTGCTTCCATGTCATTTATTCCCTAACTTGTTCTAGGAAAGCGTTACGCCTCCACTGATGCATCTTAAAATGCGAAAGAAGTGGCTATCTACATTGTTAAAGGGAGTCACTTACTTCGTTTGCGATAATAAAAAGCAACGATTCTCTTAGGTATCAATCATTGCTGAAAAAGATTTCCCGGAGGAAATTCGAAGAAGACCGAAAAACTGAATGGGAAAGATATTTAGAGCTAAGTTGGATGCTGTGAGTGAAGATAGCGAAAAAGCATGAAGGTGGGAGGGAAATTAGGTACCAATCTTATTTTCCAAAGGTTGAAGGTAATGTATTTTAATTCGGATATGATATACCCATGTGCTACGGTATCAGGTGTTCTTTTAGAAAAGTAACAATTTCCCTGCTCACGAATCTTTTGGCCAGTTGGTTAAGTGCTCTTGTAAGCATTACTTTAATATTTTTAGCTGAAATTTAAAAAAATAATCTACTAGAAAATTGCATTAAATTCACTTTTTTGTTCTTGGACCTTAAAGTATTGCATTGTAACAAATTTTGCATTGCACATTATTCAAATATTTTACTGCTCGCGATTTTCTTCTTATTTTGTGATCTATGAGTCTTTTGAAGGCTAATTATGAACATGATACCTGTATCTGTCGTTCTTTGCTTATGGTTTAAATCAATAGGTGCTCCCACTTGCTCAATGCGGCGTCGCTATCCTAAATTGCGTCACTCCCATTCGTAGTTAATTCCTTTTGCGGTAGTGAGTCTAGTGATGTCGGGGCGTACGAGTAAGTACGTGCGATGGGTTTTGTTACCGCCATTCATACTGTTTGTCGGAGTTATGCCCCGTGAGCTCACTTAATTGAAAGGAGATCGATGGGAGTGGAAATAGAGATGGTAGCTGTGACCTCCTTGTACATTCTTGCGTAAAGTTTCCAATAAAAATGTGTATTATCTTCAGTGCAATACGGGTTTCAGTTGATCCTTTGTACAAGTAGTGATACTGTGGATATTTTTATTCGGCGTTACATGCGTACCATATGGAATCTTGCACATTATCAACGTATCCCACCTCCAACACATAATATGTCCCGAGGGGGTTTAATAAATTTGCTTCATTCACTCATGATGTACTCCAACAATACGAAGATAGGATTAATGGAGTCACACCAATTTTCTTTTTCCAAAGCTTATTATGCGTTCATAGATCGTTGATTATTAAAAATCTCCGTTGTACCCAAAGGTGCTGAAATCCGATTACGTATAGGTATATGCCGTATTTTGCGCCATACGGGCTTACCTCGTCGATTATAATTTTCATCCATTCTCTTTAGTATTCGACTCCAGTTTCAGTTATTGAATCATCTAGTTGGCCCTTTCTATGATAAATGGCTCAAATATATAGTGTGTTGCTGATAGTAGGGGCTTTTCGCTCAGAGCTTAGTCCTAAGTTAATATTTTTCATTATTAATGTTAAACCTTGGTGTGGGAGTAGAACGGAGAATTTGTCAAAGGAATTAGAGGAAAAGATAGCTCAGGGAATTTCACTACTCTTGCTATGGTCCTTATCCTATGATTTCCTTAAAGGATTCACACTAAGTCACACCTAAAACCTTTTTCTGTAAGATTGTGAGAGACTTTATTTAATTATTATTATTATTTTTATATCTTGTTCTACAAACTATATCGAACTCAACGAACTGCCTTTAACTCTCCTTGAACCGCCTCATGTCTTTGGATGTGCTAATTGTTTGTTAGGTTCATAAAATATCTGTGTGTATAGTATGTTTAAGTGTATAGTATGTGTCTATAGATCGTTGTGTGCATCGGAAATAATGTATGTGGTAAAGAGTGGTTTTGTAAATGGTTGTATGGAGTATTTTGATGAAGATATGATGTTTATTATTGCCATTTAGGGTATTTTTCAAAAGTAAGTTAATCTCACGGTGAGAAAAAAATATCGAGGGACTGTTTTGACAGCCTACCTATGTTGAGATAGATAATATCCGCGGTGATATTTTTCTTGTTTAAAATGCCGATATGCCATCCTCGTAATAATTTAGATTTTTGTCTCCCTTCTGATATATGTTTTTTGTCGGTTTTTTCCTCTTTCCTGTGGTTTTGGAAACAGTTTGGTAAACTTAGCATTCCGTAGTGTAATGTTTTCTCGTATTCATCACCTCCTAAAAGCTCGAGAACGGATGCCACACGAAACAATGGGCTTATCGTGCGTATGGCTCAAGAACGAGGATAACTGTTAATTCCACCCAACGAAGTAAACAAGATTAATGCAACTAGTCGGTAGCACACGCTTTGTCAGTGTAATTCAAAGGTACTAAATTCACCTTCTCACTACGGTGAAATGAGGATTGTACTTTACTCATTTCGCTAAAACTCCATTTCATCTGGAATGAGAATATGGGGCTTAATAAAATTGGGTAACGCTGTGCGTTATATGGTTATATTTATTCCGTTAAAATTCCGTTCCACTGATGCATTAGTAGCATACGCTCTAAATTGCCCATAGGACGCCTACTTTATTGAGGTTAACAGTCAAATTTCATTGGACTGAAAGTGATAAACGTGCACGTTGTTCACCCCGATTAACGTTTTTGAATTTTGGAATGGAAGGACAACGCATGGTTTGTACCCTAATTTGTAATAATGAATGCTCATACATCAAGAACTTTGTCATCCTTCCATACTATGTTTTTCTTGGAATTGTGTGCAAGAATTATAGTCCTAGGATATACGGAAACTTGCAGTCAGAAGAAACGGAAATAACCGTGGTTGCTTTCTCAAAGCATCATCGTCAATGGTACCTAAACCCATAAAAACAAGAACAAGTTTTCATAACAACTAGTTACCTTACTTGAAAGCAAAGATGTTCTTATAAATGCTGAAACTCTGAAAATGATTTCTCATTTGGGGGTTCTGTGCTAGTAAACTAGAAGGGGTATAGAAGATGACCTTTAAAAAGTTTTTAATTGCTCGCAATTTATCCAACCGGATATATGACGTTATTATTGAAAGTTGCTAGATTCTTGTGTATTCCCTGTCTGGTAATATCTACTTCCCGCCTAATAGCCGTATCAGCTCCTACCATTATCCGCGCACAACTTTCTCTTTGGTCCACATGTAGATCTTTTTCTTATGCATGTATGTATTCAATGCGGTTGTCAAGTAATTCGGTGTCCAAGATTTAAGACTTTTCAGTTGTAACCCCATAAAATTTAACTATTGAAATAGTAAAATATTGTCCTCTCAATCTCCATTATTAATTAAAATATTAATATGTGTAATAAGAACTTTCCTTGCCAATCGAGGGGTGTATAAATGAATTATCTTAAACAGTCAGTTCACTTCATTGCGATGGGTCGTTTGGTTTTTGAGATGTAACGCCACAAACTCTGGCATCTCGACATTTTTTAAGGACGGTGGAGGACTCACACCTTTTATCCCTAACCTTGCCATAAGTTCCTATTCGTTTTCTACATCTTCCACGTTAGCTCATTTTTCCCCTTTACTAAGAATTTCTACGTTCTGTTACATCGCGATACGTAATAGGCTAGTCAGTGATTTGGAAGGTGGTCAAAAACTGAGGCACTATAGCGACATTGAAAATAGGTATGTTATTGGTGCGGTAAGGATATTTTAGGGAGTGGAGGTATGGTAGAGAGAAACCCGGCTTTGGCATTGGCTTACTCTTTATAGCAAGTACCTATGTTTATTCGAATGAATCTTTGAGAATTATTTTGGTTTATTATAAAAGTATAGGGAATTATTAAAATATCACTTATTTTTGTAGAGAAACATTTTGGTCCAATAATAATAGATCTGATTAACAGTTTTCAGGTCAATGTTTTATTGCAGGATGAGTATAGTTGTTGTAAGTTTGCTTTAAGTATTAGTATTTCTTGATAACATTTATGACGAAAATAGCTCCTTGAAAATTATTGAATCAAAGAGGCCTAGCACGAGGAAATTCAACTGATAATATATACACGTGGTGTGACGCTGTATTCGGGGGAAAATGAATAGGCTGATATTCTCGCATAAAATCGGCGTGGTAGCAGCTGTAGATGAGGGGAATGACGCCAGGTGGTTACGGATAAGTGATGGCGTCTAGCGAAATTGGTTTCTCCTTCAGGTCACGTGTACTGGAAAACCTCACGCAAACCGGAACTATCCATCATTCCGATAGCTGAAACACTTTAGAGCACGCGTTTGCTATGTTCAGCATTGTAAATGAGTGAAAATTTCTTTGGAAGTTTAGCAGCCATCTTTTATCGATGTCACTTAATCTTTTGTTATATCGATGTCTCCGCTATAAAACTGTACATATGCGATGTAAACGGTAGGTTACTGTCATTTACCTCGAGACTGGAGTTACTGGTGAATTTTCATCTTCCCACAAAAGCGATGGGTGAAACATCTGGGTCTTAAGGATCTAAACTGTCTTAACTGGCCGCGATCCGCGACGTTGTAAATGAAGTGATTATATGCTATTTATCCAAACCAATGAGAGGTTTCTGCATATATACATGGTGTTTCAGGAGGAAAGCGCAAAAATTCTGGAGGGGGTTGGGAAAGTTATTTTAAGCAAGTTACTCATGAAGAAATTTTCGCCAATTGGCTACAAATATAAAATGAAAACTTACAGGAGGTGAGGGAATGAGAAGATAAAAAAGATTTGTTCTTACAGGTACGTTTCGGACCGGGTGGTCCTTCTTCAGCTTAGGAAGGATTTCTTTTTGGACTACTAAAGCTAAGGAAGGACCAACCGGTCCGAATCGTACCTGTAAGAACAAATCTAATATTTTTATCTTTTCTTTCCCTCCCCTCCTTTAAGTTTTCATTGTATACTTTATATTGCGTGGTGGCAGCTGTGGCGATGGAAGTCGTATGGAAGTTGAATGTAGCCTCTGCCATCAATTTTTATGCTTGGTGATGATAGCAGGCAGTGCTGAAACTGTTTGCCTTTTCTGTGTAATTTTACGAAAGGTTTGGATAGGATTCGGAAACGCTCTTCACTCGGAGATGTGCTCCACATTTCAGCTATTAACGCTTGAGTATTTTAGGCATTCCACACGATGGATATTGACGGAAATATAAATCATAAATGTTTTGCCGCGAAACTCGATCATTATTTTTTATACGAGGAAACAAAATTTTTGCCGCATCATGAAGTTGCATTTTTTTTTACAGCGCATACATTGTCCTACATCACGCACGACACTGTTTTAATGGCCTTCTCTCGTTATGTTCCTCTAACATTAGACGAGTGAAGTATCGATTAGATATTCGAAGTTTAGCGCCGGAGTGAAGGTTTCGAAGCACCACGTTACAAAACATATATATGGGAGTGAGCGGCTCTTGTGAAAATCACCTCTAGCGGATGATTGGTCATTAAAAATTTTCAGCTTGATATTTTATCAAAACTCCAAATGGATCACAACGACAGAAGAGTAATCTACTAACTCTACAAGAAGCAAGTCGTCACTGTGCGAATGAGATACGGAAGGAAAATATGCTACACTCACACTAACAGTAAGAGGAGAGAAATTAGAGCAAGTGGATTCTTTCAACTGCCTCTGCCTTCCGTCCCACGGATGGTACATCAGTGGAACGGAAGAAGTACAATGGACATCAAGCGTAGAACAGTCTCAAGCTAAGAAAGCGTTCATGATGAAAAGGCACCTACTGTGTTCAAAGAAGATAGAACTATGAACGAGGAAACAGTATGTAAAACATTCGTGTGAAGCGTGGCATTATGGGTCAGAAGCATGGACCGTTGGGAAAGCAGACCAGAATAGATTAAGCATTGGAAACCTTGTTTTGGAGGTGGATGCGGAGAATCAAATGGACGGATGAATAAGAACTGAAGAAGTTGACAGAAGAGTAGAATAGGGAAGTACCATATGGAACACTATACAGAAAAGAAGAACCAGATGGTTTAGGTACACCCTGAGGAACAATGGATTTGTAAATAATATGATTGAAGGGAAAAAAGAGGGAAAAGTCCCAAGATTAAGGCTAAGGGATAAATGCATGGAACAAATAAAGATAAAAGTACATAAGAACTACCAGGAATCAAGGGAACTAGCATGATATAGATAAGGATGAAATGCTGCAGTCAACCACTCTTAGGATTGAACGATCAATGAAATTTTACCATCGCTCCAAAATCAAAGTTTTACATACCTCATTAATTATTATAATTGGGTAAGATTATGGCCTAGGGCGTGGTTTATTCTGTTTCCGTAATCGGATTATAGAGGAGTGATAATGAAAATAGATCGCAGTCTTTCAGAAGAGTTTTGTGAATTATGTGGAAAGGTAGATGGAGAGCAAGAAAAACAAACGGAGTTATAGGTATGGTGCGAATGGACAGATTGTTGGTGGAGGAAATCCGAAGGGAAAAGAATAAGTGGTTGGAGAAGGAATGATAAACTGTAACTTTGTGATTCCTTATTATGTTATTAAGAAATGATACAGTTTTGCATTCTAACATGAATTAATTGTAGACTAAACTGCAACACTCCCAATTCCTCATCGCGATACATCGGACAAAGTGGTTGGGCAATTTATACCCTTGTGCATGAACATAAGAGATACTGTTTGACCGCGGACATTAGATCAAGTTTCGCAGAAACATCTGACTGAGAACGACCACGAGAGTGACTTCACTCCTAGGGTACTCCCACGGAGGAAAAAGGAGGGAAACTGGATTTCCTTGAACAATTGGAGATTAGAAAAGCATCAAATGATCACAATGTAATCCTCTTAAATGAATTTGTATTCTCGTGTTACTCACCGTTGTTGTCCATAACCTTCCCTCCTCCCAACGAATCCTGTCCTTGACCTTTGCAATTAGGTTTTCCTGGCCAGTATTCCCTTAACACCCTCCCCTCCCCCCTTCAACCCCTCCTATGCCACCCCTCAAAATTTTCCAAATCTAAGGGCTTTCTCCTTGCTGTTTTTTTACCCTGAAAATGTCTATGGAGTAGGCGAAACCCGGGTCGGGTTTTGCCTTTTTTTATTTCTACATGAATTGATTCCATCAAGTTACGCCCCAAACTACCAATTATACGTGGGTGGAGGTTGAAATAAAAGGCAGTGGGATTTTGAGCGGTGTTATATGAGAGAGTAGTATATAGTCGGCTATCGAAGAAAAGAAGAAACAAATATCAATTTTTATGGAGTGGAGGAAGTTAGTGGTATGATAAGCTGAAGAATAAAATGGTGTGAAGAAATAGGTAATAGTAAGTAGTTGCATTTAGCATTTGAGGTAAACGCGTTCTTCGATATCAAAGGTAATTTCGCACTGCATCTGCCAACCACTTGCAGACAGGGGCAATAGCACCCTGGATAAGTTGGACGATCACTCATCCAGCATCCAGCCCAACTATGATTTTCTCCTGTGATCGAGCGACAACCGATGTTTCCAACATGACATGCCTTTTCCAAGAACAATTTATTTGACGATTTGTTGTACTTGAAGAATATGTTATTCACAGTAAAGCGCGTCGTGTACATAAATATGTGGAGAATTGCGTATCCCACACTAAAGCGCCATATATGGGACATATATGTAGAGTGATAACTTTTACATGTATGTGAAATATGTGGAGATATATATGGATTCTATTAAAAATTGGCCCCAGAGAATATGTTGAACATAAATGGAGAAATATATGGGAAATACATGGACTCCATATATGGTAAATATATTCAATTCGGCCAATTTTTAATAGAATCCATATATATTTCCATATATGTGACAGATGAAACAAAACAAGGAACATGTGGCCATTCACTTGAGTTATATTCAGCCGTATTTGGCCACAATACGTAGCCATAGCTATAGAAAAACCATGACAACGTAAGTTGAACCCGAGGAATGGGAGTGGGCATAATGATTTGCGATTGCGAACTAAACCTACTTAATCATAGTTCAACAAAAGTGAGACGCATGTACAATAACCAACGTACACGGATATAAGTTTAATCTCCTTCCAACCT
This sequence comes from Pyrrhosoma nymphula, assembly GCA_963573305.1. Lineage (NCBI taxonomy): Eukaryota > Metazoa > Arthropoda > Insecta > Odonata > Coenagrionidae > Pyrrhosoma > Pyrrhosoma nymphula. The sequence continues at coordinate 92,320,348 of OY754329.1, forward strand.
GTGTTCACCCAGCATTCCTGCCTGTTCTTACCCGTTGGTTGAAACATACGCAATTTGTTACCAAAGGCATCTGGTTCGTTCTACGCGGCTGCGTCACTTCGAGAGGCAATTTATCATAGTAATTAATCGTTCATTATGAATGATACGACGACAGAAATTATGCCTCGTGATAATATTGCTGTTGGTCAACTAATAACGCAGAGTTAAACTATCCCTTATAGCCTGCCAGTTGGCGCGGCAACAATCTATAGTTCATCTGCCACATCTACGGTGGTCAACGCCATCTATAAACCGACTCTGCAACCCTATAAATGCACATTTATACGTAACTAGAAAAATCTATACGTTTTTAAAGAAATCTATTTATATCTATATAAATATCTCCATTTCCACATAAAAAAAACTACGTACGTACAGAAATTTTCATCTATAACAGTGAAAAATATGGTTAAAAATTTCTTTTAAATGTCATATATAAAACATATATGGAAAAAATATTGATGAAACATACATGTCTAACCCACATACTCCCCCATTCATGTAACTTATATCGGCAGTGCAACTTGTCTTGAGCAAAGATATTCCTTATATCCTGCCAGTTGACGCGGCAACAGTCTATAGTTCATCTGCAACATCAATGGTGGTCAACGCCATCTATTAACCGACTCTGCAACCCTATAAATGCAAATTTATACGTAACTATACGTCTATACGTTTCTAAAGAAACCTATTCATATCTATATAAATCTCTCCATTTCCAAAAAAAGAAAACACGTACAAAAAGAAATTTTCATCATTAACAGTGAAAAATGTGGTTATACATTTATTTTAAATGTCATATATAAAACATATATGGAAAACATATTGATGAAACATACATGTCTAATCCACTTATTCCCCCAAATAAATAACATATTGGCAGTGCAACATCTTGAGCAAATATATGGGTCGTATATGGCGAATATATGTCCATATATATCCATTATATCTCCCATATATGGGGTTTCAGCGTGGGATTCTTTGTTTCGATGTGGAAAAAGGGAGTTAAAAAATACCCAGGTGCGCCCATTGTCTTGTGAATTCCAACTCTCATTGAAAAAGCCCGCGTCTACGTGATTGTCTATGAAAGAGGTCTCCAACCCCTAAAGAGTGCGCGGTTGTTGTTTTAGGGGTAAGCGGGAAAAGCAAAGTAATGGCTGAAATGTGTTTTCTTACCTCGTTGGGTCCAACTGATTGGGATAGAAAGAGGTACGCTAAAGGGAAATGGTCTACCAAGGGGTACGTAACTCGAAAATGGTCTGAGAACCTCAGCGCTGGTCTATAAGACTGGCTTCTCTACTTGTGATAGATGATTACACGCATATTTTATCGGTGGAAACCCATATTCGACCCCATTGTACGTACTTCGAATCAGTCAGGAATCGCGGCACGTGACGATCCCCAGCCTGCAAAAGTCAGTGTGCCTTATCGATCCCTCCCATGCCGATGTTGCGATTTAAGGGTCCGCCATGAATTTTTACGGCGCCAGGGGCTCTCTCGCGAGCGAATCCCTCGTTTATTCCCATTCCCTGATGAGCGCAAGATTTTCTAGTTTATCACGCTCTCGCACCCGGCGCCACCTCGCGTTTTTTTCGACCGGATTCCACCCGAACGCTGGAGTCCGATCGAGGCAATTAGCGCCGGGCAATAAGAGAGGATAGGAAGGGAGGATGAGGGAGGACGTCCGTCCGCCCGCCCTCTTGCGTGAAACTCTTTCCATCAGAGTAAACGAGTCGGGTGGAAAAAAAGAGTATGGATGGATAAGGCACGAAAGAATAGGATAGTGGTGGGATCGTCACTGCAGCTGACCGTTTTATGCTCACCGTCTGCGCCTAACTCTTCGCCCCGTAATCTGTGGTTCGACTCTTGGTCCAGGTGGATTTTTTCTCATGTAGGGTTGCTGCATGCCTGGAAATGCTGGAAAACCTGGAAAAGTCAAGGAAATTGAAAATGGGCCTGGAAAACGGGGAAAAGTCAAGGGAAATGAGAAATTCGAATGGAAATTCGCTCCGAGTTAAAAAATATGATTGTTTTAAAAAAGTCAGGAGTACCATTTTAGGATTTATTTAGTACCTTGCTTGAATGAAGCAGTGGAGCTCTTGTTTGGAGTTTAGCAAATAATTACGCTCCTAAAATAAACTTTCAGGACCTATACTTAACACTCATGCTGATGAAGATGGAATAATTGTTTCTCCTCAGATTTTGCAGAAGTAATTTGGGGTACTCATCCAGGCCATTCCCTTAAAATTTTATGCCATCCGAAAAGAAGCCGATTTTCTCCCAGAGCGATAATAGTGGCGCACTTTTTGTTGGGAAACTTACATACCCCCATAAAACATGCGTTAGTGTGTGGTGATCCTGTTATTGCACCTTCTTTAAAATACACACTTGCAAAAAGAACGGATATTTTCTCCGGGAAAAAATGAAAATGTTGGCCTAAAAACCAGTATAAGTCCTGGAATTAAACAATCTCTGGTCTGGAGCAACCCTACCATGACAATTTTTACGTATTTCATCACCGTAGTTTTCGGCGGAGGATAGCACCTTCATCGAAGTAGATGCGTCCGCACACATAAGATATATAGATAGCCTAACTAGGTCTAGGTACTTAATGATTTATTACAAAAAAATAGAAGCACTTAACTCTAGCTGCTTGTCTTGCTGTTTTATTTAAGCTAGTTTAATATTGACCTGTTTTCCTCGCTTCGCGATAGTTCCGCTGAATAACGAATTTCAGTATGCTTCTGCTGACGTTAGCCGCGTATTTCCCATCCGGTACTATTACTCTTTTTACTTAGCTTTGTTCTGGTCGAAATTCAGTTCGTTCGTCAGTGGATGACGTAAGGGTACCTTATTAGGAAAAAAATTATTTGTAGTTTCGTAGCCATGTGACAATTTCCGTGATAAAACTTTCATATTTATTGAATAGATTCGTCTCAAAATTACTCATATAGAGGTTTAATATTCATGCGTCCGAATCTCCCACTACTTATCTAAGATATGTAAATGGTTAAACTAGGCTAATGTCATGTTAAAAAAATTGTAATTAATATGAATGCCCAGGACCTTATCAAACCCCAATCGTCTCGTATATCAATTGTTGGCACTCAAAGAAAATATTATGAATACCTATTGGTATGCTACACTTCATTGTTGAAGGCGTGAATTTATAGAACTCTCATGTTAATAAAATATAGTTAACTTTGTTTCCACTTGCATGCTTTTATTTACCACCAAGGTTTGATGGTTGTACAACATCATCAGGTATAGTCCTGGAATAGGTTCGGCTACTGAACCCAAACAAAGCTTCAACGGGTTCAATGTCAAGTAGGAGTATTCAAGTTAATGTTTGAATGGTATTGAATCAGATTTTTTCATTTTTATTATACATTTTACGATTTGAGACTTTACTGCTGCTTTTTAACGGAACATAGAGGATTCTGTGATACACGGTGTCACGAGGAGTAATATAATTCAACTGGAAAAGTACTTTTTCTAATTAGCCCGTAATCTCAGGCTACTTAAAAAGAAGTAGATCGTATTTTGTTGGCAAAATTATCGCGTCCCTTGGATTCGAAGCTTCAAACTGCTAGTTCTTTGAGCTCGAGCATATTAGCATAGTACCTTCTAAACAAAGCAATCATAGATATAATCCTATGGAGAAATTTCAACTCTAATGCTTCCAATTAGCGCAACAATGGGGCTCTTGAATGTCCCATTGTTGCGCTAATTGAAATCTGAAATTGTGGTTTGTCTTTGGAATAGAATTATGATTATGTTGTACTACAACGAAAACTAGGACGTGAATTGAAAATTTTATGTTGATGCATTTGTTTTAATATTATAATATTATAATAAATTTTATATTGATGCATGCTATTTATTCTTTTTAAATTGGTATTAGAATTTTAAAAGTCACACACATTTATAGAAACCTTTCATTTGTTTGACGCCTTATACGCCGCCAGCGATGAAAATGTCTCCTGCGGCTACTCTTCTTCTAGTGGGAGGTGAAGGAAAGGAGAAGTGCTAGGTAAAGAGAGATGGTGAGAAAGAGAGAGTGAGAATTTGTGGAAAATATTTATAAAACGGTGAGAGAATGGGGCAATCAGAATATTGGTCCATGAATCACTGCGGTGGAATTGAAATGAGCGCCATGAATAAATCATTAGGTTTCGCCTTTTATGGAAAACTTCCGCTTTCGCTCTCTCGCGTCCAAATTTCGGGTGGTTTGGGGGTGGGGAAGGATGTGTGAAAAAGGGGAATGGTGGATGAGGAATTAAGGTGTTTGAAGGTCCGATAGGGAAGGGGCGATGCGTGTGAGAGGTTTTCAGCTCCGCGCTTCTCGCCCCCATTGCCCCGGGCTCAATTCACTCACCTGTCTCCGGAATGTCCCGGAGTGGGGGGGGGGGGGGGGGGGGGGGTGCGATATCTGATTTTCAGTATCGCATTTTGATATTAGTTTCGTATAGCATAGGACGTGATATATATTGGATATAGTGTGATATCACATTGGGAGCAGTTAGATACTCAGAAGGTACTCGCTAGGGTAAGGCTACTTGAAATATACAATTCATGACAGTTTCTGGGTGTCCAAATAGGAGAGGTGCACTATCAATTAGAGATGTACAAAAATTATTTATTCTCACAAACCTAAAATGACCGCAAAAAAAACAAGAATCACAAAGACCTCTAAGATGTAAAAACACATTTCACTTTTCGTCCTACCTTCTACCGATTCCTTTTCCCTCCCTTTTTCAATTATGGTGTCCTGACACACACTGCCATACGCCCCTGTGGCAGCTTGCAGGGTAGTGTGTACTTATAAATATATATAGAATATCGCATCGAGTATGATGTCGCATGTTCGATGAAATGGCATTTACGTCCAGTATTGCAGGTAGTTACTGCATAGATGTATATAATTTCTCGAGTGGTTTTAATTTTTAATACGGGGGTCGATTAATTTCCCTGGAAATCTGTTGGTTTTCCTCCTTGCTCATTTATTCCGCTCTTATCACCTTTACTAATGCGTACAATAGATGGAAGCGCTTAAAAGGGGTCGTGACAGGAATGGAATGGTAGATGTAGAGTTATTTTGCAAGCTGAATGTTTGGCACGTTGTATTTAACACCTCACTTGCAATAATGTCACATTGAAATTATATGCACAAATTAATCCCATAATCATCTATTTCAATTCCAAAATTGGTTAACGCAGCCCTCCATTCTTCCATATCCCTCGCTAACTCCTTAACTTTCCTAGTATTCTTCTATCCTAAAATTCTCCTCGTCTAAAATGGTTATCCTTTCTCATGGGACCATCCCTTAATCGTGGAAAGTATTCGGTATATCTCGGGGCGTGTCCAGTCCGATGCGGTATTCTTTTGTGTATGTTTTTATAGAACCCTCTCTCTTTACATCCAAAGTGCGTATTGCGTTACGTTTCTTATCGTATTCACGTGGGGCATCGCGCACGGTTATGATATCGCTTGACAATATGCTTCATCTCATGTTAGCCGTTAGCGAATCGATCTCTATATGAATATCGCATGTCGTTTATGATACGTCGCAAAATCGTTCAGGCCTACCTGAGGGGTTGGAGTATGCGGGCGGAGGGCGTCGGGGATCTCTGAGCTCCCTTCCGTCCCAAGCCGCGAAGCGTGCGCTTCAATGAGAACTGCGTAATTAATCACCTTTTCCGCCTTAGTAACGGCGGAAGGTGAAAGTGAACCAAAAAGGGAGGACATTTTGGTTGGAGGAAATGGTCGCGGACGAACAAATGCCGGTAGTGGATTGCGCCCTGGACCTTTCATTTCGGTCTCGCAACCTCTCCTTTCGTCTCTATTGCGCCGTACCCAGGACGTTGGGCGAGGGGGGGGATGGGTAGGATTCCTCCACACACTTCCTACTCATAGTGTGAACTCTCATTCGTGCCTCTATAATTTGCATTTCCTAACACTGAAAACTTATTATCGTAATCACTTTATCGCATGTAGAAAATCTTCGATCATGTGTACAATAGAGGGGTCATGAACTATCATTGTAATTTATTGTTAGTGGGGCCAGAGCAAGCCGTTACATGATACGTCAGAGATTGTTACCCATTGAAGTTTTTTCAGACTGGAGCCCCAGGAAAGCGTTTTTTCAGGCATTTTTCATCCAAAGCTAGTTTCATAAAGCCAAAGGATAAATGATAGCGGATTCATTAGAGGCTTTGTTTTTTGAGCATAAATTATATTTTGGATGCAAAGTTAAATTTTGGCCTTTAAGTAAGTACGTTCATGAGTCGTCTCGTTAAAATGAATCATAATTAATTGCTAATGGCGTCTTCTGCGTCAATAATCCTTTGCTAAAAATTACTAAATTAGTTTAAATTTCAATTTCCCAATTAAAATGCCACTGACGAGATTTATTTTAATGGAAAAGATGCATCTTTAGCATAGGCTTTCAAGACATTATCGGCGAAACTACCTCGTCTTACGTCATACACCCGAGGGTTGCTCTGAAGACAACTTTTTCCGCCTACAGCATCTCTATTGTATCTATCTCGAATTGGAAAACTGGAAAATAAATTAATTGTGATAACTAAATATGACGAAGAGATAAGGAAGAGGAGAAATATTTTTTTGTGTGAATTAGTAGAGGGGAGTGTCTATTACTCCTAGAAACATCCTTCCTTTATCTCGAAGACCCGGGCTGCTCGAATCTTGGGCAAAGATTTTTCATTACAATCCTGATCCCTTCTTGGATGCCATGTGGAGAGCACAAGTATAGTGCTTCGTCTCGCGGGATAGGATATTAAACTGTAAATATGGACCCCTTGGCTTATTTCATCTAGAGTAGACTGATGCTTACGCCGGGTTATTTCCCACCATCCCTTCATTTCTCGTATAATCTTTCCCTTTCCAACCTGCCTCCTTGTCCTCAATGTCGCACATGATCTCAGTTGTCGTTCACCTCCCTAAATATTCAACCAGAATTAGAAAGGTAAAATTATTTTTATGAATAAACTGGGAGTAAGATTTGCCTTTAAAATTTTCTCGAAACTCCATTGCATCGCAGGGATGCGGAATTTCTTCTTTCTTTAAGAGCGTTCCAAATGCTGGAGAGAACAGCGTGGAGTTACCAAGGTAACTGCAGAAGTAGTGTGGATCATGCCGATTGGTTATGCTAGGACGTACGATGCTAGTGTGATGTCATCACTCTACACTCTCCTCATATTCCTCATTCCTTTGATTTCAAATCCGTTCCATCCGACCGCAAACCATGAAAACACGCATCCCTACCTAAGCTTTTCTCTTCCCCGATTCCGTTATCCGTGGATTCCGGACCAGCAAACTCTCGATCCCGCTCCACTCTTCTTTCCACCTCATCCCTGAGAATTTTTTTTTCTGAGTCAACTCGAATAAGCACCAATCAGAGAGGGAGAGTCCGATGAAATTTTTCTCGTGGCTACACATGTAAACTGCCTGGGACAAATATATTCAGGACCAGACTCTTTGATAAAGGGCCTGACTCAGTATTTTTTAAAGAATTTGTTTGGAGTGTGAAGGTCTAGAGAACGGTGAAGTCGTATGTGGAATGAAAAGGGAGGAGAAGGGAACCTCTGTTGGGGAATCAGACTTTTTCTGTTGGAAAGTTGCCTACTAGTGCTATTCTTTAACTCGTTTAGACCTCGTAGAGAAGATTTCGGTACCTAAAATGTATCCACCATGTATCCGCACCCGCAATATTGGAATGTTTCGCTTCTAAGTAATAGCCTAACAAAAGTAGTCGCTTTCCAGCGATGATTTTACCGACAAATGCCGTCAAGGTGGCTCTATACTTTCCGAGCAACCTCCGATTTAACGGTCTTCGTCTAGTGTGTAGGTGAAAGTTCCACAGGAAAACGTGAAGGCGGTCGTGACAAAAATGAAGAGATCGGCGATCCTCGCTCGCCATTCCTCGCTCCATGGCTAGCCTTCTTCCTCGGATCACGCGCACAGAGAGCAATGCAGGCTGGAACCATTTTCCTCTATGCGGCCTTAATACGAAAACGCCATCAATAGTTTTTTTTTTACACAAATGAGGGAAGTCTATGCTCTAAATAAATTGAAAATCCTCGTTTCGGGTTCTAGCCTTCGCAACGTCATAAACGAGTCACAGAATAGAGCTACTGAGGTCAGCAAATTTGACGCCCGACTCGACGAGAATTCTTGGTGACACGTGAGCTAATCTTAGGCAGCTACAACCCTCGTAAACGCCTGTGGCCCGTGGCAGATTCGCAGTGGACGATATTTACGAGCTGGATGGTATATTTCCTAAAACCCGATACTGCTTGTGAATGGATAGTGGCTGTTTGCCTTGTGAGTATTGTTAACTACCCTTCGAGCTATGCGCCCACCGTTGTAACTCCATGGCGAATCGTACTTCCCGAGGTAAAGGCTTAAATGCTTTCATTTCTCTCCTTCCCTTCCGTACCTTTTCACTAGCACTTCCAGTTAGAGAACCCCCTTCGTGACGCGATCCACGCCTACTGTCATGAGCTTTTGCGGGAGCTGAACGTTGGATTATCTTTAAAAGAGACTCTGTAAAGCCGAACTGGTTGGAAACAAATAACAATAAATGGTGTGGAATATAGCCTAGTTATTCCAGTGAAAGCGAAGCCAAACGCTGTGCATATTTAGGTTTATCCCAGAAGAAGTAACCTCAGCTAAGAATCATAGCTATATCTCGGGGTTGTGATGCAACACCCATGACCGAACTGTCTGCTACTGATAATCGGTTGCCTTGAAGGAGTGGAACAGGCCTTAATCCTTAGCATTACTACATCTGTTGCTTTGCCTACTTCTGGGATACTTAGCTTCGGCACAGTTTTAGGATTGGAAATGCTTTCTGTAAATACTGCTAAGTATTACAATTATTAATCCTAATGGTTGAGTTTCTGTCTTTTTGTCTCTCAAAACAAAGTGAAGTGTGGAAAGTGGTTTGTCCGGAAAATAATTTGGATGAAAAAAGAGCGAAATGGAGAACTTTGTTGTGATTAAATTCCCCAATAAAAGTTTCACTCTTTGGCCCTCATGTTAATTTTTATATAATCATTAAAATTTAATTTATTATTCTATTGATCTTAATATTTATGGTATTTATGAAGCCTCCTGATTAATGCGGAGGGATTTAATGTAAAATGGCCTGGAGTTCGGAAAAAATCGCTTTTTAAAATTTATCGGACAGTCATTGGAGCTTTAGAAGGCGTGAAATTTCAAGATAACAATAATTGTTTACGTTTATTTTAATAAGGCGATTGTATGTTCATAATGGCCAAAAGGTATAAAATGCGATTTGGAAACGAAATTGTGGAATGGGAATTACCGTGAAATTAAACCTATCCCAGCGTCGCCTCAATGATGGAGGAGTCTGAGCTTTAGAGAAAACTAGACAATCAAAATAAGAAAGGAATTATATTGAAAGAATATACAAAAAAATGAAAAAAATAGTACCTATTGCTTTGAGCAGAGGATTTGTGATATTTATCGAATGCAAAAATCAAAATTATTTAATTTCAAATTTTTGTTGTTATTATTATTGCTGAAAGTATTGAAACTTCGGTTACAAAATCAGTGTAACATTGGCCACAGGGAAAAATCAATTTGTGCAGATATGCTATTAGATCTCAAATTCAAATTATTAGCTTTAGGATAACAAAATGCATTGCAGATAGCAAAAATATTTTAATAGCCAATGACTGTTTTATATCGGGGCAGAGTTTTCATAGATCTTGATGCAACTACGTACATTAATTCCGAATTTTTTAACACCCATTACATAGCAATATGATTAATAGCATATTTAATGTTTCCAATGAACTGGCAAGATTCACTGCATAAAAAACCTACCTTGTTCTTTTTATTTCTGCTTCTTAAATGACTATAATACTGTGTGTGAAAAAAAATTCATTCACAAGGGCAAAGAATGTAACACCCGTCGCATATGGAATTGCTGTATTTCATCATAGTTGATGCTGTATTTCTATTGTAGTTCTCAAGACCTGATTTATAGCAGATTAATTCGGTCAGATACCGCAGACGTTGGCCAAATGTCTCTTTTAATCGAATTATTACGTAAACTCACTAATGAAAGTCACGTAAAAATGCGGTATGGATATAGATAGTAGGATAAATATAAGTCAAGAATAATTGATGGGAAGCCGAAATTGGAGTAAATGAAGCTAATAATGAGGGATGCTAAAATATTGATATCAGGAGTTATGAGGGAATGAAGTGTTTATTTATTTAATGAAGTCCAAAAACAGCACAAGACCAATTACAAAGGACACATAATGAGCAACATAAACATCTAATAAATAGCAAACAAAACATAGACACCAATGAACAAAACAATATTCAACAGTAATATCAAGTAACAAACATGGAAATGAAGTGTTCATGGGTTAGGATGGAGATGGTGCACGATACATGAGGGATGTCAAAAAAAGCATCAAACTTGGGAACACATTTTGAAAAGGAGTTAATGGAAGAAGGGAGTCTGAATAGAAAAGAACGTTTAGAGACTGAAAGGCGTGGGGTGATACAATGAAATAGGTCACTCGACCTCGTCGTGCGCGAAGGCACTCGAAGTGGGAAAAGAGAAAGAAGGTCAGATGATCTGTATTTGCCATTAATAATGTTTATGAAGAAATTCTTGTCGTTGAGGACACAACGATCAGCTAGAGCTGCAATGCCAAGAGAGGATATTATCATACTGAGGGAAAAGTTACAGAATGGTTTGTGGTGGTAGCGGACAATAGATAGGAAAAAATAAACGGAAGTTCAAGTAGCTTTAGTGAAGAGGGCGGGGCCGTAGCCCAGATTTGGCAGCAGTATTCCAGGACCGGCGAGACACAGGAAAAGAAAAAGGTGCGTAGAGCAATTAAATCTTGAACTTCACTGTAGCGATACATTATACACACCAACGACATAGCACGTGAGGAAATGGATTTTATGTGTTCACGGAAGAGCAGCTTAGAGTAAAAAATGACCCCTAAATCTTTCTGAGAGGTGACTGAAGGAATACTATGCCCAGATAGTTGGTAATCATGACTCTGGATAGACTTGCGTAACGTGAAAGGTAGAATTGTAGACTTAGCTGGATTAAATTTGAGTCACCATCTCTTAGACCATTGGTCTAGTACATCAAGAGCCTTCTGCATAGCTAAGCTGTCTCTTGGGGTATTAATTTGTTTAAAGATTTTACAGTCATCTGCATATAATAAGATTTTACAAGTAGTGGAGGAGATAGTGTCCACTAAGCCATCAATGTATAATGCAAAGAGTAAAGGCCCGAGAACACTCCATTGCGGAACTCCGGATGTAACAGGAGCGATCAAAGAATGAGATCCATCAATTAAAATGCGTTGTTGTCTGTTTTCTAGGAATGATGATAATAACGAAAGAAACTTACCATGAACATTATAACGATTCTCTAGTTTGAAGAGTAATAACTGATGGTTAATTTTGTCAAAAGCTTTAGCAAAATCTATGTAACATACATCCAGTTGTGATGAATTATCAAATGCTTCAATACAATGTTTGTGCAAAAGAGAGAGATTGGTTAGCGTAGATGATCCGGGAAGGAAACCATGCTGTTCGTCAGATATGAAAGGAAGGGTGAAAGATAACAGACGTTGATGAATTATGCGCTCACAAATAGTTGATAGAATTGGTAAGATTGAAATAGGACGGTAAGATTCAACAGAAGATTTCTTTCCGGATTTAAAAAAGGGGAAAATGTTGCCAATTTTCCACAAAGCAGGGAAGTATGCCGTTGAAAAACATCTGTTAAAAATGATGGACAGGGGTACAGCCAAGGAAGGAGCTGCATTTTTCAGAAACATAGCGGCCATCTGATCGGAACCAGTTGCACGTTTTGTTTTAAGGGATTGCAGCAATTTAAGGCATTCATCGGGAGTAGTGGTAAGTGAGGAGAGAGAGAGAGTGGGAACAAACACATTTAATATCAAGAACAGAGGTATCCAAAAGTTGGTTAGACGTGTAAGTGGATGAAAAAAACTCGGAGAAAAGGTCTGCACGCCGCGCCGTGGACTAACAGCTGTTTCATCACCAAATTGGAGATTGGGAAGGGTGGACCATTATTTCAAATGATTCGTTGCATTCTATTTTTATTTTATAATTTTAAAGAAGTACAAATGCATTTGTGAAGGCGGTATAATGACTGGGTAGTTCGATGAGTTCGGAGAATGTATCCATTCTCCATCCACTCTCGCATCGCAAACCGTTCCACCAGTGAGTAGAACAACTAGCGTACCCCACCGCTTGCATACTTGAAAACTTGTCTTTGGTAGAATGGGTTGAACTTGGTGAATTTAGTTAGGGCGCGCGACTTCAAGGTGATGGGCGCTTCGGCCATAGGCTTCAATCGCACTTTCCCGACGAATTACGTCTTGATAGACGTTGCTTGAGCATTTGATCATGAATGGCATAACCGCTTGCTTTACGAATTCCAAAACTATTAACTCCTCGTGCCGCTGTTAGCTCTCCTCCTTAGCTATCTGAATGGCCTCCAATTTCGTATTTCCGAGGGTAACAACCTCTCTCCTCTTCGTCCTCCGGGAGTAGGAGTCCCACTTAGAGCAAATCTAACGAGTACCGTTGCAATTACATCGAACTTTCTGCCATCTGCTCTCATCTTTCGAAGTACCCTGAAGGATGACGGCCGCTGCATACCTTGAGCTTTCCCATCTTATTGAATTTTATCCAAGTGGGCGTTACAGTCAGCTACATATCTGAAGGACCACTGCTGAAATTCACGGAACACCTTACTGCCAAGCCCATTTGTCGTGGATTTGAGTTTCGCATTAACCTGCTTCAGATTATAGTGACTTTCAGGATAAGTATCTGAGAGACCGTTTGAATGGTTCGTAAACAACTACTCTAAAATCTGATAAATCTCCCATTATCAACTTTGTTTTTGTACAAAATCAACTTGATCTCTTAGTGTAACTTTGTGGTATATCATTGTAATTTTTAAATAATTAAAAGTTGACAGAAACCACTTCTTCATTAAATAATATTCACGACCCGGGTTTCGATGAGTAATCTTCATCAACGCGTTTGTATTAATCGTTTGTCCAAACGACGACTGACTGTTTCCTCTGACGACACATAACGACGACTACTATAGATACACAAATAAAACATTAATACAAACGCCTGATGATGATGATTACTCATCGAAACCCGGGTCATGTATGTTATTTAATCAAGAAGAGGTTTCTGTAAAAGTTTAATTATTTAAAAATTTGTTTTTGTAACCCATAGTTGAGAAATCCCTAGCTATTGCAGTTTGTAAAGTTTTAAAATGTTTGTTTTTTATAGAAGACGAGAAAGAGGCAATGTCAAGTGCAGTTCAAGGATTTAGTGCCATGAAAGGTATTCCAAGCCCACTTTCTTGTATTATGAGTTAAAAAATGTTCAGCGCCGGTGATAATAATAAAAGAAACTGAAACTTAGGGAGCTGTGAGCGTCAAAGTAAAATAATTGTTTATAGTGTCACAATCGGTCATAACTGATTGTTGCTTGCGGGAAAGCCTAACCCGAGCTGCTCATCAGCCTAACCCAAGGTTGCAAAATCAAACATATACTTGGGAATCGACTTTGTATTACCTCGAAGTAGATTTTTCCTATTACTTTTCTCGCAAAAAAGATCGTCCTTGTCCTTAAAACAGATCCATTGCTAATTCTTCAGCAGTCGTTGAGTCCATTTTAAACTCGTCGAACTTCCTGCTAACCATAATACAGTCAATCCATTCCTTTTCTCCTCCTCTTCCCTCCGCTCTTATCCAATGATGTCCCCACTTATACCTTCTTCACCATGCCGACACCACTAAATTCGTCACCCAACATCTTTTGCTACCTACTTAGAGCCGCATTATTAATACGGTATATCAAATATTGTTTGTTTATTTTTTATCATATTTATAAAAATTCTATGTATTGTTTTTATTTAGTCTGGCTTGTCTAATTGCTCCTCAAAATTATTTACCAGCTAGCATTCCTGGTTTAATTACTAGTTTTTGGTTCGGTGAATGTTAAAAGATCTGTGTTTCCTCACATTTCGGTGTGTGTCAAGTTTGTTTCTCTTAAAAATGGTGAAATTACACAAGTTCATCCTGTGAATCCTTAGGGAGATCTATAGTTGGGTGCTGGTGATGACGGCCGACTCTCTCTATTCCCAGCAGAGTGGCAGCGTTGATATTTCAGGGAAGCAGTTGAGTAATTGGGAAAATATTTTACACATGCATACATGCATGGAACCGACTGCAAAATGCCTCGCAACACTTAGAAAAATCTGATATTAGATGCATGCATTCATGTACACCCAGTGATGTGAATTAATTGATTAAAGTAATCCGATTGTGAGTACTGGTGACGTCTACTTTTAACTTTTACTTATAATTGTTACTTTCTTTTTTTTTAATTTTTACTTGTACTCTACACCTAAAGCAGTAGTTACATTTGTGTTATCATTACTGTCGGGGTAATTAGTAATCTACGCGTAGTCAGTCAGTGATGATGTCGATTACTCCAGTTTTTCATTTTTATCGACTGCAAGAGCATTTGTTCACAATATTTTTTTCGACTTCGGCACCTTTGGGGCATTCTTAAGCCGGGACTCCGCCAGAAACATCAGCTCAATGTTATACCGCAACGTCGTGTTTTTTCATTCATCTAACGGTCTTAAAATTTGATATTGTGGTAATCCCAGTTTCCGATTACATGTAAAGTAATTATAATCTACTTGTAAATGTTTTTGGTTACTTTTCTTGAAAGTTATTTTTACTTGAAATTGATTAATTTTGGCTTGAAGTAATTGTAAAATACCCCAACTACATTAAAAGAGCTTGGTGTTAGGCCCGGGAAACTGGCCGTTGTATTAATTTCTTCCACCCTGCACTGTTCTTGAATAGCTCCTTTGCTTCAGCCACATTGATTCATATTCGCTGTATTGTTCTTAAAACTCCCAATATTACAACTCTTTAGGTCACTTCCATTACAATCACCTATGAAATTCTCCGTCTACCTCCTCCTCGCACACTATTCAATCCTGAATCTTAAATACATACATATGTACCCATCCCGCCATTCCCTTTCGGGGCTGGCAAAGTACAAGTACTTACAATTAGTTAATTTTGTTAGGTCTAGAAATCTTACATTCTTTTAATAATTCCCTCCATATTGCTCTATCCTTTTATCCCTCTTTCACTTCTGTTTAATTCATGCATAATTTCAAACACGCTCTCATATATTTAATACTCCCAATTATTTCTACTCTTCAACGCCTGTTCCACCACATTTACCAATGACTTTCTCGGTCCACCCCTTCCTCTCACAACATTCACACCACTATCACACTTCTGTTTCGTTATTCGATTCTCACTCATTCACTTGACGTTGCCAAACCAACGGAGCACCCATGTATGTCTATCGCCGAAGCATCCATTCCATTCTTTCATGACCCAGTCATTCCTAGCCTTATTCCTCCTACTTTTACCGCAAACAATTCTCAGATACAAAACGTGATGTTCCTCCTGGAAAATGTTGAATTATCCTTGATTTTGAAAAGTGGAAAGCCGGTAGCCACCCTGGAAGAGCACGTGATATTCGCTTGTATCTGTACGAATCATTTACCGATCGCGCTTGTAACCCCCTTTCATCCGTTTGCACGTGCTTGTTCACCCTTGAACCCTCCCCTTGAGCTGACCGACGCCAATACCCCCCCCGCCCTCCATTTATGCCATTCGATGGTTGGAAATCTCTCTTTATTCACACCCACAACCATTCTCCACCCCTCACGCGCATCAAGGGTATGGATAGTAGTCGCGCTAAAAAGGGCTTTATAGGGCTGGTTTCGAGTCGATATCAGTCTGCGGGGGTTGGCAGCTGATTGATTGTTGCCCGATAGTTACTTATCGATGATATGGAGTCACGATTGATGACTGGTGGGAGATGGGGAGGGGGGGAGGGTTAAAAATTGAGTCCGTTGACGTGAATAGGAGAGAGTGGAGGGGAGGGAGTGTTTGGTAGAAGGGAGGGAGAGAAAAGTGGGGAATGGCAGTTTTGGTGGTAGGGGTTAGGGTATAGTCGGTCGGTGGAGTTGGACGTGATCATCCGAATGTGGAGTAAGCAGAATAAATGGGGCCGAGGTTGAGGGTGGGTGTAGGGAGTTTGGTGCAGCAGAGGAGTAGATGGGAAGGAAGGTGGCGCTGGTCTCTCACTTGAGGGTTGGAAAAAGAAGGAAGGAGAGGAAGAGACGAGAGGGGAATGTAGGGATATGTGAGGACAGAAGGAAAATAACAAAAAATCTCAGGAATCCCGAGGATGGCGATCATCCTTAAATACCCCACACTCAGCATTCTTTGCTCGGATACTTCTCTCTCTTCACCTCTTTTTCACTTTTCTCCTTCGCTCTCTTTCTCTCTCACCTGCTAGCATACGTATGTAGTACCTATTCCTTCGGAAGTGGACCCACACAAGGATGTATTCACGGTCGGAATACGTGTGCCCAGAAATGCTGCTGGAGGCGAAACTTGAACGTTTTTCAATTTTTTATTTACAGAGCGTGAAATACCTAGTTGCCTAGCAGTTTCAACCGCGCGGAGTATTATTTCCTTAGATTATGTAGTTTTCGTGATATTGAAAGAATTAATACCCATGCGAGATTCGAAAAAAATGGGCCAAAATTAACGGGTGTGCGGTTGGACGTGGCCGACTTTATCTAAAATTTTGTCGACGAATCACTTGGAACACTGGAGTGCATGCAAATCTTAGTTGGAAAATCTTCCGAAAGTGTTAGATTAGTTGTCCTTATTCACTTGAGTTCATTTGTAATTCTTGATATCGACTTTATTCTTAACGCATCCCTGTCTCAAATATTTCGTAAGTATTTTTAGATTTTCCGAATTATATGCAGTCTCTTATGAAAACATTTTACATTTCAATAATGCATATGTGTAATCCTCGAACCAGCTACTCTTTCCCCTGTGGCCCTTAGGCATTCTGGCAGTGTTGAGTGCTATGTGGGTAGCACGCACCCAGGGGAAATTATCTGTCAACATTACTCTTTTCTCCAATGCATAAATTGCTCCCACTCTTTTTTGCAGCCCATCTAAGCGCAACAATGCGAGCCTTATATAATTAAGTATCGATGAATTTTGAAATATTTTGATTTTTTAATAATATAGCCATCACTTAGAGGTTTTAATAAAAATAGCCCTTTCGTGGTAGAGTAATTTCTATAATGTAATATTCTGTAAATATTCTTTACCCACTTCACGAAAGTTTTTTAAGGTGTTAGCTGCGTGTTGCTCTACTATTTTGAAAAGGCAAGGTTGTACCCAGGTCTATATTTTGTATTCTGGTCCAAAAAGTTTTTTTTCTCAATACTAACTTTATTTTTTTCTGGAGAATATTTAATTTCATAGAGATTCCTGTAATGTAGCGTCGGAAATCGTTTTAATTGCATTATCCAAGAAACTTTCGTGATAATTTCTCAACGCTTAAGCCCACTTCATGATGCAATGCCGTTCGTTCTTATTATACGGCAAATGTGCAAATTTTTTTCCACAACTTCCTTCGCTGTGGTGGTTTTCCTGACGTAAAGCCACTTAGCAAAAGTTGTTTTTAAGCCGCATCTTGTAATAATCGTTCCACGAGGTGGGCATTTGCCATTCCCGAAAACGCATTCGTTGGGGCCTTGGTAAAAGGTTTAAGATACATCCCAATACCCTTTCGCAGTTTTTCTCCCGAAAATGGGCTTTTGTAATGTGGAGTGATGCCTCCCAAGCCCGTGGGGTCGTGACTGAACGAAATATTTTTCGACCGTGCTCGACTGACCCATGAGGAACCCGTGAGAATCAACCGCGCCGTTTCGGTTCGCGGGGAGAAGTCGTTCCGAAGACCGGAATAAATGTTGAGCGAGACTAGTCTTAGGATGGAGATTATATGAGAACGGATGCACGTTACGGAGACCATCTTTCTTCCGAAATTGGTGGCCTAAGTCTTGCAATTAGCGATAAGTTTTTCTAGTTGCATTCGTTGCCCACGGGCAGTAATGTTAACTTCAAGCTCCTCGGTGAATCCTTTTACCTGCTTTCACGATGTGCACAAGTTACTACGGAGCTCCGCTTCTCAGGAGATAATAATAATATGAGAATGCAGGACGTTTATTAATCCCAGGACAAGTTTTGCACAAGTATAGGACAATTCAAAATCAATCCAAAGTACACAAGTACAAATATAGAAGTGAAATTCACATTATAAAAAATTTACAACAATAATAAATTCACAAAGATCACTTATAGAATAAAATTCAAAAACAACATTATCTGTTTCAGAATTCCTACAATAGAAAAATACAGATAAAAAAGCACTGTCAACCAAAAATCTTCTTACATCTTTTTAAATGACATTATCGAGGAAGCTGTCTTTATTTCAGCAGGTAAAGAATTATAAAGTAGTACACCGGAGTAAGCAGGGCTTTTAGAGTACAAAGTCAGGTTATGAGAGACCAGCATAAAATCTTTTTTATGCCTTGTGTTATGATTATGATGGTCCATATTAAGTTTAAGATTAAGTGAGGAATGTTGTTCCTTGGCATAACTAATACTACAATAAATATAGACACAAGGCAGGGTTATAACATCCAGATCTTTAAAAAGTTTCCTACAACTGGAAAATTTGCCCACTCTGGCCAGTATTCTAATTGCCCATTTTTGTAGCCTGAATAACCTCTGAGTAAGTTGTGAGTACCCCCAGGCAGCAATACTATACTTAAGCCTACTGTACACATAGACATAATAGACTGACTTAGCAGTCTTTAGGTTGGTAATATGAATAATTCGTCTTAAAAGATAACATCCCGCAGCAACACTAGAGCACAAGGATTCAACGTGACGCTCTCAAAGCATACAATCATGTGTATGGACTCCTATAAATTTTATGCCCTCCGAGCCTGACAAAACGTTTCCATTGAGTTTCAGAAGTGGACTAGAAATAATTTTTTTTCTGATAGGGGTGAAATTGGATAAATTTGGATTTATCCATATTCAGTTAACACTTTTATTATTGCACGAAGTAGTCATAGAATCAATGGCAGATTGAGGGTAATGAGAAAACTCTTGATTGTACTTTACAAGGTGTCATCTGCATACATTATGATATCTTCTGACCCAATATACGAAGGAAGATCATTTATATACAGTAAAAAGAGCAAGGGATCCAAAGGTGACCCTTGAGGGACTCCTTTGATAACATTGAGTTTGTCCGATAGGCCATTCAGGTCAACCATTTGAGTTCGGTTAGTAAGGTAAGACTTGATCCACTGATAAGCTTTGCCAGAAAGACCATACTTGTTTATTTTTACTATTTAACTTGTTTATTATTATTTTACTATTTAACTTGTTTAGTAGAATGTCATGGTCCAAGCAGTCAAAGGCTTTACTCAAGTCATAAAAAATCCCCATTATATCCGTGTGTTGGTCTAAGGCATGGAGCACTATATCTATAAATAGCAGTTTCTGTGTTTTTACCTTTGAGGAAACCATATTGGGCACTAGGAAATATGTGAAATCTCTCCAGGAAGGAGATGATTCTAAGGTACATAAACCCTTCAAAAACTTTAGAGAAAAGTGAGAGGATTGAGATAGGTCTATAATTAGTCATTTCAAGTTTGTTGTCACCCATGAAAATATGTACAACTTTTTCAGTTTTTAATTGGTTAGGGAAAATTACACAGGTGAAGGAGAAGTTTATCGTGTGAACAAGTGGATTGAGAAGATGATTTTTAACAGATTCTTTCAAATTCGAGCTGGGGATACCATCATACCCTGCTGAATTTTTAGAACTGATCAAACAGAGAATATTTAAGACCTCCTTATCATTAGTTGGGTGAAGGAAAATTGTATTTCCAGACGAAAAATGAGGAGACGGTCTAGTGGCTGAGTTATTTTGAGATTGTATTTGCGTTGAAATTTCATTGATGATGTGTATGAAATGACTATTGAAACCATTAGCCATTTTTCTAGAATTTGAGATGAGTTTGTCTCTGAAAGAAATAGAGTCAATAGACTGATGATTAGCAGATGAAGAAGTGGCTTTTTTATTATTTTCCAGACAGCTTTAGTAGGATTAATTGATATCCCAATTAAATCAGTATTGAATTTCCTTTTTGTTACAGAAATTAACTTTGAATACTGCTTTTTGAACTCTTTATAGCTGTTCTTTGCTACCTCACTATTGGCAGTTTTCATATCATTATAAAGTATTTTTAACCTAGTAGACAGCATTTTCTTTTAGGTGTAATCCAACTATCATTGTTTCTGGTACTATTTTTTAGTTTAAATTGCTTCAGCGGGAAGCATATCTCAAAGTGATGCAGAAAAACTTTTCATAAACTCATCAAATTTAAGATCAAGGGATTCTGCAACAGAAACTGCCTCCAAGGTTTCTTTTTACAAAAAATAATTAAATTCACTTAGGGCAGATTTTAAGAAGCAACGCTTCCAGATTGTATATGAGTCAGTACAGTCATTTGGAGTGATTTGTAGCCTAATTAGTTGGGCTGTGTGATCAGAGAGATAATTATCTAACACAGCATTATCAGAGTAGGGATAACTCGTAAAGATATTGTCAATTGCTGTAGCAGAGTAAGTTGTGATTCTAGTTGGTTGGACAATAGTTGGTCGCATATTAAAAGCACAAAAACATCTAGTAGTTGACCTTAAGAAACAGTATTAAGGTCCAAACTGAAATTACCAGCCACAATTGGTTCTTTTAAGTACATGGACAATACGGACAGAGTTTGCTTTAAGCCTTGAAGAAATTTTACAAAAACTACAAATTCTCCATTGGGAGATCTGTAAACGCAAACAATGGGTATTTTGACCTTGTGTAATAAAATATAAACTGAACGGCACTCATAGTTAAATTTAGAGCAAAATTTGTCAGTAATTTTTACATTCTGAATATTTATGTTTTTTACAAAAATACATACACAACATTGCTTGGAATCCTCTCTGCAGAAAGAACTAGCCTATTGATATCCATCAAAACCGATACTGCAAACCTCTTCAGGACCTAACCAATGCTCAGATATACAAAGTATATCAGGTTTATGAGAATCAAAGAATTCAAGTGCATCGATTTTAGAGCGAATGCTCTGAATATTTATATGCATTATATTTAAAACAAAAACTATTAATCTTTAATTGATATTTACCCCTCCTATATCATTACTCTACTTCATCATTACGTCAAGTTTATTCCAGTCTTGCGAGGGAATAAAAAACGCCTCACTGTTACATTACAAGACCACTTGTATCTAGGTAAAACCTCATCACGTAAGTGGTAAGGGTCACCAATCCTAAAGCAGGCATTGTAACCTTTCTATTCTAGCTTGTTCTTCTAAAGATCTTCTCGTTCTACTTAACTGCAGTGTATTCGGGTTCTTCAGCTTGCTGTCTCGGCCTTACTTCTACTGTTGTCTCTCTTAGTTATTAATTTAAAAAAATATTGTTGCATTGTTATTATTTTTTAAAATATTAACTCAGTGCAAGTGTTTTGACTACCGTGGCGAACCTAAGCACGTCGACAATTTACTCAATAGTTACTCATCATCGATAGTTATCATGGTTACTGGGTGAGACATAGTGTAAAATGATTAGAAGTATAAAACAGAGGTTAAAGACGTTAAAGATATGACATTAAAATGGATGGGAGGAAAATTATGGGTGAAATGAACTGCTTCAGGTAGTTTCACAAACTTGTGTAATAGTTTTTCTGGCAAAACATGAATGATATTGGTACTACTTGTTAGGGATGGACTACTTCATGGTTTTGGTAGGGGGATATAATTTTGGAGCAACTGATAAAAGTAAATGATCTGACAAACCGCCTCGTATAATTTAAGTTAGATATGCAGTTTGTGCGGTGGGTCATCTGTGCAGGGTATATGTATTCCTTCGGAAAAAATAAAAGCTTAGAAAAAAGTAAGTGAAATAAATGCCAATTCCACTTTCAAAACACACGACTTAATTCTTAAAGTAAAAGTATTGCTTACTAGTTGGTAAATTAGTGTTAGTTGGTAAAATTAAAGTTATTAATTGATACTTCGAGACATTTTTTGCCCTTATTACTCCAAAATGAGTGGTTTAAAAATACAGCTGCGATTTAAATTTGGCTCCAAGAACTGTGAAGAAAATTTATTTTAGTTTCAGAGCAAATAGTTCAGAAGCCTTTTCCTTCTCCTTATTTATTTAGTAATCTAAAAACGCTAAATTATTATATATGACAGCGTTAATTCGTGAACAATTGAAAAAGGATTGCAAACATTGGGGGATCCACATCCACTGCGGATGATGCCGAGTATGTGTTCATTAACGCAGAGATCGACACCATGTTAGGCATTTCCATTTACTTATTGCTCTCTGAGTTTCCTTAACGAGATGAAAGGGAAATTCAGACAAGGGTTCCCGAAACATGAGAATTGTTCTGGAGTCTGGTTTTAAAGAACAAATAATTGGTCTTCCCAGAAGCCTTGAGGTTGAAAGGCATCAGTATTTTCCTTGTTACTGCTGACGAGAGCCTGCGCGTCGATACGGAAACGTGGTCGACGAACTGAACACTAGAAGCTTGAAGTAATTGGAAGTACTCGACTAAATATATGCAGGTGTGTATCGTGGTACCACTATTCTCGCTAGCAGAGTATTGATTAGAGTCAGTCACGGTATCCGAGCCGGCCACTGCTGCTGGTATTTTTACTGACCACTTGAGCATGCAGTGAATCGGAGCAAAGTAATTTTCTGGTCCTTGACTGTCGACCTAAAGAAGCATCGATGGAATGTTTAGCGCTAACCTCAAACGGCTAGCATGAAACTACCTCAGCTTCCGCTCAGACAGCACCAGTGGCAATAAAAAAGGTGGACCGTCAATACGGCAAGAAGGGATGCTTTTTGAAGCCGGTTTCTTTTTACGATTTATTTCTGGCCGAGTGAACGGTTCACGGAAATGATTCAGAAAATATACTTCTTCTGGCGTTTGAAGCACTAAATCCGGTTATTATTGATGCTAAGAATAGATGAACGGCAAGAGAGGAATATATTTTGCCGTTACACGCAAATAGTGGAATTAATAAAAGTATGACTAACATTGTCTCTTCTACGTCCGCCTTTGTCTGATGTTATTTAGCTTGAAAATAAAGCTTGCATTCCTACCCACTTTCATTGCATTATTAGTCTATTTAGATTTTTATCGTCATTCTTTAGAGGCAATATGCCACAGGACTGACGGGGATCGGGATGGTGCGATGTTTAGAGTACTGGATACCTATCCTGACGGCCTGGGTTCAAATATCGACGGTAGCGGAGATTTTGCCGTGAAAATTCGATCCCTACTTGGGTGTTGTATGGAGAGCTCTACAGTAATCCGTCCGTCGGATTGGAAGGTAAACCATGGCCCCCTTAGCGTTTTTAGTTAAGAATAAGTTAATGTCGACGCCGGTTGTCTCTCCACCCTTCCTCCATTCCTCACGAAATATATCCCTTACCAACCTATCCACCTATCCTTAATGCCGCAAGTGACCTCTACTGTCGGTCACCTACTCTAATAACCATCTATCCACGGGAGTGTAGGTACTTGTCGTCTTACTTATCAGGATTGTATGAGCAATCACTTTTTCAAGGTTTACTTGGTGGTATTCCATATGGTTCCACTTGGTATATTAGAGGAAGAAAAAGATAACATTTACTAATACCACACTGAATTTTATTAAAACTCGACCCAGGTTTCGACGTGGGTTCACACCATCATCATCATCCTGATGATGATGTGAATCCGCGTCGAAACCCGGGTCGAGTCTTAATAAAATTGAGTGGAATCAGTTAAAGTGGTCTTTTAGTGCCCCTAATGATTGTATGAGATTGATACTTATGTGAATTTGGTGGGAGATGGGGAAATTTTGGTATGGGGGAGACAATTCTTTACTTCAATCAGAATTGATTTTAAAGGAAAGTAAGTGAACAATAGTCCAATTTGAAGGTGGGGAAAGGAGGATAGAAAAAAATTAGTTCTGATAAAATGCTGGGAACCATTGCGTGGAATACTATTAAGTGTCATATGCATATTTAAAAAATCAGGATATTCAGCTTTAGTTCCTCGAATGTGTCGTCATCGCTCATGAGGCTTTTTATTTCTCTGACAATGAGTCGTTCTTTCCTATTAGACTTTTAGATGATGATTAAGTTCATCATCAGAAGTCAAATATCCAAATATTGGTTCGCTGCAGTTCTCCACTTCATTTTGTTTTGAGCTAACCACATAATAAACCACATAATAATTGCATAACAGCCTTCATCATTTGCTCAGGTTTTCCGTTCTCGAACTTCGTTGGGAATTATTTCCATTTATTTTTGCTTCCTTAATGCTGGCGGTCCATAGTGAAATTGGAGATATATTCATTCATTAATATGTCCCATAAACTGCGTGGAAGTACAGTAGGCCCTTAGGACCGAAAGTCTTAGGCAGCCTACGCCTGCGTTTGCTATAATCGACAGTGAGCACAGGCGCCTTTATATTCGCGACTCTCGCTTCAGGCCTAATAGCTTTATCTGCAGAATTTCAGTGTGTTGGGAAGACGAGCGGCGTCAACTCCAATAGGGAGTAAGAGTATGAGCTGCGGGTCGACATTAAAATGTCAATAGAGACAAAAATTTGAGCCCGCTACTCCCATCTTCCCTAATTGGGGTCCCCTTAGGGATGGCAATCAAGTGAATTAGACTACGTAATGTCTGCCGTTGGTTGGTGGGCGTGCGTGATCGAGCTACGGCATTGCTCAGGGATGAACATAACGAGAATGTCCTTCTGTAGGACGTCGTGAGCTATTGAGGATTTAGTAGCCTCCCGGAGACGATGATAGGATAATGATTTTAAGAACTGTATTATTTTATTTAATTATTATTAAAATTATACTCTTTTTCTCTCTTGTGATAAGTTGCGCTCCTAATACTTCTCGGGTTACTGTCATCTTATAGGCCCTTGATGATGACAGTTCTTCGTTAAAAAATTGGTTTAAATTGAAAACTATACGTGGAAAATTAGAAATACGTTCAATGATTACTTCAACATGGAATAAACTCCTGGTGTGAAAACAATGTATAGGGGATCTCTATCGATAACTAATGTGAACTTGAACCCAGAAACGGCTCAACTCATGTAAAACGAAATATGAAATTAATACCGTATCGATTTTTAAAAGGGAACAAGGATAGAATTGGAAAGCTCATTCTATTTTAGAAATTTAGATGAATTTTCCTTCGGTATAAAGCTTTTTAACCGCAGCAGTAATTGATTTTCGTTGTTGAAATTTGAGATTAGCTTGTAAATGTACGTAGTTCATCTGTAATTTTGAGAGTAGAAGTTTAGAGAATGAGGCAGACAAATATTCTTGCTTGTTTTTCTCTCGAACTCGTACATTTTAATCACATACATATGACTATGTAAGTCTATTATATCAAAATATTCTCTTCCCGTCGTCTGTGGTGTGGATATTTACATTAAATCGTACTTATTCGAAGTACTGCTGGTTTAGCAGGGGTTAGTATTTATACTTATGATCACTTGCTAAGGAGATACAAAAATGTGTGAAATCCACAATAAAAAAACAGTACGCCTGGACTGGCGACTCGTGCCATAGTGATTACTCCTTCTGTTCCCATGTAATCGAGATTACAAGTGGGGATATGTATTACATTACGTGTCACTCAGCAGGCATTTGTATTCTCCATTTTTAATTTAAAATCCGCGTGGAATTGTCATGCAATAATGCTTGAAAACTGTGTGAAAATTACCTGATGATTTTTACTGAATTTAGAATCCTATTCCTTCCAGCTGTAATCGACGGAATCTATGAAAATCCTGGAACTGAATACAGTCTTTCCGTCTCTGTTATGAGTCATTACTGTGAGTTTGAGACTTAAGGTTAACGGAAGAAATTTTATTCTTTCTTATCTAACCCTACCTATTTTAATATCTGAATATTCGCATTCTTCAAGTGTTAAATGGGGTAAATATGACTGAACAACTTGTTCTTGTATTTCATCGTCGGTTTCATTTGCCAGTACTCGCCCCGCTCATCATGCGATCTTACATGTGCACATCGATGTAGTAGTAGTCCTCAGTAGAAGTCGTCTGTAAGGTTTTCTTTGGGCCACTAGGAGCTAGATATTTACGCATGGTAAGGTCGTATTTACCTGAATATTTTCGTGGGGTCACCAAGAGAGAGAGAAAGAGAGTAAAAGTTCGTGAAGTCAGGAGAAGATATGCCATTATAATAACCCGTAAAAGTTTAAATAGACAAAATTGGTCGTCAGAATGACACCTAATCATTGCCAGTAAATTGTATATTGTGAAAAAAAATCAGAATAAATTTTGATTCAATATGAAGGTCCGTTGATTCCGACTGGAACTGATGGATTCTATGAGCTTCGTAGGGCTGAGTGTTGTTTTTTCAGTTACACTTTAGTGTATCATCATCCTGCCTAAAATTAGCTGCAGCCCTCCATTCTCTGCCATCGAATCCTTGTCCATCTACGCCATAATGTTTATTCATTATTTAGGGTGCAATTACGAAATCTTAACAGTTTAACTACTTGATGGTCAACTTTATGGATGTACACCAAAGTGGGTGAAATTCGTCATAAAAATCATTTAACTTAACCGGGATTCGAACCCAGATCTCTCCATAGCCGGTCAGATGTGTTAGCCAGTAACACCTTAACCAGCCGGTAACGTTCTGAATTAAGATGGCTCATCTTAATTCAGAACGAAATTCAGCGGGGGTTTATACGAACAAGTTGTTCTCGTCCCCAGTCTACATTGCAGCTCAGGAGACGTAGTTGTGCATGATATGCCGCGGGCGCGAAGAAATGCAATGATTGGAGAATTATCATAAGTTCATTGTTCTAAAGTGACAATTTTGGGTTTATTCTCAACGACCGTGGCATATCATGTACAACTAAGTCTCCTGTGCTATAATGTTGACGGGACGAGAGCAACTTGTTCGTATAAACCCCCGCTGAATTTCGCTATGAATTAAGATGGCTTGGTGGTGCTGCTAACTAATGCACTTGACCGGCTATTGGGAGAACCGAGTTCGAATCCCGATCTGGTAAAATGATTTTTTCATAGTGAATTTCCCCCTCTTTGGTGTATTTCTTTGCACCCGTGCGTGTGACTGCGTACCATATCTTTTGTGCAATTGCAATGATTGGAAAACTTAATGGAGTCTTGTGATCAGGAATTCAAGAAGATTTGCGGAGTCCACGTAGGTAGTATTACGATAAAACCAGTTTCGTCACTTAAGTGATATCTTCAGATATTTGAATATATCATTAAAGTGACTTCAGATACCTGAAGATTTACTGTAGAAGTATACTTAAGAAGACGATACTGATAGTACCACAATTAATTTCATACGAAATCCTTGAAAACATTGATGTCTCTAATTTGAATATAGCAACCGTCATGGCATTCAATCATTAATTTGAATTAATCCATCTGTGCAATTTTTCTTTTTATTATTTGTAGTTTAATGGCCATTCGATCGGCCCTCCCATCAGCCTACACCAGGGTTTCCCAAACTTTTCCTACGATGGAACACTTCGTAAATTCTGAAATTTTAACGGAACACCTTGTTTAATTTGCAAATATTAAACCATTGAGTTTAGGTAGTAGCATATAAAACCATTATAGGTTTCCCGGAACACCCATTAGCTTTCCGTGGAACACTTGTGTTTCACGAAACATAGTTTGGGAAACCCTAGCCTACACACTTGCAAATTGATGGAACATCAGTGATTATCATCTTGCTTAGGGCTCATACTCCTCAAGACAAGTCTCTATAAATTACATGTAAATGGTTAAATCCAGGGGATGAGTGCTGTTAAAAATTGATGGCATCAGGTGTTACTTGTAGGAAAATAACGGCTTTAGCCTTTATGAAAAGAAAACACTCAGCACAATTCCACACTTTGATCCGACTGATTTCGACATATATTGCGTCTATTTAGCTTTGACATTAACGACAGCTTTCCGAGTCCATTTTATGCAGTAGATGGAACTTAAGGGGGTAAGAGGGGGGCTTGTGGTTAGGAGGAGGTTATATTTGAAATTGAGAATTAAGCGGTAGGGAAGGTATGAACACATAATTATAGGGTCAGGTGGTGACGCCCGTGGGTAGCACAAGAGGCATAGGGTTGGATAGATGGGGGAGGGGGTTCTTAGGGAAGATGTCAGGATCTAAACAACTGTGAGGAATAAAACTTTCTCAAATCGTTCGAAATTGGATTATTTTATAAAATTGATTGGTTAAGTAATTTAAAAAAATGTACTTCTTCGTACATTTTTTTAAATTTAACCCAACTCTTTGTTTCCTGTCGTCAATATTAATGGTCCCTATTTCCTTAGTGACTTAACATATGCACGTCGATGTAGTAGTAATGCTCATCTCTCTTCATAACTCGCGCTACTCCTGACGACCTGATATTAGGTTTTCCACGGGCCGCGTTACGCGAGAGACATTTACGTATGGCAAGGCCGTATATAGCTGACGATTTTCTAGGGGCCGCCAAGGGAGAGTGTTAGCTCGGCAGCGTGAAGCCAGTGGGCTGGGAGGGAAGGCCCATCACCATCCCCTCTCTCTCCATCTCTTTTGTAATGTAAACCTCAGCCCGGAATGTGCGGAACTCATCTTCTCCCTCCTTCATCCCTAACCCCCTCTCCTCCTTATACGAGAACCGGCGGAAAGGGGTCTCCCGGCTTCACTCCTCCTCGTATCCTTGCTCCCTAATTTATAGTTGCTAATGACTTTAAATGCTGACGCGCGACTCTCAACTATGCTGTAAAATAGCGCCCTTCCTTTCCTCCTCTTCCCTCCACCCACCGCCAACTTCCCCTTCCTTTTCTCATTACTCAGCCCGCGCTCGCTCTCCGGGCCTTCCTCCACTCGATGCCGGCGTAGTAGGATGAGATGAAAGAGGTTTTTGGCTCTGCTATTCCGGCGGTTCCCATGGACCAAATGAAGCTGAAATAAAGAAGAGTGTGGAAGAAGAGATGGGGAGCGTATAAGAGGCTCCAGTCCACCGCCTCTTCATCCTCCTCCTCGTCGTCGCTAACCTAACGCTAGTTTTAAACCCCGGACCCTCGGCGGTAATTTCGCCGTGATAGTTAAGACTCATGGTCGCCACTCGAGCGGTGATGACCGTATGTACGTTCGTTGCCCGAGAGGCGAAAAGTTCTCTGCGAACTACCCAATGGTGTGTGTGTGCTTTCCACGGGGACATATTTGATTACTGGTCTGCGC
This sequence comes from Pyrrhosoma nymphula, assembly GCA_963573305.1. Classification (NCBI taxonomy): domain Eukaryota; kingdom Metazoa; phylum Arthropoda; class Insecta; order Odonata; family Coenagrionidae; genus Pyrrhosoma; species Pyrrhosoma nymphula. The sequence goes on from OY754329.1 coordinate 92,349,798, forward strand.
CAGCAGGGATGGATATGCGGAATGAGTTATAATTTAATTTGTGCCGGATTTCTTGAGTATACTCCGTAAAGAGCTGCGAAGTGTGTTGGAAAGTTAATATTAATGCTTACAGAACAATCGATATGCCCAGTCATGCCAAGGTTAGAAACGCAAATAAGGAGAAAATTAGAATTTTATTCCTAAAATATTGTGTCAGGAAAGCAAATTTAAAGTATGCTGTAAAATCGGCTTACTTAGATTCGTAATTTAGCGGTAGAAAGGAAAATTTGACAGTTGTGTTAGTAATAAGCGTCCGGTTTCTTTTTTATTTTCTAATAAAATGTATTTTGTTCATTATCTCCGCCAGTTTACTTTGCAAGTTGCAAAAGTACTACTTCAAAGGTAATGATGCGCATGAAAAAGTGTTTTTTCCATGAATTATATGGTTTTCTGGATTGAAGGACATTTTTAGTTGCCATACATTTTGGATCACTCGTGAGGGAGTTTATATATTTATATCTGGGAATATATTGTGTTTTATGCGTAAAACTTTTGTGGAAAAAACAAATACGAACATAATTGATCATTCCTCAGCGCTGTGGTTTATATTTTGTTGAGATTCATCGGGTTCATCCGTTAATATTTTGGGACTAATATTCCTGAAGTGGTTGAAAAAACTAGCGTGGTCAGCTCTCTTTTTTCCTAAATAAAAGGTCAGATAAAGGAAAATAGGTAATTTATAAGAAGTCTCAGGGAAAAAATCCCGAACATTCACTAGTTTGACTCAGGGGTCGGAACGCGAATGCTCAAAAGTTAAGTTACAAAGAGCGTGGGGAGGCAAAAAGTTGTGGAAGTCACGGGTATTGAAGTGCATGCTGAGTTCAAACAAAGTTGCCTCGTAGTTCGCCTTCCTTATTCCCCAGGAACCGAACTCGGCGTTTAAAGGCATAAAAGAACTACGGTCGATTTAAATTCCGTTGCATCTCTCGTAAGATGAAGGACAATTGCTGAATTAGCTAAATGTTTTACGTTTCTCATGAATTCAGTTGGACATGAATGGGAAAAGTACAATCCAAAGAAAATCAAATTATCAAATATTCGAGGATCGCGTGTATCCATTTGGCTTCGAATTTTCTGTGGTTTAGCATCAAAAATAGCGACATAGAACTGCTTTGAAGACTAACTGAAAAACAAGGAAAATTCTCAGTGACATTGAGCATTAATTTAGCTCCCCATTTTAAGGTATCTATTGCCTGTAAGAGAAGATAATAGTTGTTTGAAGACTCAACTGATAATACATAATGTCCTTTGTAATAATGACCTTTAATTTTATTTGAATGCCGGTTAACCCTTCACCTAGATGTTGTAGCTGCATTTCATGACGTCAAAATTCATCAATTTCGTCATTGAAAATTTGTGCCCTTACGTTGGCCAAGAGAAATGGTCTTTGCCTTTGGTGCCTGACTCCATATTAACTAGTCTAAACTATACAATATCGTATAACAGTGAACTATCACCGACATAAGTAACTGTCGTTAATTGATGAAAGGAAATTTAGCTTGAATGATGGAAATATAATGAGGCGAGAAAGAGTCTTGAGTGAGAAACCATGGGAAGGAACAGTTATTTTGGCAAGATATGGGAAATTAATGCGATGTGTTGGATGCCAGGCATTGCATATTGTTTGCGACAATTGTTCGTGAAAAAAGAAAAAGTTTTACATGTAAATTTTTACTATGGGACCCTTCTCTCATTCACAAAAGCCTAATTTTAATGGGAAGATGATTCGAGGCCGTATTACAAACCAGGAAAGGGATGACCTGAGGAGAGGCAAGCGAGAATCAAGTGAAGGGAAAATTTAGTAGACAGATTTTAAAAAGCACGGGAGTCATAATGAGATGAAATAAATCCAATATTTTTAATCTATGATAATTACATAATGCTTTAAATCAAGCTGCTTTTGGCGTATTAGAAATAAAGGTATCTGTATTTAGCCATTTGCTAGAATTATGCACACTTTATTGAAGGAAATATGACTTAAAGAGTGTATTGGTAGATAAGAAGTATGAACCCCCAATTTAAAAATATTTGGAATATGAGGTAGCTTATCGGTGCGGAAGGGGGAGATTTTGCGTTTGGTTCACGTGGAAGACGTTGGCATTGACCAAATCGACGGATTGAAAGTGTACTATATAAATCGTTTTTGCATGGAATTACAATTTATTGGTATAGGTTCTAGAAAGGAAAGTAAATGATTAAATTATATGATATTGAAGTAGCAACAGTACAGTCCTCGCGAGAGCTTACGGCCTATAGATGCGCAGAACAGAGGAGGTGAAATGTGTGGGAGGGGAAGAGGAAAGGAACGGATGGGAAAGTGTGCGCGTGACAGGCAGAATGACCAATATAACGTCTCAGCGTAAAAATGTAATTCCGAACCGTATTGGACAATTTGACTCGTCGCGGAGCATGGAGCAGGTAGCCGACCCTTCCCCGCCATACCTCCGTTCCGCGGCCGGGGCTGTGGAATAGATGGTCTTACGCGATGACTCACAGCTGGGAATTTCAATTACTTTAAACGCATAAACATTTATTCAGCATTGATAACAATAACAAATATAGTCGTGATTCCGTTGAAACGCTGCTTGAGTAGACATCAAAATTCGCGCAATTCCGTTGTTTTTCAGTAACGTTTCTAAAATTTTCAGCCGCGTGAAATTCTGTTTTCCAGACTTAAGACATACAACATAAAATTACGAAATAAAAGTGCATTCTATATTCTTCTTTTACTTAGCTAATGCAATGAATGGAATCGAACTTTGAATACCACGAGCTAAAATTTCAGTCACTAAAATAAGAAAATAAAAAGTACTTGAAGGGATGCCATAAATTGGGTATTTTCCAAAATTTTAAATTAAAGTTTACAGATCTTTATATGTTACTTAAACTCGAACAAGCTTGCGGAGTGAAAGCAGTTTTAAAATTGATTCAATATTAATTGAGATATTTAAGATTAAAATAGTCGAAATTTCAAATTTTTTTACGCCGCTGCGAAACGAAATCTGATTGGCTTGACGTCATTTTCGCTGAGCGATAGACGGATGTGAGGGAGAAAGTGAGTAACTGTAGAAGATCTACCGTATATTTAAAGAGTTTTCATTGAAAACAAAGACTATGGCGTTCAATGGTTTTATTAAAACCACATAAGATAATTTACCCATAGTGGATATGTTTATGGTAGGCGTTTTAATGAAGAAGGACGAGCGATTTAATGCTGCGGAAATTCGTTGAGCTTAAGTCCAAAAAATTTAAGCCTAAAGTTTGCTTTTAAAATCGTCATTACTGTTTTATATCATTTTTGATACATATAATTATGTATTTGGTGTATGAACTTTATTAACTGTTTTTCCAATACACTCATAATCATTATGATACTCTTTCTTTATCGAAGTCCATATCAGTCCATGCAGCAGTAAACAAACAGTATCTTAGTAACATATCAACATAACACAGTACTTGCCAAATTTTTGTGCTGCCAATACTCGACACACCTAAAACGTTAATTTTTTATTTGCTAATTAGTGATTGTTTGTAGACGAGGTTTCTAGAAGTGGCTTATCTGCTGTAGAAATGCCTAAAAATAGATTCTCATCTCCTAAATGTCTATTCAGTGTTTAATTTAAGTGTTGTTATATTATAAAACTTCTCGTGAGAGTTATGGTGATAATGCTATAGGATACGTCCAAGTAAAGAGAGATGGACCACTGTGCACAGTCATTGCAAGAATATGTCCAGAACACAAAGTGCGGAGTAAAGCATACATTTTTACGGGTGGACATTGAGGAATCCAAGGAAGAAATTTCAATCATTCAATGTCGTGGTTGCGTGAATAAATTTCTTGTTCGGTGTTTCAACCGATGTATTTGTGCATTGTGGCACAAAACACAATCTTTATCCCTTACTTAGATGCCATTTCAAGGCATATCTAGAAACGCGAAAACGTCAAAAACTAATTTCGCCGCATTTGTTTCCACCGTAAGCATAAGGAAACGCCTGGGTCTAAGTGTAAACAGCGAAAATGACGTCACAGACCATTCGGTTGTTTTCGGAGTGTGCTCGGGAGCATTCGTAACCTTCTACTTTCTTTTGCTTTTAAAACCGAAATTCATACAATTTGATAAGAAAAATTTTAGCCAATGCAATAAGTTCAAGTAACTGAATCAGAATATCGATAGTTTGAAATACGTGGAAAATACCCAATTGGCACTATGCACATGTAGGTATATTCGATGAATAAATGGGGTATTGAGAGCTCAAAAGAATATTTCATGCAAAAATAAATTGTATAGTTTCCGTTATTCATAAAAAAAGAAAATAGCAAGAAAAACGAATGTGATATTTGTTTTTGTTTAATATTGTAGAAAATAGTTAATACTTGTTGCAACTATAAGTCCACTTCCGAGTCATCGGCCTGAGATCCCCAGGCCGTGACCCCCTGGCGCGCGCTTAAGTGCAAAGGGACTCCCACTTCATAACCCACTGCGGCGAGTAGCTGGGGGGCATTCAAATTCATTGAAGGCATATGACAAATTTCAAAGTTGGCAACGAAAATCGTAAACATTAGCTCGCCGTTGCTACCCTTCCACCCGCAGTAACCGGTTTTTAGAAAATAGACCCTTCCAGTCCCGAAATCGTCTACTGCGCAACGCCATAAGCTTTCGCGAGGACTGTATTTGCCGAGTTGTTCGGAGATCGTTTCTGTTTGGTAGAAATATTTTCCAAGTAGTAGGAAGACACTCGGGGTAAATATCAAAGGTAGTGTAGTTAATCAACGAATCTAATTTCGAGGGTGAGGTTTGAGTGGTCGAGCGTTGGGTGAGAGAGTTAATTCCATTAAGAGCTCCTGAATCAGTCCTTTTTCCGAATTGGGATTGAGTGCCGTGACCTTTAGAATGCCGAATGATAAGAAAAATCAGAGTTCCATTCTTTTCCATTCTCTCACCCACGTTTAAAATGTTTTTATGATGCTAGCTGTTCTACTTTTTCAACGTGCCTGATAATTAATCTATCCTATTTCTTCGTACTACTTACCTACTTGTTTGCTGTGTGATGTCTTCTATAGTAAAACTTTCTGTTGTGTACAACTTAAGGGGAATACCTCCTGAATATTTAACTTTCTTGTGTTCTTGCTGTCCTACTTCCCTGCAGCTGACTCTTACATTCCACAGCTTCTTTTTACCAAATTTCGGGCGTTGATGAGCGGTGAGTGGTTAAGTCCATTATTCTCGCGTCTTTTTCTTTTTTATTGCTCATTTTCAAGAATTTCCTTATTCAGGAGGATATTTAATATTTATCTGCTTGTTTCGCCAGAAAGTTGAATTTAGGTTTCTATTTTTTAAATCATACTTGAAAGGTGACAGGTTTGGCAGTGGTGTAGAAAGAGGTGCACGGTGATTATACATTGAGTCTGTTAGGGGTTTGTATTTTTTCGTCGAAAAAGCTTAAATCGATTGTTTCAGTTTTCTCGTTGCTCATTGATAGTTCATGATAGTTTTATCAAAATCTGCATTAATAACCAGAAAGCCACTCAATGGTATTTCGCGGTTTGAGAAAACGAAAAGGAGTGAGATATCGCCTAGAAAATTTGGATAAATTATCAATAGTACACATCCTGTCGTTGGCAAGTTTTAAAAATCATGTATTGTCAACGGAAAAAGGTTCTTCTCAAAGATACTGGTTATGACAACCCTTTTCTTAGTTTCATTTTCGTGTCCAGATCGGCAATTAAAAGGTGAGCGACGAACGCTTATCCGAGATTAGAACCCGTTAAAGCTCTGAAGTACTTTGAGGTTAGTGTTGGCTTGTTTTTTGTCATAAACATTTATGTGACCAACTTTTACGTGAATTTTGGATTATTTTGGTACTTTTGGCGATGACGATGTTTATGTCTCAGACGCTTGGATTAAAGAGAAGCGAAAACGTTAACCACTTCGAGGCGTGGTTTATGACGAAAAGACGGAAAGAACTAAAGTTGGTAAAGTATTATTTTGGATATTGCTCTCCGTTGCTTTAAGTTTTTCGCTTTCGCTTCGCTTACGAGTTGAGAAATGCATTTTTTCAGTAGCTTTTAAAGTAATTTTTGTCTAGTGCCGTCTGATCTTAGCAAATAAAGTTTTGAAAATAGAGATCATAGATATTTCCTACGATTTGATAATTTTTGAAATGATTTTATTGTAGTGAAAATTTTAATAGCAAAGAACGAGAATGAATGCTTGTCGAATAGAAGAGTATGGCGAAAATACGCCGAGGAATATGGATGACCTTCTTTTTGTCCATGATGAGTACCTGCGACCTCTAGTGTATGTAGAGCCACGGAGGTATGGAGGTCTGGTTTCACGCCTATAAACTCCACCGTTAAAGTTTGTAAATCACCCGCAAACCACATTGGTGGAGGAGGCGTTTAATTGTCAGCTGGGAAAGGCGCGTCGGCTACTATAAAAGGGTGGCAAATGAAGACGGCTTGACGCCATTTTTGTGGCCGAGGGTGAATGAGGGAAAAAACATATTTCGACCCCTGAGGTGGGTACTAGACCGTTAAATCAATTTTATTGGCTGCAGTGAAATATTTATTTCTCCACGCCCATAACTTCATAGGACACAAAGGGGGATAGGATGGTGAAGGTTGATTGGGAGGGGGTGGGATGCGGAAAAATAGGGAGAGTTGTGTGTTGGCGTCCCTTGGTTCCCATGTGATAGTGATTCCTCCCTCCCAACTCTCCAATGGACCACCTCTTCCATCCCTATTTCCGCATTTATTTTTTACGTGCGTGAGTTTTAAAACATTTCTGATGTAATATTGCTAAAAGCTTTTCTTGTGTATTTGTAAGGAAAAAATCATAGATTTTTCCTTACTACTTTACCTTTTAGATGCACGTAAATGTGATAACAGTTCTACTTAGGAGAGTATAATAGTTTCATGAATTGTAAAATGCTTGGAGATGTGAAAATGTCGAGTTCGAGGAAATCATTATCACACCAATTAAAGAGATTAAAATTTACATAAATGGTGCACAATTTCTACTGACTTATCAACTCGTCGAAAATTCGAATCAACGAAGTTCGCCTTAAAGAGGTGCTTACGTTTATGTGTACGATGTACTTATGAATATTTCCCGTTCTAAACCGCTGAATGAGAACCGATCAACTGGAAACGCTCCTTCAAACATTTATTTATTCCCTGTGTTTCCCCCTCTTGCCTATTGTTTTTACCTTGTCTTGGCGAAGATATTCATCTCCATTAAAATCATTTAGGACCGGTTTTTTAATCTCTGGTTAAATATTTTTCCGTTAACGATCTCGTTAACTAACAGGTAGTTTGATTTAATCTACAAATTCTGAAGTCTCCATGTACATCACTGTTATGTAAAGATTACGTCATATAACGTTTAACATAAACCAGACATTATAAAATTAGGCATTAGTGAATTTGGCTGTTCTTTGTTGAAAACTGACCATGGTTTCGACATTCTGTATCATGTTCAGAATCCAAATTAATTTTATTTGAGATGAATATCAGTCAATTATGATTGAACTAATAATTGCAGTTTTCCACAAATATATAAGTAAAACTTTAATTACAATCAAGGTCTCGTTATTACAACATCGTTTTTAGGTGTAGATAGATGATGTAGTAACGTCGAAACCTAGGTTATACTCAAAGTTTTATTTATTTATTTATGGGAAATGAAATCATTTGTTTAAATTCGACACGTAATCACCGGAATGTTATGGATTTGAATATCGGTCAATTTCAGTGAGTTGTGTCACGTTCTCTTCCGTATGTTCGCGAAAATATTTCAGTATATAATGGGACAAACTCGAACATAGAAACTGAAGACTCTATGTCAAAGCATAGGCATATTTAGTTATCGGCGCCTTTAACTTCATATGTCTCTATGGTGTTCAGATGAAGAAGGTTGTGGGGACGGTGGGGTAAAACGCGAGGGTGCGTGTGGGCGGCTTTCTGCTCCCGTGTGTCAGTGGCGTTCTCCTCCCTCCCCATCTGATCCTCCCACACCATTCTCCCACATCCCGATTTCCGTATTTATTTTGTCGATTCCATGTTTTTCTTTTGCGCGCCTCCCTTTGCCTTTCTCCTTTACTTCCACTCGTACACACACACACACACATGCATGACCCATCCAACCTCTCCCGCCCCCTACCCCACCCCCCCGATACCGTTTTTCCCCGCCTCCGCATCCGTTTCCCGCCTACATTGTCGAAACCCCTCGTCACGTCCAACTTTAATGCCCCCAGATTTACGGACGAACCGATGTCCGCCGCTTTCGATGGGGCAGTATTGTTCGTGGAGAAAATATAGTGAAGCTGGATTCGTCCTTATGCGCGGGGTCCGGGCGACGCTTGAAAAAAAAACGAAGCTGGGCGGGCAAGCCATGAACTAGAGAGATTCATCCCCAGCTCTTCGGTCCACACTCCACTCACTAACGTATGGAGGAGGTGTTGTGTTGGGAGATGGGAATGCGGACGGATACGGCTACGCTCTCTTTGGGTCGCGCGATCACAGAGCAAAGGCTGTGGAGTAAGCTGTGCAACTTTAGCCGGGGCGCCACTCTGTCTTTTCATTTTTCAGTGTGTGGCCGAGCTTTGATCATTCTTTTCTAAGCAGGACGTGTCGAGATCGCTTCTTTCATTCAATCGTTTTCATTGTGAAGTTTTCATTTCATGCTGGGGTTACTCTAAATAATTACATCGCATGGGTTTCGTGCGAAGATTGATTATTATAGTTTTTGCAAAAGGTGGCGGCAATCAAAGTTCTGGATAGTTTAATCAATGGAAAAGTTATGCTATCGATTGGCGAGGAAATACTCGTCTTCCTTTCGGGTATGGAGAGGTACGGAAAGCAAGTTGGGTTTGAGGTTTTGGGTCTACGTACCCGTTCATTTGCACCGTATAATATCCATAGGTAATACTGTTGTTTTATGTTAAAACTCAGCACTTTATGTCAAATAAATTTATTGAGAACATTCAGAGACGTAAAACTCTATAAAAATAATATTGGAAGTGGAAATCAAAGGGTAAGGCACATGGGAAGGCCAAGGATTAAATTATTAAAATTTATTTATGATGGGTACCTGGATATGGAATTTAGAGGGGAAAATGTGGATAGCTGAAAAGAGAAAAGAGTTGAGGGTGATGCAAACCAATCATCAGGTTGATGAAGGTTGATGATGATGTTGACACGAGTCTCTGGTTGATCGTGGAATTATATTCTATTTACACGCTACGCTTCTTGAAAAGAAGGACACAAATTTAGAGAGATGCACTGTCGAACAGATTTCTTCTTCTCACGCGCAATTCACGACTACAATTGAGGTAGTCTGAGCGAGATATTTCCCTAGTCATAATAGAGACCGCGTTCGAATTTCATTTTTAACTTTAATCAGTCGTAAGCATGAAGTAAATCAAGTGTTATTTATTACGCAAAAACTGAACTTCTGCTTGATAAATATCCTTGGCTGTGGTTTTAACGTGACTTATATGATTCACGCCGCATGGCGAACTCGCTCTCTCAACAGAATGATTTTTTACGATATTATGTAAATTTCACATAATATGTTAATTTATATTTGAAGTAGTTGAGTAAAAGTGTGAATTACCGTTATGTTTATGACGCGATCTTTGCCTCAGAACGTACTCATTATTTTTAAGTAATGAGTGTCTGGAGCGCACAGCGTACCATATTCCGTGGAAAACGGCTTCTATTTTTTGACAAATGCATCGAAAAGTGTAATAAGGGCACAATATTTTGGTATAGTTTTTAATGATGAGAGCGTTTTCTTTATATCAAGGCCAAATTAATTGAATTTTATATGTAGCGGTTGCTCACTCACACTACCTTACGCCAATCCACCAAAACAACGCTCACTTCTTGTCCCTTTCCTCTCCCAATTCTTTCTATTCACTGTTCAAGGCTAGTGTCCAGATATCTCCTGGCTTGCACCATTGCGGCGGCCTGCAGGCTAGCATTAAGAATTAGATGTACACTTTAGATAGAACCTATTAAAAATCTGTTGCCAAACATAGCCCATATATCTTTTTAACACTTTTAATTCCCAACGTAGACCTTTTTAAGTGACATAGATATAAAAATTATGCTTTAAATCGCAATGCATTGCATCGTAGATATTCAACGATCATTATGACTAATGTGACCTTAGTTGGAATCGGGAGACCTCAAAGATCACTGGGTGAAAATGGGTGGTTTGAGTAACAAAGTCCAATGAGTTTTGCTCCTTTTAAAGGATGAGATAACATCTAGTTGGAAAAATTCCAGGAGTTTACCGTGTATGTCACAGCCACTTGACAAAAAGATGGGTTGGAATTGGGATTTACTGCTGACTCTGGGAATGAAACGCATCCTGTGTATAGTAGGGTATCTCTGTGAGTAATTATTTATCAAGTGGGTCTCCAGAATAAATTACAATGCCTTAGTTTACCCCGCATAGAAACGCATGGTTATAACAGGAGACGGTTGCGAGCCCAAATATTGATTTTCATTATTGCACGATTATATCAATTTTTATAATTTATTCATTGGAGGATTGCAAAATATAATTTGACATTGCTAATGTATTGATCATCAGATTCCTTAAGCTGGGCGCATTCAATACGAGGCATATTACTATCGCGTTAAAACACCCGATGTTCTCCGCTAATAATAGGTGCATGGTCGTAGTTTTTATTGTTTAATGTTTCGGTAGTAAACTTTTTGTGACGTGAAATTCACCGGGATGCTCTTTTCTAGCCTTAATGAGCGAAATATTTATGAATTTACATTTAATGTTCAACGTCACAATAATCTGCTGAATGCAATGAAATTGGCGAGGAACCATCAGGAGGAAAGGCTAACTCAATTGATATGAAGAAAATATATATGAGCGTGAAAGTCGAAACTATTGTTGATTTTCAACGTATCTAGGAGACAATGGAGACTCTCATCAATCTCATTTCATTTTATTCGATGTTATTTGACGATTCTCTCCGTTGATTGTTATTAATTTTTTCCTTAGTATAGCAAAGTCACAGACGGAAAGAATTAGGAAATGAGCAAATTCCCTCATAAAATTAGAATACATTTTTAACTCACGAAAAAACTCGATGAAATTCGTGATCGTCAGTGAAACATTTGGGAATTCCTCGAAATAGACGATGGCACCCTTAAATCTAATTTTGCAAATTTATTTTTGTTAATCCATGTCTCTTCAGAAATCGATAGCCGCAACAGGCGTAGTGCGCTGTACACATTGTACACTGACGCTTGGAAGATAAGTAGGATTGGGTGTTTGTACGGCGGTTGATTAGAGGGTTATACTACTTTGAGGCTCGAGGATCAAATCAAATCTGACATTCCATGAAGAGAGCCGTTACTGTCGTCACCTTTAGACATACAACACGGAGGAACGCCCGAAAGCCGTTATCAATATGGAGAAACACCGCAGAAACCTCAGATCCAATTCCATGAAGAGGTCGGTAATACAATACTTCATATATTACTTTGGTTACTTTTTGGGTTCCCTACTTTTGGTTACTTTTTGGGTTGGTTTTTGGGTTTGGTTACTTTTTGGGCCCGTTCTCTACCGGGTGCGCGTCAATTTTATCGACGTTTTTATGACTGACTCCTCCTTTATCTTCAAGGTGTTGAATTATTCACGGGAAAATATGCCCTTAAATGCTTGCAGTTACGAGGTAAAATCTCGGGGCAATCAGAAACAAAAACACTAATTAGCTCAAGGAGTTATGATAGAAAAATGAACTTAGTTTGCATCAATGCGACCTTCCACCAAGTTAAACCTTCAACTTTTGAATATATCAAGGAAATATTGTAAAAATTACTTTTCAGTTCCTGTCGCCATAATGAGAAAACATCACGGTCTGTCAGGGCGTAAAGTACGTAATAATACACAGGAGAAACAATTTATTCGGAAAGGGTTAATAAGTTAACATCACACAATTTTGCCGGGGACGTCAAAGTTGCTCAGATGCGACGCAAGGTGGGTACGCGTATTCTTTTTGTCTCTTCCCGTACGGAGGCTCAACCACGGATATAGCTCTCGGCTTGCATTATGCATGCCCGTGCTCCAGGAAACTGTGTTTTTCAAAATTAATGCCTTCGGGCGAGGAGGAGGAAAAGGAAGGGATGGGAAGCGAAGGAAAAATAATCCTAAAAACCCTGTGAGGTTCCATCCATGAGTGTGCGTTACCCCTTTCAAGACAAATTTCGGGAACGCCCGTGAAACCTCTCTTTTACCCTTAATTTTTTTGCTTCCTAACCCAACCTCCCTCAACTCCCTGGGAACCTGGCCCCGGTCCGGGCCTGGCTGCCCCATGGGTTGACTTCCCGCCCCTTGCCTTTCATCCTCCCTCTCTCTCTGTCTCCATCCCTCATTCATTTTTTCTCCTCTGCGCGGTTCTCTTCCCGATTAACAGCTTTCCCCCCCTCTCTATCTCTTTTCCTTTCTCTTGACCACTTTGTCTTTCCTTCCTCGTCCGTCCCAGGCTCTTCTCCCGATCCCCCCCGTCCCTTACACTTCCCCTTTACTACGTCCTGCGCGTAAGAGGTGGAGAGGGAGCTCGCATAAATCCCGGTCGACAAAGCGTTTCTTGCGTCACGTCCTCATTTGAGGTAGCCGCGGCACCTCTCCAAAGCATTCAGCTCTTTATCTACGTCTGCGTTCAGCCTCGTTCTTCCACGTATGTTTTATTTTTCTTCTTACAGCAGATTCAGTTTGTTCGAGTAAAATAGGTGCAGGTCTTCCATACATACGTGGTACCCAATGAGGTAGATGGAGAGGGAATTACGTCATCTTAGTGTATCCTGAAAACCGAAATATCCACGATATTGCTTCCTCTGTTCTTTCCTTGCTTGCCTTTGGATGGCACGGACGAGTGGACGCATTAGCGAGTATAAAGCTAGAATATTTACCTTCTGTTGAAACTCTAAGGTTAATAGCTCTTGAAACATATTTTTGTTACTTGAAGTTATGGATTATCCTATGGTTTTTCGCTGGGAGTACGGATTATTTTTAATTTAAATAAATAAAATTATATTTATGAGGAATGCATTTTCAAAAAGAAAATGCATGCTGATTTCAAGTGAGTTGTCGATGGAAAACATCGTAAAATTGCTAATTTATTGCGTCAGTCCGTAAGCGCTGAGGTGAATCGGTGGGGGACAAGGATAGCGGACCGGCCACGCCCACGTTAGTTTCAAGCGGTGGTCACCATAGCGAGCGCCCTCTCCATCTTCCTCAATGTACAAACCCGATACGACATTAGTTCCCTCTCGGGGTAGACACTAACAAAAAATAATTCTCGGTGATAGATCTCTAAAGTTGACTCTGCTTTAATAAAATCCTACACACTGCCCTCTTTTGCATATCTCTTTTGTTTCAGTTACAGTCATGCATTGCTTCATACACTCCTCCCTGTTCTAAAGCTCCTAATATTGCTTCTCTCAAGAGTATCTTTCACTAGGTATTCCAAAGCGTCTAATTTTATTCAATGTTGTGATTATGCCTTCGCGCAACTTAAGATTTTCACACATATATGTGAGAGTTATGTGTTATTTTCTTTTAATATATTTCGTAAGTTGGGTGTAATATTGGAGGCTTTTTTATTAACAAAAACTACGTCTAGTACCCTAAATTTTGTGTTAATGTCTCTGCCTATCTTCCTGAATCAACGCATTAAAGATAGGTTTTATATATTTCAAGAAAAATCATTTATAAAATTCATTAAAGTTAGCGCAGGTTTCTTCAAAACTAGCACAATCAATATATATATATATATATATATATATATATATATATATATATATATATATATATATCATGTGATTATGGCGTAAGACAAATTGTTAACATTTATTTAAAGGAATGTTTTGGTCGTAATATTTTGGAAATCCTTCATGCTCAGGAATTTGGAGAAAATAATAATTGTGCCATTTACAATAATGGTGTTACATACACATAACCATGGCATGCAAACTTTGGCCACGGAAACAATGTCACCTGATGTTACATTTCCACAAAATAAAGGTCGTGAAAAATAAAACCAAAATTGGATATCCTCTTTTGGATCGGATTGGTGCTATCCTTTTATCAAAATCCTTGAACTAAATCAACAAAAGCTTTTGATAAATAATTGGAGAATACATTGACAAAAGTAGAAGTCAAGCAATTGTTTACAATAGTTGGTCATATTAAAATTATTAGTTCTAAATTTCTTTAAAATCGAAGGCTATGAGTATGAGCATTAATTATGCTCATTATAGCAAAGGGCAAGATTTTCAATATCTATGTTGTAGATAATATAATCAAATAATATTTGTTCTAAAATAGTTTTTTTCGTCTTTAAAATGGTTTCGTCTGAAATTGTACGTTTCACAATGAGAACAAAATGTTATATGGTGGATGTACCAGAGAATAAAAAAACACTTCTTATCGCAAACTACATGTACATGCAATTTGAGCACAGTCTAAATCAGTTTTTGCTATGGAAGTTTTCATTTAAATAATGCCTACAGTGACGCCCTCTTTAGATGAAACTGGTGACGTCAGACTAAACGATTAAGTTGGGGAAACGCGTATGTAATTGATTAGTTGATTGGTCATTAGGAGAGGCGATCGAAAACTGAGGTTAATATTAGCCCTTGTTACTATCACCGACGTGCGATCAACATTTCATTTGTCAGTTGATTGGATACAATGTTACTGTCCCTGTGGATTCTTAGAATTTATATAGGTTATAATGATTATAAACGTAGCCCTCTTTCTGTTGGTTTAAAATTTGTTGATAAACAAGAATAGCTGAAATTGAAATCGTTAGTACCGCATTGGTTCCCGAACCATGTTGGGATTTTAGTAGGTAGTATTCTTGTGTTTCAAATACAAACATATTAGGATGAATAGTGCGAATACTCTGAATTTGGACTTTAAATTATAGTGAATATATTGAAAGATATGTTATGAAATTTATTCACTGATGTGAAAGGTTAAATCTGCCGGAAGTATGTGGCATTTCTTTAAAATCACAAGTTATTGAGTTTTGCTCATTCTTAATGAACAACTCAAATAATCGTCGCTGAAGTTTCACTGACTTTAATTAACCTCAGAAGGGCTAAAATAAAAATACAACGTATAAATTAAACGACACTGAAGGATTTGATGCTTTCCCGGCGAATGGCTGATGTAAAATGATCTCGGGCCCCACCACGGGCCAGGTCTTCCATGGCAACTGACGTTTCGCTGGGAGACTATTCCATCGTCTTCAGGGATGATTAGCAAATTTACTTGTTAATGTGTTGATATTTTAAATATTTGTCCTGATTTAGTTAGTTGATGTTAAGTTTAATAGAACTTAGGTTTAATACTCGCGTGAATAAACGTAAATATTTAGCAGCACTTGTTTTATGCTGTATTTATTAATATTAGCCCTGATGACGTTAATTAAGAGTAACGAAACTATCGCGAAGATTATTGGAGTTGTTAATTAATAAATACCAAAAGCCCACAACTATTGTGATTTTAATATTGTGATAGAAACATACGAGAAGTTATTATGTTCAATCCATTCTTGCTCATTACTATTTTAATCGTTTTTTCTGTTAAAAGTCACATTAATTTGGTGAGAATGACTCTAATATAACAGATATGAAGTCAGTTCTTTATACACTGATCAAGAAGTCTGCATACTCATGGCACTAACAATGAGTCATTTTGAGAAAATCAGTGGCTTTCATGGTGACTTTTGGGCATTAGTCCTGGGAGTGGCGCAATATAAAGATTATTGTCATAAGGAATCTACAGATTTATACTTTTAAATCTGTTGAGCCTGCTTTTTTGGAAGTTTAATTACCCAATCTTTTCCTTTTTTTATATGAAAAGTGTACTTTGCAAATATTTATGATTTATTTTAATTATTATTTATTACAAAAAGAAAGGATTATATAGTATAAATGTGACTGGCAACTTATTGTTAATTAACAAGCAATATTTTCTCTTCTCGTATATCTCCAAGTTAAAAATATTTGGTCAATTGGACTCTCAAAAGCGGATTTCGAACATGGGGTGGATAAGTACCGTTTGGGCATAAATTGGATAAAACTCGCCGTCGTCGATGTGGCTGTAAGGCGGCTACAGATCGGAATTTGCATGCAGGTGAAGGCCTTGTGCAGTGTGTCCGAAGTGTCTGGAATATTAGCCCGGGTAGGTGATGTACACACCTGAATAAATTATAATGTCATCTCGGTGGTTTAGGTATTGCATGAAATATGGTGTTTGGCACTAATATGCAGCGTATGAGCGGTGTTTTTTTTCCAAAAATTAGGTACATCGAACGTCTCTAAGTTACTGGCTCTTGAGTGACCTCTATATATTAACTGATCGAGTCGAATTTTTAAGAGCTCACCCGTTTAACCCATTTCATAATCTAGGAGGTTGAAATATCGTTGGGGAAATGAAAATAAAGAGAACCCTGATGAACATACAAATGAGGCAAAGTGTTTTCTCGTGCTCCTTGCGTGACATTAATAATTTGGCATTGATATTCTAATAAAGTATTTTTTGTCTTTGGCTGGTTGTCACTTGAAATTACCATGTAAGGTATTATAATGGTTATGTAGGCATCGTTGGACTGTTTCTACTCTTCCAATCTATCGTGTAACATTACTCTTAATATAGTTCCTCACATTTTCTCCCTTCAACTTAAAAATCAGCCTTCCTTTCTTCCATCACACATGCGTTTATTTTTCCTCAATCTTCCCCGCGTTCCCAGCGTTCTACTCGAATTTAAAATAGTGTTTTAAAAATAGATATTAGTATGGTTTTGGTTCCGATGAGTGGAGAATAACATTCTATTTCATAATCTAAGAATACATTTGTGTTTCGGAATAATCTAAATCAATTATTTGCGCATAATATTGAAAGCGTATTTATTTTTTTAGCCGCCAATCCTTTTCATCACCTACTGCCTTGATTTTTTCATCTTCCCCTCCCGAATTCTCTCTGACCACGGATTTTTTTTTCAGCGCGGTACCTCTTCATGTATCCGACTCGACCGTCTGCCCCTTTAAGAAGACCTTTTTCCCATTTTCTTTTACCCCGCACGTTTTTGCTACGGAGAAAATCGCTCCCTTTGCGCCGAGCACGTAAGAAATTCCCGGCACCGCTTGGGATTTAAAGGGAATTATTAAATGCTGGCTCAAAATACGACTGTCTCCTTAAGGAAAGCCACGCTTAGTGGCGCACGCCAATAATATCAGGTCTGTTTTAAACCTCCGCGGCTGTGGATGAGAGTGAAGTTCATGTTGGGTCATTCCATCTCCGCTCCACCATCACGGCTCTCAATGAAATTTTATATAAACATTTACATATACCTCCAATGAACATAGGTAAATTTTTACGTTCTTCGATGGTATACTTGCTGAGATTTAGTACTTTGTTTGACCCCGTGTCGCAGCCTTCTTCAGTATGACTATGAGCTTTTGGTAACTTTGAGGCATAGGCTCTCAGGGGATATTTTGATGAGAAAAACAAAAATTGGCTATCTTGTACAAATTTATGCGCTCTAGTAAACAAAATAATAAGTATAACTGTAAGAGCGACCTCCTTGCAGAAAATTCAGGGCGAAACTGTCCCAAAAAATTGAGGATCGAAAAAAATTAAAAATTTAGCTTATTATATTTCAGGAAGTAAAGGTATAATCATCGTGAAACTTTGCGCGTGATAACATATCAACACATGGTTTATGAATATCAAATTTCATCTTCCTTGTTCTTTCCATTAGTTTAAAAATTGAGTCAAAATTTGGAAATTTTTGCAAAAACATCACAAATAGGGTATTTTCACCCCGCTTTTACAAAAAAATACCCTCTGGAATTTCTTTTGGATCATTTTCATCCGAAATAAAATGATTTCAACCACCTAAAAATGTATATCTGGTTTTTCATCGCGGGCATATTAGGCCCTAAAAATAGGGATAACTTTGAAGATGACATTTGTAAAAACGACAAAAATAGTTTATTTTTTGACCGCTCTTACGAAAGAAAGACCTTCTGGATACTCTTTTGAATCCTTTTAATTTGAAAGAGCATGTTTCAAAACTCTTAGTAAAGTAGACTTGGTTTTTCATCGCGAGCACATACGGCCCTAAATATATGAATAACGTTGAGAACGTTGCTATGGTGGCGCCACATGCATTCTGTTGTGTATCGTCCTGTTTGTTTTATGTAGACATTTTTAGTATATTACGTAGGTCCAAGGTGGCATTATCACTACCACAAGCATTTGAACCAGTATCCCCATTGCCGTAGGGGTCGCGCCCAATTGCCGTGCGATACCAGCCATGGGTGGGTTTCTTGGTTTAGGATCTCAAGCCTGCAATTTGGTTTCTTCGACAAGGTTCCAAATCCTTGAGTGGGTATCTGTCTGGTTCCCAAGCCAAAGGTTGGGCAGCTTATCTTGGGTTCCCAAACCTACAGTGGGTATCTTATATGGCTCCCAAGCTCTCTGGCTCTCTGAGGTGCATGGGATCAGCCAAGTTGGATAGCGAGCATTCGAAGCGAAGGATACGAATTGATATACTTGAGAGACTACCGGAAGATAGAAGGAGGTGGAACTCTAGGAAATAATATGGTAAAAACGTGAAGTCATATTGGCTTAATGAAACCCAAATATTCATGATCTAGTGAAAACGTATTGATAAATTATTTATTTTTCAAATTTTGAGGATACCGTGGTATCCTCAAAATGTATTACGGTATTTTATACGGTATTACTGTCAATGCTTGGCTTTAACCTCGTGTACCGTGGCGCTTAGCGTATGATTTCTTGATTCTGTGAAATTATACGTCTAGCAGCAAAAATCCATAGGGGAGAAGGGCGCCTCGGTAGCTTAACTGGCTAGAGCACTCGGCGCGGTATCGTGGGATCGGTTTTTGTCCCTGTGGGGGGGAATGGTTTTTCTCATTGGAATTTCGCACGTATTGATAAAACCTATGTAGAAATATGTTGAGTTGTGTGATGCGCTGACTTGGTTCACTGGTGAAATTGACATTGACTTGGTTGATTGGTGAAATTTGAAAGTGGAGGAAATATACATGTTAAAGGGATTAAAAGGCGGAGATAATGTTAAGACTTGATAATATTTATTTCCTTAGACCATTTCTAGCTTTGGTTCACCTTATATTCTACATTGCTTCGTCTACCTCTTTTTCCTATCCCATGCTGATACCCTCAATAACGTCCTATAACGAAATGCGAAGAAGGTAGGTAGAAGAGATATTTTGAGGTCTTGGGATGCTGAGGCATAATTGAAAGTAAGGGTATTTGGCGATTTAGAAAAAGTCAATAAAGCAGCATATTTATTGGACAGTGGTCTGTGAGAAATCTTGTCGTAATAATAAAGTCGTAGTTGAAATAATGGGCTGTTTAATTGTCGAATGTGTGCGATGGCTATTTGGAAATGTTAGATAGAGGACACCGATATGTTAGGCACAAAAACTGTTGTATGCTATCAGATAAGTAGCTTCATTTATTATTTAATGGTATTTTTTGGTAATTAGTTGCCTCTCTGAAGAGTAGTAATATTTTGTGGAAAAAGTTGTATCATTATCGCTTTGCGATATATTAAAAAAGATAATGGCTAAGTTTCTTTGCATGAATTGTGATTTTTAATTCGGATCCATCATATTCTGGTGGCGAGGTTGGCAGTGAACTTGTCAGACAAGAACATAGCTAGCCAGCTCGAGCCCCGCCTAGGGCACACAAGTAGAGATGGTCGTAAGAATCAAGAATAGGGGTGGCATAGCCGCATCAATTGAAGCACCTCAAACCAAATTTCACTCCATTCCTCAAGGAAAAATACAAAAGTCGGAGATTTTATTTGATTGAATGGTGGCGATGATTCACATTATTAGTCTCCCTCTTATATTTTTTTAAACGTTTATTCGGATTTTAAACGGGCACTTGTGGGTCATCGCCTAATGATGCTGAGCAGGATGAAGCTTGCGAGAACGGTATATTTGAAATGCTATAAAGAACTGAAATATTTCTCGTAGCTATTTTCCTTGAGGGTTACGGGGGTCAGTTATGATAAATGACGGGGCTTACTATAGGAACAATTGAAGCTCTACTTTTCGAACTCGAGCGAGAGAGACGTCCAATCGCCGTTATATTCGCTGATCGGACCATTGTGACGGAGCTTATAAAAACTGTCAAGCCGCGTAAATTGATGGCGTATTCGTGGTAGGATTACAAAATTGAATCAGACGAAGGAAATGCTACACGGACTCTCCCGGAAGGATTAGCTGTCAAATCGATTATCGCAGACGTAATATATTTCTTGTTTCGCTATACACAAACAAGTGACATTGCGAATCGTTTCTCGGTAAAAACAATATTTTTTACTTTTCTGACTAACAGTTTTGATGAAAACCTTTCATTTGGATGCATTACGTTGGAGTAAACATTTAATAATATTTATTTTAAGTTCTTTTAGTAATTGTTTTTATTTTAATTCCCCAGCCTACTATATTCGCGTACGAGAATACTAAGTGGTCCCTAAATATTGTATGCGTCCCTTTGTAACCTTCGCGCAATCTGCATTTGGAAACTAAAAAAAATGCAGGACTGGATTTAGCCTAGTTCTTCCAATGCAGCTTTGTACATTCCAAAGCGTTCAAAGTCCGTGATTGAAATTTTCTGCCATCCAAACTTGCAAATTACTTCGGCTTATCCGAGAGAGATTTTTACCTCGCGGCTTTCTATCATCCGAATTTTCTTTGATATCATGCGGAGTTAATTTTCCCTACCGGGTTAAAGTTTAGTTTTACAGTTACTTTTCTGATTGAGAGTTTTTGTTTTCCAGATTTAAAAAAAATATCATGGTATGGAGTGAGCGGTGTGTGAGAGCATGAAACTCTTTCGGAGCAAACAAATATATCTTGGAACTCATAGTCCTTATTTCTCCCATTGTAATTTTGAGTAACGTTTGTTTTCTTTCGCATGGCTTACTAAAAATTTTATTTTAATTTCAATTCCAAGTTCTCTTATCTACAAATGATGCGAATTGTGCCTCCATGTGCAATAGGGTGAGCCGAAAAACACGAAAGTGTCCGAATCAAATCGTAATAGCGCGGAAAAGTTGCTACTTGTCACCCTGATCATAAAGAAAGAAACATTTTCGAAATCGGACCATGTCTTCCGGTCGCACATCTCGTTCGAAGTTTTGAAAAATCATAAAAATATGACTTTTTTAGGGATTTTTAAAATGAGTTACAGTGATTGGATTACGTTCAAAATCGGTATGTGGCTTCTTCTTGCGGTAGCCCTACGCTCATTTTTGAAAATTGGTTTTTCTTTTGAATTCTTCCCTTCAAAATAGTTGTTTTGGTGAGGTTTTTGTTTTGCAAATTGTGCAATCCACTTGAACTAAAAATAAATACATATTTATCCTTCGTCGTCTTCATCCGAGGGTGAATTTGGGCCAACGTTTGTTCCTCGGCAATATGAAGAAAATGAAAGTTGTCTGAAGGTTTATCAAGTTTCTTGTTTCTCCCTCAGTGGTGCTGTAATATGCGGAACATGCTCAGCCGTGTTATTCTCGATGCATCCTTTTCTCGCTAAGTGCGTTGCTCGTTCACTTCGGGTTCCTTGCGTGAGTCGTCGGACCATAGAGCAGCCAGCGCCAAAGGCTAATATTTTACCGAGCGTTTAGCGGCGTAACTAGAGCAAAAGGGACGGTACACGTGCAGCAGCGTCGGACATCTACGCTCGCAAAAGGGCCGGAAAACCTGTTGACAAGGTTATCTTACGGGTGAAATCAGCATATTTAGGTGCGCATTTTCGTCTGCCAAAGAGCCTGCCTCAAAGGTAGAGAGAGAGAGGGTGGGAGACATGCCACTGCAGCCTTGTGGCAGAGTTACCAGGTGATAGTTTATTTCCTGAATCGCGTCTGAAGGCTCTGGTACGGATTAACCGACTAACTATAGCTGGCCGTGTAACGTGTTCGCCCAAAAAGGCGGTGATAAAAAAATGAGAGACGCTCCCTGTGGGGTGTGATTCTGGCTTTCGCCTAAGGGGTTGTCTTTCCTTGGGGAAGGAGGATTTTTAAGCCCGTCACCGGTAAGGCTTCCTTTAAGGCGTGAGAAGTCCCCGCACAGTCACAGTCTCCCCCAACTTGGGGCGGCATCAGTGGTTAGCTTCCTCCTCTTACTATCTCATCCAGGCGTTCAATCATTTGCGGTCGCAAGCTGGGGAAGAGCTACTACCGAATTCGTCCACCCCCCTGGTGGCTTGTCGCTGAAACCTTAGAGAGGACGTACCATTAGGGAGGAGGTGGCTTATCAAGGAAGTTGGGATAGGGATGTAGCGGTGGTGGCGGCGAGGACTACCATCCCACGTGAAAGAGTGTCCTTCCTTCCTTCCTCATTCCCCGTTTGCTTTTCCTCTCTCTCTTCCTCTATATCCCCACTATCTCCCCGTCCTAATTTTCGTCTTAGACCCCATTCTCCAGTCTCTGCGTCCCCAGACTTTTTTTGTCCTCGCCGCACCCAAGGTCCTGCTTGCGGGATCGGATTACTTGAAGGGGAAGAGGTAGTCCTCTTGAATGAGGATTGTGAAAAATCTCACTCCCTTGACCAATTTGCGGTGAGTCGCGAGCACCCGGAAGAAAAATCCGTGCCGTTTTGACGCTCTTTTAGTTTACTTTGTTTCTCCCGCTGCAGTCTTGTGTGTGCATTCGATGAAACTGACGTGGGCATACCACCGATGTGTAGCAAAATTCTCCTCTCCTATCTCTTTTTTGGGTTAGAATTTGCCCCTGAAGCCGAAGTTTTGAGTGAATTCAAGAAATTAGTGAGTAAATTTACTTTAAGCAAGTTTGAGCGAGATTTTTCACTAGTCGTAATGGAGACCATATTCGAATTTCATTTTTTAATTTCAGTGTCTGTAAGATGTATGAAGTAAATATTGTAATATTAATTGCGCAAAAATATTCTTATATATGACAAAAATTTTCAGAAATAAAATACATATATGTATCTACATAAGTCTCTAACTTGACTCATTTTTTTCACGTCCTACGGTGAAAACGCCTTCACAACAGGTTTTTTTTGCAATTCCGTAAAAATTACTGCGTTGAATAATTGATTAATTCTTATAAATAGTTGAGTAAACATACAAACTAGCTAGCTAGCAGCTAGTATTTTGACGAAATCTAGGCGTTAGAAAATCCTAAGTATTTCGAGCGCACAGTCGTAATCTATACCATGTAAAACAGCATAGCATTTTATGCAAATTGCTCGAAAAGTAGTTCGCCAAGGGGCTGATATTGTGATATCATTGGAAATGTTGAGAGGTTTTCTTTTAAAATGAGGTCAAATTCATAACATTTTAGAAGCGATACCTCGATCAAACTACCATAAAATGTATGAAAATTCATAAATTACGTCTTCATAATTATTCCGTAATATTCATGGGAGCATGGCCATCTGCCAGGTGTATTGAAAAGAATTTTGTAAGTAAAACAAGAGTTTTTATTTCAGTAAAACTGGAACAGGAAATTGGATGTCTCCAATTTGCAAGAGAAGCGTTTACATCTACGTCTTTGTTGCACACCGCAAGTCGACTCTGGGACGTTTGACCAAGGGTGTTTAGGACTCCAGCCATTTATTTATTTATTGTAAATAAAGAAAAGGGTTCTATTTATACTTACTGAATTATGTCGTATTTAAATTACGGATTTATTTACCTGTGATCACGAATACTACGAGAGCAAAACTGAATATTGGAACATATATTATTCGTTAGAAATGCCTTATCTATCTATCGAATCTATCTCCTCTACCTTAATAGAAGTGTCAATCTAAGTCTAATTCATTGCATCTTCTTTCATTTTCCTGGGCTTATTCATCAAATTTTACATCTGAGGATACTGCTGTTAATTTATTATTGCTTCAAAAATTTACTTTGGAAAATCAGCTTGAAATTATTGAAAATGCAATAAGTAGATATTGTTTACCAGAATAAATATGGATTATTTTTATGGTCAACGCTTACATATAGGTGCAGTTAAATGTTTCTTTGAAGTGAAAGTATTTATCGCGTACAATCGGAACTGCATGTAGTTACAAATATGGGGTGTAAAATTTACATTTTTTTGAGCGATCCACGTTTTATTGTTTTAATTCATCTCGTAGTTTTGATTTTAATGGTATTGTCAATTCCTTGAAAACGAGCGAATGAAAAACATAAATGCTTTTTCCCCCATTGAGTATCCAACAGTGTAATAGGTTAAGGTAGAAATGAATGTTGGGAAGCAGAAAATATAGTTATAAATGAGGGTACAGAGAAAAATAATGTGCTGGCAAGCAACCTTGGCCGCAATGGATTCCTAAGTGACTGATTCGGTGATATCCTTAGTATCTTGAATCCTGCGTGACTTGAATGACTATTGAAATATGAATCGTTCGCACCTGATTCGAATATTTCACTAAAAGCTTACTTATTCATTGTAACATTCGGTTTCGGACGTATTTTATACTCTAACTATGCTATAAAAGCTTTTTTAGTTTTTGTTTCTGTAAAATTTAGCCTTTCGTGCTCACAAGCCCTCACTTCGTTATGTTAGCTACCGTAGTTTTGACTTCGAAGTGGGAGTAAATCATAATAGGAGTTGGTGGTCTAGAACAGTGGTTCCCAACCCGTAGAAGTCTGCGGACCATTCAGACTGAAATTAAATCATATACGGACCACCCTCACCCCTCACCATACCCGTTATCAGTTGTAACCCTTCCTCAGCGCCTTTTCCATAACCAAATTCAAAGGTGATGAAGTAAAACAGTTTTTAGTACACATTATTTATTTATTGCTACTATTAATGTGTGTACAGTAAAACTTAATTATCCATCTCGTTCAAAGCACATCACTTTCAAAATCCCCATTTATTCTCCACTTTGTTATGTCCTGCGGACCATTCCCGAGGCTCTCGCGGACCACCGCGTTGGAAGCCACTGGTCTAGAACGAGGGTGTAAAAGTATGAAAGAGAGGGTATACTTCCCATCTTGAGACTAGAAACGGCTGATTTTTTCCGAGCCTCTCATATGTACCTGTGTTACGGTTTATTTCATAGTTGATAAAAGCAAACAACGCTACATCCACCCGTATGGTGAAGTTGAAGTTAACATAGGTTTCCACACGTTTAAACACGATGTTGGCGCATTCTGGGAGGTTATAATACGAAATTGAAAAGGTATGTATTTTTGAGTCACCTTATGTGACTCAAAAATACATACCTTTACCATAAGTACACTGTTTATGGAACATTAATTCAATATGCGAGTAAAATATTGGCTTATTCCATTCTGGGAAAGTACAAATAATGCAAAGCTTTCCGTCCAAAACCAGGTACTTGATATTCTCTTTCACTGAAAACTTATTCGCTACTCATAAAATAATTTGGTTTCCGACGTATTTTCATCTCTTGCTGTAATATAATACTTAGGAAGAATTCAAAGGAAAGCTTTGACAGTGTTTTGTTATAAAAGTTTGCCTTTGTGCTCACTAGTCTTCCTATCTTTATTGTAGCTTTTTGTTATTAGTTATCTCTTCAAAAAAGAAGAGGAAGTAAATCATAATATGGTGGATGAGAGGAATGGAAACAATGGTTGATAACGTAATCGTTGCGAGTAGAAGATAGGATGTATACACGTGTATATGCAATGGTGGTGAGCCGGGGGAATAACGTATTTTTTAGGGGAGGTGTGACTATCATGTTTCAATTCGGACTATGTCCATGTCGGGTGTTAATGGAGGAAAGTAGAAGGTAATAGAAAACCGTGGTTATTTCTATAGGTTTTCATCTTCTGACGTAGGCTTCCGTGGTGTGTCATGATTAAGTGATGTTGATTTCTTCCGGTGTTCCACCACGTTGTTTGTCTTCAAATGACGACAGTTTTGCCCTCGTTCCAGAGGACATCTTCTGGTCGAAGTGTCTTCTGGTCCTTCCACCTGAAGATGTCCTCTGGAACGGGGACGAAACTGTCGTCATTTGAAGACAAACAACGCGGTGGAACACCGGAAGCCATCCAACATTACTTCAGGTTTTCATCTCTATTTCTGAGGTTTTGCGCGTCGATGACGCCTTGTTCCCTAAATTGGTATCTTGTAGCACTATCATAGGATAGAATCACTTCAGTTTTCCCTTATTATTATCTCGGATCTTGAGAAAAAGTTCGACTATAGAAGCGGTACCATCGCCCCCGCATAGGGGTAACATCGCCGAAACTCCTGGATTCCCTTCTTGTAAACAAAGCGGCCTTAACGCCCTAGATTTACGCTGAAATAGGCGAATGAATCTCTCCCGGATAGTATTTAAGACCCTAGAATTCGAGGGGGCGGAGCAGCTTTCCCTGAGGGTTACCATTTCCCATTGTTCGCCGGGGGGTACAGATGTCACTCTGGGAGGTAGAAAACGGGGGACCATCGAATTCTCCTCATCCACAAAACCCCCATCCGTAATTTGCACGGGAAGAGGCTTTGTTCTCTCGGCGCATCGTTGCTGGTAGCGTTACCGGTAGGGTTATCTCTCTCAATCTCTCTCGCTCTCCTTGTCTTTGTTTCCTATTTCATTCCACTGCCTCTCCCGGTTGAATTCATTTATATAAACAAAGGAATACGAGAGGGGGTGAATTGCAGGTCTCCACAGATATCGGAGGAACGATTACGCTCGCGATAATACGGATGTTGTCGAGTGTTGTGATTAGTGGTGACCTCTTTTCCTTGGAAATCAATCTTTTAGGTGTGCACTGAGCGTGCTCTAGTTCGCTCCGCTTGAAGGTTTGAGGTGCATACATATAAGTTATGCTATATTCCCTTAAACGCATGGTGCGTAGTCGGTTCCATCGTTATACGGGTTGACTTTTTTTTTAGATAGGTTGTGTCCGCTTTAGAATGTGACGTGGGTGTCCCTTTTACAATACGAGATGCTTCCAGCGTATACATGTCTTTTCCTTTCCTTTCCGAGCTGATTCAGTAAGCGTGTAAACTCATTTTGTGTGTAGCATTTGATTTAATTGGTATTGACCTTAGGCCTACGGGGAAATGGTAAGGTTTGTTTAAGGAATGTCCGGGTAGGTTCGACTTTAAGCGACATTTACTTCGGGTCTGCAAAAACATCGGGACTATATAAACTCGCAGCTTAGATCATGTCTACCTTATTATTTCGAGATGCTTTGTTTGTTTGTGTTTTCGAGATATTTTGACTACTTAAGTTTGTTTTCCAGTAGTTAGTAAGTTATTGTTTCCAAATAAATTTGTGGATTTTAAAAACAAATTTATGCTCTTGATTTCCGATTTATACTATATTACCTTATTCGAGTGATTTCATGCAACCTTTCATATATGTGTCCCTCGTAAGCTGTCCAAACGCAAAAGGTTTTATGGTGGCTTGCATAAGATTTCGATTTTTTCGAAAAGATGAGGGAAAATAAGAACGAAAAGTTTGTTAACTTGGAAAACTCGGAAGATATCTTTTTTTTTTAATATCGCCACTTGGCTCAGTGAGTTTAGTTTTTTTGCTCCCGTAATTTTTTCTTTTACCTCATATTTAGAAATTACTAAATGTTTCACTCCGGAATGCAGAAAGTGTTTGGTACCAACTTTATGTACTATTACGACATTTTACGTAAATATTTTCGTGCATTGTATAAAATACCATTCAGTGAGGTTATGGAAGAATTGCCGAAACTGAAACGTAACTTGTATAAAACTGCATTAAAGAATCGTGGAATGAGAGAGAAATCCGACAACTCCAGTAGAGTGGGGTGAATTTAATGTCTTTCAGGGAAAAAGATCGGAGGCATGCATTCTTTCTGGAATGAACGAACGAGGTGGTTTACTTATTTAACATGTGCACAAAAATATCTATAAAACAATTTGTTCATCCTTGGTATACATTTTATCACAGAGAAAGGTATATATTGTTACGAATCATTTTTTTACGCTCAAATGATGTAATATTAGAAATTAATATGTTGGCTCTGTATCGCATGATATAGAAAATCGATATCATTCTATACTTCTTTAAATACATTTGATTTGTGAGCCAATAAAGCAGCCAATACTAGTGTCTCCGCAAATACACATTATGTTGGTCTCTCTTACCATTTAGGTTTTAAAGGCTGTGGATGATGTAAGTGAACAACACAAATTAGTCGTGGAAAACCAGCTGTTTTGAATCACAAAAAGGCAGGGAAATATGGGTAATTTACTTGGAGATTGAAAGTAATGATTTTTTAGTCTCTTTGTGGCATATTGTATTTAGGTCTCTGAATAAGATTTTGGTAGCTTTCCTTACTAGTTGCTGACAAAACACTTGAAAGATATTGAACTCGCGTATTTAAGCCTTGGTTAGGACGAAGAAGCAGTGCAGAAATTATTGGAATGGGCAAGTTATTGAGGGAAATGAAGTCGTGATGGGGGTTTCTCATCTGAGGGGGGGGGGGGGGAAATCATTGATGATGGTGAGGATGGAGACGCCACATTCAAGTAAATTTGAACATGAAAATTGAAGAATGCCATCCGAAATAATTGAACGTCCGGAAAGGAAGTTTTGGACGCGGAATTACTAAATATTTTGTCTTATGCAAATTTTAGGAGATATTTCAAAGGAATTATAAATTAACGTTAAAAAACTCAGAGCAGGATTGGGGTGGAGCATTTGAAAACTTTTGTGAAACAAGCACGACGAGACCTGCATTGCGTTTTGTGGATTGAATGATACCACGAAGATTTGAGAGAAAAGCAGAAGAGCTTAGGATCATGTTAAATGCAGTGGAAATACGATGCAGAGCAGCCATTCTCGATCTCAAGCTTATCCAAGAAGAGTCGATCCGGGCCATCTAGCCTTATTGCTTTAGTGAGTATGGAGAATGCTTTTGATGGCATTGCCTGGAGCATAATGCTACAAATTCCGATGGAATTCGGAATGAGGTGCATTGATGGAAGTTGGAAATGCGCTCTATATTGAGAGTAGCGAGCGTATCTACCATCGCAGTGACTGTAACAAAAAAGGATGCTAAGAAAACGGTGATGTGGAGATGTTAACTGCCATTATCTTTATATGTGCAAATCGTGAAAATATTAGCGGTCACAATGGCAAATGTTAAAGATGGACTAGAGGCAGGGGGGGGCGTGGGTGCTCACGGGCCCGGGCCGCTGAACGTACAGAGGGGCCCGGATTTTGTGACCCCCCATCCCCTCCTTTGAAAAACGCGTTAAACTACAATTTCATAGGTATTTATGTACAGTATGACAAAATTGTACTTTCACTCAGAGATGCTTGATCTACTGGCTGTTCAAAGTTCGGGGCCCGGCCCGCCGGGCCCTTCGGACCGGAGCCCGGAACCTAGTGCGTGGCCAGGGGCCCGGGCGGGAATCCCCACCTTCCCGACTTGGCCCCGCCGCCCCTGAATTTAGAGGCATCATGAAGT
Source organism: Pyrrhosoma nymphula (assembly GCA_963573305.1). Classification (NCBI taxonomy): domain Eukaryota; kingdom Metazoa; phylum Arthropoda; class Insecta; order Odonata; family Coenagrionidae; genus Pyrrhosoma; species Pyrrhosoma nymphula. Next base: position 92,379,347 of record OY754329.1, read on the forward strand.
TTTTGGATTAATGTACCTCTCAGTTCAGAAGTATATCTGAAGGGCCCGTATGTCAGAAGTGTCTTTCATTTATTCGGCCCATGGAGCCCGTTTCAGGCAACAAGCGGTGGACCACGAAGTTTCACGTTTGTCGATGCCTATTCAGTATTGGGCGAGTGTCATTTTTATCGCTAATCGACGTATAGGTTTAAAAAGCACGATGGATCCTCAAAATACTTCAATTAGTAGTGTGAGACACTTCTTTGATTAATAATTGCCTTTTTCAAATATGAATCGTCAAAGATGTTTGTGAGAAACATAAATTACTGCTGTAAAACTAGCTTAATGCTTACCATCGTTTATGAAGCAAGGTACTTAGTACTTAGTTATCAGATGAGAACAAGGGAATGAAGATATACTTCACAAAACAACTCATAATACAAGTTTCATTAGCATAAAAATTATAATGGTGTGTGCCTGCATTTTGTGTGTACTCATATCATCCTTAAAGCATGGAAAGTTCAGTATTTGAGGGGAGAAAGTGGAAAAGTAAGGGGAAAAAGGTGATACTGATGAGCTGTGAAAGAAAGATGACAGATACAGCTATCAATGACTTGTCCACTGACAAATCTATTGAAGGCAGTCATTTATGCTGGATGTTTATTGTAAAACTTATGAAACATTATCTAAGGCTCATTTTTCCCTAATCACCGCGATGGTCGAGTCAAATGATAGGGGACTATATTGGAAGGATATCTATGATTTGACTGGAAGGGTAGATCAATCACTAAAATGCCTTCTTGGTACGCGAAAAATACCAGTTTTTATTTCACGGCAGTAATTTTACTCACTTTTTATTTCATATCGTATTTAATGGACACATGATAATTCTTATGGTGTATTCCATCAAATTTTCATTTAGTACATCAGTTTTCACGTGCTTATATACACAGGAGCTGATATGCAATTTACGACCGATTGTATTCTCCTAATGACATCCCTCCTCTTTTGAACTGGTTTACTGTTCCATTCAATCTACTACTCGAAACGGTTGACCAACATTCAGTGAGGGAGAATGGGAAAGCGATGAATTATGAGGAAATATGGAGATTGGCTGGGAATTGGATACATACTTCTTTGGGCTGCATCTGACACAATCCTAGGATTGAAAAAGCCTAACGACGCAAACTTTAATCTTCACGTATGCGTCATTTTACGTCGACATTAATCAGGCATAGTCGTATATATGCCGTCGTGGCGGAAATCAGCAAAACGAGAGGGGGAGAGAGAGAGGATTAATGAATCTCAAATTGCCTTTCATATTATCGCGTGTATTTGTGCGTGACCTATGCCCGGAGCGACGCGGGCGTTCACGAGGCTAGATATTATGGTAGGCGCATAACCTTCGCCTTTTGTCAGAGAGGCCGGCGTCGGCGGCGGCGTTGGGTCTCCGCATACATGCACGGCGGACGAGGTTTAGAGTTTTTTTTTTTTTTGAGTGTCGGTTGTAAAATGCTGCGCGCGGTCTGATGAAAGACATCGTAGACGCTATTTTGTTTGAAATCCGTGCGTTTTCTCCTGTGCGTCCCATGTCGTTGAATGAAGGGCTTCAAAAGAATAAGCGGCCCGATGGCGTGTGTAAACAAAAGGCGAGCGAGCAAAATATCGTGCGGAAGAAAGCCGGTTGAATGATGCTGAACTGAGAGGGAATTAAAAACAAAATGTTATGCGCGGTCGTTAAGTCCCACAAAATAAAGTTTCATTTTTTTGTTTCTATTTTCTACGCCGCCTTTCACTCTTTGTTTATAAATTTAAATTGGGCGTATTTTATTTTTATAAATCATTATTTCTCAAAGATGCCTCCACCTTTGAAAACGAAGCAGGTTGGTGCATTAAACTAAAAGGACGAATAGAAAATTAAAAATAAATAAGTAAAATTGCAGAGCGACCTCTCTTTCGCTCTCTCCCGTGTTGTTTTTGTTTTCATTTCCCTTTGTATTTTTTTGCTTTCTTTGTTCTTATCGCGGGAACAAACCCGGCCAAGTATAGCCCGAAACGGTATCTTTCATTAAAGCTGAGCTAGGTGAATGTAATTAAGCGGGAATATGAGCCGGGAATGGGGGAAGGGGTTGTGGAAGATTGGGTGGGGTTGGTAAAAGGGTGAAAATAAAAGAAAGTCAGTCCTGGATGGTGGGTGTTGCAGGGGACTGAATGGAGGGGAGGGCGGTAGAATAAAGTTTCTCCCCTACCTACATCCTGGGGACGGGAGAGGCGGAATGTTGCAGGGGGAGGGGAAGAGCTTACCCTCCTGCCCCACTTCCCCCGGTGTAAGACCCTCCTCCAGCCTCCCCACTCCGGGGCCACCAGTCGTTCCTACGTCTCCCCTCACTCTAACGGCCTTACTCTCTTCCCACACCCCCGTCTCCTCCACTCACCCTTCACTCCACTCCTCACGCCTTATGCGAATGCGTTCATTATGAACCACCGACAACGTTGTGCGCCCGTCGGCATGCATTAGCTTAAACCTTAGCCAAATCTCTGTCATGTAATCCCCGCCTAATAGCAGACGGAGCCATCCGGGACCTACCCCGAAACCTCTTCTCACTCCTCCTCTCGACCCACTCTCTCCTCTCACCTCGCTGTCTCTCGCCACCTCTCCTAGTCCACGCCGCCAGCCTCCTTGGCTTTGAGGGCTATGTAATGCATGGCGCCGCGACGTGCGATATGCCCGAGATATCGGATTGAGATTTTGATCGTTCGTGAGGATCGAGCGATGTAATGCGATTAAATGAGATATGTGGTGTTATTCGATGCGATGAAGTAAAATTGTGATGAAATACGATACGAGATGTTGTTCGGTGTAATGCGATGATTGCGATACTATGCCTGATACTGTGTAGGGCGGCGGCCTAACGGTGACGGTGGGGTAATTCTTTGCCTGCTAATCCTAGGGTCACGGGCTCAAGTCCCGTATGGTTGGCATTTAACTATCCAGGGCATAGATGTGCATGGCGTACATTATTATTATATTGTAATAATGGGGTTTAGAAGTTTTGATGAGCTGATTTCGGATTGATGACGAATACAGGCGTTGAAATGCGACATGCGATGCAATAACGTACAAAGCGAAGCTGTGTGATGCGATTCAAGCCTGTGTAATGTTTTACAGTATTTCAGATTCTGTGCGATATGCGATCCGTCTATGCTACGCAGTGCTAACCATCGATGTTAAATTTTTATAGAAATGCGATGTTGAAATTTGAGTGTGGGTACACTACTCTACACTCGCTCTCTCTGCGTCTACTTCCCCGCCCACTCTTGTACCGAACTTGCGACTGCCACACACTCCCTCATCTTTCGATCCCAACCCCTCACCTCACTCGTCCACCCTCACCCTTCCATCTCCTCTATTCCTACCCCTCTGGCGCCGATCCAGGTCAAATTCCTCCTTCAAAAGCTCCAACCCTTGGATTTCTCTCTCTCTCTCTCTCTTTTACACATTTGGGGTAGATATACAATTGGCTTGACACTAATGTAAAACCTCGAAACTGGTTGCACTAAATTTATCCCCTTCTCTCTTGGTTTCCTAACGCTGGGGCTAAGGGTGGTTATAATTTCAAGTGGCTCTAACCTCTTTAGCGCGAGGGAATTTTTCGGCGTAGACGGGCAAAAAGAGATGCAGTGCTCTTCGCAGTGGGAGGTGAATATGGTCTAGGGAGGTTGGTGGGGGACGCGGTGACTACGCCATGAGGAGGGGGAAGGTTGAAATAGACAAGCGCGAGAAAAATCCCAGGGATGTGGGGGTGAGGGGTTAGTGCAGGGGTAAGAGTGGAGTTGGCTCATTTCGCGCGCATTTTCCTCCGGGTTTTGTTTGTTCGCCTCTTTTCTTTTATTTTTTGCGCAATTCGCTCCGGGGTATCTCTCTCTCTCTCTCTAGCGCCAAGGTTTCGCAGAGAACCACCCCGTGCTAGATCGGTTTTTCCCTGACGGCGCAATGAATGTTTCACACAAAGGATCGATAGCATAAATATTCAAGAGTAGACCATTTTCCTGTTGTTCTGTAGCCTCCATGTAAAGAGCCATGGGGTACTTTGTTCTCCGTTCGAATTCGAGAGTTTTTTGTTTTGTTTCAGTATTCCTTACTCAGTGTTTTTCACTCCATCACATTGCATCCCTCTCCTCTTCTATTTCATTCCCGATCTGAGACCAATAATTTTAAGGAAAACGATAAAATTATGATCGATTTTATTCTCTTCTTAGGTATTTCTCCATAGTATACTTTAGCGTACCGCGGAATACTCAAATCAGATTATGTGGACCACAGATTGAGTAAATTACTGCCCTACCAAACGTGAAATTATTCAGTCGGGAGAATGCTTGTTTATTGCATAGGTAGGCTCGAAAACTAAGAGGGAGGTACGGTTTTTGTGGCCTAGCCGAACGCATTCAATACAATCAACATGTTACGCGCTTATTCAGTCAGAATAATGCAGCAGTGGTCTCAGGACGGAAACTTTAGTAATCTTAACGGGAAAAAATTGTAGGCTAAGTTCAGTTCTCATGCTTCATGGGAAACTAGAATTATTCTTAACCGAATCTACTCGTAACTTATTTATCAAGTTTACTTTTCGTAACCGCTGGTTTGACTAGATAATCAGACTCAGTAAATTCCGTTTGAGTTAAAAAATTGTAAAATGCACAAACAAGTGGTTGGAATGTGACCTTTTTAAAAGTCACGTATAACCCTATATGCCGAATTTTTTGTTAGATGACTGAGTTCATAGATACTGTCGGATAGCGCTGAGAACTGAACTACCTCTGCCGTATTTATTCACCTTTTTTTGGCTAGAAAGCCAAACGAATATTTCATTTGATTTTTAGTCTAACCACTATATTTCATGATTTTCATTCCTCATGCTTTTAAGCCAAAGTCTTGATTTATTTTAATTAATGAACTATTCTGATTTAAGTTAGTGAAAACATCGCAGCACCGGGATGGTATAAAATGGTATAAAATGATGGAAATAAAAATAATAAGGAAGTAGGCTGGTTTAGATTGATTTGGGTCTCTCACGCATCACATTGTTTCCGAAATGCGTTTATTTTTTTATTTTAATATTGCCCGCAGAATATGTTGGTTCATAAATATAATACCAATTTAGATTATTTTGAATATTGAACGTAGTTTTTTCTGCTAATCTCCGAAACATTTAACACATAACACGGAACATATGGAAAGATAATATTTACAGGGGTGGCGTAAAATTTTATTTGAGCATTCGGATTACCACAATTTTTTATTTATCAATATGTAACTAACAATTTTGAACGAAAATTATTAGTAAAAAAAATTCACCACCTTAAAACTGAACAGACACCTAGCTGGCGGATCGATGACTTGTGCATTCGTGTCCCCAACCTTATTTTTCGCAGGCATCCCTTCAAGAGCGGCGTAACTTGAGTGTCGCCGTATTTGTATGGAAAGACTGCAAAATCCTTGGTCTCAAACTCTGACCCGCACTTCCGGCAACCCAGAGCACCTGGCAATATTCTGGCTTAAGAGGCTTGCTTGTTCTTCCTTCCTTTGTGAATTCTCACCTTCTTCGTTCCTCTATCATCCTTATTACTTCTTCTCTCTCATCCTCGCTCTTCCGTTCCTCGTCTCCGATCGGCTGTAGTCGAACGTTCGTCTGTGGTGTTGCATTATCTGTGACCGCATTACTGACTGATCAGAACAAATTACTCTGCGGTAGTACTCCTTGTGATAAATTGCACATGAATATTGCGTCGTAAAGTTCAAATTGTATAGCTTCCTAGATTAGGAAATGTCGTGGCCGAAGTATCGGAGCAGTCTCGAATACAGGAAGAGGCATTTTTATCACATGGAGGCCTGTAATATTTCCTTCATGCTAACTACCGATTGCGAATTGCCAGTGATTAGTTTATCGGAGCCTGTTATGAGTCTCGCGGCTTTGTCATTCCCCTAGGCCAAGACCACATTTTCCATTTATGTCGTTTTTTCTCTCCTGTTTGCATTGATATACACAGCCTTGCATTAGAATTTTCCATCCGCTCCTCTCTGTTCTAGTACTTTTCCTTCACTTCTCTGGTATCAAAAAGTTTCATTTTTATCCTATCAGCCTCTCTGACGGGTTTCCGCTACTCATCAAGAAATGGAAGATCAAGCAAGAAATGAAAGAAGGAACCATAGACATTGTAGTTATTTGCGAAGTTAAATGGAAGAATACTGAAAGAATGATGATTAAATATATTGTTTCTTAGTGACAAAATCGAGAGTCATGTACAGAAAAATTTCATGTAAACAACCAAATCAATTGCCACAATGGAATTTTCACAGGCCTAGGTCATCATTTGCAGTCCATTGTGCTTTGTTGATAATTGAAAGTTAATACTTCGTACGAAAATTGATTTGAGGCAACAAAACAGGAAATGGCCACATCATACATAAGAGCTGAGAACAAAGGGCGACTATCGTAAATTGCTAGTGGATGTTATCATTACTGACGGTCTTGAACTTAATATAAACTAAAAATATCCAAGAGTGTTGTATTACCCAGTTTTTATGGACACAAGCAGGGCTGGGGCAAATACTGCAAAAATTGTATTTAAAATATAAAATAATTCTGCAAGGTGTATTTCGAATACAAATGTATTTTACATGTATTTTAAGATACACAAATACTAAAATAGATTCCAATCAGAATAAAAATCCTGAAGAGTTTACCGTGAAAAAATAGAAATAAGAATACTAAAATTTATTATTTAATGTAAAAAACGGGGTCTTGAATTTTGTGTTTATCATGTGAGGAAAGATTTGTGCTTTTGGAGCCATCTCTATCTAAAGCAAATCATTTTAAATAAGCAGCAAGTAGATTAATTTCACATGATTCAATATGATAATGGGATCCTTCTACTAGGGTAAAACAGCCTTTAGCGTCTTCAATGGAGTTACTTCGAGAACTTGCCGACGAAGCCCGTTTGAAACTAGACTTTTTGAACCGAGTTTGAAACCAGACTGGAGAAAGATGAGAATGTGATACTTAAGTACGAAAGAAAAAGTATGTTATTACAATGAAAACTCACTAGTGACATTTCGGCAAGTATCAAAAAATTACAGCTAGAAAAGACAAAGCTTCAAAATATCAGCAGTAGACCAGCAGAAGAAATATTCTCGTATTCCCTCTCAGAAAATGTAAGATTTTTCTGAAGTTCAGAACCACACACAACTTACTCTTATGCCGAAAACCCTCTTAATTCCACTTCAGACCAAGAATTTACTGCCCCTAGTTTCTCCTCCTCAGATCTCATCTGGATATAGCTAAAATATTTTCTCCTAACAAATGATGGGCAACATCATTTACATTGTTTTTTCAAAATACCTACCACAATTCTCTCCAGTCATGATTTCCCCGCTGCCTCCATGTGCGATCAATTTTTAATGGCTCAATCAAAATTGCATCGATGGTGCATATTATGTATAAAACATTTTTTAATTCTCCTCTCTCCCTTCCAAATAAATTTTATAACCCACTTTGCGCCATGACCCCTCTTTGTATGCACCACTGAGTGTGGCAGTGAAATGAATTAATAAACGTTTTTTAAGAATTAAAAATTGGGAAGATATGGACGAAATGAAAACCATGCATATACTATACGCCAAAAGCACAATCAACCCAAATATTATTAGGAGTTCACAGGAATTGCATTTAGGAAGATTATGAGGTGGAGTTAAATCCTCGTTTAGGATTCATACACAGTACACAGTTCTTGTCAGTTTCACATGTTTATGAGTAGTGCGATTTCTCAAGAGACGACTATTTCAAGTTCTGTGCCAGGAGGGGAAGCCATAACATCATAAGTTATGGTAACTATAATGCAGAAACGTTGACAAGATGTGACCACTACGCATGTCTTTTTTTTAAGAGCTATCTGAATTTCCCTAGTGAGCAGAAAAGAGATTCGGCAAGTTCTCCGTCAGTATTCAGTGACGCTGGCAATTCTTCATGATGATTATTGCAGGTATTAAACTCGCAATTCTATTGGCTGATTTTTAATTCAATTGGCTTGAGAAAATTGACTCAGCGGGCGCAATGCAGAACACCAAAGTGGCCCTTGTTCTTTGAAATACTGCCCATCCCTCGCCACAATGTATTTCTGTAACCATACAATTCGTGGTAAAAGAAATATAATCGTCGTGTTGGAGGTGAAAACACAGAGATACTTTCAATGTGATAATGTGGAATAGTTTAGGATGCTGGAAGAGAAATACTAACAAATTGATTGGCCCTGTCGTGAAAATAGAATGCCCCTATTGCGTAGGGGTGCCCCGCGTAGGAAAATATCTGGTTCTAATCTCATTCTGAGAGATTCGTTTCCTCGTTAAATTTCTTTCTCCCAAGGAAAATAATTAGTTTTCTTGGAGGTGATATCCTTCAAATTGTAAATTGATTGGTTGGAAATCACGGCGGAAGTGAATCTATCATCACCTTCGTTTGCAATTGTGACTCTTCTGGCAATTGGATCGGAAGGTATGCTGCTCTTTACTTTGTTATGAGGGCTTAGCTACGATAATCGGATCAGTGTCTGTTGAAGTGACAACATAACGACAGTTAAAGCTCCTGAAAAGTACTATACTAACAAATGGAAACATGGCAATATGTAGAAAGCAATAATTAACGGAAGGACCAACCAAATATGTTCAGATCAGTTGGATTTGTGGGCTTACATTTTAATAGTAAATGTTAGCTGAAATGTTACCCTTTCAGGAACGGACGCATTAATCATCACTATCTTATTTAAGTTAATATATGTGCGATGTATAGCCTTTATTGGAAAATTATAAACAAATTTGGACATAATTGCAGTTTTTTATCTCACGCCGCAATCGTATTTGCTTCATGTTTCCTTCTTTATATTTGCATAGTAAATACCTCTCTTTTCCACGTTCAGATTGCCTATTACTTTCATTTCAGTTATTCACTTTCTTATTGTCATTTACTGGAAAACTTCTCTCTGCAAAATACCTCATTTTAGTTGAGAGACTAATTCAGTTTTCATGCCCTACAGTTATCCACCGATGTTATTCTCCCCCAGGACCGTCATATTGTATAACGTATACTAAATACTAAAACAAAATTTTTAGTTATCACCCAACACCTTCCAAAGAAAGTGTTGGGTGGCAACGCAATGTCATTGTTGACCGTGATGACTGTCTCTTGGTGACTATCGCACCTTAAGAAACGCATATTCAAATCCAATCTCATTTCCAAAGCTATACTGGCACATTGGAGGTGGACTCTGCTGCTCACGGAAGAATTTTCTCAATTTTTTTCGTCCAATCTGTTAAATTAATCATTGATGAACGCTGCTTTGCCGATAAAATAAAAAATTGAACAAAGGGATGCGTCTGCAAGTGAAAATAAACTGCGAGGAGAATTAAAAAGGATGGAAAACCGTTGAAATCTAATCGAGAAGGTGAGGAGGGAAGGAAGGGGTAGGGCGTCAGGTTTCAACCCCTCATTCCACGCTACAACGCTATCCTCCGCAGCCAAATGGAAGAGTTCACCGTGTGCGGTCTAAATTCTCCCGTGATAAAGTCCATTGTCTGTTCGCGGCTGCAACATCCTTCCAAGCGGGCCCTGCACGCTCTCACACTCGCTTGTTTCTCCCCCACCCTCCTCTTCCACCCTACGCTCTCCCCCTTCCCCTTATACACTCTCCTCCCTCCACCGCGCTGTCGGACACCCGCAAAATCCTTTATTGTGCACCGCCTCGTTCTCTTCTTCCCCTCACAAATCCACGCCTCTACTTATAAAATTTCCCACTATCACGCTTACGGCCCTGCGGTGTTGCGATGCATCGACTGTGAGATGCGATACTATATGTTGATTGTGATATTGATCGTCCTCGGTGTCAAATTGCGAAAATTCGTGATGATTATCGCATGCGAAAATAACATTATCGCATGGTTTCAATGTATTATTATAGCATGCTACACCATTTCTTGATATTTTTCATGCAAAAATTACCACACGCGGACAGGATGTGGCAACTCAACAATACTAAATTAGCGAAACCATGTGATTAGATTGTAATTTTCGCACGCGATAATCATCATGGCGTTCGAGAATATATCCCCTCGGTAAAGCGGTGTAAAACATTGTGATGCAGCGCATTATGCGATACAACGTGATGCTTGTGGATATTAGTTTATTTTGCTGGATAAAGGACTAAATTCCCGTTTCGATGGACCTAGATTCGGGTCCCTGGATTGGTGGAGATCTTTCATTTTCCCGATCCCTATTTGGTGCTTTGTAGGAATCACTTCAAGTACGGTACTCCGTCTGTTGGATGAAATTAAAAATGTTGACCCCTTGGTGCCTCTTGTAAAGAGTGGGCAAGCACTAAAGCCAGGCTTCTCACCACCCTTTCTCCCATATAACCCTACCTCTCCTTAGCTAACTCTCCTAATCGTAGTGGTGCAAATGACCTCGTCTTTCGGACGTCTTCTTAATAACTAACCAACGGTGGACACTCACTCTTTTCCCATTTTACATCTTAATACCTACTTGTAAAGTTTTGTATTTACCATCTTGTGAGATGTAGTGTTCAACTATTGGCGTGTATATAACGAATTCGAATTTATACTTTTCCGAATTGTAAATGTTTCTATCGATTATTAATGAGCTGCCGGGACTTAGTTCCTTATCTTCTATACACATACATATAAGGAAAATACCATGGACTCACTCACAGACATCACGATATCTCTGGATTCATTGTACGTATTTAAATGGTCGCACTGCTCCATTTAGGCCCTTCGTGTTCATTTAAAAACCTTTAAAATATTAACAATTAATCGGACGTGCATTGCGTGTGTAGCTAAAGGAAAATTACAGGGGAAAACTATTAGCTCGATTCTATTAAAGTTTCTTATGTTTCTTACTGGATGTAAAGTGATATTATACTAAAAAGTCCATTTTCACAGAAATAACACTGTTGAAAATTGCATTCACAAAAAAGTGAAAACACGGCAATTCGCCCAGATTATTTCTCTGACAGATTTGCGACGATCTGGTAGGTTCAGACGATTGTACAATAATTGGTCTCAATGGGGGCGATTTTCGCCCCCATTGAGAATCCCTGGGCTCAAAAATTTGATTGTGGAGGTGAAAAAATCATGGGATTGTAATCAGGATAGGAACTAGGGTATTACAATTTTCCACAGATAAAGTTTTAATCGACCCGGGTTTCGATGCACTGCATCATCATCAGGTACATATATTTGAAAATCAAGGTATATATACAAGAGAAGGTGGGTGAGGGAGGTTAGGAAAGTGGAGGGAGGGAGTGGGGAAGGGGAAACATTTTTAAGGGGGGGAGGGAGTTTTATTTACACAAGAAAAACGTTAACATTTGAATTTTGAAAAAACATAAGTTCGTTCCACAACATCTCGCCTGATTCCTCCCTTTTTGATTGTAATCAGGGTTTTCTCAGAAGTGGGCGCCTAGGCGCTTTTAAGGACTGACATTAGATTTAAATTTACTGACATCAAACCTATCAGTAAACTTATCCCTAAGAAGCATCAGGCTCAAGTATCCCATTGAATAAATATGATAACATTCAAGTATTTTATAATTTAAAAATTTATGGCGGCGTTAAAAAATTGTTTAAAATCATTTCAGGGGGGCAACAATCGAAAAAAAGCTGAGAAACCCTGGCCTACGCAGATTGGGAGGGGTAGGTTTTTGAGTGAAAATAGGGTAATGAAGTAAGTTAATATAATGACAAGAAGTATTATGAAGCGAGGGAAGCCGCGGGAACCACTTAGTCTTATAATATTTTTGACATTCTTTGTATTTTTCTTGATGTATTGCGGTCTACATTTTCATGCTTGTGCTAACCCGATATAACCTTTCCATATGATACAGGGTGAGGTGGAGGAGGGAATTCTGAGTCTCGATCTTTACTCATATAATTAAGATATCGTCTATCTATCTTTCCTCTATCCCAGTTCAAAACCACTGCATTCTACTCCTTTTTCCACTTTGTCCATTCGCTTTCATCTCCTCATCTGGTTTTTGCGCGTTCAGTCCTCATCCGTCGATTACAACTGTCGATCTGGGAATGCAGGCGCCAATTGTTCCTCGAGACTTGGGGACAAATACACGCATTTCGGCCCCATCCGTAACTGCCTTATTTTCGTAGCTCTCTCAGGAGAAGAAAGGAAAATACATTGGGTTTGGGAGTTAATACAATAAATAATGAGGTAGGGAGACATGAACTAAAAGTTGAAGATGTTTTCATATCTAGGTAGTATTTTTGATGAAAAAGGGTTTATCGTTAAGGTCATGAGGAAAAAGAGTTGTGTGTTGGCGCGAGGTAGGGAACCCATAAATTCCTTCGCTTTGGTTGAATTGATAAAGACTTCAAGACCAGAGGAATCTTTAAGCACAGCATATTCCCGAGCTTGTTTATTGAGATAAGCGGATGCGAGTCAGTGGAAGGTATTATGACAAAGGGGTGTTAAAAATTAAGGGAATTAAACTTGCTGGAGAGGATGACGAGCAAAGAGCATTAAATATGGATGGGGGAAATTAGATGAACTCGAAAATGTGGATGGACGGAAAGGTAATCGGGTAGTAAGGATGGAATGAGAGATTGGATGTTAGTTAGTCGCGGCAGTGGGAGGAAACCTATTGTGATTTAAGCGGCTCGACTGAGGCAGATATTAAACGTTTTAGAGGAACAGGTCACACTACAGCGTCAAAATTAGTATTGTACTGTCGAAAATGTAGGTACATACAGCTATTCTTCTTTCCCTCGCGTCGCAGAGGACAACTCTACAATAGAAGGATACACTTACGCATGCATTTGAACCCGTCTTCTTCATTATATAAACATGACTGTTAACGTGCACTCGCCTGTTACATGCTCTTGAGTCACCTTGCTGAGTAGTATGTAGTTGTAGATATTTCTGGGTCAAACGTAGTGTTTTGGGAAAGCAATTATATATAAGACCCTAAGATGGGCCAAAAAGTTTCAGGTAGAGCCTGTCCTATACATAGTTGTATTGGTTACAGTCGGGTTTTATCGAATCGCCAGTTTTTGTCGGATGGTCACCATAATTAGGATTTTGCACTTATTTCACATTCTAAATAATACTAGATGAGGGCGAAAGCGCTGCAACCACAATTAAAATGTGATAAATCTATCGCCGCAAAAAAGGTAGAACGCTGAACTTTAAACATTCGTACGAAATTCCGCTGTAGCTCCGAAGAGCCGTGTAATATATCGTTTTACTCCTTGTTTATTTGACTACAAAATGCATTCATTTAATAGTTTGTAAGTGAAAAAGTTTAGCTCCTACGGTCGAAAGAGTGAAGAAAAAAACGCGAAAAACTAGGAGAACGGCGAAACGGTCGTCTTCTTCATCTCGTCACGGCCAAAATATTTAATTGGTTCACTTCATTATTTTTTTACGAAGACGACGACACCTCCGCATTACAAATATACTTTTAAAATTTTATTTTACCCATTCTTTGATTTTTTAAATGGCCGAAAGCTAGGTTTCAATTTCCGAGGTGTGGAAAAGTATATGAATATCGAAATTACGTATGCTTTATAGAAAAGATATTACAAAACTTCTCATATAAGGAAATTTTTATATCGTAATTAGATGTTAAAGTCAGTCTCAGAAATTACATACTTTAATTCAGTTCGTGGCAACAATACAATCCATAGAATCAATAAACTTCTAACACATAATCAAACAATATTTTTCTGAATTAATGTGTGTAATTTCGGAGATGGAATTAAATATCTAATTGCGAAATATGCAATATAAATCCATCCACATAAAGTTAAAAGAATATAAAACACCTAGAGCCTTTCCCATTCCTTGTCCAATCAGCGCTGGACAGAGGTCTCTCTAGAGGGGTCTTGGCAATGAGATTTGAGTCACGCGCGGCCAGGAGTATCACCATTGCCAACTGAGCAAAATGGTAGTGAGCATTTCTGCGGGGCGATTTTCTTCTTTGTCGTTTATTTTAAGTAAGGAAAGAATATAAAAATTTCTTTACATGAGAAGTTTTGTAATATTTTTTCTATAAAGCATACGTAATTTCGATATTCATATACTTTTCCACACCTCGGAAATTGAAACCTAGCTTTCGGCCATTTAAAAAATCAAAGAATGGGTAAAATAAAATTTTAACAGTATATTTGTAATGCGGAGGTGTCGTCGTCTTCGTAAAAAATAATGAAGTGAACCAATTAAATATTTTGGCCGTGACGAGATGAAGAAGACGACCGTTTCGCCGTTCTCCTAGTTTTTCGCGTTTTTTCTTCACTCTTTCGACCGTAGGAGCTAAACTTTTTCACTTACACACTATTAAATGAATGCATTTTGTAGTCAAATAAACAAGGAGTAAAACGATATATTACACGGCTCTTCGGAGCTCCGGCGGAATTTCGTTCGAATGTTTAAAGTTCAGCGTTCTACCTTTTTTTCGGCGATAGTAGTCTTGACTAGGGAAGGGTACCTGATTTGCCTTGACAGCCATAATAGAGAACAATAGACGATCGAATCAACAAGCGGCGAGGCTAGTTGCCAGCTTTTGCTACCAAAATGGTAATAACACAGAACTATCAAATTCTTTAGAATTATTGGTAGGAGTGAGGTTTGCATCAAAAAACTACTCCAATTGCTATTGTGGTGGAATAATCCTGTCTAAAGTTTTAGTCGACACTTTTCTGCGGTGTTTTGCTGATCTAAATGGGAAACCAAGACCAGTGCAAGATAAATATATTTTGTTGTAAAAAGATGATTTCCTATAAGAATTTCCCCTTCTATTGTATATTATTTTGCTTCATTTAGAAGGGAAACACTTCGATTATTTAATACCTAGTGTTGAACGGGAAATAAAGTCAAAGATACTCCCCGCTGGTTTATGCGAAGTAGTGCAACATTTGTCGCCTCGCCCCTTGTTGATTCGATCGTCTATTGTTGTCTGTTATGGCTGTCGAGGCCCCTTCCCTAATCAAGATAAATATCATATTTATCACATTTTAATTGTTGTTGCAGCGCTTTCGCCCACATCTAGTATTGTTTAGAATGTGAAATAAGTGCTAAACCCTAATTTTGGTGACCATCCGACAAAAACTGGCGATTCGATAAAACCCGACTGTAACAATTTTTCTTCCTGAATATTCCTTCCTTTCGTCGATATTTTCAGAGCCAGTGCCTTACCACCACGTGCCGTCTGACTACCACCTTCTTGCTGGAAAGTATGTAAACGTTTAGACCGTGGCTTTTTCCAACACGTTGTCGATATGGATATCCAATACGTGAACGTCAATTGTTGCGTCCATTGTTGCCCAGTCACAGTTCTTGCGGCTCGCTCTACAAATGCGAGAACAGTGGATACCCAAAAGCATGCGTAGTTTGGAGAACGTTCTTTGCATTTTTATCATTCGTTAAAGCGGTAACAAAATTGCGATAACGCGCGCAAACGCGCTGTAAAGATTCGTAATCATGTCCTTGATCTGAGTTGAACGGAGTGTGTTTGTGAGACAAATTGCATAGATGACCCTGGGATGGGCTATAAAGATTTCGGAAAGAACTTTCCCACAATCTATATTCCTATAACCCAGTGTAAGTATTGTGTCATTCATTGGTTTAATACATACGTTGATAAAAATGACGCTTACCGTATCTTTCTCTTCTCGCTCTCATGGCATCCATCCCTCGCCATTTTTTCCTTGTTTTCCACCGCACTCGTTTCGTCACTGTTGCGCGATCGACCTGTCTTCCCCCTGTTTTTTTAATATGGACCCCTAACCCTTATCCCTCCTGTACCCTTAACAATTTTCTCTCAGCCCCTACCCCCTCTCCTCCCGACTCCACTTCATCCGAGTGCAGCGGACGAACAGGATACATACATACGTATATATATATGTATATATAAAGTAAAACGGGGTGAAGCGAGGATGAGAGGGAGAAAAAAAGAGACGAGGGTGAGGCGCGAGGGAAACAAAACAAAAACACAACTCGTGCACTGCTTGTTAATTCCGGGGACCGGTCGAAAACGTTCTGCCGGCGTTGCGGGTCAAAAGTACGTGGATTACTTTTAATCCCCGGGTCACAACGCCGATCGGTTTGACCCATTTTTTCTTGCCTCTTAATCGACAAAGATCGTACAGCATGCCCAAAAAATGTTTTTTGTTTCGCAGTCTACGGAGTTGTCGATCCCAGGGGGTATTTAAAGTGCCCTGCCAAGTTTTCAATTATTTTCTTAGCTTTCGGAAAAAAATTATAAATAGATTATATAAATATAAAAATAATATGCATTTCGTATGTGTGTATGTAGATATATTTCGGCAGATCGCCGCAACCTTCCTCAGCGAGAGGCAAAGGAAGAATGATTCTGATTTCGTGATTTCATATATTTTTATCGGCCACTCTCTTAGCATATCCTGTTTGTACACATATAAATGTAACTAAGAGTAAGAGTATAATAAGTTTTTTAAAAATATCGATTCATTTAGCGTCTGCATGGTTTTTTTACAAAAAACATTATAGCTTAAGCACGGCTAAATATTTTCCTTTAAAATTTGGTGGATGTTTTAAGCACATGAACATCTTATTAGAAAAAAAATAAAAGTGCTATGCTTTCCCATTTTAAACTGGCGATCGTTCCAAATGTTTAATGGTAAATTGTTCAAAATCTGTTATTTTTGCGAAAACTATGCTAGAAACAAAAAAATAAATTTAATTGTGATTCTAACGGTACCTGAATTGTTAATATCGGTTGAGATTTGACTGAATAACACAGTGTTTTCCTGTCAGAACGTAATGTTAACGAAGCACGTCATAAGTTTAAACGTTTATTTGTTAAAAACTATTTTGAAAGTACTATTTTTCATTTTATTTTGTGTTTTACTTAGGTTTTTAATTCATAAGATTATTATGAATTTGTAATATTCTCCATAAAAATTCCATTAGTCTGTAATCTAATAAAGTCGAATCATTTGGAGGACTCCTATTGGGAAACCTTTCAGAATACAAGCGCCGAATTTCGGCACGATTGTAGTTTGCAAGGCCGTTACATGAGATGCACATTCGTCATCTCTTGAAAAGAATATGCGTTTGGCATTTTCAATGCTCACAATAGTAAAACTTAAGCAGGTTAGCACTCTCATAAAACCTCAGTGCTTAAACTTGTTTTTGTTTACAGTTACTGTGATACAGCAATGAATCATCAGTGTTCATTGTTGCCTAATAAACAGATGAGAATCACTAAATAATATATTAGGTGGCTGGTACTTTTATGTATACTTATGTGTAACTTCCATGTTATTCGTATACTTAAGATAAAATACCTATCGTTTTTTGCTCAATAAGTAGTACTTCATTGCGTGTCCTTTTCCTGGAATGTCAGATGAAGGCAAATTATATTTACTTGAACTATAAAACTCTGTAGAATACGTGCCATTTATCTTTGTGAAGAATTCATGATTCGTTCAGGGATAAAGAAAATGCCGTTCTGCTAAGATAAAGGCGTGATTCAGCAAATCCATTCTCTCTGCATCCCTGACAGTCTCTTCATGTACATATTTGTACAATTGCTTATACATAGATTCGCAGGGTGAATCTTTAACGGGCTAGGCTCTGTTCGTTCTGTTTTTCGCGGCGGTAATCTCGGTTGCTACAGCTTGTAATCCGCTTGTTATAGACAGGCATGGCCGCTTCATTATTTAAGAGACATTGTACCTCACTACGGCACTAATCTGCTTTCCTATACATGTCTGGATGCATTTTCCGATTTTATGTTGCATGATTTTCTGACGATCCAGACAATGTTTTGAAGCTTACAATTGACGATGGCGATCGACGAGGCGGGTCAGAGGCGAATCGTTTGGATCTGGTCGACGTAGACTTTCGAGCATCAAAGGATTGTTGGTATTGATGTACTACGCCCTACGAATACCATTAATTGTACAAAGGATACCCATTAAAAACCCAGGTGACATATTAGCTGCATCAATGGAGGATAATTCTCTCCTTTCCAACGGTACGGATTGCTAGCGATCCCTCTTATCCTTGAACCTTTGCTACTCTTGAGTCCCCAGAAGCTATAACCTTTCCAGAGTGATTTATATATTTAATCTCCAGCGAAGTTCTCTCTTCTTCTCGTGTTTTAAAGGATAAACCGCACCATTAACTTACATGCTCCAGCGTTTTCCCGTGCTCACATTGTGCAAGTACCTTTGTACTTTTCTTACGCTCTTTTACGACGTATTCTTCTCAGGATTTATGTTATTTTTACGGTTTACCGTGAATTATTTAAAACTTAATTGTTTTTGTGCATTTAAACAAATGTGGATGCTTTCAGTTACGTTAGTTTTTCCAAAATATTGTTAGCTCTCTTTGTGATCCAGCCTAGCTGAAACTCTGTTTGCACCTGGCCTTGTCTTCCGCCGTTGAACCCGTACAATGCAACCTAATAACTTGCGAGGTTACGTCAGAATTTTGAATTATGTCAGTTTTCACTCCGATAAATTTAACTCTTAAAGCAAAATCAGAAATGATCTATTTTTGCCATGCCTTTGAAAGCGTGATACATTGTGGTTTCATTGGTTAAACAGTAACATTACCCTATGCCCCATTTCTGGTGATTGGATGTGATCATTCGCTAATTACCCGATTAACGGTGACGATTATTGCTAATATGCATATACTTGCAGTATTTGCATTTTCCAAAGTGTAATTTATAGCAATCTTCTCCTTGTAATTTGTTGTCGTCGTTATCCTTGGGGCAGTTTGTATTCGGCGTAGAGAATAATTATCTATGTCGCCCACTTTTTCTTTCTTTATTCCCTTAAATAGTCTTACCTATTTGTTTTGTTTTGTGGTATCTATTAAAACGTACGACAATATATTTTCTGAAGTCCATCCTTATACCGTTCACGGATGCTGGAGAGCGAAATAAGATAATCGGACTAGTATAACTATAAGTATTCCGGGCTGTCGACAGATAATTTTTAAGATGGGGAATGATCTCCTTATCTTGCCTTTCTCCTCCAACTAAAAAAATCCTATTTGACCTTTATCAGAGGACCTGTCATGGGATTTGTCTTCGCTGAATTGTAAAAAAAGATACTCGAGGTTGCCATAAATGTATTTGCTCGTAAGAATTTTTTTGCGTGAAATAGAGCTTTTGATTTCATTTGGAGTAACTGACCCTACTGTTTGCAGAACATTTCTTGAGTCGTTATGCTCTTGTATAAATTAACATTTTCTGCCGATTTTGGTTCAGTGAGTTGAGTTATGGTCCATAATGGCTTTTTGTCAGTTAAAATCCTTTATTAAGTTCCATGTTCGCACTCATCAAAATACCGTGGCCATCGATCGGGTTGGATTAGATTTCTATGCTGCTGTTATTTGGTTACTATGCATAGTAATGTACTTAATGCAGTAATCAACTACGAAAATTTCAATGGCATGTTTTCCATTTGTACTGCTTTAATTGAATAGGGCAAATATTCTTTACGATACGATCCCCTTACCTTTGTTTGCAATGGTAAGTGGATCGTATCTATACGGACTAAACTAAGAGCTAATTAATTTATGTGAATTTAAAATATTTTACCCCAACAGAATATTAATAATGAAAAGTAAAATAGAGTTTCCTCATAGCGCATTCGGGTTTACACTGCACCTGCATGCTCTTTTCGGGTAGATTCATTACACCGTGTTGGTATTGATTTACCATGCAATAAATAGCTCGAAGGACACAGAGCACGCTCCGTTGAGCGTGATATGTGGGAATAAAGTAGAAGTTTATGGGAATGGGAGCAAAATATTCGAACTCCATGAATTTTGGGAAGGCGGTGAAGGATGAATGCAACGCCAATGGTTCCACTCACGCAGAAAGTTCCGGTCCATTTGCAGCCGTGGGAAAACAGGGCAAAGTTCTTAAAAAGTATCGTACAGAATCAAGTCGCACAGCCACAAAAGTAATTTCTTACAAAGCATGGGTCGATTCTGTTTTCCATGAATATTAATATCATAGAAACCCGGTGGGGAACCTCAGAATTTTGATAATTTGCCATGTTTGATCCCTTTCACTATGAAAAACAAACTATATCCTAGTTGTGTGCATTTTGTATGTCTAAAAGTATAGAATAAATTCGGGATTAGGCTGGTCCGTTTAATGTAAAAGCACAGAGTATGATTACTCAATGATAAAAGGAAACTCGAAAAAAATTCGCAATCACAGAGTTTTGATTAAAATAATCTCTGAACGATTGAGTATTAAATAAACATTGTTGATTACATTTAAATCTCACTGCGATTTAGACATCATGAATATATATATTTGCATTAGGAGTTACTACATAAAATGCTCCTATGACGTTTTGATCTGTGTGTCGATTTGAGAGCCGTTTGATCTATTGGACTATGCTGCGCGCAATTCAACGGACTGCACCGGCTGGCCCGAAATAGCTGCTTATTTTCATCCATAGTAAGTTTATAAACGAATGCGAGCACCACCATTCTATGCTATAACGTGGATAGGTAGCGGTAAACGAATTTGTTTGTTTAGTTTGAAATTGAAATGTTCAAATGCTACTAATCGCAAAGGCTTTGAAAATATAGGAAATCTAATAATCGCGTATTCCATCACGTACTAATTACCAAAATATCACTGAGGAATTTTAAGCTTTTGAAGTGCTACTTCCGTGGAAAAATATATATTTGTGAACAAATGAGAGTCGTTTGGACAGAAGTATTTAAAATATTTAAGTACTCCTAACTTCAATGCTAAAAATTTCGGAAAACGCAAAATATTTATGCATAAAAAATGGAATATCGTTTTAAAATTTTAAACTTTTTAAAGCTTTACTTCCATGATAAAATATTTCTTTGTAAACATGTAAGAGTCGTTTTCACGAGAGAAAACCCCTTCTGGTTTTATTCGAATGTCGGTGTTGGTAGCACAACTTTGAATTATGAATCTGATTATGTGCGAACGTTATTTACCCTTTCTGTGTTAAATGTAGGTCTATGCGTGACTCACGCGCACAAAGGAGATTATATGAGCTTAAGAAATGCGTCCGCGAGTAATGTCCGCCAGTGCTGTGCCAACTCCTTAAAAATTTTGTATTCTCCCCAAGTATTTTTCGCCCAGTGCATTTTGGGTTCCAAAAGGGGGGCCTCGAAAAAGGCTAATCGGGCTTCCGCCACGCACTATGCGGTTGTCGCTACGGGCCATAAAAACCGAAGCTTTTTCCACACGTACAGCCTGGGCGTTCCTCCGACGAATTATGCTGTTGGGGTGTCTCTGGTGTGTCACCAGAGATTAGTAAGGACGTCGCGATTCCTCAGATTAAGTTTACCAGTGTAAAGCCCGGGCAATAAAAGCTTGATGGCCGGGTATACTCAAAAGAGGTTCCCAAGCAGACGAGAATATTCCAGCCCTGGGGGACATCCGGGCGCTTCTTCTTCCTTGTTGTGTTGTCTCCAAGGCGACTTTTGCTGGAGAATCAAAGGTGAAAAAATTAAAACGCGTGTTGCTATTTATTTTTTAAGTCCAAATTAGCTAATTATACAAATACCCCAGTTGTTCATACAACTCAATTATAAGCGCACTGAAAGGCAATCAACAAGGAACAATCTAATAGTAGAAAGATGGATTTATTTTCATCCATCGTGCAATATTATTTCGCAAATAGCTCTTTCATTTGAATTTGAGGATGCTTAATTAAAAATTACTATGCATAAATAACAAAAGCATTGGCAAATATTTAGTGGTAAAATGATGCCGTCTCCTGCATTCCCGTTGAGTAGTTGTCTACATATAATTTACCTAAGAACATTACCAAGTCTGATAATCATTAGAGTAATATAGCTTGATGAATGAGTTAGAAGTTCATTGCTACGAGTTTTCGTTAGAATGTAATTGGTATTTAGATTGCAAGTATTAATATAACAGAACAATTTGCCGCTTAGTCGTGAATCTTAATAAAAAACTACAATTCAGGATTTCATTGAAACCTTTAGTTGGTCCATTTCTTTAGATAGTTTTAAACAGTACCTTGAAAACAGTGCAGTTCAATGAAACTCGCAACATTAGCTATCATTTTTTGTTGACATAAGAATCGTTTAGTGATGAATGAAAGTATCACTAGCCGTATTGTCTATTTTAAAATATTGCGCAGGTAAATACTTTCCACTCTGACGGAGCAAAGAACTGAGTCGGTTATAAATTCCGAATAATCTAATGAGGAATGTTCCCTGATAAACTTATTATACACATTCGTCTCCTTCAAATTCATGCCAATATTAGCAGTTATAAATTACTACCAATAAGTCTCTTAATTTGAAATAGGCCCGTAGATAAGCGACCCTTAATTATACTAGGCCCATTTCTGTAATAATCCTTGGATTACATTGCAGGTGTATTGAAGTTAGCGTAGAGCAAAGTAAGTAGGGACATAAGCGAAAAATTGAAGGTGCCTCGAAGTTGATTTATATTTACATAATTTTCATGATGGAGTATTTTTTCGATGTCGAAGCTCTGGTCGCACGCACCATCAGCTATATTTTAGCATCCCCTCTAATTGTGAAGGTATCGAGAATCCAGGAACCTTTGGTGGATTTGAGTTGGGGTTAGTTCCTTGGTAATATATTACATTTCTACATTATTATAAGAAATACGTAATGTTACTTTATAACATAATATTATCTATGACGATAATATTATTCTAGCAATAAGTTTAAGGTAGTGTGCAATAGCTTTGTTTCACCAACATAATTAATCGAATGAGCATTTATTATACCGTACTCGTCAGCACTGGTTAAAATATAAAGAAAAGGGACTGAGTGAGAATTGGACCGTTGGAAATTATGGAAGTTTCTCAAGATAATAGGTGTGTATCGTAATGTATCATTCTATTTATTTTCATCTTTTTCGTTTTATTGTGAATGTGCCATAATTTCTCTTTCATCGATTAATGATAAGAAAGCCATTATATAGCGGAGTCAAAGGTTTTTTTAGTTATTACATTTCAGTTTTCTTCAAATTGGGCACTTGCTGCATAACGGGGAGAAACGGATATCTGCATTAATATGAGATTCCGACGTCTGCGATTAAATGCTTGGATGGTTAAAACCCAAATTACTGTTAGTGTGTCAAATTTATTATCACATCAGTCGAATCGCGGCGACACAGGTAATCCTTATAACTCCTCATTCCTAGCGTGCGCTGTCCTGGATTCGGGTTGAGTGTCAACCCGCGAAATTAATGCAGAATGGGGTTTACTTAGTTTATTCATTTTCAGCCATTATTGAGCACAGGGTTTGAAAAGTCTTGTCATCTTAATCACAATATTCATTTTGGATCGTACGCCAAAATAAAGGAACTAATAACAAAGCTAATAGATTAAGAATAAGTTAGTGCAGAGTAAAATAATTACTTTGGGTAGACAGAAGACGTTTCAATTTGGAAAACGAGCTTAGAAACTCTTATTATTAATACTTATTATTTCTGTTTTATCCGGTAGAATTCTGCTAATAATTGCGATATGGCTCCTCAATGAAATAAGGAAAATGTTTTAGTGATTACCTAGAAGTTGCGTAAGGAAAAATCCCACCAGGACCGGGAATCGAACCACGGACCTTTGGCTTGCTGGACCAATTCGCAGACCACCACGTTATCCAGGATTCCTGATTCCTAAGCAAATTTTGAGAGGATGTTTTTTAAACGTTTACCCATGAAAAATTACATGTAAGTGTTCAAAGTTGACACAGACGTATATGCCTAATTACTTCACTTTTCATCCTATCAGACAGATTTTTCCATTCGCTGGTGGATGAATGTGAAAATGAAAATAAATGCATCGTACTTAATTTTCGAAATTTATTTAAAACTCCTCTTTAGCTACGGAATGTATGCTATTGATATCCAAATGATTAATTCACCTTAGAGCTGGCGACGGTTTCATTACTATGTTGACTGTGATAGATTAATTTTTATTACATTAGGGTGTTATAATTAATTGAGTGGCTTTGCTAATTATAGTACATGAATTAGAATATTATATCTACGTTACTTATAAACATATTGCTATTGTGAGTTCTCTAGAAATCAATTATTTATGCATTGGAGGTGAGTCAGCTTTGTCTCTCCTCATCCCTTCTATCCCTCCGATTAAAAACATATCACTCGAGGCTTGTGGTCGCTTCCATATAGTGCCCTAATATGCATTCATTAAGTAAGGAATATCCACCTTTGTATTTCGGTAATAAATAGTGAATAAAAATAACCGTCATCGAATATTTATGCACATACGTTTTCATTATATTACCGTGGCGGATTATTTCATGGCCGCGGTAAATAAAAACTTAGCTTTTAGCTAAAAAAAATAGCTTTTTGAAATAGGCCAGCCTTTTTTTAAAGTTTTACTGTGAATTCATCGAATATAGGCTTTTCGTGGGGTTTCGTGGGTTTCGCAAGATATAGGTGCTTAGATAATTTTGTCGAATTGTAATATTCACTGTCATGGATCCAAAAATGTTTATATATTCTATTTTTTTGCAGGTACACTCCACAAATTTATGGTTTGTTTATTATTTGATCATTGATTATTTTAAGGTATGGTGGTTCTCAAATGAAAGACTTAAAATTTGTATTTTCTCCTAGGTCCATAAGCAAACACACTAATTGGGTCACCATCATAAAAACGTTAGTTATCAAGAGAAACCTCAAATGAGCGTTGACATGATCAAACTGCGAGTAAAATGTACACGTAGTGGACAAGTTTGTGCAGGTGAGGGGAATTAATAGAATTTTTCATTATTTAAATGGGAATTGTTTTTACAGTGGTAATAGTTTTTCCTTATAGAAAGGAGTTATTTTTTAAAACCAGTATTCCATGACATGGGCGCCTATACCAACATGCCCCAAGGGTACTCATGCTTTATTTAAATTTCTCGAAGAAAAATTGTGCATGTTAGTAAAAGTGCGGCTTTAATTTTCCCATCAGGCGCTAATGTTTTATTTCTTCGTTTCGTCCTCCTTTGAAGAACAAATGTCTTTGCTGGAAACAATTTCCATCTTTAGCAGCTCGTGCTATATCACTGCGATAGACCTCATTGAGTAAGAATGGAATCTTTTAGTTGGTGTTACATTTATGCGGAAAACATTCAAGTCTGCAAAATACACATCGAATGATAAATATGACCTGAGAAACCTTTCAAGGAAAGTACGTCGGCAGGATAGACTTAGTATATGAGAGCCAGCTGTTATCGAAGCTTCTTCAATGGCATGGATGATAGAGGTAGTGGAACGGTCTGAGGTTTTCATTTCTTTGCTGCATTCATTCATTGTGATCGTCCTTCGTTTCTCCCATCAGAATGCCGCTAGTAATTTGGAAAAGAAATCAGTTTTCCGTATGATGGGCCGTTTTTATCGAGGCATATCGGATGTAACTGGATAAGAAGCAACCTGTATTGTATTTTTCTACTCTCCGTACTGTTGAAGATACACGAGTATAATCTCCACACAAAAAATAAAGGCGAACGCTGAAATCAATGGTGGTTGGTGAAAAAACCCGAGTGAGTTGAGTCCATTTCAGCGTTTTCGTGACCAGTTACGACAAAAGACCTTGGTGGTTGCATAATTTTAATATTTTACCTTGAATTAAAAATTCATGACAAGTAGAAGAACCCTTGTTGTCCTAGAACAAACTTCCGTGATTACCATAGGGAATAAAAATAAAGCTATTTTAAACTATGCATTCCTATGGATGTGACAGGATATAATTTCGGTACATACAGGAGGGTGGGTTCCTGGAAAAAAAGTAGAATTTTTTCCAATACTAGAAGAAAAAAAATGACCTCGACTTGTTTGTGTTCCAAGTAAAGGTATGTATGTATATGTGTATAGATATGTATATGAACCTCACCCCCAATAGATCTGCAATAGACAGCATTCTGTGCAGGATGAAATTATAAAAAGCGAATGCAATATGCGATCTCATGAAATTATTTTTCCTCCCACAACTCGCTTCAATTGAACATCTTACTTACACAAGCGGGAATGTTTTTCTGTAACATAACTTATATTTATTTTCCTATACTTATTTTAAAAATTATGTTCTTATTTTCTAAGGAAGAATTATTTTCAGAAAGATTTATTGCTCGACAGTTTGGCGTTGGTATATCCAGTACAAATAATAAGGTCTCTCAGGAAGTATTAAAATTGAATTGATGCAAGCTAAAGCAAGGTGCTCGTACATAAAGTGGGATAAACAAACACAACCCTGGAAGTAAATACTGGAACTGAACCTGCTCAAATTTTTTATGAAGAGCGTTCACCACGACTCTGATTCGTGAGATCTTTGACTAGTGAATCTAAAATGAAAAGTAACCAAGGGCATGACCAAAAGTAAAATATGGATTTTGTTTAGCACGACTGAGCTGGACTGGCCATTGTTATTGTGGATTGAAATTGCTGTGCGTCACCTTTTTGTATTGTATTGATGAATCTTGTGAGACATAGCCCTTTGTAATGTTTGAATTCATTCATTTATTGAGGTATTTCTTCTGGTTGCTTGGTAATCAGGTGAGACTACTTTCTAAGTTCGTGGACTACGTACAATTAGGTCAAGTATTCGATAGTGAAAGATGGATGGATAGGAAGGTTATTTTTAGGGAAAGGAGAAAAGGTGGCAGGAAAACATATCAGCCTTATCTCTTATCGAAAGGTGCCTTAGACTTCAAAAATACGTTTGATAGTGTACTTAGGACAAAAAAGTGAGGTTTCAGCGCAAATTAGCGGTGGCACGCATCCCCTTCCTCCTGGCTTAATGAATCATTCCTCTCCCCATGTACAATATTTTTCATATCCTCCCCATAAATGTCCTGAAATCTCAGGTTCCCCCTTCTCCAAAATTATTTTTATGACGCACTTAGCCTCATGATCCCCTTTTGTGGGCACCACTCCAGATTAGGATCAAACTGGAAGGATTGACAACTAATTAGAAAAATCAATGAATTAACTTAAATATTTGACGTAGCGCTATATGTTTGAGAAAACGTTTTGCTAAACAAAGAGGATGACTGCAGAGTGGAGGCGGTGGAGATATGAGTTTGGAGGAGAATTAAAAAATTATCAGAGGATGATGAACTTAAACTTATGAAGCAGTATTTAGAATGATCATTGAAGGGAATCGGTGGCAATATTTCTAAGGAGGCTTTAAGTGTATAGAATTTTTATTTAATGGCATCGGGTTGCTAAAGACTACAGTATATTGGAATAGGAATTACCCTAGTAGACACTATTCGACCGTGCCGCTTAGTTCACAAAATGATGCCTTCTCTTAATTTTAGTAGGATGAAAATTAAATGGGTAGCCCAGGAATATATCTAATGTGAGAAATTTGACCGAACTTCATTTTAGGGCCTATTTTCCCTAATGTACACCTTTCAAAGGCTTTAACCTGCCCACCGTGAAA
This sequence comes from Pyrrhosoma nymphula, assembly GCA_963573305.1. Taxonomy (NCBI): domain Eukaryota; kingdom Metazoa; phylum Arthropoda; class Insecta; order Odonata; family Coenagrionidae; genus Pyrrhosoma; species Pyrrhosoma nymphula. Next base: position 92,406,870 of record OY754329.1, read on the forward strand.
ATTTACGTGTTTTTATTAAAGAATAAGCTAAAGTATTCCCCTTTCCACGATAAATGTTCACTATAACATAAACCCATCGCGTATTCAAATATCGTTCGTTTGAAAGGGAAGCCTGGTTCATAAGTGCGTGAGTCCTAAGTCTTGAGTCTGTATTTGAACTTAATTTATACTGGTATTAATTACTGATTTTATAGAAATTGAAATTGTGCTAGAAGCGATATCTAATGGACTGACTGATTTATGAGCGGATATGGACGGACTGATAAGCTGTGTCCGTCCATTATTCCTATAGCTTATCTCTCCGGTCCTGACAGATAAGCTATGGATATAATGGACGGATTGATTTTCAACCATGGAAGAGTAAAATTTGTCTCACAGAGCTAAAGTGTATCATTAAAAAGACCGTATGTTCCGCGTACGAGTTCACTGGAAAGGCCGCCTTTAGCGTGCACCTAATATATGAATTTTATGTTTCTACTTTATGATTTATACCCGTATTCCTGTTGTAGTTTAAATACTTTCCACTCTTTCCTATTTGATTTAGTTAACATCGAACTAGAAAACATCGCAGGTAGTTTTCGTGACGTAACTACGTTTCCCAAATGTTAGCAATGCTAAACTTGAGTATGAAGATTCTGTAAATGAACTCTCTGCTGTTACTTTTGTGCCTAACATATTGTATTGATTGTATGCCTTACGCCATATTTGGAAGAGGGGAATAATTTCATCGGAAATTATCATGGAGAAGCCAGTTTTTATTCGACGACTCAATATTTTGGACACTTTGCTTTCCTAATTGCAAATAATTATGATATTCAGACATACCAACATCCAAAATATGCGTCGTTTCAATTTAAACATAATTTTGTTACCATAAATCCAATGTATTAATTAAAAATTAGATAATCGTAGTTAATCGTTAGCTCTAATGATATTATTCTTTCACTAACAACAATATTGAAGCTTCAATAAAATAATGCTTCAGATAAATCTTTTACCTAATACATTCAAACACCTTGCCTTACCTACGTGGACACTCAAACCTAAGAAGGTTTTTGGCCTCACCAACAGCTCGCCGCCATCCAACTCGGTCTTGCAGCAGCTCAGGCGCAACATTCAATCTTGCTATGCCCTTCCGCAGTTGGTCTCCCCAACGCAGTCTTGGCCGCCCCAATGGTCTTCTGCCTCGTGGAATATTCTCTGCCTCCATCTTGAGTATAGAGGCCTGTTCCCTCCTCCTCTCATGTCCAGCCCATCTAAGCCTTCTACTCTTAATCTGGGTAATAATGTCAGTCTCTTGGTATAGGTCCCTTAATTCTGTATTGGTCCTTATCCTCTAGGTGCCTTGGTCACATCTGCGAAAACGCTTTTAAAGCTAGCAGGAAAAGTTGGACTTGCAGTCATTGATGAGAAAAGCAAATATCTAGTGGTAGGCAGGGATGCGGATGTATTCACAAATTCCCTGAAAATAGACTATACTTTCCAATGGTGCCAAGATTTCAAATATTTAGGGGTCACAATTGATGAGAGCAATAATGAAGAAACTTAAATCAAGCTCAGAATTCTGCAAGGAAATAGATGTTGCTGGGCCCTCCAAAAACTAATGAAGAGCAGGATTCTATCAAAAGAAGCCAAAATAAGACTACAAGAGTATAATATTACCTGTGGTCATATATGGGTTTGAAATTTGGACATTAAGCAAAAATCAGAAAAGAAATTATTTGCGTTTGGAAATAAAAACCTACGAGCTATTTTTGGCCCAATATGTGACATGTTCAAATAAACAAAACTAATTGTTTTAACACTAAAAAGTAGATCGCCGCGAATGCGCTTAAGGTGGCGTACCTCGGTGAAGTGTGATACTACATTTCACCGTCGAGATTAGGGTAAATGTTCGAAAAAGTATGTTGAAACCTGTTGGTGTAGGAGGTTTATGGTGAACAATTTCTGTGACATGGGCATGAGTTACTTTCGTGCTAAAGGGCCGTTATCTTTGGTGTGTTGTTGGATTCATAACAATTTATTGCTTATTCATTATGAAAAGTCATTACATCCGTTCAGTAAAAACCTAGCCAAGGTGTTCATAAGTCTCAGTAATAACCGACCTAATATTGAAAATATTTTCCCTGAAATCACCGGCCGTTTTTCTTGAATGCTAGTAGACCTGTAGCGACGATCTTTGGGAATACCAATGTCAAGAAAGATAGTGCCTAAGGTGCTCGTAGCTCACCACATTGGGGCCATTTAGATCGGTGTGGGCTTACTTCCAAGCAAGGAATCGGTTAGACTTGTCGCACAAGTTTTTAGGATTGCTATAAAAATATTTTGATTTATGCAGAAGAAAAAGTGGTAGTAATTCTTAAGTGGAGGGTCGACGAGAGTCCATATGTTGATGCTTCCCTACCCTCCCAGATGGTGGGCTCAAGATGTATCCAGATGGGATGATTCTTTTGAATAGCCCGTAGTTATATCCATAACCCAAATTATAGGGAAGAGATGGATCTAAAAGGAGGAATGATAGGAATGGAAAGGGCTATTCCTAACAAAAATCGTCTGGTCGATCGATTTAAGCGATATCTTATTATTGCATTGATTTCGTGGCATGGTTGAGGGACTTTAGGGAAGAGTACGTATTCGATGTTGTGAAGGCAGTAAAAGTATTATACTGATAATTTGTCGATAGATATCGCCAAATTGGCGTAATTTTCTGTCCTTTACTTTGTATCATTATTTTCAAGATTGTGTTTTCTTCCTTCGTTCCCTCAAGGTTTCTTCCTTCGTGTTTTGAAACTGAGAATATTTGATGGGCATGGAAGGAGAAGGACGGGATATACATTTGTTCAGTAAAAAAGGAAAGAGAAAATATGAAGAGCTTAACTTAAGAAATGATGTCGGGAGAACGAAATGCAATGTAGAAAGAAATGACTTAAGGATACGGCGTTGCGTCTTGAGTAAAGGTTTGTCAACGCTTGTCCTGTCGGTAGACTATCATTGTTATTGGAGTTCTCGTTTTTTATTCATTTCATGTCATTTTATGCTACATGTTGTATTTTTGTCCAATTTCTCCGTTAAGTATCATGAAGTGACGTGGTTTGAAAATGATGCGGGATCAAAGGCAATTTTTTCGTATTTCCTTCGCTAAAAATCAAGCTGATTAAGATAGGGCAACCGTATCTCCTGAAATGCACGTTGTCGCTGTTGTTTCCGATTCTGCTCGTTTTTTGACTCTACGATTTTCTTCTGAGGAGTAATAGCTGTTTTTTTATTTATCTTTTTCTAATCCAGTGTGTGTAGGAAGTGAACAATTTTTAATTTTAACATAGTCAACCTGCAAAGCATATTCATGTGCATGCTTAATAAACATATATACGTAAGTATATGAATATCCTCTTTAGGTATTTTGTGAAAAAGTTGTTTAATATTGAACATAATTAATCTGCATCTATAATCAACATATTTTAAGTAAATTTCTACGAGTTTTTACGTATTTGAAGACTTGCCATCATTTTCGTGCAGGGTAATGTTATGCGGTAAACTTACTTGGGCATTTACGACCGAGAAAATGTGACTACGAAGTTGTCACACTGGCAATCTGCCTTTTCATTAACGACGGTTGTGAACTGGAATTGAAAGTGTTTGGAACGTGATTGTTTATTTAAAACGGATTTACCCTTAATCTTCCCGCCCCTCCTGTTGTGGTTATGGACATATTTTGAGTGTTGTGTCTCTGTGTGTGGCTGTGCTCAGGTGTAAATTTAGAGAGCAATTCCATATCTGTAGCAAATGTCATAGGTAGCGTATTGATCGGAATTCAGTTCAGCCAGTGTTTTAGGAATGGTTCAATTATTTCTATTTCGTTATGAGAATATTGCAGTTATTTCTATAGCTAAAAAGTCTTTTTGACCTCATGCGTCACTCTCGTGTCCTCTGTTTTTCTTGTTTTTTTTTATTAAAGTGTGTTGGACTTCCAATTGATTTAAAATGTCAATTATATTCATATGGGTGTACCTTTGTATTCATATACTTACATTTTTACGATTATTTCGTGATTGGTACGGAATCAGAATGCTCTGATGTGCTGTCATCTATCGAGTACTCTTCGATCCTTGCTAAGTGGATAATCATGGTGGCGGAGTTCAAAGCACATACTAATTCTACAATTCAGAATCCCATTGTTATTTAGATTTATATATTTATTTTGATAGACATATCATGAAAATAGCTTGTTTGGTTAGTATTTTCTTCGAATTACGGTGAAATTTATTCCTTCCTCGAGTATGATATGTACTTCCTTATGCTCTTTCATTAATTGGAACACTCCTGGGTGATCACAATGTTTGATTTGGTGGGAAATTCATGTCACGTCTTTTTCAATTTTCATTAGTTTTAAAGAAGTAATATGGACGCTATTCCCGGCTCTTAAGAGACGGGCGTTTTATATCCCTTGTGAATTCAATTTATTTTTACTAGCTTTTTCATAAATATTTCCTCCATTTCAAAATTTAATACTTCATTGCTCCCATTTGTTTCAATTCTCAGTACACCGCGTTTTTCATCAGAACGAGTGAGAGAATCGCTCTTTTAATCTCTGGCATTTTTAAGCTTTTCCTCCAAGGTACTCTAGCAGACCATTAGCAGTGTATGCTTAAAAGATAAAAAAAAAACTAAAAATAAGGATACTGTAACATGAACTGGCGCGAAAACCTTCGACCGATTGAGGTTTGTAGAAGTTAGTGCTGAAGAATTCCAATTTCCTCGATTACCGTACTACGTTTTAATTGCTTTTGTTACGAATTCCAACCTAGCAATTTCCGTTCCAGTTTTCCCGCTGGCATTTCAAATGAATGACCGATGGGGGATATATAAGTTGACCCACCTACCATCAGAATCCATCACCGGAGCTATTCGACGATACACTCACTGCTACGAGGCTAAGGCTTCGCAATGTCTTTTCTACTTCTCCTTCTACTTTGTTTCCCCGTTTAAACGACCCAATTAATTATCGAAGAAAAATATGCTTCCCTTTTTCTCGACTTCATCGTTGATTTTTCCCATGATTGACCAGAAGTTAACCATGGACTAATAAAAATGCATGTGCGGGCATTCTCGCGACCTAGGTCAAAAGTGGTGCGGGGGAAGGGGGGGGGGGGAGATAGGGAGGGGAGGAAGCTTTGCGCACACACTCTTTTCTGCAAGTGGGTAGTTAGTTACTCCCTTTGCCGGCAGCCTCGCGCAGCGTCACCGTCAGCCACGTCGCGCCCTGGTGGCGAACTCCGCAAGCTCCCGGCCGGGGCCTGCGAGGGCTGTGTTCTCCTCCTATCCACTTCTCTTCCTACTGCCCCTGCTGCCCTCCCCACCAACCCCTTAACTTTTTCACCCATCCCCGCGTACGCAGGCTTGAACCTTCAACCCCCTCAACATTCCTCGATTCCCCTCCTTCGCTTGTTACCCCCCATACTCTCTCCATTCTCTCGTTCTCCTCCCTCTCCGAAACCGTCCATACATCCAGTACTCTCCTCCTCCATTTCCCCCTGCCTCCTCGCTCGTTCCCCCTCTCCTCACGCGAACGAACTAACATCACCCCGCCCCCATCGCCCCCCCCCCCCCCCCCGCACACCCGCCTAACGCAGCCCCGGCCTTCAGTGTGGTTCCGGCTGCTACAGGGAAAGCGAGTTCGCCGACGAGTCGAGGAAGAACGCAAGAGCCGGGAGAGAGAGGGAGATAAAAGAGATTCTCTTCTCTTTCGCCCGAAGCCTACGCCCCGTCGACCGGCACTGTGCGCTGCCCACCCCGTGCTACTACTCCCATTTATTTTTTTTCTGTCGAAAATATTTGCTCCGACTCTCTCTCGATTATTTATGTCGTTGCAGTGAGCGCGAGTGATTGCGCCGGATCTCTTGTGTTTGTTTGTTTCTGCTTTACGCGAGCCGTGTCGGCGTCTTCGACGCTTCCTCCTCCGCTGCTGGATTCTGTTACTCAGCGTCTCATCTCTTCACGACTCCCTTGAAAAAAAATCCATCCCGGTGCCTCTCGTTTGTGTCACAACCAAGACCCTTCGAAGAAAGTGGCGAAGGGAGCTTTGAGAGTTTCTTTTAGTTCTTCTTCAATTTGGTTCGCTCCGTGCGCCTTTAGAGCTCTTAGTTGTTACTGGTGTTGCCATCACTACCTCGTCGACTGTATTAGATCCACGCCCCCCCCCCTTTACTGTCCTCCTTCTTCGATGCGTATACCCCTGGTTACGTCGTGATTGTGTCTCCACAATAGTGTGTGTGTTTGCGATAATTTCGTTGGAAGTTTTCCTCTAAAAACCATCGCCCGGTGTACGGTCGTGTTATCCTTCCGGGCCTTCTCGCTTCTCCTCCGGCCTCGCGAGCCGCTGCCGGTGCGGTTCCTTTTAAAACGCGGCCGCGGGCCCCCGTAGATCAAATCCGTCGGTGGGCCCCCCCTACTCCGTCGGGGGCGCTTCGGAGGACGGGGGCCCCCCGCCGGGGTGATGATGAGGGCCTCCCTACCGGTGGTCGCCGACGGAGGAGGCCGCTGTCGCCGGGGCGTCGTGAAGAAGGGTCCCTCCTCACGCCCCCAAGGCGACGCTGCTCCATTCGCCCGCGCTGCGGCCATCTGATCCCCGTCCCGCCGTTGTCCACTTAAGCGCGCGCTGGCGATGGATTTGTGTGGATGAATGAGCAGAGCCAGGAGGAGAAGAGTGTGCAAGGGAGGAGAGAGAATAAGAAGAGGCGACTTTCATAGTGTTTGCGCACATAGCTTACTCGTACACATGCACAGAAAATTACGTACGCAGTTCACCGCGGCCCTATATTGTGTTGTGGGTGGATGAATGAATGAGTGGAACCGGCAGGAGGGTGTGCAAGGAAGGAGAGGAAGAGAAACGTCTTACCTATTGTCCACATAACATACAGCGTACACATATACACTCAAACAAGCACACGCAATCAAACACGAAGTTCACCGCAGCCCTTTAGTGTGTTAGGGGTTGGTCTTTAATTTTGTTCACGTGTGTACATAACGACCCCGTTGAGTGCGACATGATTCCCCCGTGGATCCGGTGGTTCTTCCTCCCTCTTGAGTGGCGGCCGAGAGGCGTGTCATCTTCGTCGGGCGGCAGACGGAGGTCTTCCGCAGGTGCGAGGAGTGCTCCGCTAGCCTTCGCCCTGCTGATGGCGCTCTTGGGTGGACCGCCCGCGGCATCAGCAGACAACTTAGGTAGGTGCGAGATTCCGGAGGATTCCTCTACACGCCTTTCTCTCTCTATCTCTCTCTCTCACGGCGCCCGCCCCCCACTCCATTGCTCCCCTCCTCTTTTGTAATTTGGCGGTGGTGGGGGAGGAGAGCGGGCCTTCTTCTTTGTACCTGACCGCTAGGGCTGACTGGGCAAGCCGCAATCCCGTTTCGACTCCTCTCCAACGCCTTCTCGGAGTGCCAAATCCGCTTTCGGAGAGATGTGTGACGCGAGAGAATCTTTCCCATTAAGTGAGACATCCCCGTGAGATCTGTGAGAATTTTACGGTTTAATCGCCGTGGACATCGTTGCCGACGTTTTTGAGAGTTCACAGGACCACAAAGGTGGCCAGTCACCTCTTGATGAGAGTATCTACTAAGCGTTGTTTCGCTTCTATTATCTTTTTCTTGATTTATAGATGTAAGTTGAGGAGATCTCCACCATTAAATTAGACAATCCCCGTGAGAAATTCACCGTTTCATCAGTTTTGAAGTTTTAAACTGACTGAAGGTGACGAGTATTCTCTGAGTGGACGACCAACCGAGCATTTTAGTCGCTATTGTTTTCTTCTTCGTGATGGAAAGAATTGGCTCGAAGTCAAGTTAAAAGGCGAGTATTTTGTAGACAAGAAGTAGCAAAACAATTAGCAATGTTGGTAACAATTACTAAAACTACGACACAGGGAATTTACCTACTTCAGGACCTTGAATGGAACGTTTTGTAATCGCCACCATCAAGTATGGCATGGCTTGTGAGATCCGTGAAAAGTTTTTCATCGCCGCTGTATGTCATTTGTCGCAGCTATGGACTGGATGGCCGGTCCCCTAAGGATGGAAGGTAAAACGCTACCTCTTTTTTCCTTCGAGGTGAAAAGATCTGAAGCGAGAAAATTTACCACTAAGTAAGACATCCCCTTGAGATCCACTAGAATTTCACAGGTTCATTGCTTTGTCATTCATTTGTCGCAGTTCTTTTTTGAAGAAACTAAAGTTAGTTTGGACCAGATACCCCGACGAAGCTTGTGCCTATTCTCTTCTCATTCGAAATGAAAATATTTGACACCAGAGAATCTTTCCCATTAAGTGAGACATTTCCGTGTGATCTTTCTAGAATTTCACGGCTTCATCACCTTGGTCATTCATTTGTCGCAGTCTTTTAGGCTGAAGGTAGCCGGTCCTCTCTTCAAGCGAGGCCTCCACAAAGCGTGGTCGCTTCTATTCTCTTCTTCTTCCTTCGTGACGGAATATGCGTTTCGACGTCGTTCATAGCCCTCTCTTCTGAGACTCGTCAGCGTCCCAACAATGCTCGTTGTCTCCTCCTTGAATGAAGACGCCAGACAATGAGGCGGACGTCCATTCATCCAAGCACCTCGGATGTGCCGCTACTGTTATCGCTGACGTTGCCTCGGTAAAGATGCCAATCAATCCGTCGTTCGTGATATGACGACGATGCCGTTTATCCAGATTTTATTTTCGGATTTTGAGGTATTCTGGTGCTTGTGCTGTCATGAAGACGCGTCGTTTTTCAGAAGAGTAATATCTGAATTTTAAGATTTTGCGCATTGATTATGCATTTGAAATAATGGATAGTGGTGTCTTTGATGAAGTGAGAGTGTCCTACGCTTCAAGTTCATGCTTTTAGTCAGCATTAAAGCTGTCCTGTAGGCATGTGATTTAATAAATTCCTCTCACAGACTATTTTGGGCGTGCGTGAGAAGGGTAAAATGAAAAAAAAAACTTAATTATATTCCACACTGTTTATGTCATTTTTCCAAGCAGAAGGATTACGCCAGATGAATTTGCAGCCATTATAATCAGTCCGACTGCGATGTAGAAAATGGTCATGTACCTTACCCTCAAATATTTTGCCAGTTCTTTGCTTTTTTTGTGCAACTAACTATTCTGAACCTGCGATTTGACCACGATATTGAGTAACTATGGAAAATTTTGTTCAGCATATTTGCAGGTCATGAGCTCAAATTACTTGAATCAAATTTCATCCGCTCAGTGCTGTGACTTGGAGCGTCTTTGGAATACTGGTTCCATACTAATGGAATTGGATTTGCATTTTTATTTTGTCCGGTGTGCATGAGAGAAAATCTGAAATGTATTTATTTTTAGCTTTTTTTGCGTCCACCAGGTTGTCACGAGATTGGAATTTTTATGAGTGGATGGCGGGCACACGTGAGATGTAAATTTTGTTGGTTTTAGCGAGTCATAGTTCCAGGGTCGATACCGCTGGGGCAGAAATATTTGAAAGTGGCTGAAAAAAAAAATTTTTTGCCTCATCAACCAGGCCAATTCGTGTCCGCGGTGACCAGATGCCTTCCGTTGCGTCATTCGCGCATCCGAGATGTGAGGAGTTACCCTGCGTCCCTGGCCCTCTTCGGTTGGGAGATTTTGTCGCTAAGAAATAGTAATATCGTAGCCTTTAGGATTGGGCACACTGCCCTCACTCATTCGTTCAATTACTGTGGATCTGAACTCAAAATTGAGCAATTTTTTTTTAATTTCCTACCACGGTAATATCCGTAGGAGGATAAGTATTATCGGAGGCATCGGAGAAGAATCTGGGGACAATCGCAGTAGGGTAAAAGGCTCTGGACTTTTTTGTGGAAGCAGAATTTTTTTATTTAATAAAAATGAATTAATGCACGCAAGGTTTTATGCTAGTTTATTTTGATGTGCTCATTGTAAATCTCCTATCGCCAGCTTGTAAAATGTGAGACAAGAGAACATTTGCTGAAAGATTCATCATCAGCAGTCACATATCCTAAGATTGGTTTACCGCAGCTCTCTATATCATGCTCTGTACAGCTAACCGATTTGTTCCCGCGTGTTTTCTTATTTCATCCTTAATCAATATTTTACTCGGATGTATTACATCCTTGATGTTCCTCGGTAATTTTTCCCATTCATTTCCTCTATCATTACCATTTTAAGAAAGCTTTCATTTATCAAGGCGTATTTACACGATGCATTTACCGGCGTGAGTACATGCGCTAGCACATTCAAGAACACATTCACGGAATTATAACGGTATATTTTCTGGACATACAATCACGCATTGAGGAAATTTGTTGTGTTTACCTAATGAATTTTTGAAGGGACATGCATGAGCCCACGTGGGTTCGTGTAAACAGGCCATCAGATCGTGCCCGATGTGTTTCCTCTCCTCTATTTCGCATGTTTTTAAATAAAACATGAAAGATGACCAATGGTGTGGTGCAAATGACCGCGGATGTAGCCATCTCTAAAAATCCCAAACCTGCCTTCCTCTTGTTCCATTAATTCCCGAAATGAAAACGCAAAATTCTTCGCCACAAATCTTCGATATTGGTCTCCTTTTGCCTGTTAGCAGATTTAAAAAATTTAATTAAAGGTGTTCAGAAATTTTCCCCAGACAGTGAATTTAATATTGGCTCAATTTTTCGTGTGTTTGCTTGGTGACTTTCTTTGAAATTTTGCATTTTCCTAAATGAAATAATTAACATATTTAGTGGACGCAGAAATATTTTCCTGCGTGTATGTATTTTTTTGAGATAGTTTGTTCCACGATCAGCAGCAGCTAGTTGGAAGGTTTTTCGTTCATCCTGAAGAAATTCAAGCAGGAATTGAAGTCCTCAAGCCATTGACTGCACCTTGAAATCATTTTTACTCCTCACTCCTTTACTTCGGAGTCTTTCCCCCTCCGCTGTTCCGTTTATTATTTTAGTAGGCCGCCCTCGCCATTTAGAGAGCTTTTAAAACTCCATTAATTGGAAATTTCCGGTGATCTGTTTTGGTAATCTATTTGCTGCTTAGATATAGTCTTACTTTGAACAGTGCAGCGCATAGATGGAATATTTGGAATATACCGTAAAAGTCGGGACAAATTAGAGTGCCATTTCTGTCGCAGTAATTATTCCTGTGCATAAAAGGCTTTTCGGGATATTCAATCATATATGTAGAAATTGTACATTCTTAGTTCAACTGGATAACGATGAGCAGGACAAAAAGTGGAGCAAGCGGAACACAGGTCGCGTGCAATGGAGTACAAGGCCATGGATGACTGAGGGATGGATAGACAGTAGTAAAAATAAGATGCCGGGGCATTTCATCATCATTTGATTTTTTACCATACGATTGGTCTATAGTCAGCTTCACTCACCCATTTTTCCATATCCCATGTTAGCTCCTTTTTCCTTTGCGTTATTCTTCTCTCCCAGCCACCCCTTTTTCGGTGGGACCTAGCCTCTTATATCTCAGTCAAAAATATGTTTATCACATACATTCTATCTCTTGGTGTGCCCAATACACAGTTTACTTTCTTTGAACTCGTTGTCCCAAGTATTATCTTCTTCGACTCTTTGATTCCTCCTCATTTTTCAATTTTTCCGTTCTGTAGATATTCAACCTCCAAACAGTAAGTTTTGAATGCATTTTTTTATCACTTTTTCAGAAATCTTTTCTTCTGATTCTAAGTGTGCCGCAGCCCCCACGATTGTTTTCGTACCCTTCCCGTCACCTTTATTAGTTATCAGCAGTCATTAATCAGATATTGGTTTGCTACAGGTCTTCTCTATTCTTTAAGTTAGCCTCTTTATTCATTCATCAGTTATCATTTCTCATCTCTTTTTAATCTTCTCTTTTCTGCTGATTTTAATGCTGTTGAGTCCAAGCATAACTTTCATACATCATCGTACACCATTTATTACTTCCTTTCCCTCGGCGCTTCAACATGGGGTGAGCTTTGGACTTCTGCACAATCTGCATCCACTACTCTCTATTGTCCATCGTCCTCCTCCTGCATTCCACTTTCATCCTCTCTAGATATTTATATAATTGCGTTCCTATTTCTTTGCTGGAGTCTTTAACCATTTAATCCATCCCCTTTACGAGACTTATTATCAGGTTCCTGAGCAATTATTCTTTTTCTACGGGGTAGGGTTGTTAGCCCCATGCCCAAACCCCAACCTGGAAGACCAGGGCGTCTCTCATTGTCTGGACTATCACCTTGGACCTGTCCGGCTTGGGTGGCCCTACCAGGAGCGTAACCTCCCGCCGGCATAGCCCACAGGATCCCTTAGCCACACAAGCCCACTGATCGCTTCAAGATGGAGATGCTATCATGGGGGATCCTGCACCATGCGTTATTATCTTCTTTCTTGTCTCTAAACAATGTATGGCACATAAGACCGGGGCTGTCGAGGCGACTGGAGCCACAAGCTCACCTACTTATTCGTGCGTCTGAATTCTTCAATCAACCTTATCTCATATATGCCATCATTTTCAATCAGGGACAAAGGAAGCATTGCCGTATAAAGATTAATCATCGTCATTCATCAATCCGCAGAGTATATAACTGTTGCTCTCTGCTCAATTGTTCTTTCAGTCATCCGCTGTATTACTCATCATCATCATCGGTAGTTATCAATCCGAAATTGGTTTGCTGCAGCTCTCCAATCCACTCTCATCTCCGCCAACCGCTTCATTCCTACATATTTATTCACTTTGACGTCCTTCATAGTTTACCCTATTTATTCCATTCTTGGTCTTCCTATGTCTAATTCCTACCATTCATTTCTCCTTTCAATATTGTTTTAAATAGGTTTTAGTGTCGTAAAATGTGCCCAATAAGTTTGTCGCTTTATAACTATGTCATTCCGTAATTTAACAAATACCGTAAATAACTTAATATCCATCCTCTACTCCATGACTCCATCCTCGGTATTCATTGATATTTCTTGCCATTCATTTATCTTGTTTCGGGAGGCTATTATATCTAAGGATGTGCCCGATAAGTTCATATATTTTATTTTGAGTTTTTATGTAAAATATTAAGATGTTTTTTTGCGGTGCAATGGACCGCGGTGGGCTGCGTATCTTTAAAACCTAAACTTACGCGTGAAACTTAACCTTTCTGCTGTGACGTTCGGATATATCCGAATGTATATTTTCATTCGCTGGATGCGGAGTTTGATTTTACCCCACTATATTAAAAAAACATTTCCTATCTTCTGCGAAGATCAAGATATCCACAGTACACGTATTTTGGAAAATTTATTCCCATACAAAAACTTATTACATTTTACCATCACTCTTCAAAAGAACACTCATTCTTACTATTCAGTGCTTTAACTAATGGAAGTTTTAACTTTTTTACTTTGATTGGATATTGGTGCTTAATGAGAATAAACCTGAAATTAGTTTTTCACAGCGAAAGGTTTAAGACCCAAAGTGAGGACAACGTAAATTTCGTTGCTACACTACTTTGCTCTCTAAGGGGGTTCACTTAAAGTCAATGGAATAAGTTCATTCAAGTATTCTACCAGCTGATTGGTAGGTTCTTGGACAGTCCCCATTCTGCATCCCAACCTCATACACATTGTCTCGCTTTCCCTCCTAAGGATGGCCCGCAATTAGATCCCTCTTCAATTCTTCATATCTTCTACTTCCTCTTATTTCGTCCAGAATTCCTATCCTCTTCCTTCCTCTTCTACGCTTCCCCAGTGTTCTCCCCTCTATCACTCTCTTCAACATGCACTCTCCTCTCAAAACCTCCTCCATCCATCTCTTCTGCCTTCTCCGAACCTCTGCCACAAGCTTCCTCTCCTCTCCAACCATATCCAATACCTCCTCGTTCACCTTCTTCGCCACCCTACTCACCTTCTCCATCCTTCTCCAAACCCACATCTCAAAAACCTCAAGTCTACGTACACCCTCCATTCGCAATGACCAAGTTTCCGACCCATATTGTGCCACGCTCCATATTGATGTTTTCACCAGCCTCTTCTTTAAGTCTCTTATCGGACCCCCCCCCTCACCAATTCTCTTCTCTTCGAAAATGCTTCTTTAGCGAGCGCAATTCTGCATCTGATGTCCTTACCACTAAACCCATTCTCCTCCAAAATACTACCTAGATACGTAAACTGCTCGGCCTGCTCTATCATCTGCCCTCCCACCCTTATATTCAGCCCCGCCTTCTTACTTCTAGAAAATCTCATTACTTTCGTTTTCTTGTGGTTGATCTTCATCCCATACTTTTCGCACTGCACCTCTAACGCATTCACCATTGACTGTAAACCCTTTGCAGACTGACTAACCAATGCTTGATCATCTTCAAATCTCACTGATTTTATCAGCTCCCCTCCTACCTTTATTCCTACCTCCTCCTCCCCCCATGCCTCCCTTACCATTTCTTCTGAATACACGTTAAAAAGCAACGGCGATAGTGGGCACCCCTGCCGCACTCCCCGTCCTATCGTGGCCCATCCAGATTCTCCATTGGCTACCCTAACCTGCGCCGTCTGGTTCATATACAAATTCCGAATCAGACACCTGTCTCTCCAATCGACCCCTAATTTCTTCAACACTCCCATTAATTTCGTTCATTCCACCCTGTTTTTAACGCCTTCTCGAAATCTACGAAGCATGCAAAAACATCCTGCCTATACTCGAGGTTTCTTTCTACTAGCTTCCTCATCACCACCATTGCGTCTCGCGTTCCCGTCCCTATCCTAAACCCGAGCTAGTCGTCACCCATGTATTCATTTGCCTTCTTCTCTAGCCTTCTGTTTATTATTCTCAGAACTATTTTGGCCACGTGGTATATTAAGCTTATTGTTCTATAGTCTTAGCACGTTTTTGCCTTACTCTTCTTTGGTACAGTCTTCGCAAAGTCTCTCGGCCACACTCCATCCTCATAAATCCTACGAATGAGCGCAAAAAGTTTGACTCTTCCGTTCTTCCCCATGCTCTTTAAAAATTCTGCAGGTTTATCATCTATTCCCACCGCCTTATTCCTTTTCATGTCTCGTAGAGCTCTTTCGATTTCACTATCTTGGATATCTGGTCCGATGCCATCTCTGTCGATATCTTCCCTTGCTATATCTAACCTAATGTGCCTTATTTCTTTACCATACAGTCCATTTCAAATAAAACAACATTGGTAAAATTTCCACAAAGTATATTATAAACCAGAGTTAGAATACACTACCGACCAAGTTTTTCGGCACGTAATGCCATTATCAAGGTCTTTTATGCCGTTTTCAAGGTCGTAATGCCATTATCAAGATCATTTTACCATTTTTTTAAATTCGAAATGGACATCAAGTATTGGCACAAATTTAAGCCTGATACGCTTTTATATTTACCATAAGCTCTTCAACATACTCCTTCCACCTCCCCTGGATCTTTTTCCGTTCTACGATCACCTTTCGCGTCTTGTCAAATGTGGAAATTTTTGCCACGCTATGACTGCAGACACGTTGATTTCATAAGAATGCGTGTTACCTGCCGGCAGTAGATTTCTTGTTTCAAATGTTGCTTCGTTTACTTAACTGCACAAAAGAATATCACACGCTTACATTTTCCGATCATTGGGACCGTTGGAGTTTGGTCGAAATCGTGGTGCAGTTATGGTGCCTACTTCTACTTATGCTGTTGACTATAAGTATACCTACCTATATACACTCACACGAGTTTTGAATATTTCGGTGGATCTCCGCCTCCTTCTCCAGCGATAGGTAAGACAGATTTTCCTTTTTAGTCACACTAGTGACGTTATTTGTACGTACTGCGTTATTTTATTTGTACGTACTGCGTTATTTGTACGTACTGCGGAAAGGGGTCTTGGCGATCGTGATCACTCCTGTCTCTCAGCCCCGTCCGGCAAAGCCGCTCGGCGTTGCGGCGGTGTCTGAATGCAGCAAAGGAGCTGCGAAGGGAGAAAGGGGGGGGGGGGAGAGGATGCTCAGTACACGTCGTTCTTAATTCCACTTCAAATCGGTCGTGTTAAGTCATCGGCTATCGGGTTCTATTAATCTTCAAGCCCGGTTGCGTTGCGTTTTCCGGGTCTCGTACCTCCCATCCTAATCACGATGAGGTTGGGCCGTGGGATTTAGATCGATAAAATGGCCTGTGGAGCTCCATCTCTTGTTCTCTTCTAGCTATCTCCCTTTTCTCTCTCCGTTCTTCAATCTGACAAAACATGGACCATGGAATGCTATGCCATTCCGAGTGCCAGATTTTGTCGTGCGCCGCGTTTGGAGGTAAATAGATCTTCGGGAAAAAGATTGCTGCCTCGTGTCCGCGGCGTCAACGACCAGTTCGGCGGGGAGGTGGAAGAGGAGGCACGTTGGTTGGCCCCATGATACAGCGCGCGGCGCTATACCTGAACCCACCCACCTCGAGCGCGTGTCATCCTCCAAGAACCTTCTTCCTCGTCTCTCTCCCCTACACGTAGCGCCCGTTTTCTCTGTCGCAACCCCAGCTGGCGATTGATGGAAAAGTTTCGGTGAAGTATGGCTCGACGCGTGGGAAAGGGTTGGCAAGCGGATTCTCTCTCTATACCCTCCTCCCACTCTTATTTTTTTCGTCTTTCTCTCTGCCCGTAATGGACGGTACCGTTAGAGGGTAGTGGAGGTGGAGGTGGAGGAACTAACTACAATCATCTCCCATAGTCCCCACACCCTCTCTCCTCCTTCTCCATCTACGTCCAACGGAAAAAATACACCTCCTCACGACTCTCTTTATCGCGGTCCAATTATGCATGCTGAAAGAGTGTGCGTGCTATTTTTTTATTGGTTTTTTTCTGTATTCAGATACCGTAAACGTCTTTAAGTTTTTTGACCGGAGGAGTAAAGCTTTTAATTCTCGCGTGCATCAAACATCTTGCGTCCGCTCGAGTAATATGAAAGATTTCATTTTTTTTACATTTCAAGATCGAGTGAAACATTCAACAGAATGGTTTACGCCAAAGTTTTTTTTACGATTTAATCGTGATCTTGATTTTTTTAATCATTACTACTTCTTTCCGGGAGACGTTTCCTGTGTCCCATGTTTAAGTCATGTAAGGTTTTCATCAGATCTTTATTAAACGTAAATACTTCGGAATTGGTATCGCGTAATTTGAGTATCCTGTGGGAATAGAATGTTAATGCAAAGAAGCGTCGTGCGCATAGTGAAAATGCGTCTCAGTGGCGGGTGTGCATATTTAGCGTTGGATCAAAGACTATAAACCGTTCTTAATGGCTAGTGAAATGATGTAGTTTAGTGAACCTACGCCTTCAGCAGATCTTTAGCCTCGTAAATTGTAAGAGATTGTCTTCTTCTAGCTCTTATTTTATGCACTCCTCGGGTAATCTTTGCCGGCTTTGGGAAACCTCTGCGTTAAAATCGCCTAGTAATGGGTCGAGTTATCATTGCTGGAGTTTCTCGGGTTTCCGTTATTTGAAGAAAGGGTAGAACTGAATCCTCCCCCACGCTTACAGCATTGGCTTCGGTTCCCGTTCTTTTTCATCCCACATTAGGCTACAATCGATTGGTGACCAGAGACCGCGGTTTATCATGGAAGAGTATTTCGCGTGATGTATGGTGTGAGCAGGATGGAGTAGAAAGAGTTACAAAAAAATTAGCCGTGATATATCTCCTAATCCTTTTAACATATGAGGAGACGTTAATTTTTTTCCGGTCCCTTCGAAATATATCGTGGCTGGAAGGAAAATGTTTTGCCGGCTCTGCGTCTTTTATTTACTCACCGGCTTGAGTCTCGGGAAATATTTATCTTCGTTTTTTTGGCCATAATTCGAGCTAGTTATTTAACTTAGCCTTCGTAATATCCTGCTGGCCGCCTAAGGGGATTTTGGCTGTGAATTTAGGACGCCAGCTATGGAATGCTTGCAATGATTTACATACTGCGGAATGACGGCGATGAAATATGTGAAAAATGCTCCAAAAAAAATCAAACTGGAAATCGAACCACGAACCTTTGGCTGGCTGACTGGCAATTTGAAGAGCAGTGCATCCATCCAGCATCGCCTACGCTGTAAAGAACGGCTAATAAGAGGTTGAGTAGCGTTCAAATTGAAATCTACGTTAGAAATGTGTTTCACTTTTCCTAGATTAACGGCTGGATAGCCAACGTAGATCAATTTCAAAGAATTTCATCGCTGTGTTCGGCAGACATGAAAATCAGCAGTGGTATTTCGAAGTGTGAATTATTTCGTCCCATTCTGATTTTTGTGAGGGAATGAAGTATCCCGGATTCATTATTCTCTCTCACCGAAGGGACGCTAATTTTTATCAGTTGATATACCAGCTGACAGATTGCTATATAATGTATGAATTTCTCGATTTCGCGAGTAAAAGCGCTTGACTGAGATCCCTGCTTTTCTTTAGCTCAGTCTTTTATTTTTTCTGTAAACAGGTGTGTCAAAATTTACTTTTTAAGCAGCTGCTGGACTCTTTCTGTGCTTAATTACAGCTTTTCACCACGGCAGCGGCTTGTCATTCCTAAAATCTGGAATAATTTTTGCCGTGGGTGAATGGAAAATGTCTCATAATTATCAACCTTTGGTAGAAATAAACCGAAGTAGCAGGCGAATTTCTCTCAACTGAAAAATACAGCACGTTTTTATGCTTTCTATGTCGTGGATATTGCCAGTCGGCTTCGTTTGTGGTGTATATTGTGTTCCATTGAAGCCTTACTTTCCGTAAGTCTTAATAAGTTCCATAGAAGACTTTGGTAATTTCCGCAAAATGCAACCCTAGGTAAATTAAACTCTAACCCTAAGGATTGCCTTGAAGAACGGGCTGAGCAACTACATTTAGATCACGAACTCGTTTAACTGTCTAAGGGTAATGTTTGGTCCTAAGCGTGATTTGTTTAGAAGGTTCCTTAATTGCCGCGAGTTGGTCTTGATCTATGAAACTATCATGCGATAAACGGCCACTTGAGCGCAATGCTTCCAGAAGATTTTTGCTATGCCATCTCCCGTGGTTGCTTCAGAATATGCCTTTCTTCCTGAAATGTCATCAAACCCAGGTCTGTAAAATTCACGATGCTAGGTTTATACCTCCGGGGTACCTCCTCTTTATGCTTACCTTTATTTGGAAACTTGGCATTTGTTTATGAACGGTTACTGTACACCCAGAGAAAACCACATTTAACCTTAAATGGAGCTCCCATTAGCTCCATTGGCTTTAGTTTAGCTTTTAGTTAGCTTGATTTTAGCTTTACTGGAGTACCTTTCACCTAACAGCGAAACTTTTGATTTTTTTGACAGTGTAGGTTTCCTTTATTTTCGAAGACCATGAGATTAATTTTGGGCTAGAAAGTTTAAAAATTCCCCAAGATCTTTTCGAGAGACAAAGCGGCATCCATTCACTCATTAGGTTGAAGGCCGCGGCTCCCTGATAAGCTTCTCTTCTTTTTGCGGAGTATTGGTGGTCACCTCAATAGTTTTTAATGAGTTAAAAATTCTCCTTATGAACAAATTCAGTAGATTCAGGCGATAGTGCGTGGAGTTTAAACATGGATTGATAGAAAGAAGCGCTGTTTCACAAAAAATACAAACTTTTATTTCGACTCGAATTTAATACTATAAATTACCATCAGGTTTTATGAGTGACTACTACCTGGTGATGATGTAGTACATCAAAGCCTGAGCCACAGTTAAAAATTCTAATTTTTTGTGAAAAATTGCGTGTCTTTTTATTCATCCATAATCTCCTTTTGAAGTTATAAAAATAACTTTTAATTATCAAATGTCTTCTTTCCTTTCATTTCGAAAACGTATCTATTGAAAACTCAAAATTTCCTTGCACAATTCGTCATTTGTGGTGATTGGCTATGGGGTTAACCACCCTTGATCCAAGAGGGAAAACTCCTCTTCCCGCCATTCCACCCATGGTTTGCGTGTTTTGCCTACGGCTCAAGACTGCAGTGTGTGTTGTGGCCTCGGCCGTTTCGAAGTAATTACGCTTGTGCAGCGATTAAAAATATAAAAGCGGGCGTTATCGCTTCTGATGTGCTCACCTGTTACGCGTAATAGGGCCGAGTTAAAGGAGCAGTGATCGGGGGTAATTTTGACCTCCCATTCCCGCACGCTTTGAAGGGTCAAAATTACGTAGCTGGGACTCCGCTTATAAATTTTTGTGTGCGGAGAAGCTAAACCTTAGGGAACGAATCCCTTCGGACTTTGCAGGGGAAACAGGGAAAAGGGCTGAGGGAAAAATTCAGGACATGTCTGGTCCCTCTCTGTTGGATCTAACGGTTGCTAATGCGGCATTTTTTCAGGGTGTCCGCTATTTTATGCCGCCATTTGTCATGTGATTACGATTTTTATGCCTCTGAAAAAAATGCCATTATTGCCTCGGTGAGCGATATTTCAAACGGAGGACGTATTAAAAAAAGTTGGTTGCGCCAAAATTATTTAACGCTGGACCATTGTTTCGGAATACTCAGGGAAACTCGCCGGAAAATGACTAATTATGGCACCATATCGCCCCAGGTGTGTTATGCATTGCTTATAAAGAGTATGGGAGTAGTTGCTCATTAATTACGAAGGATGCATTATTAGCCTCGCATAAGAGGGCAGGAGGCCATTTGTTAGTCGTCCGTTTTTTTGCGCTCATTTCTCTTTCTGTGGTAGAAGTTTAGGTGATACATGTGTATATCATGCTTCATGAAGAAAACTCAGTAGGGCTTCCGTAAGAGATTCTACGGGTGAACATTTGAGATCGACTTTAGTAGAGTTCATTTTATTTGCTTATAATTAATCACTTTTAGTTGTTAAGTGCTGGATAACGGCCAACAAAACGAATGAAGCGTGGGGAAAAAGGGAGATAGAAACCGAGCTTGTTGTCGGAAGAAATAGGCCATAATGAGGCATGTAGCATTTTTAGCGAAATGTGGATGAACTTACTTATTCCAGTCGGCTCCCCGATAGCCGCGATCTCTCTCGTTTTTGTGTGTTTCAGCTTTTCAGCTCCTATTGCTGATTGAAAGTGCGATTTTGTATTTTGTTCGTTCACAAAAGTGAAATGGAATACTACGCTTTGTGCAAGACATAAAACAATTCTGATTGCATGTGTATGTTTTTTGTTTTTGAATTATTCGTACCGTGTTCTGAAAACTTTAGATGTGACCGAGAGCTTGAATTGGGAGCTGTGGACGAGGTCGTTCTATTCATGCATGAGCCTTTATTTAATGAATCTGCAAGCTTAGATAAAAGTGAGTATGCTTCACTCATACGAATGTCCATCTAACCTTTTTACTATTCAGTGGAAGCGAACACCAACTTGGTGTGTGTATCGACATATGGTGTTCAATATCTTCTCGGTATTCATAACTATAGTATTTATACAGCGAAAAGGACACGCCAATAGACACTTGGATATTGAAAGCACCTTTGAAATTCATTCACAAATATTTAGCAACCATGGTTTGGACCAAATGAAGTAATTTTCAATACACCTTTCCATAGAATGAAACCGGAATCTATTTATTTTTAAATTGTGATTTTGAAGGTGCCTCCGAGCGAGGAGTTGAACAGTAACTGAAGTCGAATCAGCACTTTCGCTTGCGTTGTTTCGTCATGCGTCTTCACTCTCAGGTGGTGCAACTTATATTCATACGCACTCTTTACGCGATTTACGTGCATCATTTTTCCTCATTGTAAAGATTGTTGACAGTCATTCCTTATTTTTGTTAGTTGAAACTGATGTCTAGCTGGCACAGCTGAATCGAATCACGCGTTCACTTCATGCATATCGGACAGATATTCTGGAATGCGATCAAAACTTATTTGGGAACTGAAAGACGTACCAAATATTTCTTATGAATTTTAAGGTTGAATTTTTTAAACTGTAGATACTATGTTTGGAGAAAGCAAAAGTTCGCTGTCACTACTGGCTGAGGGAATTACAACCCTCGAAGGCATAGCCTTGGAAGTGTGCGTGTGAAGATATTGCACCAGCTAAAATACTCTAAGGACACCCTGACAACAGAAGTTATATATCTGGGGGGTTATTTTGTAATCTCACTAAGTGAGAATGCGTCGTATAATGTGGAAAATTACCTCATTTTTCGTAGTTCAACTCCGCCACCCAGGCGGCGTGTCCATCTTTGGCTCTCAAGTGGTAAACTGCCGGTCTATTTATTTGATTCATCCGCTCTTTCGACTCTTGATCCGTATCTTTCGACTCTTGATCCGTTTCATTTGGCTCCGCATTTCAATAGTTCCATGGGGCCTATTCTATAACTTGGGTGACGTTCGCACGTTAGGGATCCGTTCACCTTCGATCGAGCTCAATTTATTCGAGTGATTACCAACGAGCGATTTTATAAGACCGATCGTTCAGCAGAACATCGAACGTTACGGTGTTGTCAGATTTACAGCATAGTTCGCACTTGTCTCTCTTCTACGCATGCGGAATGAGCTGACTTTGGGTGGATTGCACTTGTTTCGAATCATTTTGAAAAATATTGAATAAAATAAACATTACAAGGCCTAAAAATGGAACTTTACTACCTCACGAGTACTATAAACGCTATGTACTGCCCTCAGTGGGTTCTCATTGGATAAAATATTTCCTAATTACTTGTCATTCTATGACTTTTAAGGATTCAAGTGTAATGTCGTCTGCTTCGATTGACATAGACGTCTGCTTAAATAGCCTCTTATATTGCAATTGCTCTCTAATCGTCTTTACTGGATTATGAAAGGCTTTAAAAACTTCAGACGGTTGATCAAAATTTCCAAGCTTCTCATTAGCCAAATTCTAAATGACTTCGGTCTCTTTTCGTTCGTAACATTTTGTAATCCACTGCAAATACAACGTTTTCCCTCAGAAATGAACCTTGTCGTGAACTGAAAGATAAATAACAGACATATAAATAACGAAGACAGAAATTACCATTTTCCACTGGCAGACTAGTGCATTTTTACGAGTGGAAAATTTCAATTTCTGAATTTATTATGTTGAAATTCCACGAAATCACTTTCTTCTTACGTATGTATAAAGTAATTTCCTAAATGTATAAAGTAAGTTTTATGAAGTCTGGCAACAGGTGGAAAGCGCAGCAATTTTACACGATAACGGCTCGATTATAATATAGTTAGGTACTCCGTACTTTAGCACAACGGCCGAGTGTGAATTTCCCAGCTGACAATAACGATGGAAGGGTAATAAAGACACTATGATTGGTGGAGAATCGAAATTTTGTGACAGAGGATGGCATTAAGATTTAAGACTAATTCACGCACGACGTTATATAATGACATACCTTCATCACAAAATTAAAGTTGATATACTTAATAAAATCATAATTAAAGGAGATTTTTGTTCCATGAAAAATAAACTAAAAGCTCTACAACTAAACATAAGAATTAATTACAAAGATTCATATTGCCCTAATGATCCCAAAGGCTTCATTGATAAACTGTTATTAATATTGTGAAATTGTTAATCTCGGCAAAAATATGAAAACGGACAGCTGTAAATCGTCCTATTCATTCCATGGTATATCCATTCCAGAATATGCTATTGGAAGAACGGTCAAGCAGAGGTGAAGAACATTTCAAGGACTCGAAACACGTAGGACTCCGAACACCCAGCAAAACGTTGACTAGATTGGCAATTTTATTGACTGGAAATATGATTAAAACCTGAGCATTAAAAGGGTCTACAAAGCACTGTTGAAAGAACACGAAAAATTCTGAAACGAAATAATTCTTCCAAAAAATATATCTTGTGCGCGTCAGAACAATTGAATATATACGAGAAATTATAATACATATTTCTCCGCTCTAATTTACTGCCGCATTCCCTGTATTTAATATTTAAAAGAAAAACTCCTGCCAGCTTAACATAAAATATTTCAAACATGCCGTTAAAAGGTCTTTTCAAAGAAATCAAATTCAAAGGACGAAACATTAGGCATGCTGTGCAATGATGGCTGACAGAATCACAAACAAGAGGGAGAAACTGCGGTTAAATTGGGAACTAAAAGAATTTTCTGCCATGGAAATTTGATTGATTATGAAATGGGTCCATACTTTGAATTTATGTACAACCAGAGTAAAATAAAAGCATATCTCAAGCTAAAAAATTAACTATCAATAATTAAAAGGTCTCCAGCAGAGATGTTCTTGGAGCTCTAGATTAAAGTATACATCACCTTCTCCCACTAATATAAAACGAATGTCAGAGGAAACTTATTTTGGGAAACCTTCCGTTTATTCAGACCTGTATAGGGTTACGTTTCCACGCGAATGTTTCAGGATACGTCAAGTCCGCCTCCCCTTTTCAGCACTGGTCTTTCCTCGGCTCCTAGATACGCTCAGTCGGCTGGGTGAAGTGTTCAGAAGCCCTCGATTCGTCAAGTTTTTATCCGGGTGATATCTTGGAACAGCATTTGGGGCACCCAACTTTCCCCATTCATTCATTCAAATTGGATTTTCCGGACGAATATTTTTCAGTTAGAGCATCGAGTACTACGTGCACGTATGGAATACTTCTATCACAGAGAAGTGTGTCTTGAAATAAAAATAGCTCAAAACTTTCAGTATGCACAAGCACTCCACTAAAATGGAAAGGGATTAGCAACTACAAACCAAATCGATATCGTCCTATCGATTTTCGCATATTGGCTTCGAAAAACTGATTTAAAAATTTGATCTGTTTCATTTGGCTCCGCATTTCATTAGTTCCATCTCACCTGCCGTTAGGAACGTGAAATGGAACCACCATCGGACCTTGACCGACCGTGAGCCGATCATTTAGAGAGCGATACGGATTTCCCGCCTTCTCGCAAAGAGTCATTGAAAATTTGAGATTACAAAATAACCCCCCAGGTATGCTACCAGTTACACAAGTAGGCTACTCAATTAACTGTTGAATTTGACGGGGTTTTGTCATAACCCATGCCCTACTTTATCGGCCAAGAGATGGCGCGCGGAAACTGTTTCATCCACCATATAGGAGACAAACACAAGTGGAAGAGGAGAGGTAAAGAGGAATACAGGCATACAACAAGTACAGAGGTGAACAGTGCGTTTAAAGGCACGCATAGCCGGAGAAGAAAAGAGCCAATATGGCCAAATATACTCATTCATTCGAAAACCAGACGCTCAAAGGCGCGAATAAATTCATACAATCATAGGAAATGGAAAGGGATAGGAACACGTAAAAGGACGAACACAGGGTTTGGTGGGGAAGATGAAAATGTGTCGAATCCAGAGGACTCTGGGTGAAACCAAAGTCCTCTGGATTGCCGATAATTCACTACAACCCTATGAGGGAGTAGTGTTGAGAACAGCCATCCAGAGGACTCTGGGTGAAACAGTTCCCGCGCGCCATCTCTTGTTCGCTAAAGTTGGGCATGGGTTGTGACTTAAAACCCCGTCAAATTCAACAATTAATTGAGTGGCCTTGCTGGTGTAACTGGTAGCATACCTGGCTGAAAATCTGGAGATCCGGGTTCGAATCCCGGGTAAGGTGAAATTCACGTCATCAGGACATGACGATGACGCCCTAAGCGTCGAAACACGTGTTGTGTAATATCTTACATTGAAATTTAAGTGGACAGTACAACTACTGCAGTTTTATTTAAGTTCTAGTATACAAACTAATATTTAAGATATTAAATTACTCGGATCTGGTCAATCCATTCGTATTATTGTCTACTATTTCGGTTTTACGGAATGCAAAGTGATGTGTTTGTAGAGAGTTTAAATTTGGGAACGATTCTGGGAATGGCGATAATTTATCGTTTTTTTAAGGTTAGGCGAAAATACAAAAATTCCGTCAAAAATGAAGCCGTATTCAACTCTATAGGCCGTTTTACACGGGGCTCGAAATTACACAACTTCAAATTACATGTTTTTCTCAATCGGGCGTGCAATCATTTTCAAATTAGAGCAGGGGCTATTTTGCCATCTCGCATTCATTCATTCGTGCATGCGTTCTTGCAATTCACGGCTTTACACGATCCAATTTGAAATGCACGTACGTACTATGGGGGAAAAAAGTTTCCCAACAAACGGAGCGACGACGCTATCGCTCTCGGGGGAAAATCACTTTCCTTTCTGATGGCATATTATTCTTAGGTCTCGGCCATGACGAGGGAAATTCAAACTCAGTAAGGTGATGGACTGATCGTCCAAATCGCTGATGGATTCCCGGCCGCTCGGCTGCCCCGAACGTGTTTCGCGCTGTCCACGAGAACGGAGGCGCATTAAATAACCGTGTATGCGTTTGAAACTTTCCATTGAACTCTCTCCTTCGGCTCAACCGAAACCGGGCAATGATAAACATTTTTCCTGAGGCAAAACTCGGTAGGTAAGACCTTTAGGCAGCCTATCGCTAAAAGACTCATGGCAGTTGATCGGAAGGTTAGATGGGATGTGGATTTCAATGCATTTGCCTTCGCAGACACTTTATTTCTCTGTGACGACTCTGTGGATATTCACAAAATTACCGAAGTCCAGGTACAAGAGTTAAAAGTCCAGGAGAGAGGGAATTAATCAATGGGATATTTGAGGCAGGGTCAACTGTCCCCCAGATATCGAGGGAAATGGATTGGAATAGAAAGACAGTATACTGACTAATATGCTACATGGAGGTGGATGAGACGATGGCAACACGACAAAGAAGCGGAGACCAAGATGCACCTCTCGAGATTATGTTAGCATCCTAGTGAAAATCCTATTAATATTGACGGGACTGCAGTGATGAAGAGAAAATTAAACTAAAAAGAACCTTTACAGTGAGAAATCGCCTCCATTGCCGGTATCAGAAATTGCAGACCGACAAGAAATCTAGCAATAAACTAAACTAATTAAACGGCTGGGATAGATTTAACTCATTCGTTCTGAGATATGGACCAATTATATTGAAATATCGTTACTTTCACCGATGATTAAACATTATAAGTGTTGAGTATGAACGTTTTTAGCAATACAAAACATGCAATTGTCGGTAAATATAACTTTAGCAATTGATGTTAATCTATAGAACATTTCCTTATTTTGAAAAAAAAATAATTCCTCCTGTTTGACAGGTATCACCCAATAAAGCATAACAAGGAAACATTTATCTGGGCATATATGTCTGCTGTGCCAAGACCGTTATTAAGAACACCACCTCAAATGACGTATGAGAATTACGTCCGATTCCTTCGTATTTTCATCGCTCCCATGCATATACGAAGTAGTACCAAAGGACGAAGTAGTACGTAGTAGTAGGAAAATGTAATATATCCTTCTTACTTACTTTTTTTCTTTTTTACTTGCGTATTTATTAATTCATTAGTATTTTCACATTCACAATTTATTTATTTGCGTAGCCATTGAAAATCTACCACCATACTTGAATGATGCATTGAACATACGTTTGTATTTAACATTTAAAGAGGAAACTCTTTTTCGTGGTGGTGTTCAGTTAAGTAACGTAAGTTATTATGGGAGAGGTGGACACTGGGCGAATCCCAGGACCTTGTCAGAGAGCGAGAGGAGGAGCGAAGCCCAGAAGAAAAAAGAAGTAAAGAGAAAGAATGCACAGGAAACTACGATGAGAAAGAGAGAGGTCAATGATACGTTTCAAATGCATACATGGCTGTCTAATGCGCCTCAATTTGGAAGCCAGCGCGAATAACGCTCGGTAATGCAATCGGCCAGTAATTCGTCACTCGCTTCGACGGTGAGTCCACCACGTTACTGTGTTCGAATTTCCCTCGTCGTTGCCGAAGCCTAAGCCTAGCCCTTACGAATAATATGCCATAAGAGAGGAAGCCGATTTTTCTCCGGAGCCATAGTGGCGGCGCTCCGTTTGTTGGGAAACTTTTTCCCCCATAGTACATCAGATTGTGCAATTACGTGCCCGGTGTAAAACAGGCTTAACGAATGGTTTAAACCAAGAAAAATATTGGGCCCGACCTTTCACCTTATCAATTTTGTAAATTTCCGAAAAATACATTTTGAGAAAACTCGACGAAGAGAAAAGGTTCTGAACGCCAACACCGAAATAAAATATTGTTTTAATAACAAAAGAAGTCGATTAAACACGCCATTTTGCCTCCTTGAGCGTTATTCTCAGGGTAATAAAATCTATAATGCGTTTACATTGAAGTAGTTTCCGATATTCCTGATAGAAAGAAGGTTCATAACTCCTCAAAGGAAGTGGGTGTAACTGTGATGCAATATACAAGGAAGCTGGTCTAAAGAGAGTGAGATAGTAGACTGTGATGCAGCATGCAAGAAAGCTGGTCTAAAGATAGTGACATTCCTTGGAGATTTTCTTGTAGGGATCACGTCGCATTCTATACTGTGTATAGTTGCAGTGACACACTCTCTTGACTATCGATATATTTCCATGAGCATGCTTGTGAAAGAATTATTTTTAAATATACCTCTGTGCAAAAACGCTTTCAAAATGATATCTTTAACGTGTTTCCCATGAATTATTTAAAGCTTTTGTTTAGGAATAATTAGTGAATCTTTTTATTTCGCGGAATGACATGCAAAAATCGCCCGAGGGAGATCTGTGGTCAGAGATTTTTAATATATATGCCAAGACATGGCTTTTTAATGAGTTTTGCGGGAATCATTCATTTTTTTGTGAATAATTCCTGATGCAGATTTAATCACTGCCATTTACGACAAGGTTATTGATTCTGTGGTTTAACTACTTCTTTTTTTACGTTTGGTGAGGATTTTAATCAAATTAACGCAATTATATTTCCTCTTTACTCATATTTTCTACTTCACTCTGGATGCATAGCCTTGAAGTCCAGCTGGAATAAAACCTTATTATGTGCCATAAATATTTACATTTGTTTCGCGTTTCGTGTAATGAATTTTTAACATTTAAGTTTGGAAAGAGGACGCTGGAAACGCAGTCATTTTTGCCATAGGTGTGTTCATAGTTACTCCCAAAATTAAGGAAAGAAGAATAAACCT
This sequence comes from Pyrrhosoma nymphula, assembly GCA_963573305.1. Taxonomy (NCBI): domain Eukaryota; kingdom Metazoa; phylum Arthropoda; class Insecta; order Odonata; family Coenagrionidae; genus Pyrrhosoma; species Pyrrhosoma nymphula. The sequence goes on from OY754329.1 coordinate 92,435,831, forward strand.
CACATCACATGTATTTAACAAAAATATATTGAAAGAAAATTAATTTTTCTCTGAGATAGTCTTATCTCATTTTTTCGTGATTGTGTCACTGGTACCCATTTTGAGTTCTGGTTTTCTACATCTACATAATACCCCGCAAGCCGCCTCAATAGGCGTGTGGCGGGGGGTGTTAGGACACCAGCCGTTTACATATAAAAAGGAAACGCTCTAATGAAATTACGCCTTGAATTAATTAAAGTCCCTTATTGTTCGGGGGGAAAACCAATTCCCATACCTATCCGTTCGGCAAAATATTCTCGATATCTCTCTTAATTTATCGTTTCTGTTGAACCTGGAAATATAGTGGGGTTCTAATATGATGTTCTCCGTGTCGCTCTTAAAGATATCTATTCTTAATTGCTCAAGTAATCTAAGCCTAGCGCGCAGCCTCCGAGTCTCTAGCAGCTCCCAGCCTAATTCGTTTAACATCTGTGTAACGCTGTCAGGACGCCCGTAGCAGTTTTTGACGAATCTCGCAGCTTTCCTTTGTATTTTATTAAGTTCCCGGATTGAGTCTTTCTGCACCGGATCCCATATGCTCGCTGCATATTCAAGGTGTGACCGGACGAGTGCGAAATAGCACCTCTCTTTTACTTTTTCATCTGAAAATCTTTCCAAAATACGCTTGACGAATCCTAGCTTCTTCAGAGCTCTGCCACAAATATTTCTTATATGTCCCAGGTTAGGTTCGAGGTTATCGTAACTCCCAGATACTTCACTTCATCTGTCGCCTTTATGTTAACACCATCCACAGCATATACATGGGGATAGTTGGACGACCTCCGCAAGAAGTGTACCGCCGTGCATTTGCCCAGATTAAGTTCGAGTCCCCACTCTTGGCTCCACACATGAACGTTGTTTAAATCTGACGATAGAATTTCAAAGTCAGAGTGATCACTAATTTCGCGATAGATGACAGAGTCGTCAGCAAATAAACGTATTTTACTGCTAATTCGAGAGCATAGGTCATTTATGTATATAATGAACAAAAGGGGGCCGATTACGGTTCCTTGTGGGACACCTGATGTCACTTTAACTACATCAGAGCTAATTCCGTCAAGAACTACTTTTTGCTTACGATCACTCAGAAAGTCGCGTATCCAGTTTACTACTGTATCGTTCAGTCCGCATGACTGTAATTTGTATAAATGTTTGTTGTGAGGTACCGTGTCGAAATATTTCTTAAAATCTAGGAATAATGCGTCCACTTGTCTTTTCGATTCACCAGATTTGAGAACGTCATGAAGAAAGAGCGCGAGCTGTGTTTCACATGATCTACCTTTCCGAAAGCCGTGCTGACAGCCATGGATGAAGTTACGACTGTCCAGGAACGTCATGATATTGCTAACGACGATATGTTCGAGTATCGTCTGTAGTGTATACACTTTCGAAGTGGGAATTTAACGTGTTAGCTTTGTCAATATTTTCGGTGACAAGTTTGCCATCTTTATCAAATAACGAATCTACGGTTGAAGATTTTCCCTGAAGCTCTCTCGCATATGACCAAAAAGATTTCGGATTTTCTTCGAGTAATTCACCGAGTACTTTTTTCTTGAAATTTCGCAATGCAGTAAACATTGATTTCTTGGTTTTTAAGCGTTGTGCAGCGTAACTTTCTTTTGCTTCAAGTTCCTTTGATTTGTCACTTAACGTAATGGACTTTTTGAACAAGTTGTACATTTTTCTCTGTCTTTTAAGGTCCCTCCTAACATCTTTGTTATACCAGCGAAGTTCTTTACTATCACATTTCAATTTTTTCGGAATATATTCGTTGATTCGCTGGCGTAGAATTTCTAAGAAATATTTCCATGATGCATCTGTGCTTTTATCCTCTGTTTTAGCTACGAAGTCCGTGTACGAATCATTAAGCATCTCGCCAAATTTTATGAAGTTGTATTTATCAAATAAATAAATATTGCGTTTCGGTTTTACAGCAGACTCTACTTCAATTTTTAAGGTTGCAAAAATTACTCTGTGATCACTTATGCCGTCAATAATATCGAGTTGTTTTATCAACTTAGGATGGCTTACTGCAAAAAGGTCTAATATTTTATTTCCTCTCGTAGGCTTGTCAACTACTTGGGCAAGTGGGTGATTAGCAAGTGTGTTGAGTAAGTTCTCGCTGATTTCTCTATTCCTTGAATTCGGTTTACAGTGTAAGAATCCCAATTTATAGATGACAGATAAAAATCTCCCCCATTAATTATTACACTTTTACTGTCTCTCAAAGTAAATGCGGATATTTGATTTTCTAATTGGTAAATTATATCAGCTTCGGAGTTTGGAGGTCTATAAAAAGAGCAAACATGTATACTCCGTTTTCTTTCATTTCGTAGCATAAATGACGCTTGGAACGCATAGATACAAGTAAGTCACGTTATAAAATATAATTTTTCATATTTCGCTTGATTCAAAACTCCCGCTGTGATGGCCTACATAAGCTGGGGAAGCTGTCGTTATTACGTTCATCGTTAACACATGAAATGAACTAAAGTGAAAAAGGGGGGAACTGTTCCCTCTTTGAACTGTTCTATGCACGTTGTTTGTCTTTATTTCTTTCCTAAATTATTTATTGCTTTAATTCCTCTCACCCTCTCACTGGGCAATCTCCTCGCGGTAATTAAACCCGTGAGGGAACCTGCTTTGTAAATCAGGTATGTTGAATCTATTCGCGACTGGAACCGTAATTTAGTTTTTTTTTGTTTTTTTTTCTTTCGCTCTCCGGCATGGCCTCGCCATCGGTCAGCCTGTTGTTAGCGGACGAAGCTCCAGCGGCTTCCTTTCATTGCCCCCAGTTCCCGCCAGCAGCAACGGTTCCTTATTCCCGCAAACCCGTCTTTTTTTCAATTCGTTATAGCTTCTCAAAACATTTTCCCCGGCAATCTTTGACGGCCTGCCATCTCAGTGGGCTCCTGTGTTTCTCCCGCTTATAATGGGGCCTATAGAAAAGCAGTCATGCACATGCTGGCGCGAGTAATCCCTATCAATTCCTCATTACCATATCACGTGTCGCGAGACATTAATATGCCGTTTCGCGCCGTTAAAGCATGTAGTGGGGTGGTCCCTGTGGTATACGGTATATGAATAAATAGTCTCTTGTATTGATCCTTTGGTGGATTGAAATGATTTATTGGTCTGCAATGTGCGGTAATGTTTAGAGAACACCATCAGATGTGGATCTTTGTGTATAATTTCTTCGCTATTATTGCAGACTTGATTTAGAGTAGATGCAGGATCGTGGTTCTTCCTTGGAGAGAAACGTCCATAATAATTGATAGAAGAAGAAATAATGGTAAATGTTTACCCTCGTATTAAAGAAGACCACCACATTTTCAGGAACATTGTTCTGCTCTGTTCATCTTGATAATGGCACTGTATGTTTTACACATAGGCACCATGTACGTACCTTGTAATTGCCATGGCTTTTTCCGTAAATAGAAGAGGAAAGTGACTAGTGTTCTTCATTTCGCTGTGTTGAGCAATAACGTCTTCAGTGTTAACCCGAAACTATGTCTCGATGTTACTTAATAAAAATCCACGGCCACATTCGATAATGAAATTTTGTCTTCACTAAGATATGTTTTGTCTCAGATTGCTAATGCTTGGAACTGTCTTAGTAATTAAGTTTTCGTCAGTGCGATAATGTTTTTATCAGGGAATAGGTGAAATTACATATACACTCGGAATTCATTCTCTCAAGCTAGATTCACTACCCGGGCATTAGCAAAAGGCTTCCACGAATAAATTTTTCATGTGTATAAATTACGCTGACTCGCCCGAGGTAATTATTAAGATTGCTTGAGTACTTATGTCCATTTCCAGTATGAGCGTCAAGTATCACTATAATGAGTGCACTGTTGCTACTTATGTTTTATTCATAAGACTTCGAAGTGCAGTCAATTGATGGAGTTTGCCATGAAATAAAAAAGATACATTAATCAGTATCTCTACATAAAGTGCCGCTATAGTTTTGAATTGTTGGCATTTTTACTGCATTATTAAATAAGGGAGTTATAACTCGCGGGTTTATCACAGTAAGAGAGATGACTGGAACATCGCCAACTCTTGAAGCCAATAAATTTAGCTTTGCGAAATTTATAGCTCCTAGCATAAGGTGAGCTATGTTTGTACTGCTTTCCTCAGTCGAATTTAATCAGCTATTCATCGGATGATTACATCGGATTTGAAAGTGGCAATAAAAGTGGTGGACTTGTACTAATTTGGTATTCGAAGAATTGAGATTCACTTGTGTACCAGGAGGTAAAGGAGAATTTTCTGCTAACGTGGAGCTATTCAATCGATTCGATGCGCATTACTTAAATAATAGAGATATTCTATTCTCTTTCACTATTCTGATGTGTATCACCACTCTACATCACTCTTCGCGCCGGACGTAAGTTTTTTTTTACGAGATCGCCAGCCTTTTTGCGCTGCATATAATTGTAAATTTTCTCGTGCTTTCTGGGCGTTAGTTTCTTTTCCTAGGACTTTTTTCGCTTGCATCAAAAGAAATGAGGTTGGAGTATCGTGGGGGGTTCTGCAACAAATAGTTTTCATAGAATTCGAAAGTCGATTTCTTGAAAGTTGTTGTGCTTAGAGTGCGGTTTGTCATATTATTGTTGTATATTTTTGCCCAAATATATAATACTTGTCAAAAACAAAAACCTGCCAATTTCTACTTTCCTGTCAACGTATCCTGTAGATCACGTGTTGCATGCATTATAAGGTTAAATGCATGCTTTTCTTGCTCTCTGACATGCTTGTGAAAAACGTGTTGTTTAAATCGTGAAGTTACTATGGAAATAAGGGACTGACCCGTATTATTTTGTGTTGCCTGACATTTCTGCTGTAATGGAAGATGAAATGCATAAGTGAGATTAAAATGGCTCTTTGGTCGGCTCCTCGGAGTAAGAATGCTAATCACTTAAAGTAACCTGCATCTTTAGTCCCCTTGTATAGGTTAGGCATGTTAATAGGGAAAGCTGTATTTTTTTACCGACGCGAAGAGATTTGAAGCGAAGAGTGAAATTTCTGACTTGTTTTGAATCTCGCCGTCGTGTCGTGAAGCAAAATTACCTTAAAGCTCATTGTTAGACTTAGCGCCTATCGCACTTCGAATGCATCGGAACACATTCCGCCCCACACAACCCGCATTGCCCATCACCATTTCTTTTATATCGTCTGTATTCCTATCACAACGCCGAGGTAGGTTGATAGGTTATCTTTGCTTCATTTTGCCTTCGCAAGGTGAGGCGAAGGCAGTATCGCGTGTCTTTAAAGAGAAAAAAAAAAGGAAAACATGTTTGGTTGAATTAAATCTCACGAAAAAGGGCATGGAGAATTTTTTAAGCTCCTCCCATCTCGCTCCTCAACCTATCGTCCGCCGCCTATATCTCCCCTATTCTCTTCCTTCAGCCATCCCAGAACACTCTCCTCTTACAGCCATAATTGGTATCACGCGCGGTTGCCCAGATAAGTGTTGAAGGCCGCCATTATGGGTGTTGTATGCACGTTCACGCGCCCCGCGTGCGATTAAATGGTGTTAAAGGAAAAAAAGAAGGAACACATTAAATGTAATTTCGTGGATCTGGCCTTGGGCGGGTGTCGGAAGGGAGGAATTGGACGAAAGGAGGCGTACCCACTTCGCCAACATCTTCAAGGCAGCGACTTTGCTCTCATTATCTCCTCTTTGCCTCTTTCTACGAATTTGTATAAACAATTTATTTTGATGTGCAGTAAAGCCTTTCAGCATAAACGAGGACTTGGGGAACCAACTTAGTGGTACCTTCCCGCGGTTAAATGTGATAAATTGTTAATAAGAACAATATATTCAGGATATTACGGAAAATAGAAACAAATTGTATTATATTTCCGTATTGATTATCCATAATTAAAGCTTATAAAGAATTTTAATCTAATTTGTAATAAATCCTTGCATACTACCATTATTATTTTTATTAATTCGGTGACAAAGGGTTTTGTGTGAGAAGTTGGGAAAAATAAATAATCACTTCCATTATCTCTTCTACCTCTTTATGTAGGAATACCTTTGAACATGTGTTGACATAATAAAAAGGGTAACTATAAAATCAGATTATAGTATTTTTTCAATTAACCTAAAATAAAATTACGCCAATTATTGTGCGAATATTTAAAATTGGTTTAAGGCTATAATCTTAAATATGTGCTCAATTTAAAAGAGTATTATTAAAAAATAAAATTAACGAAGTAGAATATGTTTACTTCTGACGTCGTCGAGACTATTTAAATCCGTCCATGTTTTTCTGTGTAATGTACTTGCATACTTTTTTTTATCTACGCCACGCAATTCTATAAAAGCACTACCGTTAGAGAGAAGTGTTCGTTGAATATTGACGTGTGCCAATTATTTAAAAAAGTTCTAAGTGTTTTATACATGAGATCATTTTATAGATTTTATTGATTTCTAGATGGTTGATATGATCCCGAGTGAATTTCCCCTCACAGGTTCCCCAAATAGTTACGCATAAATGTAGTTCACTTTAGTTATAATGTAGGCAAATGTTATTATTATTATTTTAAAATCAAATCATGCTACAGTTTGGCTAATCTTGCCACGTGGTAAAAATTAAAAAGAAACAATTTTGAACCACGATTCCCAAATGTAACTCAATCTAACTCTAAACAATCTAACAAAATTGTAACTCAATCAGTTGAAATAGAATTAACAAAATAAGATACAATTTACAATATAATATAAATCGGCAAAACAATCCACAGTTTTCGAAATCATAAGCGTAAAACATGCTATTATATCATGCAGAAGTTTAATTTACCTTACCATGATAACAGAATGATATACTAAGTGGTGAACTTCTTGACATTAAAAAAAAATGATTTGGAGCGATTAAGAAAGGACTCAAAAAGTTCTGTTGGTAAACCTATGTATTCAATAATTGCTCAATTTAAAAAAGATTATTCACTTGCTATATAAACCGAATAGCAATATTTAAGCTATAAATGTATATGCTTCCTGCATACACGCACGTACTTCAACATGCACCACTCCACGATGCTTTCTCCGGCGGCCGCCCACTCCATCTTCGTATTTTCTGTGTCCGTTTCCCCCTACCTCCCTCCTTCCCTTCTATCTCCCTCGCCACTGGGGTCTCCCCTCCTCTCCTTGGGCGACCGACTCCTCAGTTCCCCAAGAGTTCCCCCCCCCCCCCCACCCGGCACCTCACTCTCGCCTCGACGCCATCGGTCTCTGTCGTGACATAACTCCGTTTTCCACCCCAGTCAACTCTATCCTTCCACTTCTCCTCCCTCCTCTTCCTTACCCACTAAAACCCTTTCAAGTTGCTTCCTTCCCTCCCTCCCTTTCTCCATCTTCTTCATCGTGATGTACTCTTCGGGCACTCGTCCCATCAGCCAGATATTCTCTCTTCTTCTCCTTCTCATTCCTTTCTCCCTTCGCCTTCGCATGTGCTTCTATCAGAGCTCTTCCTCGTCCCCCTCTCCCCCCAACATTCAACCCCCCTCCCCTGCATACTCCACTCTCTCCTCCTCGTTTCTTCTCATTTGTAATTACCGAAGCACCTTTCCCTTTCTCCCCTAAGTCTTGCGCGGATCTTTACGCGAATATTAAGTGATCGGCGAGGAGGATGCTATGTAGGAGGATGAAATGGAAGGGAGGACGATCCCGTCCTTGATCATTACCCGTCACACATCCACTGTCCCCAATCCTCCCTTGGTAACACTCCTCGCGCGTACGGCATGACAATGTAAGGAGGAGGATCAATGTCCAACTTGTTCTTGCATTTTTTCTATTTTTGTCGAATTTATACGTTTACATCTACGCACTACCCTGCTAGCCGTGGCTGAGGAGTACTATGAGGGTCGTTATGTACGTTATGGTCGTTATGAAAGGGTATTACCATGAAGTGTGACCTATTTTTCGATTTAAACAGTCCTTATTTTTTAATAGAGAAGCCAGAAAATGAGCAGTTTCAAAAAATATAGACGCCACGGCTTTAAAAGAAAAGCAGCTCCTAAAAATGTTTTGATGTTTTACCTACTGCTTGAGTTTCTACATCTTCATCCTAATACCCTGCGAACTGCAATGTGGCAGGCGGTGTTTGGATACCAGTCATAAAGAATTGAGTGACATGAGATATATTTGCAAAAGAAAACAGTGGAAAAGGAGATGTTTGGTTACATAGGTACTATTGTCTCGATCTGTCCTTGTAGTCATTAATAATGAGTTAGAGGATCAAACTCAAAACTATCTATCTTCGGAAGTTTATCTATTTTATTTTTTCGCTTTTGCATGCTCTACAGAGGTAGTGTGGGGATAAAATGATATCCCCTTTGTCTACATGAAACTAGAGTTCTCTCGATTTTTATAGTAATCTTAACCTCGCTTGTAACCTGGGAGTCTCTAGTGGCTCCAAACCTAAACCTTCCATTAGCCGTGTCACACCTTCTCTTGGCTCTTAGCTATGGGTTTTCTGCCCTTTTTTAAATCAAAAGTGCGGGTATCCTATGTATTTGTACATTTATATGGCGAAGAATATTTTGCATTTGTTACATTTTTTGGGCAATGAAGTGAGATATTGCTTTGGTTGGTAATATAAAATATACTCATTAAGATAGACGTTCTCTTTGTAGTTTTTTTCCTACTCTTTTGCCTAGTTGGTCAGATTTTTATCCTACACGTCCGTGAATATGAAGGGCTATATGGCTTAAACCATGTTTACGAGAAGCGGTAGAATATGAGCAAGTTCAATCTATTTCGAAGCCATACTTAACCGAAAACCAGTTGGTACTTTAAAGTAATTTTTTCTAGGCAGCTCGTTTTAAAGTGCATGTATTTTTGAGTGATTCATGAACGTTTTCAATTTTTTTTTTAACTTCTATTAAAGGAGAAGGGCCGAGCGATGTTCTTAATATTTTATAGTGTGTGTTGTCTCTCTATTTGAAATATTCTCTTATTAGTATTTGGTGCTGAGTTATCTCCTTGAGGAAAACATCATCTACCCCTATGCCATGCTTTTCTCTTTCCTTTGTTATCTAATTTTGTAGCTCCCTCTCTTGTCTTTTTTACTTCTTCCCAGTTCCTCTTATTGTTTTATCTCAATAAGGAGAATCTCTACATTTTTCCTTGCCCTTCCTGCACCCTATCCCCTTGGGCCACAAAAAAACATTGCATCGTTCGCCGTGCTTCCCTTCATGCATAGTGAACGAGATTGATCATGTCAAAATAGAATGAAATTAATATTGAGATCATGCTCCGCCATCCGCTGTGTTTGAATTACATATTCGCCCGCATAACAAAATTTCTCAGATATGTAAATTTCATCACGACTGTCAACATGTGTATTCTATCGATGCGTCATCCAATTAGACCAGAGAACTTCCCAGCGGATTCATTTAGTTGAGAATAATATTTGCTGCGCTTGATGACTACAATACCTTGTTTACCCTGTTGTTTTTGGATTTTATTGTTAGGATTCAACCATACCCATGAGTGATGGCATCTGTGATATTTTGCTAAGCGTGTCATTTACTTTAAAAGCCACGCGCTGATTTTGTGGAAGGCGTCTTGCAGCAGAAAAAATCTTTCGCCGTTATGAAATTAAGATGAATTCCGCGATATCGTAAAAGGTATTAATGCTCAGGTTAATCCTTGATTACACCGCGAATTATCATCATGCCACCGAAGAACATAACGGAACACATTATTATAATGTGAAATGCTGAGGACTGGGCGTGCTGTCCCTCGAGAGAAGTGAGAATTGTAAAGTTTTTGTGGTAATTTTGACCTTTCCGAGGATTTTAGAACCAGGAAAATGAAGCTGGGGAGAGTTTGAATTAAAAGCAGTTACATTCAGGAACACGTGCGACAAACGAGATTATCCGAGTTGTTCGATGCTGTCAACTACCGAGATCCTTCACCCTACTGTTGTTAAAACATCGAAAAGTCATTCAACTACCCCTGTGGCAACAGATCCGATTTAAATTGACACGATTTTTTTTCCAAAATGACTTTTTCTGGTTCACCGCTCTTTTCGTTTTTTTTTGCATCTGTTTTTCTGTTTTCTGATAGCATTTATTACCATTCGTGATGACTTGCCCTTCACTTTTGTGATCACTGTTTGTTGATAGTCTCCCAGGCCATAATTTCAGCGCTCTTTCGATGTAGGTGGGTACAACCCGTGATTCTCGTACATTGTGTTTCCTTTCGAAAATCTAGCAAGTTCATTCCGAGTGGGCGAGTAAAGAGCCAGTTTTTTCTCATACTTTTCCCCAAGGATAGATCCATTGTGGAGCCATTGTACTGGGAGAACAAGAATGATGAAAGATGTGAAAAGAAGGATTGTATGAGTTGACGACTGGAATATTTCATGGAATTATCTGAGGCCATATTTATCTAAAGTAAATACTTTTTAAAAGAAAGTGACGATATTTTCAGAGATGGAAATGGATGGATGGAAATGATAATGCAGCTTGCAATGCCTGCCAAACTTCTCGTGTCGAAGTTCCTAATAGAAATCCTGATACATAGATTGTTTGAAATAACTATAATTGGAATCTCTCTTCTTCTGCTAGATAAAATTTCAGGTTCCCTGCTAAATGTAATCCTCTTTAACCAAAGAGATGAATCAAGTTTTACCTAATTCTCGCAGTAGACTTTTCTCGATGCGTTGCGAAGTGATAGTATGGGACTAGCAACAATGTAGTAATGCGGTTTTACTCTGGTGTTAGTACACTAATTGGACTGCTTTGTGAAACGGGCTGGTGTAATTGCTGCTGTAATGGTGATACTGCGTTATCGTGACCCAAAAACTAAACAAACTAAAAATTATTAGGCCTTGTGAAAGTTTAGTCACCTTTTAATGGAAGCCATTGATTTTCGAGATTGGTGTTCAAACTTTACATTATCCCCCACTTGGTTTACTCTGTAGTTCTCGTTTATTGCTTTGAAATCTTATCGTCAACTGCTTGTTTATTCTATTGTGTGTAACTGAATATCCTCCGTAACATTTTTGCGTTAAAGGCTGCTCGTAATTTTCTTTCGGTAACACCCATTGGGATGGGGCGAGGAGAAGAAACTTGAAGATGAGATTAGGGGAAGACAGGGTAGAGGCTGGAAGTGGTAATGAGGGGCGATGGTTTGCTGAAGGCCGTGATAGAGGGTAGGATGTTGGGTAAGCGGGGAAGGGGAAGGAAGAGAATAGGTTTTATGGACGGGATGAAGATAGGTAGGACTTATGCTGAGATGAAGAAAGGAATACTAGAGGTAGAAAGGGCACGGCACGTGTAAGAGTTCGTTGGATATTCTCTGACTTTCTCACAAGCTACCTCTAACCGGTAGATTACTGTAATGAATGAATTAACTTTTACATTCCGATTCTTTCCTCCCGAAGCCCTAGCCCTTACGGCTGCTTGTAGGTAATAATGGTCATAAGCCATTTGAATTAAGATGGAACTTTCGAAAGTGTTACATCAGTTTCAGTGTAAGCGTAGGTAACTGAAAATCGCAAGGGTTTATGGTGTGCATAGGAAGGTTTTGCGTTTTGTCTTTTTTTCTTTAACATCTTCCATTTTCACTTAAACGCTGATTAAAAAGGTGCAAGAAAAGTGATTAGAACTGGATGAAAGTGAAAGTCTGCGATAATCTGAATGAATAGATTTGTAATGGACAACGCTTGCATAAAGTTTTTGGCAAGGCGTTCAGTTATTGATAAAGTATTAAGGGAGTCGTTTGGAGAAGCCTGGGAAGAGGTGTAATCTAGTCCTTTTGAGCATTTCTAATGCTTTAATCTCTTCTCCTAGAACCGGCCCCAACTCCTTGCAAGTAGGTACTTATCCAGTGGGAGACACTGCCTCTTATGATACTCTTTCTGCTTAATCAGTCCTGATTCATTTGTATTCCGTGTAAAACTAGCTGATTCCTCGGACACGTAGTGGCCATTAGTTTAATCGATAATGCTTCAGTCTCTTTGCTTTATCTGTTAACATGTTTTTATATCTTCTTCCGATGAGATGAAGGGGTTTAGGAAGTTAGGAAGAAGTAAGTTGCATATAAATGTGGGTGCCTGCGGATGTACGAGATTCGACGGGAGTGCTTCTATATTCGTCAAAACCCACCTTAATCGGTAGCAAGAATCTCTCGTGATGATATCTATTTCCTCCTTTTCGAGCTGTAATCTTCTGTATTTTTGAATTTCACACCCTGATATTGAGACTTAATTACCTTGCTCTGCGAGGTTCTGTTGTTCGGGAAAAAGACGCCGCTACTCACGTAAGATAAAAAAAATACCTGATACAATTTTTATTCGCCCCCCCCCCCCTGTAATACGCTGGATGTGTTCCAATAATCCCTTTTTGCCTTATTCAAACCTACCTTCTACCTTAATGAGTACGGCACCTCTAATGATAATAATACCTATTTACTTCTACGAAACCTTTCTCCTGTAACTTATTAGGTATGCGGCTAGTGAAACCGTGAATTATTCTACCTACCCACTTTTTGCCCTTTTCGGGGGAAAACTGTTTATTTAGGGAAGCTGCGAGGGCCCCTTGTATAGAAGAGAAGGCGCGTATATATCTCAACCCACTTAGGATGAATGAAGTAATCTCATTCTAATTCGGCGATCCTCGAAAAAAGCCCTGTATGCTGTCTTGCAATTCCATTCTCTCCTGCCCATTTTCCGAAGCTCTTCTCTACTCTTTTATCCTCTCTTCTCTCCACTCTCGTGCTCCTCTTTGTGTCCATGCCGCCTGCCCCATTCACGGGGTGACTTTAATGGTTAATACACTCGTGGGCGCCTTCAATCTGTCCCTACTTCTTTCTCCTCTCTTACTCCTTTTTCCAGACCGTTCTCCGTTCATCTCTTCCCCCAGCGCCCTTTCATTTTTATGCGTTAGCCAGAGCATTCACTCTATTCTTTCCCTAGGCTGCTATACTTATTCCACTTCCCCACTCTATATTCTCTCTCTCTCCATTCCTTGCACACTCAAGGGTTACATCCCTACCTTCCGACCTGACCGTAAATATGAGCGTACGCGCGCCGCTGCCGGTGCTTCAAAAGTGCCCACTCCCGACGGGCGCATCCCTTGGCGTCCATTACTCCCCGATAAAACGTTTCCATTTTTATTCTCTTATAGTGCGAACCCTCCAGCAGTTCCCTTTTATAGGGCCGTGCGATATTGCGATGCGTCGACTGGGGTTTGCGATATGATATGCTGGAGATATCGCCCCCAGTCTTCCGGACTGTGCGAGATGTACATCCACTTATCCCTCTCGATTCCGCTGATCGATATTTTCCATCTAGTGCAAAATGTGATGTTCTGGTGATATCGCCTTCGCGATATTGAACATCTTGGATGTGCTTGTCGCATTTTCATAACGCTATTTTATGCAATAGTATACGATATGTAATAATATGTTGTATGCAGTATCATGCGATATGAGCTGCACCGCGTCTTTTGCCATACGAAATTTTTTACTCAATTCGATATTTAAATTTAAGTTTATTGCAGTGCCATACATCCTGATTCCTTTTCTCTTCTCTATTTATCTCCACTCTCACTTCTATCCCCTCTATCTCTCTTTGATTCCTTCTCTCCTCCTATCCCTCCGGTACCCGATCGAATCACGTGACCGAGAGGAGTTAGCGGCCTTGCGCGCACCGTCATTTCGACCGGCCGCGGCCGGCTCTTCGCCGCTAACCCCCCCCCTAAACCCTCTCCACCCTCAGCTCCTTCTCCCCTCCCCCCCCTCCCCCATTACCCACCATCCCTCACTCCCTGCGGACGATTGTCGATGTGCGTTGGTATGCATGCGCTCGTATACGTATAGACCCCGGCCACTCTCGTTGGTTTTTTCCTCTTTTTATTGGCTTTTATATTATTTTCTTTTATAACTCTCCCCTCACTTTGTGTCTCTGTGTGTCCAATGTGCTTTCTACCCAATTCTCTTTGCCAATCCCTCTCTCTAAATCTCTTTAACCCTTTGCCTCATCCATGGATTCTTCTGCGCTTTAATTTTTGTCTTTAGTTTATAACAAATAACCTACCGATATCAATTTAGTATTAGTTGGGGATAACTCAACCTCAACTATTTTTTTCGCAACTGTAGGCGCCTATGTGCTTCCTCACACGATTTCTTTCTTCAGCTGGGCATACGTCCTGCCTCTCTTCATACCATTCATCAAAGCCTGTTCTCTTTCTCCCCTATTACTAGCCGCCTCTCCTCTAACGCGAACTTCAGCATTTCCTTGTGAAACCTCCTCCAACTATTTGCTCTGACTTTTCCTAATTTTGACCTGCATCTTCTCTTTTAATCCTCCCTGCCCAGTTTTTCAATGGTCGTCTTATTTGACCACCGCCGCACAGCTCCCATTCTTCTCCACAAACACATTTCAAACGCTTCCTATCTTTTATCAACTTCTTTCCTGAGTGCCTAGGTCTCTTTACCGTAAAAACATATTCTCCTCATTGCACTCTTCTTCTATTGATTTGCCTTAATTATGTAAATTGTAAGACTTAACTACCGAGGACTCGAGTTTATTTCTGACTTCTGGGAGATCATTAAGCTCCTACGCTATATTTTTGGCATTGATTAACAAGATTGCAAACGGAATAATGAATCATGGAAAGGAAATAATTCGACTTTAACTAGAATATTAGAGTGCCGTGGCAAGGAAAGAACCAAAGATCCGTGCACTCACAGATAGCGCGATATACAAGCGTTTATATATCATAAATCGCTGACCGTTGAACGTTTCAGTTGATCCTTGGCTCAAAACTATAGTGTCTTCTGGATTCATTTTCTGCGTTTAATCAATAATGTACAGCTTTACGAAACGTGTTTTACTGCCATGCTGTCATCATCGGTTTAGTTCTTTGGTGTTTCCTTGCCACGGCAAGCCACAATTTTGGTGGCAGGCTATTTATTTCTTTTAATCATCAGACTGCAACACTTTTCTCACTCCTCTCTAAAACCTGGATAATCAATCGATCAAAACTTTATAGAGATTTCGTCTCTTACGTTATTCGTGACCGCAGTCGAACCAAGGCTGAGGAGCTCAACTATTTATATGTGATATAAAATTGTATCCAATTCTCATTATTTAGTTCGAGTTTGCATTTCGTGAACAATAGGATAAAATGTACAGAAACGTTAGTTTGATTCCTTTTTCATTTAGCTCCCCTTTCATAAACTCATCAATATATGTCATAACCACACAGTTAAAGGCTGGTGACGTAAAACCTATGTACACGTCTCTCCCCTCGCTCATGTGGGTCCAATGAGCTCTCTCTGTCCATCGCTCTCTCTCTCTCTCTCTTGATGCTTTTTTTCTCTCTCGTCCACGGATGCTGCCGCGGGAGTTTAATAAAAAAAGAATAAGCCCCTCTTCCATTCGGCTCACAGCTAGCGAGGCGACTTCCAACCCGTCCGGGAAGTTGGCTCTGGACGCGCTCATAAAATAAGCGCTCGGGCGATGGGGAGTGGGTGGGGGTAGGGTGAGGAGGGTTGGTTGCAGGGCCCCCTCAACGTGCCACGTTTTTGAGAATTCACCACTCCTCTCACATCACTACAAACTCACATTTCCACCCTTCGCATCCTTTCATTTCCTAGAGGGCTCGCGTGTAGTAGAGACCCAAAGAGAGTGATGGTTGTGGTGGTGGTCGTGATGGTAGTGGTGTTGGGTATGGGAAAGATGCGAAAAAAGGCTGCAAAGTGTCACGATAAAGAAGTTTGTGCTCCTCCTCCCCCATGTGATGGTAAGTGCCGCGTCCCTCCGGCGCTCTCGCGTTATGCGTTAGCTTGTGCTCGTGGGGAGTGGTTGCTTTTATTCATTCTCGCGGGGTGTGCGTGTTTTCCATTGTGTCGATCACCGCGCGCTCGAAGAGTGACTTGCTCAGAGTGCTGCTGCCGTTTCTCTATCCTCTTTTTTGTGAAGCTCTCTTTCGGAGCTGGATCGGACGTTTGTTTTTCGTTCTAAGTAGGACCTCTTCTTTTTCTTTTTTTTTTTTAAATCCGCGATGGTGCATCAACCCCATCTCCTTCTCCAGTCTTTTAAATGGTCGTTTGATGTCTTGGATTAATAAGCGATGCTTTGATTATTTCTTTTGAGCTCAAGTACGCTTATTGAACTCCTATCTTGTCTGAACTCCATGAGGTGTACGTAATGGTATCTTTAGAGAGAATAGCAATAATATGGGGTTAGTGTGCTGTTTACTAAAATTGCATTGTCGTGGGTGCAGTTCTTGGTAGGTTCTTCTCATTCGAATGGGTGGTAAGGTCGGCTTTCGGCACCTTTGTCATAGTATATCATTCCCATTTCTGAACAATCAATTATTGGGTTGTTATGGAGTCCACTGGTAAGATGAACTAGTGACTTTAGAATATTTCTTTAAAATATAATGAATCGTTTTACTACTCACCAAAGACACCTTGAAGTCAACAAATTGGCGTATTAAATGCAATAATATTTAATTAATGTGGTAATACTGAAATATACTTTTGTGAAATAAGTGTAGAAGTTCTATTTCGTATATTTCATGCGTATTGAAATTTGAACTTGAAATCTCGAATCTACATCTTAGCCGCATTCGTTTTTTTCTTTGATTCGAATATGTTGAAAGTGATAAGACGAATTAGCGAATATTTTCCTTGGGTTTTATTGGGCGGGTTCGAATCCTTTAATTCAATACGAGGGAAGAAAAAAATAAAAGTAATAGAGAAATATGATGTTTCTGTGTTTTAAACTATTTTTTATCATTATAGCGGTGTTACCATAGTACACATCATAGAGGTAGTTTTTGACATCCCCCTTGCGCTTACATTAGTTTTTGTGTAGGTCAGTTGTAATTATTGGTTTCCGTACCTCGTTAGACAAAAGATCTTAGGAGAGGACTTGCAAAGGACCTAACCAGCTGGGATACGGAAATCGTGTTCAAAGAAAGGAATTTTTGAACCCATGCATCGAGACCTAGTTTAATTTTACGGCCAATTTTCTTCGGGGGAGCGAATTCTACCCGGTTTGCAAATCCGGTGGAAACTACAAAAGGCTATTCCTCCCGTCTTGCATGGGTGTTGTTGCAGAAACTGTAACTTCAGCGGACAAAGCCGTGCGCGTTCGAAGTAAAGAGCTGGATCTCGAACTGAGAACACAAAAAAAGAAACCAATTGGTGCTCGTTTCTCTCTTGTGGCAAGCAAACAATAACGCCTACAGTTCTGCATCTGCGGTGCGACGAAGGAGACCTCACTTGTTTGCGCACGTGTTTTTGAAGCATTAGAACGGCGTATTAAATGGCCACGCGCAACAAGGTCTTCGAAGAGTGGTTCACGAGCCTCGTGTTCTATGCAGGTAATCTGTGAGCTAGGGGAAGTCGTGATTTGGTTGGCTGGCTCGATATCGTGTGTCTCGAATGTGGCCACTCCCTCGTGTTTGTTCTGCCTCTATCCTATTCCTTCGTCCCACGCGCATTGTCACTCTCGCGATCCTCAATGGGAAACATACTGCTTCACAAATATGAAATGAGCGTTGTAGGATTGTGCCGATAGCAATCGAAAGCCATTCCGTATTTTGTCCTGTCGGAATAGCTCTAAAACAGACCTGAAACGGGAAACATTGCTACCGCTGTGATATTTGGTGAGTAGATAGATAAAGTAATTCTAATAGTATTTAGATAGTTCGGGTCGAGCAGCTGACTGGGAAATTGTTAATGGCGGCCATGATAAGTTGGGAAAGTGAGGTTTTTCGCTTATATAACGAAAACTACGCGGTTTTGAGAAATAAGTTTCAGCCAAATGTTGTCCGGCTCACTGCGCCGCGGTGCCCGCGGGAATGCATCTTGTCTTCCAAAATCGAGGGAACTTGAGATCTACGGCCTCTTAATGTAACAAGTTTTAAAAATCTTCAATAGCCGTAATAAATTGGCCCCACTCGTCAAGAGTACACAACAATTGCTATTTTGGTTTGCTGGAAAAAGGAGCAATTCCACGGCAGTGAAAAACCACAACCTCTCAACCAGAAAACCCTTATGTGGTGGTTTACGGGAATGTTACTTCCTCGCCAGTGACAAAACCACAGATATACACACTCAATCCAAATTGGGATCCTTCACTAGGGCTTATGGGACCCCGCTAAGGATGCCCGGGTTATGACCACAAACACACAAGTACTCAGAAAATCACTCACACGGGCCCAACTTCTGGAAGAATCTAGCTCAAAATAAGCGGAGTAAAATAACGACACAAAGACTGGAAAAGACGAGGGCGTGCTCGGATACGCGTATTTCGGCCACAAGGTGGCCCTCATCAGCTAACCGAAGGGAGTTGGCACTCGCAACGCAAGGTTGTAAGTACACTCATAAAATTTTAAGCACCGTATAATTCTTTTTTTTCGTTTTGATCGGACCGTTAATTGCCGAGTTGCACAGTTACATTTTTGAAACTTAATAAACAAATTAAATATCTTCGGCGCGTTTGAAAATTTAGGAAATTTTCAATGTGTGTTTGAAAGTTCAAATCTTTATCTTTATTTAAAATCATCCTGAGAGAACTTTGCTATCATGTGGTCAACGTTATAGGCCTTTAAAAATAAATTTTTTTACTTCAACCATATACGACACAGTTTAAGTAACGGAAATTGATTTTTCAAAAAGGAAAAGAAAAAATATATTTCTGCTATGTGAAGTGATTTAGATGCATTGCACTGAGGTTCACTAAATATTTGATAAAAAATTAGCAATTAAAACTGATAATACAAAGACTATTACAAGAAAGTCGAAAAAATTACTATCAATTCACTGCGGCGTGAACGATAATGTCTTCTCTCAAAGTGAAAATCACTGTAAATTCGTGATGGGATGTATGCATTGATGATATTAATTTATGTGCCCATTAAATGTCTCCACGTCTATTTATTGTCTTTCCGCGTCACCCTTATAAACGCCGATGGCCAAAATTGCAATTAGGTTATTGCGGATCCCTAAACGCACGATCGTATGTCCTGCGCGATGACAGCATATGTGCATTTCGTGCCTGATGAAATAATTCATCACCTAACTTTTCCCGTTTATTTATGTCTATTTTATCGTCAAAACCCGAGAACCGAACTTTTGCGTAAAGTGAGTCAGCTAAGACTGTTTTTGAAATATAAGACTTATCTAACAAAAATTTCGAGTTCTATTGTTGACTAGTTACTACTAGTATTAACGAAGGGGTGCTGATAACACTTCTACCTAGTTAGCAATGAAAATACTTTGTGACTTCCGAATTAATTCCTTAATTTCCGTATAATTCGCTTAATAATTAATAAGTATTTTCATTGCTAATATGGAGCCCTTCCACCACGTCATAGCTTCTAGTTTCGATTTAACTTCTACCTAGGTAAAATGGGGCATTAACTTTGGGGGTGATTTCGGGTTTTTACGGTAACAAATGTTAGTTATCACTAGATAGTTGTAACTAGAAAATGTTTAGTGCAAACTAGAATTATATGACGAAAAATGAGAATTCTTGTATTTCCGTGTTGCTACTAGTATTAACGAAAGGGCTCTGATAAAACTAGCTGTAACTAGGTAATTCGGGTATAAATTGTTTTCGGTTTTTTTTCCGGTAACATCTGTATTGATTAGTGCTGCTCTTTGACAAGGTTTTATTGATATTCACTGATTCATAATTAACTTTGTGGTATTCCATTATGTTTGTCGATGAATATCTATTACTAATACCACTTTTATTTAAATTAAGCGACCCGGGTTTCAGTTAATAATCACCATCATCAGGTATTAATTGAGATCTGTTTATCCTATTGTTTCCGTAGTTACGTAACGGAAGGGGAGAAGAAGTTTGAAACGGAGGTCAGTATAGGGGAAAAGGAAGGTTAAAGGTATTCGTTAATGAGGGTGTTTTCGTGGTTATTCAAAATTTTTAAAAGTTCCAACTGCTCTCTTGAATCTAATTCGTGGCGGTCGTTGCATAATTTTAGGATATTCATTGTAAAATCACTCCTGTGGCTGCTACGTGGGGCAGACAGGTTGAAGCTTCTGTGTGAGGAGAAAAGAACATTTAAGTGCTTATGAAAACATCAAAGAGGATAAAAGTAATTTTGCAAAACTCTTAATATGTAGCAGCCACAGGAGTAATTTTTGCAATGAATATCCTAAAATTATGCAACGACCGCCGAATTAGATTCAAGAGAGCAGTTGGAAATTTTTAAAAATTTTGAATAACCACGACAACACCCTCATTAACGAATACCTTTACCCTTCCTTTTCCCCTATACTGACCTCCGTTTCAAACTTCTTCTCCCCTTCCGTTACGTAACAACGGAAACAATAGGATAAACAGATCTCAATTAATGCCTGATGATGGTGATTATTCACTGAAACCCGGGTCGCTTAATTTAAATAAAAGTGGTATTAGTAACAGATATTCATCGACAAACGTTTTACTGAGAGCTAAAGTTGCACTTTTAATTTGTGTGTACGCGATTAACTGTGATAGGACTGACTTGATGATCCATGATTTGATGTAAACAAACTATCTTATGTTGAGAAATTAAGCAAGTATAGCTGCCTAATATATTAAAAGACATCCTTATTCAAAGCAATAGCCACGGATTGTTCCGGAATGGCTTTTGTTGTTCAACTCTTCGGAACCCAAAATGATTTTTCAAATGCCTACCTTAGGAACTGTATCTTTTTAAAACCAAACGGGAGAGTTGGAACGAAGTTAAGAACATAGTTTATTTAACTATTAGTAGGTTGTAGTAGTTAGTTGGATGCCTTAAACGAAACTCATGCACCCTACCCCATTATTTTAAATGGATGCTCTGGTGGTAAGAATGTGCAGATTGTAGGTACACCTAATATGTCTTGTGATGCATCAGATATGGACACTCAGACACGTGCGTGAGATAACACTTGCTCTAAGCCTAGGGGAACGCTAAGCGAGTAGGCCCAAGTTTTCACAAAGGCACGTGCTATTCATTGATGTCCACTGTGCGTCATCATACTCTTCTCCTTCTTGCACCCTTTTCTCGACCCTTCGTCACACTAACTCCGACCGACCAGAATGATACCCCCATTCTCTTTCCAACTCCTCTTATTGGGCGAATGATAAATGTAAGAAGCGGCCATATAGCCTCATTTCCGCCCTAAATAAAGCCCTTTGTCCGTCGACCCTTCCATCGCCCGACTCCTCTCAGCTTTCCCCTATCTCCGCCCCTTCGTTCTCTTTCCTATGTTGCACTCAGTTTGGGAGGCGTTGGCGATGTCGCAGTGGGATTTGTGCCGTCACCAACTGAGACATTCGAGCTTTGAAATCTCTTTCTTTTCACTCCATTATGGCTCACGGAAAGAGAACGGTTACAGTCTGAGTTTGGGTGAACACACACCCTCCAGATTCAGCAAAGGAATAATATGTTCAACAACTGAAATTTACATAAACGAGAGCAAATGTCTCCAAAATTGCCGACAGTATATTTCTTCCTACACCTCTCTACAGTTAATGGGCTAAAGGCTGATCAAGTAAACGAATCATCGTCCGCGGAATACAAAAGGCTTAAATAGTGAATGAAACAGTTTTATCCCCGGAGCTAGCTATAGTTATTCGATTATAGTTATCCATGCTTAATATAGACCATTTCACACTTAGAAGACAATATATGCTGTAATGAAGATTCATTTACCGTATAAATCTGTATGCGGAAATTGGTGCGATGTAGTAAGAAGCAGCTGGATGATCATTTCGCTGTGTAATATGACAATATCTCTTTTAAAGACGAAGAAGATGTTAATTATAACGGTAACTAAGGGTTTCGGATATTGTATAGAGTAAAAGGAATAAAGAATATTTACTCGAAATACCATCATTAATGTGAATTCTGTTTTTTCTTCTTCTTTCTGTTTCCGACTAATGGTTCTCCACCATACATATTTTTTTGGGAAAAATGCTGACGCATCATTATTTTTCCTTGTAAGTTAATATTTTTCTCCAGTTTATTCAGTTGGCTATATTTATTTAAGTATGTTTTGGACTGGACATTTTGAATTTTGTTTCGTAAAAACCAGCCCCGCGCTAACTTAGGCATCACATGAAACAGGTCTGTATATGCAGTATGTCAAATTCTAATTAGACAATTAATTAATTTTTGTAGAAAGGATTAAAACTTAACTTGATTACCAAGGTTGATGTGACAATTAATTGGTGCCGGAATGTTTTCCTCCGTCAAAGTTCTGTCACCTCCCTCTCTCTCTATCCAGCGCCTTGTCGCTTCCTTAGACTGTGTGCTATAAGTTTGTTCCTTCTTCTCATAGTTTTTATTATGCTTCATTTCTCTCCAACTATTCGTGGGACGTCTTCGTTGGTGATTCTCTCCGTCCACTTGATATTCATCATTCTTGAGGTGATATAGGAACGCTAATACATCACTCATATTGCTCCCCTTTATGGAAGGGGCGAGTTTCCAGGCCAGCTCAGGCACTTACATGTCGATGCATGAGGAGGGAGCGGGGGCTTTCCGAGAGCGAGTGTTACTTATACTCCATTACGCGCGAAACCGGTCATAATGACACAGTACGGTGGGAGAGTAACAAGCGTATTTTAAATATTCATTATGGTGTCAAACTATGCTTAAGTCGGGAGGTGCTCATGCATTCATTGGTGCCGGAGTTCTCGTAGGTGTTCAGAACTCTTTAAGAGATGCCGCCGGCTGATTTTGTGCCGCACCTTCCTCGTTAAAATGAATTAGCGAGGTGTGGAGTCTGCTGGAAGAAATGGCTAGTCGTCATCTTGAATTTTAATCAGTGGTGTTGAAAGTACCTTCCGAGAAGATTGACGGAAATAATGCCCTTTGAAATCATCAAGGCTTTCGCTCTCCAAATCCTCAAATGTCAGTCTACAATATGTTAAGCCACCCATTTCCATACACGATAATGCGTTCAGTCTATGTTGCTTGTTGAAAAGAAACGAAACGATGAAAATTAGGCAAGGTACGTCCCGTACTCCCCGTATGCCCTGTAAAATTAGCTTAAGTGGCGTTGAGGTTTATTTTGTAACTACACGCGTCGCACGGGATTGACGCAGAAGTGTTGGTAATTGAAACTATAATTTTCTTTAAATATTTCTGGATGCGCTTGAAGTAGGACCTTCCAATAAATTGTGATGGCCCTTTGCCATGTGATAATTAATGAATTAGGAAAAAAAGAAGTAAGAATAGCTATTGAGTTCCACTCGACGTTTCTATCACACCGGGTTTCAACAATTTAAGCCATATTCATAGCATGTGTGAAGATCATCGCCTTCCTCTCCTTAAATTTAAACTAAGTTACCTTGGTGATATTACTGGTTAATGCGCATGACTGGTTAATTAGAGATGAGAATTAAATTCATGCTCTATTCAATTTATACATCTCATGACCAATTCCCACCCTTTGTTGAGACAATTTATGTCGTATGAAGCTCACTATTTCACAAAAATAAAATTACCTATTGATCCCATACGTAGGAATTCGTGGCTCCGTTTTACACTAGTTCCCATATTGCATTATAAAAGCTTTCTCAGCAGAACTGCCCTACTCCCATTATCGTATCCTTCTCATTAAAATCTCTCAAATTGAAAAGTATCACTTCGGAAAACATTATACAGGCACCAGCGATCATATAAAATTAAGGCTGGGTCAATTGTTTCCCGCGAACTTCCTTGTTGACGTGATATCGGCGAATGTGGTAATCAATTGACACCGTAAAGGAATTAATTGAAGAAATTAATTGACATCGTGACGGACAGTGTAATTTTAAAATTCAAATTCCCTGTTGAGAGTTCCAAACCTACCTACCTTGGACGGACCTGGTTCGATTTCATTCCCCAGCCGAACGGAAATTCACATTCTATTCTGCTTGACATCGAATGGAATCATGGATAGCGTGCTGCTTGAATGATGCGTCGCGAAAGTTTGTCCGGGCTTGAAATGAAAGGTGGAAAAAAAAGAATAGGGAAGAAGAGAAGCGTCGATTGAATCTATAAGAATGCCTTCGTTCAGTTTCCTAGGCATCCAACTCTTGCTTGCTATTTCCACTACCCGAAGTGCAACTACGTTCCTCTCGGAATTGTGGAATACCCATTCCTCCCCAGAAACACGACGCTTTGCTTTATCCCGGTATGTCTCCTCCCCCCTAATCTCACTGTTTTTTCCAAAAACTTTTTTTCCCCTTATTCCGCCCCCCGCTGAGTGAATTCTCCTCCGCACTCATGGCTCACTATTGTCGTTTCGTCGGTTGCATTCGGATGCATTTTCGCATCTCTCCTTCCTTTCCCATGTTTTCCCTTTCTTCCAGAATCCAAACTCATGCGTTAAAAATTTTGGAGCTTGTTTCTATAGCTATGGTCAATCTTCATCTCCCAACCAACAATTGCTATAAACGTAGAGGTAGCTCCGTATGGTGAGTAATACCTTATTTGGGGCGTGGGCATGGCAAACCTGCTGTATTCTGAATCCCCATTTAGCATTACCGTATTCGGGGAAGCCTCGGTTATTTTATTATTGACTTTGTATTACGCGTCCCTAGACTCTAATGGCTCTGCATAAATGTCTCGGATGATTATGCCTTTACATATTATAACAGTATGTAACAATCACGTTTACAATGTACGAAACGGTAACAGGGGTCACTTTATGTAAACTATGTTATATTCATTTTGAAATCAACGTACTTTATAAATTTTCACACTCCTACGCACGTCTCCCCACACCCCTCGACCGCCCTCCTCCTATTCACTATAGTAGGGATGTGTCCTTCAAATTGTTTACCCGACTTGACCTGAACTCAGGACGAATCCAATACACCTTTCCCACGCTGTCAGTATCTATCCTTCCCCACTCCCCCCTCCCTTCCCCATCCTGTCGATGTGATTCATAATCATGAAAACGACACGTCATCTATGTACGAATCACTTGAGGTTAATTTTTTTAAAAGTATTAGGCTGCTATATTTGCTAAAAAGTGACGGATATTTTCTTCTAAACAAATTCCCGTTATAACGTACTCAGAACGTAGCAGTTTGACTAATTGGCCTATTTTCGTTAACACCTTGGCAGCCTAAAGCAGCTACGCGTTCAACGCGTCTTCACTTCCCAGAATGATAGGTTGCAGGGAACGGGGATTAGCAACGTGGCGGGTGGTGGTGACATGCTTGTGACATCGTGCTCTCTCCATCTACCTCAACGCATCCTATCAGTCCGTTCCTTCCCCTCTATTAACACTTATATCACCAGAATTATCATCGTTGCATGGAGGCGAGAAGAATTTCCGTTCGAATCGTCTTCTATTATTATTCCAGTCCTTTTTTTGCTTCGTTCCTGGATTTATTTTTAAAAATAGAAATGAAGGAATAAATAGTTTCTTGATGAAGAATGGATTTTTGTTTGCTTAGTCGTTACCCCTATTGCAGCCATTCTTTTTGTTCTGGGATTATTTTTCGTGAATGGAAATGAAAAATAAGTCTTCCGCTTTCAGAACGAACTGGGTGACCTTGCTCTATTTTTCTCCCAAGCGTAAAAAATTAGGAAAATACAGTGTGGCATCTATTCTAAATCTCTTACCTCGCTACTCATCCAAACGGCGATTTACTCGTCTCTCGACAAAAATGAAATTCATCCAGCGAGATGGAAGGCATTTACCGGAGATAAATAGAAGCGTCACTCTTAAGCCTCTGTCCCTAATGACTGTGGGACTGACAGACAATGCGTATGGAAATAATGAATGCTTGCTATATATATTACGAAGAAACGTAGGCAAATCCCTTGCTCCCTGCTCTGTCCCTGTGAGATCTCACGCGATGAAAATATGAAGCGCAGTTATTGGAAGCTTTCCTTTCGAAGTGTTGAATTTAGCGTCTATAGGAACACTTAAGCGCAGACGAACGACTATTAATGAACTTTGTGCGCTGGCGAAACGATCAGTAACCTGCCGGCAGGTAGCGTGCTGTATTTTCTCAGTAGCCACGGCCAATTGTTTTGTGATGGAATTCGTTCAAAGTGCGTGTTTGAAAACGTTAGATTTTTTCCACCAAGTAATTAAAAACTTTATTTATAAGATGCTTTTACTGATGATGAGCACTAAAGCAACCGTCATGGATGTGATATTGACGATTTTTTATTTTTAGCGCACATCAGCTCCGGTTTGTATCTGTTTTGAAATGCGCTGACTAGTGCGTAGAGTCTGAAACGGATGGACAGCAACTGTTTCTGTTGTGTTGTGAAGTGAGGAGCGCACTAGGACGAATGGATAAATCCGATATTCTTAATTTTTTTAGCCATCGTTTGCAATTGTATGTAATTGTGTGTCAAAAATTATCCTCAATCAATTTTACTGGGAAAACTGTGACCATTCGCCGAGTCTTAAGGTAGCGATAATTAAGTAGAAATCTCAGCATACTCTTCAAGAAATTTCTCTCGGGCGTAATTTGAAAGAAACTTTAAACGACCTACTTGAATCGTTGTAGGATGATGTTTTATTTTGCTTTCGGCTTTAACCCTTGTCAGCCTGGTGAAATTTATTGATAGCCTCGAGGTGAGGACATCTGGCGGCATAATCGGCGAATTATCAATGTCATGAATAAATTCCTCGTGTTTTGGTAAAATAATGAGATGTGATGAGGAAAAGAAACGAAATGAGGGAAAATAAGCATAATGATGTATCACACTATCCAGCCTGCTTATGACACCCATGCTGTGATTGAAACCATAGTTTTACTTTGTTACTAATGAAATGAAGAGTCTGCGGAAGAAAGAGATTCACAATGTCTTTTGATTTTTTAGCTCACGCAGTTCTCTATCGGAAATATGAGTTAAATCTCGGTAAAGCTTTGTGAGATCAGTAGTGTACAGCACTCTGGAGACCTGAAGTTCGGCGAACCCTGCAGCGTGCATAGTCATTGACTTAGGTTGAATTTCGTGCATTTTTATAATTCAAACCCTCAAGCATTAAACTAAAATGTGGTCATTCTTCCATACGCTGCTAATACTTTCATCCGTGCAGCGTCGTGCGTACAAATAATTGTATTGTATACTTCTTAATGAGTTATTATTTACTCAAGAATATTTAATGAAATTTCATACTATTCGACTTTCATCAAATTTGAGCTAGGTATTTAGCCCTAGAACTCCTGCGTCGTGCGGTTTTGTTGAGATGTGTTAGCTGCCAGATTATTGCGTCGACATGCGTCCGCTCAAAGCGGCTGTTCCAACAGCGAAATCCTCCCGGTGGAATAAAGACGCACGACTTGATTTGTTTTCGAAACAATCGGCATGCATGGAAAGTGTTCCCTGTAACGAGTGTTTATTGATCATGTTGGTTATTTCATTTACCATTCCCTTTGCACTCGCTGTTTTCGTTATCAACCAGCAATAACATCCAGTGAACATCATTTATCCCACTTTCTCTTGTGCCTTGAAATTGTGATACCCCTTAACTATTACGGCTTCCGAATTTGCTTTCCCGGCTTCCACGATAAAGTGAGGGACTTCCATGTTCATGGGGAAGTTTTTTCTTGATATTTGGGCACCTCAACTCTGCATCCTATTGGAAAGAGGTATCGAATTATTTTCGAATAATGAATAATTATATTAGAAGAATCAATGTAAATATTTGAATTCCAAGTGACTTCATCACTTTTTTCTGCCGCTGTGCTTGCGGTTAACTCAGTGGTGTTCCTATAATAAATAGGTATTGTGCGCTTGTTTTCTTTTTGGAAAAAAAATTCAGAGGGAGCTCACGGAGAAGGATCGGGGAGAAGAATCCCATTCTATCACGCATCGGAAAAAATCTGCCTAGAGTGACATTAGAATGAGTTAACCCAATGAAAAAAATGTCAATATTGGTGGACTTTTATTTCTGCCAGTGCTAGTCACATTAAACAGTTATTGCTAACTGATACGGAGGAAAACAGGTACATATATTACCTTTCAAATAAAATCTATCGAAATTAGGTGTAAGTTCTCAGGAAAACCTGGGAAAACCCTGGTAGGGAATAATTTTTTTTCAGCGTGTAAAATGCCTACAAAAACCTGAAACTCTACCAATGCGGTGGTATGAATTTGCAGTAAATGTTTAAATGTAAATGGACTCCGTATTTGAAATTAAATAAGTAATTCTCTCATAATATCAATGCCTACTTATGATATTGTTTATTTCTGAAATTGTCGAAAAAGCCATGGATGTCAAAACTTGTGATAACGGTATTATGGAAAGTCACGAAGGTGATGGTGCAGCCATAGTGTAAGCAACCATTATGTTAGAAATAGTGCCTAACATTTAAACCATGAAGCTATTTCATTTCCCCCTTGCTTCTGTTTTCTTAATCTGACTGTGGTGTTTCTCATCCTCCAGTGCTTCAATTTTGTTTCTAAAATGTAAAGAACGTTCATGTATGCGTTCGTATAAGTGCAAAATGTCTGTTAATGTCAAGTATTTTTCTTTTGTATTTTCTTTTCTCTGGTATATTTACCAATTTAAGAATAAGCTCTATAGGTACATTTCCTGGTACATTTTTTCCAGGTACATTTTCTGTGTTTTTATTACTTGGTATTCTGCCTTTTGAAGCTAGAGATTATGCATTGCATCTGACAGAGAAGGGAATCCTCGCGTCCATAATTACGGCCCACATCCTTATTTCCCTATCGGTGGATATGCCAGTTGAGGAAGGTCACAAGTGTATTACGTCAAACAGATAATTGGAGTCATACGCGTAGGTAATTGTGGAAAAATGAACATGCTTGCTGAGACGAGAACGGTGTAGAGCTCCGGTGACTCAATCATTGGATTAATAACTGGCCATTATTCCTTATTTCCTCAAATCCCCACTCTTTGGAGTGCAAATAGGACCGATGAGCTAACATAGAATACCGGTAGGACTAACAATAAGAGCAAAGCTCGGTGTCTATCGTGGCATTTGCTGATCTTGATTTTTTAAATTTTCATGGTGTATTTTATTCTCATTTTTATGGTTGCGTAAACTAGTTCAAAGTGCGAATTAGGACCGGTATTAAAATATCTGGAAAAAATATGTTGATTATTATATCCAATGTTCCTAGTGGGCGCTTTGTACGCCAAAGTGAAAATGTTATCGGGTGGTAAGAGAGAAACGATTATATTAGAGACCCTATGTACCACGCCACTCTGTACCGTATGAAGGTATACAGTATCTCGTACAGTACATTGTACAGCACAAGTACATAGGACCTTGAAAATAGTGCATAGTGAACAACAACACAGCTCAACATGTTGAAAGTAATGTTCGGGTGTTTTCCCTGTGTATTATTTGCATAAAGTTCTCTCGGGTTTTCTACCGGGTGATTTTATCCCTGATAACGAGGAACGTTTCGGATATGAAAAGTTTGCAACTATGGAAACACTCTCCCGGTTGTAATCCCGATAAAACTTCATGTTGAAATTATACATGATCTGATGGATACAGCTCACGTCAACTAACAGACAGTCAAATATACTTTGCTAAACCCATGCTGTCAGTTAACATCACAAAGTCGAGGCTACGTCGTCTGACGGTTCAAGTTAACCATAATAAAACTGGGTTTCAACTTAAGAAATAAAAATGCATTTATAATAATGTGCGTTTTTTAATCTGAAGGTTATACATATTACATAAAACGTAGTGACTTCAGCTCCCCGTTTTCCATTATAAAGTCATCCTTTCTTTATAAACATCTGCCTTCACCCAGTGTTAGTCCCGAAGACTATCTTCTACGGTAGTCCGACGGCTTATGCTACGGATGATGCTTTTTCTTAGAACGGTGGAAGTTCGGAGAACGGATATTATTTTTGAAGTCGTTGCCGTTAAATTAATCGTTTTACGAACTCCTGTCTCTTTAATGTACTTGGCTGGAGGTTAGGTTTGATTTAATTACAGTTTTTTGTGGTGAGCTTATATGTTTCAAAGGGAGAAAAAACTGGGCGCCTGATTTATTATTCTGTTATAATTAACGATAACCCACTTGGGGCTGGCTCACTTTTCATGTTTTATACTGAAACGTATTTCATTTTTCTGTTCCAAATATTTTCTCTCTTACTTTATTCCCTATATAAAGGCTCTATATTTCTATCTCTTACCGCTATCTTAAATTATCACGTTTATCATCTCATAACTGGATAAAAATTGAACGTTTACTTTTAAAATTAAAAACTTTTATTTATGAATACCAAGTAAAAGAAAAAAGTGTTAGTCGAGCATTGGTAATTTAAAAATAGTTATGTAATGAGAAATTCTCTTTAGTTAATGATGTAACTCATTTTATATGCTTTCAACTCACTCAGTTATAATACTTTTCGAGTGTGTGTTATGATTGAGTGGCTATTTCGGTCAAGTTTGCCTGAGGTCAGTGTATCCTCGTTTGTGATGGTCTTAACTATGCCTTGCCGAATGTAGAACAAGGGAAGTTACTCGCTTTTTTTAAACTGCGCATGAGTTTAGAAAAGGTAATCTGAATATTTTTTGACCAATAGGTGCCTTCCACATTGATGGATGGTTGCGCACCGAAAAAAATGTTTGAAATAAAGTTAAAAATGTAGTTTACTCTCAGGTCTCTTCTACTGATCGCTCATGCGTGTAGCCTGCGGATGTTCGCCAGTAGGGGATGTTGTTTTTAAATAGAGAAACGT
The DNA here is from genome assembly GCA_963573305.1 of Pyrrhosoma nymphula. Classification (NCBI taxonomy): domain Eukaryota; kingdom Metazoa; phylum Arthropoda; class Insecta; order Odonata; family Coenagrionidae; genus Pyrrhosoma; species Pyrrhosoma nymphula. The sequence goes on from OY754329.1 coordinate 92,466,552, forward strand.
TACTTCTCGTTTCACCATTCACACGCGCCAGATCAAATTAACCATCAACGCCGATCCATGCCCGCCGCCCGAATTACATAAGCTGTCTCCAGGCATCTGCGCAAAATTTTTGGGATTCATCGCTGGTGTGGATTTATTTCGCTGATTGTCGTGTCTAAATCAATGTGTCGGATCGCACGCGCCATGCCACGTGACATGTGAAGGCTGGTAGCTAGCTACGCCGCGTCTTCGGGAGAGTGTTTGCAACCGGCGCGCCCGTTCAACCACTCGCGCGGGGCGCTCTCCGGACGCCACAGCCGTCGCCCATCACCGCTCCCTTTCCCCTCGTTCGAAATTCGATAATTTCCGCCCTCACGAGTGATAAACTGCCGGCCAAAGCCCTTACGCTGTCCTCCGTCGGAATCCCACATCGCTGCGGAAGCTGTACATTTTCATCGCTGCGGACGCGCACGCCGCTTAACAAATTTCGTGCCAGAGGCTTTGTCTATTTCGGCCGGCTTGGGTATGAGTATTTTTTCTTCTTACCTAACCCTTATTCAATAAATCACCGCATTTGGTGGTTTCTGGAGTAACTTTATGTATTTTGTTTGTAATAATCGTTTGATGTTGTAATGAGAAATTATAGCTTCGCGATTTCGCTGTATTTAATTCAGATACGACCCAGCTTTCGAAGTTCTACGTCATCTTCAGGTGATGAAGACCTGAGAGAAGAGGGGAGCTGAATGATGTTGAAAGTCGAAATCCTGATAATATGAATCTATATCTGAATGAAATACTGTGGAATCACCAAGTTATAACTTTTAAATTCAAATCCTCATAAGGTAATGATAGTTATTGCGCAAGGCAACTGACAGCTGAGGTTATTTGCACCATCGAGGGTAATGGGTAGGTTGGTATCGGTTGAATTATTCTGGAATGGAGGAAGGGCAGAGAGGACATTTAGGCATTGGGATTTGCATTCTTTCAATGTAAGATGACCAGGGGGTCCGCAGTTTAGCATCCCAACCTATGGACAGAGTGCTGCACTTGAAACACTTCCCTTGTGGTAGCTGAATAAGGAACGTAATTTCGTTGAAAAATCCCCACAGATGCCTCAATTGGAACCCAAGGCCCCCAGGATGGCGAGACGGTGCTCTAGCCATCTAAGCAAATCAATCCCCAACCTCTCCGAAATTGATGTATGGTGTTTCGCACCAGAATGGTCATGGGTGGTCATCACTTAGTTTAGTCATTCCCTTGGCTGTATCTTTTACTTGCCGTCGATTACAGACATTGTCTGAAGGGATGAGCGATCGACCATATCACTGGCATTGATTAATAGGGTGACTTATCGCTTTGAGTGATCATTCGCTTTGATCTGGAGAGTTATTTCTGGAGTGAGGGGAGGAGTACATCCACTGGAGAGTAATAATAAGAGTCCTTCTCGTGCCTTGACAACTGATGGTTTCGCCTGAGAGAGTGCGAGAAGTTTTGAGTATACATTGGTTATAAGCTTATTTAAAAGTAAACTTTTTATTAAACTGTGATCCTCTTGACATACTGTTCTCATTGTCCTAAATCCGTTAAGTGGCCGTTTGCCAGCGTGACATCACTCGATTCTCTGGCTATTTTTCTCAACCATATTCCTACAAACAGTTTACGTATCTGAGGAGTATTTTTGAGGAGAATGGGTTTTGTGGTAGGGACAGAAGTGTAGAAATGCTCTAGACAAGGAATTCTTTTCTAAGGCAAGGTAATAAGCGTGGGGGGCTCCAAGCAGAGACGTGAAGATAAGATTGGTGGCAACTCTAATACGGAGCATGGCGCTGTGTGGGTCCGGTACGTGGCTATAGTGAAAAAAGGATGTGTGTATATTCGATGTTTTCCTTTTTACTTCTTCTTTGAGAATATGCATTTTGCATGCATTAGATGATTTTTAGATGTGGGTATGGAGAAGAATTCCATAAGGATGACTTGATTGCGAGAGGTGAACGAGAAATTTGCTAAATATCGAGGGATAGTTGAGGAAATTAGTGGAACTGATTCAGGGAATGTAGAAAGATTGGATGGTGGGCGGAGAGGTGAGAGTATGTTGAAGAATGCGATAGATGAAAGAACGCTACATAAGCGCGGAAGAGGAAGAAATACGACCTAAATTTTGCAGGGAATAAGGATATGCAGAGGGTGTGAGGCACTGTAGACATACTTGATGGCGGTCGAGTAATTTGTCGGAAAGTGAAAAGATAATCCGGAAAGGAGAAGTTAGGATGAGGACTGCCCAAAAGCTTGCCAATCAGTTGGTAGGATTCCCAAAACTCATTCGTACTAAGGCGTCGGGAAACTTCAGTGCGAATACATCATTTGGGGGCGCATGCAGTATTAGTTATTGTAGTTCGTTCCCGGATGTTTTCTTATCGGACATCATCCTTTTTCCACTCCTTCCATATCCACGCCTCGGACTCTCTCTCCCTCGTAAAAAATCTGTGGTCGCAACCATGCAAAAGTTTTCCCTGATTGGATCCACGCTAGGGGATTCGGATCCTTCACAAAGAAGCGTCTGTAAGCATAATGGTGTTCCTCTTCCGAGAGACCTTTGAGTCTTGCAGACGAAGCCCTTTCGATAAGGCCTCTTGGCCCATAACGGCTTGGGGAAGGGGTTATTGCGGGTCACGGCGACGTCGTGTTCCAATAAAACGAGACGCGGTTGTTGCACGCCTCGTTGGAGTTGGGGTCGAAAACTTTCCCGCTTTGCATTTCGGTCGTACCCTTTGCGAAATTACTCCAATCTTGTTTTTGTAGTCTAACATGGCGCAGCGTTCTCGAGACTAGAGGTTTCTCCGAATCAGGCTCTGCGTCTAGGCTTATGTGATATGACTATATATATATATATATATGAATTATTACTTGATGTTTTATGACGTTGCTTGATGGAATTACATCCTTATAAATGAAAAAAAACTTCGTATAGTCCGCAAATGATTTAATACTGAAGTGCTACACATTAAAAATGACTTTTTCACCGTTGAAAATCCGTCGCCTATATCAAGTTTCTAAAAGTAAGCAGATAACGGAGAATTCAAAGGTTGGGGTTGTAGAAATAAAGGAAATCGGAAAAAGTTGCGTGCTGAAAATACAAATCTTGGGTCACTAAAAGCATTAATAATTTGTTCTATCTCCTGCCTACTTACGGAAGTGTTTGTCGTTGATATATGCAGGAAATTTTAAGTCTCTCAAGTGCCTTGTTGAAAGATGCGTGCCGTTTGAACAGTCTCGGTTGGGCGTGTTTTCTCTGACGAAATATTTATGGTTTTTGCAACCGACTTTTAAGTAGCCGATTAGAAATTTAAATTACTCAAGCGATAATCCGTCGTTTTATCGCTCACTTCCGGATCCGCTGTTTACGTAGAATTTCAATCCCTCCTCACCGTTGGCATATAAATAAGTCGTCGTGTATTGTGTCATTAAGTGGAGTGGACAACACTGTGGGCATTTGAGTTCTTACGTGGGAATATATCGATAATCATAACTTTTATCATGCATAAAAATGTCATGTGACGAGTTTATTGATAAGACGCGACAGCTAGGAGAAATTTTAGTGACTCCCAATCTTTTTTATTTTAGGCAATGGTCATCAGCCCCATTTCTCTCCCTCTCCTCCATTGCTGATAAAGAGTATTGTGAATCTTGGAGCTGGCGTAATGAGTGGCTTATTTTTTTGTGACTTATGGGGCTTTTATCCTCATTCCCAAATCATATGCTGTCACTTTTTTTCAGATTAATTCTTCCATTCCATAGAATCTCATCTGTGATATCTGCTGGCTATGTAGATGATAATTTTCACAAATGTTATGTTTCCGTTCGAAATTCTGAGTATCATTAGGCTTTCTTGAGAGCGAGATGGTCCTCATATGTTCGGATTAACTTTTTTGCTAATGACTCCTGAGTGATACTCCGCATGATCCAGGATGGCTTAATGTTCCTCGCTCGGACCAGCGTATGGAAATGAAAATAAAAATTAAGCTAAAATAAATCAATTTGGCTTACGGGGAGAGCGTTTTGTGTTCTGGAAATCCTTAGCGCCAGTTCATCATATAATTCCCTTAAGCCTTCTTGCTGTCGGGGAAGAAGATTATGGAGAAGGCATGAAGTTTGCTAGACGCCATAAAGCAATGTCTCTTTCCTGAATAAGTGATCCGTTGGGTAGCAGTGCCTTTGGCCAGCGCCGAAAATTGAAACTTATCTTTCGAATATACTTTCCCTCCATTTCATTGGATGTGGAGGGGCTGTAAATGATATATAGTCCGATTTATATTACTTGATGGTAGTATTCAACTCAAGTGGAAAACGCGTTAGGGGAGCAATAGAAGTTTGGGACTTCATAAACCACTCCATGAACGCATAAGGCTGTTGTATCAAGATTTACGGTTCAGAAGAATAAAGTAAGCGTTACGAAGGGGATCTTAAATAGAATGTTTTTTTCGTAAAGCATACATAATCTTATTGAAATAATGGTGAAAACATTGGACTGTGGTAGGACCGCAGTGGGCATTTATTTCTGTTAACATTTACATTTTTATGTGATCGCGTAGTCGCTTCATCTGGACATTTTAGGAAGAGGCAAATAATGACAAACTGAAAAATATGCTGGGATGTGCCAGCCGCAGAATAAAGACCGGGGCTCACGGGTTACCATTGCAGATAGTCTCTTAATTAAATTTGAATGAAGGTGTATTTGGCCATATTAGTTTTCATGTAATATAAATTGCACTTCTGAGGTGTATATCGAATTAAGTCCACCAGTAGATTTCCTGGGCTCATCAGCGTACATGATGCCGAAGCGTGGAAAATCGTTCATTGATAAAATTGAAGCCTGAAGATGTGCATAATCCTCAATATACGCTTTGTTATATTCTAATGAATGGCTGTTAAATCTTATGGCAAGACCGGTTGAGTGCGATCGATTTCTATCTTGCTGTATCTAGAGTGTAGTTGAGGTACAAAGTTTGTGTAATAATCATCAATTTCTCTCTTATTATGCACTGCTATTAGAGAATTGCGTGGTAATGGAAGAAAATGTTTTGCTCATGTTAACAATTCCGAGACAAAGTTTTCTGCGTAAAAGTATGAGCTTAAAATCCCCTAAACTACATCTACATCAAAGGAAGACACGAAATGGGGAATGAGGGAGACAACGAATAGAGCAGCCTCAAAGAGGAATGTGTTCAAACGATCGAAAAAATTCTCGCTGGGACTGATATCTCGTGTTCCGACCTCAGGTGTGATACCTATTTCCTATGATGGTGATTTTTCTTTGCTAATAGAGCTTAAAATTGCTGGTGCTAGGTGGGATAGCAAATCGTGAGCGTTAATTGTCCTAACTAAATTCATCCCGCTTCTGCTAAGGATCTAACGATTACTGGGCTGTTTTGAGTTACTTTCATGGAAAAGGAATGAATCCGTTCCACTTAATATATTTTCTTAAGGTGAGGTTGGTTCATTGACCGATTTTGCGAGCATAATTAACAGTAAGAAAAAATCATCTTAATGTGTGCCAGTTAGTCGTTTATACCTACGTAGCTGTCATTGATGTTGATAAATCTCTTATGATGTATGCTAGAATTATCTGTGTGTGGTCTGGATGAACGTCAGAAGATGTTCATGTACTTTGTGAATGAAACCTTGAAACCGAGCAACTTCTTCTATGTAACTGATAATTAAATGAACAATGATTAGCCTCTCTTCTGAGGCTTTTATTGAAGTGCCTTCTGTAACTACTCGCATTTATCAACGTGTGGGTAATTGGGGTCATTCGCCTTTTTGTGCTTAAAAATAGCTCTCCTGGTAATGATATCATCATTGGTCTTAGAACCGAGCGATTAGCCTTTAAACACTGTGTAGGAAGCTAAAAAATCAAAGGCATTTATTTGTACCTAACAGGGTGAAGTTTCATTATCTTTCCACGGTTAAGTTATCTGTTTGAAAAAGGCCCTCTTATTGGCTCTCAATTCAGGAAAATAGTTTGTTAGTATTTGCACAGTGGACGGTTCAGCTGTTGCTTAACCGCCAACCCTTCTCTCTGATTGGTCGATGGAACCGGATATAAAAGCTAAGGTTCATGTCCCCGCGAGATGCACTTAGCGGGACCTCTAATACCTTCAAACATTAGATATAAATTGGTTTATTTCTCAAGAAAAACGACAAGGTACTTAGAGTTTAAGTTTTCAGGCTACAAAATTTTCCGTTTAGTCAGAGTCCGCTCTTAGAATTTTAGAATATGTGAATCTCACGAAGTAAGGATTATTTGCCCTTCAATGTGGAGTGGCGGAAATCGGAATTAAATAACCATTATAATTTGTACTGCAAGGAATATTGATATTTTACGAATTTTTTTTGAGCCAATTGAGTAATATTTTACTTTCCCTTATCACGATCTTTACATGTAGAGCTCTTTGTCCTGTGCTTAGTGAAACTGTAAGAACACTGTGTGCATATTACAGTAATTGACATTCCAACTGCTGGTATCCACGTCAATAAGTTTGTATTTTGTTTGTACTACTTTGAATACTTTTAATATGTTCTTTATTTGTGGAAAATGCGTAATAATGCCTTGAAATGTCATCATCGAACGAGTCTCCCAAAGGTCAGGTATTTTTAGTTGAACTTAGCGGGAACCCTGTTTCTAAACCGTTTCAATTAAATATCTCTTCAGAAGTTAACCGACCCCTGTCGGTTTAAAACCGTTGGACCGAAATTTTTCGCAATGTTTGAACCGTAATCAGTGTGAGTACAGGCACTAAATGCTCCATAAAGTGAACTTCTATTCCTGCCTCACATTTATTTGTACTTAAATAAGCCCCCATACTCTATTGGACACCTCTGTAGTTAGGTAGATAAACACTTAAGCCTCCAGCAATTGAATATATAAAATACATCCTAAATTAGCGCCTGTTTCCTTAAGGCTTACGGGGGGGAATGCTTTTTTCCTTCCGCGAATATATATCTTGATCATCCCCGCGGACATCCACCGCCCATTGCGAGTAAAAATTAATCTTCCCTCTCCGTGAGCCCCACCTGGTTGAGTTCGGAGAAACACGGTCTTAGAGGAAAAAAATTCAAGTTCTTTGAGGAAATAGCCGCAGGGGTTTGGATGTGGCTGTAAGATTTCTGGTTTTTCTCTAGCATTCGGCCGTCGTATGTGAGTCGGCGGCGGCGCAGGAAATATTCCGCTGTGGCGGATCATGTCCCCAAGCTAGTTGCATGCGAAACGGGTTTTTGCATTATTAGCGTCGACCATGAATCAAAGATTTGGCCTTGCTCGCTATCTCGGCTTTTTTCAATTCGACTGATAGGGCTAGTTCTTCAATTTTACGTTTCTTTGAATTTTCCCTGCCATGGTTTGAATCCATAATCAATATTTTATTTTGATCCCAGTGGTTCAGTAAAACGTGAGTTGTAAGCAAACATCTGCAAATGCATATTAGGTACCTACCTTGATAGCCACCGCATTGGCGTGGTTGTTAAGGAATTTTAATGAAACGTTCAATACCCTTTATGCTACGATAGTTTTTAGGTCAGTGTGATCGCGTGTTTAACACGCATTGATAGGTTATGGTCAAATATTACGAGAGGTAAAAAAGGCATGCAAGACGAGGCGCTTTATACCTACAGCGATACTACTAAAAAGAATACCTGTCGAGCTACCTATCTATCCCATCCTAAGGACAGATAATACGATCTCTAATGTTCCGACGAAAAATAAAATCCTTTTACAACTGTGCGTTCGAAGGTGTAATTACACCATGTTATGTATATGATCTAATCCACCGTAGTATTCGAGGGTTCGGGAGATGTATTTGACGTCGGCATAAGAAAGACCAAGCTTAGAACTTATGTAGACGGTCTAGTATAGATATTCGTGATAAATGTTTACACGGATGTTTAACGAGTTGTGCTATACGTATCGTCGGAAACCAAATTTGTCTTCTTTTATCCTACATTATAAAAAGAATGGCTCAAAAAACAGCGTTTTCGTCCCACAGATTTTTTCAGGAACTTGTCGATTATAACATTGCACATTAAAAAATGTCACCACTCCGGAGAGACTCCGGCGTACTACTTTTGCACACCTTAGGTCTCGCTTTCGACACAAGATCATTCACATCAACTGCCATAAAAGGTTTATGTAAAGTTCATTTTAATCTCTTTCAGGCTTTGTATTTTTGCAAAATGTACTTGAGAAATAATATTCTTACGAACTCAACAAAAGTGACATAAGAAAGGAAATAGAATGAACTTTCTTTTTTCTACCATCGCTTTTCTGATATTTTAAATTGTGATATCGTTGACAGAATATTCCTAAATTTTTAAAAATTCAGCGCATTTTTGAAAAGCGATCCCATGGAAACATAGAATCAATGGAGAAATCAAGTTCACTGCCTGAATTCTCAATTTATTTTGCCAACATAAATTATAAACTAAGTTCCCACGAAATTGCTGAGTGCCTTTAAAAAGAAAATCTAATATTTATTTTCTATTGTAATTACACAGCTTGAATAATTCTGCAAGTTGTACCTAACTGTGGTGAGAAAGTTTAATTTGAAGTATTTATTTAATTTGAACGATGAATTAGAGAATTCTTCGACGGAAACTCTGATAATGTTAATGGTATATTTAGAAATGTAGTTTGGAAGAAGTTCTTCAAGTTCTGTTTATAATACAAAAATTGTTTGTTTAGATTTTTTTATACTTTCAGAAATGCAGTAGAAAATGGGACTGGTTCTTAACCTCCCCCCCACATTCCCTTTAGCCTACGCAATTCTTGCCTTGATGTGAGTTGATTGTAGATAAACATCCTTCGCTTCGATTAAGTATTTCCTTGTGTAAACGAATGCTTGTTACGACGGGTGCGTTTGTCTGGCTGCACTTTTTCGTAATAAAAGCAGTAATAGTTGTGCACTCAGGAATAAATCGGCTTTTCGTCTTTACGTACTTGATGGATGATCAAAGATGCTTGAGGGGGCAACTTCTTAACGCGACAAGAGTTCGATCCACGAGCATGAGAAAGTAGAGCGGAAGGAAGAGATTTCTCCGGAGAGGAATGAGGAAGGGAAAAGAAGAATCGAAAAAGAAGGCGGAACAAACAGGACGGAATTTACTAGGAAAGCTTTAAAGACATGGTCAACAGCGTGGATCCGACGCCCAAACGATAAATCTTTGGACCTAGCTCCGAGGACGATGGATTTCTACTGTCACAGAGAAGATACTCCGAATTATCTAGCGTGAATTTATTATAGTTTATTTCGTATTCATGGGGAAAAAATCCTTTCTCCCATTTTAAATGCGTCACATGAATGTTTAATGCAAACTACGTTTTGATTGTGCTTTTGTGCATTGGACCATTATTCTAATTCATTCGCTTGCTATCCTTTAGAATTATTTTTATTTTCCTACTTCCTTGCTAATTTGAATCTATTGCTTGTTAACGTCAGGGTTACTGAGATAGGAATTGCTGACCTCTAAGTTCGAACATTTGATATCGATGGTATTTTTTGTGACGATTTCATTGATTGCATTCCTTTGATTCTTGCGTCTGCACCATCACGAAATTATTATAGAAATTAATTGTAGCCCAAGATAGAAGAATTGAGTGATGATTTAATCCCGAATATTTGCTGATTTGTATTCCAACCTATCCATGGCTATCAATTATCCGTTAATCGAAAACTTCAAATTGTTTTTTCACTTTTTCTACCTTTTTAAGCAAATCTATAGTTATAAAACCCAGCAAACTGAACGTTTTTACGAATGTTTTATTAATGAGAATTGTTGGAATAGTTTTCTTGTTTCCTAAGTATTTCAAATATGCTACTGTAATTTGTTATCAGTTTTTAAATTCATTTTATTTTTTCCCTTAATTGCAATTTCCACGATTTAAATGCGATGCACGCTATTTCTTATTCCAATTGCATGCCTTTGTTATTAATTCTAAATCAGTATTTTTTTAATTATTGGACAGTTTGTATGGAGACGAGTCTAGGTATGATGTCAATTTTAAAGTAGTGTTTTTGTCTTAGCCTCCAAGACTCAGTAACAAATGGAGGTAGTGGGTAAGGTGTTAGCTTAGTATCCACTTATTATTAGCTTCCCCGTAAAAAAATATTGCGAAGTCAATTTTGACACTGTATGTCACCTTATCGTATATTTTATTTTGAAAGCGAATAGCCGAATGTGCACCAATAAAACTCCTCCGCTTAGCATCCCGTTGGTTACAACCTTAATATGCTTTCAGAGATTTCACAGCAAAAGTTTTAATGATACATACTATCCCGCGTTTATGACGTGGGGCCTCAACGCGCGTCACGAAAGGCACGACACATGAATGTTGTCACTGTTTTGGTTATAATTTACAACGCGCCAAAATTTGTTTGCCTCAATAAAACTGTTAAAATATTCCTCCCCTATGTACGAACTGCATATGTGTTAAATTATGCCATCCTGCGATGTTCTAAAGCCTGCATCGCTACGTCCTTTAAATAAGGAATCGGGTCACGATCAGTAGCAACGGATTCATTCGTATACAACCGCTGCCGATAAGCATATCTGAGCACGAAAAAAATCTGGGTCTGCAGCCTTTGCCGAATGAAAAGTCCGTTTGTATGTATGCTACGCTCCTGTAGCTTGGTAGTGGATCTTTCCATTTCCAATTCATTTAATTTTGGTTATCCCGGTTTATTTCCTTGAGGGAGCGTCTAAATGTTAGGACGTTCATTTACGTGACAGGGTCAAGGGAGATTGGGAATTTGACTTAGAAAAACGTGGAATGTTTGAGGACCTGAACTGAGAACATCGGCATGATTTTTCCTGGAGCCAAAATATCACGTTCTTCATAAACTCTTTTATTCATTATCTATATTATATATCCTTCTTCATTATATTCTTTATACCTCTTTCCTTATCAGTAATGTAAATTCTTAAGTGGCTTAAAGTTCCTCATTTTCATATTTGTCATGTTTCATGTGCTCCTGTTGTCACTAACTCTGTACAAAGGTGTGAAATGTACGGCTTGACCTACACATTAGCCGGCGTAAGCAATTGGTGACTGTAACCTAATTACATCCCATAACCAATTTTTTTCGCAGGATTATCTAGGCTATTGAAGTTGCTGGTGCTCCAACTTCACGTAAAGATTATTGATGAAAATAATTCTGTTTCGCTCATCTTTTCCAGTCTCAGTTTCCAGATTTGTGAGTCGTATTGGGAATAATTTTTCGCAGAAGTGTGAATGACAGAATGTCTATTTAATCGCACAATCACAGTTTCTTTTTTTTGTAACAGAAGGGTTAGTTTTTTCTGTAGATTGCGATAATGAATAGATATTTTCAGCTATCTTAATAGGTTGAAGAAAAAATATTAGCGTGTACCCATTTTGATTCGATGCTACGATAGTACAATCGTAGAATGTATGGCAAAATATTGAAGGGTTTCTTGACCATTGGATTGTGCAGAGATCCCTCAATATCGCATCTGGTGCAGCTACTATGTAGCTTAATCGGTCAAAATATGCGGCACGATATCGAGGGACCAGGGTTGGCTTCTCTTTCTAGAAAGGATGTTTTTGAAAACATTGGATATAACTATTTCATATAAGTTAGGGTATAGGTATAGCAAAACTTGGTAGCACTCACCAGCGGAGGATTAGTAGACACCGACCGTATACCATGCGTTGATGAACGGGTAAAATTATCGAAGGACTCCCACAGGGTCCTCTGGAAAAAGGCTTGGCCGCTTCATCCCACATGCATGTATGCTTTCCTCTCATTTGCGTCATGTTCTTAACAAACGAGTGCCACCAAGTTTTGCTACACCTATAAAATCACGAATAATTCGATATTGGATGATCCGGAATGTTTGTACTACTCTTAACGATGTGACTCACTAACTTTTTTTTTCTTATCCGAGTTGAAATGTTCGAGTTTCAATCGCTACCTACGAAGGAGGAATTTTTTTCACTAACAATTTCTCATTCTTTTACTAATGTTTTTTTCACAGTTTTTACTTGCTTATTATCGATGCGGAGATCGCTTGCTCATGGCATATTCTTGCACTCCTTGAACCCATCTCACTGCGTGATATATTTGAGCCCCCGGGAATAGATCGAGCTCATAATGACGCTATCGATTCTTTTAAGAGGTCTTGCAAAGTTACTTTTTGGGATTCCACAGGTTTTAAATTCAAATGTAATTTCTTGTTTTTTGCTCCGCTTTGTTTGTATTTTTGAAATAATATTCCGCTTTGAACGCATCGTCGCGAATAAAATGCATTGTGCAGGGCTATCCATACATATATCACATTCCAGTTAGCCGTTGGATGTCATCCATTATCTGACGGGGTTACAGACAACGGTTCCCTAGGATGTGATACATACCCTTGCTGCAATGCACTTCTTTCCCGATGAAACGCCCAGCCGAGTTCGCAAAACTTCGTATATTACTTAAAAAAAGAACGGAAAAGCCGAATACATTCTATCAAATATGAAGTAATCTCAATGTTTCGAAGTTGGAAGAATTTTTGCAAATGAATTTTCCGAATCCACTCTCTTCTGCAACGAGTAGCAACCGGATCGACGCATGCTCTGTTGTTTCCCTCTTTAAATCCAGACCCTTTCCTCCTGTCACGTGCCCCATGCCTTACCCCTCTTCCATCAATGCACAGTATGGCCTCAGCTGTTTGCGCGACCCTGCACCGTATAGTAATAACGTGTACACACATCCGGCTCGCTAATGGACAGTTCTCTTCTCCACGTGTCCCGCAACCAGCGATCGCCTGCATGGGAAACTTCAACTAGTGTGACGGATGCGACGGAATAGATAGACGGTGAAGGAATAGAGATGGAATAAAAACAATGGTTTTTCATTCGAAAAATTTACAGAAGAATTTTTAAGGCAGAAGCCGGAATCATCTTCTCAATGTGTAAGAACGAATATATCACTTTTAAATTCCACACAAATTTATTTCAGGGTGGCGATCGTCAGGGAAAACCGGGAAAACCTGGAATTGTCAGGGAATTTTGAATTTCTGGAAAAGTCAGGGATTTGATAGGAAATTATCGTAATGCTTCTACCATTACGTTTATCGGCCAGTCATTCCCGCGATTTGTTTGATGATGGTACTTTTCCTGTCCTAACATAATCTTAAGAGATTATGGTCGATATTTGGATGCTATTACGTCACTAAATGGCGGACGTCTTTCAGGCAAATTTTCACATAAAGTAGTCATTTTAATTGGTTTCACGAATATGTGCACCGAGATATTTGTACAGAGTATTAATTGATGACTTCTTAAGGTTATTCTGAGAAAACCTTCGAAAAATGTCAGCATCTTTGGGGTAGCGGGTGGGGGTGAGATAGTAGTGTCCTTCGCCTTGCCAGAGCATTCGGGGGTATGAATGGACCCTCCTCGGTGTGTTTTTTCATTAGGATGTACTTGCAGCTTTTAATGTATTGATTTGAGCTGCTAACATTTTCTGAGTTTTGGCGAAAATTTAATTCAGTAGAAATAAAATATTTCAATAATAGGTGACCTTTTGGCGATTGGTCAGGGAAATTGGTAAATCCAGGGAAAAAAATTGGAAAAGTCAGGGAATTTAAAAATTGGGAGTCAGTAGCCACCCTGTATTTCCTAATGACCGGTTTCGTGACAGATTTACATCTTCAGGGGACCGATTCGCGTAATCCCGTGACGATAATCGCATGCGGACAGGATACGACGACTCGAGAATGCTGAATCGACGAAACAATGCGAAAAAAATTAGTATTTGCTCTCACGATAAATATATCGGCGTTTTGAGAATATACCCCCGAGCGACTCCGGTGATAGGTCAGAATAAAATTAATCATTTTGGAATTGGATACTGATACTTTCATTGCTACATAATGAAACAATTCCGTAAAATAGATTCCGAGACGGTGTCTTGTATCTGTTTCACACTATTTAATCAGTATCAGCCCAATTTTCTCATGCCACCCGCCATTACAAGTATTTGTTATACTTTTACAAAATTCAGCACGGACCTCACAGCATTAATTTAACACTTCGGATCAAATTTCACGGTCTAATGTGTAACTCTGTGGAAAAAATCTTGGAGATAAAATAATTTAATAATTCTTCGTAAATTGCGTAAAAAATTCGGTTTTATTGCATAAACGATTTTCGCAGTATCGCCCGGTGCAATTGAGTGTGGCACTATGTTTTTATTATGTTTAATCACTTGAGGTTATTAATTGCTGTAAGTGATCCGAAGAAAATTTCTGACATTCCTTTAAAACTTATCGCGCTGTTTTTACGTGGTTTTCCGAACCATATTAGACAGTACCTAATTAAAGGTAGTTTATATGTATTTCTCCAATCATCATCTATCAAATATCCAATTTCGGTATGTGTTTAAACGTTTATATTTTAGAATGCTTATTTGCTTGCCATTGAATTCCTATACTCCTTTTAAAAATGGCCCCTTTGTGCCTTCCCTAAGTCCTAATGTTACTCCTCTCCTGCGCTTACTAAACCTTCTCCATAAAATTCGTTTTATTCTCAATACAATCGTATGTCCTCCATCCCATTGTTTTTCGTAGCATTTGATTAAATTCAAAAGGTTTTAAAGAATCGTTTTGTCAAATCATGTCATGGGTAAACACAAGTGAGTCCATCAAGAATAGTTTAATTAAAACCCTAATCTGTGGCAAAGTGTGATATGATTCAGAAAATTGGCCGCTATGGAAACATAATGATAGAAGAGTGAGGATTTAGAAGATTTAGAAAGGAACGGAAAGAGATATCTGAAGAGTAAAACAAACGAGGGAGTGTTGAGGGAGGACAGGCTATGTGTTCTCCAAAATAAAAAAAAATACAATAAATCATTTTACGATGGGACCTCCTGAAAAGGTATTTAATATTTGGACAAGGAGATAGTTAATGCCAGGAAAGCAAAGGAAAGACTTCCCGCGGTCGGAAAAAAATATAGGCAAGGACACAGTCCTCGGGAGGACCTTTATACCACTCAATTGATGGAATGCCTACCATCGCTGGCAGAGGGACAAAGAAATGCGCTCGAGACGAGCGGAGAGGTGAGGTTGTTGCCTCTTCCTCTCTCACACTCTCTCTCTCGCCTCGTGAGGCGGCCTTGGCCTTCCCTTCCGCATAGCATGAGGCCCCTCCTCATCCTCCTCCCATCAGAACCTCTTACATCCTCCCCCCCACCTCTCCTCCCATATCATCCTCTCCCACACCATACCGCAAGTCTCTCAAACGTACACCTCTGACCATTTCCCCTTCCTTTTTTTCCTCCGTCTTCCCCCCCTCACTTCTTCTCTCAGCTCCCCCTCTACCTTCCCCTCAGCTTCAGGTCCTAATTCATTCCACACGCCGCCTCTCCCTTACTCTTTTCGCTGCTCCCTTCGCCCTCCGAAGGAAGGAAGACAAGGACTTTTGGGTGCTGCTCGTCCTCCATTGCAGATCCTGAAAATCTCCCTCCATTCTTATTAGTCCTTACACTTCGGTGTTCCATCGGACAGAGCAGGTGTGGATGGACGTTGCTTCTCTCCTATCATCCTTCCTAGGGTAACACTACTTTCTCACTCGATCTCTCCCCTTTCGCTGCTATGAATGTATACATATATACGTACCAAGGACTAATGTATAAGACAAGTGTTGATAAATAGCTATGTAAAAAATTGAACTTGTTTTGCCAAAAATGTTTTAAACTAAAATTAACTTCTAACTACTATAAAAACGGTTGAAAGCCTTAATCACCAAGGATGATCGATCAAACAGCATGATGACGCTAACAACGCTTTTCTGAAGTATTAAACTCCGTGGTTTTCGTTGTAGAATCCAAACACTGTCGTCGAGCATGTCGCAGCGAAAGGGTTATTTCTAGCAATATCGATAAGTCCTCCGGCAATTCCTACCTAAATCCTCAACCCCAAAATCCTCAGTCTATTGGAATCCAAATTATGCGACGAATCTCTTCTAACGTCCTGCATTATCCCTGTCGTAAACGCTTCATGCCACCCATCCCCCTTCGCGGAATTTCTCATAGACCCCGGTTTCGGTGCCATACTTCGCCACACTCAATGCGAGAGCATTCACTCTTTATTTACTTCGTGCTTTTACACAGAGTACTTCTCATAAATTCCTCTCTCTTTGTAAACGCTTTTTTGACTGAAGCTAATTTGTTCTGTTTCTTCTGCTAATCCCAGTTCCCTTCAAGTTTGCTTAGTTACATTCAGAATGACTGTCCTTCTTCTCCAGCAACTCCCTCTTTCTCAGAGTTTATTGGCGAGTTTTCATTCTGCCGAAGATCGGAGATGAAATATCTACATACTCAGAAACTGTCACGAGAAAAAAGTATCTGAGGGGTTATTCTGCAGCTTTCGTATATTTGGCTTACCATCGGATTTGGCTAATATGGTCAGACGACTACGCTTCCCAGGTTTCTTATTCCCCGTGGCAATTCTCGAGGATTTAGGGGAGTAAATGTTATGTCCTTTGGGTCCATCAAGGATGGTAAAATTAGGTAATTGGGGGCTTCAAAGAAGCCACAACCTGTGAGGTCAATCCTGTACCACCACTTAAACCGTTCTCTAACTCTAAAAGTAAGCCAACTCATGAGTTCACTTGGCCCACTCTAGTAGACTCGGGTTTCGGTGCTCCGACTATTGGTCGTGTGTTACCTTCTATCATATATCACCTTCTTCTAACATCATATCAATCCCAAGTCAAAAACAACATCCATGCCAGGGGTGGGATTCGAGCCCGGGACCTTAAGTTTACTATTCCGGTGCACAGTCAACCTGAATACCTCGGCCAGCTACCTCTGCTTCTCCTTACCATTTCTCAAAACCTGCCCTTTGCCTCCTCACGTGCCAGTGCGACCGCCCCGCTCGTAACCACCCATCCATTCCTCCCCGTGGTCTTCATCGTTCCTTTTTTCTCTCATCCTTTCTTTTATTTAAAAATATAAAAAGTGAAAAACGTGTCCCACCCCGTTCGAGTATCCCATTCACCACCGCTGCTGCTCCTCATTCCCCCCTCTCTTCTCCTCCCCTCCCTTCCCCTACTTCCGAATCTCCTTACCCACACTCCTGTTCCATTCTCTCTATCCCTTCTCCTGCTCTCTGGGTTCTTACACTGTTGCCATACGGCTCGTGTGTTTTGTGTCCGTCTTCGTCCCTCTGATGCTTCCTCTGTCGCTTTTCCGTTTGTGTGAGTTTTTCGTCTGTGTCCGGAATACGGAAGGGTGGGCTGGGGGAATATTTTTTGTATACAGTCGTGTCTAGGATTGGGGAGAGGGAGGAAGGAGAATGGATCGACGGTTACAGTGGGAGTTTGTTAGTTTTGGGTTTGGTCGAATGGGTGCGAGACCGTTTTACGTATATTATGGTGCGTGCACATGCATTTGGACGTACTAGGGTGCCTCGAGGAAGCCTGCGGCACATCCAATGGCGTCCCGCTTCCGTTTCGGTATCCCTCGTTGGTTGGATGGGGCTGGAGACAACGGAGGGCTTCTTGGCTCCCCTTGTTCTCGCCCTCCCTTATCTCATCTCGATATATTTTCCATTTGGTCCCCCCTCTCCGGTAACTTGTCGGCCCAATTGACTTCCCCCTTTATGCCCACTTCTAACTACATTATTAGAGTTGATTAAATAATTGTTTTTTTTATAGTGTTTATTAATGGGTAATATGATGCCTTCGACTTGCTTGCGTTTACAGGATTCCGCTCCCCGTTGTATATCATCCGGGTCGCGATCATGGTTCTGTATAACGCGTTTGCTCGCGTTATCGTTAGTTATCAATTACGCTCATAAGCGCGAAAACGTGATTTTAATTCTTGGTAGTTTGTCGGGTGCTCTGAATATCTAGTTTTAATTGATAAACTGAATTCTGGTGACAGTAAGTCTGAGTGTTTCACTTATCGAGTGGTTTGAGATTTGGATTGCGATAATAACAACGAGAATGAAGGAATCGTGATCCGACCCCTGATGAACTTTCGTTGTAATTAAAATTTATACTACAGGAAACGATAATTTCAGTTTTTGTTACTTAGCGTCGTGGCCTCGCTGGTAACCTGTCGGCCTAACAACTCACTCATTGATGGAGGGTTCGATCCCGCCTCGAGTTTGGTAGCTATTTCATAGTAAGTGTTGGGGGATCAGAATGCAATCGGTAACGGGGAGTCTAAAACTTCACAGTCGAGCACTACGACCTTATTTTTTTGTATATAACAATGCATTGTTTATACCAATGTCCTCACCGCCGCAAACATCCTGCAGGTAGACTCCCTATTTGTTCTTCAGGATGTTCTCTCCTGGATTTTTCCCTCAAATTTTGAAATTCTCTCTCAGTTCTCCCCTTATTTTGTTGCTGTTTCACAAAAATATTTCAGTGAGTATAAAATTTATTTATTTTTTCAAATTGGTGAAGCATAGGAACTACGCATCGTTAAATTTCTGAACCGATTTATGCGTTAACTCTTCCTCATTTCCTTATCTTAGTACTTCCTCCTCCTCCAAAGAGACGCAATCAATGCAAGTCCCTCTGGAGTGCATTGCCATACCATATCCCATCGAAAATGACTTGTATTTGTTTTGCAAATATCTCGAAAATTAGTTTTTTTGGTGGCTTATATGTTTGGTACCATTGGAAAGATGAGATCTTTGTCATCAGAAAGAGGCCTAAATGCATTGAATTTTAGGCGAAGTGATATTTCGATCTAAAGCTACCTTAAACGGGGGGGTGTTGCATAGCATGCTATTATTTCGGCCGTGTTTTCGTTTCGCTGCGACGTAGTTCATCGATACTCAGTGGGGTCACCTTCCGTAAAGGCCGTTCGGGCCTAATGAGAGTCGCGAACGGGATGTAGATTGAGGAGAAGACGGAAAACCGTAGTGCTTGGCGGTTGGGGTCGTGAGGATCCCATTAGTTTGTGTACTTTCTTTTGTTGCACGTGGGAGTTTGCGGCTTCCCAGTTGTTGACTCGTTTAACCCTTTCTTCCCCCTTCCTCCCTCCTCTCTATTGCGAGCCTCGCCACTACCAACAACCCACCCAACAAACCACCACCGTTGATGCGATGCCGTCGTCGGCGTTTGCGCTGGCCGGGACTTTGCGGTGCTGAGGGAAAAGTCAACAGTCCGAATCGTTTCTTGGGTTCAGTAGGCACGGGTAGTAGTAGTAGTCGTCGTTTTCTGGTAAGGATGGGGAAAAAAAGAGAAGAGAAAAGAGAGGAAAAGAGAAGGGGAAAAACCCTGCATTGTCATTCGCTCTCCTTCACGAGACGGACCACCCGGAATGCTCGATTGCTTCGTTTCGTCCTTTCCTCCGCGTCCACAAAGTATTGAAGTCAGACTTCACTATAAAAAAATAAAACAGCATTCGGTATCCAGCATTGATTGGAGGCATGCGTTCAAATAACTCCTGGACGCATTAAAGAGAAAGCCGGAGGTAGTAGAAAGCGCAGCGTGTTTAGCGCTGTAAACAGAGGGTTTCTGGAGGGGATCATTGATGTTGCTTCGTTTTGTTCTTTCTCAACGTTAACAAATAATTGAAGTCGGAAATTTTATTTAATAAAAAACATTCGATTCATTGTCGATCTGAGATATGTTCGGCTCCATAAACTGAGTATGTCTTACGAGATCAAGAAAACAGGTGTAATTGCTGGCCGCGAATTACACTTGCTTGAACGCATTATGTAGTTAATCACAGTTAACCAGTTTACTTTTCTACGTACACGGAAGCTATGTGTCGAGAGAAAAGGCAGAAGTAGTATTGAAAATTGTTTTATAGAACGTGGACCATTGTTTCGACAGAAGACGTTTTTAAGATCTTATTTTAAATGCTTTTAATGCCGTCCTCAGCGCGAAATTGATACACCTAACTTAATTGTGACATTCTCTGCCAAAACAATGGGCCATACGCCTGAAACTATCTCTTGTGTTCGCGAAAGCCACCTAAAAAGGATTTTCATTTTCATAGTAAGGAAATAAATGGTAATTTTTTAGGTGTTCTAATTGCTAAATTTATGAAGCACGCTCTACATCCATTCCTGAAGTTGAATTCGAACCCACGACATTTCGGTTGCTAGGCCAGCGCGCATTACCGATTAGACATGCCCTGTCGGCGATGGGTAGAAATGTAGTAGCGCAGAGGAATGACAGCATGTAATGGGACTAATCGACTGACAAAGGGACTCCTTTATTAATTGGGTTGGGATACATATCTGTCGTGGGATAACAATGACAAGAAGAAAATATGACAAATGGTATGGACATTCTGAAGAATATCAGAGTGCTTGAGGCTGTAATGTAATACAGCTCAGATGAAAGAAAGGTCTGAACTGAATTCATTCATTATATTAAAGCTATAATCGAGTGGAGACTCAAAGCGCAGATAACTTTGAGACCCTGGTGAGCTGTCACGAATCAATTCTAGAATGTCTAACACTTGAAGGAAACGTAATCCTCAATAGTCAGAGTACAACTATGAACGCAATATGGGCACCTTTGCAGAGAAGTATGCTCGTGATTGTTCAACAAACTCCTTGTGTACATGCACACTCAGAAGTATTATTTATTATATGAAAGCTGTCATTACGGTTCAATGGAATTGTAAAGGAAGTAAAATTCACCCAAGAGAATGGCTACTGTAACGACAGGGATACTGCCTACGAGAAAAATATTTATTTCGTCTGCAGTGTAAAACTATTAACGAAGTTACGTTAACCCTGAATCTTTTCACAAAGTCGGGACGAATCCGTGGTGTTTATCCAACATTTTAGTAATTTTACACTCTCAAAAGAGAGAGGCACACTCTTTGAGTGCAGAAAAATCTGGGGAAGAGGGAATGAAGGCGTGTGATTAGAGAAAAAAGAATGTATGCAAAAATTCTTGAAAGAAATTAAAGGAAGAATGTGTGCACTTGAATCGTTCATTTTAATCCCTTGGGGAATCCATCACTAATTTGACTCTTAATATGTACCCACGTTGCCTCACCATGTACCTATATCATTTCCTGTTAATGACGCCACCTTTTCCTGTAACCTACATTCTTAACTCAATAACTTACAACCACGTCGGTGCTAATTTATCACGCCTTAACGTTTTAGGATGCCTCGAAGACTTAACGACTAATTTTCTTGAATTAAGAAAAACTCTCTTTTCGCCAAGAACTCTTGACTGGATGCGCGCTATCCCTCTAGTTGCGTTGGCCTCCCTCGTAATTGATTTCAAATGTATCGATAGTTATTCGCCAAACGTTTAAATACTGCTCTGTATATTTTTGTCTGCCCGGCTACTGTTTCATTCCTTGCCGTTCATGAAAACACTTAGGAAGAGCAAATTAAGGTACCCACTTCCATTTGGATGCTGATATTTTCCAATATTATCTTCCCTTTAACGAAGGATGGTTTGAGTCCTTTATCATTATTTTGTTGCACATGAAGGAATTCATGGATCTGCGTGCAGTGTGTGCAGTCTTAAGATTGCTGAGCCTAAATTTTACTTTCCCCGAAAATAAATTAATTTATCATCAGCGATGCAGGGGAGAATTTGATGTAAACTTGGTGGAGGGAAGAGAAGAAAGTGTGAATATTTTAAGAATGGAAAAGGATTCGATAACTGTAGGACGGAGTCAATATTGAAAAATAGATTGCAATGTGAAGGAAACGTTCGATAGGCATATTAAATGGAATAATAGAGGAAATTATTGGCGCGAATCCCATTCAAGAATCTGCCATCTGTTTTCTGGAATCCGAGTAACGAAGGTCGTCAATTCTCAGATAAAATACACATGATCGAATAATGTATTTAAATTCTTCTATGAGTGCTGCGCAATAAATCCTAGTGATGGATTCATCACGGCTCATTTTATTTTTATTTTATTCTCATTCGTATGGAAGGTAGAGTATCGTAGGTAGTCATGTTTAAATTTAGACGTCGGAATTTCAAAGCAAAATTATATTTTCAGGAGCCTCATTCGCTTTTGGGATAGCATTTGACGATGAAGCAGGTATGGATTGTGCCGTAGGAATTCTCTTTTGTGCATTCAACATTCGAAAAGCCAATCATCCGATCGTAATAATGCTTAGTATTTAGGATTCCACTATCCGTTCGCTTGAATAGCTGTGGGAAAGATTCGAGCCGTCCCGAAGTGGGCAGAAATCGAAAAAAGCAGGCCAAAACCTAAAAACAGCTTTTTTCAGTTCAGAATTTTAAACTTTGCACAGTCATTAACCATAGATTGGTGCATATGATGTTGCATGCCGTTTTTCATAATTCGTACGTGTTAATAATATGCATGGGCTCAATGTTGGACAAATGTCGCAAAAATCGACCGCCTTACTTTTTTTCCGAAAATCACCGAATTCAAGCTAATTCTGTACCTTTTGTTGTAAAGATGTGGAATAAAAACTGAAATTATTTGGTATAACGGTTCTTTTTCATTTAATATTAACCCGAGGAATGCGGTCTAAATGCTAACTTTGCTAACAGTTGAAACCGTAGAAGGAGATAGATTTCCTCGGATTAACATCATGGTAACGTACATGGAAGTCCTTTTCAATTGATATGGCTTGAAAATCGCCATAACGAAGGTTTTGGTACAATAGCGCTTCCCAACACACGCCGCGCCACAGCATTCCCCGTTGCCGGCCGGCAGATCCGGACTGGGCCGCACGATCGAAAAATCGATTTTATTTTCGGCGTCGCGAACGGTCATAGATGATTTCTTCGGATTCCCAATCTAAAAGCTTTGTTATTCTCGTGATGTAAGTATTTCAGTGTCCGTCGATGTCAATTTTTTTATTTTACTACATTAAGTCGAAAAATTGACGAAAAACAGTGTCGGCCATTTTGGCCTGCAACGATGACAGATATAACAACTTTGCCCAAAAAATAAGTAATATTTAATGAAAAAGAACCGTTATACCAAATAATTTCAGTTTTTATTCCACATCTTTACTACAAAAGGTACAGAATTAGCTTGAATTCGGTGGTTTTCGGAAAAAAAGTAAGGCTGGCGACTTTTGCGAAATTTGTCCAAATTTGAGCCAATGTATATTATTAACACGTATGAATTATGAAAAACGGCATCCAAAATCATATGCACCAATCTATGGTTAATGACTGTGCAAAGATTTAACTTCCTGACTGAAATAAAGTTTTTTTAAATGTTTTGGCCAGCTTTTTTCGATTTCAGCCCACTGTGCGTCCGTTTTATTCTTTCGTATCCGCACCACTTCGCCGATATTCGAGTTTTGAGAGTTGCCTGAAACACAAGAGAAAGGCTATTGTACGTCATAACGTGCATTATCGTATCGAAAAGAACTGAGTTCAACCATCTGCATTTAGAGCGTTCATTATGTATATTTTCGTGCTGTTGACCAGGCCATTGTTGTTGTCCCGTAGTGTATCCATTGTGGATCTCAGTTAGAAATCCGCGTAAACGGCGGAAAAAGGAGAATTTTATGGCAAGGTGATTGGAGACTGTATAGTGCGGCCGAGACGTGACGTCAATTTGAGCTGTCGTCATCGGTGGCAGACCATCTACATTAGAACTATTGTGCCGATAGTTTTGGAATACAATGCGAGTTTTCATCGAAATTTCTCTTTGTCTGCCTTTTCGAACGATTTTGGAAACCAGTTAGTGATATTAACCATTGCGTATTAAGAGGAAATTCAATTAATTTAATTTCTCTACTAACGATGTACTTGCGAGCCATGTAATGGCAAGGTATAATGATGAAGAAAACATGGCTAAACTTCACGATTTCATATTTTACATCCGGTTAATAATTTGAGGAGAAAAAAGCATTGTTTTTCTTCAAAAAATAATATTCGAATTACAATGTTTACCAGGGTTCCCTCTCTTGTTCTGCAGTCAGTTTTTGCGTGTTTAAGTTAAAATAATGGACAAATTTGCTTTAGTAAATTGTCATTGGGTATCCCTGTAAAAAAATCTGGATAAAATTGCCTACTTTTATGCTCAAAGAGTTAACTACCTATGTGTGGCTGTTTTTGACGACGATTGCGTAGAAAGTTTTTAACTAGTTTCTGAAATTATTTTATTACCTTTGTCATCTCGTCACGCTTCGTTAATTTATAATTAAATTGCGTTCATGTTTTTATTATTTTGTAATATTTGGAAAAACCTGGCTATTAACACACGAGGAAAAACAATATGCCTTTAGTAATCGTCCAAATAGCACTTCAGGGCAATCAATAACGGAGAAATAAAAATATAATGTTGCCCCGGTGGGCATATTTAATTAAGCTTTGTGCCTTCAAAAAGCTTTTCATGTTTCAACATTAGAGGCAGTCTTGAGCGAAGGCATAAGCGTAATGTGCGGAAAATTGTTTGACATTTTTAATTTTTGAACAGTTGAAGCGATGGCGTGAGGAAAGTGAATTAGAACGAATTGCCATATACAATTCGGACAATTCATTGGGAGTCTAAACGTCAGCTGTTAAACTTGGGGTTATATGTAAAAGTTACCCGTCTTTTAGGACTTTTCGTTCACTCCAAAACGTCCACACAGTTTACTCCTTTTAAAAACGTCCGTCATAAAACGTCCATGTCCAATCCAAGAAAATGATCATATTGGTTTACACTTAAGGGGAATTGAGTATCGCCTAAAGACTAACCCTGCTGCTCTAGATAACGAGGAAGAAGAAATAACATAGTAAAATAATGCACCGTATGTAGCACCTCTGTAAATTCAGTGAACTCATGAAAAAAAGAATAAAAAAAAGTTAACCATACTCCCTGTACTCACTTTGGTCATGTTATCATTAATTTCATAATATATTTCTTGTATTCACCAAATATTATGAATTGCAAACATTTTACATTAATGGACTTGTAACTGTGGATTATTCAGTCTAGACTATAAAGTGTGGACCAAATAACCGTATGGACGATATAGTCTGGACGACATATAGTGGAAAATTTCGTGTGGATCAAATGTCTCAATAGACGTAGCAATAAGTGGAAGGATTGTCCGCCAATCTCTTCCCCATGCGCCACTCTTATTTTCATCCATTTAGTTTCTTTTGGGCTTCTTATTTTTCCTGCCTATTCCACAGTATTCCTATTTCCTCTTAATTTCCGCGCTTACCCGTCTTTCACCCCTTCATTCCCTTAACTATTTCGTTCCTTCTCATTGCGTCCTCCATTAACATTTCTTATCGTCTTGGTATCTCATCTACTTATTTTTAATGCACACAATTTCATTCTTTCTTGTGCTTTTCTGCTTTGAATTAGAGGTAAGATCTTTCCGAAGTTTCGAAGAAACCTTTCCATCTTCCCTCTCCCTTAAGAACAGCCTTCTTTTGCGAGCAGAATTTATTATTATCACAACATGGCGATGGTATCTCATGATTAAAAGATTTTTTTGAGATCATGAATCGCGTGTTTAGTTGATGTTTGACGGTCAATTTCCGCGATCCGCGGTAGTCAGGATTGCTACTTATCGGCAGGGCGAACAGGAATTCGTGGATTCTAATGCCGCGCAGTGTATGGAGACTGTGCCTATTTTAGAATTAACGCAAGGTCATTTTTCGTTATGCGGTGCGTTTAAAACTTAGCATTTGGAGCTCTTAATAAAATATACCATTTCTCGATTTAGATGTATCGATACCATTTAGGAAATTCGTCATTAATGGACGTGTTTCACAGATAATGCTTTCAACTAAATGACGGAGACGGAATGTTTATCCTGTAGGCAGAGTTTAATTCAGTTACTCACATAAGTGATCAGTGACCGCTCAGTAAAGCACATCGATGATTTAATGCACTTTGGCAAGATATATTTTTTTTTCATTCTAAGAATTTGGTCTCATTGTACCTATAGAAAAGATCTCGTCATTCTAATGTCACCGAATTACTTGCTACTGTATTTATCTCTTGCTACTTACTACTGATTAAATTTTGAAATGTAGTTCGAATGTGGTCTTTATTATGAGAGAGAAATCCTGCTCAAACTGTCTTAAATGTATCACAATGATCGTTGATAAAAAGCATCACAGTTTTTATGCCAGTATGTTCAGCCAAGTGTCCGGCAAAGTAAAAAAAATGTGCATACATAATGGGGAAAACGGTGCGTTGGCGGCGACAGGTAAATTTTCCCTTTCCGATTTTCTTCGTCGGAGGAGGGACTCGTCGCCGTCGTCCGCCGCTCGATGTTGGTTTATAGGGAGTCGCCCCGCGTGCATCGCCGGAAGCACTCGAATGCAAGCGGAGAAACGTGGGCGTAATGGGAGGGCGCGCCCACCGGCTTCTTCTTCCTTTTAATCGGTGTGCGGAGGCGTCCCGTTTTAAATTCTTTCCCAGTCTCGGAAGATTGGAAGGAAGCGATTAATATTCTCGTCGAATACTTCAAGATTGCCGCGGCGTTCAATTTGTCTGCAGTGTGATTTCCCTGCGGCCTTGGCCTTTGCCTGACCGCACGTGAATTTGACATGCATGGCTATTGTATCTGACCACCTGCCAGTTTTCTACATTGTTTTGAATGAGTTAACGTCGTCACTTTCAGTTGTAACTGTTGCAAAGTTATCTACATTACTTGACGATTATATCAGCTTATTATGAGGGACATAAAGTCATCGTCAAGTATCGTTATCTAGCGTATTCAAGTGAACCGTTTTTTTTTTAGTTTTAGCAAAGAAAATGTAATTTGAATAAATTTAAAATGAATAGAAAGCTCTTGCGTCCATCTTTAAAATGACTGATTTAGTATCCTCAGGGGAGGTATTAATTCAGATGCTGAGAGCTGTCATGCTTTGACTCATTTATGCAACCGTTTTAAGATTGGACATATGAATTGATCGCTATATTGTACTCAAAATCAACATTAACGAATATAAATGTGCCATTTTTTTCGTATGTCTTGGTTCTGGTACAAAATCATGATTAGGAAAAAATAAAATTCCTTAAGTTTGCATGGAAAAATGTTTTGGGCTACTTCGAGTCAATAAACTTCCATTTTGGCTTGGTGTCTGTGCTGAAGGCCTCTGTCCTTAGGCCTGGGTTAAGAGAGAAATATAGAGTCGGAATATAAGCTAATAATTCTGTTTGACGTGTACTTTAATTGGAAAAAAGAAATTTGAAACACTTTGGTGAATTGTGGAGTAAAAGGACACCATCAGACTTGGGAATGGTCATAGGTGTAAGATGAAAAGGGATTCATTGCGGCTTAATTCAACAGTATTTATGCCGCTGGACACTATAAATTCTGTTTGTAGTTCAGTAAGCTCGTATGAGTTAAATCTGTCGTTAATTTAAAATCATTTAAATATAAAACTAAGGCAAAAATTTAAATTAGAAGAAACTGTCATTTTTGTCCAGTGTTCTTAGAATTCTATTTTGGTGCTTAGTACTGGTAAATTGACTTATTTCCTTATGACTACCTACCTCTGCGTACTTCATACTGATATATCTCCTACCAATTATCGGATCTGATTTTTTATTCTAGTTAAGTAATTGAGTGATAACAAGTACTTGTTATAGCACTTAAGTAGAGACAGTTTGGCCTCTTTGATTACTTTAAAGGGCGGGGTGATAGTGTTTCTGGCAATATAAAGAGGAAATTTTATGCAACTTGTTTAATATAAAGCTAATTATACTTGGTGTAAGTTTTTTGTCGGCCTCGGTGGTGGCTGGGTAAAGTTCTCGCCTACCAACCCGTTGGTCGCGGGTTCGAGTCCCGCCTGGGTGGTTTTTCCCCATCCAGGGCATGATTGTGTGTTGTCCAAATATAACAAATAGCTAGTAATTGGCGAAAGCTGTTACCTATAGAGAAATTATTATTATTTTATCATTCAAGATTCCTAAGAATAACCATGAAGTATTAATGAATTCGTAGTTATGACATTACATGCTCCCTGTATTTTATTCCCTAAGAAATAGTACGAGAAAAGTAGTGTTTTTGTTGCCGCAAATTATAATTTTTTATCCCAGTATAAATACACTTTTTGATATACCGTAAACAAGTGCTCCCTGTACTTGAAATTTGATGTCCTTGTGTATCATATTAATTATTACCCGGGTATGATCACGAGGCCCATAGGGCGATACGAAAGGATAGCTTGGAAGGTCCGCAGAAACCCTTGAAAGCCTGCTGCCACATTTCAGGCGGTCTGGTTATTAGGATTCAGGCCTGGCAGGCACAGTCAATTTCTGGCCGGACGCAGAAATATATAGGGTCTACATAAGTAAGGAGAATGCTGTGTCCTGGTGACATCGAATTTTCGTTTATATCAAAACATTCGGCGCGTATTTCCCGTTGCCCTGCCTGAGATGTATGACTGACACCCGTGACCGAAAAATTAGTGATGCTGCAAAATGTTTGGGGGAAACTCGTGGTTGGGAATCAGCAGGGAGTGGGGCATATGGGCGCCGCTTCCAGTTTCCTGCGGAATACGCTGCAATCGCGATAGTTTCCAATTATTGAGATACGAGAATTAATGACAAAATATATAAAAGGAATTAAATTCCGACGTGCTAAAAGAGTGGCATTCATTGCGGGAATCGAGGCCGGGAATTGGACTTTTCGAACCTCAATGATGGGTCGGTAGGATGAGAGGAGTTTGATTGGCAGGGGAAGTGATGTGAACTCTTGTTTATACGCAGACGATTTAAAATTCTTGTAAAATCTGTTTTTTTTAATTATAAAAACGCTCATTCCTTTGCAATTAATTGAAGAATGAAAATTTTCCTGACTCAGTTAGCTATTTTCATTTCTAGTTCCTGGTTCCGTTAGTTCTTGGAGGAATTTTTTCTGTGAAATTTCAAGTTTTCCATGGATTACTCTTAGAATTTTCAAACGGCAGTCAGCGTTTCGAGAATTTTAACTCGCTAAATGGTGGACCCGAAAATTCTCTTTAAGACATCGCCTGCTTGGTATTTAGTTCATGGTGCACGGCACTATAGGCTCATTTCATTTAGAAAAAGCTTATGTCGATGCAGGGTTTCTCTTTTCCTCCAATTCCCTAATATCCATATCTTAACAAATTACCCGCGTGGCAACTCCCAGTATATCGAACAAAAGATGTTTATTTACAGTCGAATAAAAAGTTGTTTTATCATATTTCATACGTTTTTTTGCGGATTCGATCTCTTGTGCACGGGTGGAGATATCCAGATGCGTTTCATGTAGCTATACTTTTAGTAGTTTAAAACAGTGCACAAATAGGTACAATATCGCAACCTTGGGAACACTCGCACGCACACATAGATACAAGTCGATTACCGCATTGCAGTGTAAACCATTCTTTGTTGAGCACCATGCCATCCCGCGTCTATTCTTAAAAAAAGGGAAGGGTTTCGAAGGAGTACGTAGGTGAGAGAAGGGTGCGGGGAGGAAGCAAAAGGGGTTGTTGCCTACGAGGATAGAGTATCGTTAACTCTCCAGGCCTCCATCCTCTTTTGTTCCTCCTTTACCGCGTCTTTCCACCCAAAATACCCGCCCCTCTCTTCCTCTGTACCAAACCCGCCCTTATTTTTCTCCGTTTCTCTCGCTCTTTCAAAAAGAGAATTGCTTCCTGGAATGCTCGCCGAGATCCCTCCCTTTTTTCTCTTTGTTGTATTTATTTTAATTCCAATGCCGATACATTATTGGACTTACTCTCTCTCTCCCCCTCCTTGTGTGCCTCTCTCAACTCTCTTCCCCTCCCGCTTAAACACCCCTACCCACTACCCTTGTTCAATTCCTCTGATCCCTCACGCTCTCTCCCCTGTAGCATGGTGCTCCCCAAACTTTTTCCGCTGCGTAATTCCTCCACTCCGACATCAGTGTACATTAGCTAAGAGAAAGGGAGGTTGTTTGAGGGGGAGGGGGGTAGTTGGGGGGAAAGGAACGGTTTGCGAAGGGCTCCCGTTTTTTGTTCGATCACGTTCGAGTATGTGAGGATAGTTTCGCGTATTTATTTTCCTCTGTTCTTCATTCTTTTCCGCACCAATCCTCACCTCTTTTCGTTCATTTTCGTAGCTATTATTTTTCCGTTTGAAATTTTGACGTTTTTGGTTATTTTCTCACTAGATAGTAGAGAGGGTGAAGAAGTGTTTGTTTTGAGATTATTTATTACGGCTGGATGAGCGAGAGAATGGTGTTATTTGTGCTGTTTTGGGCTCCATGTTTTTAGGAGATCGGATTGATGCCCGTGTTTCGCTGGATTTCGACCCCGAAAATTCAATTACTGCGTGGGGTTTTTATAAACGAAATTTCAGCGTCATCCTAGGGAATGTCTCTCAATCGTTAGAAACTTCAGTCATATTCAGTTCGTCCTCAATCTAGACACAATTATTCGAGTGGAATTTAATATGCTGTTCAAGAGAGCAAAAGCTGTTTAATACATTCATTCAGCATTTACAAAATGCAATTTCAAGTCGAATTTGAGAATAGAAATGCGAGGAAAGGTAGGATATTGTGGGATCTGTAGTTGATTAGTTGTTCATAAGAGAACGCATTTTTGTGTAAATGGCCAGCGTGAGCCAGAAAATGAAATGAATTTACTGACCATTAAGTAATTTTACGGACCACCTTAAGACATACAGTGAACCTAATTTCGGATAATGTTTTGTGACTATCACTTTTTTGTGATGGGGTCATTTTTGAAATGATTTTTAAATTTCATTACAGTGAGCCAACATGTACTTAAATATTAAAATTAAAGAACCTTCAGATTGAGACTTTAACTTAAATGGAATTCTATTACTAAATTTCGAGTTAATTCGCCTGATTTAAGTATGGGGACAAAAAACTCGCTTGATACTTCGGGATGGTACGTGACAACGGTGAAAAAATCCTGGATGGAAAAATCTGGAAAGGAAGAAAAAACTCAAGTTTTGCAGCTCAGCTTTTTCAGTAACTCATAAAAATTTCTTGTGTCATCCTTAGGATCAGCACATTTTTCCTCCTTTGAAATTTTATGCCAAAACTTTTTCGGTTAGTAGTATCAAGCACCAGAACGAAAAATGTTTCTCTTTGTTTCAAACTCTGTGTGCACAGAGCGTTTGTTCACTAACGACCTTGATAGCAATAAATCACTGTCTCAATCCTATCCGTCTGTCGGGGTAAAGGAATTGACTTCTGGATTTCGATGGTTTCTTACATACAACTTGAACTTCTTACATACTTCTTGTAACTTCGTGAAATCCATTAGTAATGAAAAACTATGCACCTTGATGATTCCATGGATGCTTTTATTTGGTTTAATTTCGTACTTTAGGGCTGTACCAAATTTAGACATCCGTGTGGAATCTGTGCCAAATGTATTTAATTTTTCATTGCATTAATTGAAAGTTGATTTGGTCGTAACGGCAGATGGCATCATCAGAAAAGTAGGTCAGCCATTTATGGGATTACCCAGAAACAGAAAAAAACATCTCATGAAGATTGAGCGTTTTACATGTTTTCGACTCCCATTTGGCCTTTGTGATCACCCTAATAAATTATGCGAATCATTTTGGCGATATAATAGTATTAAATACCCTCGCTGAATCCCACAAACACTCGGGCTTTATTACACATGCGATTTTCTTCTGGCGGCAGTGTCAATTCCTGTACGCTGCCTGCATTGTATTCGACGGTGCTTTAATAAGTGATGCCGGTTGTGTTATAAAATCTGAGTGTTTTTTCGGAATTTGAGGGGTTTTTAAAAACTATTTTATCATCATGATGACAGAATTGCGCATGAATTGTGAATTTTATGTGAGTCATTAAATATTTCTCTAAACTTCATGGGCACTATCTGGTTCCTTATCTGCTTAGTACTTATTAATTTGAATACTGGAAAATAGTGACATTTTTATCCTTATTTAAGTTTTATTGCGATGTAATTACTACCCGTTTTAACAAAACTAATAAATAGGTTTTCCATCTGCTATAAGTAAGTTCATCAGGATTTTTTTTCGATTTTTCTGCGGTATCAAGCCTTTTCGAGTGGGTATCCTGGAGCGGTAAATTTTTAGATATTTCAGATGCAAGGTGGAATACGACTGTCTTTCTCTCTCTCTCCGCGATTCCGCTCTTCGCTGGGCTAACTCCTTTGCAATGAACGGCGAAAATCAATGATCGATCTGTGTGCGCGACTTAAGACCACGCTTGGAGCAAGACCGCCCAGGCGTATGTCTCGTGATGGAATTATCGGGATGGAGGAAGGGGGTGAGATACGCCAGCAAAGCAATTCATGCTTAATGGGATTTTCCGGGTCACTCGATTAGTAAAAGGGTTATTTGGAGATGGGGGAGAAGCTTAGTGACAGCACTCAGCTCCCTAAGAGACGACTTCGCTTTGGCTTGACAAATGTTGTGTCGAGACAAGTTGAAACCTGTGGGTAAGGAAGGGTTGAGCTAATACATCGATTCGGCTTCTGGCTATCAATATGGCTGGTAGCTACCTAGTGGTAGTAACCTAGGTGGAAGAGGGACAATGGTAAAAGCGTCGATGAGTGATAAATAAGCAAAAATGTGGGAAACAGTTGATTTTGCATCGAAATAGTGTTACAAACCGGTGCTAAAACATTAATGTCACATGTTGGCTAGTTCACCAATCGGATTATGTTTCTTCTATATATCTTTAGGAACTATAACTTTCCTGCTAAAAGAGCATATTATTTTGTCCTAGCAAACACTGTTAAGGATGGTAGCTCATTGGAGCCAATGGACAATGAATCTGATATGTATCTAGGACGCGGAAATTGAGCTATTTGGCATAGGAAATAAACGTCATAGTTCGTGGAAATTTTCCTATCCCCATAACTATCAATAAGTTAGTTTTTAGTTCCTCTCCTCCTATTTACATTATTTTGTTACCTTGCTCTGTTCATAATTTCTTTGGATTATTGTTTTTAAAGTCAGCCTTTGTGATAACCTATTTCCCAAGTTTTTCCTTTCCTATCGTAAAGCCTCTCCATCTCTTTCTCACTCTATTTCTTCGTATCTATATTAAGTGGATTTGAGTTTGTTCTACGGAACATAAACGAGATATTTGTTTTTGCCGTGAGCTGGTTTTGCCATGCAAATGTTCTTACTCATCATTATCATCTTAGTATTGCTCTCAAATATCTTTGAGCCACTCCGGGGCTTTTATTGTAGTGTATTGGGAATCGTACATTTGTCCGTTGGTAATCCGATTTCCATTAAATCACTTTTGAATTCATTTTTTTTACTCCACCAAAAATTTCCTCCTATTCTTTACATGTACCATTCCTTTCTCCAAAGGCAGGGGTAGTTTCATAACTCTTATTTCTCTTTCATATCGCTCCCTCTTTTGTCCAAATCACTCGTTGTATTCCTGAGTGTCGTGGAAAATAACAAGGAATTGAAAAAATGAAATGCTGGAAAAATCTCAGGATTGTTATTTACCAGCGGCCTCTCGCTGAATTGTTTCATGAAAGCGAATGACAGTCAACTGTTGAAGCATTCCTCGACAAGCACTTGTTTCTCGGAACTGTACAAAGTTATATTGTGTACTTATAGAAGGTCTTTGCTCGTGTGAGCGCTCAGTTTACTTCCAACAAGGGAGACGAAAGAATGATTCAGTTGAAATCCAATTCATCTCTATGTGTCCATTTCTCTCAGGGTAGTGAATGCTTTCATGATGTTTTGCGGATAATTTTCCACTTGACAGAGTTTCTGATAAGTATCTACATTTAAACCCAGTGTGTGATATCTCGGACCAATATTCCAGTAATTTCCTGTAGGCTTACTTTTTATATTCAAGACTCGTTGAATTTTGATCAAAGCCTGGAGAAATAAAGTTAATGCCTATCTGCTCGAAGCATGAACACCTGCCAGTACATGCGTGAACATATTTTACTTCAAAATGGCACCGTATGAGCATACCAATTTTCAAGGCAGATTTTTAGATATTTGTATAAAGCATACCATGTGAAGTCTGGGAATAATATTCCGGGAGTGCACCGTAGGCTCTCTGAATATTTATAACATATTGAATTTTGATTTCAGCCCGGATAAATTAAGTCAATACCTGTCTGCACGACAGGTTTTGACTTTCTTGACTGTATAGGGCTTACATGCGATGCATGAAAACATTTTATTTCAAAATGTCGCCGTGTGAGCTTGTCAACTGGCGCGAATGCTTGAACACAGCAATAAAAGAGCGGCTATTTTTACTCTATGAATGTGGTCTTGCAAGTGTTTACGCATTACTTGCGCGAGCAAATTCATCGTGTAATATCATTCCAATCGGTGAAAAAATCATTGCATCTACCTAAGAATCCACTACGTGGAATTCCATAGCGTAGAAAACACTCAAGGTGTGTTCATATCTGTTGTGGTCTTTTTTTATACAATCGTTCGGACGACGAATTTCTTTCTCCCAATATTACATCTCAGCTTAATCTAAAATGTCTTTTCCTCTTCCTACCGCCCTTCAGACAAATGCTTGGACGACTCCCCTCGTGTTATATAGCATTTGTCACGAAATATGAGCGAGTGTATTTTAAGCATTCCTTCATATCCCCCATCTTCTCTTCCCTTATTCCCGTCACCCACTCTGTCTCTCTCGTTTCCCCTCGTTCTCCAGAGAACCCAGAAACGTTAAAAGGGTTCCAGACGGTTCCAATTTTTTCAGCAATAGGGTCCGTCGGCCTGACAGTTCTCCTGCTTCCTCCTTCCCCGTCCCCAACCTCTCCCCATCCATCTTCAGCTCCATCCGCTGCTTCCGTCGATGACATTTGCGCCCCTTCTCGTCGGTTTCTCTTCCTTACACAGCGTTCCACGCTTCGAGCATATATCTCCGTAGAGATGGCTAGCCACTGTGTCTGTGCAGCGCATTGTATATGTCGTGGGGGCCAGAGCAAGTATGTAGTTGTGACGTTGATAGCGCTATTCTCTAACTCATTTAAGACATGGTAGCGATATTTGACGGTTCTTTATCTTTGGTAACGACTTGCCAGCGAAAATTGCTATTCTGTTAGTTATGTACAACGACTTATATAGTGACTTTCGGGTTCTGCTGCGTCTTTGGTTGTTAGACTCGAGCTTTCGCTGCCATTGCAGGCAGCACCTTAAGACATACGCTCATGTTTAACGATATTTCAGGATAAAATAATTTTAATGTTTATCAGCATTTTTAGGTAAAATCGTTGGTGGGGAGCAACAGTGTTCGATAGACCGTTGCTTGCAAGACATTTTTACGTAATAAATGTAACTATGTATTTGTTCTCCGAGAAATTTAATATATGACCAGTTTCGTTACATAGGCGACATCATCAGATGCTGGTATTTATGTATTTAGAGACCATGAATTCATCAGGTGCTGATAGTTCATTTATTTAGTGACCATAAATTATCACTAAGTTGAGCCGGAGACATCGAATTTCAGCTAGATATATTGCGTGTTTTCCTGATAGGCTCTACATTCTTCAGATTGGTGTAAAATCGTAGCTTCCGTTCGAGTTGTTTAAACAATGTGCTTTATCAGGAAAAACCAAAACGTCACCGCAGCAATTGTAACCATCGTCTGTCTTCAAGGCCTGGAAGAGATATGCGTTCTCGGTCGGTGATATATGTTGAATGCTTTGCTTGTCGTTACCGATGGGCTAACGACGAGATACTAACTATTTAGAAATTAGCACTTCATACACTGCTTGATTTTGCCTTTATTTGAAGAGATTTCGCGTGATATACGAAATAATCACGGTAATGGTTTATGTAAAAAATGTATGTAGGTATTTTATAGCATTTTATTACCAAAAATAAAACTTTAGCAAAGTTGTACCGTTTCTTAAGCCACTTGGCTCTTAGTTTTTCTGGGGACAACATACTCCGACGATGGCGTCTCTATAGAGTAAACGTGTCCGGAGGCTTTCATTTTTGTGTTCACTATTGGTTCTTATATCGTTTCGACGCCCGTGATCCCTAAGATTTATCAAAGGCGAGCAAACCACAGCGTTGCCAATGTGTGAATATTTTATAGTCAGCGTTTGACGAAAACGAGGGTGTGTGCGAGTGAACGTGTATCTAAAAGAATCCTTTAAGATTTTACATAAAGCTTAAAATTTAAAAAACGCGTGCGACCTAATTTGTTCTCCAACTCTTTGAGCTTTTGTACGATCAATATTTATTACTGCATTCTGGAACTCGCCTACTGATTTTTATTCCATCATGGTGCAAAAAAGAGTCGAATACTAAGTGTAATGGTGTAGTATGTAAAAGATTTTCAACTCTTAGCTATCGAAAGATTTACTACTGTTTACTTTCAACGATTTACTACGTAAGTCAGCTTGCAACACTGCCTTCATAAAGAGAATGCGTGGAACGCAGAGCAGTATCGTCTTCCTTTTTCCCGTTTCGAGCCTATATTCCATAGTCCCTCCTGGTAACCACTGTCTGGTCCCGTACCCCCGTGCGTCTTTTTTCCCCGCGTGAGAATTCCGTTTCCCTTTATTGGTTCCGTCCCACGTTTTTAACCTCGTGACGAGCCATTGTCTCTTGTTGCGTTCTTCCCATTATTTTTTATTTCTGCGTTAGTAATTGGTTTTAAAGCTTGTATATGGTCGAATTCGAGGAAGCTTCGCTTCTCCTTTGTATGGGCAAATATTGCTGCCTGATTCTATTCCGCCTCTCCGCTAGCGTATCGAATCTGACTTGCGAACGTATGTAGTACAGTGTTGTCCATAATTTAACTCTTTGCCTTAAAATTTGCTTGATGGAAATGTTTTGTAAGCATCTGAATGAAAGACTTCCTGGAATTTATCTATCGTTTTGGGTTCATACGTGAGTTAAAATAATGTTGATCATAATTGTAAAGCTGATATGGTTGTCTGGTGCTTTGGGGAGGTGACTAACAGCTATGGTTATTTGCACCATTGGGACAGTGTATGGGAATGGGAGGAATAGTGGAGAGAAACCTGACGTTTACATTAGCCTGCTCTTAACGAAAGATGCCAAGGAGTCTACAGTTTCACGTCCTATCAGAAGGACGGAATACTAAGCTTGAATTGATTTCCACATAGCAGCAAAGTAGAGATCGGGATTTCTTTTGTGAAATCTCCATCGCTGTCGTGCTTCGATCCCGTGCTCTCTGGATGAAAATCCAGTACTCTAGCCACCACACATCAAGCCGATCCCCCTAATCTCTTAAGCCATATACTGTTGCGTTCGCCATCTCTCAGGCGTCCATCGAACATTTCTCTCTTATTTTTGCGCGTCTAAATTGTGAGCGTTTTGGGTATCCGCAGGTCATCGACCACTGATGATATTGTCTCCCATTTATTCCTTAGCCTGTCTAAGTAAATCAAATGTGTTGACTTCAGTCCTTTGTTTCATTCCAGGTGAGTCGCTCGAGCCTTCCTGAGTATAAAACCGTGGATAAGGATTTTGAGAGTTTGGATGAATATTGACCGGCCCACACGTAAGTATGACATAATTTATTGCGGAAACTTATATGCGTGCCAAACACTCATAGAGGAGGTGGAAAAAAATTTAAACGGGCATGAAATTGCATAAATCAAATTGTCGCAGCCATCCAATTTCACGCTCTGTAACGCTGGCGGATTGAATTTTCGGTATTAATTAGGGGTTAGGGTTTGCTTCAATTGGGCCATTTATTAAGCGCAACTCTCAACTACCCCCATATCTCTTCTAATTTTTTTGTTACGGAAAATAGTAATCCTCGTCATGTTGTTCGCGAGGATTTTTTTCCCCCAACTTTAATATCTTTGCGCCAATAATTGGTCGTTATTCAGCGAAGAATTTCAAATCAGTGGTATTAATGCTCCCTAATGGCTCTGGCTTTATTATTATTCCACATTCAGTGTCATGTAAACGTAAAAGCGCCCGCTGAGGAATTGAGTGAGTTGATGGGAAAACTTGTATTTGGTTCGTGGAAATTTGTGGTCGGGAACCTTATGGGGAGAAGTAATCAGCAAAGCGAAATGGTGATAATTGTGCGGTTGTCTACAGTAATGGAATTCCTTTTTTCTATTAATGGAGCTTGCGACTGACGCTTGGAAACATTTTCCGCACATGTGACTCCTCATGGTAAAAAATCGCCCTTTAATTTCTTTTATAGCCTGGATTAAAAAAAAACTTTTATTATAGGCATGAAATGTATATGTAAGCATTGCATTTGACCTTGAATCAATTGAGGTCAATGAATTTTTTTGTTCATTTTGAAAATTCATGGTTCCAAATAGCAAAAAAATGATACGTGGCTGTCTCTTTATTATCCGTATATCGAAGATATTATTTAATATCATCAAATTTTCAGCTATTCTCCGAAATTTTATTGCTGAAATGACCTTAAATACAGTGTGAAATAGTGCGGGTAACCGTCCCAATTTAGTGGAAAATAAGACTCGAAAAATCATGAGTTGATAGGTTTGGTTTTAATAATATTTATGTAACTCATTTGTTTGTGTACCCCCAGAATATTGCGGGGAACCCGAAATTCGAAAGGTATTTTAAATTTGGCAAGATACGCCTTAATTGAAATGTAGATCCAAATTACGACTTTGCAACCCTATCAAATAGATCTGAATGATAATGTACATAAAAGGCCCAGCACATACGTACGTGATCTTTTATGTGACCTGAAAGTTCTACTTAAAAAATTATTTTTACTGCAGCCTCACGTATTACCTATACCTCCATGTTTATATCGCTCGGTTGGACCATTTTAAATTATACCTGCAAGGAGTTTTTGTACTAATTTAGAAGTAGGCATAATTTTCAAGGAATGGTGTTTATTGTTCTCGTTAGTTGGTTATTCTGTAATTTAATGTAAGTCAAATAGCCATTCGCTTAAAATGTGCGTCTACGTAATTACCAGCTTGTTATTGCAAGGACGTGGGGCAATGCCTCACTGTAATCTATTTAGCCTAATCCATGAAAGAAAATTGAACAAGAAAGCTATGAATGGGACTTGTTTAATGCTGCTTTAGTGTGCCTCTCTTTTTGTGTTGCGGCCGTTGCTCTTATGTTGGAAACTCAGAAGCATGCACTCGTACTCATCGGTTTCACAATATCTTTTTTGCCGCTATCTTCCTTATTTGTTTACAAAACACTGTTTTGTAAAGCAGGGCAGCATTAATTTCTCTTTTTCGTTGCAATTTTTTCTCATAAAAACAATTTTAAAGACATTTCCTATTCAGATCTGTACCGCATGCACAGCAATGTGTTTTTACCAGGTTGTTTCCACACGCTTAAAGCCCGTTGCACACGATCAAATTCTGCGTCAAATTCCATTCAAGAATCATGGATCTAGGTTTCTCGAATGGACATGACGTCATGACAGCGGACATGCTGTCTTGAAAGCTCTTGAAAGTCTTCGTCGCCATCAAATTCCTCTCGTCTTGAACGGTTCTAATTTTTCTTGAATCTTGAAAGGTTGTAAAGCGTATCCACCAATGAGGTTGGATTTCAGACCACTGGGCGTAAGATGGCCGACATGGAGAAAGTTCCATGTAGAAGCACCTCGTATATTATGCTATTATGTTATAATAAAATAATTGTTCAAAGTAACATATACGCTTTTTAACAGGCAAGTGTCATTGTGCTTTAAATTATAAAAGATGTATGTAAGATATACGAGGTATATGATGGTCTCAATTGACGATAAAATATTTCTAGTGACGGAAGGAAATCAAGGACAATCTTTCACCGCGCATTTTGAAAGAACTTTCATAAGAGTATTTAGGCTTATAACAATGATCTCTGCATTTTTATTAATAATTGATATCGTACTTAATATTTATGAAACGTCAACTGTTCGCACAATAAGAATTTAATGGACAAATTTCGCTCACAGAATGTACAGGCAAGAAGGCGACACCGTCGAAGAATTTATGATAATTTACGACTTCTGTTCTAGTTTTCTCGCAACATATGAGACTTGACTGGATATCTTTAAATAATAATTGGATATTTGTACTGTAGCGTCCAGTCTGGGAGAAAATTTATTTTACCTGCTTCCCGATCACCTTATACCACCTATTTAATTTACATTTGTATGCTACATATGCGTATTTATACTAACCTTTCATATTCTTCATAAAACCTTTTCCTTTCGTAAACTATTCACTTAAACCTGTGATGTGAATCTATTTCTGGACGCCATGTTGGAAATACTGACCTTTTCCTCCTAGTTCCCCCTGAAGGTGCAGCGGTCGAGCAGTTTCTTCATTTTCTATACCCATAACCCATGACTATTCCCGCCTTCAACTTAAACTAGCCGCGCTTTACGACGCGTTTCTCACACGCCCTTCCCCTAACATTTTACACGTATCTCCGAATTTTATAACAAATATTTCTCTTACGCACTTTCCTCCACACTTCCAAACACCCTCAACCCTCTCGGGGGATATTTTTCTTTAAAAAAATATGCTACAACTTTGAAGAGACTACAACTACACCCCCCTCGAATCATCAACCCTCTCGGGGGATTTTTTTCGTAAATGGCCATTTATCTTAACTTCCTTTACCTCAATATCTCATTTTCCCCATTTTCCACCATTGAAAAATCCATTCCTCTGTATTCCCGTTTACTTAAAATTGCATTTTTATTCTTTTTTTCACCTATAAATGCCTTTTTACCGTTCGAAAATGGCCATTTCCAGGCCGCGTACCGACCAACCCTAGCACCCGTTTCACTCCATAGGCCCGCAAACTTGTTTGGGGGGGGGGGGGAGGGCATATTGTAGACGTGAAATTACTCAGTATCCCTCTAGCGGGACTTCCGAAAATCTCGGAATATGGCGTCAAAATATCACGAAAAATACGCGAATTTCGTCATTTTCAAACTTCTCAAAATCTCACGCCTTTTTTTCTTACATTTAATAAATGCGCATTCCTTTCACTTTCCTTTCCCATTTTTCTAATACCCCTTACTTTTCTACAATTCTCACACAAAAATTTCTCCCAGACTGGACCCTATGATTCATTTACCTTTAATTGTTTTTTTGTACATATAAGTTACTCAGAAGGAATGTAGAGAATATTTTGTAACAAAACAAGACTAGCCGTCTGCAAGCATTAAAACCTGCTAAAGGCCATGTACGTAATAGATCATATTTGTTCTCCAATGTAATGTAGTCGATCGTACCCTGGTGGGTATCGTCTTCGCCTGGCAACGTGAAAATCATCGGTTCAAATCTCTGTGATGGAAATTTTTATTAGTAATTTTTTTAAAGTTCTTAATTACTTTTTTAACTCAGGGTATACAATATTTTCACAATTAGTGCCGGTGCGTCAAGCCACAAAATTATTTCTATCTCTAGTTTCGGACATTTTTTTGTCGCCAAACCATATCTCGGCGACTATAGGCGTATGGTTCCAGATCCTTCGTCTTCCGTTTTATGCATCTATACATCATACATGTGTTTTATATTTAACAAATTTATACTGAGAATCGACCAAACCCTTTAAAAATGATGCTATGAGCATCCTTGTATACGTTGATCCGTCAAGTCTTGCAGCTCGAAAATTAATGTTTTTCATCAAGGGCTTCAATGCAATGGGGAAAATTCCAGTGTCTTTCACTATGCCTTCCCATTTTGTGACAGTATTTGGTACCTGAGGAAAGTCATGAGCAATAAAACAAATTGATATCGCTTAATACTTCAAAGTGTCTGCAAAAACGAAATTTGATCTTGGAGTTGCATCTACCCAGTCAAGAAAAAGTATTATTCGTATGTATGTACCTGCTAAAGATTTTTGAGAATAGAAATATCAAATTGCCGCATAAGTTTGATTAGTATATTAAAGTGAGGCATTAATCACTTATTCACGGTCAATAATTAGTCCTTAAGGGCTTCATAAATTGCTGTGCACACTTCAGGAAAGAACAAAGAAATGGTGTTGTGAGCAATACTGATTGTGTGTTGAAGGCTCGTAAAGGATTCGCCGTTCGCCAAAAATCTCAGCGTCACTGCAAGTTTGTGTTTGGCTGATATGCAGTGCTAACACACTACCTTTTTTGAGATCCTCGGATGTATTAACTTAATTAAATTTGTTTCGCTCATTTTTTGGTAGTTTATAAAATATTCTGGGTCTTCCGTCCTTTACTCGCTGTGCAGCAATCTCATCAATCATTCATTTTGCCTTCTGCGAATCCACTTTCTCGTCCTCACCCTGGGACGATTTATTTGTCT
This sequence comes from Pyrrhosoma nymphula, assembly GCA_963573305.1. Classification (NCBI taxonomy): domain Eukaryota; kingdom Metazoa; phylum Arthropoda; class Insecta; order Odonata; family Coenagrionidae; genus Pyrrhosoma; species Pyrrhosoma nymphula. Next base: position 92,508,694 of record OY754329.1, read on the forward strand.
CTGAAGTTGAATATCAACGCCTAAAACAGCCGCTGCTAAACCTATCCTGGAACATTTTATTTGGTTTTCATCCATATTATACACTAAAGAAATGTTTGACCTCACACGAAAGAAAATTTGGTAAAAATCGCATAGCGTTGCTATTTCGTTTCTGCCGTGTCTTTAATCCAGCTCAAACGCTTCAACCTCGTCTTTGAAGTCTTTGGTAGTGTGAAAACCCTTTCAATTATTATTGATCAAGCATTATTGAACTGCTGTCTTGAATCATCTTTGACGCGGTTTGACATTCAATATTTCATGTTCAACGTTTCTTGTTCAAATAAAATTGAGTGGTGTGAAACGGGCTTTATACCTTCTAAAATGCATGCTATCGTCCTCCGTCATTCGTGCTTACCTAAAATTCTCTCTACCTTTTTTAATTTCTCAGAGAAACTTTGCTTCCATTTTGCCTCCAACCATTTAGGACTCTTATTTTTTTCACTGTGTATTATTTTCTATATACCTTTTGTGTGTACCTTCTAAGCCTCGAATCTTGTCTTATCCTTTTCCCACATTGATCATTTTAGCAATTCCACGACAGAACTTTCCTCCTCAGTTCTTGCTTAATTTTTATCTTATTGCTTGAAGTTTTTTTACGCCTTAATCCATGTTATTATTTCTCAATCAATTTTTTAATTCCAAAATACTGAATATTTAAGTTTTTCATATATATCATTTTTTACTTTCCCTTATCTTTTCCCTTACTATATCATTTTTTACTTTCCCTTGCGTGGGGCACTCGTATGATTTTGTTTATAACCACTTGGTCTACTATTTCTAGCATTAGCATTTTTTTTGCATGCTTCCTTTTTTATCTTTTTTTCTATACAGATACCTACTTCCTCATTCAATATAATTTGAATGAAGATAATACCCGTTGATTTATGAATTTCCTATGCATAATATACAAACTTTCATCCAAAACTTCCACTGAAATACGGCTCTTCCTCAGCCATTCACCACACAGCCACTGGTGCGTATTTATTTGTCCTCCTCGAACCCTTTTAATTATCTTCATAACTTTTTCATATCTTCGATACTATATCATATTCCTCCAATTTGTTGCCATACTCTTTTCTACGAGATAAAGTACAGAACCAATGAATTATGGACATAGGAGCTCCTTAGTCAATATTTTTCCGGGCAGTTTATCCGTCATCTATTTTAACTTGCAGATGCCGTTTTTTTTGGATATTTAATAAAAATTAGGACGTCTTCATTTTTGATCCTTTCGGTCTTAACCATTCCTCTCTAGAAACGCAATTTCATTGTTTTCAATCTTCTTTGCTCTGCTGATGCTATCGTCCAAGGTTCTGTGCTATCAGGCCTTACATAATATAAGGGGAGAACGAGGAAATTTCTCATGTGTGAGATCTAGAGATAAGTACGTACCTACGCACGTCGAATAAAGAAGAAGGTGAAACTGAGGAAGGTGCCATATGGTGGGTCATTCCGTATCAGATCAACATACCTATTTAACCTCACCATCTCAGATTTTAATGAAGTTTTGTGCGTAGGTAGCCTCTGCATAGATAAAGAGAAATACTTAATTCATTAAATTATATCAACCCGTTTTGAAAATATGGCGATGTAAATTTTACAAAAATCGCCCAAAATAGCATGACCGTCAACATTTCAAATATTATTTTCTCATCTTTTAATTAAGGCAGAGAGATGAAAGAGGTGTCAATTTGTAGATATATTTATGCCTATTTTTAATATATGTAACAAACTATTGGTTGTAAGGAATTTGTTTTTTCAAATTCCAAAATAACATTTTAATTTTAAATTGCGAAAAAAACGCCGCTCCAATTCAAAAAAATATTAATCTAGGAATTAGATTGTATCATCATTAAATAATATTGAAAGTTTGAAAATGGGAGAGCAATGGGTTCATGGTTAAAATAATTAGAAATAAATGTGGTTTTCACAAAATTCCAACAATGATAGCATCATTTAAATCGTTCTTTTCTATCTTTTACGTCTGTATATTGAAATTGAGCTAGTTTAATTAACTATATTTAAAGAATACATTTAAAGAAAGATTTTTTTTGGCATTACTTGCATTATAGGTATAAATGACTACTTGGCATATGTATGTAGGCCAAGAATCCCAATAAAGAAGATACCAGCATGAATCTTCAATAAAATCCAAAATTCAATTATGTGAATTGGCAAATCGCGCAATCAAAAATGACCACACATTTTATTTCCAACTGACAACACTTCATAGATGATTCCATTGGTGTTTCAGGATTAATTTATGAATGTTATACTCTTAATATCTGTTCCAATTTTGGACAAGTTGAGACAGGCCATTTGTCCCACCACTGAAGTTTGGAGCAGCGTTTTTTTCCCAATTTAAAATTAAAATGTTATTTTGGAATTTGAAAAAACAAATTCCTTAAAACCAATAGTGTGTTACATATATTAAGAAAGGGCATAAATATAGCTACAAATTGACACCTCTTTCATCTCTCTGCCTTAATTAAGAGATGAGAAAATAATATTTTAAATGTTGACGGTCATGCGATTTTGGGCGATTTTTGTAAAATTTACATCGCCTTATTTTCAAAACGGGTTGATGTAATTAAATGAAATTTGGTATTTTTATTTATCTAAATAGAGGCTACCTACACACAATAGTCATTAAAATCTGACATGGTGAGGTTAAATAGGTGTGTTGATCTGATATAGAATGATCCTGGTAATGAAAGTAGCTATGATTAAGTTTGTATTGCATTTTATGTATGAAAATAATGTAGGGTGAAATAATGGCTGCAATTTTCTCAGTTATAAGATTAAAACACTGTTGTCGATGTTGATATTTTTTAGCCATCTTAACCGTGGAGAATTAGAGCTTGCAACCGTGATCATAATTGAAGAACTGAAGAGTTGTCATGGTTTAAAAAGAAAAAAAGTGCTGCTCTTAGGCCTTGGCCTAAGTGCTGCACTAAGGCAAGATGAGAGTTGGAAAGAGGGGAAGGAGGAAGAGTAAAATACATATATCGTTACATACGTTAATAAGTATGTATGATCCAATTATAAGAAGGGTGTATGACGTGAAATCTTTCAAATTAATTGATTGTTTTGAGATCTTAAGTAAGAGAAATATTTTAGTAGTTATCTTTTGTCTGAGAAACATCTATTGAGTAATGAAGGATATATGTACTGAAGATTGAATCCCATTTTCTAGTTTCTATCTACCGGTACTTACACGGCTGGCGTATATTTATGAATTATGAATGGTGTCATTAGTGTCCCACGTCCAAGTATCTAACTCATTGGTTTGGTTTCTGGACATATATATATGTACGAGGCTTTTAATCGTATTGCTTTCATGAATAATGTTTTATGTTGGTTTTACGTACAGGGGAGTAATTTTACCCATTGAAATATTTGGTCTCATTCTACTTGCCTTCCTATTGCGTGGTTGATATTTTTATTTATGAATGCATCTTGTGCCACTATTTTTTAAATCTCTTAGTTAAGTTTGATGCCCGGATTAAATATTATTTTAGTGAAACGAATGATGTTTTTTTCTACTACTTTAAGGAGATTTTATAAATCAGTGCTATCATAGAAAATTGGTGATCGTTTTAATTGGATATTTCTCTGTGATATCCTTTGAGTTAAGATGATACATTCCCGTGATCTTCTAACATTGACGTGTTCTTAGGGTCAATGGACACTAAGTATCACAGAAATTGTTGAGACAACGTTTCTGTTAACGTGGTGCTGTTTTGTTTTCTTGATCTTCTTTTTGATATTCATTCATTTGTTTTGTATGGGGGGGAGGTCGAAATATAAGACAGAATTAAAGATTGTCTGGTGCCGTTTTCATTTCCAGCGGTTAAATCCGATGCAAATTTTATACGGAATGCTCATTTTAGCAGGGATAATGTTTTAACTTCAGCTAGCGCCTTGGAAGAAGTCGTTAAATGAGATTAATTTCCATAAAAAACTAGAACGTCGGTATTCTACTTTTTATACCATTGCAATATCTCCGCTAGGTGTTAAGTGCATTGTGCTAGTTAGTGTTGAATAATGATGGAATAGTCAATGATTATGAGGGAAGTAATGGTATCAGGCGTAACTTTATGGAAAAGCTTCATGATTGAAATGAAAAACTTTGTGAATTCCACATAAATTGACTTTTAATACGACCTAGGTTTCGTCGCTGAGCGACTACATCAGGTAAAGTAGAGAAGGGTTAAACTTTAAACAGGTTAGCCCTTTTGTACTTTACCTGATGATATCGCTCAGCGACGAAACCTAGGTCGTATTAAAAGTCTATTTATGTGGAATTTACAAAGTTTTTCATTTTAACAATGATTATGAGGACGCATAAAGAATCCCTGTTTTTCCTCTTCTCTGGTGTTAAAATTTGGAGCTCAAGGCACCATCATTGCTCCGTAGAATCGATAGGAAAATTAAAATAAGCAATGTTTCACTGTCGTCAATGCCGCAGACGTCTCAGAAGTTCCGGATGCTCAATGAGCTGCAGTACTCCCTTTCATGAAATTTTCATGAGAGGGAGGGAGGGTGATAATAGACAATGAAAACAGCTATAAATGTGGTGGCCACTGTATTGAATTCTCATGCTTAGTGGTATGCCAGGTACTTGGACTCCTTCAGTTCCGCCTGAGGAGCACTTTAAGCTCAGTTGGTCGTTGCAAAGTTGGACTTACGAGTTGGTAAGTGGCTCCTTGAGATCTAGAAAGTCCATTAAATTTTGCCGACGATTTTGATCCGTAGGAGCACATTAGACTTGGATGTAAGCCTCCTGACACTGTCGTTCAGATATTTATCCGTCCTTAAACTACGGGATTAGGAGTTTTTGGGCGTGGCTGTAATGACCCAACTGTTCTAAAATGATTTAAACGCCAAGTTCCCGAACTATTTTTACTCTTCATGTAATCATGTGATGTAGTATTTTGGTTTTTACGTTCGGTATCCAGAAAGTTTACTTTTATTGGCTGCTCAACTGAGTGATGCTCATGATCTCTACGACTCAACTTCCCTCACATATCGTCTAATGATAGAAATAGCCTCCATTTGGGCAAAAACTGTCATAAATCAACTAATATATGTGGGAAGAAGCACTTTCGTTGATAACCTTTAGTTGTAATTTGTGCTAATGAGAATGGGTAATAAAAAACTAATTTTCTTCATCCAGAAAATTTCTGCGTCTTGTATATAACACGACATCTATCAATAGCTAATTCTAGCTGTCATTGCTTGTTTAGTCTTATTAATTGTAGTTATATCCAAGTCATTAAATATTCACAAACCGCGTAGTTACATACTCAATTGTTATATTTTTTATGTAATCCGTTTTGCACTTGTATTTACTTAGACCCTCGCTGAATTGAAGTGTCTTTAAATTAATGTAGCCAATGGTGGTCATGGAATAACGGAATAATTAAAATATTTACCAAAACTGTGAATTTATTCGCGTAATGTGTATCTTCTTTACGCCAAAGAAGGAATTCATTTTAGCTCTGTGTGCTTCAAAGTAATAAAACGTTTCGCGTACGACTGAATCCTCGATTGCGCTTTCGCCAAAGATAGCATATTTTCGAATCCTTAGCGCAGGAATTAGCATCTGTCGTGGGAGAGGAGCCTTATTTTATAAATAGGTTAGAATTGTTGAAAACATTTTCTTATTTTTCGTTCCAGTAGATTCTGTTTCTCATCTTGCTATTGAATTGACCATTCTTTTTCTTTGTTGGTTTTATTTCCATTTTACTTTGAAAAGTAATCCATTCCGACTTTTTTCTTCTATTATATGAGTGGATGAGGTACTCATTTTCCAGTAAGACGTTTAATTTGACATCTATCCAGCTTCTTACTCTTAGGGTCATTATTAGGATTAAGATATTTTTGAATGGAATATATATATAAATCAATTAAGTTATTACCGGAAGTATATTATTACTATTTTCTACTGTTGCCTGTATTCTTAAAAATTAGCTTCTTTAGGATTTATGATTACATGAAATTATTATCGTCTTATGACTTAGGTTATTGGTACTAAGTATCGTAGAACTTTCTTTTAATTATATCGAATAGTAGGTGTCCTAAATGGAAGAGGTAATCTTGTTTAAACTTTCTAAAATGATAAAGAGGGCGAGTACTTCAGGTTATATTAGAAATCCTTTTGACCCTACATTTTAGCAGCATATCTTTTAGTCCGTTCGTTCCACAACTCGAATAAAAAAGTTTTAGAAGAGAATTAATTTCCTTTCAAAATCGAAATAGAATTAATTTTCATTAATTTCCTTTGAAATGATCTCATATTAAAACAATAAAATCTCTTTCAAATCAGTCTGAATGGCCTCCTGTAGACCCTTGTTCTAGCGACAATTTGGCGGAGTTTTCTTTTCTTTTTTTGCAGCCATAATGGAAGGTGAGTCATTCACCCTTTACTGTGAAGCAAGGGTCTCCTCATTTCGTTCCTTTCGCTGCTTATTACTTTGAGCCATCCCTTTTGATGTACCCATCTACTTCGTTCATTTTTGACTTCTCCGACCAACTCGGTTCCTCTTTTTAGCTCACTCTTCGAGAAGGGGAAAGGTTCTCATCGTATGTGTCCATTTGTTTTCCCTATCATTACCCATGCTCATGTGTCATGAGTCTCCAATAGCTTCTCCTTTTCTTTCCTGCCAGATCTATTTTCTGCAAAAGTCAGTTTCAATTTCTTTTTATAATGTATTATGAAACATTTGTTTTTCCCCGGAATACCGCGTGATGAATATAGTCCACTGCATGTTGCTTACACTATGGTGTGGTGATTTGTGACTACTCGACTTAGGTCAATTCCTCATTATTTACATATGTCACAGCCCTAAGGCTGAAAGTTTTAATTTTCTTTGTCGAGCTGGTGGCAAGACATTTTAATTTTTGTATTCAAGTAACTATTTGGACTCCACTTCGGATGATGAGTCTTTGGCTGCTCATTGTGCTTTTGGGAAGTTTTGAATTTTAAATTTTCGAGTAGTATTTTTGAATCCCTTCAGATTTAAAGTTGTGGTTCTTTTAGGAAAAGATGCAAGTAAGTATATTAGTCTCTTATTAAAATGAACTGCCTGTCGTTGTCTTTAAGTAAGGTGGAGTTTTTCATTGTAAATCTGGGCATAATAATATTAAGCGAATCTTATTGAATAGAATTTATTTCCTGCTATAAAATTTGATTAATGAGCTTTTTCCTTATCTATTTTTTCTTTTGTCTTATCTCTATTGGTGGCTTTTAATACTTCTAATCAGTGCTTGTAAAGAAAAGTTAATGAGAATGGACTTATCGGTTAGTTAGCGTGAAAGGCTCAGGGGTTAAGAGGAGGACAGCTCATATTAATCTCCGGTTAATTTCTCCGATTAATTAATAATTAATAACTCCGATTAATTTCTCCTTCTTGAGTTTGATGATCTAGAAGGAAAATTTCTCTAGGGAAATTCAAATTAATAACGAGAACCAACATTGAACATCGTTTCGTACATATTTGTGATCATTTAATATTCTAATCCGATGAGTGTTTTTGGGATATATTTTTGCACCGAATTTTGTTTTGTTTTCCTTTAATTGTTTCCTACCTACCTTCTTCAATCCTTCGTGGTGATACTTTAAAATGCTAGATGATGGTGTTTTTGCTTTCTATGCGATATATTGGCAGTAAACTAATGAGTATAATGCTTGTCTCGAAGCTCTCTGAATTACAAATTTTATCGTTCAATAAACTGAAAACCCCAAAGGAAAAACTGAATACGGAAAATTAATGCAGCTATCAGCTCGATCAATGTAGATAGTTTATGAGTGCTATACGTTCAATCTTTTTTTCTCGTTACTCATCTTCGAATTGAAATTCAAACGTATAATTCATTAGTGGTTATATTATCATTCTTTTCCCTTTGAAGTCACTGTGCCGAGAAAAGTCTTGATTTGCGGCTTTCCTATTAAAATTTCCGCCAATGCTTATTCCGCTAATGCTCTGTAATCACAAAAAATAGGCGAAATTCTGTCTTGTTTAGATCAAGTGAAATGGTATCTTACCTGAGATATCTATAATTTGGGTAAAAATCAAATTATTTTTTTTATATTCCATGTTTCAGCTGTACAAGTGTACACATACCTATCATACAAGTTGCGTGATTCCGCAAGTGCGTCATTGTATGAAATATACGTGATTTGAGATGTCTTATTGGATATAAAACTCAAATTTTGGTTATAAATCAATGTCATTGGATCCCGTATTTCTTTTTGTACATCTATAACTTTCCGTTGCCGTTAAATATGCATAATCTATTATATAGTTGCCAGGTTTTTAATATTACCTTAATCAATGTAATAAGTTAAATAGTTGTTGAACATGGTTAGTGTTGGCTTTGTGGAACGACTATATATTACCAGGTTGCAACTAGTTATAGCACAAATTTCAAATATTTAGGACTCTCATAATAGGCTTAAGAAAGCGATGATTCATGACTTTTTCCTACTTAATACAAATATTCAGCACTCATTCATTGTAACTCCATTACATGCTTAGTTCTTCATACAAAGAAAATGTTTTTAACTACTTTCTAGCATTATCCTCTTACTCGTGACCAAGAATACTTTTTGTTACTCCTATCGTTGGATCCCATGGTTCTTTTTTATTATTTTAGTCGAATGGATGGAATATTTAGCAATATACACGAATTAAGACTACATTGCTGAATTGAATGTAAAAATCAAGCCTTAAGCTCGTCGGTTGTGTAATTCCGCTTGATCGGCAGAGAGGAAATAAGAGAATTGCCACCGATAACTAACTATTTAGTTTCATGGTAAGCCCATCGAAATAGTTGTGCTGGAATGACCAGGTCCATTTTCCCTGTGGTCGTTTGGCTTGAGGTTGCATCAGCCATTATACACCTACAGAGCTAATCCAATTTCACGCGCTGGACCTGAATATGTTATCGTTGCTGCGTGTTGTTCAACCAGCAAAATAGCTATGTGCAATAACTCCACATATTTCTCTGTATCACGCCAGTATCAGTTCATCGAGTCTATGTATGAATTGGTCAAAATATAGGTTGAAATGAAGAGATATTTTAAAATTGGTAACTTTATCCACGCAAGCGGTCAGATTATTAGAGAATGGGAATTGAAGCGTAGGGCTTTTACAATCAAATTCGATCTTTTTTGGTCTCGGTCATCGTGTGAGCTATATTTATTTTTTACAAGGACTAATTTAGTGTCTACGGGAATCTAATTCAAAATATGTGTGTTGTGATGCAGAAATGTGCATAAGTTGAATATTAGCATTCTATCAAGGCAAAAAAAGAACCTCTCCCTGGTACTGAAGCCATTATATTCTTGAGAGTGAGGCGAGCCTTTTGGAAACCTTACTTGCCTTACAAAATCCAGTTTTCATTCGCAAGGACTTGATTTGTCAACTTTTATATGAGGTTAATGACCTTTTGAGAGTTTATTTGATTTGCAGATTCATTATCCTAATGGGTGTTGCCATATGGCATCAACACGCACTTATAAACTACCTCCGGCTTTGATTTATGTATACTATTAACTCCACAAACCCAATATTATTACGAGTGATTCCTCCCTGTACTTCTCATACTTGGGAAAAATAACACCAATATCTTAGTACTGTTCGATCCTTTAATTTGGTACATTAAAAAATGAAAAAGAACTAAACAAGTTTCGATTTTTATGGGTTGACAAAGATTTGTCTTCGAAAGTTTTCAGACCTTGGGTTAGGATTTGTGTCAATCAATCTTCTTCACTAATTTCTTGTTCTTTAATAACCCAACATTCCCAACTATTGAATGATATCTCACGAATTTAATGCCTAGTAGTTCCTGGCGTTTTTAGATTGAAATGGGATTTGACCGTGCTGCAATTAGTAATTTCCACGGTTACTTGTAATAACTTAATCGTTTTGAATTTGTCTGCCATTGGGCAATCATTGGTGTTCTAACGATGTTGGTAGGCTTCTAGGGCAGTTGTTACGTTCCTCCCCACCCCTAACCATCGGTCCATTGAAGTCGCGAATCAACTCATATCCCTTTCATGATTCCCATCATTAACTCCTTATATCCCCCATCCTCTCTCTCGGTGTCCACAATCCCTTCACTCTTCTTCTAACTCTTCCTCCCTTGCTTTGAGTTAGGTTTAAGGGTGTGGAAGTGTGGAGGGTGATAAAAGATGGGACTAAACAGAGTCTCAATACTACCCCAAATAATAAATTCATCTATCTTGCCTAGCATTCTCCCCTCAATCACCCTCATCAACAGTCCATTACACCTTACAGCCATTAATTCTATCTCCTCATTTCTTCCAACAACCTCGTATCCTCTTCCTGCTTATGTATTTCCATCTTAGGTAAGCATTCTGTCTATCCAAATTACCGTCTCCATCCTCTAAATCCACGAACCAAGATCCTCCAGTCTACCTTCATCCTCTGTCCTCGTAGGTCAATTTTTGAACCATAAATGCCACACTCCGAATAAGAGTCATCAAGGATCTTCTACTGTTTATCATTGAGTAAAATGTACGTAGAGGGCTTAGGCCGTACAGGTGAAAATTTTCTAATTCAAGCATTGAATAAATCAGGGGCATGGAAGGCGCAGAAACTCGTTGAGAGCTAGTCTGCGTTCACTTCCTCTGCGCTCTTGTGATGCATGCACAGTCGCAATCATCGAATCCGCAGCCTCTCCGTTCGTCCTTTCTCCTGATTCGCCTCTCGCAGTTATAGAAAGTCCACGTGTGAATTATGCTAATGAATCTGGACGCTCTGCCTGTTTCCAGCGTTGATCGACGATGCGATTAAAATCAACGATGCGGGATAATCGTTCAATTTTTATCTTAAAGAATCAACTTGCTCTGAAATTGCCGTTGCAGGTCGATCATTCTCATATTTAATTCGTCGAATATTCAGGGTCCATGGCGTGGTTAATTCTATGAAGACTGGAATCCAATCATATGTCTAATGACTCAATTCATTCGGCCAAATAACATGCCCTACTTAAGGGGAATGTGATGTCATCGAAAATACTTTTTACGTGATGATAGCAAATGTGTAAATATTCTCAGACATTTCTAGAGCTATCAGGTGGATATTGGTAGTCTAATTTGAATATTAAATGCGATATTCTGTAGCTTAGAATTTTTTATCGTTGGACACAGCAAGCATTCTTGCTGTAAATATTTATTATTTCTTTATATGACTGGAAAAAGTGAAGTGAGTATTTCATTTAAGAACTTGTGTGTAGAATCTTGTGGCCACTCTGAGATGCTGACTTCGTATATGACATCCACCCCAACGTGGACGTTAGTGCTACGATTACGCGCTTTTTAATGGATAACATTTCTAAGGAATAATAATGATAATGACCCATAATTCTGAGCCATAGTTAGCTCGTAAATATAAGAAAACACACACAACCATGCTCTGGGAGGTAGAAAATCCTCCCCAGGCGGGACTCGAACCCGCGACCTTTGGGTTAGCAGGGGAGGACGTTACCCCGCCGCCACCGAGGCCGGCAAATGTTTATATAACATGCAATAACTATATGCATGAATTGGATTTATACTTTTGTATCAAGTTCTTCATTATTCCTCATTTTACCGTTTTGGTCTGATTTCAGGGAACGCAGTAAAATTATATAGTTAAATCATATCAATGAAAAGGTAATCCAATGTGAAAATTAATATCCCCCATAGCCTAGAACAATTTTATTGTCTTTTTAGCTGAAGGGTTAACTCAGCCTAATAATCGTATGGGAAGCATTATTTGTCTTCCCGTGTTATTAATCGGGTCACTAACAACATTATTTTAGCGCGTATTAGGAAATTATTATTCGCCTCGTGATAATTAGATCAACATTATTTACGCCGTTTGGAAATTGCATGAGGATCGTTGTGAATGCGAACAGTTTGAATTATTGTCATTGTGATCATAAATGTTAAATATTCTTTGGAGTGCCGTTTGAGTAAATAGAAATGACTAATGTGTGTTGTGAATACCTCATTGTTGCAATTTTAGGAGAGCCACGGTGGAAACAGAAACTCATTGATTAAGGTCTAAGGCTTGTGGCTGTGGGACAAGGGTTCTAATTTGGATGGTGCCATCGGCTTTGTCATGCAGATCCAAAATGATCGATTTTCTTAGCACCAGCATTTTTCGAAGCTACCGACACGGTAGCTTCGAACAAGCTACTAGAATTGGCTACCAACCGTATTCTCTAACTCGCGGGAGCTTTCTCAAGAACGTAATAGGAAGTGGAGAGAGGTTAGGCGAAAGGCGGGTATGAGAATATTTTTAAACCAAATCCTCGGAAACTTCATTTCTGGTGACGTCATTCTTAGAACCAATGAGAAAGCTCGTCTCAATGTTTTTCCGTGGATAAAACTGGTGAAACCTGTTTTAGGCGGTGAAGATGTTCGTGCATCGTGTTTAGCGAAAAACTCCATGCATTAAAAATCATGCGAGCAAAATTCTAAAATCTTTTATTTTTGCTCACATAATCTCGTGAACAATTTCGTGAATACGAACGCACGACGTCCATCTTAGCTGTTTTGGTCAATTGAAATAAGATTGTTCGTAAATATATTCGGGAATTAGGGTTCATGTCAATGATATGATTCAATATGATTCGTGCAATTTGCTTTCGTCAATGACTCGTTGCTTCAAATCATTCAAATAATTTACGAGGATGAAGCTTTCAAAAGAAATGCGAAGGTGATACACGTTACCGCGGCCCACTGAGTATCCCATTATGGGCTGGGATCACGTTACTTACCGAAAGTAAATATGGCTTTCCGTCGAACCAGTAAATATATTTTTTGTGAAAATCCCGCAAATGGCGAAAATGACAAAGTAACCCAGTGAAATTTTAAGGAATGCGCATTTAATAAATGTAAGAAACATCCGTGCATTGGATAATTATAGATAGATAAGCGTTATAAAATGACCAATATTTAAGTACGGTATTCGGAGGCCGCGCTTCGTGAGGTTACCGTGGGAGCTTATTGGGGCTACGGAAGTAGCTTCATGACATTTACAGAATACGGGTGGGAGCTTAATAAGCTACCGGTAGCTTCTGCTTGCTCTTTCTCCGGTAGCTTTCATGATAGAGAATACCGATGGGAGCAAGTAACTTATTGAGGCATCTTTTCGCCAGAAAGCTCCGATGCTTCGAGTTAGACAATAGACCCCCAGCACTCCATTGCTGGCAGCAAAGGAAGTGGAACTGACTCTCAAACCCTTGATCCGTGAGTTTAACTTCCTGTTGGGCGTAGTGCTCTTTCATCTCTATAATCATTCCTCAGACTTGCAAACCTCCGGGGTAATGACCGATGTGAAACCCACTCAGTGTCTTCACTGTATGGTGAGAGTTTTACGTGAAGTGGAGTAACTTGAGTGCTTCCACGTCAAGCCTTCCAACTGTTTGATTATTGGCTTTCTCTGAACTTGAAGGTTAAATTGTTTTCTGTTTAAATTTTTATGCGGTCATTTTGAAGTTTTTTTCGTTTTAATCGTTAATGCTATGTTTTCTTTATGTCAAAATTATCTACCAAACGAGAGACTATCTGCTATTCGGATGGAGACGGCATGTGATAATGGCTCTCTTAGCTAATGAGAAAGGCATTGCAATTACTGAGCATTACGTGGGGTGTCTGTGTTTGCTCAATGCTCGTACCATGTGAGGTATCACATAAACATCTGTCATGGAGTATTACCGTTTAGACTTACATCAATAATGCTTATATTAATTATCATGCAATATATTAACGACAAATATGCGGAATAATGATGCCCCTACCCTATCATATAGTTTTTTTCCGTAAAAGAAAATTCATTTACGTCCCGTAATATTTTACTATTAAGGACCGTTAAATGACCGAGCTTTGGTTAATGGTCCATAAAAATATTTGTAATTACACACGATTTAGTTTTCCTTTTATGGCATTCCCAAGGCAAGACGAGGTTTGTATGCGTTGAATGCGCCTTTCCAAGTCTGATATTAATTCATGTTCTGTCCTTATTTGTAGTGAGGTTGAGGTCTTATACTTTTTTATTTTAAATGCTGTTTGAGTGCGTTAATGCTTACTACCAGTGTTGGAGCGTAAAACGGGTGTTATGAGCGAGCACAAAGTGAACGTTCGAGTTACTGCGAGAGCATCTTCGCTGCGCGGCACCTTAATCGAACACGCGGCATTGTATGACTAGATTTTCATGACCTTGATTAATTATGTGAGATTCTATACCACTCCTTAGGCGTTTAATTAAGGGGGTGTATAAATCCTTGCTGAACGTTTACCTCGAGCTCCTAATTTGCAGTCAAAGGAACACGAGTTTCAGAAGGCATTCGAGCATTGCTACAGGTCTTGCTCCCCGATATTTGTACTAAGTTATTATCTGAAAGAGCCTTAATCTTGACGTTTGCCCTCAACGTTAGTCAGGTATTTAGCGCACCGGGCTGGCAAGCAGTCCAAAAGTCCCGGGTTCGAAAAAAACCTCGAACATGAATGTTTTGTGCGTTTTAGGTTTAAGGTCTTACAAGGTTGTTAGTTTAGACGACACGGTATGACCATAGCAGGTGGAACATCTAGAACCGTGGCTCTACCGGTGGTTTACACAGGGCCACTGTCGACCCCGGAAGGGATGCCTTCTCCCTCACTTTTTTGACAGAAAAGTCATTATCCTTAACACACTTGCATTTTATTATATTTTAGTACTTTTTTATGAGCAAAAAATTACATTTATATTTCTATTGAGCATAATTAACTAACAAATTTCTCTAAACATAGCTTAAAAATACTTACACCGCCCGCCATCCACCAGATACATCTGGTCACTACTTCTTAAACAATAAAGCGTTTTCGAGATTAAAAATGAACTCGTATTGTTTATCTATCCGATTAATTCTAAGATTTAAGATCGGCCAACTATTTCCAATTCGTCTAATTTATCCAGTTTGATGTGGACTTAATCTCGAACTAAACTAGCAAAGCGCAGCTTATTGTTTTAACACTTGATAGATCTCTCTGCGATTACCCCTTCATCTTTCGCATTGCCCTTGATGGAAACTGTTGTGATTTCATAACCACTTTGGTTTTAATGGGTTCTGTAGGAAATTTCCTTCCTGGGTGGACTTTCATCAATTTCAGCATGGCGATCAAAAGCTCATGCGAAGTGGTGTCAAAAGCCTTCTTGTAGTCCACCCAGGCCATTGATAGATTTCGCTTATGCCGGATGGCATCCTGGCATATGCATCTATCAATGAGCAGGTTGCCCTTGCATCCCACGATTCCCCGCTTTGAGCCCCTTTGCTCTTACACCTCCTCCCACACAGGCTGGACGTGGTGGAGGATAAGGTTGCTCAAGATCGAGGTGAACGCCTTATATACAGTGTTGAGGCAGGTTATGCGGCGGTAGTTCTTTGGATTGGACAAGTCTCCCTTCTTAGGTAGCAGAACCGTGCGTCCCTCAGTCAGCCAAGGTGGAATTGGTTCCCTACCATTAAGAAAGGACGTGAAGATTCTGGCGAGGTTTTGTTGGATGGAAGTAAACTTATTCCACCAGAAGTTATTCACGGCAACCATTCCTGGAGCCGAGAAATTCTTCTTGCCAGAGAAGGCCTTCTTCACGTCACTGTCCGTGACTGAAAGAGGTCCATCCACTTCTAGTAGGTGGCGGTCACATACCTCTGTAAAGAGGCTTATGGCCGGAGTGTCTCCGTTGAATGGCTTCGACATTTCGTAGATTTCCTTCCAAAAACGTTCAGCCTCTTGGACGAGTGGTGGATATTCGACGACAGGCGGAGGTGGTCGAAAGAGACGGAACGGGTGAAGGAGAAAGGTGGAGTTTTTCCTCATGACCCTACTCTTCTTGAGGAGTTTTTTCCGGGCAGTGGTGAGTGGTCGTACTCTATCGACCGCGTGCTGCTAAATAGTAAGCAACACGCTTTTATTATGTGTGTAATGTTTGTATCTGAGGCTGCGCGCTATGCGCTGAACTTTGGGAGTGAAAGTTCACCCAGATACCATGTATTCCATCACACACTGGATTCTCGACGGCTGTCACCTATCCTGCGTGATCTTGGCCTCCAACTGTCCCAGCCTCTTTGCTGCTTTGTCCTCCCAAGAGGTGTTCTTTTGGGAGTGAGCCATAATTTTGGCAGGAGTGTAGACCACGCAAGTTACCGTCCAAAGGTCCGACGTTTCCGTCAGGATTTCGTCGATAAGACCATTCAACTGGGGCAGGTGGTCATCCCGCAGAGAGATCTTTCGGTGGATGTCTCTCTGCCTAGGTTGTCCTTCATCACAGTTAATGGTGCTTAATAACCGCATTCGTAGTTCAGAGACGGCCTGACCAGCTACCTCCCCATTTGGCCGAGAGACTGACACAAATGTCGTCCTCGCCTCAGACGGTGGAGAGGCAGCCTGTGTCGGGGAGAGTGGTCTCGCCGGTGATGTGTTCCTCTGAACTGGCGGTTGGTGTGGAG
Source organism: Pyrrhosoma nymphula (assembly GCA_963573305.1). Taxonomy (NCBI): domain Eukaryota; kingdom Metazoa; phylum Arthropoda; class Insecta; order Odonata; family Coenagrionidae; genus Pyrrhosoma; species Pyrrhosoma nymphula. The sequence goes on from OY754329.1 coordinate 92,525,239, forward strand.
TTACCTTGTTTCGCAGGTGGTTGGCATAATCGCGCAGATTCTGCTGCGATAGATGGTCGTGTTCCGGATGCATCTCGGGAACGAGGGAGTGTATCCCAGGGTGGGATGAAGCGAATACATAGCCTCTCTCCCACCAAGATCGTCATGCGTGGTGAAAAGCCACATACTCCTAGAGGTGCTCCTGGGTCACGCTGAACATGACGGATCTAGACCTGGCGGTCGAAAAAAATGCTCCCATCATCACGGTGCGTCCCTGTGCCAAGGATGACCGCATCCGCGGGGCGGAGGGTAAGAAGTCGCTAACAGGTGAAACTCCGGAGACCAGGCGAAATCCGGTTTTATTTAGCCTTACCCATGTATGCGGGGCTCTGCATGGGTGGACCTTTATTTCCCTAGCTTCTCGTGGGATCAAATATGGAACCTTTAACAAACTCAAAAAAGAAGGGCCCCGCAAGGGGCCCCTCACCTCGTGACCCTTTAGGTCCACACTCCTCTTCGGTGAAAACCCCGGCAGGCCCCTCCCATGGGGCCTCCATACCTACACCCTCGGAGGGCCCTGGATTGGGGCCCTCCGTACACCCTACACTGGCAGGCCCTATCGTAGGGAAGGCCAGTTTCCTCAAACCCCTCACTGAATCCGGAGAGGAGTCTTCATCTTCTGGAAGTTCGACTTCCACGTTAAAGGAGGCGTCGGGCGGTGGATTCCCCAAAGGGGAGGACAACGATTCTGATGCCTCCAAGAACACTGTGGGGAGCATGGCATCGAAGATGCTAAGTCTCTCCACTCTCTCCAAAAGTAGCGGGGCATCCAAGAAGAGGAAGCAAAGGGAGAGGAAACGGGCCCTAGCTGCTGGAGATAACAGAAGACCCCCGTCTGTGGCTCAAAGAGGTCACTCACAGAGCCCTGACGGAGGCGAAGGGGGGGGTTCGCAATAGACCTAGTAAGAGGTCTAGGACACCCGGGGACACCCCCAAGGCCTTAGAACTCAAGAAGGCCAAAACCTCCAAGGCCGGCCGCTCTTATGCGGAGACGGCTAAGGGAGGCAAAAAAATGGCCATCATTCCCGTAGATTACCCTGAGACAACTATGTCTCAGGGCTGGTACGAGATGATGGACAACAGACTTACTGAGTCCTGGGATGCCATTGCACTGGGGCCGGACGTGCCCATCCTGGAGGGGACACGTCTGCTCAACGGGGCCATTGGAAATACAGTGTGCCAACGCCAAGTCAGCTGACTGGGTAAAAGGCATGTCTGATTACGTGGGGGTGATCGAGGGAGTCTCCTTCCGAGTAGTGGGCGCGGACTCTCTCATTAAAAGGAGGCGGCTTAGGATCTGGGTCCCAGGACCAACGCGTGTGAGTACCGGGGACCTATTCAGCCGGATCACCAAGGTGAATCCGGGCCTAAGAACAGATCTGTGGAGGGTATACGAGCGAAGCGAGGCCGAAAAGGGCACTCGCTTTGTTCTAGGTGTGGACGAGCCCTCTGCAGAGAAGATCTCGGGCCCGGATTTCATCAAATCAGTCGGTCTCCAAAGGGCCGACTATAAGCTTCTGGGGAAGGCGGAGCTGAAAATGGACCCAGCTGGTGGGTCAAGTAAGCCCGAAGCTCCGCCCCAACCAGAAGAGGATCAGCTGCAGGAGGGGAGGACCGACAATGGCGGAGCTGCCCTTCTTGCAGATTAATCTGCAGCATTGCAGAGCTGCCTCGGGAGTTCTTCAGAAGAAACTCTCAGAAGGTAAGTCAAAAGTGGCCCTGATTCAGGAACCCTGGGTCCACAAGGGAAAAATTAGAGGACTAGGTATGACAGGAGGCAAACTCTTTTTCTGTGCCTCGGCTGAAACACCTAGGTCTTGCATATATGTGAAAGGGGTACATGCTAGGCTTCTACCCCAATTTTGCTCTAGAGACCTCACTGCCGTTGTGTTATCTATTAGAGATCAGGAGAGATGGAGGGAGGTGGCGGTTTGCTCCGCATACCTCCCATACGACTCGCCAGAACCTCCACCATCTTTGGAACTTGAGGGACTGGTCAGAGAATGTCACTTTAGGAATTGGGAACTGCTGGTTGGATGCGATGCCAACACCCATCACACTGCCTGGGGGAGTTCGGATGTTAACTCCAGGGGCAGATCCCTTTTGGAATTCCTAATGACCACTGAGTTGTTTGTACTCAACAAAGGATCACAACCGACCTTCATGAACAGAGCTAGGCAGGAAGTGATAGACATCACACTATGCTCCAAAAACTTAGTGCATAGGATAAATAGATGGAGGGTGTCTGACGAGATATCTCTGTCTGACCACCGGTACATCCAATTTACTATCAGGGAGGGTGAAAACCCTACAGCAGTATATAGGAATCCCAGATCAACTAACTGGCAGTCCTATAGGAAAGAACTTGAATGGACAATCTCAAAGAGCCCTTCATTCAGTTTCACAGAGAGGAAGAGATTGAGGCATCCGTGGTGTTTCTACAGGAAGCCATCATCTCAGCCTACGAAAAAAGCTGCCCCCTCAAAATCAGGAAGGGAAAACAGAATCTTCCTTGGTGGGGATCTGAACTTGAAAGGCTCCGGAAATTAACCAGAAGACTTTTTAATAAAGCTCAACGCACTAAAAAGCCAGAACACTGGGCCCTCTACAAGGAGGCCCAGCGCAGGTATAAAACGACAATTAAACGTTCCAAAAGAGAGGCATGGAGGATGTTTTGCGAGAATGTAGAAGGAGTTTCTGAGACCGCAAGACTCCATAAAATCCTCTCCAAGGACCCTGGAGCCGGAGTGGGGACTCTTTTGCTTCCCTCGGGAGACTACACGTCTTCGGACCAGGAAGCATTAAAACTTCTGTTAGAGACACACTTCCCTGGCTCGGAAGAAGAACATGAGATGCACTCTAGGAGTCCTCCCACTCATCCGGTCAGGATGGACTGGAGACTGGCCTCCAGCATCGTTACTTATGAAGCAACTGACTGGGCCTTGTCCAGCTTTGCTCCATACAAATCTGCAGGGGTGGATGGGGTGTTTCCTGCCCTCCTTCAAGAGGGAAGAGAGCAACTACTGCTTCCTCTGCTACGAATATTCCGATCCTGCCTGGCACATGGATATGTTCCAAAAGCATGGCGGCCGACCAAAGTAGTGTTCATTCCTAAACCTGGGAAGACAGACTACACCAAAGCTAATTCCTTCAGAGGAATTAGCCTTATGTCCTTTTTCTTAAAGACTCTAGAGAAGATAATCGACAGATACATCAGAGATGGGCCTCTTAAGGAGCATCCTTTGCATCTGAACCAACACGCTTACCAGAAAGGCAAGTCTGTGGACTCTGCTCTTCACGGTCTGGTTTCCCGCATCGAGAGCGCTCTTGACCATGGGATATACAGTATGGGAGCATTTCTGGACATAGAGGGGGCATTTAAAAATACCACCTTCGATCAGATCTGCTGGGCAGCTGAAAGTCACGGAGTCCACCCTCACATTGTAAGATGGATCAGGTGTATGCTGGCTCAGCGCACTATCACTTCCAGCCTAAGGGGGTGCTCAATGAGGGTGGCAGTGTCCAGGGGCTGCCCCCAGGGAGGGGTTTTATCCCCTCTTCTTTGGAATTTGGTGGTCAACAGCCTCATCACACAGCTGAACAATGTTGGCCTCTACACACAAGGGTATGCTGACGATCTAGCCATACTCATCAGTGGGAAGTATCTGGACACCGTCTCCGGACTCATGCAGAAGGCCCTGGACATGACTCAGGACTGGTGCCAGAGCACAGGGCTAACGGTGAATCCGGACAAGACTGTTATGATACTTTTCACAAAAAAGAGGAAAAGGGAGGGGCTTACCCTTCCCATTTTACACGGAAAGACCCTTAGGTTCTCATCATCAGTGAAATATCTGGGAACAATCTTGGACTCTAAGCTAATCTGGAAAGAACACTTAGATTCGAGAACAAAAAAAGCATGTGCAAACCTTTGGACATGCCGTCGAGCCTTTGGAAATACTTGGGGACTCAAACCAAAAGTGTTACACTGGCTCTATACAGCAGTGGTCAGACCCAGTCTTACATACTGCTCAATAGTATGGTGGAAGAGAGCCCGGCAGTCTGGTGCTATAAAGGAACTCAACCACATTCAGAGAATGGCCTGCTTAGGCATCACGGGAGCCATGCGAACTGCTCCAACTCTGGCCCTGGAAACACTTCTTGAACTCCCCCCCTTCATGTGGTGGTGGAGAGTCAAGCCAGGGCCACTGCTTATCGCCTAAATTACACAGGCCAATGGAATGGCAAGGGAAATCTCTCTGGCCATAGACAGATATGGACCGAGATGGGCAGGTCCAGCCCAATCTTTCTGATGGGCAGCGACCACATGTCGGCAAGGTTCTATTGTAAGGATCCTCCTTTCAAAACAGTTATTCCCTCTAGGGAACAGTGGGAGAGAGGGGGTAAACATCTCCACATCGGAGCCTCTGTGTGGTATACAGATGGCTCCAGAAAAGACAATAAAGCAGGGGCAGGCATCTACGGAGGTAGCCCTTCAAGATCGTATCACTTCTCCTTAGGGAAGTACGCCACAGTGTTCCAGGCTGAAATCTTTGCGATTCTTACCTGTGCCTATATTATCAAGGATCGAGACCTCAAAAAAGGACCAATCCACATATGCACCGACAGTCAAGCTGCGATCAAGGCGCTTAACTCACCTTGGTGTACATCACGCCTACTACAAGAGTGTCGAGAGGCACTATCGGAGATAGCTAGGCATTGTAGAGTCAAGCTTTTCTGGGTACCCGGTCACAAAGGCATACCCGGAAATGAAAAAGCGGACGAGCTCGCCAAAGCTGGCGCTAGTCACAATCCAACTGGACCGGAACCAGTTCTACCAATCACCCCTGCTATTGGGAGAGCAGAGGTCAGAGAATGGACATCTGGCAGACACTCTGAGATCTGGAACTCCACACAGGGACTAAGACAAGCTAGGCTCCACATAGCGGGACCTAAGCCTAGCTTGACGAGAAAACTTCTATCCCTGGATAGAAGCCAACTCAGAACAATAGTTGGACTGTTGACAGGCCACTATCGTGTCAATAGGCACCTCAATCTCCTGGGACTGATTAACTCACCAAGTTGTCGATGGTGCGAAGAAGAAGATGAAACCACATCTCACATTCTCTGTGAGTGCCCTGTAATTTCCAGGACTCGCATGAGACACCTTGGGGCTGCACACATGGACCCCAAGGAAATCAGGGACATCCCCATCAGAGATATTCTGGCCTTTAGCAAGGCCATAGGACCGTTAGGTCTAAGTGCCCCAGGACTCCATAGGGGTCCTGCCGCTAAAGCAATCTAATCTAATCTAATCCGGATGCATCTCACACCACAAAGAGTGCATCCTTGCCATATACCCCCTGTGATCGGGCTCGCTCGCAGCATGGCATGCTAGAAGGTCGCCCCTTAGGGCTTCCGTCCACTGCATACGAGCTCCCTTTCTAGTTGGTGAGTTTTCGTTGCCACACCGAACTCTACTAGGGCGCCATCCGAGAGGGGCCGGTTGTAGGTGGCTTTCCTGGATTATTTTCTTGGAACCAGTAAAACTGCGTGTCGGGTGGTTAGCCCCGCACGCAGACGTCCTCCATTAGCCGGCAAAAGCTGTTACCAGATACGCCACGGGGAGGCTGGTGGTCCGGCTTTCGTACCCTTATACCTATTATTATTATTATCTTCACAATCATGAATTCCTTTAATTTCTTATTTATCACATACAAATTTTCTCGTCATCATTATCATTGCTTGATTTTACATCCTCGAAAGTTTACATCATACTAAGATGTTATGCAGTGATATCTTCCTAATAAGGATGTAACGTAGTCACTCATTTGGCGTCATTTTGGGGTTTGGTCATTCCGCGGGAGTAGTTCGTGTTATAAATACTAAATTTATATGCCATTATTATTTTGGTAATTCTTTGCCTGTAAATTGGTCAGAGTTTCAGAGTAACATTAATCTGTTGTTACTTTGCAAATAAAGTTGATGGTTATTTCCTCGAGCCACAGGGGATATGTGGAAGTGAACTCTCGTTCTGACATAGAGAGTACGGACCTTAATAGTACTCAGCTTTGGTTTCATAGTACGTTACCTCATTTTCAGTGATATCTTTGAACTTATTGCCCCTAATTGGTAATAGAATGCTGGAAAATTGTTAATTCTGTCTTTCTTAACGAAAGCTTGTTTCTTGAACTAATTTAACTGCCAAATGTGTCATTTTGAAAGCGCATCGCAATCTACCTCTGAATTTTGTCCAGGTAATTCTGTTAACCATATATATTTCACATTTTTTCCATTTAGCAATGGAGGGTGCGCAGCAGTATGTATTTTTGGGTCGTACTTGTCTGCTATATTTTACGCTAGTATGTGTATTGCTTTCTTGTGAGGAAAAAACCAGTGAGATGTCTGCCTCTATTCATCATATGATGCATAATTTCTCTTTTTCCCTATGCCATTTTTGTCAATCTCGCTCTCAAATTGAGTCCTATAAATCCTTTCCTTTTTGAAGGTCTCTTTTTAGCTCTGTGCGCATAAAACTGTAAGTTTCCTAAGGTGTTTTCCTACGAAAGTAATTCAGTGCCTAGCTCGTAATCACGTACATGCAACATGGAATTGAATTTCTTGTAACAGCTTTGTCCTGTGATGCAAATCTGTAGCTGGTTTAGTTGTGAATTTTGCCTACTCCTTTTTCATGGACCAAATAAATATTAACGTGATTTCGGCTCTATGCTTTGGTGTTACAGCTAGACCTTCGACTTAACGTTCAACAACAGTCTTGCCTACAGCTGGCCGTCAGGATTTACTTTTGGGCTCAATGACGTCATGTACTGTGGATTTATGGTTGCTGCGTCGGTAATCAATCAGATAGCGTCTAGAAAAAACTTGGTTGACTTTGAAACCAATGCTTCCAGAGGTTCTCCCAATGCTTCTTATTCATCATGCCGACGGGAGGAGGTTTGGAAGTGAATTATTTGCGGCGGCACGGTTTTAGAAACGAGATTAACTACTTAGTTACCGCAGTGCCCTTCTCCGCTGACGGGTTCATAATTTTTCATGATACGAAATTTAACTTTTAAGTGTTAACGAATGAAAAAAGCAGGTTAAAAATTTATTTACGGACGGAGCGAATTCTATTCACGGGATTTTATGTTAAAGACGAGTTTCATCAATTCAGCAACCATCTCTAAGGTAAATCGCGCTTTAAAATGAATTATTGATACAAAATCTAGGCCCGATAAACGTTTATGACCTTGTAAAATTGGAGATGGATGTGCATATAGATTATATTTATCATTACTGGGAGGTCTTAAGTGAACCTTGCTTTTGTACTTGGCCTCCCACTCTTGTGAAATACATTGGGGAGAGTTATTTTCGGATATTTCTTCTTTTACTCTTCATATGATAAAATGTAATAGGGTAGACTGAAAGTAATTGAATTTTTTTGTAGTGATATGCATTTAAGCGTTGTTGATCTTACAAGCGATGTTGATGTTAACTTATTTTAGGCAACAAACTCAATGGAGTCATCATAATTACCCACCGTATGGATTAAATTGATTTTTAGAATTTTGAATAAGGATCATAACTATTGTAAAATGGATTATCCGGAGCTTGAGATAAAATCATTCATATAGGTAATTGGTGAAGGTATGCTATTATTGGCAATCGAACAGATCTGCTGACATTTGCCGACTTTTATAACCGTCTTCTTCAATCGATGACCAAGTCGTGAATTTAACGCTACTTGTTACGCTGCAACCTTGAGCGTAATGTCTTTGTCCATAGTTTTTTCCGGCTTTAAGTTTCCTGTGATTCCATTTTTATCGGCCTGTAGTTCAATAAACATGAAGGTTGTGAATAAAATTGACGAAAATCGAACTTTCGTGAGTGTTTTTCGGAATACGCACGTGGAAGTAATTGCCAGCGAAGGCTGCGAGAAGTGAGGTGAATCGGCGGGTAGGATAGGGCCCTGGGTCATTTAATCTGTTGCCGTATTACTCTAGAGGCGCCGTCCCACTGAAAGCACTTTGCGCCAAATTCTTATGCCGCCGGTAATGATCGAGGGTCCATTTTCATGTGCTTTTTTACGTTCACCATTTCATCCATAATTCTCACACGTAGTCACCCTTCCGTGTGCCGAGGTTATTTTCGTATTAAATTGTGCCATTATCCCGCTCTCCTTATGCCCCCTATCGTTCCTCTTTTTAGCATCCTTTCCTATTCTGCTTCTTTTATCAGGCCTTCTCTTTTTTCCCTTCCGGCCTCGCATTTTCTTCCCGCATTGCTGGTCAACTGCCATTTGTCTCTCGTGTAGACACTTTAAAAGATTGCTCGTGTGCTTGTGTAAATTGCTGTCGCGTGGATCAGATTAAGTGATAGCCATCTCAGGTAACCTCAAATGTAGATGCAAAGGGACGATTTAGAATATTAGGTACTTACTGTATACGTTCCTTTTCAATAGTTAACTTATAAAATTTGGCATTTCTTTCAGCAGATATAGTATCTAATTTTTCCAAATGTCGTGCCGCCTATGCTCTCGGCAATTAAATTTTCAACCAATATCTAAATCTTATTTTTGCCCCATTTATTGATGATGTATTTTGCGTTGTAATATATTAATTTCTTGAGTAGATTTAGTGTTTCCGTCGGTTTGCGTACCACTTCGCTGTCAGCTGTTCAGATTTCACTCAGTAACTATGCTTAGTTTTTTTCCCAAATTGATTGTGTAATTTTTAGTGTTCATTAATTTTCTTCTTTATGAACCCAGCGTTATCTTATTTCGTTCTTTTTTCTTAATTTGCTGCTCTAGCCATGAGCCTCCGTTTCGTGCCTCCCATTCCCTACTCTTAGATAGGTAATATTCGCGCTATCGTGATCGAAATTAGAATACTTATCACTATAGACTGTGCTTTTATTTTATATTTTTTGTTGTCCAAACTTTTAGATTCCTATCTTTATTCTTCGCGTGACTCCCTTGACAATAGTTTCTTGGCTTGGTAAATGAACTGGATAGATAGCTGGTGGCAGATTTAAACTCATTCACGAAGCCACCTAAGAAGTAACCCTTCGGAGAGGATGAAGATAGCATTTGGTAAGCGGAACCGTGCCGTGCTTTTAACTGAGGTCCGCCTCGACTGAATCCTGGATGGGGATGTAGGCAATAAAATATGACTTTATTGCGGGTTGAATTCAAACAGGAGTTTTATCCGAGGGCGTAGACCGTTAAAAAAATTTTAAAACTTGGGATCATCAAGTGAAAAGAATTCGAAAAGATTTTAATCTGAACCGACAAATTTTGTTAGCGAGCCATCCCCCTTACCTCATCCCTTCTATAGGCCATTCTGTAAATTTATAGTCGTGGGACAATCACCTTACCGGAGCTTTCGGGGGCCCTTCTCATCGTCCACTCTTCGCAAGCGGTCTAAATTTCGCCCCTTTACTCCTATCAACATGGACTCATTCCATCTGAGCGTACGAGCTCAAGGAACCTATCGCCTGATCTCTCTCTCTCAACATCCCCACCCAGTTTTAAGACATACCCTTTCCCTCCTTCTCACCCACTTCCATGCATCTCCTAACCCTTTTTTTCGTTCTCTTTGAAACCGACCTTCGTCGCTCGTCGACCTTTCATCCCATTGACGCCTTGACTCCCTTGGCAAGAAGAAGGGGGGTGGATTTTTATCGTCCCCTCCATGAATTTCTTTTTGCGATCACACCAGACGGCAATCGTTGTTTTTCATCCTAAAAAAATTCTTTCCATTTTCTTTTCTCATTCATCGGGTCGCTAAGTTTATTTTATCTCAAGTTTTTTCAAATTCTTTTTATCCATTATCATTTTATTTTAGTTTTTACACTGCTTAAACGCTGATGGGGGAATTTTAGCACCCACCCTCAACAGACAAAATGGGTTAATATTTGAATCGGTTTGCGCCGGTTTTTTTGGCGGCCATCCGGAGGGTATAATAGTTGGGTGGGGACTGGCAGGAGGAGAAGGAAAGAAGCCGAGGATAAACGGGATGATGGGGAAGGAAAAGAGGCAAAGCGTTTTGTTTTATTTCACTTTTTTGTTTCGGGGGAGGTGAGCGTGGAGGGGAGAAGGGAATTTTCGGATCGAGGAGGACAGGGGGGTGGGGGGGGGGGGTTGAATGGGCTGTGAACGGGTGGTGAGGGAAGCTGCGAAAAAATGCGAATGTGATGCTGTGCTGAAAAAAGGGCAATAATTTTTGAGTCAACTGTCATGCCGGCCAGGCTGTAAATTATGGACTCCATATTTCCGGTTGGAAGTTGAACAAAACAGAACGAATAACAACTGCGAGTCCATTATGGCCCCTGCGAGGAAGAGCGAGGGGATGAAACCGGCTTTAATATTTTCGGATAGGCGGGAGAGTGAATTGCACCACTGAAAAAGAGTTACGCTCCAATACATATTATGTGTATATAGATGTTTAGTAATTGTACTCCTTAGTCTTGGTTTAAGCGTTTAAGCGGGATCTTTGATTGCACGGTGCTTATTGACTACGAGGTATGTTTATTTTTTGTTTTAGTCTTTTTTGTCAGAAATGGACTTAAAGGTTAACGAGCATACCTAAATGCCCTTGTCATTATATGTAACTAGAGAAGATGCCCATTGAATATCAACGGGAAGGAAAAAAATCAACACTAATACATTGTAATAAACCATTCATATCTTATTTAGTGCAAAGAATCATTGAGTAAATGGATATACACGGAATCTCAACTTACACAATATGGTCGTTAAGGGGACGATGCGATGTCTCAAAAACGCTAAAATATTGCGAAATATCGTTACGTTTTAGCAAATATTTCGGAATTTCGACCGGAATACTAAATTCGATAGAAGAAATAAGAATCTTAATTTTATTTTCTTTCTATTGGTACCTTTGTCAATGACAGAAAACCACTATTTCTAATTTAAATTTGCAAATAAAAAAGGTCTGCAGCCAAATTAAGATTCAGCTTCACGTGTATTATGTGAAAGTGACTGTTTATACACATTGGTGATTATTATAGTAGATACTTGGAAAATTTTCTTTCGTTCACACAAGGTGTAACTAAGTTTTGTCGATGAAATAAACATCATTTTCTCTAATCACTCTTAATTTGTTTATGGATGAGTCACTGAATCAATTTTTGCTGCGCTTAGAGGATAAGCTATGCGTAAATTACTTATTGTTTCTGAAGTAACTAAAGGGAAGTAATCTGGTGACTGAGGATCGTAATTGATAGTTGGTAGAATCTTACTATGTTAGCAAGGACATCTTTCCAAATCTTAGGTTCTAGGCTACTCTTAAGTCTGGTTTGATTTATAAGTCGGCTAGCATGACTGAGGCCAATGAAGAAATTACATTAGCCTTTAGATAGCTACAGTGAAAGTTGACCATAGAGACTCGTTAGCCATAAATTAAGATAAAGAAATCCGCTGTGTGTGTACTATAATCCAAGCTAGAAGATGATTGCTGTCGGTTAAAAGTTCGGTGGTGTAGAAGGGTTTACATTGTGAGATAAATTTGATTCCTACCTGCGCCAAGAACTCTTCCAAAAGGATGTATACTTGATTTGCATAGGTATGCAACTTTTAATTATTCTAAAATTTGTTGTTTGGCCGAAATGCTGTTATGTCCGTGGTTCTTATCTTTTTGTAAGGGATTGAGGGTTTTTTTCCATCGAACAAGAATAAAATATAAAATTATTTGATCAAAAGGTTATAACTCAGTGCCTTAAAATAGCAGATGGGATGGGGGACTCACTTAGTAAATAATCATTTGAACAGTAAGCCAACAAGACTTCGTACAAGAAGAGAAGTCCTCGAGCAGAAAATAACATTAGCCTGGTGAAAGTGAGCCCTGAATTGAGACATAGTCATTCCACAGTTCTTGGGACTGGAATTGACCCTTGACCTCTAAGGTTGGATGAAAATTAGGAGATATGCATGCCTCGGTAATTAAATATATTATTACTGAAGTTATACGATGGCTAAAATGGCATCTGAATTCGGGCTCATTTGCAAAATGACTGTTTTCACTGTCCATAAATTGGCATTTTTATTATCTCAGGGTAGAATTATTATAAAAATACGTCACTTTGTGCGTTAAAGATAGAATTTGGTGGCTTACAGTCTCTTGCTATGTATTAAAAAATTGTACCTTGCTAATAATCCACTTATATATATTGCTAAGTCGATTGCCGAGCTTTCCAATAAAATACTTCCAATATTATGTATAGATGATGGTGCTGAAAAATTTCTCTTACCCTTTGGTGCACATTAATTACAGTTTCCTTGCTGGAAGAAATTACTTACGATTGGAGGAGGTGGTGAGTGTCTAGTCGAATTCATTCAATATCTTTTTTTCGCTTAAACGCCACGTTTTTCTAATTGTGCCTGTCGTTGGGGTTTGAATATCAGTCCGCCAATGAGTTCCGTTTGTAAATTGGCGATTCCATCCAATCTCTCGAAAAACTCTAACTCGATTCAGACTCGATTTTTTCTTCATGACGATCGTATTCATTTTTATACCCACAAGACAGTATGAACCATAATAGGGTGGATACTTTATAAAGACTTTTCTTTAATACTAACCAGGCTTCGGCCTCGAAATTTACACTCTGAAATTTTTGCATTGCTTATCTCTTTCATGTACGTCAGCTTCACCAAATTCACTCACTCTGGCGGACTCAAGTATGCAAAAGAATCCATTCGAGTGCGAATGTGATCACAAAATGGCTTTATTCTTCAAATAATTGGAAAGAACATTTCTTAAATTTTGCAGAGGGCTCGTTTTTTAGCCCGTCGATATTTTTCATTGTCAATGAAGTTTGTTTTTTGTATATCCACCCAAATTGTAGATGTGGAAAAAAGCTCGTTCAATATTTGACTTTATGATAAAGTATATTTCAAATGTCCTCATAAAATTGTCTCCTAGACCTTGAGATACTTCATGCTGGCGTGTTATTTTATTACTTGACTTGGATATATGAGGACCATGGGACAAAGGGCGCAATAACGGGTATATGAGAGATTTCACGATCAACTTCAAGATAACCACATCCAGGGTAGTTTTTTTTAGCGTAGCCGGTGGAATTATTTCTGATTTCGTCTTCTATAGATGCATATAATGTTGAAAGCAATGTAAGGTTGTGTTGCTAAGGGTGAAAATGAAATTCACTCTTGTGATATTTTGGCTAATGCTGGGGTATTTTCGACGTCAATTGCACTAAAACTTTAGTAATTCAATTGTTTATAAGACGATATTAAAGTATATTTTTTTCAGGTGATGCTTATTTAGTGTTTCAATACCTAGTATCTAAAGAGTGATCATCGATCGAATCGTAATCTTTCTGTAGGCGAATTCATGAAGAAGTAATAAGGAAGTTAATATGTGGGACGTCGATGAAAAACCACGTTGCCGCAAGTCCACCAATCGCTCACTTCTCCGAAATTCTTCTCCGGACTACTTAATTTATTGACCTGAAACTGAAAATAAAACGCTAGAAAAATAAAAGATTTGAACTCGCACAATTTAATTCAAGTGTCATAAATGTATTTTACCTATCGTATTTTAAATTGCCGTACGGTAAAAACTCCTAACTTTAAATCTTAAAAATTAAATTGATTCCCGTGACTTTTATGTTTTTGCCTGGAAATCTTTTCTGGGGTCTAAATCTGCCACTAAACTAAATTTCACGAAAATCAGATCTAGCACTAAGAAATTCTCGAACATAAAACCATCAGGATATGGTATATTATCACAAACGCTAGAACTACTTCTTAAATAAGAGAAATTTGACATGTATACTACTTAATTGCCATATTGTTCGTTCAATAGTATAAGAAAATGATATATTGCTCAACAAAGTCTAGGAAAAACTCACAATGGAATTAATATATCTGCGTGCCTATGATTTTCGTCGGATAGTGCCATTTTAACATCCTGCACCGATAAAGTTTTAATCGCCGTTGAAAATAATTTGTATCTTTATCTGCCTAAGCAATCACTCCTAAACAAGATAAGGGATAGAAAAGCGTCCGGGTGTTAGCACTCAAATCATTAATCACTGCAACCTAACGAGAAAATTGCGTGCACTATAAATTTGGAAATCTGAAGCTACTTATTTGATCTTTCTGACCGAATTCCCATAAATAGATTTTTGCTGCCGCGAGCATTGTTGACCCTATGTTATCCTTGCAGGATTTTGTAACACTTCTCGATAATTTTATTGTGAGAACAGTCGTGGAAATCTTATTTGTTTACCATTAAGCTCGCGCTGGGAGACATCGCATCGTCGCATGGCGCGTCGTTTTGTCCGCTTGACGTCCATTTTCTTCCCCATCTCCTCACCGACTGAACCAAAGTTTGGACAAAGCGGCGAAACTTTGGTCCCTCTGCCGATCTGAGAAACTCCATCCCCAGCCCGCGTACTTCCGCGCAGAATGTTTCGGCTCGTTTGAAGCAGTCAGTAACTCTCCCGGTGTACTCGGGGCGGGTCCGGAAAGAAATCTTTGTCGACATGCGGGCCCCCTCTCTCTCTTTCTATGTCCGCGAAAGTAAGATGTGGGAATCTTTAAGCGTGACCCACTCGGAGAAACTTTGGACGATAGTATACATCATGGCTGGACGGCCTTAAAGGGTGGGTGGGTGCATCTTTGAAGTCACCAAGTCTCGAATTTCATAGCTTTGTTGTCGAATAAACCAAGTTTGCCCCTCATGGAAGTGGATTTTGAAAGGACGTTGAGTGGAGAATCGCAAAGGAGTCGAGACTTGACTGTAGGTCAGTAGAGAGAAATGTTGCCCATGGTATGTGTTTTATTTCTGAAATTGTGGCATTACCCCTCTTACTAAGTGTTTTCATGCAAGACCTTTGTAATGTTACAAAATGTGCGGGAATAATTATTCTCCTCCACTTTAATCTATGAGAGCGCGTAAGACTTCCTTCTCATTTCAACCAACTCTGGATCTCATTATTTTTTATCGTCCCTTCTGTTATGTTACGTTTGTTACGTATTCAAAAGCCCATAGCTTCCTTTCAAGCATCTTTGTGATGACGTAATTGTTTTACAGGAAGGGTTTTTCTTGTTAATCTTTTTCCATCAAGCTCGGTTTTCTGTAAGGCTCTTATTGGAGGCACTATTGTGAATGTACCAAAATTCCTTTCACTGTCTCTTAGTTTGAAAATGTGCGCAAATACTTGCTTTAATGTTTGAATGCTCTCTTTCATGCTTCGGTTAATTCCTCCGGTCATCTTTCCGAGTTTTTTAAATCGCCGTTGAGGGAACGGTGGGTATATTATTCTGCCTTTTTTCCCATTCATACATTTTTGCCAAGTTTTGACATTCAAGGATAAGAATTCAGCAATAGGTCAATTACCTCAGTACCCAAGAAATTCATTTTACTTTCGAAAGAGTTGGAACAAGAGTCTGACACTCACATTACTCCAATGGTTATACATTTCACCCAGAGCACTCCAGCGGTCAGGCGCAACAGCATGACAGGTATACTCTTTAATTGAATATTTTGCAGATTTTAGAGGGAAATTGCCTATTTATTTCTCTGGGGAAACTTAAAGAGGTAATTGTTTAATCAATTCTGCATCCTGAAAAATTCTGGAACCAGATTGCAGCGCAATAATGCCATCTAGTCCTTCTCTTGGCATTTTCGCAGTGTACTTTCCCGGCCATCTTCGTTGTTTACTTACGGTTGCGATGGCGATGTCTCGTGTGGTCCCAGGTGTATTTTAAATGGATGCTGATAAAAGTCTTACAACAAAAGGAATAACTAATGCATTTTTTCACAAAAATAAAAGATTTATGGCAAAAGCATACAATCTTTATCTTTTTCACGCATGCGTATTTTTCCATTTGCGCCTGAAGCAATTGGCGCTAGTAGTAATCCATAAGAGATATCGCAATTCCGTCAGACCCTTGAGTTTGAAATTCAGTTTCTTATGGGAAATAATATTTTTAACGGTAATATATGCTTAAAATATGAAATTGATTGTGCATATATAGGAGTTTAAAATTTCGTTTGTTGCTCAAAGTAATATTTCTAAAAAATACATCATGCATATATAGAAAAACATACAAATTCTCTTCTAAAACAATCGTAGGAATTTAATTAATCCCTTACGTAGTGAATCTTTTGATGGAACCTAATTCAATCATACACATTGAATCAAGATTTATGGATTTGGTATATCAAGTCTTACTTAATAATCGATTTAATTTGCATAATCTATGAGTAAGCCACACTTTTTAAAGGAATGATTTTGCATTGCGACGGTTATCGGAAATTTTAGGAATTAATTTTTCAACCATGATTATTTTCGTAATTCAAATTGCTCAAACAACTGGTATATTATTTGTATAAAAATGTACGATCGGGAAATGTTTTTCTCTTGAAATAATTAATTTCCCCCGCTCTTTTTGTGATATTATTTCAGAAAGTTTCCTGTAATTATTCTGAGAATTTTCCGGCCCATCGGAAAAACATCACTTTTTTGGCGGTAATCCGTCCCCGTGAAACCCGTTTCCGAATCGCTTAAGGGAGGGAGTTGACTCATGCGAAATGAAGTTAACGTTTCAATTTTCAAATAAAATAAGCTCGTTGGTAACTAACGTCGAAGAGGGAATTAATCCGACCCGTCAAAAAGGAACCTTACATACTTCATAAGCGAAAACTAGCGTTTGATGACTCCATATGTATTCTCTCTATCTGTCTCTCGCAAGTTCATTTGACCTGTGAAACTTGATTGGAGAGTGGAGGGGGAGGGAGAGAGCGCGCAATTACGAAATTGGGCGGCGAATCCGAGAACCAAGTACAAGTGCTCTGAGAGATCGCCTTTGGAAGAACTGCAGAAGATACAGGGAGGGGATGCGGGGAAATGAAGAGATTTCGGAGGAAAAGGGGCTTTGGCATACTTGACGATAGAAAGGCTTGGATGAGAGCTGTTGAAGGAAATACAAGGAGGTAATGAGATAGATAGGTAGATAAACGTCTTGATTGGGGCGAGATGGAGACTTTAAAAGTCCCTTCTTCCACTTTACCCCCCACCTGAGTGGGCGGTGTGACCGATCGGAATCTTCTTCGAGATGAAACTAGGTGGCCGACCCTCCTTGAAATCCATTAAAATTGGGAAGACTCCTGACGATTGCCACGTCCCAGTAAAATCTCGCGATTCTCCATGATTTTGACAAAATTTTGAAATTTATCTTCAATTTTTCCGCATCTTTTTATGGAACGAAATAGAGCTGGATATATTTAGCAAAGTCAAGAACGTGGTGCTGCATGAAGTTTTTGGGGGCATCATACAATTTCACGTCAAATTGAAAAAACGTTACTTTTGCCGATGTTCAATCACTAGTCCTTAGAACATGTGTAATTATTTCTCAATACAACCCGGTTTAATAAATACTTGATAGTGATTAAATCAAAGAATCACAGCTGCTTGTTAAGGAGAATTTCTTCGCTGGTAGTTTCATATAGAGACAGGCCTGTAATTCCAATTGATATGCATATCCAAGTCAACGGTATTATAAAAAAAGGCTTAATTCTTTGAAGTAGAGATTTATATAAGGGGTTGAATTGCAATGTATCATTATGGGAGTTTTCCATTCACTGTAGTACGATGCTCCCTTCGCAATACAATAGCGCACTTGCTTTTCATTCGTTTCAGACCCTGCGCACTATTGGGCAGCGCACTTAAAAACAGACCAGGAGCAGAATTGATGTACGCTAAACAGTAAATGAACTTCGAAAATTTCACCCGCGACTGTTTTTGTGCTGATATTTAGTAAAGGCGTCAAAAATGTAAAATTATAGTGTTTTATGAATGTGTGGTAAAAAGCTTATAATTTTTATCTCATATTTTGCACGCATTCGATAGCTATACACAAAACACTTGTCCGTGACTATTGTGAACCTAAGTAATACAACCTACCGGCAGGTTACGGATCGTTTCGCCTAAACTCATTGTTCAATTCGATGGCGTTCGTGTGCGCTGATGTGTTCCGTTGTGCGCTAACTTCAACATCTTGAATAAAAAGCTCCTTATGCCCTCGATGTTTCATAGAGACGCTTGGCTAACTAAGAAAACAGTTATGATGTGCTAATATAGGTCACCCAGCTGTTCATTACAAACTCCTTGAAAAATGTGATTTTCCTTCTGGAAACCCTTGGAAAATTCCTTCACTTTTGTAAATAGAATGCCAGTTGCTATCACGTGAACGGACTTTGGAGAGTAAGGGAAATGGGGGCGGGCGCTCAATTTCCATAACTTTTCGATCGATCGGCATCGAGTGAAATTGAGTCCATTGTTGTCGTATTTAAGCGGCTATCGACGATACGATCCCATTGTCCGAAGGTGGTGAGGTGCGAAATTTGACGTCAGAAACTGCCTTTTCATCCGAAACAGACGGCCTGGAAAGCTAATGGAATTGAGGCTCTGAGGGAGAGCTTATGGCTTGAGGGTGCCCCGGTCACGCTACCGCTCTCTAATTGCAAACATACGTACCTACAATCGAAGCATTCTCTTGTAGATAAGCTCTGCCATAAAGTCTTGAAATGTGCGGTTGAACTTGGAAAACCATATCTGTATGCCATAAATTTATTCCACTCTGCCATATTAGTGCATAATTATTTTGCCTTAGCCACATCAATGGATTTCTCAATGAATTATTTCCTTATACTCATGATATTCCTCCTGTTTAGAACTTTTTTCACCACATTTAACTGTCAATTTTCTTAATTTACCATGACCTCTCGCACCATACACTCTTATTTTATTCATCTGTTGGGCTATATTCCTCACCTGTACTCTCAGATTTTATCGACCTTACCGACGAAGCATTTTCAAAGTTTTCCATTGATTGAGTTCTATAGCATCTGAAAAATAATGAGGCGTAATTTAAAAAGCGTTTCCGAATTTACTCTTCATCTTTTTGGTTCTCAGGAAGTTTCACATCAGTTACAGAGGGGAATTACGATCATTTTTTTCTCGCTTTGACTGAAATTCTGAGGTTTTGCATACATTTTGCCATTAAATTATGTGGATTACATACATTATGCTATTGTTCGGTTTTAAAGTTCGAAAAATTATGATCGAGAGGAAATACTACGAGTATTACGCGTGAATTGTAAAATCATTCGAATTCAGAAGTGCCAGAAAATAAACGTAGCATAATTTTAAATTTTTTAAAAATATTTATTTACGGTTGTTTTGTTTCATTGAGCATAAATTCAAAATCTAGTTTGTATATCTACCGAGATGCTTTCTTCAGTAAGAGTTGCACACCGCTCACATTTGGGTATGACGATCAGTTTCTGTGATCAGATTTCGTTCTAAATTTTCATGGTAGTTCTACTTGATGATGTCCATTTATTTCTAATAGCCGCAATAACGAAAGAAACCATTGCACTCCTTTGTGTGGTTACAATGTGCAGAGTGGTCAGACAGACAGATAGGTATCTAAGTATAAAGAGTTTGATAATGCACAGTCTACGGCCATTCTCCCTGCTTGTCTAGACAAATAAAACCAATTTTAGGGTATTATTTTTCGTGGATATGAATATCTAAGCCAGGAGATTGCGCATCACTGAGAGCAATTTTAAGGGAAAATAACGAAGTTAATTTGAGAATGAATAGAAAATATGCACTTTCTTCTTCTTCAGCCCGTTAATTATAATTAAAGGCCTTAGAGGGATTTAGTAAGACTAAAATGTTTATTTTTATATATGGTACATTTAAAACGGCGACAAGTTATATGAATTAATAAATGGAGTATGCAACGGCCTTCTCCACCTCCGTAGCGGATATAAAAATAGTAGGCACCTGAGAATACCCGAATTTGGATCGTCAAAATTTTAGGACGTAAAACTTCGGTGGGGCATTGAAAATAACTCTCACCTCATATGGTACGCAGTTTTTTAATAACTCAATTTTCCTATTCATCCCATCATGCATCCCAATTTATTTTTCCACTGCTCCATGGTTTTATTTCCACTGCTCCATGAATTGCGCGTATACGCGTTATTCTCATAATATCTTTTATTAATACGTCAGATACGCCTGTGGTGCGTATGTGGTGGTGGTGCCTGTGGCGCGCCAACGCAATGCTCGAATTCAGAGACGAGAGAGACCGTGTGAGTTTGGCGTTGATAAGAGTTTTTCTCCCCCTTCCTAAGCGGGAGTTCAAGGGGAGGAGACCCTGACACTTGTGACCTCTTGTTCTCATCCGATTTGCGCACTCGTGGTAACGGAAGAGTGGCTCTGCGGTTTTCAGCCTGGGAGCCTTATCCCTGGCTGGCATTGGACTGAATTTGGTGCGGAAAGATCTTGAGGTCAAAGGGGAAGTAGGGCTGCATCGATGCATATCGTCCAATGCCGATCCTGGCAAAAAAACCATGGCATCAAACGTTCCGATATTTAAAACAATATTGGTAATTATATACGGTAATTAAATATCGATAATTCGATTGACCGATCCATTTTAAAATTATTTGAAAAAATCATTGAAGGTGAAGGTTGTTGCGGATGTTCCACCGGGTTTTGGCTCCATGTCTGCCCAATTGCTGTTCATCATCAGAGCTTCTTAATTATAAAGCTCTGATGACGAAGAGTGTGCCGTTCCTCGAAACGTTGGCAGATATGGAATCTCTAACCCGGTGGAAAAACTGAGAAACTTTCCTTCACAAGATTCCTTGGGAAAATATCATTTCATTTATCATAGTTGAAGATGTTTCCTACCTAATTGTGTTTTTTACATGATACCATCACTGAAGAGGCGTCCTCACTGAGGTCAGACGTCCTTTTGCTGCCCTCACTCAATGAAAATGTTGACCGTCGTTACTCTGTCTCCCACCCTTCGACCTATGAGCATACTTACCGAGTGCAATCATCATACCTTTTGCCCTTTCTCCACGCCAAAACTGTATTCCATGCTAACCGGCAGATAACCAGATAACAATGAGAAACTTTCCGATTTTTTGGGAAAAATTGAAGTGATAGAGGATGCTGAGTTTAGGAAAATGCTGAAAACCTGAGGTCACAGTGAAGCCTAGTTTCGGAGATAAAAATTCACGAAGTAGTCGAAATTTGAACGGCGCGAAAAATGGCCTATTAGGGGGCGTGTCCCCGTCTTACGTCACAACTGCTTTCGAGAGCCAGCCGCGTTCCCCGTCTCGACGAGCTCGGGCAATCCATGTGGCATGCATGGAGAACTGCGAAAAGGGGACATACAATTGATTCATGGATGTTTATCGAGTGAAAAATCAAATAGAGAAATATTTATTTGTAGAGGTACGAGGAAAAAATTTCTATTTTCCTTATAAAAAGAAGTATCAGCGGATAAATAGCAAACGCAATCGTATTCCCCAATTGGTCCGGAGAGCCTTAGAAATTTCCCCATGAAAACCACGTTTTCCTGAATATTATTTACATTTCTAAATACAAAGTTATATTGCAAGTATAAAATGTTCTTTAAGCTTTTAGTGCTTTCATTTTGCGAAGATGTCTTTGCTGTGATGAATTTAGTCAACACAATAATATTTTCAAAAATCGATTATTGGTGGTCTTACATGGCCATTGTTGATGTTTATCTGTACTCCACTCATCGCACATAGATCTACTATTTTTCCGGCATGAGTGACATTCAGTACAAATATTGCTTAGAACCAGATGGTCGATGTACGACGTTATCAGTTCCGAAAAATATTACTTTGTTTACCGAACGAGAGACAAATACGGAGTTGTATTTGACAGCTATAAAAAAAACGGGTACATTTCAAGACAAACCGTGGAATTATTGTGTGAGCATCACTTCCATTTAGGTAAAACATTACGCGACACTTCACTAATTAAAGTTATGGATAGTATTGTAAAATGTGGAATCAGAATTTTATCCCTAAGCCGGCACAAAAAATTCTCGTTATCCAAAACATCAGTCTTAAGAAATCCAATCCACATTAATCAGCCTAAAGAGCAATATTGACAAATAATAATAACCTCTTTGAGCTCGTAAAAAATCACCAAAGTGAAAATAGTTCATAAATTTCAATACATGGGTTTCAGATAAATTTTAAGTACACTGAAGGTAAAACGAGAGTGAAGCGTCGAGAGTGCGCCTCGGGTGCCAATATGGAAGAAGGAGTGGACGAATTGGAACCTGCGGTCGTCGTGAGAATAGGTTGTGAGGCCAATATTTCATATTTGAGGACTAGATAACTAGTAGGTAGCATTCACTTTTGTATCAGTACTTGAGGCCGATTTTACTCTTGCAATACGGCGAGACAGACAAAAGAAGAGCGAAACTGGTTTACCGGCGAAGTTGACCTCGTCTTGAGGAGAAGAACGTAATTATTTCCTTGAAATAAAAATCAAGACGGCAGCTATTCTGCCAAAATAATTTTAAAATGTAAACGAAGTAAATACCTATGATGTTATGCTGAAAAAGTAAAACATCTCCACGATACGTTTGATCAATTTACTTTGCTGTAGAAAATGAACAGAAACGAGTAGGGTGGCTAGTTAAGTAAAATTCCAATAAAATCCGTTAACTTTATCATGAGTTTACTCCGGTATATTAACAGTCAATGAAATCAGTAGCTTGAGTTATGTGAACATAGCTATGACATGGCAGCGCAGATGTGTACATATGGCATACAATAACATAATTGAGAAATACATTAAACTAGTTCGCGGTTACGATTCGCGTTACGTAGAGATAGTTACTATAAATTTACCACACGAAGCTTAGAAATATCCCAAAACAGCCAAATACTGCAACAGAGCCTAATACTGTGCAGTAGCTGCTTCTCATGTCAGCCTACAAATGCAAATTCATCCATTGCTACCATAAAAAAGTCCCAAGAAGTAACTATAATTTTCGTCACAATAGGAAATAGAGACAAACATTTCGGTTGTTTTAATATTGATAATGGTGCATGAGTGCTATCGGTAAATGTTTTTCGTCT
This sequence comes from Pyrrhosoma nymphula, assembly GCA_963573305.1. Classification (NCBI taxonomy): domain Eukaryota; kingdom Metazoa; phylum Arthropoda; class Insecta; order Odonata; family Coenagrionidae; genus Pyrrhosoma; species Pyrrhosoma nymphula. The sequence continues at coordinate 92,548,260 of OY754329.1, forward strand.
TACCATAATTAATCATTTAAGTATATCGTAATTTTAGTCATTAATAATATATGTACAGCTTAACTTTCCTTTGCATTTAGGTGATTTACGTACTTTCATCGGCCCTAGAGAATTACAATGTTACGTACAATTAATCTCGCCCTGGAAAAATACAATGTAATGTTTTCACTTACAAACAGCTACTAATATCACAGATCGCGTACTAAAATAAAAAATAAACCTTTGAGCAGCTTCTTTTTGGGAATAACACTGAAGTTTAACAAACATATGCCCGGTAAAATATCAAATCAGTATGATTTCCACTAAATAACATTGACAAAAATACCACTAATATCGTTGACATTAATTCAGTTATTCTCTAAAAATACTAAACGCACAAAAACTATTCACTAAATTTCAGTTTAATTGCTGCGATGTTAAGATACAGCGAGATTGATGTCTACATGTCTACGACAAGAAATCTCTCGATATCTATGCGTTATCGGCTGACGTGAAGAACCGCATTATCATTAACCACGACATTGGTAGATGACGAACGATATCTCAACCGAAATCGTACGATAGGACGTCGAACGGCAACAATTGGAAAAAAATAATATAATTTCACTTATGGCAAGACAAACCACCAAGCAATCAACTAAAATCACAACGCTTATAGAAAGAGTTCCGTATCTGACTCCCAAAGCGACCACTTGTGGCAAGTTATTTGACTTCGACCATGCGAATTCCTCCTTCAATTCTCAAATAATTTAACTACTTAGGTATTTGAAAATCGTATGATACAGGCTCCTGAAGATTGTCAAGAAAACAGCAGGTGCGGAACTGCAACGAACGCCAAGAAACGAATATGAACTAGTAAATCATGGGCGGCCGCGACGGAGAAGAGCAGTGGTGACGTCAGGCCTCCTACTTCCAACATTGCGCGCTCTACACTCCTTTTCAAACGTCACTGAATATTCAGTCAACAATAGTTTAATAAATATCCGTGATTCAAAAAAACTGAAGGTATTTTCACGTAAGGTTTAAAGTAATGTATGAGATCGAGGTAGTATATATACCTATATAATCCTGTAGAAAAAGTTGGCTAGGTCCTCATTATGTATAAATGACTGTCGGCATTTGGATTATTTTGGAAGAATTGTAGAATTTTCTACTTTCCAGAAAATGCAGACCGGTATGTCACCCAGGACTCTTGATTCCAAATAAATTGTTCGAAGGAAATATAGCATCCAGCTACCGTTCGCATTTATAGGCAATAAAGAATGGCACTCTTAAGACAGTCACTGTTTTAGCTTTCCTGTAATAAATTCTGTTAATAACGCATCTGTTGTCCTTGTACTCTATAATGTTCATAAAGTAAAATTATCATAGAGATTTTGTTGATAATTAGTAAACCTGTATTACTACAAAAGCTTTGTTCAGACTGTCTCACTCATGTATCAACGCAAAATCCTAACTAATTAACATGTTTTCGTCAAAGCTTGATGGTATTTTCCGGTAAGAATGTTGATATTTTGTGACAATAAATTGCAATTTTGCTTTCAAAGTGAATCTGAAAGGCTTGAATTGGCCGAAGCTATTTAGCAGCTATAGTCCAATTATTAATGTTGTCTCAGCACTGCCTCATATGCTTGTTTAATGCAACCGGTTTGGATGTTTTACATTATTTTCAACACTCAAAAGACTTCACAATGACATAAAATATTGAATTTTGTAAAATACCGAAGTATTTATTCATGGAAAATTCAGTTCTTTTGTTCGCTATATTGCAGCATTGAGTGGATTTTAGCTTGTTTCTTGTTCGTGTATTTAAACAAAATATTTGTTTTTACTTCATATTTTAAGAACATTCTTAAAAGAGCTTGACATTGATTTGCATGTGATTCGAAGAAAATCCATTGACGATTATAATAATATGGTTGAAGCCACAACGGGGAGTGCTGGTAAATAATTTAGGGCCTGAAAGTCAATGTAATAGAAGTGACAAACATCGTCCATTGCCACCTTTATCTCTTTACCCCGCTAAGAAATGACAAAAAGAAGAGTAGCTTAAGTGTTCGGCGGCTAGAGCATAATAAGCTACAATTTATCTAAGGAAAAAGAAGCAAGTATGTGAAAACGCTTGTCATTAGTATATACATCTTAGGATTCATCAGAATATTCAGTATCGGAGTAGTAGCTGGTAAAACATCGGCATCGGATGATATCCGTAAATCTGGTATTGGGCCAGTTATTGACGGAAGTGTGTCATAAAGTGGGGGGAGAGCAGGTCAGGTCAGGGCGACGTACGGAATTGCATTACTCGTTGGCACTCCAGCAATTCAAGGCATTAGCACCTGTGAGAGTTTTGGGAAGCACAAAATACCTCCCGGAGAGGATGTGAATTTGATGAAGAGTAATTCGCCGAGTACGGCACTCGGATTAATCTTCATCTGCATTGGCGGTAGTGATGTGAAATCCACGTCAACTGCAGGCGCATTTTCAACTTTCCAAATTATTTTAGTCCATGTCGACGCTCAAAGCTCCTCCCTTCCCTCTATCGTCGCTCTAGCTGAATGGTTTTTTACTATCAATTAAGTTCTATGCATGTCTATTTCGTGCATGAACGTGGTGGGAATGAGTTTAAAACCTCTCGTTGTGTGAATCTTTTTTTCTACCCGAGTAAATCTGCCTTTTCAATGTGGGTGTTTTTCTCTTATACCTCAGATGTAATAATACTTGCAGCACACTCATTAATTTTTTTAATTTAGTCACTTTGACTCTGGTTTGCTCTGACAGAATTACTTGAGAAAGAAAATTTTGCAGTTTTCATATCGTCCTGTCCAAGTTTTATTCGAATTAAAAAAAAATATCGCGAAATTCAGTAAAGTAGATAAAAAATCTCTCTTACACTCAACTCGAAAATTAAAGCTTGAAGAAAATGATATCTCTTTTATAAGGTTGGGATCGTAAATTATCTCTGGGACTTGATAAAAGGATATTATCATTTTATGATTAAATGTCAAGGAGTGAGTGACGGATTAATTTCTAAAGAATCTCATGGCAGGGAAAGGCTGTTCTATTTGTAGTGTTTGCATTAGTGATGACAAAAAACAAAACAAAATCGCCATTTCTTTTCGTGGCATTCTTCTCATTTCCTCTTCCACGTGATCTTATTTTGGCACCTCAGATATTCTTCTTCATCACTTACGTCTAGAAAAATGCTTTTATGGATTTGAAAATTTTGCGTTATCATATATACTAATAATTTTCCAGTCACAAAGTAACTAACCCTGTGGTTGGTGGTGGCTTTGTACGTCACATTGCTATCGTGCTTTGTATCTCATATGGTGGGAACTCATCTCGCACTACTTAAATACGCATTAAGCTCAAATAAGTGTGAAATTCACACATTCAGGGTTTTGTAAGAGCTATTTCAGTTCCTTGAGCCACCTGAGGTATTCTTGATATAGTCTGATCGCCTTAAAAATCGCACTGATAAGACACAATGAATCCACCTGTATCAGGCTTCTCTTCGTTTAAGTTGCGAATGTTCGTCCTGCATAGTATCGTTCAATATTAAATGTTTTCACTCCATGTAAATGAAAATATGTATCCAATAAGGCATCACAGGCGTGGCAAGCTAAAACATACGGAACACAGAAAAAGAAACTGAAACACAAAAATAAATATAGTTTTAAAAACACAGGCACAGGAAAATAAATTGAAGGACACTCGCAAAAAAATTATAGACGTTTCGGCGGTCATACCGCCATCGTCGTCTACAAGAGGTATCTTGTTGTGTCTTGTGACAAGCAAATAGAAACACATGTGACTGACGTGTGTTTCTTTTTCTTTGTGCCTGTGTTTTTGCTTGTTACGGCTATGACGTCGCATTGAATATATATTTTCATCACGTGTGAATTCTCATCAATCTGTTATACTTATGTATTTATTTAAATGTGAAAATTTTCAGATCAATTGAAATAATATTGCTCAGTGTGACTCTATCAGTGGATGGCCGGAATTGCATCTACTGGTTTAAAACCCTCCTGCCTCCCTCCCTCTGCTGGGCAGCTGTACATGATAAACAATATAAGCGCGTCTCGTTATCCTTGAGTCCAATGAATATTCTCGAATGCAGTTTTACTGCACAAGTCACGAGCTCGCTGCGAGTTTTAAAGAAAGAGAGGAGGACGGAGGAGGAGTGCTAAGACGTCATTTTCTTCATAGAAATGTTTTATTAATTTACTTAAAATATTTACCTTATTTAATTTGAAATGGGCTTAAACGGTTATACTCAAGGGCATAAGACATTCTACATTTAGGTGATATTATGAGCTCTGATGGAAATAAGTTTCCTGTGTCAATCTCCATAAGAACTGAAGTGAGCTGTTGTCAATAGCAGCGGGAAAACTGACACAACGCTATGCAGTATCGACACTAGCAGCGTATTTAGAAGTCTTCCAACTTTGAAATATTGTTCCAGAAAGTATGGAACTTGAATTTAGCGCAGACTTTGAAGTGATTGTCTTCGTGGCGTAGAGAAGGAGAGCACACGGAGCATGAATCTGGCATCAGTGTTCTCCATAAATCCCAAGCTGTCAATTGAATGTTGAACACTATGGAAATTTCATTTCTAACAAATTGATCATAGTAAGTTGTGTACTTAGAATTAGGAGTTGTGGGTGACGGAGATGCTTAAACTAGATTCGATCCTGGATCACTTCGTTTTGTGGCCGTAGGATCCGCCGACTGGACTACCGTGTCGCGCTAGCCATGAGCCAGCCTTACGAATAATCTCGAACGGGAATGGCCTTGTCAATTACCGCGCATTATCACGAGCTTGCTGCACGTGACAGTGGAACGGAGGAAAAAGGGGGAGTTGAAAAGAAGGGGGAAGACGAACGTACGTACAGCTAACTCTTCTTTACTAAACCCATCCCATCGCGGCGAGGGATCGTCTTCGCGGCTCTCCGTCCGTCCTTGTTTGCTCGGTGCGAGCGAATAAAAGTCCGTGTGTGGAATGGGATATACGTATACGAAGAAGGAAGGTAGGAAGGGCGGGGAGTGTGTTCGTTTCTAGGAAGGATGGCACCGGTCTTCCACAACGGTATCTCCGGGGAATCGAGCACCTAACCCTTTTCGCAGCGAATTGAAAGCGGCGAGGACAGTGGCCGTACATCCATTATTTTCCCCACCCCCACTTTCCCCCCGCGCCTCCCCGCTCTCTCTCTCTCCCGCCCGCGAGTGACGTCGGTCGCTCCGTTCGTGTGTGTGCGTTTTTCCTTGTGTGTTTGTATGTCGTGTGCACACGAGTGCGTGCTTGTGCCAGGGAGAGGCAAAGGGAAGCTTATAGCTAGTGTGTGCGTGCGTGTGATGTGTACTGTAATGAGAATGAGTGGAGTAGGTTGGGAGTTGAACGTGGAGGAGGGTATGAGGGGATGGAAGATGTGTAGGGACCTTGATGAAGTGGGTTGGGTCGCCATGAAGATTTGTAAGGCAGCGAGAGACGGGGATGTGGAAGGGGGGGACGTAGACGGGAGGAGGACTTGGGGGAGAGGGTTAAGAGAGGGAGGGGTGAGGGGGTTTCGGATTAGGGTTGCCAACTCTTCCGCTTTCTCCGGAAAACTCCCGGAATCTGACAATTTTTTTAAACATACCTCCTCCCGGAACGAGACGTTTTCTTCCCGTTTTTAGTTTTAATAAAAATATATAGTGTCCTTGCCACTTTTATAATTATATTTTGCTGTGTTTTATAAATTTTTTAATCACGTAAATTACTACTAATATCATTGAATTATGTAGATGTATCTCAGCATGTCGTTATTTAAATGGTTGGCTTATAAATTATGATGATTAATGATACAGTATGATCTGAATTGAACCAGTAGCATAGCTAAGGGGTGATTCGCCTCGGGTGGCACTTTTTAAGGGCTGCATTTTTCGGTTTAATGGAATTTTCCAGATTAAAACCGATTACAACCATAATATGTGGTTTACGGAGGAATCTTTGTATGTTATCCCTAGGATATCAACTAACAAACGGAATATATTTTGATAGTGTCATAAATTATTTGGATTGTAAATGAATCAAGAAAAGTATTTTTTTAAATATTATTTCAATTTATAAATTAAACTATTATTTCTTAAACCTAATTTTTAAAAGGTGTCAAAATATTTTTTATGCATAATTTATTAACCTAAAGGAAGGGCGGAACAAACTATTGGCACTGAATTGAACAAGCTCTACTCAGAGCTTGTTTAATTGTGATAAAACTAAAGGACATAATGCTTCTTATTTATTGGGAATACCGAGTCAGCAATAGTAATAATTACGTTTTTTAAGTTGGTTTCACCTTTATATGACTTGAATGCATTTTAATCATATTTTGCCTACTTGTAAAAATACTTGTCTATCTGGAATTATCAACGAAATGTTACTTTTCCACGCAATTTTTTCGCAAATAGAAAAATCAGTTAGGGTTCAGTGTGAAAATGGGAGAAACACGGGGAAAATAGTATTTTTCCGTTTAAAATATACCCCATTTTCGCGGAAAATTGTTTATAGGAAGGAAAAAGTCCTGTGAAATTGAATGAAAGTACATTTTGGGAATCTTATCTCCTTATTTTTTGAGTTATTAGCCTTTTTCTGCGATATTTGAAGCCAACATGTGGCAATTCTACGGAAAAGGCTCCTATGGCTGGGAGAAAGCACTCATTTAAAATATATTATGGGAATAATTTGCGCATGTTGTACTTTAATTTTGATTTTCAATGGGTAACGTAGGTGATCACCGAAAGCTGTGTTTTTAAAACCGAATGAATAATAAGGTGGAATTTATAGTGCTTGGTTTTACTCACACAGTAGCGGTGGAATCTCCCTGAATTTCTAACTTTTGGGACGGACTTGTCCTGGAATCAACACTTAAGAAGTTGGCAACCCTAGTTTGGATTGAGGCTTTTATTCCGTGGGGGGGCAGGGTGGCGAGGAGGACGGGGGGAGGGGTCCTTGGACGGGCGTAAGGGGTGGGGACAGGATGGAAGCTTCACGAGGATGGATGAGAGGGGTGGCTGGAAGCTCGCGGAAGAGGGTGGAAAAGAGGGCGTAGGTGTAGGAGTGCGGAGGTTGGGAGAGGGGGGGGGGGTGAAGAGGGAAATAGCAGGGGAAGAGGAGAATCTGTGTATGTATGTATAGAAAGGGAAGAAGGGGTAGGAAAAAGAGGATGCTGTTGCGAGGGCATCATTTTTATTTAGGCGGCAATGGAAGTGGGGTGGTGGTGAATAAGAGGGATGGAGGCAGTCCCACGGTAATTAACATGGCGACGACGGCCATGTTGTTGTTGTAATATTTCAGGTGCACGGGGCGCTCGCGCACTTGATTTCCAAACTTTGGGGCCGTTACCGTGCTTAATGATGTATACGGGTGGATGCGTCGTCATTCGCGCGTGATAACACGGCGGGATTTAATGGAAATTACAGTCCCCGAGGGTTGAAACAGAATAAGCATAAAATTTAAACCTATTTTTTTTAAATCTCTCTTCCTACCTCTTGTCAGGCGATTGGCTCGAACCTGCCCGGTGAACTATTCTTTTTTTGCGTTTAAAAATCTATGAAAAGTTGCTATAACATGCGTTTTATTGCTTTGCGTAGGTACTTCCTTTTCGTCGGGGGGCATCAATGAGAATCAATCTCCGCAATTAGACTGAGTCGGTTGCTATAAATGAGATCGAAGTTCCCTTGGGGCGACTCTCTAAGTTTTCCCCCTTATCTCCACCTATGCACGAGGAATGAGAGAGCCGTTTCCGCGTCCTTTGAAGGAGTACAGTTGATGTGGCATCATGTAATCTCTGGAGGAATAAGATATGCAAGTACCTTATGGCCAGATGTTGCATGCCATCTGACTGATAAAAATTGTTATTACGGTTGCACTTCTCCATTTTCACTGGTATGGTGTTGGTTCATTTTGGAAGGAGAATATAGTGAGTTTTTAACTTCTCGCCTAAGGAATTTTACAATGTTAACAATTCCATACCGGAAAATGTTAACTTTACTATAAATATTTTATTTCTGCAATCGTTGAAGTTTCATATGCCGGATCTTTGATCGGAAATTGCTCATGTTTTAAAGACTTTTTTATTTCTTGCAAAAGTTTGGTAGCTCTTGCGTAGGAAATTTATTTCAGTTTCACTGTTGTTATGTTTTGATTATATCTCTTGATGGAACTTTTCTTCGGTTTCTTACTGAGCTAAGGGTTTCTTGTAGGCCTACATGACTCCTGCATCTTATTTGCCGGGAAAGCGCCAGATCTTACTCAGTATAACTCTAGCTGAAATAGGTACTCTTTTCAAGTAATAAGTGGGAATGTCGTGCTATGTCGTGAAGATTAGGTTGAACTCTCGTACATATCTATGGTATTAAGTTATTAAATTAGCTGTAAATTCCTGTAAAAGTTAATGCTCTTATTCCTCAACCCTTCCTTTGGCCTTCCGTCTCATTAAAAGACCCGGCTGTTAAACTTCTCGTTAACTATTTTAGCGGATGTTCTTTCTTTCGGAAATAAAAAATGGATCACGAGTTTAAGATTAACTTAATTTTAGCGTAGGGAAACTACCTCGGTGAGGTACTGGAAAATGGCATCGAAATTTTAGTTTTTGGCTTTAAAGAAGTTGAAAAAGGGACGGGTAACACGGATGTGAGATATTTTAAAACTCCGGGTTAATTATCGAGGCGGATGAAGACATTAATTACAGTGCACTTACTTGGGAATCGCTGTTTTTTCGCTGTTCAGGCTCTTTTTATCCTGGCTGTGGAGCTGATAAAATAACGAGAATAGTCATAAAAGAAAATTAAACCTTCATTAATGATCTCCGTGGAACTAATTACCTCCGTGACTCTCTTTCAGTTTGTGCACCATTGATGAATTTTTTCCTAATGCACTTTACTCACTTTTAGGCAAACGGAAAGAAAAGACTCGCCGCTGCGGAACTCGCTATTGATCATCCCAGAGATATATTTCTGCGATATGAAATTTAATCTCAGTTGTGTGCTCGCTCACAGTGTCTGCACGTTGCCATAGAAAATACTCACATCTTCTGCTTACGTTTTCAAGCTTGAGAAATGTAAAACTGCATCTCTTTACTCGTTTACATACCACATTAGTTAGGAATATGGGGTGTTAAGTTTGCTCGTAGTATTAGGTTACCTGAAGCTTTCTTTCAAAAACGCCGTCTCGTTTTGTCAGTAACTGAGCTTTGAAGCAGTGGACTCAATTCAATTCACGGAAATGAGGGGTTTTATTGCCCTTACTAAGTTAGTATATCTCAATGGTATTTTTGTATTTATGTCTACAGTTGTCTTCATACGGATTTATGTTACATACCCTGTATGTATAAAGAAAAAAGTGTAAATATCTGGTATTATATACTCGGGCGTAACGGCTTCCAACAGATGGAAATTGAATGAAACAAACTGTCTCAGGCTTAACTTTTTTAAATTTATATTTTTTGTAAGAAAAGAAAAATTGAATTTGTATTTATCCTCTCTTTTTTACTACACCGACCTAGGCTTCATTGGCTAACCGTCAAGTAACCTAGAGTCGCATTACCCGTTGAAACCTAGGTCGGTGCAATAAAAAAGTATGGATGAATATGTACTAATTCAATTTTTATTTTCTTACGAAGAAAGGACCACCAGAATCGTCCGAAGAGCAAAATTAAAAGATAAAAGCTGGTTGTAATACCCTGGAGTGCGTCTCTCAGTGGTAATTCTACATCGGGGCTTACCATTTCCTTCGTGCGAATGCGTTTTTCCCTGTGGTGTCCCGTGGTAGGTAATATTTTTAAAATGCCCCTTATTACCTCAAAAGAGGGATAGTCATTATTGGCTTTAGAAATCCTATGCAAGAGTTGGACTCAGACAATGTGGAAACATGAATTATCCACCTGAAAATAGAGAAATATTGGTTTAAATTTCCACGCTTATAATAACCACACTTTTAATAACACCTTTAATAACACAATGCCCTGATGATGTAATTACGTGCCGAAACCTTCGTCGGTGGTTATTAAAAGTGTGGAAATTTTAACATATGTTTTTCTATCTCCGAGATGGACTTAGAAATCCTGTTTTTACTTCACTGCCAAATCCTTACGCAATTGTTAACTACATTACCTAGTATGCTTACTCAAAGACTGAGAGAGGAAGTGCACTCGGTTTTCTGAATAGCCCGAAAACTGGCAACTGTGTTATAGACGGTAAACACTGGAGGATATTTTTAAAACACTACGCATGTCCGACGAGAAAACTTATTTCCGAGGACTGCCCCTTTAAAGAAACAGCCGCACCGAGTGCTATCGCCGTAAATGGGATTGTTTGAACTCTGCCGACCTCCACTCCAGCCATGTGCTCTCGCTGTTTTTTCTATGGAGCTACATCAATTGGGTTACGCAAGGTACACACATGCATAGTTGTGAACAGCCACATACCCACACGAACGTACCTTTACTTCTGTAAAAACAAAAGACGATGAAGAACGGGGAAGTGGAATTATTAATAAATGAGCGAGAGAGAAGTGAAGAGAAAAAAAGAAAAGGTAGGAACACGAGGGGGCGCCCACCACGTTCTCTATCATCTTTTTCTTCCTCTACTCCGGGGGCGCCCCAGAAACTCCCCACTCTTCTTCCACACTTCTTCGGTGGGAGGGCAGCACACCGTACCAACACCTACCTGGTCCGACCCCACACCTTTCGGAGCACCCTCTCTCTCCGGCGCTCACACACCCAATCCATTACATAGAAAACAATCCATCCTTTCTCTCCTGTCTCTCTTCTCTCCCGCGCCTTCTCTCCCGTCAACCCCCGGCGTTCCAGCTACCACCCCACCTACATCTTCCTCCCCTCCCAATTCCACCCCCTTTAACTTCCACCTATTCCTCCGTTTTTACTCTCATTCCTCTAGGTTTCCGTTCCCTGTCCACCCACATGCCCTCGCTCCTCATCTACCCCACTCATCTCAACCCTTTTCACTCTCTCTGGCTCTGCCGTTTGCTGCACACCATCTCCGCTGCGATTTTCTGACACGGGATTTCTCTTTCTGTTTTTACTTCTTTCTCTCAGATCTCTCCAAGGAATGTAGATGTGGTGTTGTTGGTGAGGATTTTCCCTTCTCTTCGGGTTGGTGTTGTCTCTCGAGTACTGGCTTTCCATCCCGAGGGCCCGGGCCCGAATCCCAGAGGTTGCGTAGATTTTTCATTGGGATCCTAATCCCTTCTTGGGTTCCATGTGATAACATGACCAAGTACAGTACTGCGTCCATCGGGTGGGGTGTTATAAACCGTGGTACCCTTAACGCCATTCGTCTAATTTCGACGCTAAAGCAGGCTAATGTTGACGCCAGGTTTCTCTCCACTCTACCTCCATTTTCCTATAATCCTTCCCTTACCAAAGCACCCATCTGTCCTAAATGGCGCAAATGGCCTCATATGTTAATCACCTCTCCAAAATAACCAACAATACTATTTCCCCTTCTCGCTTGTATCCTATCCTTATACCTCTATCCTACCTCTGGAAATGCGATGTTAAAGAATAATAATGAATTTCAAATGGGTGGAGATAATCGTCAATGATAAGTACCCCGAAAAGCTGGGAAGAAAAGATTTTCGATGAAAACTATGTGAATTAGAAGGAACAAACATCATGGAAATATGCTGAGACAGCTAAGTCTACATCTGCATACTGCCCCTCTAGCCACCATAGCGCCCTATGGTTGTGTGTTGGGAGATGCTAGGACATAATACCTGAGGAGGGTAGAGGAAAAAGGAAAAGTGAGAGGGAAAAGACGAAAGTGAATATCAGTACTAGAAATACTATACGTAGTTAAAATAATCTCCTCTGTGCCAAAATGAAACTCTTTAAACTGAATTTTAATAGTAATCTAAGCCTAGCTTATTGCCTCGAGTCGCTAGCGGCTTCCGTTATGGTCTTTCTATCGGTTTTGCTACACTCTATTCTCTATATTCGCTCGTAGATGTCTTTATTTTACGCAGCGTGCGGCTTTCCTTTGTACTTCGTTGTTTGCTCGAATTCAATCTTTTGCTCAGGGTCCCAAATACTTGCGGCGTGTTAGAGATGTGGCCTAATCAGAGAGAAATTACTTCTTGAAAACAATGTAACAGCTTCTAGAAAAACAAAAATATACGGGAAACTCTCGTGTGACTCAGCTTTGGGAAGCACTAAGGACCGGAGATCACTATAGATAAGGTTGGCAGTGAAATTCCGATCATTCAAGTTGTCTGATTATTTTTGAACCCCATTCCACATCTGTAGAGAGGAAAAGAGTGTAAAAATAAGAGAGACACATTGTTGGACGAATAAAAAATATAAATATTCCTAATTTCTGAGAACAATTAACAAGTGCAAAAGAGCAACGCGAGACACCAGTCCAACATTTCTCGTCTCTGTCCTCTCTCACTTCCTTTTCGCTCTATTCGTTACGGGTAGCGTCCTGACACCCTTTGACACACTTGCTTGCGGTGAGCGGAGTTATGGCGGAATGATGCGGTTAGCTGTAAAGGAAATGGAATGGAAACTATAGTGCATCCTTAGATTTGGTGAGAGGATACCGGCTCACGGAGTAGATAAAAATCACTTGATTTTGGAATAATGGATTAAATGACTGATAAACGTCAACAGCTAGATGATGTAGCATGTTCGTCTTCCTGAATTTTTCTGAGTGATCAGATTTTTTGTTTTACACCTGATGTCAGTTTGTTGAGGGGAAGCTTGGTAACTTCTGTTTTCGTACTGAGAAAACATTTAACCAGAGATTATAAAACCGGGACTAAGAGTCAATGATATGATGAAGAGAGAATCAAAATCACTTGAATTCATACTGGCTGGGTTGTATCCGAGAAAATAATAGTACAGGCAAGGCATGATCTTAACCTGGCCGTGATATACATAACAATATAACCACTCCTGAACAGGCAGCAAGAACCTCCAACACGCTGATGCTCCCGGTATCCGTTCCGCCGCGTCGAATAGTCTCGTTCAATTTCAGAACCATCTGACCGACATCCCATAGATCGCTATGTTCAAACCAGCTCCTGAAAATACCAGTATTCGGATTGATTACTGTTCACGGGGAGGAGGATGAAGAGAAGTCTTCCAACCAACTTCGGACCAATCCACCTCACTCTTTCTACCCATTACTCAATCCTCCCGTCTTTCTCTTTTTATCCTTATCTCTCAATCCTCTCCCTGTTCTCTCTCTTTTTAATCTCTTCCATGCCTTCCTCATCCTATCCTCCCTTGGATTTCATTTCCTCTCGTCCACTCATCCACCGTCCTTCAACCTCGCCGGCCGCCTTGCCGTTTCCTTCCTCTCCCCTCTCACTCACTCCCGCTTGCCCGAACCGAACGCCAGCAGCCTCCCCTTCCAACTTCGAACCCCGCCGCGTCCTCCCCTCTCGACCACTATCCTCTCACCCCGCCTCTTTCTTGTTTCGGGTACTTCATTTCGCTTTGGAAATAGTTGTGTTCCTGTTTTCCCATTACATTTAGTTCTCATCTCTCAGGGAGAAATATGAATTTGTTCAGTTAATCTACCTTAAACTGGCACTAGTAAATTTCATTTATTAACATAGAAATATCTGATGTGTTTGCTGCAGTAACAAATATTATTTCCATTGCTTGATTCTTCGCATATGCACATCGCACTAGTTGACATTTCTATTGCATTTACACCCTCTGAGGTGCGATTTATTATTGTAGCGAAGGGATTAGTGCCTCTATTCAGTTTTCCTCCCGCAATGTGATATGTAGCTCTGTCAGAACGGTTGGCAGAAGAGAATTAGTTCCTTATTCTAGTGAATATTTGAATGTGACCAACAAAAATTGGTAAAAACAGGTTGGGAAATCCGCGCGAATGAAAAAGTACGCTGAACTCTTGGCTTCATTTTTTATCGTCATCAATTTTTGTTACAATGAACTGCATATTTTTTCCACGAGCCAATTAGGTTTCTCTTCTTGTGAAATCCGTGTTCGGTTGCTGTATTAATTTTTTATGAAACATCGGTTCGCCGTGATTCGTGACCAATCCCAACGGTGGTGTGCACTGGATTTGGTATTTTATATTGTGGGTAGCGAAGGTTAGCGAAGACGTCCTGCCAAAAAGTAAAAGTTGAGGAATTTGTGTATTTTATTGATTTATATTGAATTTTTGCGCGTGAAGATGGATTTACACCCTCTGAGGTGCGAGTTTAACATTCCCTTGCTTTCAGGGCAAAAATATACGCTAATAGTGTCAACGGTAGTTCGTTTTGTCGTAAATAGTAACGTCCATATCTTTTTCATTTATTATGAGTGCTTTAAAATGATTATAGCCTTCTTCAACCAATTTTTATTGAAGTTACGGGTACGGGTAGTACTCACTTTTCAACTGTCATTTTTGCAGCAGCAGGCTGGTGATATATATAAAAGTGAGGGAACTGTTTCAGGCCTTGAAATCTGCTCTTGCAACTTTAGCGTTCATCATCGGGGAAAGTAGAACATTTAAATATTACTAAGTGAAAATTACTGTCATATTAATGTATTTTGCTCATGTGCTACACTAAGGTAATGAACATCGTTGATTCAACGATGGGTGATCAATCGTGGCATTTAAACTCCTCTGGCAGTGTTGGATATTTAAGCGAGAGGGTGCCGGACTCCCATTAGAGGCTTTTATCACCTCTTTTCCCTTTTAGTGCATATCCGACGAGTTTATTTTCGGCGACATCTGCGTCGCTTCATATTTTTCCGGGAAAAGGCTTAAATGACCGGGCGTTGTATATATCTTCGCGTCGACTTGCGACTCAGTGAAGTTGGGTGTTAGACGAGGTATAAAAGAGCGGAGAGTCTTTGCTTCCCGTATTTTCATTCGTACAGAAAAAGTTGAAATGAAAGTAAGATGCGTGGGCATGAACGTGCCAAAAAATATTTAGAGTTATTTCGTGAGTCGGGCGACGGGTGCGTTCCATGAGAGGTAATGAAAATTTAATGGCTCGAAGTGAACGAAATGGCCCCATGACCCCTGAACTGGCATTTGGGACAAAAACTCATTTTATCGTTATCACGCCGTATTTAGGTATCGTGATCCTTTAAAATGTGTAATCGCCAGATCATGCTTTCTCGACAAATGTGTCGGGCGGAAAAACGGAACGGAAACGGCTAAACGGAAGAGCAGATAATTTTTATGTTCATAACATTAATTAAAAACAAGATAAAAATAAAAATACTCAAATTTTCTCTCCTATACTTAATATCTTCATCTTATGTCTTTTGTAAGAAATGAATTGCAGTCTTTAAGTACACGCAGGCACATACATCCTCCTCTTAACGCATGCAACAACCAGCAGTAGTGCCTATATGGCAGGCATTTTGACGAGATTGTTAAGAGAGAAATTGCGAAATATTTCTGTTATACCTATCATCCTGTATGAGGTTACATTAGTAGACACGTCTTCAAAGCAATTTTGATTAGGTTGATTGGAGTTACCTTGTTTTAGTTGGAATTATTTGTTTAGGTGCCCTCCAAGTTCTTGAGTTATTGACATAGTGGGTATTTCGCATACACACTTTTTAATTTTACGGGTACACATTCTGGACTTTCCTCATATGTGTATGGAAATGCTCGTGAAAAACAAGGTATCTGTTTCAAAATAATTTTTAAAAATTAAATCCTGTTCCTGTTCTAATTCCTGTTTTAATATTGTTATAGACCCTAGGGGTCTATAACAATGATAAATCATAAATTCTTCTGTCCCCTAGGGAATATTTAGGCAATGGTAATGTAAAAAAGTCGTGAATTCAAATGTTTCTTCAAACTATCTGTTCCAGATGCTGCTTTTTGATTTACCTTCGTTTCCATCCGCGTTAGTAAAACGCGGGAGTTAGTATTCTAAGTACTATAATTTTTTTACTCTTATCCTGAGGTAATCTCTTCTGTATAATTCAAACTAAAAGATGTTAGTCCCCTTGTTGTTTTTCACCATCCCGCGGGATCCTGATAAAGAATATTGTATCGTATTAGTAGTATTTGATTTTTGTTGTTCTCCGAGAGAATGGTGAGTTTCGCTCTAATATTAATTGATAATTTAAATTTTGTCTTCTTCAAGAACTATTTATGGTGTAGTCTTTTCATTGGGACTGATAGGAATTATTGATACTATTAATAAAATACAAATTTTTATTTTTAAATCACCTTTCGTGAATTCGCAACGTAATCGTACGTACAAAAGTATGCTTTCATTGAATTATCATCATGCTATATACTTGTGGCATCAGCCATAGGAGGTAAAATCAGTATAAATGAAAAGACATAGCTAGTTAATTTACCTTATCAATTAACAGATACTCAGCAATAGTGTTCTTGAAAAAGTAATAATTTTAAGCCACAATCAAATGTTTTCTATCTAGCTCACCGGTTATGTGAATTTGCCAAGGTAGATAACGTTAAATATTATTTGAGGAAGTGGTATGTATGTCAGAATTAATAGTGCACACAGAAACTCAAAATCGATTAGAGATAAATTTCATTGATGAAAGAGTCAAGTGATGAAAGAGTGCTGCTACTTCACAACGTTTTTAATTCCCCGCACCCTTTACGAAGCGTTATCCTGGCTACAAATGAGCGAAATCAATCAGTCCCGGTGCTGGTTTCGCTGTTCCTTGTCTCATAACGCGCGTTGTATGAGATGGGGCGTCAAGTGTTATTGCGTATTTTTCGGGGCCCGGGGGTCTTAATTTCGCCAGATTAAAAAAGGGGTTGCCTTTTGCCTGCTCGTCACTTCCCTCATATTTTCATCTCTCTCCCTCCTCCCTATCTCCTCCCTCCTTTCCTGTATCTTCCCCCACCCATGCCCTTTTCCGCAATCTTTTTTCCGAGAGTCGGTATTATTGTATTTTTTCCCTTCTCTCTCTCGCTCACATCTCTTCCCCACTCCATGCCATAAGTATACGTCCCCGCCCACCCTATTAACAAGCCCTCCTCTTATCTCTCATCCCTCTCTTTTTCCGTCACTTTTTCCCGCCCCCCCCGTCCCCCATTTTACCCGTCAACCCCCCGCTCCCCCCACCGCCGTATCAACCCCTACTCCTCACTTATACACTCACCTCTCCAAAACCTACTCCCTCCCTCCCCCCCCCACGACTGCATCCCCCTCGATTCATTTTTTTTCCTTTCTGGGCCCGGCATTTTTCTGGTCGCCCTGGCTGTTTCTTGTGAGATACTACAGAGGCGAGCGAAAATCCATCTTGTGACGAGCGCTCTAATGAAATTAATGCGCTTCCTCGCGCGCGCCTGGCCCGCCGCCGTCTTTTGTTTCTCCCTGGTGTAATTCCTTGGCAACACAAGCCTCCGAATGGATTCGACCCGTGACCTCCTCTTCCCTTTCTTTTCTCTCTATCTATCTCTCTCTTTCTCTCTCTCTCCCCCCCCCTCAGACCCATCCTTCCTCTCCCAATCCCAACCAACACCATCCCCTCTACGACTCCCTCTTATAAACTACCACCTCCTCCTTCCGTTCCCCTCCACCTCCTTCTCTCTCCTGCTTTTCGTTCCGCAATCACGTTTATGCGATGGATGGGCCTTTGCCACTCTGGAGGAAAGAAAGCAAGCGAGGGACAGGCGCTATCTTTCTCTCTCTCTCTCTCTTCCTCGTTCCCTCCCCACACCATATCTCCTCCTCCTCCCCAGTGCTCGCTGCTTCTTTATATATTTCTGCCAGTCCGTATCCTCTCCCAGAGGAGGAGGATGCGTTCGTCTATGTAGGTGTGTGTGGATGTGTCTGTTCTGAGTAGTTGGCCCGAGGAAAGCGTGAGGTGGTGGAATGGAAGTGTTGATGAGAATTGGGATGTGAGGCACGATACATCGATGCATCCGGTGTATTTTTTCAGATGCATCGACATATATCGGGTCTTTTTTCTTTCCATTAACATAATCGGGTCCTTCTAAACCACTAGAATTGTGAAATGTTGCCTTAAATTATCACATAAAACGGCCAGTTATATATAGTAATTTAAGTGATAGTGATAATATAAGAGTTGTTTCCGTAATATTTTTCATAATACTGAATCCAACAATGCCGCTGTTATCGGAGTTATTTTTTAAACATCGGTACCAGATATTTATTTGCTAACCACTAGAAACAGCTCGAATGCATTTTACACTGGCTGACATGACAGATAAATCAATAAAAAGTTTTTGACATGGGTATAAATTGATCAAAAGCATTAAAAGTGAAAACAGCCAAAGTGATCATTCAAGAAGGAGTTGAAGTAAGCAGAGGAAAAAGACCCAAGTAAAGGATACAATGGAATAAAATGTGATTTGGACACCTCAGGAAAATGAGCGCTTTAATATGATAGGCCTGAAATTTGGAACATGTAATCATGTTTGATATTGCGAAAAAGTGGAGGAGGAACACTGTTCAACACGTCAATTTTTTAAAATTAGCATTCATAACTGAAGTTTAAAAAAATCAATGTGGTGTAAAAGAAATAAATTAAAAAGAATTTCATCCTTCCATATTATCGTTATTCCTTCCTTCGTTATTTCATTTCGTTTCAGCCGATTTATATGGCAGCGCAATTGCCTAATAATCCTAATACTTTTTTTAAAATATGACGATCGGTATACTGCAATATTTTTTATGCTTGATTGGTTATTTTGGGAAGGTGACCGAAAACTGGGGCAATTTGCGGCATTGAGGTATTAGGGTAGATAGGTATAGAAAGGATTATCTGTAAAATGGAAGAAGGGCGAAGAGAAATCCCGTGTCCGAATACTCTTTAACGAAAGGCGCCAAGGAGACCACAGTTTAACGTCCCAGCATATGAACGGAGTATTGCACTTGAAGTACTCTCCTAGTGGCACCCTTGTAGGATCGGGATGTAGTACCCTAAAGAAATGGACCAAGAGGTCCACAGTTCAAAATCCCATCCAACGGATGGAGTTAGGCAATCGAAGTGCTTTCCACTCACCTTGAAGTAGGGATCCGGCTCTCCTCTGATAAATCTCCGCCCGATTCGAACCCCAAACCTCGGAATAGGAAGCGAGTTCCATAGCCACCATACTAATCCGATACCCTCTTCACACTAATCTACATTTTTTTTTATAGTTTTTCATCTCAAGTTTTTCTCATTTTGTGCTGATATATCGATATATTTTTATGGGTAGGTATACCTAGTATCCGTAGTGGAGGTTTGAGAGGAGGAGGTGGGAGGGAGCGGGGTTGGCTTTCGTTGCTTCTAACCATCCCACTGCACAGGAGCTGCCCCGTCAAGCGATGTGTCTTTGGCTTGTCTACTTTTTCGTCCTTCCCCTACGCGCCAGTTCTCCCCCACTAACCCTTTTTGCTGCTTTTCCCATTTGTGTTTCCCCATCGTGTCTCTCCATTATATCCCCCGGGTATTTCTCTCCTTACTCTCACAAATTGAAATCCTCGCGTTCTTCTTCCTATCGTGTGGCTTTTTGTTTCTCTTGGTTTCGTTGGTGTCGTCAACGTTTCTTCTTGTCATGGGTCATCTGTGGTACCGTAGAGTAAGTGCTAAGCAATGCGTGAATGTGACAAAGGCGAAAAATGTTGTATGTTCTGTCCTTAATTTCGTAGTAGCACCATTGCATACTTATAGATTCTCCATCTATTTCGTAGAGATTTTATGATTAATAATTTTTCTTAAGGATTTGTAATTTGGAATGAGCTTCCAATGCAATGCAATGCATTTTAGCATTTCTTCTAACTGAATCACTTTTTAGGAGAGCGACAATTGGAATGAAATGTTTTGGTTTCTACTTGATGATTCTAACATTCATTTCTGTTGATGATACCTTTTAAAATTTAAGGAAATCAGAATAAGATTGTTCATTTAATGGGGAGATTTGTAAAATATCCGGATTTTTCGGCAGCTGTGGGAAAAAGGGAAACGCCCAATTGTCATTTTTCAGCCTAAAGCATTATCTTAGAATTTCCAATTCGGATGATAAGTTCTTTTAAGGTGAGGTCAATACCATCTCGGAGTGCATTCGAAGGTAAACATCTGCAAATTATAGGCTTCTCAATGATGTAGAACT
Organism: Pyrrhosoma nymphula; assembly: GCA_963573305.1. Lineage (NCBI taxonomy): Eukaryota > Metazoa > Arthropoda > Insecta > Odonata > Coenagrionidae > Pyrrhosoma > Pyrrhosoma nymphula. The sequence continues at coordinate 92,568,351 of OY754329.1, forward strand.
TCGAAACTGCTTTCATTAAACATTTATAATTGGAAAACTGCAAATAGTTCTTCTTTCGTGGTGTCAGAAGCGTTATAAAAATATGGTGAAATGAAGCTGAATATATATTAAACTATGCTCTGGGAAATATTTTTTGTAAGGGGAAGAGGAGGAGAAATAACTCTTTAGTGCGGAACTTTCCGATTGTGTGGTATTGAGTCATATCATGCCCACTTTTGTCATGTTTATCACTTTACGAGTTGCGACCCGAGGAGATAGTTATGGTTTGCGGCGCAAATGTGGCAATTTATACGCCAGTAAAAAATTCCTCTGCCAAAATACGGCGAAAATATTTCTACGGATGTCTTGCTACTCGTTACCCATCTATCGAATAGTTACGTAATAGCTGCCTTGGCATATTGTGTAGCGGGGAAGCTGCTGCATTTCGAGAACCTGAAGATTAGACAGGTGAAGGGTGGAGATTGCCCATGTCATACCGAAGTCCACAAGAGGTAGTTTGAGCGAGATATTTCCCTAGCCATAATGGAGATCATATTCGAATTTTATGTTTTGATTTCAGCGTCATTAAGATGTATGAAGTAAATTTTGTTATATAAATGGCGCAAAAATATAGTTATATATGACAAAAATTCTCAGTAATTAAATAAATTATATTCAAAAGTCTCTAAATTGACTAATTTGTTCACGCTGTACGGTGAAAACACCTTAACAACAGTTTTTTTTGTAATTCTGTAAAACTTACTGTGGTGAGTAATTGATTAGTTTTTATAAACAGTTGAGAAAAAATACTAACTACACACCGTTTGTTTTTTGACGAAATCTAGGTGTTTAAAATTCCTAATTATTTCAATATTTTCCCTCTTAAGCGCACAGCCGTAATATATCCCATGTAAATAAAGCATAAATGTTTATGCAAATTACTCGGAAAGAGGTTCGGCAATGGGTTAATATTTTGATATCATTGGAAAGATGGGAGTTTTATCTTTAAATAAAGTCAAATTCATCAAATTATAGGTGGATTGATATTTCGCTTAAACTATCTTCAATGCGTTTCGGCTCGGAATTTCACTGGTTTCGAGCGTCAGGTTCGATTTAGCTCAGGACCGCTTTCTGTCCTTTCACGCTCCGGGGTAAATTCAGGGGTGTAAATAATGTCGGAAGGCTGACTGCGTATAGTTATTCTAATGCGATAGTCCTAAGTTCCTTTCGTGTTCCCCAATGGATTGCGGTGTGAGGTATGAAGAGAATAAATAAGAGAATCTTTTTGCGGCTTTAATTTTTTAATTTAATGTCTATCGATCTTTTTGGGTTATATTTTTTATTAATTTCTATTAGATCCCTCCCTTGCTTCTCCCTCCTTCCTACTACTCCTTTATTCGAAACAGGACTCGAGCGTCTTTCTTCCCATTCCACCATTTCCTCACCTTTTCTTCCCCCCCCCCCCTTCGCCTCCCTTGTTCTCTCTTCTCTTAAATAACAGTATCTTGTTCTCTCTCTCTTCCCAGTTTCGCTCTTCCCTTTCTGTTGCTCCCGCACCCTCTTCTCGGAGACCGACCCCACTGGCCTTTCCCCTCACCCACACCACTCCCCCCATTTCCTTCTCCCCTACCCTACCCTTAACGTGTCTCGTCCTTTATCACATCACATACACCATTTGACTTTTACGCCCGTGTTATTTAGGAAATGTTTCCTGAGGGCGGTAGGCGTGGAGAATTCCGGAAGCATTAAACTATCTTGCATTACCTACCTACCTACCTACCTACCTACTCTCTTAACAGCCCCTGGGCTGCTTACCCCCCTTCACATCCCTCTTCTTCCATCCCCAGAAATATCCTCGCGCCGTGCAACATCGTCCATCAACTCCCTTATTCAATTCGCGTAATTATTGCGAAAGTTATTATTGCGAGCGACGTCCTGGATGTATAATTTTTTTCGGAGCGCGTATTACCTTTTCAGTTATCTGATCCCCGCAGACTTCGTCGCCACCCTGCCTATTGTCGGCCATAATTACTGACATTTTCGAAGAATCTCGCTCCAAAAACATGCGCCCAGCTTCCCCTAAACCGTGAGTCATTGTTCTTTTTTTACAGAGAAAATTGCATGAGCATCTGTTATATTTTTTTTCGAAAATACATGAATACGTATACCTACCTTCATTCCTTTTAAAGTGAGCCACCCATTTACCACTAATGTTTTTAATAATTGCCTGGTTACTATGATTAAAATGTACTCAAGGTGGCACCTACAACATTAGGCTGGCAATACGTTTGCTATGTACTACCCAAATATAATTTTAAAACTATTGTCTTTTTTTGAGGCAATGTCAAGTAAATATGTGAAGTTGCTTTACCATTTTGTTCTTATTCATTTTCGTTCCAACTTAATTATAAATTGAGTCATGTTTACTGTACGTATTAGTTCGGAAATTAGACGAAACGTTATTCTTAAATCTTCGGCATCCATGTAATCAATTGCTGATGTGCCATAACTTTCTTTTAGAGTCAGGAAAGCCTACTGTTTCAACTACAAATGTTTCAAAAAGTCGTATATCATTCATTATAATTAATGTAGTTATAAAAACCTGAGGACTGGTGATATGTTGGAAAATTACTTCATTTGTCGGCGACGTATCCGTCAGTATTAAATGCGCTCGTATTTTCCTATTACATAATATAATTAAAATTTCAATACCTTTGGAAAACCTGAGTTGAGGTAATAATTTATTTATCGTTATTAGTGGTTCATAATTTTAGTTTAACTCCTCTTGAGGAAAGGAAGGGAAGGTATTGATTTTACTGAGGTAACACTCCGTGAATCATGGCGAATGAGTGTGGCTATTTTGATGGCCACACTACTATTCAAAACACAGGCAATATCCTATGCTATTTTACTACACGTGAGAAGTTCGCATCTGTAGACCACTTCTCGTCATATCCGCAAACATACCGAACTTCGAGTGATCCCTTAAGAGAATAGCTCCGCTTTATGCCCGTCATGTTACAGCATCTTAGGAGCTCGTCCAAGACGCAAAACTCGAGTTTACTCAAGTTGTAGTCTCGAAGGAATTTCCATACCACCACCAGCACTCCCCCTCATTTCCTTATGGTTAGAAAGAGGAGAAGGAGCGAGTTGCGATGGGACTTGATATGATCGACGGGTGATATGCCGCTGCGTCTTGGAGGAAGTGGGAGGGGGCAGAAGAAACTCTCCCATCATATCTCAAGCCTCCCTCATTTCGTCGGCGCCTACTTTCAACCCCCGCCTCGTGCCTTTGACTCCACATTCCGAGATGAGGGAGTTGAGGTCGGTGGGAGCTCTCGTGACCTAACTATGGTTGTTGTGCGATATTGCGATGCGTCAGATGGGATACGACGTATGTATCGGAGCGTGATATTGCTCTTTCGGGCTGTGCGATATCATGCGATATGAGATATAATACGATGTAGTTGTCAGTGCTGGACCAAGCTATTTTACAAAAATGGGTAAAGTTTTGTTTGGCCGCCACCAGCAAAGAATTTATTTACCGATTTATATTTCTTCTACCGCGCGTTAATTTGAAGTACACTCTGCGGTTTCAGAACGATCCTCTCAACATTTGCCGTTTCCTTTCCCGCCAAGAACTCAATTTTGAATCTATGAGAGGTCTCAAGGCTTCGAGTTTTATGAGGAAAAATATTTATAGGGATTATTTTCATTATGCCTAATTATTGTGGGTGGGTGTAATTTAAACGTTAAATTATAGTGCAAGGTCAATTACAATTCCTTTAAATGGGTTGGCAAAAATAATTCTAATGAAGGAAAATATTTGTGCATAGGTTTCATTGTGCTCTTTGTTGAAGTTAGGTATGATTATTAATCACTTTTACGGTGTACTAAAGTAGGACGTACCTGCTGGAAGTTTGTAACATTTTCTGATTTTCAGACTTTCTGTCCGCATTTCATATTTATTAATAAGGCGTAGACTGACCACCCCTACGACCGGCCGCTTGTAGATTTTGTTCACGCTGCCCACGCCTTGGGCCGGCTCTGGCAGTAGTAATATTTCAGTTTAACGTTCTTGGAGGGTTATTTCGCACTTACTGCCTTGTAGACAGGGTAAGAGCACTCGACATGGATAGGTGGCTCACCCCTCCGATTTTCAAGCGGATACCAACTGTACTTAAATTTGGTGACGGAGCAGGAATTGGAATTTCCTTTTTAGCAGATTGGTGCCCGTATAATCTTAATAATGAATGCAAAGCAATATAAATCGTATGTTGCGATTACATGCCATGCACGGAGGAAGGCGATATCCCAGTTTTTCTGATTTTGTTGGATATAATGCAATTATTATTATTATTTGCGTATTATTCCGACTAAGATAGGTTTAAACGGAAAGACAGCAAAAATACTTCGTGGGAAAATATTTTTACAAGCGCGGACCCCAATGTACCAAGACAGTTTCTTTCTTCGTCTCAGCATACGTTCTACCCTTCTTCATCCCGTCCATAAATTCCTATTCCCCTTCCCCGCTTTTCCAACGTTCTCCGCTCAATCACTGCCTTTTGCTGCCCTTCGTCCCTCATTACCTCTTCCAACCAACCTCTGCATTCTCCTAAACTCCTCCAGAAGTTTCCTCTTATCACCCGCTATACTTAGTACTTCCTATTTTGCCTTCCATTCTGACCAACGAACCTTCTCCATTCTCCTCCACACCCACATCTCAAAACGCCTGCAGCCTATTCTCGTCTTATTTTATCTGAGTCCACGTTTGCTACTCTAGTATTAAACTCTTTGCCAGCCTCTTCTTTATATCCTTACTCAAGGTTTCAGTCATCAGCTCTCCTCTATTGCTAAACTCTTTTGCTAGCGCAATTATCCTTCTAATACCTTTGGTACTATAAACATTTTCTTCTAACGTACTTCTAAAGTAATAAAATTGCTCCACTTGCTCCAGTTTGTACCGTCTACCTTATTTTAATGACCAGCCTAGCATTCTTTGTCCTAGAAAATCTCATTACTTCGGTTTTCTTATGATTTATGCATGTAGAATCATGTAATATAATTGATAATACTGGTCGTTCCTCGGGAGATTGGTTTGCTTTCCACTCCACAATATATTTCAATATCATTTCATGCAATCACAAGTAATAGAATTTCATGTGATGTGCTGTATTACGTCTCGTGACATGCGATGCATCGTATCTTTTGCCATGCAATATTTGTGTCGCGAGTCGATATCAAAATTTGAATATCGCACATCCCTACCTCCAACGAGGAGTTAGTTGTTGGAATGGGAAAGGGGGGAGTGAAGAGAGCCTGGGGAACAGATCGAGGGAGAGAGTGAGACAGAGAAAGAGAGGGTGACTGGGGGGGGGGGGGGTGGAATCCCTTGGTGGAGGGAAGAGGGAGGAAGTTAATTAGTGAAAGTTTATTACTTTGTAAGGGGAAGAGGAGATGTGGGCCGCTCCTCAATGAGCGATGCGGGTGGGTTATCAAAGGTGCCGATTGTGAAGGCCCGTTCGTCGTTGAGGAAGGAACAGTCGAGGGGAAAGAAGAGAAGATGAGGAGGGGGGAGGGAATTAGGTAGGGGGTGGAGAGGGGGGCGCGCGGTAGGTTATGGGGAAGTAGTCTCAGCGGGACGGACGGAAGGGCGAAACTGAATGCGGGCGAAATTGAGACCGCTTAAGAGAATTCTCTCCCTCTTTTGTCGCAGGGGGGGTGAAAGACCGGGTGGTGGAGGAACTACGAAAGGCAAAACTGTGAAATGTCGCCTCCTTCAGCACCCCCCTCTGAACCGCAGGGGACGTGGGGGGTGGTTTTGGCGGAGAGTGAAGGGTTAAAAGGTTTTTGCTCCGTTTCACCCTCTTTCCTCCACGCCCCCCTCCAGCTTCATTCCTGCCCTTTGAATGATGCATGATGGTAGCGGTCGTGTAAATTTAATTCGGTACTTCTAGGATCCCAAAGGACTCGTTTTGCTGTTTCGGATATATGTATGGGAAGTGTGTTAAGGGTCTCTTCTTTGAAAGGAATCGGGTAGGATTTATGGTGCCGTAGTCTGGTCAGGTAGTAGAATGGAGGCATCCATAGAGGTGAGCCTTAACGGAATTCTTTAACTGATTTCGTTTTCGTTTTTCAATTTCTAGGGTTGTTTTTTCATGGCTATTACACGATTATTTTAGGCATAAAAACTCACATTTTTGTAGTTAAACGTATGGTGGCTGGATTATACTTTGACTAAGCATTGAAGCTTGTAACTGATTAAGAGCCGATTTCTTTCTTTCGTTACGAGCTTTCATTTTGTTAAGAGGACCATGACTGATTGATTGCTTTAAAGGTTTGATATCTCTCAAACATTTCTATGCTGAGATATGGAAAGACCATAGATCGATAATGCACCTCAAGTTGTTTCTTAGGATTAGATACCTGGGGGCTATTCGCTAATTCTTCACGCGGCCGCGAAGACGAAAGTTCACGTTTTCGTGGCTCGGCCGCGAAGACTTGCGAAGACGCGTAAATTGCTATTCGCTAGGCTTTACGAGGAGTTTTTCGTGCCCTCCCCTCCGCAGAGGTGGGGAATGCCGAGGATACCCGAATTGCTCCTGTATGACGTCACGAATGTTATGACGTACACTCATGAGCCAATGAGAGAAATTCGGCAGGCTGTTGTTAATTAGAAGCAGAAGGGTACGATCGTACAATAACAAAAACATTCTGAGAGATGAGATAGACATTTGTCGTTTTTTATTGTATCCAAGAGAAATTGTTGATAATATGTTAATAAAATAAAATTTAGAGTTCACTAATTACAATACTATTCGTTCAGTTACTTCACACATTCTTCTTGGATTGTTTCCTTTGAATTAGAATCTCTTACTTTTGGTAAACACTCTGACAAACTTACATAAAAAATATAACGTTGCCGCATGCAGACCTTAAAATGTTTAATTAAGTAAAGGTAAGTCAATTGCCGAGGGCATGTCCAACCATGAGTTATTAGATTGAATAATATTACGCAAATTCCACAATACAAATACGCACCTATAAAGTATGTTGTCGAAGTCGTGTTTCACGGAATAATAGGAGGAATAATGTTACTTTCGTTTTATACAAATATTTAAGGGAGGTAGTGGTTTCGTATTTGATTCGTACATATCTTTCATCAAGGTAAATAGTCATCCCTTGATGATAGGTTAGTTATTGGCATGAAGTTGTCAACTCCGAATGATATTTAAAGTAATATCGTTGTTAGATTCTACCACTTGATTTGAGTACCATATTGTAAGTAGTGCAGAAGTCTTCGCATTTGTTTTCATTTATTTGGCTAAGGAAAATAATATATTTACTTTTAAATGTTTTGCAGATGCGTTTATATACAGCTGATTTAATGAGAAGGTTGAGCTACTAAGTGGAGTGGTTAGTTCTATTGAGAATCACTGGCATTCCAATAAATGAGTTTTAAATGGTAGACGAATGATTAAGTGGCTACTTAATTGTGACAGATCCTTGCAGCCAAACCATGCACATTCTGTAAGAGATTCCCTTTAGCTTCTGGCAGCTTTTTATGTAGTCATAATACTAAAAAATTAACAAAAATATTAATTTCATATTGTTAACGAATCACTATAGCCAAACCCTTGATCTGTATAGGTATTTGCAACAACTTTTTGATACGAAAAGTGAGTGACAATAAAATATTAACTGATCATGATACATTCAAAAGGCTAACCAGAAATCGATAGCATGGCAGAGAAAATCATGTTGTAGTTTGAAAACTGTTATCTATTTTAAACATTGGTGGAGGTATGGCCAAATAAAATTTTAGCATTGAACTGTTATTTACGTCCATTCATTCCACAAGACCCTCACTTTAATTCTCATATTTGCCTTACCATAAAATTTAATTATTATTACAAATAGCTTAACAATATAGTTCGGTGGTCAGTTGCTACACCGCTCTTCCCCCCTTAAACATTTCTTTCCTTAAAATGTTTCAACAATAGTTCAGCATACCACCTCCTTGACATTTCATCCAATTATAATACATACCTACTATCTGACGTGATGTGGATCCCTACATTTCCTTAAATCTGTTATTTATCTTCTATGCCTTGCCATTCATCTCTCGTCTTTCTGTCTTAATTTCTCTATCATTCTCCAGACCCACTCCTGACTTCAGTCTATTCTCACCCTCTTAACATTAGTCAATGGTTCAAATCCACCAAAGGCTACAACCCAAATGAAACCCTTTATTAAAACTTCCAATCCAAAATTTTGTTTTAATTCTATATCAGGACTTGAGGCATTAGCTATCCCCCATACTTAAATACTTGAATATTGGTAATACAGACTTTTTATATCTCAAGTAGAACACCTCGTTCCACTAAACTTCTGCCCCAGTTATAACTTCAGTTCACTATTAATTGTTTTTTGTTAGTTGCCTTATGCCTCTATTAGTTTCTCCTCAATGTCCATTCTCAATCCATACTCTGGAGTGAGTTAGAATAAATAAACACAGATGCTGAGTGGACTATCTTCCCCTGGTTCCTGCTCTTCGTCCCATTTGGCATTGGTGGCCCTAACAGCTTTAATTACCCTTGCTAATTTTCACTACAGCTAAACAACACATTGCATGTCCATTAATAGTAACAGTTAATTAATATTCATAAATTGACCAAAGGTCATGACAACAGGAGTCGACTTAAAACTTAATAATATAGGAGCTTCAGGGAAAATATTCACCATAACCCAAGTAATTGTAGAAAACCTTCCCTAACATTTATTTGACTCATTGATTATTAGGAAAGAAATGGTTCTATCAATGGTTGCCAATCCCTTAGGTTCCTATTATCAGTAAAATAAAGAATAATAATGTGTAACACCATTCATTAAGCATGCATTATAGACCAAATCCATTGTGCACATTTTGTTTGAAAGAATAGTGAAAAATCATTGATTCTCATGTCGTTTATTATACATCCATCAACTCTTTCACTTTATAAAAGGGTATGGTGCCAAAATTGTGAGTGCTTAAATTATGACAGATTTTTAATTTCATCATGGCATAAAAATAATTTTACTGTAATAAAGTTAACATTAAGTCATAAAGGTACTATATCTGTAAAGGTAAGTTGACTGCTAAGTCATTGAGTAGGTACTTGGATAACTTAAGGCACGCAGCTCATCACATGATATTTTTTCACTCTGGTTAAAACCAAGTGCATAGAAAGGGAATGAATTATTATGCCATCTCTTTAGCAATTAGCAGGGGAGCGTGGTGGCCTAGAGCGCTTGTCTACTGAACGAAGGGTCCCGGGTTCAAATCAGGGTGAAGCCTTTGGACGCCCCTGAACAAAAAAAAATCCTCGGATTGCGAGGTGGCCCAGGGAAAGGATCTGGGGGGTCATTCTGTAACTCCAAACCGATCGGTACGGTAGGCTTTTCGTCGGGTGGGACGTCACACCGACGAGAGAGAGCAGCCATGCGATTCTGTACGCACCCGATCGGTGCGCCGGCGAGCTCCAGTCGGTGCGAATCGGTGGATCGCTCCGACACCTAAAAGCTGTCGGTGCGGCGGAGAATCAGTCGGTTTGCTTGAGGAACACTGAAGCAAATCGATAATAAATTTGGATTTTTAGCCTGAAATGGGATATTTGATACTTGTAATAATGATTAAACATATATTTATGGATGTAATAGCGACGTAATTTGTTCTTAAGAGAGCAAATTCCCTGATTCCCTAACTTTCCATGTTGTTGTAATGTATTCTTTATGTTATTGGTTCTTTGTTTTTATTTGATGCTATTTGCCAACACATGTTTTTTTTTCTTATTTTATTTTGTTAATACTGCAGATTTTAAGTTGCAAATGTTCAATGTAAAGGCCGACATCGGCTGTTTTTGAATGTTTAAAATAAATCAAATCAAATCAAATGCAAAAGTCGATGAAGTTAAGGTCATAAAGATCCATAAGAGAAACTTCTACACAACTAGAATTCCGTAGTATTGCATTGTATTCTCTTGGCTGTTAAAAATTTTTTACTATTTGGCATTAACAATTGTACGTAAATAGCACCATATTTAGGCTATTCAGCATATGCTGTCACCGAAATATTTTTCATAATAATTGCCAAAAATCGACCGCGGTGAATGCCTATTATTGCGGTTTGGCTATTCTTAAATGGATGATTCCCGTGGAAAGTTTTTATATTATAATCATACATCGTGTATGCAGTCACTTACTTAACTAGATTACATACTAAAGTAGCTTCTGATTTCAGGAAATAGGCGATTTCGCACATGGTAGCGTTACCTATGTTATCCCCGATTTTGGGCCAGGGTAACGAAAGTTCGTATTTATACTGATGTTTGTTTGCTTCCGGGCTCTATTTTCGTAGTTGAGGAGATATATTTTATGAATCTTTTACATTGAATTGTAAATCATCACTTTATCATAATAAATTTCGAATTATTCATCAAATAATGTTGAAACAATGTGTTGGACAACACCATGGTGTGGTGACAACACTACTTGCAAATAGGTACACGTACAATAACCAAGAGTGCTAATAGCAAATTTACTTATTTCTACACTCAACTTAAATTTCTTTCACCACATGTATTTATTTGTCACTCATTAAATTAATTTTACATTCAACTTTGCTCCACGAAATTACATAATAAATGTTTCATGGCACGAGCGCGCAGCAATTTCACTGTCCTAAAACCACGAATATAGAATAATATACCTACAAGAATATTTCAATACCATACCTACAATATATAATACATACACGGATTTTCTATTTTCGATATCACGCCACTGTTCAATTTATTTCAACGAACAATTCTATCAATCTTTGGAAGATTAAATACTATATAGGTACTACACGTAACGCCTTTTCTGCAACTAGAAATTCCAAAAGCAAAACGCTGTTCAATGTCGGATCTCAATCACACGAGTTAATACATATATTCAATCAATATACAGGTTAAATTGATATTTTGAAAGTTATGTCTGGACTCAAACAATCACAGCTGATTCATTCTCACTTCGCACACTTCATTTAATCTCGTTGCACTCAACATCTTTTATTGATACTTTATATTCTCACGGACGCTACTAGATATGTGCTTGAAGTATAAAGCACTTATTTTAATTGTCAAATACACATTGTAACGCTCAAAATTCACATAAATTAATATACGATCATTCTCCTTTCGACATCGTTTATTCCTGTTGTTTTCAACCTCGAGATCACTAGGCGGCTTCCGATAGTCATTTGTTTCTTCTTTCGTCTTCCATTGGTGGGAATACAGCATGTGACCCTCAGCTTCGGAAACACTCGGAAAATTGGGAGGAGGGGGAACATTGAGTGGGAGGAGATACCAAACCGACTGGAATGGCACCGACTTGCATACAGAATCGCTGAAATAGGCTCCGTCGGTGGCTGAGTCCAAGTCGGTACGGAATCTCAACCGGTCGGTTGGTTAGGAAGCCCAACCGATCGGTACGGAACCGACGAATTACAGAATGACACCCCTGGCCTCCCTACCCTGAATGTGTGAAGTTCACACGCCTGTGGCTTAGTTCAGGATGAGCTCTACCCTCTACTATCCAAACCAACCTTCGGGTTGAATCACTGAGTGAGAGTGTTAGCAATTAGCATGTATTTCTAGTTAATGCAGAATTTACAAAGATTTTATTGGCAGATAATCCAGCTACCGGCCTTTCTGTTGACATTCGGACAAGTCATACCTTGGACACCTTGGACATACATAATGATAGTGAATCTTCTCCCAGTGATTATTAAGGATGCAGGAGCTAAATAAGTATACTCACCATAAAGAGTAGTAACTTTACATATATATACATATACATGCCCATCACACCATTCGCTTTCGAGGTGGGCACAGTCAAAGACCTCCTTAATACCTGTTTGGATTAGAAAACCGCCTGTCTTCTAATAATTTACTCCATAATGCCCCATCTTGGCATACCTATTTTGCATCTACTGCATTCATGCATTGCTTTATTTACACTCTCTCCTATTCTTCCTCCTCTAATGTCTCTTCCAACACAGCATTAACCCATGACTTCCTCAATCTACTCCTTCGTCTTACATCATTCACTCCTCTATCACAATCCTGTTCCACTACTCGACTCTCATCTATTCTCTAAACATTGCCAAACCCACAGAAAATAATCCTTTCATGAAGTCCATTACTGTACGTAGCATGAAGGAAGAGACAATTTCAAAATGTCAAAAGAAAATTAATTAAAAGATTTTTGCTTTAGTCCCCATAAGTGTGTAATATATCAAGCCAAATGGAATATGAAACACACTCATAACCTTTACTCTTACTAATCCAAGATGGAATTTACCTTGATCTTGCAAATTCAATCAAATACTCGCAGGTTATGCTTTACATTTCTGAAGTAAATAATAAACGACAAATATTACGTTTACTTATTAGCAAATCTTCGATTTTTGTTGTTATTAATATGGTACACACACTGTTATCGTTACACATTATAGAGTACTAAGGAAAATGATTTGCGTCATCGCATGCACTTGTCTTTTGAAAATATTTAAGCAACGTTCCAGGTTCATGGCTTGAAAAAATCACTTTTTGACTTTTGGCCAGCTTTTTTCGATTTCAGCCGACTGTGCGCCGGTGTGAGGAAAACTGGCAACACTCTTTGCCTCTCTTCCAGTGTGTGAATGAGAGAAAAAAGAAGGGGAGGTTGCATATATAGCCAGAAATGTCGCTCCTAAGCATGCATTCAAAGCCATTCTCAGAGGTTTAGTTGATTAAATGAATGATTTTGTCCAAGCTGGCAGTGATCTACTAGTATCGTTTCCTTAGATTGGGGTGGAGATCTTACTTATGTGTGATATTCCTGGTGATGATTATTTTTGCTTTTAATTTGGAACTTTGTGATGTCAAAACAACGAAATACCAAATTCTTGTCGAAATCACTTCGTAATATTAAATCTTTTTTATAATGTAACCACAAATAGTTAATATGAAATCTTCGAATAGTCGGCGCGATTGGTAGTCTTGCCGCATTCCATATCTCTTTTTTACTTTTTAAACTATTTTATTGTATCTATAAGCTGCTCTGCTCAAAGATTTACTCAGGGGTTATTCTTCTTGCTATACCTTACTTTATTCTTCCATCATTCAGATTTTCTGGGTTGTATTACCTTGGAATAGTAGATTTTTTGATAGTACTATCTTGGCCTTTTCGTGAGTCTTGTGCTAAGGACCCATAAGCATTACAATACGGTCATTTATTGGGACGTACGAGTTAGGAGAAAATGGTTGGTGATACCTCAAATGATGGCTTTTAAATGATCATGTGACGCAATCGTTGTCGGCGATAGTAGCAGCGATAGAGGAGTCCCCTCCCTGCTTCGGTCATTTGCGCCGTACCATTTTCACTCCCTGAACACGTACGTTGAACTTTCATTTCGGCCAATTCGATCGAACAGCACCTTTGCTACGGCGGTAGTTAATGGCTACTTTAGCGCCACGAGAGTGATTCTCATGAATAGCAAAGCCGTAAGTACGACGGAAAGTCGAAATTTACCTTCGCTCCTTCTAAAGTTTTTCTATTGTTTTGGCGGAGAAAATAGCATCATGCTGCTCGGTTACCTGCTTTAATTGCCTCTGAAACGCACATGGTATTGGAATTGATTTGCGACACAGTACTCGTATTGTATTTGATTTGTATGATATTCCTCCGTAACACCGCAATATCTGTACTAACAGGCACACAAAATCATTATTGTAGGTGGTTATTTACCGCTAATTGGTGAAGGTACCAATACGGCTGCTTGAGATAAAATAACTCCATTTTCCATATCTCTGAATAGCTTCTGCTTAAAATGATACCCGAGTTATGGATGAAAAATACTGATTTAGCGGATGAACTTCGGGGTGCTATTCAGGCTCTGTTGAACGAGAACCTGGTTCCGCAATATAAATCCATTGCTCAAGCAGGAGTGGAATCTTGTGAAATTTGGATTAGGAAATCCCTTTAATTAGTGGAAACGCTAAAATAATCGTTGGACTCCAACGGGATTTGAAGACGTATTCTGCGATCGCTAGCTAGATGTACATACTAGACAGGTAGCCACTAAGCTTTGTCATTCCTTTCATTTTCTTATGGTATTTTGTAATTAAGATCTTTAAACTGTCACAAAATGCACATTATTGCGTGCACATTTCTTTACGGCATTAAGAATGTTTTGTAATTTTGTAAATAGAATATTTTCTTCTTCTGTGGATACAGTTTTGAAAACATGAGTTGGCATTTTGGTAGTTGTGGTATATTTAGGTTTTGTATGTTTTAATTCATGTGGTTGTACCTTATGTTGTGTCTTATCTAAGAATAAGCCCTGAAGGATAAACACAACATCTGTAACAGACATGTAATTCGAACCCGTAACGTAGCCAGGATTTCGTTTCGGGTTTCGATGTTGAGCATTAGCAGGGTGGGGAGGAAGGGTTAAAATCTTTTCTTAAATTAGGAGCTAATATAGGTTGTCTAGGAAATTTACTGTGACTTATGTTGCAATAGTGACTTCGGTGTAACAGCCAATATTAAAATATTTTAACTGTGAAAAACCGTGAAATTTTTATTTTATTTTAAAGAAAATAGTACATATACAGCATAATGAATAACAGAAAACGCCTGATACTTCTCTTTTTGTACACATACAGCAATTTCGCCAATTTAAAGTGCACTTGTAACACACAAAATGAGACACATGAATAAACAACGAAATATAAAAACAAAAAAAAACTTAACGGAGATGGAATAGGGATGCTGATTATTGTTTATTATTGTCTAGATTAATGATTATTTCCAAAAAGATGTGTTGTGGCCAAGTTGGTGAAATTTTTATATGATAGGGAAAATAGATCGATATCAGTAGGCAGTGAATTTATTAGGGAGGGGAGACGGAAGAAGAGAGAACGTTTAATTTGTGGTAATCTGGGTTAGGGAATGTGGAGTAATGAGTTATTTCGGGTAGAACGAGAAGGCACTGTGCTTCGGGACTGTCAATGTAAGAATTAAGGGTGTTGTGGATGAGTTTTAAGTCGGAATTGAGTCTATGACGGTAGAGACTGCAGATAGAGAGTGAAGATAGTATGGCGTCCGTGGACACATAGCTTAAACTTGCATTTCTGTATTTCACTGCTTTAGTGAAGAAAGTTGTGATACTGTTAAGGGTGGCAAGGTTTGTGGCGGCCGACATAGACATTGAGTATTTATGATATCTGTGAAACGGTAGAGAAGACCTAATAGAAGACTTGGCTTTCAATTTAATTGCCTATATATCCTCATCGAAATGAAGCGTTTGGTCAACTATAATGCCCAGATTTTTGATGGAGGACACGCGCTTCAGAGGTATCAATTTAATGGTGTAGTCGAAGTTAATGGGGCTTTTATTCATGGACATTGTCATAGTACTGCATTTTTCGTAATTTAACTTAAGCTCCCAGATACTGCACCATTCTGAGATCTTGAAAGAGATAGAAATCGGAGGCATTATTAATCTGTTTATATATTTAGCAGTCATCTGCATAGCGAAAGGTATGGGCTTGGGAGGATAGAACGAGTAAGGTAGGATCATCAATGTAGATATTGAAGAGGTATGGTCCTAGTACGCTGCCCTGAGGTACTCCGGAGGGCAGACCAACCGGATGATAAACCAGACAGTATTACTCGCTGGATTCTATCATTGAGGAAGCTGGAAAAGAGGTTGGGGAAGGTGCCGTTGATATTAAATCTCTGGCTGAGTTCATGAAGTAGGTGTTTGTGGCCTAGTGTGTCAAAGGCTTTAGAGTAATCTAGAAAGATGGCGTCAAGTAGAGATTTTACTGCTATTGATTCGACAGTATAGTGCTGAAAATCTGCTAAATTGTTTAGGCAGGACCCGATCGAAAGGAAACCGTGTTTATTGGAGGAGAGAGAAAGGGAGAGGTAAAGTAATAAAGACGGTTTAGGGTAATCCTCTCGCAAATTGAGGAAAGAACGGGAAGTAAAGAAAACGGATGGTAGTTAGAGACGTCGTTTTTCAGGCCTGATTTATGAATTGGAATGAAATTGGCTGTTTTACATTGGGAAGGAAATATTCCAAGATAAAAGCAAGAATGTTAAAGGAAGCCTGAAGGAATCGAAAGGATGGGAGCACAGTTGCGAAGGAACAGAGGGCTGAGGCCATCGGGGCCAGGAGAGCGGTGGAGGGGGATCTTAGAAAGCCATTGTGAAACTTCCCTGGGATCGGTCTGTATTTGTGATGGACTATGGTTGTTAATAGGAGCGAGTGAGTAATCATGGTTGAGTGGGAGATGGGATGAAGGAGCTAGACTTTCGGAAAAATATTTAAGAAATATAGTTGGCCTATCTGATCCAACGGCCCTAGAATTATCAAAGGACACAGCATCAGGAATCCGAGGACGATTATTGCGTTGATTAAAAAAGAACCAATTTTTAAAAAATAATATGAAACCCTGTTTTTGGTTGAAAATTACAAGAAAATGTTAAAAAATTTATTCAACTGAAGAATAAATGACTTCAACAATTTTTTATTGTAACTATCTCCTTCTGTGTCACTTTTTAATAATACATTCAAATTTTCGGGGGGTGGGAGGGGGTGGGGCGGACCCATACACCCCTCGACAACGGCACAAATTCGAACCAATCTTTCTTCTTTCGGTTACTGAGCCACTTTTAAGAGCCACTCTTTAATTACAAAGGTATCCGTCTATGCCTACTGGTATTTCTGGTAGTTTTCATTCCCCATCGATCAGTATGTCAGTGGTTGAAACCGGACGTTGGCATCTTTAATTCGCTCGAGGTTTTTTTCCGTTCTCTCATTTATCAATTGGTTCAATAGTCACTCATCGAGTCCTCGTTGTTCGTTCCTTTGTCACCGGGTATGCGTGCGGTAGGGTTAAATGAGATGCTGACTCTTCTACCGTAATGGGCTGGAACAAAAGGAGATGCGGGCCGATTCACCATGTCAGGGCTAGAGTTGCCATTCCGCCACTATTTCGCAATGATGAAAATACCAGTGAGTGTAATTGTCGTGGAATTGTTGCTAATTCGCTTCAAATCGTTCAAATAAACAGTGTACCTCTAAACAGAATTACAGTTACTCTATTCGCTTATAAATGTTGAATGCAATATTCCCTTTCAGCTGCTCCGATTTCGCGGCTAACGCAAATATTCGTCGGGAACAAACAACGGTGAAGTAGTGATATGGATCTGCAGGCCTTCCTTACGGACCCCTTTTCATCCTAATGTTTGTTTTTTTCTCTTTGCATTCTCGCATTCAGTGAAAGGACATGATAGGCGTTATCATTAGGCACCTTCATCCGTGCTCTCATGCTCCATCAAAAGTCTCGTGGTACGTACATTCAGGCACTGCAACTTTTTTCTTAATGCTTTTTGATCAATGGTCGCTCTTGAGCTAGAGCCATTTCGAAGGATGGCAAAAAAGGAGAACGACTCATCGCACCCTTTTCGCAGTGTTTCTTACTGCACTCAACTTTCTCACATCTTCCTCGGATGCCCTCACGTCCTCCCATGACTCAACGCTGACTCGACTTCCGACTGGGTTGTTGTTTGTTGTTTTTTTACGTCGTTTTTCAAAGGAAACTCTCAGTCCTTGTAGACTTCTCTCTTCCTCGCTGTCTTGCTACTTCTAATTGTCGTCGTTCATTCAGGCATTCCGAGAGTCAGATATGAGCTTCTTGAGAGATAAAATTGCGAAAGAGGAAGGGGATGTGTTTCTCTCCCGTTCTCTCCTTTCGCAATCTTTTAAATGGAGTCATAATGAAACTCCTTTAACGCTCACGCTGTGATCATCGTGGAGTTAAGGAATAGAAGGTATGAAAACATTTGTTTAGAATTTTAATCTCTAGCTGAGGTCATTTCTCATCTGAAATTTCGCCGCTTGATCTTCTACTACATCCTATTCTGCGAACCGTCTTATAAGCATGAAAGGAGAGAAGTGAAGTTTAGGTCGCTGGCCAGGAAAAAGGAAAAAGATAGAGGAAAGGAATCCCTAAAATATTTCTTAAATTTCGAAGTTTTATTAGGATAAGGGATCCCTAATTTCGCTTGAGATAAGCGGCTTGCTTTAACTTTGTTAATTGCGGATTCTGGAGAGGGCAGGAAAGAGTTACTTTTCTGCTTAAGTAGTAGTACGAATGTGTGTCGATTGGTTTGTATACATCAGTGAAGTAGGTGGGTACCTACATTGGTACCCACCTGGGTTTGAAAGTGAGAAAGGACAAAAATTGAGAAACGAGAGAAATGAGGTGTGTTTTTGGGGAATAGTATCCTGCTCAGTTTTGACTGTCGTCGTGAATGGTGCGTGGGAAAAAAGAATTCTTAAATCTATTTGTGTGACCGTGCATCTCTCTCATGTTGTCGCTTTTCTTTATTGTATTAACCTAATGTGGGAGTAAAGTATTATCTTATTTGTTTACCTGTTAATCCTTTGATTGGTAATTTTATAGTAATCTTTGCGTAGGGAGTAACGTCGAAGTCTTTATCGACTATAAACCTAGTTATTTTATAGCTATGTTACACTTTCAGATCGCTCATTGCAATTTTTACTAAATTTATGGTTTTATTGTGTATTTTGTTCATTCTGCGATTTTAATCTTTCTAAACTGGATACCGCATGCATGCCGTGTACGGATCAAGATTATCACCCTAGCAGACATCAATCCGACAGCTCTTCAAGCCTTTCTCTTTTCAAAGTTGTGTATCTGTTTCTGTTGGTTGATAGTACATATTTTAACAGAACTCTTGACTTACTGGATTGGTTATTTGGAAATTTTCAAGTGAAAGTGAATATCATTCATTGGAATTGCTCTTTTCTCCTCTTAATCATAAGTGAAAGAAGATAATGTTTCGAATCGGGCTGCACGCGGGCGCAGGGGAGTATTGAGGTGCAATGATTTATCCACCGTGCTGAATGCGCCATTTTGCAATAAATAAGCCAAAAAAGAGGTATTTGTAAGAGGATTGTCGTGGTACCATGATAATTTACCTAAAAAATAAAACCCAAGAATAATTCTCATAAATCAAAGCATTTTAAGTGAATTAAATGGGGAAATATCGCGCGATAACTATATTATAGATAGATATAGGTAGATAATTTTTTAATCAAAATACAGACTTCTCCTCCGTCACTACTACTTCACCTTGTATACTATTCAATCTATGAGATGTATCCTCATCCCTTTCCGTTGGCGAGTGTTTTATTACCGAGTTTGCTCCTGCTCCTCTACTCACATTGACTGAGAAACTGGACAAAGCCCGAGAGAGAAAATAAAAGGAACGAAGGATTTTTTCACAGCGTCTGCCTCCAGTCCCATTGAGTGCCATCTCTATTTCTCACCATGATCTATTTTTCTCTGTGTGATTTTTTTTCGGGGTGGGAGACATTAATTTTTCGGGAGCCACACCGCACTTCATGCGCGTATTTACTCGTGCTGCGCATGCGGGAAAAATATGAAAGGGGAGATAGGGAGGGAAAGAGAGACAAAAAAGCCAACTGGGGATACCGAAAGCGAAAGGGAATCGCAAAAGTGAGGGGGGGGTGAGAAGGGTCGAGAGAGTGAGATAGAAAGTGAAAGGACTTGGGATATTTTTGTGTGACTGTGAAAGAGGGGCCGAATGCGAGGAAGGGAGGTGGAACGAGTGACAGAGGCAGAGAAAACGGTAAAGGTAAAAGAGAAAGGGCATACGCCCTTTTAAATAAACCTCTCGCCGCCGAAAACCTTAACTCACTCCCTTGAACTTTTCGTTTGAGGCCTTGTGAAGGTTTTACCGTAAAATAAATTTTTTTGTGTATATTTTTAAAATTTTGATGTGCATATTACCAATAGAAAAACGTATCTTCTATCCAGTAGCTTCCATAGAAACCATCTTTTCCTCGCTACTTTTCCAAGCAAATTAGATTTGGAATTGCATGAGCTCACTGGTGAGAATAAGTTGAACATCAGAAAATTCTTTTATTTTCTTGCCATGAACAAGGATTGTTTGGGTGGGTGGGTGGGTGATTAAATTTTCGTGGAAATTAAAAATCAATCAAATGAAGTAACCAAACCATCTTGATTCTTTAGGTATTAGATATGCAATTATCGAAGGTAGGATGCGTTCCTACAATGAAAATGGCGATGAGATTTGCATCTCTGGCAGGGAGAATTTTTATTATGTTATTATAAAATATAAGTAGTCAAAATTTTTTATTTATTTATAATTAGTACATTTGCTGAATAAATTTTAATAAAAATTTATTCGTCGATCGATTAGCTTATAAGGATCTCAATTAGTCTTTCTGTGAGCTAAATAAGTTCATCAGTGAAAGCGATTGAGAAGGATAACTTATTTGGTTCGATTCGCGCAGTCGTGGGAGAACCACTTTTAAAATAAACCTCGCCGCCGAAATCTCAACTCGCTCCCTTGAGCTACGTTAGGGGTCTAAAATCGGCCACTAGGTTTTTAGGGTTCCAAGGATTTCCGTCTGCGGCTGAGAGAGTGGAGCGCAGGAGGCAGTTTTGCAATTACATTCCCCAGGAGGACTTGTGAAACCCCACCCATAGGGTCACACCATCAAGGAGCGGCGATGGTGCGGCATGGATGGACGCACTCCGCCGCATCCCTACGGCACTAGACTCGCTTTTAATTACGAGGGTTCTGGGGAGAAATGGGAGACGGGCAAGGGAAATAGGAGTTGGAGGAAGGGAATAAGGGACAACGTACATACATCCCTATTCATGAACGGGAGATTTTTCGGAGACGTTCTGGAGAGTGATGACTCAGGGTGTGTGGAGGGCGAGCCATCTCTCCGTCGGGCTACCTCACTCGCATCCAGCGAGTTCCATTTTCTACGAAAACCGTCTCGAGGACGTGGTTTAAAAGCACACGCTCAGTGGGCGCCACGGCTAGTAGGAGAGGGACAAGTGCTGCTACCACCTCCCCCGCCCGCCTACCAACGTCACATTCTCGGCTCACCGAGACCGCTCTGATTCCACGTCCACGCCGAAGGGTAAGCTTAATCATACAGAAGAGGCGGCGAGCGTAGGAAATTGCCGTGACACACCCATTGTGCTAATGCGGACGTGCTCCGGAATAAGTGTTTTTCCTTCCTTGGACTCGCCCGCCTGGAAAAGGGACTTAGCTCTCCTTCCCTCCTCTCTCCTCACCTTCGCCCTCTTGCGTCGGCGCGCCGAATGATTCGGTCGGTAGAGTTGAAGAACGTTTTTTAAGGGGGCGTTCAGGGAGAGGGAGGAGGAGACAGTAAACGGAGGCGAGAAATGAGGGAAGTCCTTGATGGTTAGTGTGTAGGGCAGGGTCGGGTTGAGCTAAGGTGGAGGAGGACTCACTTTCTATGTCAGGAAAGATATGCCGAATGCTTTTTTTTAATTGTTTATACTTTATAGTTTACACTGATTGTACAAAAATTTATTAAAAATAAGTTTTTCTCAATGTATTTCAAACACAAGCTCATTAGGGGAATAGAAAATACAAAGTAATATTATACGCATTGCAAAAAGGTGTATTTAATGTCCTGGTCTTCCAAAGCCTAGTCCTGTCTGAAGGTGCCAAGTTAGCATACATTTTAAGTTGAAAAATAACGTCCATTCTACTCTGTTTCTATGACCTAGCCTCTTCACTTCTACATATTTCTTTGTTTCCTCGTCATTCATTATTTGCTCCTTGAATCTCAGCCAAGGTCTTACTCGGCTTCTGGATGTCTTTATTAGATGCTTGTATCTTAAAATATGCCAAATTAGGTGTTCCCTCCTTTTCTTCTGAGTTCTTATGAGATTGTAATCATCTCCTACTCCTCTCAGTGCCTCTTTATGAAGTGATCGATCAATTCACTTGCAATTCCAATTGAATATCCTTCCGTGTATAAACTCCTTGGGCATGATTTTTTAAAATAGCTACTATTAATTTATTTAAAATTCGAAGAGCCTTTCTCCTCATTCATTCTATTGTCCTAATCCGTATCACAAAGAACACCTGTAGTGAAGTGAGTGTTGCGCTATTGACCAATATGGTGTCTACATTCACTCATGTGAGGAAGGGCTTCTACTCTTTTTTGTGCTTATTCCCCGTGACTTCTTGTGTGATGAGTAGGTATAGATGATTATTTGGCCACTCACTTGGAGGCTGACCTGCCATGCGTCACCTGGTGGACACCCTTAACCCTTTTGCTGCAGTGGTTGTGTTAACGCGCCCGCTGCGAACGTGTCCACCGTGCTGTGGGTGCATTAACATGCCCTGTGGATTTCGTGCCCACCGTGCGAAATACAAGTATACGCACCCGGTTCGATTTCGCTCCGCTGCGTTGTGTTTTGAGAGGTGTGTTATGTCGCCGTTTGCTCTGATGAGCTCTTGTGAGTTCTACATGATTCTTAGAAGCTCCCTTGACTTTCATAGGCAGTCGTTCGTATTTATTGGCCTTTATTTTGTCCGCTTGTTTTTTTACTGCTGAGCTTTGAGATTTCCCTCTCTCAGGACGAAGGCTTTGGGTTTTACCCTTCTTGTCCTAAGCAAATAAGGTCCATAATTATCCCTTATCTTTGCGATTGTGCTTCTGGAGAATCGTTTTGCCCACAGCTGCTAGATTTATTGCCTCTCTGGATTTCTTTACCGTTATTTTTTTCTCGATGCGTTTTTATACTCGATGCTTCAGTCTTCTACTGTACTTGCCGTTGTGAGTTTGGTTTTATTTGTTTCCTCTTTCCTGTTCATATTTTGACCCACCGCATACTGTTTGAACTTTGTCTTCAGAAATAATTCCACTTTGCATTTTATTGATAATATCTCTGGGCTCTCCTGTACCTTTCTTCTGGCATAGACCCATACTTTGTTTTGAACATTCATACCTGGACTTTTTACCGAACTCTGATTTTGATTGGTTGGGGGGCGTTCTTTTGATTGCCTGCAGTGTTTTATTCGTTTATTATCCTGCTTTTCATCTTGCACATTTCTCAGGGCACTTTGGGACTCGTTTATTGCTTTTACATTGACCAATACTTTATTTTGAACTGTTTTTGCGGCAACCTTGTAACTTAGGCTTTATTTTGCACTTGAGTTATCCTTGGTTTATTATCCACCACCCCTTGTGAGATATTCATTGATTATGCAAAATATATATTTTAAGGACATATTTCCTTCAAGGAGAACATTCCAACGAAAGTTGTTTTAGAAACTTTGGAGGAAATTGAGAGCGGGGATGAATTTTTAGAAAAATTTTCCAAAGATCACTCTCTGAAAGAAGAGGAAGGTACTTTCTGAGGAGGAGCTGAATCTTTCCAGCCATCTACGTTAGGCATCAAAGCCTCTGCTAAAGAAAATTAATTGCCGGCCCCGGTGGCGACGGGGTCAAGATCTCGTCTGCCAATCCGAGGGTTGCTGGTTCGAGTCCCACCTGTATCTGTTTTCCGCATGCCCAGGGTGTTTCTGTCAAGTTCCGGTGGTTCGGCCCCCGAGAAACCTGAAGACAAGCCAATGGCTTATCGGGATTCGCAGACGAGGCATGACCGGGGCATACGGACCACCAGAATCGTCGGGGAACAAAAACAAAATTTTATGTGCTCACCTTCGGAATCTGAAGATAGCTCAACGATTTACCACCACATTTGGAGAATAAATTCCCGGAATTCGCATGGCACTCTTCGGATCTGAATCTGGAAAGACATGGATGCGATTCCCAAAATTCTGGGTGTAAGGCGAGTGTTAGCAAAGATTCTACAATACTGGATTTTTTCCATTTGGTTTTTTTCAGTGGATCTCATGAAGTTTATCGTGAACGAAACTAATAATTATTACAAATATACCAGGAAGAGCCTTCCGGAGAGTGAGAATTCATGGATTAAAAGTTGTAAGATGCTGATGAAGAAGAGATTTTTTGCAGTTATTGCAGTTACTTTACTATTCATTGCAGTTGCGTTACTGATGCCAAGAATGGAGAATTTATCCTACAGTGAGTATTGGTGGATGGACTCACCAGAACACCAAAGTTTATGGAGAAAGGTCACGGGATACATACCGTAATCTGGTTCGCCTGTTGCTTTTCTGTGACGATGGTGATGAATATGATAAAATAAAAATGATCACTTGACAAAAATTAGGATCGTTGTCGACATTCTATGGAACCTTTGGAAGCCCGCCAGAGATGCCTGTACCCCTTTACAAAACCTTTGCATTGACAAGAGTTACCTGTTCAATGGACGTTTTCTGTTCGAATGGGAAGGACGCAAATATCTCAAGTGCGATCTGCGATAAGTATTCAGCACGGGAGGGAAAAAACTCCCGGGAGTAATTCAGCAAAAGGGCAGCCACTCTGCCTCTGAGCGCGCCATAACGAAAGGGTTAAGCATAGCCCCGAGTGTGACATCATCCTGCTGTGAATGTGGTGTACGAAATAAAATTTGGTATTATGCAGTCAATTCAATGGTGATACATGGATACTTAGGTTTAGAACTTAGAATTAAGCCCTCGAGCAGGACTTGAATTGCAAGTCTTTTATCTATTCATTGTACATTGTTCCCTTATGTCGAAGATTTCGTGCATATGTTAACTGGAATACTTTTAATACCAAGTGGATCTTTGAAATTATTCCAATTACATTGTTGTTATTATTTTCTATTCAACAAACTACCTACTAAAAAGCTACCATCATTGAAGTAGAAAATATTGAGTATAAAAAACTGCTGACTTAGTGAAATAATCACTTCTACCACATGGTTCAGAAACTTGATTATTCTGTACCTTAGCGGAAAAGCATTTTGTAGATATTCCTGAAATGTGAACGCGACCGAATACTATTTTTTTACAATTCTAAATTTGCGGCCTCTTTCATTTTAGAAAATTTCAAGCACCGTGGGGAAGTAAACATTAGTACAATTAACGGCCCTCGAAAAGGGATCTACGTGAAGTAAAATACGTGAATCAACATGAGGAAAAATTCTCCTGATCCACCTAAGTTCAAGCATGCGCTAGTGGTACAGCAGCCGATACGATTGCAACTCGTCTCCCGGCCGCTCAGAGTTTGAAATACGATCGAGTACTTAATATCGAGGGACATCATAAATAAAGCATTCCTGCATAATCTTCATATCAATTGTTCATTTTGTACCTAAAAATTACATGAAATTCCGTTAAGAAACATCAACTTTAACGATTTACACGTAAACAACATTGTTCGTGAGATTATGTAACCATTAGAAAACCACAACTGCCATGATTTTTATATCATGGGTGTAAAGACAGGAGATTTATTGAAGGATATCTATTTTATCTCGCCTTCAAGTTTCGGCCTCGGTTAAAGAGAACATGCAAAATATATGGTGTCCTTGAACTTTCGCCACTTCTGCTATTGGTAGATATGCAGGGGGCCGAGGTGTAGCGCTAGTGGTCATAACTCATTGATTAGATTTGGATTTTTGTTTCGTAAAATATTCAAAACCAACCTATTTTTCATTCAGGTATTTCACTATAATGCACATTACTATCACTCTATGGTGTGAATGAATTAATTTGTTTCCTCCTATACTCGCTCTTTCTTTTAAATACCCACTTACCATAGAATGGATATTGTAACCTGAAAAAAATACAATTTTGGCCTGGAAAAGTACTGGAATTATTTAATTTTTGATCTTTAGCAACCCTGTTGATACACGAACTATACAAAATACCAAGGAAATCCGCACGATTCGTTCAAAACTACTAAGAGGGCCCTGAGAGTTGGATGCGTTACTTTCTGCGACTACTTCTTTCTATATATGCTTTACAGACAGCCATTAGTCCACCACAACGTTTTGTGCCCTTTCCCGTTTTCTTTTCCTTCCTTTTTCTATATTTGGTGTCCTAACATCCACTGCCACTCGCCCATGCGATGGGTCGGAGGATAATTTCTACGTAGATAATGATAAATCTTTTTTAGTTTTCGGTATACCAACATATGTCATGATTACTCGTTCGTTGTAATGGCCCTACCTTATGAACATCATTTTTCAATCAGTTCTATTATTGAGCCTTCCAATTTATCCTTTCCTATGCTAACTTCTTAATTTCCTTGTAGATCTTCTATTTCATGGCCCGTTTTACCTTGCATCGGTTTTATTCGTTCCTCGTTCTTTCTCCGAGGGACTTTCCCTTATATTACTTACAAATTCCTTAGGTCTCAAAGTGTGACCTTCCATCTAGACCTCATACTCCTGATAGTGATAACCATACCTCTTTCGTTAAAAAAATGGGTGTTGGATACTGAAAATTGACTATTGCCCTGCTCCCGATGTCTGTCACCCGTTCACCGGCTCACCAGCTGCTCGCGTTTTCTCCATCTCCTTTCCCGCTCACACTCCCCCGACCTGTGGCGCGGGACTCGTGTGGGGCAAGCATCCGAGCGAGGGCTATAGGAGAGAGACGTGTCGTAATTGCTCGGCGATGAGTGCGCCCGCTGAGCTTTAATTTTACTTCTGCGACGGCTTTGACATTTTCCCTTCGCTCGAGCGATCGCCTCGCTTCGATCCGTCGTCGCTGAAGGAGAAAACCCGCCAGCGTACACCTCCCGAATCCCCCTCCCCCACGAATGTTTTCTCGAGGGTTAATTTCCATCCTCGTCGCTCAATTCGTTTGTTGCCCGAAAAACTGGGCGTATAATGAATGAGCACGCTGGCAAAATCGATGTGAGAATGAGCTCCGGTTTTTGCGCTCTCGCTCGCTCTCTCGTGCGAGTCTAATTTTTTTCATCAATGTTAGTCAGAAGGCTTCCTGATTTGTTAAGGAAAATGTGAAGCAAAATTGGAAGTCGGTGATATCGGTAGAACGTGTCATGAAGCGCTCGGCTAATCTAGTCCTTTGTACACCATTGTCAAAAGGGGACCAGGTTGTTGTTGAAAAACCTGATTTGGGTCTCGGCCACAATACGAGCGACGGGAGGTGAGCGACGGAGCGGCAACGCTGAGTTTTAGGTTTCTAATGTTTGACATGGAAAACGCTCGAACCCAGCCATGATAGACGTGAGCGGCAACGCGGCACGGCTAGGTGCCGCTCTACTGCCGCTCGCCGCTAATCCCAGACATTAAATTTTTCCTGTGCCGCTCTGCCGCTCTACTCATTCTGTGGCAAAATGTCGGCCGAGAACGTTCTGTCTAATGACAGTACTGCCATTTCTGCTTCTGAACTAATCTTAGGCCGAATATTTTATACTATGTTTCTGAGTTTTTCCCTGAGGTATGGGTATACAAACCTTACTTTGTCGTGTTACTCTTGTTATCAGGCTCACTTAATAACTGTCGCGTAGTTCTTAAAATGTTTGCAGCTTTTCTTTCAGTGTCGACTCGGTGTCTCTATTGCATCTCCTTGCTTCCAGGAGAAAAAACGTATTGGATCATTGCTTTGAATTATTTAAAAGAAAAATAATTTGATTACGATATTGCATTATTCTATGTGGCCTAGGTTTTGACCAATCAAACCAATGAATGAGTACAACGGCGCGGAAATGTTATTCCACCTATTAAAGCTCTTAACAGGCAGAGTGTATTTTAAGGCGCTGTTCATAGTGAGTACCTACGCTGCATTATTAAATACTTCTTATACATTGAGAACATGTAACTGATAAAAGCCACAGAAAAAAGAAAAAGTAAGAATATTATTGTAGTGGCTGTAATTAATTTGATAAAAGAAAATAATTCAGAAACAGTAACGTTACTAAGCAAATGCATAAGCGTTTCGTGAGCATCTGTTGTGGTTTCACCGACCCATCTGGCTAAATCAGCTATAGTGTCACTGATGCTTGGTCCCAAGTGGCATTGGTGACCATTTTGAGTATACCGGTGATTGGATCTAGATTAGTGTGCCTTTTATCCAGTAATTCCAAAAAGGTAGCCAGTTAATATTTTCGTAATGTAATGGCCGAATACTATCATGTCTTTTACAGTTAATTTCCAAAGTTGCAGTAAAACTTTGGTGCTTTAGCTACCAATTGATGTTCAATTACTAGAACGTTGTAGTACACAATTTTCCTCATGATAAATCTTGACTTATTGGAAGTTAACATTTTCTGGTACGTTGTTAATTTCTGCAAGTGAAACCGTGAGAAATGAGGGCAATTCTTGAATCTATTTTGTTGTAGCGTTAATGGAGCAAAGTCAGTTGTCGGAATTAGATAAATCTGTGTGAGATAGTAGCACCTTTGCGCGACGAATGACGATAGAAGCCTGATCAACATGAATTTGAGTTTGACTTAACGCGGACAGCATTTGGACCGCATATCTATATTCCTCAAACATACTCCATATAACGCCTTGCGTAAAATCCTACCGTCATACTTTTAATTTTATGTCTGTTCACGGAGGAATTGGATCACCCCTAAAAAATGAATTCTGAAACCAATCTCAGGACGCGGAAATTTTACTGCAATCTGCAATTTTTTAATGTGCCTCTCAACATCCACCATTTATATATTTCCCTTGTCCTGTCGTATTTTTCTCGAAGTTACTCCCTTCGTTTCATTCTTTAGGCTTCAGTGCATGCCCAATAAGTGTGAAATACGATCGCGGCCAACTCCTTTATCGTGATTTACAGCATCAAAGAAGATCCTCCCTCAATTCTTCCCTATTCTTCTCTCTACCCAGTCCAGGTCGTCTTAATCCCGGTTTACGGCATTTCCCCTTCTTCGCCACCATACTCTATTATTCTTTCCTCCCATATCCGAAATGTAGCCGATTCTTTTTTATACAAAGTTGACCCCACGCTCTCCTCGCCGTTTCTATTGGCGCTCAGCCCTTCCTTCTTCGAAGACGTTTATATCCGATGTTTCTGCAAATTTAGCTCTGCGGTGAAATTACTTGCCTCGTTCGCACTTTTTGCTAATTGGTTCGTTATTTCACTGGGTAAAAATTAATGGGAACATGGGGAATCTAGCTTCTTCGAACGCTAAGGAGCGATTCCCGGATTTACCCTCTGTGCCTCTGCTATGTGAATTATTCTTCCACAAATGTATGTGTATATGATTGGACTGGAATTTTTATTACTGGAACTGGTATTTTGGTCTACGATTCCTTGCTTCTACAGTCATGGCCAGGTTATTCATAATGCGTTAGTGAAGATTTTGAAGTTTGTTGTTCATTTTGAGAGGCAACCGACAACTGAGGTCATTGATACCATTGAGGATTGGTTGGTAGGTTGGTAAGGGAAAGGTAATTAATTTAGGGAAAGAGGAAGAGTGGAGAGAAACCCAGTGTCAGCAATAGCCTATGTACTCTTAGCGAACGGCTCCAAGGGGGCCATTATTTTAGGTCCCATCCGACGGACGGAGTACTTTACTTGAAATACTCTCCACACAGCATTCAAGTAGTGGTCTGTTTTCTTTTGAAAAATATCCACCACTTCTGGATTTCGTACCCGAGCCCTCGGAATGGGAATTCACTGCTGTAGCCCCCACAACTAACCCATGCCCAAGGATTATGAAATGAACGAATTTTTATATTGGACACATTTTGCGACACAATAGCCTACTGAAATCAATAATATCAGGAGGAATGATTGGGAAAAATTACTGAGGAAGATCAAGAATGGAATACATTCAGCAAATAATGAAGGACTTAGACATTAGAGCCGTATGTGGGAATGAAGTGGTATTCAGGGAGGAGAGTGGAGTGGAGAGATGCAACATACCAATCTCTGGATTGATGACTGCTGATGATGATGTATCTTTGATGATGATGATGACACGTATGACTAGTGGGATCTAAATGTTGCGATTTTAGATAGAGTCGTCGGAAAAATTAGACCCCCGTGAGTTCCCGATAACATCCTTCGATTTCCCGGGCGAATAAGTACAACAAAAGGCGATGAAGTTTTTGTCATTTCATTTTATGATTTTTTATTTTCCATGTTCTTGCTCAAATTTTTTGTAATAGTATGGCCGAAATGCTGCCTAGATGAGCGTATAGATAGAATTCCCGTGTATTGGGCGTGCAGAAAAATTAAGTAAACGTATATTCAGGGTTTTAGAGAGATGCTCTTTGGAGTAGACTAGGGATAGTGAGGCGAGGATATCGAAGAAGACAAGGGAAGCAAAAATATATAGATTGAGAGGCAAGAGGAAGTTGGGAAGGGACTTGGCAAAGGGCAAGAAAAAGTGGAAGTTAGGGGTATTGGGGTGTAGCGGGATGATGAAGGACGTGATGTATGGTATTTTTTGTAGAGACAAGAAGAGGAAGGAATAGCTTTTTCTTACGACATAAATTTGATTTATTTATTTACTGGGGTCAGGTGAGGCTTTTCGACCCGATCAAACTTGCCCATTTACCTTATAGAACTTGCACAACGGAGCAATGATGACAGAACGGTTGGCTGCTTTCGCTTATCTTTGACTGGCCGGTAACTAGAAGGCAACTCCTCTCTAAGCATGCTTAAGAACTCTTAAAATATGTAAGGAAGAGTTGACTGGCGGAATTTCAATAGCGGGTATTCTTTTTCCCTCAGCAATGTGGAGGAAGGCTGCAGAATGATATAGCTAAGAAATAGAGGAATTAACGAGATACAGCATGAACTTAATTTTATTTGAAAGTAGTATTGTCATCATGATGTGCATTAGTACTTACATTTTAAAAGTTAAGATAAATATAAGGATCATCAAATTATTGGTAAATAATTTTTTTATAGTTTTGTAATTCGGAGATTTGTCGTAATTAATGGATATAATTTATGATCAACTTCCGCTTTTTATGTCGAAGATACACATATGTGCATACATAAAGTGTTCCAGATCCGTGAATACTTACGAATATCAGGAGGAAGATATCGTAATTTCTCTTATTGAGATACGCGTACTTAAGAACGAAAATAATTATATATATCATCTGAATTCGAATTATATAAATATTATTATTTGGTGATCTGGCATAATTAATGGATATGTTTTATGATTAACTTCAGCTTGTTATGCCGAGGATACGCATATGTGCAAACTTGCACATATGCGGCTTAAAATAGTGGCTTGCGCATTCATCTTTAAGATGCAGCATGAGGGATTGGTGTTAACTGGGTGCCTGTTATATAAATTGTCGCTGTCCGAGGGGAGGTTTTAGTGGCCTGCTCCGGGACATTATCTCATATACCATGAGACAGATATTCATTTGAATGTGCCCTCCTGCCACGGCAGTTTCGCTGGCTAGGGTGTTATATATATATAGCTGTATACCGCTGGCATATATTTTGGGAGGCCTGTTATCGGCGTTTTCCGTGATATTCACGTAAAGAGTAGTCATGTAGCCGTGTATGTCTAAAATGAGTATTTGGACTTTAAGTTGGACGATATGGTGACAATGTGCTTGTGACTTTTGCAACGGCCATTCTGTGCTCTTGCAAACTTTGTATCTTTAGCATTCACGTGTTGCTCCCAGGAAGAGATACTTAAGATATGAAGACCCGCGCACGTAATGGAGTTAGTGACACGTAAACACCGTAGCTTTGTCGAGGAAATAGGGAGGGACGGTTGTGGGGTTAATGCCCACGAAAAGCTGTATATGATGCGGGTCATATTTAGCTTCAACTTTTCTGGGTAAACTTTGTGTTTCCTGGTGTCGTATCCGGTGAGTATGGAGGTCTAGCAGGTCGTGGGAAATTTCCTACATTGCTTGTTCGTTGTGTTGCGACATAAATTACAGATGGGAGAAAAGATAGTGAATTCCGGCGTGAGAATTTTACTGCAAAAGAGATGCCGAAATGTGCTGGCTAGACAATCTTACAGTAATCTGCGAAGTGATATTTGATTTTAAAAATAAATGCCAGAATATAATGCCTGACTTTTATGGTTGTGAAATTTCTTTCTGCATATTATGATGCTAGGCGCCACTAAAATTAGCTCTGTGCCTCGTGGTAACCTCTTGGACATTCGCATGTTCCGAAATACCTCGTCAAAAATCCTCGCTTTTTTATTCCTACTGTGATACCGCCTAGCCGGTATTGATCTACGGTAATTAACGCCATCACACGCTCACTGGTTACTACCTTGGCTCTGGGGTCGTTACATAAGCCGTCCACCTATCCTCATCTGCCCCTTCCCTTAGTTATAGGTTTTTACGACGGTCTTTTTAAGGTCATTGAGCACGTGTCGATCGTATTTCGTGCCCGCTTGTAAAGCCCTATATTACTTCCGCCACTTAATTGACGGGAAAAGATGGAAACAGCTTCAACCCTTGGGGATAGTCGTCCCTCTGATTTTCAGCCCCAGGACTACACTTGAGTTTCACGTTGTCCTATAGGCGCGACCTATGTACTACATACTTACTACATAGGTAGCTTTTATCGCTTATGGGCCAATGTGGAACGCGTACTATGGGGCTTAAAATCAGATGGATGACCTACGACGACGTACTCTTCACTCTATGGCTATATTAAAGGTTGAAACTCGTGCGTGTCATGTGCATTGAACACACTTGGCCATGGCGGGATGCATCATGGTGTGAGAGGTTGATAGGTTGAGGATTCAATGGAGAAAAATATTAGGTACCCTTATAGATGGTCCTTGAGGCTAGTCTTAAAGTCGGCACCTTGAAGAAGCTCTCGCCTTAGAGATAGGGAAGTGAGCTGTCTGACGAGAAGGGTTATAGGGGTGCTACGCTGAGTCCAGTATCTGCGCCCACGTCTCCCTCTTGGCTCTATTCACCAGGTCCCAATGAAAAGAATCTCGACAGCAGAGGATCTTAAAAGGAATCCGCCGCGCTCGAAGATGTGTTGTCATGTAAGAGGCGAGAGAGTATGGAGTAGGTACTGTGGTCTGCTTGGATCTTTCATGGGGATGACGTTTCCAATGTAGGGCTTTCGTCCGGGAAGTAGCCATTGGCCACCGGCCACCCGAAATCCTTGAAAATAGGAAAAATTCCTTGAAATTGCTTCTTCTTTGGAAATTCCGGGAATTCTGCTAGGATTCGAATTTATTTGCCAAGTTCTCCGTGAGTTTCCCAAATTTTATTACGACCCGGAATAATATTGCTAAAATAAAAAAGCTTTTCTCCAAATAAATTTTTAAAGTTATCATACTGCTCCTCCTCAACTCATGGAGTCGTTACTTGAGCCGGTATTGGGCCTATTGCTTTTTAAACAAGTTTATTTCTCTTTACACCCCTAATTTCATTTATATTTGTCCATGCTTGCTACAAAGTATATTTTCTGATGACACATCTCAACACTTTTCCTTGCAGTTGTTGCCCTAAATGCCCCCGCAGGATGTCAAGTTTCCACGTCAATGGTATATCTACTAAAGCTGCTTACATTTGCCTGAAGTAGAGATCCACATTGTAATTCACTCTTTTTAGTATTTCGGCTCAAATTTAATTAGATTACTTTTCTCGGGGTATTTCAGGAAATTAGTTTTCGCACGCGGCGGTTTTGACTATTTGTTTCATGTTACCTACATGGAAAAGATGTGGTAGTGTTTTATTTTTTTGTTTTTTTGATTTGGAATATAAGTACTCGCCATGTTATAACCTGGGGAATTCCAGAGGAGAATTTAAAATTTCGATGGACATTTTTCCATTCTTATGGATGAACGGGAAAGTTTAAGAACTAGCTGCTAAGACCGTTAAGAACTTAAGAACCGTTAAGCCTTAAGAAGCCTTAAGAAACCTTAAGAAGACCGTTAAGAAGACCGTTCCAGCCGTTAAGAACTAGTTTAACCTCTCCGCACCAATCAATCGAGTTCACTTTGGAATACGGTGGTCATAACATTAACTTTTTGGATCTTTACATTGATATTAGTACGGGCAAACATGAGTTTTCAATTTACCGTAAAGCTACGTTTACGGATGTCGTTATTCCAATAAACTCAAATCATCACCGTATTCATAAAACAGCTTCGTTAAAATCAATGGTGAACAGGCTAACAGGTATCCCAATGTCCAAGGACAACTTTAATAAGGAATTAAATACCATTAAGTATATTGCCCAACAAAATGGTTTTGACCCAAAACTGATTGGAAAACTTATTGAAAGATCTAACAAAAAACAAGCTTTAAATTTTATAACTTCCATTCAAGTTGATATGGACAAACCTTCACGCTGGTGCAAGCTACCTTTCATACCTCAGGTCTCATATAAGCTATGTAATATAATCCATAATGCCAAAGTGTCATTTTACAATCATGTGTCAGTGGGTAAAATGCTTTTTAATACAAAGGACAAGTATGACAATTTAAAAAAAAGTGGTGTTTATCAGTTGAAATGTGATAACTGTAATATTAAATATATTGGACAAACTGAGAGAAATTTTAACATTAGAATAAAAGAACATAGACGATGTTTTTTAAATAATGACGAATCCTCTGGAATAGCCAAACATTTATGTGACGAAAACCATTGGTGTAATTTTGAACCTCGGATTTTACATTGTATTGACAAGTGACGTAAAATGGACTTCTTAGAACAGTTTGAAATTGTGATTGCCCCACTAAACTTTGTAATGACCATTTGTTCCCCTCCCAGTCACCTTTGCTTTACGTCACACTACCATCCCTCCACAACTCTCAACCTTAATTTACTCATGCTTTTAAACATTTTTGGGAATCTATTTCTTCATCCCTTCCCCCCCCCCTCCCCCCCCCCCTTCCTTCCTTTGTTGTTTTCTTATGCAAGCAATCCCAAGGCCACCCCCACCCCACCCTTCTTCAAAAAACAGCCTTGTCCGTTAACAGTGCTCCCCACCCTCCTCCCCTGTTTTCAAATCCCCCCCCCTCCACCCACGGATACCTACATAAGTGTAAGCCACCCAACTGTTTGTACCTGATGATGGCATGACATGCTGAAACCCGGGTCGTTTTTTTTCCAATAAAGTGTGGAATAACAACCAAGTGTTTATTATTATTAAAAATGAAGGAGTTCCACAAATTAACGCCGGAGACAGTGTCTTATATTTAAGAACTAGATTTTTACGAAATAAATGTCACTTTATCTGGGCTTATCGTGCTTATTATCCATGCAATTTCCATCGTCGAAACGAGCTTAAAATCTAAATTAGCACGGACGATCTCCTCATTTAACTCATCTACCTGAGTAGGTGTTTGTTTTAGCTTTGAGGGTTTCATTCAGCTTAAGCCACCGAGAGAGGCTTGTCGCATCTCGTCCCTATGCAATGGATATACTTAAACAATTCTTTTGGCTGGATTAAAATTAGCACGGAGAAGGTGCTCAAATGATGCACATTGGCCCTGGTGATGGATATAGTGCCTCTTTTAAGGACGGAATAGGAATCCTCGTGAGATACGCAAACAGAGCGAACTGTTTTCTTTTCATTCCCGCTAGGTCATAAAATTTTAATTACGTTTCCAGTAATTGGGTCTTTGATCGCGAATGCAGCTGTCTTGGCCTGTGAGTAAGTTAAATTAAATCCTTTTGTGGACTAGAATAAGTCAAGTTAAACTATTCATTCCTATTTATTGTCGTTTTTTTACTTTTTCAGTGAATATAATTAAAGTAGCAAATAAGATCTCAAAGGAATCACGAAATTTGTTAACCTTAATTTTGGAGAGAAAATTTTTGTTGTGTTTTGATTTCTAAAAACTATGGACTACGTGGTATTTCTCTGAGTCCAGTGTTCCAAGCGAATATTTATTGCCCCTAAAAGCTTGTCTGTTGTTGGCCGGTTAACTCAGAGCTCACTTAGATCATTTGTTGCCAATGTTGCAACTTGACTCTGCTTTTTATGGCGATGTGTGGAGTGATTCCTGTTTAATAAAAAGCCATCACAAAGAAATTTATGTGCATTTGGTAAATCTGAGTTTAAGTTTCTATGGTTTTTGTGGCATAAAATTATAATAGTTATCGGTAAAGATTATGCCTACGCAGTTGAGACTTTTAAAGGCATCTCTGACATCGTCTTTAAAGATATGAAAAACATCTTTTATTGACCCGTGGTCTTCTATTAAATAAAAAATATAAAAAATTCATAGTCACTGAAAAATAAAGCACCAAGCGTCGCTGATCATCCTCATCAAACACTCATGTACTCCTGGAGTTGTTGCGCTTCGTTTTTCTCAGTCGATTTATGCTGTTTTTTATGCGAAACTTTACTAATAACACTTAATACGGGATCTGCCCTTCATGCGATATCTACTTTTCAACTTACAGATAGTGATAGTGCCTAGTGATTTTTAATCATACTAAGACAGGATGTAAACAATATATGTCTTGGGTTTTTTTTTGATAATTTCAAAATGTTTTCGGTACCTTTTCCTCTCAGGCTTGATATTTTTGTCGACATTTATGTTTTATCTTTTAGAGCAGAGGTCTAGAATGATAATGAACTGTCGAAGCTGTGATGAACGACAGATGTAGAATTTTATCCGGATGCACCGACAATCCACTTTTTCGAACGCTTTGGAAGGGATTTAGCAGTTGGAGCCTTAATCACTTGGAATTTCACGCCCTCATCCGTGAGTGGTGACACTACTTTGAGGGTGTGTGCGAAGGTTAGAGGTGGAGAGGGATACGTTGGGCTTCGTGTGAAGTTGCAGCGAAACAATTATCCGGGAAAATGAAAGTAGCACTTAACCCCTTTTGGCTAATGGATCGTAATGATATTACAGCTGCTGCGCCATTTAGGTTTTGATGAAATATTTGCGTAATAGGTTGCCGAATTCAGCTTAAACGTGTTTGTACGACAGATCGTGAACTTAATCGACGCTGAATTTGGCATTCGTGTTTATTTTTCTGCGCAGAATCGTGTTAAAACGTGTTAAAAATATTTTAATTCCGATACGCAAGCTTGAGAATTTACTCTCCTTGCAGATTTGCATGATACGTTTCTACTGCATTATTGTGCTCATATTTGTCCCTTGCTTCTCGAAGACGTTTGAAATTCTTGTGAATGAGTTTGATCAATACCAATGTAGGATTTAACATAGCCCATTTATACGAGTTTCATTATTACGAGTGGTTCATTTTGTCCCTTTTTTCGTTATTTTTTATGAAGCGCATCAATGCGCACATTGACACCTGTGTTGTGTAAGTAAAATCTTTCTTAAACCTTGTTTCAATATGGAAAATTAGGTGATATTAGCTCCAAGTACGAAATGATAACCCTGGTAATATGATGAATCGTAGCAGCATATATACGAATTAATGAGGGCATGAATGGATGAGTGATAGAATGAAATTTTGCGTCACCTTTACGTTTACGAAGTATTGAAATTGTTCTACCTCAGAAGTGGTAATGAACCTAAGGAAGAACCAAAAACCAATGTATACAACATAAGATATACAAAAATGTATATTTTGCCCAAGCTTAATTTGGCCCTGTTCAAACGCTCATTTGTCGATGTAGGGCCAAAATTATTTCCTAGATTGTCAGATAATATAAGAGGTTCAAATAGTTCAACATCATTTTTGAAAAGAGTAAAAAAATGGTTAATTACTGTAGAAAATCCAGATGTTTTTTTTGTTAATAGTACGGTTGATACTCACTATATACTGTATGCACGACAGGTTGAGATTAAACAACAAATTGTTATCTTTTCATACATTTATTTATGTTTAGTATCTGGTCTCAGTTTACTTATTTTTTTCAATTATTCATATTGTAATTTGTCTTGAGGTATCCCAATACAGGAAATGCCTTTAAGGGATTCCTAATTTATTTGAAATGTAAAATGTGCTTGTAATGTTGATTCCACGGATAAATAAATATTATTATTTAAAAAAATAGTGATTGAAGTATTTATATTTTTTGTTATTTGTAATTGAAAGTAGCAAGTGAAGAACTGTCCTTTCTCATGTTTTTAAAAGTCCTGATGTTCTCATTTGCTAAACTTATGCTCTTTCGTGAGTAGATCAGAAAACATATCTCTATATAACACAAACACATTATGGCTGAAATGTTTAGATTAGTTCTCAGAATTATTATATGATATATTTTGTCGACATATTATAGGTTTGCTCATCAGCGGTATTTATCATGACTGTGCGTGATCATCATCATCATGATCACGCGCAACATGATCATCTGTTCACGCCACTACTCGCCCATGTGCCTGCTTTATGTAAATAAATCTTAAATGACGAAGGCTTTTTTTTGTTCGAGAAAAATTAGATTAAACCTGATATTTTCTAATATTCTAATTCTAATATTGAGTACGTAATACAGTTTTGTCGAAATGACCCTATTTTTTTGTTCTCGCGTTAACTGGCAGTAGAAGATTGCTCTCATGTACCTATTTATTTTGGAATTAATTATGAATTCTTGAGTGTTGCGTCTAATTTTCTTGGCCTCGAAATCGTATTGTGTCCTTCAAATCGTTGTCACCTTTAGAGCTCTTGAAACGTAATCGATCATTTTTTCGGCAATCACCTTAATTACCGTCGAAATTTATCTCGATTTACTCGCCACCCGGGAGCGTGGCATTACGTAGGCTATTCCCGTGTGGGTATTCAAATTCGTCGCGAATTCATGGGATTTTGTCCGTCCTTGCATGTGAAGCAGGTTGAAGCGCCTGCCCCTCACATGCTTGAAAGCAGAGGCGACTGCTGGGTGGGGGATGTTGGGGGAGGGCGATGCCCTCCCCCAACATCCCCCACCGTGCTCAACGATAATCACCCCCCCCAACATCCCCCCCGTGGGGAATCGAACCCGGAATGTTTGCATATTCATTTGGAAACCCGTCGTCATATCACACCCCCCTTATGTTTCTGTTAATTTTAAAGTTTATGCCCTTCATACGACTGAAAGGTTATTTATAACTTGCATTGACATCAACAGCGAAAATATGATGAAAGAACCAACTTTCTTTATCATTTCTTATTTTATGCTATTTATTATTTATAACTCTCATTGTTATCATTGAATATTTTCATGCATACACACTCATCACGCCGTTCCATTTCGGGGTAGGCATATTCAATAGAGTTAAATTCTCTGGGTTAGACATAGAAAATTGGCTTCTATTTTAATTACACCCTCCATACCACACTTTCTTTGAAAATCTCCTTTGCTTCCGTAACATTCATGCTATGCTTTATACATGCTCTCTTGTTCTTAAGACTTCTTATGTTCCCCCTCTTAGGAGTCTTTTCCACCACATTTACCCATGACTTTCTCGATATACCCTGTCCCCTCACGCCATTCACTCCACTATCATGTCATATCGGTATTCGGCTCTTATTCATTCTCTGGAGATGGCCTCTTCAACGAAGAAGGCTCTTTTCACGTTCGTCCATTACTGGAGCATCCATTTCCATGCCTCAAATAAAACGCTCATACAATTCCTACTAATAGGATGGATTGGATTGAGTATTTCTCGTTTTGTCGTGATAATTCATTTAGTTAGGTAATTAATACAGATTATTGAAATTTATCTTTTCTTTCATTCCAGGTGAGTGCAGCTTTCACTATACGGACGGCTTTATTACGTGAGTAAATTAATTCTGCTCGGTAACATTATGAAATGTTATGGAATGGTCTGATAAATCACAAATCAACACAGGCATCTTGTTATGAATCGAGGTATTGTATATTCTCGTGTTAGAATAACATCGAGTTCTTAAGTGAGCCAAAAGTATTAAGGCTATTCCTAGGGTGTGAGGGGTATCGTCGCCATGGGGAATCGAACCCGAAATGATTGCATTTGTAATCAGGGAACCCGTCGTCCTTCGTCCACCGTGCCGCACTCCCAACCACAACCAATGCATGAATTGGGGGAGGTTTGGCAGCGTTCCGAACATACCAAAAGTTCCGCGGGGGGACACTATTGAACCTCGACACACCCCTTCCTCGTCATTATTTATTTTTCTCCGTATGGGCGTGGCCCTCAGGCAAAGGGGTGGTATAGCGGGGGGGAAGTGGCTAGGCACTTCGTGACTCGTTCCGAGCGTGTGCGGGGGGTGGGCTTGGACCCACAAGGTTGGAGGGGGGGAAAGAGGGGACCCCGGGGTTTGACTCCATTATTGACGGCGCGTCGGCCGCTCTCCCCCTCCCTCCCATTTACCCCCATCCCACTGGCGCACAAAAGTGGAAACATTCCATGCCATTACGTGAATGTTTAATGATATCCATCCCCCGCACTCCTCAAGATGAGTGCTTTTTTGACCTTCGGGAGAGAAAATGAAAGTTGATAACCCGTCTAGAAGTCGGTATTAAGTGAGAGACGGATACAATTTTTTTGTCATTATTTTCTTATGTTTTTGTGACGAACTTTCGTCAAGTTTTACAGAAAAACTTTTGCCTTCCGTGTTAACCTTTGTTGTTATATGTGCTCTAGATGGCCCCTGCATTCTACGTGAAAGGGAATAAGTTTTTTAAAAGAACGAAGATCGTAGCTGATAAAAGAGGCTGAATTAATTTAAAATTTAATTAGAAATAAAAAAGGGATTCTAGATTAAACGGGTATCAAAAAGTGTTATATTTCATTTATATTACCCTGTTATGGGCTTTGAATAAGTATGCTATCGCCAGTTAGAAATATGAAAACGAAAATCTATGTTAAGCAGTCTATGAATGTGCTGAATTCTATTTATTACTTTCTTATCGTCAAAAAGTGAATTTATAAAGTTAAGTTTCAAGTTTAATATTGATATCTTAGTTTAAAAAATACCTAATGGGTATATTTGTATTCACCCTATGGCATTTCTCTTCATCAATCAATATCGGAGAATAGATATCAGGTTATTTGTTTGTTTGACTTGTAAATTGGAATGTAAATCGAATTTCCATATTGATAACGTTATGGCCAATATTTTTATTTGATATTTTGACGGTGTCGTACTTTGCATAATAACAATGTAGAACGAGAAATATATCTAGAAATATTGTTATTATCCATGAATGGGCGTGGGAAAGATGACTTTCGCCTTCTTAGTCCTGGCTGTGGACGATGGTTTTATAAGAAAATGTTTGACCTTAGATTGATTTAAAAATTGGTAAATTTTTTCTCAAATGAATTCCATTAAAGTGAGATGCCGCAAGCGTGAATGTGTTTTCGAGATATTTTGGGACCACCGATTTGTTCAAAAAGTCGAGGAATTTGACCCTAGCAGTTAATTTTTTCTTATACCGCTTTGCACCCTAGCTATATTGCCCTAGATTGGAAACGTGAATGAAAGTAATTCAGTCCCCGGTCATCAAATAACTGTTTTTAATTTCAATGATATAATTTCATGTTAAACTGTATCGTCTGGTGCCCGAAGCATATACAAATCAGCCTGTATTTTTGTTTTAATGAGTACCTACTTGTGTGCTAATTATGAAGGATATGAAATAACTGATCTGTTTATAACACGCCCAATAGTTATGTTTAGTGATTGGTGCATTTGATAGCTGTGATTATAACACATGGCGTTTTCTCTCCTATGGCGCCAGGTTTAATTGTTCCGGGAGCATTAAGAGGGAATAAATGCTATTATTTTAAATGTTCTTCGTCATAACTATTTTAAACCAGACAGTGTAGACACATATTCTTATTTTCTATTCATTATGTAAAATTAATCATCTTCATAAAACATCAAAATAGTGTACAATTAATGGAGTCGCAGTATGCTGTTTAAAATTCAAAATGTTTCCTTGCATAATTGAGAATCTTTCTCCTAAGAGTTCTGTTGGAATGCATTTCCTTTTGTTTAAGGATACTGTAATAATATGAATTTCTATAGATTTGTGAAAATATCTCTGAAAGACGAAACGTTTTCCCTCTCCATTGAAAAATATTTTTTGGGGGAGAATAAAGTGGAGAAATAAGTAGATTCGGGTTGGTGTGGTGGGTAAAGTGCTGACTTGACACCCCCAAACTGTCAAGAGTTCGAGTCCTGGCAGTGGTGATGACTTTTCGGTGGAATACCAATACCTACTTTAAATGAAAACCCCTTTTCTACTTTCAAGAGGAATATGTTGATGCCGACCCCGAGTCGCTCCTCCTTTCCGACATTCCTCGAGTAATACTTATTTTACCCGGTCTATTCTCACATTCTTGATGGCACTAATGAACTCAGTAGTTAATCTCCTCCTCAAAGTAGCCACTTAACTAAGAAAAACAATTTCTGTTGGTAAATAATGGCAATAAAATAGTTTCATCTAGTCTTGTTATTAACATATTCTATTTATTTTTATCTTGGGAAAGCTTAACAGACGTGAATGAGTATAATATTTTTGGTTGTATCGTGCGTGGAAGAAGGTTTTCTCACTCATTGGCACATAGTTGTTTTAACCTTTAATTTATAAATTGAAAAAAAAAACTGCAAAATAAGTAGATTTAACGACGAGAGTTTTCGCTGTTTGCATAAAATATTTGCATTTTATGTCAGAAATGAACAATGAAAGGCATATCCAATTCATATTTTTTTCGGAATCGCTGAGGATTATTTCCGTTCATGCTTGAAGACAGGGGCTAGATATTTTTTGATAGAAATGAAATGAGTTTATGGATTTCTTAGAGACTTGATCTCAGTATCGTATTCTCTCCTTTGTTTCGATGAAGAATTTTCTGTAAACTGAATATTTCCCATTTTTCTAGGTGTTTTTTATTGAGACGTTTGAAAAGCAAAAAATCCGTAGGAAAAAGAGGGATCGAGGTGTACTGTTTCTAAAATACGCAATTCTTTTTTCTCTCTTGTCTGTGGTAATTACTGATTTTTCCTTTTGACCTCCTGGGACGGATACGTAGGAATGTTTTTTCTGGTCTTTTCTTTTCTCTCAATTTTCCAATTTTCTCTCCTTCTAATCTCCCGTGTTTTATTTGATTCTTTCTGTTCGTGTGCTGTTCTCATATTACGCTATAACTTAACTTAATAGCCTTATATTTGAGATAGTTGATGCAGATGCCGTACATATATATACAGATGGTGTTGTCAAAAGATTCAAATGAGAGTTGACGTGTTGGTTGCGTTAAATCTTTTTAACACCAACTACTACTACTCTTCCATTTTATGTTTCCGTGAATTTTTTCAATAGTCTATACGATTATAAGCCTTATTAACTAATACAATAACTTTTACAATTAATTATTTAATTAATAATAAAATTATGATGCCCTCTAAAAAAGGGTTGGTGATTAATTGGTGGTTCTCATCGATTAAGACTTGCAAAAATTGAAATGTATTTCAGAGAGAGCATAGCTTAGAGCCAAATTATGTACAAAAATTAACTGTACATTAACGTGCGCACTTAACGTACAATTTCTACGGTTTTCGATTGAGGCGTGATGGAACATGGCTTGTTCTTCATTTTACTCATAAGATTAATTTACATGCAACATATTTCCCAATTTTGATTGATAAATGAATAAGAGTGTGCACAAGACGGAAAAAATATTGCATGGCTATCAGATGGAACAGCTTTCGGAAATCGAATCCATGAATCCAACATCCACGTGCTGTATGCTAAGGGGGGAAAGATTGCTTGTACAATTGTTCAAGTTTCTTTTACTATTTATTACCACTTGCTACATAGAAGTTTTCAATATTGTCTCTAATATGTAGGGAATGGGAGAGACTAAGCATTCGGCATACCTTACTATGGGCAATGGCATATTTATCGTCCATTCTGGAAATCTTTTTACTTCTTGTTGCATAAAATGCATAGTAGCTAATAATGAGTGTTGAGAAACTTCATATAATTCTAATTGTTCCTCTTATTAACAGTCATTGTGAAATGGGCAAAAATTGCCTGATGGTGGAGTATTATTTATCGAATAGGGTTATTGGTGCATATAACATTTTCCGTTGGACTATTAATATTATTTTTAACCTTAAAAATTTATAGTTGATTTCGAATTAATGGCACTGAAATATTTTGCTGAGGTTGGTTATTCAATCGAACGAGTAAATACATAATTTTAATCTGTAACCTGTCAAGTTCTGATGGCACGGCCCCTGAGAAACCATGATGTCAAGCAAAATCCACCGAATAATTACCATGAGGAAGTACCCTTCCCTATTCAATATGAGGCAATTTTAATGCTGATGGTCATTTACCTCCTTTATCACTGAGAGTTCGAACTTGAGGCATTAATTAGTGTCGCTCGTCAATTATGTATAATTATTCATTTATAAGTAATGCATAAGTAATTATGATTCTAAAATTCAAGTTATTGCAGACTTAACGGACTTTTTGATAAGAAAATACCTGTGTCATGGGGAAGTGATGAGGATAGTAATAAATGTTCTCTACCTATACTATAAAGCCCAGCTTCCTGAATATTCCTCCAACAGTAACTTTCTGTGTAAGGTAAAAAATATCTCAAAACTAATGATAATAGTCACTTAAAAGTCAATGATTACCTCTCACCTCATAAGGTATAATCCAGCTAAAATTTGCACGAGCAATGAAATTACATCTGGGGCGTAATTCCCCGAAATTTCTGATTCTAATTTTGCTAGTAACTTCCAATGCTCTTCAAAGGATTTAAAGATTAATGGATATTTTTTCCACTTAAGCCCCCTTAATATGTAAACAAAATTTAAATGTGAGGCCCATTCCATAAAATATCGACAAAGCTAAGTTCTAACTGTGGAGTCTCAATCACTTTATAAACTCCCGTGTGTAAGCTAATTAGCGCCTGTAATAGCTTTCTGGACCCTACCTCTTTCCTCTCGTACCCTGAAATACCCCTATTGATTGGAACTATTAGAAACAATGATAAGTGTAATCAATACCACCGATCTCGCTCCTCCAGATGCTATCTTTATAATTCTCCT
Organism: Pyrrhosoma nymphula; assembly: GCA_963573305.1. Lineage (NCBI taxonomy): Eukaryota > Metazoa > Arthropoda > Insecta > Odonata > Coenagrionidae > Pyrrhosoma > Pyrrhosoma nymphula. Next base: position 92,613,069 of record OY754329.1, read on the forward strand.
CTAATAAATGAGAACATTTTCGTCCTCTGCCCAATACTGAGGCAACATTTCTCTGGGATTAAATCAGGGAATTTCATTCCTCGTTTGCTTTCGCATGAGAACTTATGGGTCGAAATTAGTCTTAATAAAAGCTGTCGACAACATTTATAAAATTGAAGTTACTTCTTCTATTTAACTTTGAAATCCCGTCTTGAATTAAGCATGCATCAGGTTTTCTTGGTGGTTTCCACCGGGAATATCGTGGCTTTTTTGGGTCGCCCTCGAGATATGGGTGTGGAGGAGGATGGAGAAGGCACGGTGGACGGAAAGGAAGACAAACGAGGAAGTGCTAGGCATGGTGGGTGAGGAAAGGAAACTTTTGGATGAGATTGTGGGTAACAGGGTAGGTGGCTGGAGGGGGTCATGAGGAGAGATGGTTTGCTTAGGGCCGCGATAGAGGGAAGGAGGTTGGGCAAGCGAGGAAGGGGAAGGAAGAAAGAGAATATGTTTTATGGACGAGATGAAGAAAGAAGTAATAGAGGTAGATTAAAATTAAATAAACATAATTATTATATTAAATGGAATAGTGCTACTTTTTAAGTTTCTTTCATTTTATGTACATGCGATTAATGATGTCTAAACTGTGACTTTACTGTGAAGAACTTTCACTCGATTGTGTACCCTCGACTGTAATTTTTTCCCCGCGTAAACGTCAAAGTCTTATAACTATCGCATAAGTACATTTTAGCAATGCTTTATAATAATATTGTCTCTTCATTTGCATCTGCGCTTTTGTGTTTGCTAGCATTTCTGGAATTTTCATAACTAATTTACTATCGATACATTCATTCTAAAAGTTGTATTACTTTTTAGACTGTGCGTTACTTACCACATTCCACGAATATGTTTTGATTAGGGAACTTCATTGGTAACTGCATTTGCGTGCAGTAATCCGTTGGCAGTTGTATAAATTCTGCTCCTTAAGCCTGCCACTCTCCACGTCTTACGCAAAGTGTGAAAATATCTTTATCTCCTTTCAAAAATGTACTTCAGAGGAAATTACTTGTGAAAGAGTCATTTTATATGTATTCTTTATGCTTATTCTCATCAAGCGAGTTGTCTTCAATTAGAATCACTCTCGGCGACGTTGCACATGCATAAATAACTTAGCGATACACTTGACAAACACATGTACACGCAAAAAGGACACTTACACAAGAAAGCTTGGACGTTTCGACGGTCAAGCCATCATGCTCGGCGATGGAGTATTTCGCATGTTTTAGCGAGAAACAAAGAAGAGTTTCATTTTTTTTACTCGGAACGGCGCTGCGAATAATCAACCCTCGCATGCCATGTTGCGGCATGCGTGCCATAGGTTTGCCACAGCTGTTAAGAGTTTGTTGAGGCGAGGAAGGAGGGCTTTGGGACGAAGGAAATATTTTTCACCCCTGGAATACTTGTCAGTTCCCCAGTTTGGCGGTGGGGGGAGGAACATGCAAGATGACTGTATGCCATCAGTCACTGGCTCCATTGGTGGTGGTGGTAGTAAGCACCAGTTGGGTAGACGACGGACGTTCCCTGCTCGCTTGTGACTATCCAAAAGAGGAAGCCATGAACACTCGGGCAGGAAAAAATTTCCCTTTGAGAGTATTTATCTCAGTCCGGGGAATGGCCATGATCCAGTTTCCTGTTGGGATGACGATACGTGACCACAGGACGCTATACCGTTAACTCGCTATTTTACCAGTCGGGGAAAAGCTCTTGCAACATATCACCGCTGAAATTTTCTCCGCTATTTGTCCTTTATATCTGTCATTATCAACGACGAATTTGTATCCTTTTCAGTTCTCGCATTGTGTGCTTATTTTTTTTTCAACTCCGTAGTTCAGTTGGCGTTTCTCGAGATTCTCCAAGAGTCAAGATAGCCATGTGTTATATTTCACGATGTTTTATTAAATATTGGCATGCTCTTGAAGTAAGCGCTAAAAATGTCGTTCTTTGTCTTTCGATGGTGTTCTAAGCTGCCGTTTATAACGTGCGCAAGTTTTATTTTTGCAAGAAAAAGCGTTAGCTTCATCATTGTCTGTCGGCTGAATATAGTGTTGTTAGGAAATCTGTTTGAATGCACTATGCAGTGTTACGTTGCATGATGATCAGTTACTGATTGGCGTTCTGAAGTTTTCTCTTAATTTATTTCGCTAGTGATTCATTTCCGAACACCACTTGACGTTCTGTACCTATTTGAAATTTGCCCTTCCTTAGAGTTTCACCTTAGCAGCAAATGAGTTTTAGACTTTTGCGGTGCTATATAAACACATTCTCCCGAAGTAAACGAAACATGCCTCACAAATCTCTTAATGCGTTTTGATAATTTTCGTTGCGATGCGTTTCCAATTATCAAAACGCATTAAGAGATACATAATTTATATATAATTATCATATAAATTATAGTAATGCTCACAGTATTTTCTAATTCAAGCCTTCAAAAAGTTATTATTCGTATCAAACTTTGGAATATATGGTTAAAATGTTTATTTTATAATTTCCTGCGATAATTTTTACTTCGAACGTGGAATGTGCTAACGCTCGTTTGGTTATCATTGCTTCTGATTCTATCTTCAGGAACGCTCAAAAATATTTCTTAATGTTTCTTGATTTCAGTTTTCTCAGGATATTCTGAAGTTTCAATAGTTATGTGCTTGTGACAGTATTTCTTTGAAAGGTGTTGTTCCATTAGTTCAATGAAACTGCTATCTTATGCCGAGAAAAAAATGCCGCTAAAAGAGAATGAGTGCGGTTAATTCACTTTGGCCACAACTTTGGTTTAACAGCAGGTTCTTGGCGAGTCGAATTCATGGACGGCCAATCCATATATGCTGGATTATAACTTGTACGATTAAAATGCTAGGGTTTTAGGTCCCAAGGAGTCTCAGCTTACGGGACATATATTTTATTCCTTTATATCGCTTAAAACTGCAACCGTTTGTGCGATAAACATCTGCTCGACATGTGTGACTACAGGCAAGAAACCCGGCGAATGGTTTTTAATGGTTTCGAAATTTTTTTTTTTTTTAAATAGTTTTCCAAATGTTACGGCCCCACCATCTGTGGTTGTGCAATGCCGTAGAGCTAGTCACTTTCAACATTCGAAGCGAGTGGTTGCCATTCTCATGTAGATCCTCATTTATAGGATAGGATCCCCGTTCTAAGGATAACTCCTGTTTCATGTCATGGAAAAATGCTAAGGACGTATGTGCGGCGAAAGTTTTTGAAAGGAGAACGAATTCAGTAATGACTAAAGAGTTACAAATCTTTAATCTAGGTCCATAATGAACGACTCACCTTTATATTTAAGTCGCGTCAGTATTTATTTGAATGAAAAAATATCGTATATTTTATTCTCCTCAGTTTGTCGTCGGCCGACTCTTGCCGTACACGAGTCCTAATGTAAGTATGTTTTAATGTGTCATGCCTTGGAATAGTTAAAAGAACATGCGTGTGTGCGGTGAAGTAAGAAAACACACTCATAGTTAAAGAGATGCGTGCAAACCTTTGATATACGTATGGAACGAATGACGCATATATATATATTTGTGACGCATCTGTCTTTACTTGTGCGAAAAAAAATTACGTAACCTTTTATTTTCCTCTGTTCGTAGTTGGCTGACTCTTGCCGTACACGGGTCCCTAATGTATGTGTGCTTAGCGATTTTAAAGGGCTTTACAAACTTTGTACCCTGGCCTTCCGGAATAATTTCCCCAAATTAAAAAAGTTGGCCCTTCCCTTTGGCCCCATATATCTTTTTTTCCTTTTTTCCTACGTCTCTTCCTCTTTGCTCTTCCTCCTTTGTCCCTTCTGCCACGTTCATCCTTTTCCCATCCCCTTGCTTGTCCTCCTACTTCAACTCTTTACTGGGGATATTTCGATTAGTTTTTTCGATACTCTCCGATACCGATATTTTATTTATCAACATCTCGATACTTTAAGATATATTATTATGTATTTTACGCTATTGGTAAGCGGTTTATTATAATTTACTTTTTACCTATGACAAACGTTGTTGAAACAAAATTTTATTACCAATTGTTTCAGCCATTCATGGGCTTCGCTTACAAACCTTCCTTTCCTTCCTCACGTTATTTTCTCGCATGCCAGTAATCCTTTATTCACTGACTTAGTCATGGTAACATATAATGTATATGTTACAGATATGTTACGCATTTAGTCATAATATATATTTTGGTATTCATCATAATATCCTCTTCAAAAATGCATATTCTCAAATACTACTTTCAATGTTATGCGATTAAAACCATTAAGGGCGAGGATGCTCTGAAAGCTACCTGCCTGACAGTAGATAAAGAAGATAAGTTAAATAAAAAATAACCAACAAATCTGCCTTCCTAGTGCCATCCTTGACGACGGTATTGATTTGAGAATGCTCTTCCCTTAATATGCTCCAAAAATGCCGTTGGAATCAGGAATCCTAGACGGCGTAGCACCCTCCGCATTAGCCAGAAATACCTAAAATTAATTACCTCCTCCACTAAGTTGAAATTTTCGATATGCATCTGTGGAAATTTCCTAACGTATTGGGAAAGCCGATCATGCTTCATTAGCCAGATTTTGATAGTTCTTAATGCCTTTCTTATTGAATATTTTAAAGTTAGTTGGGTCTACGGGGATGAGACAAACAATTGAGGTCATTTACGCTTATGAGGACAGGTCGGTAGGTTAGTGAGGGGAGGAGTATTGTATGGGGAAAATAGGAAGGGTGGAGAAAAACTCGGCGTCGGTGTCAGCCTGTTCTTAACTAAATATTTCACCAAGAAGAGCACTGTTTTATGTCTCATCCGACGGACGGAACTATAGACTGGAAGTGCTCTCTCCACAACACCAAGTTGAGATCTGGATTCCGTTGAAAATAATCCAACCACTGCCGTCATTTGAAACGAAACCCTCGGGATGAGAAGGAAGAATGAAATGCTCTAGCCCTACACCAACCCGAAGTTCCGAAACGCATACCGATAAGTATTCTAGAATGTGGAATTGGCTGATATCTTGAACTGTCGGCCGTATCGGTATCGCTGGCTCGTAGCGCGCCAGTCGTGTTCTTTTATTTTTCGTGTCATGCCTTTCCCTTCGTACTGCTCTCTCTCTTCCTTCGTTCCATCCATCTCCCTCTTTCGGTGGCGACGCAGTGATTAGTGTGTGTCGCTCACCCTCCCTCGGCTGCGGGTCCCTCAGGGCGAGTTTCTTTCCCTCTCAAAATGCAGATTTAATATTTTTTCTTTACCCATCACCGCACCAAGCACACCGTACTCCGGATTACGCAAACCTTGTCGGCTTGGAGACCTATTGGGGCAACTCGTCCTCTCCTGCCTTCCTTCCTTGCTGAATGCTCCACTGCTCTCTAGGATTCAACACTCCCCTGCGACATTTATGATTCCTCACAGAACATGCAATATTTCGCATTGTAGCGTGTGATCTACATCTACATAATAGCCTACTAGCAGTCGCTACGGCTGGTTGAAGTGGGTTTAATGAGACCGGCTATGAAGAATTTAGGGAATAAGAAAAAAGAATTGGGAGAGGAAAGATACAGAATATGAGAAGTATAGTGGCTGATTAGGGTCTCGCTCTGCTTTTTATATATTTAATATTTAAAAGTGATGTTTAAGTGCATTTTTTTCATTTCATCTTCTGCAGTTATATGTACATGCAACTATTTCTCCAGTATCATATATGTGGCCTTGGTATGATTTATTTGCTTTGATTAAGTTTGAGCCCCAACTCAAGACATGAAGAATAAACGTGAAGATCAAATCTTTAATTATACTTCTGTGGTAATTTCTCGGTACTTGACATGCTATCGAATATCTCGTGATATCATGTGACGTTGCGATATAGGCACTACGAAGCCCAGAGGTTAACATCGAAATTAGCGATACGATATGTACGGAATATTCCATATCGCAGTCGATACGTCGTAGTTTTGCACAGCACTATTCATTTCCCCTCTCCGGCCTTCTCATAATTTTTATCCATCCCTTTCTCCCTTCGACGCTATCGCGAGACGAAAGGGTGAGGTCGTATTGAGCCTCAAAGAGAAGGGTTCGAGTGATAACGGATCCTTCTCCCTTTCCCCGGCGTCGAGAGACCCTTTGGCCCACCACTCGCAGCTCGATAGTTCAGAGCCTGGGGTCCGGAATCGTCCCTCGTCAGGTTTGTAGAGTGAAAGGGTGGGATTTTTTCAGCGGAAGCACCGACGCAATCTACGGAGCAAAAGCTCTTAGTCTTACGGAATGCGTTGTTTCGGCAGTGGTTTAGTGGTCACCGGCATCCCCTTTCCCTGATTTAAATCGTGATCTAGTTGTCACTAGGTCTCTCAATTTGGAATTGATTATCCTTACATTTACATTCATCGACGATTTAAGACCTTTGAAACTTTATTCATTTATCAAATTTTGAAATAAATGGCTGATTGTTTTGGCATTTGCTGTGCTTATTTTGCATAACCAAGGTTTCTGCAGGCCTGGAAAATCAGTAATACGTGGAAAAGTCATGGAAAGTGAAATGGGTGTGGAAAACCTGGAAAAGTCTTGGGAAATGAGAATTCAACTTCGAAATTTGCTTCTCCAAGTGAAAATATGATTGTTTTCCATAAGTCAGGAGTACGTACATGAGGCACCATTAGGCATTAGTTGGTGTGTGGGCTCACTCTTTTTAGTGCCTTGCCTGGATGAGGCAGTGGAGTTCTTATTAGGTGTTTAACAATTAATTTTACCCGCTAAATAAACTTTCAGTCTCTATTATTTGCACTCATGCTGAAGAAGATGGAACATTTGTATCTCATCGTGGCCTAGGCCAAAGAATAATATGCTATTAGTAATGAAGCCGATTTTCCCCCAGAGCGATAAACGCGGCCCTCCGTATGTTGGGAAATTTCATTGCTCCATAGAAAATGCGTTAATGTGTGTTTCTCCTTTTCTTGCACCTTTTTTTTATACACGCCAAAGAATGGGTATTTTCACCTGTAAAAATGAAATATTTGGCGTGGAAAACCAGGGAAATCGTAGAATTTCATTTTCTGTGATCTGTAGCAACCCTGATTACGTATATTGTTAAAATTATTTGGTGGAAGTATCAATTGACATATTCCCGGTTTTATAATGTGTGGTTTATTTAAACAGTTAAATGACGTAATACGTACGTAAATGTGATATTAATTAATAAAATTCATCGAACTGTCTCTGAACTGTTTTTGAATTTGAGAACATATCAGCTAGTATATCGAGAGTAGGTACGTTAGTAAGATATTATAAAACGCTCCCCTGATGTGTAATAATACGAAAGGAATTTTGATGAGAGAATTACTTTTGCTCGTTTGTGGAGATTGAATGGTAATAGCACTTTTAGATGCTTTTCGATCTTTTGGGAATCGCTACCAAGATGATGTAACCAATATTCACGGAGAACGCAGAAGATACATTATGCTATGCAAATTTAGTCGAGTTTTGATGCAAATAATTTCGCGCTCGGTGGATCAAAACATATCGAAGAAGGTTGCGTTAACGAGGAAAGAAAGTTCCATAAAATGAAGCTTAATATTAATGCATTCATAACAAGCGTGACGCTGGGGAAAAAAGCAAAGTCGATCTTGTCAAAGCTAAGGGAAGGAAAAAGCTCTAAAGATATTCGAATTCGTATAAAAACACGCACTTTTTATGCCACTCAAGTATTCTTTTTGTGCCTTTTCCTGTTTGCAGATTTTTGTACGTACTTTGTGCTTGGCCGTTAGAGTACTGGCCTCTTTACCCCCTAGGGAGAACCCTTACTCAAATCCTACAAAAGGCAGCCAAAGAATTAATGCCATGGGAAACATGGGTTTCGTGGTGAAGTCACGTAAGTAGTTGCTGCCACGAAGCCTCCTCGACGTTCACACTCCAGAAATGCTAAGTTCTTTCTTGCTATTTGAAGTGTATGTTTTATTTCACCTTACTCTCAGGGATGCATAATGCAGTCTTTGCATGGGCAAACGAGGAGGCGGAACGTAGTGATTTTTTTAATATTACTTTTTTCTATCCGATGTACGTGGAAATTTTGCCTCACTATTCTGCCTAGTGACATAATGGACTCGGGTGACATGCGCTTATATATTAACCTAACAATATCCCAGCTCACGATGAGGGTTGGCGTCTTTTCATGCGTTTTGATGACCTGATGTTTTTACACTCATGGCTAAGTCATTATTTTCCTTTTTTCCGAGCCCAGTTCGTAAAAATTTGTGCGTGAAAGTTTTCCATTCTTTCGGGTAGAGTAGGTATTTGCTTTTCGTATGACCGATTGCACGGATAATTAGATATGGAATCAATAGTTATGAGATCTCTAACGTCATGAAAATCATTCAAACGTTCGGATCCTAGGTACTATCAATGTCGTAACTTATAGTTATTACTTCGATACAAAAGGCTGTTACATCAATCATGTGGTTCACATATTACCGCAGGATAAAATCCATGTGTTGTGTTACTTATGAACACTATAAGTAGTCAGCATGATTAATTATACTCGTTAACCGTCGCACAATAAGTATTCTATCAAGTAAGTACTCCTTCAAACGGTTCATTGCAAATCCACCATCTTGGCATGGTTTTGGAGCTCATAAACTAACACAATCTATCAGGTACATAAAGTTAATGAGCCATTTACGGAAACATTCAATATCGAATATTTCTGCAACGCATATTGAACGAATGACTTAGCTCGACGACGAATGACTCTTATTTAATGCATTTGTCGTGTTTCTGCAACCGGATGTAAATGGCTGGTGTTACGACTGCTAGATAGAGACCACCATTTCTAGGCCAATGCTGTAAGTACATTGTCTTTTAAAGTACAAGTCTTTTGTACATTGTAAAATAATTAACTCGCGTACTGATAATATTACCGGTGAAATGTGATATTTTATATTTTCATTCATTATCCAACGGAAATTAATTCAGAATATTATATTTCTACCATTGCCTTTAACAAATTACTTTATTGCTTCCTCAATAATTTAATTCTTGAACACGTATAAATAAACCGTCATTTTCTGGGTAGATATCACTGCCATTCATATGAAGCGACATTGTACCAATTACTAATAAAAATAATTAAATTGTTGTGGCCGTGCTCTATTTTCCCTTCGAATCACTTTAGCTACTTCTCTAAATATATTATGCGCGAAGTAACTCGAGTGACCCTTACTTAACGTCATACGTCGGTCTTTCACGAAGCATACAACGGAAATATGTGGTGACGGAAAACGATTGCAACTGGAGTCGCTTTCCGCACTTTGATGCGTACTTCTCGTGCCGAAAATTTTAATTGGACTCTTTGACATTGGACTTAGAATCAGAGGAGGGCTCAGTTTCGTCCCGTACCAAAAATTCAGAAACAAACAAAGTAACTTAACAATAGGGTGGATGTAACGCTAGAAATAGAAGGTGGTTCCCACGAAGCGTTGTGTTCTCTCACTATCTCAGGGATCAACACGGATTGGACATACTGAAGAAACATCCCTCGCACAGCACACGTCCGCTTGCTGTAGTCCTCTTCTTTCTTTCTGTGCATCCTTCTTCCAATTTGATGAGAAGGCGTGTTTATCATCCTTGAAAAAAACGTGGGAACCTGGGAAAATTATGCTCTTTAGGGAACCTGGGGGAATTTAGTGGGGGACTGGAGTTATTTTAAATAAATTTTAGGGATGATAAATGAATTTTCCTGAATCCCTATCAGGCGAGGGAGAAGCTTTAGGATGACGGCGATTATACGACCAATTTTCAGCTACTATGATTTATAGTACTCTACACGTCTACGGTTAACCATCTCGCAACACTGGAAAAATAACGGAAAAGTTTTAATCGGTAGACCTATTTACTTTTCAGGGGTATGTTATTTCCGTACTAAGCTCTACCTGTGTGGGGTATGGGAGAGAATAACACTCATTGGAGAATAAATTTTATCTCATAGATTTAGGCATCACAAAATTATAAGATTTAGCACGCCATGTAATTTCAGTGAGCCTTCCTTCCCCTATTTTCCTGGCACTTACAATTGACATTTTTTATCCCACAGTGAATATTTTGCCAAATACATGCTAGTTTTGTCCTACATGATGCTTCGGAAAATTCAATTTTATCAAATTTTACAAAACCACAGAAATGAAATTGCGAAAATGATGCTCTTGAAGATACCACCTGAAGATGTTGCTCATGCGTCGAAACTCAGGGTGAGTTTATTTTATTTTTGCGGTTTGTGAATGTTTCCTGAACATTAAAGCTATCAAAACATGGAAAACCTCAAAGGCACTCTAGAGAGATTTTTATTCTGAGAAAAGTTATTTTATTCTGAAGAAAACCCGGGAAAATAATGAAATTTTTGTATTACCAGATGGTAGGCAGTATGATTATTCCTCTCCTCCATGTCCCTTTTTTAGTACTCTTGTTCTCTATTCCACGTGTACTCCTGCTCTTTCTCATTCATTCTTCTGTTATCGGTTCCGTACACACATCTTCCTCCATCTCCCGTGCCTTCCACCTTTCTCTTCCTGCCTTATCCCCCCTTCCTGCTTCTCCGGGCCATCTCACTCGGTTTCCACTTTGCGTTACAAAGTAAGTGAGCGCATGTTTGTGGGTTGGATGAGGGCGAGGCCTTTTCAATTTGGGCCTCCCTCGGCTCACTCTCTCTCTCTTCCCGGAAGAGGGAAGGCTTGGGAGGGGCAGGAGGAGGGGTCCGAATGGAAGGGTTCAGGGAGGAGAGGAGTAAGACGAGGGGTAAGGAAACTAAGAGGTGGGGGGTGACGGGAGGATGATGGGTTTCTGCGTATACGTACCTCCCCGCTATCCGTCGCAATGGAGTGTAGCAGGGAGTATTCTAGCATCTAGCCAAGGCTCTCATTATTATCATTGTTATTCTATTAATTTCGGTGGTTTAATTCTAAGATGGCTTTTATTTGATTTTACTCATAAATGTGTAATTTTTTTTTTAAATCATGCCCTCCCTTCGATGGGAACGACAAAATCCTTTCTTTCCGTGCTACATTTTTTACAAATAAACTTGAAATTACATTCTGTTGAACGTGGGAATGGGTGAAATTTGGGGAAAACGGTATTTAAAAAAATTGAAAATAAATTTTCCTTCCCAATTGCTAAGGCTTTTGTTAGCGAAAGCATTAATTTGTCAACAATACAAATTTAAACTTGGAATTTAATATTTCTTTTGACTCATTGTCAGTCGCGTTAGAACCTCCTTAAAGTAGGTCCAGATGTAGACAAAATTATCGTAACCAATCATTGGAATAACCGTGGGTACCTACCCCTTACACGATTTACTCTTTTAGTTCGGAATACGTCCTTTCTCCACTCAACTCATCCTTAGAATACATTTTCTCTTTTCCTCTTCCACTCTTGCCCAGCATTCTCTCCCTATTATGTAGGGTCTTTAGGATCCCCTTGCCCCTAATATCCTGTCCCAACTTGTCTCTCCAGCACCCGCTGATCTTAGCATTTCGTCGTTCGATTTCACTTCGACTCTTTTAACGGAATCACAATGGACATCCTCAAACTTTCAGAGAAGCTTCACTTTCTGAATGAAGTATAGAAAATTAGAGAAATTTAAGCAAAAAAATAATAATACAAAGAAGTTTGATCTCCAGTCGAGGTCGTTTTTCACTGTGCTTGCACATGCTTGAACCTAGGCTCCCCCATGACCTGCCGCTAGGGCATAGGGTAGTAGTTAATTAGAATATCAGCCATGAAGAATGGAGGCAACTAGGCAAAAGGAATTGAGAGGGTAAAAGAACGACTATAGTGAAAATTTTCAATGGATTATTGTATGATCGTTTTTGTTGTGGTCGTGTTGTAGGAAGAGGTTATTGTACTTATATGTATATCCGACAGTGTGACAAAAATGCCTGCGATCCGCCGAATATATTCCATCAGTTATCGCAGCCCTACAAGCGGACTTTTGCATCATTTTAATAACACCATTGTGTTTTTTGTTTAGTAATTTAGTAATTTGCTAATAGTTCGATAACCTTGACTAGTGTTTACCTTCGTTCTTCTAAGTTTCATTTTCTTGTAAAATGCAACTTAGAAGGTATATATAACTAACTATATATATAACTAATATATAACTAACATCATATACAACTGCAACTACTGGCATTTGTATATGATGAAAGATAAATTTTGTGTTTAAACTATTTTTGCCTTTTGTTTTTGCCATGTTTCATTGGTGCATTAAGCTGCGTGGAAAGGTTATGTTTTATGATTATATGGATGTAACTAAAGTCTCGACGCTTTATCCACGTGTAACGTTGAAATTAAAAAAAATAGATTTTTCCTCATTCTACGATGGAACCTCTATAAGACGCAATGTGAATACATGAATGCATATCCATTGGTTAGGTAGATGCGTGCGGTGGCAGTGTGAACGAGACATACGACAGGAGAAGTTTGGTCTTTTGAGTGCGATCACGAAAGCCCACCGAGGGCGTGGCAAGCTCTCTGGAAAATACCGCCCAGGTGCCACGCCCTTCATTATGGCACGCGGAAGAGCGGGTTGTGGCGAGGTGGGTAAAGAAGGGAAAAGGCAGCGAGGGTGCAAAGAAGTAATGGCGCAGATTTTTCATCGATATGGGGTAAACGATCGCAATCACCTATTGTACTGGGTCAGTTAAAATTAACATCCACCCATGACGAAGTAGTTTGAAATTCGGACGTAGAGAATTTATAAAAATCAATTTGAACGTGGATGTGTACGATTATCGGAATACTCCTTTCGCGAAATCCTATGGGTTATCTTAATTCTCGATGCCAGAACAAAAATGATCTATATGGTGAAACCTCACAAGTATGCACTGCACTACAGGTATGCTCACAATGGAGAGGGACCGTTAATATATATGTATTTTGCAACTACACAAATGGACAGAGACTCAAGAACTATGTAGAATACATGCACGGATTGCTGTTAGTACTAGGTTACAGATAAGTATTCAAGTATTAGGGAGTACTGCTACTACTAAGAGCTACACTACTTATCGACTAACCTAGATAAAAGTTACAAATAATAGTTAAGTAGTGTAAACAGGCACGTTCTGTATGCATTTGTTAATTCTTTCTGTAAGGATGATATTAAAGTAGATCAACCGCTTATACTTAAATACTTAATGTGATTATAAAAAAGAGATTTAAAAGGTTAAAAGATCGCCCCTGGGATGCAGGCAGAAAACCTAGGCTATCCCCCCAGACTCTGCTGCAGGGTATCTTCCTAGAAGTCCTTGAACACCGGGGAGTTCTTTGAAAATTGATTTCTCTTTCAGAGTTCGATAGGCAATCAAACCATCCTGCTTAATTTAATCAATTTTTGAAACTTCAGTTAAACCATTAGGCTCTTTCTCATTGTGCTTAAACAGAATACCATTGTGTTTCAGGGTGGAAGTTAAATCATTAAGAAATTATGGTTAAGTCTGCTCAGGCTTCACTTAGGGTTTGAATTCTGTATTATGGCCAATGTGACGTTTCTGTAGGAGATTTTCCTATCGTCATTAACAGCCATAATTGTAATTTCTTGGGGGTTCTCCTTCCATGGACACGCGTAAGTCTATCTCCTATCCTCACCTCACTAATCGATATCCTTAGGCAACAAGTGTAGTCGCCTAGTCGTGAATGTTATAAAAAATTAATCTTTAATTTCTGAACTTTAGATATAAGAGTTACGTTTTTTTCTTATTTCAACATGACCACACCACATTCAATTACATTGAAATATAACTCCATACATGCAGAACATCTGGCAAGCCGGTGAATAAATAGGGAAATTATGTCTTTTCACGCGAATCATCTTTCCGTGGTCTTCTCGGGTCTTACCGGGTATAAAATATCGAGACTGCGACTGACATAGAACCCTTGACCCGGCAAAAGACCCGCAGATACCTCACAAATTACCTTCATATTAATTTAGGTGTGCTAATCGATCTTTCATTGTACGAGGGTACCCTAAAAGTAATGATTCCTATTCTATTTTGTTGATTCACTATATAAGGGTGCAATTTCGGGGGTACGCTAAAAAGGTTCTACCTCTCCGCCCATTTTCCATAATTGTGTTGTAATAGCGTTGATGGCAGAAGAGTGACAGTCAGTAAAAATGAAATGAGCAGACCTGTGAAATAGAAATGATTCGGGAAAGGATTTCAATGAATTCATCCACTTGGTAGAAATTACATCCAAGGAATTCATTTACGCTTGCAGAATGTTTATAGACACCAAAATGTGGAGGCAGTACGGCAACAGAGACGTGAAAGACAAGCCTCTTCCGGTTGACCGCGCACAGCTGTCACTCATCGAAACGAAGACCATCTCAATCAGTTCATTTGCATAAATCGATGGAATATGACCTGAGAACTGTATATTGTATTCATTATGTGATTTATTGAATTTGTTTAAATGCTACAACATTACAATGCAACATTATAATATCGCAAACTTTGTGCTCAAGAAGAAGACACTTTTTATCCTTTTTAAGATGAAGACACTTTACCCTTTAACATGACAATACCAGGCCCCATACCAGTTTGAAGACCGTAGAGCAAAGTGTCGATCGCCATGTATTTACAATTCACAGCCCGGATTTTTCGGTCAGAATTCCCTGTATTTGGGCTCGTGATATATTGATCGTTTAGACAAAATTTCGCTCGCTAAGGCGCTTTCAAAATAATTGTGAAACAGTGACGGAACTCTGCTTGTGCAGATATTTTTACAAGCGAGCTATGCAGACTCTTGTTCATTGCTAAAAAATATGCATAGGCAATGGTGGTGAGTCCATTAGAAAATGGTGTTTTGTAGATAAAATCTTGTTTTATGAAAGAGTGTTAATGTTCACTGTGTATTTTTAACATTAACATTTTATTTTTCATGAAAATAAATGGGAGGCAATAGTCTTGGAGAATCTCTCGTGTTAAAACATTTTGAAAACCTATATTACTTACTTGATTTTAGAAAATGGAAATCCAGTGGTTGTTGTTCTGTATATTTCAAAACCACCTCTTCATACCTCGCATGTGCGTCTCCGACTACTTTCCTCCCTAAATCCCCCCTTCCCTCCCTCACAAACCCCGAACACTCCATTCTCTGGGGATCATCTCCCTCCACAGACACGCGTGTCTCTCCTCCACATCCCCAACGTTGTGTGTCAGTCTTTTTTCGTAAACGAAGCAGAGTGCTGTTATAGCGTGGGAAGGTCTTATTTTTTACCTACAGGAGGATGCAGGGTATTTCATCGAGGGAAGAATTCACGTCGTTGGTGGGGCTGTAAGGACGGACATAAATGACGTGACCGCCCTTTTCATTATTATTTTCCTTTAATTTTCTGCCGACACCCACTCCCCCTTTCTATGTCATTCCTCCTGCTTGCCACCACTCCCTCCTCCGTCCTTACATCCTCCCTTTTCTCTCGGCTTGCCGTGGCACACCATAAATTATTGTCCAATTGGCGTCAAAAATCTCCCCGTCCACGCTAAATCCTTGGCACCGCGTCTCATGGAGAAGTTTCTTGTACAAGTTAGGAGCGTAGCAGCTAGTAATGTCCGTATAAAAGTCTTTTGTTATTTTGGAGAAATTACTCTTCTGAACAGCACCTCAAACCTCCTGGGTGATTTACTCTCCTGGTTATATTTGAGTTGGTTTTGCAGTCCTGGCTATTGTGCTTGAAGTTATCCCGTTATTATCTATTAAATTTGAATCCTAATGTGTAAATATAAGTTAGTAAAGTTTATATAATATATGATAGGTGAGTGTAATTAGAAATGAGTCGAATATGGTTGATGATGGACTTGTGTATGGTTTTTTTCACTTGCAATCGGCCATCATTCCATCTTCACATCACCATTGTATTGTCCAATTTTATGTGTTTCCTATCCTCTTTCTTTCTCCATTTTTCTGAACGAAATATTATATATATATATATATATATATATATATATATATATATATATATATATATATATATATAATATTTCGTTCAGAAAAATGGTGAAAGAATGAGGATAGGAAACACATAAAATTGGACAATACAATGGTGATGTGAAGATGGAATGATGGCTGATTGCAAGTGAAAAAAATTCGACTAGGCCGGGAATATATGTGTGTGTGTATATATATATATATATAAATAAATAAATATATAAATATATATATATATATATATATATATATATATATATATATATATATATATATATATATGTATATGTCTTGGTAGAAAATCGCTCTCGGCGACGATGCACATGCATAAATAAAACAGTGATACACTAAACAAACACAGAAACACGCAAAAAGGACACTCACAAAATAAAACTTGTACGTTTCGGCGTCAGGACGCCTTCGTCAGCGGTAGAGGAATGATGAGACCACTATCCATTCGCACTCACCCCCCCTTTCCTTCCTCTCTGCCCTTTCCTTCCCAAGGGAACAGAGCGGACTCATCATTCCTCTACCGCTGACGAAGGCGTCCTGACGCCGAAACGTACAAGTTTTATTTTGTGAGTGTCCTTTTTGCGTGTTTCTGTGTTTGTTTAGTGTATCACTGTTTTATATATATATATATATATATATATATATATATATATATATATATATATATATATATATATATTCTCCGACGAGGATATCCTGAGACTCTTCTCAATAAACGAATTCTCAGAAAACCCTTTCCTCCTAAACCAACCCAAAATAAGGAGAATTACAACCTCTCCCTCTGTACCACCTACTTCCCAGGCGTCCATGCCCTCAAAAAAATCATTAAAAACCTTTTCCCACTCCTTTCTGACAATCTCACCACCAAAAACACATTCCCCAAATGTCCATCTCTCACCTTCAGGCGTCCCCCCAACCTCTCCAGCATTCTAAAAACCACCAAACCGCTGACTAAACCCTATATTAGCTCTAAAACCCCACCCAACCCCTGCCATCGCGCGAGATGCAAAACTTGCCCTATCCTTATCACCGACCCCCTCCCCGCTAAATTCCTCTCCCACCCTCTTCCTTCCGTCCCCTCTCGGTCATGTACTTCCCACAATGTTGTTTACATCCTCCTGTGCAACCTGTGCGATTCATACTACATTGGTCTCACCACTAACGCCCTCAGTGTTAGAATGACCGGCCACCGAGCCAGCTACAAGCCGTCCTCGCCCAATGCCTCCTTCCCCGTCCCGATCCATGCTTCCTCCCACAATCTCATTTTTGATAAATGCTTCCGTGTAGGCGTATTGGCTTCCCTCCCTCCCTCTGCTTCTCCCCTTCAATTTCGTACGCTAGAAAGTGCCTGCATCTTGCTTTATTCCGCACATAATCCGCCCGGATTAAATCGCGCTCACTGACCTCTCCCGCCCCTTCTCCCCTTTCCCCTCCTTCAATCCCCTCCCGCCCCTCCCCTTTTCTCCTTTCCACATCCCTTTCTCCTCCTCTGACCCCCTCCCGCCTCTTCCCCTCCTTGCCCTTCCCTCTTCCTCTGACCCCCTCCCGCCCCTCCCCTCTTCTCCCTCCCTTCCCCTCTCTCCTCCCATCTCACCCCACCTCTTGTTCCCTGCCTGTCCATCATTCTGTATCCGTCTATCTTTGAGAAAGGTTCTAGAGAAACCGAAATATCAACTTATAGTGTGAGTGTTCTTTTTTATGTGTTTATATTTAATTCCGCCCCATCTGTGGCATAGTTTATTTATATATATATATATATAATTACACGAAACGAAAATTTCGCCAATAGGCCACAACAATAAAAACACTTGACAGGGGGTGGGGAAAGAAAAGTAAAAAGAGAGAGAGGACTTACTGGGACGTTTCGGGCATGTAGCCCTTCTTCAGCTGTAGAAAATTGAGAAGTACCGCTCCAAGGCAGGGGAAGGGAAGCGGGGAAAGAAGGGAAGTGAGGGGAAGTTGTGGTATAGGGGAGGGGGGACGGGGATGGGCACTGGTGTCGCACCTATATGTCTAGGGGGGAGTGCAACAAAGTAGGGAGGGGTGTGGGTGAACTGGGATGAGTTGAGAATTGAACCTGGCTGTCTAAAAGACTGCAACAAAGTTGCTAAGTTGGGAGGGGGTGGGGGAGTGTAAGAGGGACGGGAAAGGTCACGTGGTGTCGCACCTGGATGTTTAGAGGGGGGGATGATGATGCAACAAAGTAGGGAATTGCGCAAAATATGTGTATATATATATAATTATATATACACATACATGCACACGGAAATAAAAAGGACACTCACAAAATAATTTACAGGACGTTTCGACTGTTACCTCGGGGGGGGGGGGGTTTGGCTCCCATAAAATCAAAAACATCCTCCGCGATTTATACCCAATTTTAAAGAATAATAATTCCACTGCCCTCCTATTACCCTCATGTCCCACAGTATCTTTTAAGCGTCCCGCAAACCTGCGAGATATCTTAAAATCTACGAAACCCACCCTTCAACCGACCGCCCCCTCTCCACCACTCTCCTTAACTTGCAACCGTCCTAAATGCAAATGCTGACGTTCTGATGTCAGAGTGAATGAACTTGTTTCACGAAGCTGCCTAAGGGTACTGGTATACACTTTCCTTTCGGGAACTCTACGGTTTGGAAATCGTCGTCGATACTCACGGACAGCAGCAAAAGCATTCCCATCGCAATACCCATAAATGAAATGTATATCCGCATATTCTTCATTGGTGAACATAGATGGCATTTTTTCTTACTGTACACACATGAAAAGTAATACACAGGATAATATAAAATATATTAACTATGCTATTGATATTGAAAGTTAACGTTCATGTCGAAAATAAGTACGCATTTAACGAAAATGTAAACCTTAACAACAGACACTGCCGGTAACTAAAACGGAAATGCTGAGCTCTCATTCATCTAACATTATTTCTTAATGGGAAATCCACTTGTTGAGTATGTCCACACTCATGAATTGTTGAGGAAATAAAGGCATTTGAGTTCGACGGAAAAGTTTCCGATTATCAGCGTTTCTAACAATGAATCTGGAATTGGGTGAAAATTTTCATTCATATTGTTAATTCCCGCTCAAAGCCTTTGTCACCGCTGTGACTGTAAACCATGGTAATTTCAGTTACTTGACCTTGACCTTAGCTTCATATTTTCCTCAGTTCTTTTTCTCTTAGGCAAGTTTTAATAGTTGCCGCTAATCACGTAGGTAATTAGAGAAAATTAAAGCTCTTCCCCCAAGGACATTTGTTGCCTCGTGGTAATGGCAACACTCAAGTTACCATATCCTCCGTATAAAAAAATATAGAAAAGTGGTTTTGCTGCAATAATTAGGCAACGAAATTTGCTATACGTTTGCAAATAACACATTTTATAGTATCTCCGAAAATAAAATTGTTATCGTAAAGTATTTGTTTTTTAAGTATGAAGCTACTACGAATATTTGAGAGCCATCTTGAAAATAAGATAATATTAGCATTGATGATAGCAGTAAAAAAATTATACGTATCTTATGCACCACTGTGACAGTTTCATATCTCCTCAACCAGTATAAGTCATCGATATTTGGCGTTTTCATGGTGACTGTCGAATGCTTATGACAAAATGTTTGCGTTGGCATAGCTCGGTAACAAAGGAGTTGCGACCCCATGTTCATAGGACAAAAATGCTTAAAATCACTTCACCAACCTCCTCATGAAGTATTGCGCTTTCCTCCTGAAACACCCTGTTTATATATCAGTTAAAATGCTTGGTAAATTTGTTTATTTTTCGCAGGATATACTCAAGGTTTTTGGCTAATACTCTAATAAGACTTTTTTCCGGTTTATGTTTTCATTAATATATCGAAATTAACGTGCCAGAAATAATGATTTACTTTCGGTTAATGCGATGAATTCTCACTATGATTCGGATACCCCAGTTTTTTTCTTAGTGCTATATAGTGAACTTAGATATTCATTTCGTGACTTCATATATTCAATACGAATGGTAATACACTTTTCAGTTCTCTCTAAAAACTTATGCTTTTAAATGGGTGAAATTATTTGAAAATTCGATTTTTTGCTGAATGAACCTCATATTATATTAAATATTAGGCGATGTTAAATATTCTATCATCGTATTGGCCTAAGTAAAACATTTCTTTATGCTATTCATATTTCATCCTTTAAGAAATTATAATAAAGTTGGATGCTTTTTCTTGAATAGTGAAGGGTACTCTCAAGAAATCTTATACGACAAGCTAAATGAGGATCGTAATAATTTCTCATTGAAATGGCGTTACATAACAACCCTGATCAGAAAGTTTAAAAATTCGATAAGTGTTTCCCATTTCCCAATAACGGAAGCACCTCTTAAAATTTTTGATAAGTAGTTATTCTCTCGCCAAGCACTACAATGATAACCAGGACACTTCTCTCGTCTGCCTAACTCTTCTCGACAAAACTTCCTGCTTATACAGCAAATGAAAGCACCTCCCTCTCCTTTTCTGAGCAGTCCTTCCTTATGATGCAGAATATTTTGCAAAATCATCATTCAACCATTTATTGCTTTTCGAAATGTAGTAAAATAATCGCTCTACAATCCAGAATGCACATGAAAGCCTGGGAATGAAAGTGAAATTCTCGGACTTAGAAAACGAAGGCCTAATTTTAGGTATGGTGAATTAGCATGAAATATCCGAGAGTATAGCAGGTTTCAAGGATGAAAATAAAAACTTAAAACAAGCAATTACCTGTTGGCTAATTGTATGTGTGATAGTTCATCACATTAAACATTTTTTTTTCTAGTTAAGTTTTTTCCAATTTTGTGGAAGATATCTGGCCTTAGA
This sequence comes from Pyrrhosoma nymphula, assembly GCA_963573305.1. NCBI lineage: Eukaryota > Metazoa > Arthropoda > Insecta > Odonata > Coenagrionidae > Pyrrhosoma > Pyrrhosoma nymphula. The sequence goes on from OY754329.1 coordinate 92,633,913, forward strand.
TATTGTTCATTCAAATCCAAATGCGCGCATTTGGTATTGATATCTTGACACGGAAGCGCTGCGTAGTGCGGGGAATGAGTGAATGCTTTTTCGTCCCCACGATGGAAATTCCCCCGTGAGGTTGAGTTTCAAATGGGTTATATCTGACTAACCTAACCCTCGCGTGAGTCATTTTGTCCACCCATTTGGACATGCGTGACTACGACTTTACTTTCTGCATAATTTTATCTGCCTGGGCGCACCTCTCTTTCACTCAAATCCATTTCATTTCTGACTCTGTGTTTTGTTTAATCACTACTGCTTGCGGACGAATATTTGTGTATATTACTGAGTTTAAGGTGATTTTGAAATTTTTAATGCTTGTTTTCATTTTCGGGAATTTCAACCTGATTTAAACTCAAACTTGTCACATTCAACTTATTTGTGCTGCAGAGATGTCCTCGATATTGTTCATTTAAAAGGTCTTCATAAAGTATTATCTGGTGCTTTTTTGCCCTCATTTAATAAAGCTTCTTTAATTTTCGCAGCGGATGAAAGCTAACTTTCCTTCACAGATACATTTTAGACCATAATCCCGAATGCCTCATAGATCTTCGTTCCTTTAATTTCTGCGGTTTTCACCAAGATTTATTCCAATTTCTGATAAGTGTATCCTACATCTAGCGCATCATTAGTATATATGTCTTATCCTCTCATATTTTTTTCTCCATTGATATTTCATGCAAAACGTTTAACTAGAGCTTTTTTAGAATATTTTGCAATTGATTCGTTTTATGTCTGCTCAGATGTCATCGCTCGCAATTGAAGCATAGTTAGTTTTTTTTTAATATAACTGATGAAGCATACAATTTGGGAAGCGTACTAATTCAGGCTTGGGAAAAATTACTAGTCACAAATATTCCTTCTGTTTTAATATGCCTTTCGTTTGTGGCACAAGTGGTCAAAGTTGACATGAGTTATCTAATACTATTTCTGACTACAATATTTTTAGTTTATTTCACACTAACGTCCTTGATTTAATGGGATCAATCAACTCTGGGAAATATGTTTTTATGTAGATATTATCAATCTACTATGAAAGTGATCTTTTCTTTAATGCCCCTGAGACGATAACGGTTAGAATCCGACAAAACCCTTGTAGTTTCAAATTAAATTTTTTTTGTCTTGCTTTTCGTTCATTGAGTGTGTATCTTTCTTATTTTTTAAATATGCTTTCCCAGAATTTGTCTGTATTTAAATGAAATTCAAACATTGTTGACATTAATTCCAACGCGTTAAGTTGACGCTTGAATACGAAAATTAAATGTCTCGCCTGGGGTAATTATTTGCCTTTTTAATTGCCCTACCATCCGAGTTTCTCAGAAAAAACTTCTCATTTAATTCTCTCGCAAAAGTGAATGAGTTTCAGATGAAAATATAAATCCTGTCACTCAAGAAAACTATGGCTATGTATCCAGGTGACAGTAGGAAATTTTAATTGTCATGTGTGTAAAATTAATTATATTTTAACGGTAATTTATTGTAAGGCAATCCATCAGTAGATATGCTTGTGCTGAAAGATACAAACAGAAGTGTTTGGATTAGTGACGGGTGCCGATTGGATCAACCCCTAAAAAAAAGAAATTTTAAAATTTGATCGCATCATTTAGGTGACCTCATTCAATGAAATTAATCATTTTGGGTTGGATTCAATATCTCTAACGGTAATTAGTGACGGACTTAATGCCTCTGTTAGTTTGTTTTGCATGAATTAAACAGAAAGACTGATAAAACACTATAATATTTATTTTGTAAACACACGTTTTATTAATCGGTCCCTTCTTAACCTTAAGTTTAATTTATTCATAAAAATCAAATATCGAATAGTATGAGAATTTTTAATTCACAAATATCCACACTTATATAAAGTATCACAATCTTTCGTGAGCATCTTCGGCGTTTGGATTTTAAAAGTTATTTTTAAGTTCAAACTTTTCATAGTAGAAATGTAAAAAAACGGCTATGTGCGTAGAATCGCGGTGGGAGTAGGCCATGACCATAAGACTCTTTACTGACAGTGGACCGCGAGAGAAACGGTGTTAAAATGTTAATGCGATTGTTATAATAAGCGAACTAATAGTTACTCCTATACGCACGAGGCAAAAAGAATCCAGCACGTAAGGGCGAGGTTATGGGTGAACGCGCTGCAAATTCTCAGTGCCGATTGAGGGTCGTGGAAAAATAATTATGGTAAACTGTACCATCATCCACGCACTTTTTTTATCATGCAAATAAACTTCCGACTACGAAGTGGCCGTATACTGTCATGTGCGTTTACGAAATAGATAGTTGTCTGGTTACGAATTACCGCGGTTACGAACCTACTGTCAGTTTACAAAACATTGGTTACGGAATGTCTTTCACGAGCTGTTGGGTTGCGAACGAACGTGACACCGCTCAAAAGAGTATGTTTACCATTGAAACACATCATTCAGGTGACACAAGTACTGAAAATCATAGTCGGTTGAATTCAGAACATGGCCATTATTATTCGCTTAATCCGTCATTAAATCAGTGTTGGTGGAAACAAGCTGGAGCGTTGCTGGAATAACCGCCTGCAACCAATTTCACTATCCTCTTATTCTCAAAAGTGTGTTCACTTTTGATCCGCATCATTGTGAATTTCCTTCACTCGCTATATGGTTTTATCCCCGGAACAGAATATGCTCGCCGGGCCTTTCCCGGCTGTAAGCAGAGAGGAAACCCGATATCGCCGTTTGTATCGTTTGAAGTCGTGGTCCCAGCCATAGCGACCATTGCATTATTAAAAAAAATATTTTAATTTCGTTTCCCGCCGACGACGCTGCTTTGATGAGTTTTTTGTCATGCAAAACAAAATGGCGAGTGAAATTTAATTTTTAAAAATCCCAGGTGAGAACGCGCCGCCGCCCGGGGCCATTAAAAGAGCTGCCGGGTGAAGGCGGCGCCTCTTGGTAGAGCGTCGCGGCGCCTCTAGGTGCGTGTGGGCAGAGCCAGTAGACCGGGGAAGCCCGGCGGCGCGCAGTGTCGGTCGACCACCACAACTACTGCCAAGACCCCTCCCCCGTCGGCAGTCGTCGGGGAGTCTCTCCTTTCAACCCTCTTCACACCCCAAGGGATAGAAGAGGGAAGAGAACAGTGGACGTCATGCTACGGTGGATAGAAGAGTAGGGTAGGGAGAGGGATAGAGAGAGTACATGTGAGATAGAGAGAGAGTGAAAGGGTAGTTTGTATGGGAGTGGGATGGAGAGTCACCGTGAAAGGGAATGTATAAGCGGCGAAGGGTAATGAGAGAGCTGAGTGTGTATGTGTGAAAAAGAGAGAGGGAATGTGAAAAGAATATTACAAAGGGGTTTTTAGAGGGTGCAGGGTATTAGACCCCTTTCTCACCATTGGACGGATTTGGTCTTTTTAGGGTGGCTAGCATGGAGTATGGGTCAGTGTTTTCGGTTCACGGGGAAGGGATTCTCGCTCTTTCGCGGGGAGATTCACGATGTCTCGTTCCCGACTCCCGAGGAAAGTCTTTCAGGAAATCGGTGGTATTGCTCTTTAGTCCCAGTGATGATAATAATGATAACGTTTTTGGCATATTTAAGTAAACTTAAAGAGCAAAAAACACCAAGCATGATACTGTTTAATAGAGCCGAAGTGACTTCGTTTTAGCTTCATGGACAACAGGTGCACTAATCATGAAATTCCGATCGAATTCCATTATAAATAAAATACTCTTCACTCATCATACTTCATTTAGTGTTTCCGCCCTCTGCAACTAATCCCAAGCTCCGGGCACGTGAACAGGTGGCAACGCTCTATTAATTCTTTGTCTGTTAACAGCAACTGTCCTATTATTTTTTACTGATGATTTATGAATAGGTATAGAATGTAAAAGATGATTTAGGGAATTCTCGAGGAATAATATTTCCTGGTTACTATTCCCGAAGGTTCCAGCACTCCGGGAATTTGGAAACTTTAGTCTGGGTGGCGTGATGGGGGAGGCTTTGTGCTCTCCTACACATCAGCGACGATTTAAGGCCGACTCGCATCAGAAACTATTGCAGCCAGTAGCAGCGGCGAGTCTTGGTCGTCCGCATGGTATTTCACCCTGGACACGAGGGAACCGCGGAATCGGGCCTTAGTCCTCATACTATGTTCATTTCATCGAGATGGGAAGGGAGTCGCCCGCCCGCTTGGAGTATTTGCGCATGCCCGAGCATTGTTATGCGGAGAAAATTCGTCTGTCTGTTCGTCGAGCCAGGCGGTCTGCTGCGTGACCCAAACCATAAGAGAGGGTTTTTCGGTTTGATCTTCGCGAAGGGCCAGATTCGGTTTAATTGTCACAAAGGGTGGTGGTGAAAATTACTGCGCAGATCGAAAAGGAAAATGTTGAAAGAGTGTTTTGATAAATGGGGTCCACTGAATCACAATTAAAGCTCGCCGTTCGTATTTTCACGTGAAACGAGTGTAAAAAAATTAAGGCTTCAAAATGAGTATTAATATGTATGATGAAAGCTCCCGGGTGCGACTTTTTTTGTAAATTGGTGTCGTAGGTATTTGCTCGTAAATACCTCCCGCGTTAATGCCTCTTCATAAACAGAAAAAATTACTTTTTAAAAGGTTGCATTGCCGTTATTCATGGCGATTTCAAAAGAAGGATGTGGACTTCGTATTTTTATGTTGACATAATTTTGAATTAAGGTTTGGTTTGACCGAATGTGGAAGAGGATGTAATTTGTAGTTACCATTAAGTTGGTGCAGAACAATTATGGTATTTTTAAGCGCTAATGTGAGTGATTCTTTTTTGCTGCCAAATCATTCCTAATTTTATTTGAAAAATATTCCAATATCCTCTGTTGACCTCGTTATTTAACAACTGTCTTTTTTTAAAACGCCGTTGGAATTGTATGTATAAATAAACAACCTTTTTTCCTTACCTCGCCTGGAATGCAAATTTTTAAATTAATTTTCTCATATTAACGAATTTACGTACATTATTTCATTCTGTAGTCATAAACAAAAATTGCTTCAATGTCTATATTACGTTTGGTATCGATTATCTTGAATTATATAAATAGGGGTTCCAGTATTTTTTTCATATTGATGTCTAACTTGAGAATGCCTTTCGTTTTCATTTTAGTCCCTGAACTAATGTAACGTTCCATTATTCAAATAATGTTATATTGGCTTGCGCATTATATCTATTTCTAAAAGTAAATATCAAGTCCGTAATTTGGGTTCTATGTTTTATCAGTATGTTCCAAACGGAAGAACTCATTCTCGGGGTTTCAGAACTGTCCGTTGTAATTTAAGTTTTAGACCTGCGCCATTACATTGTATTTTGTTTATTGGCACAAATTTCATTGCATCGTGCATACGTTGCCGTTTAAGATGCATGCGATGCATAAGTAATGTATAAAGTGCTCGTTCTCTTCGTCGATACCCTTTTAGAAATCGTTTCCGAAGGTATTTAATTTCAATTTATCCTAATGGTTCCTTAATAATTCATCTTCACCTATATAAAATGATTTCCTAAGTATACTCGTGAGACCATTCCCTCTAATGCACAACCACATTAGCTTCCATTTGGCCTATCAAATCATCGCTTTAATATATTAGCCGAAGATATACTGAAATTCAGTGATGACAGTTTTGCTGATTTTTAGTTGCAGGTATAGTATCACTGGTCTTTGTATGCGTTTGTAGTGGAAACACTTTTAACAAATTCTTCATGCTATACAGTTGAATTCGACAGACTCCTCGTAGGAGTATTTGCACTCTAAAACCGGTCAAAAGTCAAAATCGCCAAATTAAGTTAAAATAATTTCAAACGTATCTATCTTCAAGGTCAATAACCAGTCCGTCTACTGGCAGCCAAAACCTTCCCCTCCGCTCACGCCTATTGTTGCACAGTCAGTCGGAACCCAGACAGTCGGAAACGCATGTACTTGTTCGTGCGCTCTCGTGTGTGAAATTTGTTTCTCTCGATATTGTGGTTAAGTTCAGATAAAAAGTATGCATAAAATATGGAAGTGCATGGTATTTACTTCAACTTACCACATACTTTTATTGTTTCATTGTTTAATTTGTAGGTTTATAGACGTTATTTATACGGGTATTTTTTTACCTCAAAATTATGAGATATCAATGTTTTTATTTATGTGTCGGGTCTTGACGAGCTAAATTTGGTTTACAGACATGAGATTAAGACTAATGGAAATTGTTTAACACAGTAACATTTTCCGCCCTCATCCGCCAATTTGTTTTTTATTCATTCAAACTTAACACAACGCAAACATTTTCTCAGATGCATTTTGCAGTTACCATGAAAACGTCATAAAAAGAAGAATTTAGCAAGAGATATGAGTTAAAACTCATATACTTCGCAAAGAAGATTAGTATATTTCATTTCCTGGCCAAATATTTACTTATTGATTGCAAATTTCAAGATGGTAACCGAAATTGAGAAAAAAATTATTTTGAAAAAGTATTTTTTTAAATATCTTTTTTTATAAAAGATATGAAAATATTACTTGAGTTATGAATTATAGACAAGTTTGTTAATTTTTTGATACTGCTATAATTATTTTCATATCTCATTATTTAGTAAAGATTTTCAAAGCGTTACATGGGCTTGCTCATTAATGACTCTCGCCAATGATAAGCGCTGGCATTTATTTATCGGAGAAAATAATCTTTCTCACCAACTTAAACTTAAATATCCCTTAATAATTGTATTTAAAAGGTTTATCTTTCGAAAAAATATGGATGCAAGTCTTTTTGCTGGCATAAGCGAGTTAACAATTAAGTGGCAACATAGTTGCTAAATTGAGTTGAACTCCACGAAGCCATTGATTGTTGACCGTGCGTATTATGGTTCATTGCTTAGGAAGCCTTTTAAACTCATAAATAGATCATGATTTTATCAAACAGCTACATTATTAATGTTATACCTGTTCAGCAGTCGATGCCATCTGGATTTTAATAAGTCGAGAGTGCTCATAGCATTGTAATGCTTTCTGGTGAGAGCATCATCATGCCGTACAAGTTTACTTGTGCATAAATTTAATTTTAATTTTGAGACCTGATGATGACGCCTTAAGCGTCGAAACACGTGTTGTGTAATATTTTACATTAAAATTTAAGTGGACAGTACAACTTCTGAAGATTTATTTAAGTACTAAAATGCTGTTCAACCATGTAACGCCAGAGACTGTCGAATTTATTTACTTGTGCAGAATATGTCGATACCCCATCCAAAAATTTCAATAAATTGGTTTAAGCGGAGGAAGTTAGTGTCGAAGCAGTGAAGTTTGGACTCTTCTTCATTGAAGAATACGCTTCTTCGAATCGGTATTGCATTTATACATAGCGTATAAACTACTGCTAAAAAGGTGGCATGCGCGAACTTCCGGAGACAAAAAAATTGTTAAAGAAACGAAAGAAAAAATTAAAAAAGAATTCAAAGAAGAAAAGGGTCTCCTCGTAGAATTTCCCAAGCAGGGATTTGGGAATACAAATGCCGGCAACATATCCAGAAGATTTTTTGCCGACCCAGAATGCTCTTCTCGAATCACTGGCGTCAATGTGGATTTCATTAAAATATTCAAAGTGATTCTGGAAGTGATTTTGAGTGGCAACAGCATTGATACTGAGAAATGTGATGCCTTTGCCCGCGCAACTGCAAAAATGTACACATATTTGTATGGCTCGCATCATATGTCACCAACTATTCGCAAAGTTTTAATGCATGGTACCGAAGTCATATCTATAGCAATTCTACCTATAGGCCAGTTGTCGGGAGGAGGAAGCCGAGGTCCGCAACAAACACATACGGCAATACAGACTAAATTTTGCTCGTAAATTTTCACCAAAGGATTGTAACAGAGATGTAATACACAGACTGTTACTAAGTTCAGACCCATATTTAAGCTGTAGCAGACCGAGGCATCATTAGAAAAGTGTCCCAGTTTTGCATGAGGCAATTAGTATAATGGTCGCAAGCACACCGTCTTTACCTTTAGATGAAAATGATTGCGACGAAACTATAGAGGAAGGCGAGGATGACGACGAAGAAGACTATGACCAACAGTTGGACACTGAATAAAGATATATTGACCTTCATATTTTCCCCAACTGATCTTCATATTTTCTGTATCCAGTTTCCATATGTATTTCATACAATACAATTCTGGCGTAACATGTTACTTTTTTATGCGAGTATTGTTACTCATGTTACTGTTTTTCTTAATGTCATCTCATATAAGTGTATTAATTTACCTATGTATATGTGTATGTATATGTATGAATAAGTGTATAAACGTAATATATTGCCACGGAATTTCCCACATTCTATATGATATGTATGATATGATACGATGATATGTGTTTTCATGTATTTCTCATACTTGATTTTTTTCTATTTTATTTTTGCTTTAAGTTTTTTCCCGTACGCGTATTTATCAAAATTAATAAGCTATTTCTTGTTTGGTATTTTTGTTTTCCTGTTATTCTCTCCGTATGTTCTCGCTGCGAAAAATCGCAAATATACGACCATTGTTGTTCTAATCGTTGGTGACTTCATGGTATAGGCTAATGAAAATGTTTATGTTATGTGTAATACCCGGCAGTTAACGTTTCTAGAGGAATGAGAGAAATCCGTCGTTACAGTAAACTACCTCATGTCCGACTCGATTTTTCTTCTTAAACTTTTTCTTCGCTCTTCTCTCTCTTCCAAGTCACATGGAGTATCTTCTATCAGTTTTGGAAAAATACGTTGTTGCATTCGTATCTTATGCAACCCTTAGCTCACAGCTTGTTCTGCGTGCAACGTGTCATCATAAATATTATTTAGTTGAATTTTAAATCCATGGATATTCTGTTATGTTTTAAAGTGTTCTGATACATGTAGGTGAGATCCTATCCTCGCAAAGTTATGCTACGCAATATGATTTTTAAACGAGGCTCTAAAGGAAATTTCTTGTGCTAAAAAAGAATTAATTTTGGGCTCCTCGATATTGTTTTTCATTCAGAGTATTATTCACTATTTTTGGCTTCATATTGTGGAAATTTTAAATGGTTTTTATTTTAACTAGAGCACATTTACATAATCGTGTGTACAATATGGCTCACCCAGAAACGATTTTATAACGCCTGACGATGCCATATTTTGGTGATTCGCGTTGGCATTACTATTGTGTTGAAAAAAAACAAACACTTAATGTAAATGAATATGAAAAAGTGTTTGCTTATAGCCATGAATGTATTTATGTGCATATGTACGCCCATATATGAGTGTTTTAATGTGGGTACAACTGAAAATTTTCAATATTAGGTGACAACTATTTCATTAAATGAAAGGCCTTTTCCTTTATCACAATAACTTTTTCTAAACAGTAATATAAAAGTGAGGATTGAAAAAGCGTTCACTACAACTGGAAAAACGATGCGTAGTAACGTCGAGTCATTTTGGGTCCTGAGCAAAAAGTTGGCTCAGTACTCATAAAGTGAAAACGATTCAATGTTTTTTCCCCAGTTTGCGTTGGGAATGTTTTGGAACGTTCCGGAATAAACGTTTTCATTTCGGCGGTTCATGAATAATTCAGTTTAAAAAAATGGCTCGAGAACTAACAAGATATCACCTGCCCACCTTAGGAATAATGTACACTTCAACCATTAAAGTAACCTTTTTGTCTATCTTCGCCCGAAAAAAAATTCGAATTCAGCCAATTAATGAACTGCTTCTCGAAATGCGTTTCGTAAATTTTCCCAGCAAACCTCGAGGTCGCGCACCCCATGCGAGCATGCGACCGATGGAAATTGGAAAAAAAATCGCTCTGCTGCTCTTGATTCAGTGCCGTGGATAATCTTACTGCATGAAACACGCCCATTCGACACGAAGTTCGTGGCGAAACTGTACATGTATTTCCACCGTTTATGCCTATGCAGAATGTTGATGGGTTATTTCCTCGCGCCTCGTAAAAGGGGATAACATTTTGGACGAGAAAAAAGGGATGATAAATAATAATAATGAGATGATTTGTGGAGAGTTGTCTACACATACACACGCACACGTGTTTGTATTGTATGGTATACTTCAAGGACGGTAGATGGGGCGCAGAAAATTATGATATCCCGCGCGCAGTTCGTTCGAAGGAAAACAAATTTGTCACGATAGTGCCCTCCTCCCCTCCCGGCATAAGGTTTGTCCGTATGCATGTGTGCACTGTGGTGTGGGACATTAATCTCTTTGGAAGCTCAGGTTATCCTCGTGTAATGCAAAGAATATCCCACCCCTTCCCCATTCTGCTTGTCGCGCATGCATATTCAGACGTCAAAGAGAAACTGTAAACGGAATATTATGCGAGCGGGGATTTACGGTCGGGGAACGCGATGGTGGGTTAAAAAACATTTGCATCACACCGTCACACGATTGCAGCAGCAGGAACGTCACATCTTTTCTCTTTTCATTTCCGTGGCTCGCTTTTGCTCTATTAAATAAACCCGCCCTGAAAATTTTTACGTCGGCATGAAAAGCTATGGAGTAAACTATATTCACTGTCGTTATTTTCTTCACAAGTATTGATTTTTCGAACTTGCACAGCCTGGCGTGCCGTTTAAGCTTCCCATTTCTTTTGTACTCCCCTTTCCTTGTTTTGCCTTTACGACCTCCTGTTATTATATCCAATTGTCGAGGACATCCACGCAGAGAATGTCACACTTCATGACAGGAAGGTTGAAATGACATTTCTCTGACCACCCGTGCACGTTGAAATGGAAGGTTTTGCGGGGATATTCATCCACAAATGTGCGACATTCACAGTGGAAAAATCATTAGCCAGGAATGGTATTCAAACCCAGTTCCTTTGTATTAGTGCCGAATTAGATTATTCGGGTTTGAATCCCAGTGCAGGCGAATGATATTTTTTTCGTAGTGTGTTCCGCAAATCCTTATTTCCCGCTTCATTGACTGCTCTCCTATTTATTTTATTCTCCTAATCGCATGCCAAGTGTGTGCGGCTGCGGGAGAGTCAGAGGAGACCTTTACAGCGTCCCAGGAAATGAACTCGATTCCTAAGATGAATTATATCTTAACTGTTCTTAAGTTTTGACAGTTAAGGCCCTGTTTTCCTGGCGCCCGTACCTTCAGTGGCCCTCAAAATCTGCCAGTTTTCGTTGGTGGGCGTCTACATTGGAAACTCCAGTGGCCACTGTGACAACTATTGAGAGTATTGAAAATTGAAATAAACTATCGAGTACTTTTCTATAGTTATCTATTTTTGCAATAAGCAAGCATTATTCACCTTCTAAAATATGCACCCTCATGTATATAATCTTTTATAGCTTTTGTTATATGTTCTTCTGTTTTTCTAACATGTTTTTTAATATCTTATATGCTAAGGTGATGAAAGTTTCTTGGATAGTGAAAGTAATATTAATTATCAAAATGGAAATACACATCGTGTAGCACATAAAACAATTTAGGTACCTGTATCGCATCTTGGAGGGTAATGGTTATTTCAGCATAGATATATTAAGAGGAGAGATATTTTTCGCGATGAAGGCATTTACTATTAGGTAGGGTTATATAGTGCTGAAACCTAGACCCTGAAGAGGGAGGATTATAGTACATTGCAGTCGTTTGAGATGTGGGTGTGGAGGATAGAGAAGGTGCGATTGACAGAATGGAGAACAAACGGCGTAGTTCTTGGAATGGTGAGTGAAAAGGGGAGGCTGGGGGAGAATATTAGGTAAAGGAAGTGTAGATTGATGGAGCTGGTAATAAGAGGCGAGGGAATGATAAAGCGTGAGGAAGAGTTGGGAATGTTAGACAAGCGGGAGGAGGTAGAGAGCTATATAAATGGGCTGAAAAGGGATAGCGCGTATAGTGTCGGAGAAAGAAATCGTGTCAGGAGGGAAAAGATCCTAAGGCTAGTCATAGATAAGTAAATGCAGTCTAATCTCTTACGAAATCTACCTCATTCGTCAGAATACTCCAATAATCATGAGTATGTGTGCGCAAGGACATAGGTGTCGAAGCATCCCATAACCCAATTCCTACCGTCATCGTTATCCTTGTTTGTCCTTTCGTCGAATCGTTCCTCTCTTAGCCTAACTTATCCCCAAGGGAATCGGAGCGGAATGTGTCGGTGAGGGAGAAATGTGTGTAAATTCAGGCGAGGGGGAACCGATGAGGAAAGGGAGGACGCGTGGGATAATAAGGGCCGAGTCAAGGGCAGGCTTCGGTGAGAGGACACAGGCGAGAGAAGGGGCGTGTTTGTACGGGACGGTGGGATTTGAAGGGTTGAAGACTGTGTGGGCAAGTGGAGGGTGTTCAGAAGGATAGATGAAAGGCGAAAGTCAAGGGAAAAGGGCGGGGAATGGTCGTGGTTTACTTTGTATTTGCACACGTGCGGGTATAGGCGATGCCCAAATGGCCAAAGCTAATGAAAGATGTGGGAGTACCTAAGCGTTGACTGTACCGTTCCCTCTGAATCCTTCTTCTTTGGAGATCTTTGGTCGACCCAGAGAACTAAGTTTCAAGGTTTGCGAATGTATAGAAAGGAGGGATCGGTCGATGTGAGTGCTAGGTTCCCCGGTACTCCTCGTCCTTGAATCTTATCGGCCGCTAAAATTCTGTGATCCGACTAGCGAAGTTAGGTGCAAAGTTCAAATAAAATTTTGTTCAGATTATTATCTTTGATGTTTGGCAAATTCATGAAAAATAAATATTTATTGGAGAAGAATTGAGCGATATATTTTGAGATGGCAAACGCTTATTAATAAGTCTTCGAACGGCCTACACTTCGGGAGCGGAGAATCATCAGAAAAGTCCCTATTTATGTTAGTTGATGATTTTGAATATTATTATACTTATGATCATGAGAAATTACTTGCCGATTCATTATCTGATATATTATTAAAATGTAAATGTGTCATTGTAGATAGACACGTTTTGGTTCTGCGGCCACTGAATAGCGTTTCCTCCTAAGTGATAGTAGTTTTAGCGCGAAATAATGTTTACTTGTCTGTTTCTCCCTTGTCGCCAGTCGCCTTATTCTAATGCATACATTATTTTTTTATTCTAATATCTTTTTCAATTTGGATATAATTATATTCTATTACTTTTTTCTCTGTACTTCTCTTAAATCTTACTAGCTTCGACCCTTATCTAAAATATTTCGCTCCTTTCCAAAAATTAAAAGGTAAATTCTCTTCGGTAAACTGCTTCTTTTTACACAAATATTATATTTTAGAATTAAAAGAGTTTTTAAACTGAAAGAATTAGAAACAATAACCCATTGATATAGATGCATGTGGACCTTTTATTATTCTCTCTTTATGTCTCTATCAATTTTACTGTAGTTGCAATATCCAGGCAGGTGTAAAATTCTAAGTCGGAATTAAAGTTCAGGAACGGCAACACATTGTCACGTACCCTGAAGACATTTAAAATCTTATAGAAGCGTATTTAGGACACCCGTGAATGTCGAGTTTAGAATTTTTCACTCCGATTTACAATCTTGGAAATTGCGTGGTATTCCTTTGTTTCCAAAAGAAAGGAATCTTATATGTTGATAAAATTAAAGAAATCTAAGCTGACAGCGAGAATAGAACTCCTGTTAACTAGTTTTCGTTCTTCGTAGATATCTTACTCGTGGAACTGTGTTCAATTTAAAGCAAGAAACGGAAATACGTTGTGCCGATAAAATTGTTCTGCATGCATTAATTACTGACCCTTTTCTTATCAAGTAATTTGGAAAGTGAGATTTTGTAAGTAACTAGCTGTGCCCGACATGCGTTGAAATGCCTCTTTTCCTTCTAAGTAGGCACAGAGCAGACATGAACATAATAAATGAAGGACAATTATTTTTTGTGTATTTGCAAAATAAAATACTATATCTTGCAGTCCCCATTGATTTCCATACTTTGCATGGCTTGGCCCACAAATCTTTTTTGGGTTCAAAATCGGTCCCTAAACGAATTTAAAACCTAGTCCAATGAATTTCTCGAACCTACACAGGAATTCGTAACGCACAAATGATGGCATGAGTTTCTATTCCATGCCTATGCGGTGGTTTCCAAGTAAGTTAAATATTCTATTGTTGAAGTAGTGCAAACATTTAAGGCTTTCGTGCTTAAAAATCCAATTCTAGGAAAAAACGAAGCGTAACGAAAACTCGAATGCAAGAATTAAAAACCTTGTTCTTTAAGTTATCAAATGATAAACATTTAAAATACATATCATGAGTATAAGCAATTAAAAAAAGCAAACAAAGAGACCGCTGGCCTAAATCATATTCTACTTACAAATAAATTACGTAATTTTTAACACAAATTCTGTCTCACGAGTACGATTCTGATGCACGTGATTGAGCTACTCGTAAACGATCTCCTTCGTTGTTTGCTTGTCGTTCTTCGCTTCTTTGAGAAGCTCGCGTGCCAATACTCATTTGTTGAAACGACTCACGCTACACCTATTGTACGATGAATTTAATAATTCAGAAACAATTTTAGGCGCGCGCTCAATAACTCACCAAAGTTTCCCCGGCATGCGTTGCAATGCCTCTTTTTCTTTCTATGCAGGCACACATATACAAAGCAGACACATTTACATGTACAAAATAAATGAAAGACAATGATTTTTGTGTATTTAATTAATGTTATTCAAGTGCTTTGGGATATAAAATATGTATTTTTGGTCTTACCGCCCTCTACAAAAACATATAAATTTTTCGGCTGTCCCACTCATGAGCATGCAACATATAATTGGTCATGTGAAAAGCATGGATTTTCCTGATTTAATCCACAAACTTGAAGCGATTCTGATTATTGATGGTTATTGGGAGGCAAGGGAACTGTAGTCGTTTGACTACAACTAGAATTAAATACTGCATTCGTTTAAGTGTTCTATGATAAACATTTACATCCAATACCTTGAGTGCAAGTTATTTAAAAAAGCACCTGCACCGAATTCACTGCTTTTCTTATGGGAGTAAATATTAACAATATTGGGGTAAAACAACCCCAAAAGTTGCCATTCTTATAATTCAGAAACCTTTATGGGCACGCACTAAACAACAACTCACCAAAGTTTCATTGCAATCGAATGAATGGAATTGGAACGCATAGAACCCGAACAGACAAACATACAAACATTTTTTATAAAAAAAGATCTTTCTGCTTAATGTTCAGTGTGAAATTTATTTTTTTGCTTATTTTATGAGAAATATTAGGATGCTGTTCCATGCATCATTTATTAGATTCATGATTTGTACTCCCTGAAGTTCGAAGGAAACAAAAATATGAAAAAAAACAAGTTGACAGTTGACATTCATTAGGAAACGTTTAGATTTTCAGAATAAACTTGTTCTTGTGTAACTTTGTGGTATATCATTGTAATTTTTAAATAATTAAACGTTCACAAAAACCACTTCTTTTTAAAATAACATACACGACCCGGGTTTCGATGAGTAATCATCACCATCAGGCATTTGTATTAATGTTTGGTTTGTGTGTCTATGGTAGTCGTCGTTATGTGTCGTCTGAGGGGTAAATGAGGAGAGGGTAAGGAAGGGGGTAAATGAGGAGAAGGGGGGGGGAAGGGGGTAAATGAGGAGATGAGATGAGGTTGTCCGAAACGAAGGCCAGGATAGGGGAGGATGGGTACAGGTTAATGAGGGTGATGTCTGGGTCATTCATAATTTTCAAAATCTCTAACTGGTCTCGTGAGTCCAGTTCGCGTTGGTTATTGGAAACTTAGCATTTAGATTTTTGCCTAATATTTTACTGGATTAAGGGTAGTCCTAGGTTTAAATAACCCATATAAGATGAATGATATTTGAAGAAAATATGAATATTTGCTGATTAATTTTATATTTAATGACCCTTGACCGTTTAACAAAAATTAACATTCATTACGGTTCTTATTTGCATTCGCTGATATCATCAAAGAATGAGGAAATTTACCTTTCATCTATTGAAATTGCTGTTTCTCAAAACGTAACTCCTTTATAACCCAAAGCCTCTTAGCTAAATTAGTTATGATTAAAATGTCTTTATACTCTTTTTTAACAGTTAAAGTGACTCTATCAAGATGGGAAATCATCTTTATTTTTTTACTCCTCCTTACTTGTTATCTTCACTTCCTTCTCACTTCAGTCAATTTCCCAACATTTCTGAAAGCCTATGGTTACTTATGAGAACAAAATGGTTTTATAAAGCTGAGAGTATTCGTTTCAGTTTAATCCGATGATGTAATCTCTATGACTTTTACCAATGATTTAATGTTTGTGATTGCAACTTTTTCCTTTCTTCTTTTGAGTAAATAATAAAAAAATACTTTTCAAAGAAACACCAGAACCCAATTCAAACTTGAATTATAAAATCAAATTGACTAATATTTGTGTGATATACTCTTCATGTTTGAATTACTCGATTAAGCTTCGATTTGCTTTCAGCAACTTTTGAAAAACGTGTATGAGACAGGCAAGAACTGTTCACTTATTATGCTATAAATGTTCAGTAAATATATCATTGGCAAGATGAGTCTGGGCCAGAAAATGTTCTCCACTTGATGACTTTCCAAAAAGCATGTTTTTATTCTTCATAAAAGGCATATCCCTCTAAGTCCATGTCTGAAGTCATTAAATTGCGAGTTTCCTTTAAGAAGTTAGTAGATTTATTTAGGAAAAAATATCGGTGATTAGGCTGGGTGCCAAGCAAGGAAAACACTACTCCCGGTCTCTTTTTGCGCACGAAATCACATTTAGCATTTCTTTTTCAAGAGATAAAAAGCAAGGGAGAATTCCTCAGCGTATTCTTAAATTTTGATTTCCTCGGATAACTATAAATTTCTCAACACCCCTGTGACGCAGCCGAAAATGGCATGGCATTATATTTTTTTCTGACTACAGGAAATTCATGGGTTTATTCATGAGCTTAAAAAATTAATGCTTTCAGGAGACGTTCCATATTTCTGAAGCAGTTTTAATTTAGAATATATGTTTGTTTCTTGCTCAGTATTTAAAAAAATATATCTCCTAAACGTAATGATTACATGCAGAAAGTAATAAGTCCAGACGTGTTCACATTCTACATTAAAAATTTATTCTGAATGATGTGTTGTATTTGTTTGAATATCAAATTAATTTGAAAGAAACATAACAAGTTGGAAGATATGTTGATATTTCTTCCAAGTTTTCCAATTACATTTTAATGCTTGAAATTATGAAATTGTTTTTTCCTTAAGCAAATAGTGATTGAATTTTTTGTTTTCCTTCGGGGGTCCAATAATTAATTTGCGCCGGTCATGGATAGAAACCGGGAACCTTCTCACATAAATCATCATTGTCAATAGCTATCAATTCGGATATAAATTTGCTGTAGCTCTCCGCTCCATTCTATTTTCAACTATCGGCTTCATTCCCTCATGACGCATTACTTCATCTTCTCATATAATTTACGTGATATACTCAATCCTTGGTCATCCCTGGCAATCCTTCTTATTAATATGACATTTTGTTGTTTCATTTTATGTTAGTTTAATATCCCTTGCTGTTATCGTTTTAACATACTTGTAGTTATTTGCTCTCCATGATAATTATTACCGTTTAGTCCTCTTTCTTCGAAAGGCTGTGTTAAGAATGTGCCCAATAAGTGTGTCTCTTCTACTACGAAATTTGAATTGTTCATTTTTTCTACGCAGCGCTCCGTATGTCTCCTTCATTGGTTATTTTCTCCGTCCATTTTATCTTAATCGATCTTTAACAACATCATATTTAGAATTGATTCCAAACTTCTGTATTTTATTGCTGTTATCTTCGGACTGACATTGTTCTTTATTTCCGTGAATTGGTTTTTCACCATAAATATACTCATTCGATGAAACTTCACACGTGGTGAAAATATATATCTACATCTACAAAATACCCTTCAAGCCACCTCAAGAGAGTATGGCAGGGGGTGAGTAGTCACCAACATGCATTACACTATACCCTAACGTTAGTTTATCTACGACTAATGATGCACTAGCATACATCGCTAATGACTGTCACGAGGCGAAGCCTCACATCTATACGTTTCGGCTATTCCCTTACGAGAGATGATCGGACTGGCTATGTAGAAAATCATAATTAGTGCCAGCCTCTTCGGTGCGCACCTAGCGTGAAGCACTTACAAGTGAGATATAAGGCGTCACCAGCGTGAGAAGCTAAAACTAAACTATGTGTATATAGACACACTATCTTCTGAGAAAACGCACTCGGCGAATTTAAATACAATAATCCGACGTAGGAAAGAACACCGACGTAGTGAACACCGACGTAGGGAAGAGGAAGTACAAGGAATTGAATAATAAACTCAGGCGAGTGACCAATCGGGCAAAAGAAAACTGGTGGAAGGGACAATGTGAGCAAATGGAAAAGATGCAGGAGGAGGGGGAAGTGGGCGCTTTGTACGCCAAGGTGAAAATGTTATCGGGTGGTAAGAGAGGTCAAGCGATACCAAAGGTTAAGGACAAAACAGGAAAGATATTAATCGAACAGGAAGATATCCAAGAAAGGTGGAGAGAATACGTAGAGGAGCTATATGATAGCGAGAATAGACCCCTTAGCCTAGATCTAGAGGACGAAGGAACAATAGATAAAGATAACCTCGGACCAGAGTTACTTGAGAGTGAAATAGAGAGGGCACTAAGAGAGATGAAGGGTAGAAAAGCCGTGGGAACCGATAACCTACCTTCGGAGCTACTGAAGAATCTAGGTAGTAGGGGGAGAAAATCGTTTTTCGAACTTATTCGCAGGATCTACGAGGAAGGAGTATGGCCAGAGGATTTCGTGAAAACAGTATTAATACCTATCCCGAAGAAGAAGAAAGCGTCAGAATGCGAGGAGTATAGAACAATCAGTTTAATTTCAAACGCAGCAAAAGTGTTGCTTAGAATACTAAATAGAAGGTTGGAGAGCAGAGCAAAGTGCTATTTAGGCGATGACCAATTTGGGTTTAGGAAAGGGAGGGGAACCAGAGATGCGATTGCGGTAATGAGGACACTTATAGATAGAAACATAGAGCATAATCAGGATGTTTTCGCTTGTTTTGTAGATTTCGAAAAGGCGTTTGACAGAGTAAACTGGGAGAAACTAATGCAGATATTGGGGAAAATAGGAATAGATTGGCGTGATAGGAGACTCATCCGAAACTTATATACGGGGCAGAGGGCTCATGTAAGGGTAGCGGACGGTGAATCAGGGTGGGCAGTTATAGGTCGCGGGGTGCGGCAAGGGTGCCCGTTGTCGCCTTTACTTTTTAACATCTATGCTGAGGAAATGGTAAGAGAGGCATGGGATGAGCTAGACGTGGGAATGAAAGTAGGAGGCCAGTGGATAAAGTCGGTTAGATTCGCGGACGACCAGGCGTTGGTGAGTCGGTCATCGAAAGGACTGCAAACCTTAGTAGATGCACTGGAAAAGCAGTGTGAGAAATACGGAATGAAGATAAATAATAGGAAAACAAAAGTAATGAGATTTGGTAGGACAAAGAAAGCGAAGCTGGTGATAAGAGTAGGAAGTCACAAACTGGAGCAAGTAGAACAATTTAATTACTTGGGTAGTAAGCTAGAAGAAAGAGGACATAGTAGCAAAGACATTAGGAGGAGAATAGCGCTAGCGAAGGAAGCGTTCAATAATAGAAGGGAGCTGATGACGGGGACTTTAAGTAAGGATGTAAAAAAGAGGCTAGTAAAGAGCTTGATATGGAGTGTGGCGTTGTATGGGGCGGAAACGTGGACCTTGAGAAAGGAAGACGAAAATAGGCTGAAGGCTTTTGAGATGTGGGTGTGGAGGAGGATGGAGAAGGTGCGTTGGACGGAAAGGAAGAGAAATGAGGAAGTGCTTGACATGGTGGGCGAGGAGAGGAAACTTATAGATGAGATTAGGGGAAGGCAGGGTAGGTGGCTGGAAGGGGTAATGAGGGACGATGGTTTGCTGAAGGTCGTGATAGAGGGAAGGATGTTGGGTAAGCGGGGAAGGGGAAGGAAGAGAATCGGTTTTATGGACGGGATGAAGAAAGGTAGGACTTATGCTGAGATGAAGAAAGAAGTACAAGAGGTAGAAAGGGCACAGCACGTGTAAGAGTTCGTTGGATATTCTCTGACTTTCATCACAACCTACCTCTAACCGGTAGATTACTGTAATGAATGAAATGAATATAAACATAGTTTTAAAAGCACAGGCACACGAAAATAATTTGGATGACACTCACAAAAAATGTATGCCGTTTGGGCGGTCATGCCACCATCGTCAACAATAGACTAACTAATCTAGTGTGGGATCGTTTATATTATTGCGAGACTTTGTCTGCTGCTGTCATAGTGTATGCTTCTCTTTAGCGTAAAAGCGTGATGCAGTGGATAGTTTAAGTGCAGATAGACGAAGCTGTCACTTCTTTGAAATAGCTTCGCGCTTTTGCCTTCGTGTTAGAAAACTCAATCGTAACAGTCTTCACTCCCGAAATATCATTAAGGAGGCTATGGATGAGTCATTTCATTTAGAGACGCTATGCGCGCACCGAAGAGGCTGGCACTAATTATGATTTTCTACGTAGCCAGTCCGATGATCATTCGTAAGGGAATAGCCGAAACGTAAAGAGGGAGGGTAAGTTCAATCTCACGCACCCTTAAAGGAAAGCGTGATCCGGGCACGTGAGAGGAATGCAAGCGATGTCTCTCACTCCTCGCGCGGCACTTTGCTTAACCAAAATTTCTCCGGATACTCATTTGAGGCTCTTGCGCTAACCCGTCGGTCCTGTCAAATCAGCGGCAGCGTCACCCAAAATGCTAGCCTTCCAAGCAAGCCAGGATAGTCGGTGTTGCGTTCTAACTAATTGGACCGCACCGTCGCCAGCGGTGATGCGTCTGCGGTTTACTTTAGGCGTTCCTAAATCGGCTTTATAGAGGTTTCCCAGCAATGACATAGCCGCCTGGAAGTGCCTCGGTCATACTCTCCGGCTTTTGGACTCTCCAATCTGTAGATCCATTTGCATAATGCGAAGTCATAAGGGAGAAGTAGTCGGGTTCTCGAGTTTCCTTTAATGCAAGGGTTTAGAATATCATTCAAGTCAATCGCGTCCCGCGACGGGACACTGCTCGCGGTCCCCTCCCGGAAGCAGGAAAGGAGTTGTTGAAATTTTGAGAGACGTCATATATGCCTGGGGATTGCAAAACTAAAACGATGACTTCGTAAATGGATGTTGGATATGTTGTTTGCATTTAACGTATCAGTTAGAACCTTGCAATTCAGTCTCTTGGAACGGAAAGGGTCGTCTGACATTTCAAATTACGGTGCTGTTTTTATCATTCACGAGTTTTGGTTGATATTTGTTGCTGTCTCTCTAAGATTTTGCGGAAGATATAACGGGTGGAGAGGAACACGACGTCTCAATAGTTTAGTCATAACGAAAGGTGCTCCTGGATGTTTGCAGTTATGCGTTCCATATTTAGGACAGAATTATCTTCATCCTTTTTGGGTTGATGGTTGTGTAGTTAATTTGTCATTTGCTGCTAATAAGTCTCATCTAATCGTACGGTTGCGTAGGACTTGGTATTTTTTGATCGGAATATCAGATATTAATTTCATCAGCAATATATATTGATATGACTTAAGATCAATTTTGTCGATTTGAATCCGGAAATGAACTCGATGTTGGTGAAGAGTCGCTTTTCGGACCGCGAAGAGAGAGGTTCACCAGCGTTCGCAATTTGTGAGTCATTCATGATTCAGGCAGAATGATTTCGGAAGAATTTGTTTTCCCATCGTGTATTGGGGCTGAAACGAGATGATCCGTCCGATCCCTCTACGCTCGTAGAATTTGTGGTGCGTGTCTTGTTGCTACGGAGCAGCGCTATTTCAGGGTATGTTAACTTGCATTAACTTCTGCCCTGTGTCTATTTCTTTGCCCTGCGAGACAATAGTTAGCCCAAGCGCGATCCCACTGATCCGCACCGGCGAGTCGGATTGGGCACAGTGGGTCTTCGCACTTCGACTCCCTACCTTTATTTCTACGCAATTCCTACACAATAACTTTGGATTTAGTACACCAGCTTATCTTTTCCTTTTTATTTTTATTTTATCAGCTTCATCCTCTGGCCTTCTGTGTATATCCTCCTTTCTGCCTTTTTTCTTTGTGAGATCCCTTATAATATCAATGTCGCTATTTTTATTTATATAATTCTCTTTTAGTACCCTGATCATTTTTATTTATTTGTGGCTCTTCGTTTAACCTTGAATATAGATCTAAGGCATTTTCTCTCATTTGCTTCTAATTTCTCAAGTGAAGCTTTTCCTATTAGGCCAGTCCAGGCCGGTGCCGCGTTTAGTAATGATGGTCTAATATATGAACAGAATATTATCTAATTAATCTCCTTTGGAGTCGCGTTATGTTTTAAAATTGGTGCTAAGCCAGCCTTGGCTGCCATTCCTTTTGCGATAATTTTGTCGATATGCTTCCTCATGTTGAGGTTTTTGTCCAATCTAACCCCTAAATAGTCAACACTGTCAACCCACTCTATGGGTTGGATGTCAATTCTTAACGGGTCACATCTATGGGTCGTTGTGCCCGGTCTGTGAAATAAAATTGCCTGTGTCTTACTAGCATTGAAGGTTAATCTCCACTTCCTGTACCACTTTGTGGCTTAGTCCAAAGTGTCTTGCACATACTCCTGTGTTTTTGGGCCTTTTTTCTTGTTGCAATAATTGCAACGTCGTCCGCGTAATACCCCAAGCCAACCAACCAATTGTTGGGATCTTGAGGGAAGTCTGCCATGTATAAATAGAAGAGAAGTGGCCCCAGGACTGATCCTTGCGGTACTCCCCCTCTTGCTGTCTTCCATTCACTGATATCCCTTCTCCACCTGACGCAGAAGGATCTCTCTTCAAGATATGATTTGGTCCAGAGTAAGATCCATCGTGGGAAGTTCCACATCTCCATTTTCTTCAGTAGGCCTTCATGCCATACCTTGTCAAACGCCTTGGAGACATCTAGGATGACCCCTATTGTCATCCTTTTGTTGTTAAAATCTTCGGTGATGTAATTAAGTACATGATGCTTTAATTGGGTTGTCGACCTTCCCCTTCTTAAACCAAATTGTTCATCAGGTAGTATATTGTTCTTTTCAATGATATCTTTTATATACTTGGGTATTACTCTCTCTACTATCTTACCTATATTCGAAATTAGAGAAATCGGTCTAAAATCATCCGGGGTTAGAAATTTATTCCTCTTCTTTGGTATACAGGATATTATTGACTTTTTCCACATGGCAGGATAGCTCCCAGTTCTAGTTGATATGTTGATTATATTTACGAGGAAATCTTTAGCCCTCCGTGGGGGTTTTTTCAGAACTTAATTTGGGATCTCATCATCCCCAGGCGCTTTAATCTTTGGTAACTTGGATAGGGTGGTGAGAGGCAAGAGTCCGCATGGGGCAAGATTCCTTTGCCGAAATAGTTCTCTAAATACCGGGAAGATGTCACTTGTCAATCAGTTTCATTCACGTGACCGACTGTAGCACCGGTAGACTGTAGAGATCCGGGTATCACCAAATAATTGCCGGGAATTGAACTCGGACGCAGTGGATGAGAATGCGGTACTCAAGCCACCAGAGAATTCCGATCCTCGGACGATTGTTTGACACCTACTATTGGTCTACTTGCGGTACAATGTACAATGCGGTACCGCCGGTACATTACTGTGCGGAATTTTGGTCCTATAGTAAACATTTAAATTGGTTCGCTTAACTTCCACATAAACGTTACATCTTTAATCCTAGTTCAAGGTAGTTTGAGCGAAATATCACTTCAATCAAAATGTGATGGATTTGTCCTCATTATAAAGAAAAAATCTCATCTTTCCTTTGGTGACAAAATATCAGCCTTTTACCGTTAAACTTTTTGATATATTTGCCAAAAGAATACCAGCCATTTTCCATTTAGGAATTGGCGGAGGTATGCACTCCAAAGAGACTTTGTTTAAAAAATAAGGAATTTCTTTCGAATAGATCTTGTCAGAAATATAATTATATGTAGTTTTTATGGATTCTAAACTTTAAAAAATATATTAGTTGCTCATTGTAGTAATGTTTACTGAATCACGAAAGAATTTTCGGTTGTGAAGGTGTTTTCATAGTACGGCGTGAAATAAATGAGTCAAGTTAACACCAATATTAAAAATATCCACCGCTGTCGGAATTCGATCTTGCACGTAGGACCAAGCACTGTACTGTAGCCACCACTCAAAACCGATCCCCGTTAAAGAGGTCTGTCGTTAAACTACCGTATAGGCCTAACCGCTATATTTCACAATTAAGTAAATCGATTTGAGTTGCAAATTTTAAGTTCAATATGGGTAATCAGTACCCTGGACACAATAACTAACCGATCCAATTAATAAAAATACCTCATAGCCATTAGCGTTCGCAATGGGGTTTATTGTTCCGGAGTAGATACATTTTTTTAAATAAATATTTTACTTCTTTCTAACGCGCAGGCGCTGGAGCTCACCCTGCCCACTCACCCAATCCTGACCCAATGGGCCCTCACTCACACATAGCAATCGCCCATCGCTCCGGACACAATCCCTCACCCGAACCCCTAATACTCCCTCGTCCCTGCTCCTCTCCCGCTGAAGTCCTGCGGGAGATGTGCCGGGTGTGTCCGCGGGGAGGGAGCGGGGTCCGTCCCGGGAAAGTGGTGAAGTCGGCGGGGGTGGGTGGGCGGGGCTGAGTGGAGGATTGCTGTCTCTCTCTCTTTCCCTTTTGCGTCCCCTCGCATCGGAAAGCATTAATCTTTCATCTCTCTCCCCCCGTGGAAATCCTCCCACGACCCACACGTCCTCTTTGCTACCACCACCACTTCACCCTGTTCCATTCTCTTCTTCAACCTCCCCTTCCTAACACACACCCTGCTGCTTTTGTTTTCTCCCCCCCCCCTCCCACTACTTTCCTTCTATACACGGGACCCGTCATGCACCCTCCACTTAAGGCTCTTGCTCTCTCTCTCTCTGCCCTCTTCTTGCCCTTCTTTATCACATTTGAAACATTCGCATTCTCCGCCTCACACCCTCTCCCCGCGTAAGCGTCTCATATTGCGAGCTTCTCCCACCCACATGCCATATACCTACCTAGTGCTTGCCTCACGAGAACCACCCCCTCCGCCTCTTCAGGTCGACCTCCTCTTACTTATTATTCCCCCATATTTGTCCGCCATTATTGCCTTAAATATTACTCTCTCTCGATCTCGTATTCCGTTTCACTCTATTTTAAGTCGCCCAATGATTCTTCTTTTCGCTCATTTCATCAATGTGCAGGAGTAACTATAGTGAATATAACCCTGCTTACGAGAGCTGTTAAATGATGCGATGGGGCCGCTTGAGATAATTCGAATCACGTAACTGAGGAGTCATGCTATGCGTTAATGAACGGTTCGAACGATTTTGGTGTTTGAACCACTCGGTTGGATAACTTTAGCGTCCGATATGTTGTTTATCGCTTCACTAATCTGGATATTCGACTCAGGTGACAATATTCCGGTGAGAAAACCCCAATCGGGAGGGCTGCGTGAGATTTTTACGAGTGGTTCAAATGCACCAGAATCTGGAACCCTTCACACACACGGTTCAAATACACCACTTCAGGGGGTTGCGTTTCATTGAACATCGAGCTTTGGAGCCAGGTAAGGGATAACTGTGCCTTCGTGATTAGCGTTATGTTAAGTTAGTATGTTTGTGATTAGCGTTAAGTTAAGTTAGTAATTATTGTGGGGCCAGGGATCGCGGCTCGTATCGCGAAAACCGCCCTCTTCAACCCCTCCAATAAAGTCAAACTCCTCTTCCTCATCCTTACCTTCATTCTTCTCTGTTCGACCGTTAATACTTCTCTAAATATCGGTTTAAATTCTTCTCGAGCTTTCGACATGGCTAGGTTCTCCATCCCTGACGATGTTTCGATGGAAGACTTTTCCATCGTCTTCAGAGCTGTTGGGCCTTCCATATTAACGGCTCCCAACTTAAACGTATTCCATCTTAAAAACCTTCCATCGAAACAGAATAAATGGGAAAACTAACCCAGTCTGAAACCTGAGGAAAATGATATTCAATAATTCGCCAGGAAAGCATAAAATCTCACTCAAAATATTACTATCACGCTCGTATTTTTTCTCCTCATAACTAGTTTTTTATTTGCATTCTTGTATTGTTTGTCCGACATTTTCCCGCAGGTCAATGTGCAAAAGTAAATGAAATTTCAAGCATGAGCTGAAACCGGTGGCCGTACGTGATATTGTTGGACTTATAGTTATCAGGGCCGTGTGACGGTGAGACTATGTGATTCGCGTTATGTGCTTTTTCAAATGTTGACGAGGGCTGGTTAGGAAAACCCTGAATACGTGAAGGAAATTATAGAATCGACACGAAACTTATAATGTTGGTGTGGCGGATGAGTAGTTGCTTTCCATTCGGAGTATTCGGGTTTGCGTTACTTATCGCGTGCCTCTCCCACCCGTCACAATTACGTCTGTTCCACAAAAACCACCCTCTTCCTCTCCTTCAACGATGTTAACCTCCTCTTACTCTTGACATTTCCCTTTACCCGAACACAATTTTTACTTAGAATAACTCTGTCGCTCTCGTCTTTTATAAGTGGCTACCATTATGCTGTTTTGTTCCCTTTTTCGTCCATTTCATCGATGTACATGCATACCAATTATTAGATAGCTAAATTGACTCGCTTTTCTATATTTTTTTGTTTTTGCCGTATCCTTCCCTCCATTGCTGTGCATAGGTAATAGGAGGGAGTGCTTCCAAGTAAGAAAGGGCTATAATTGAGGCCAGGGAGTAAATTTCAACGAATGTAGAGTTGAAAAGGTGAGTATGGGTACCCAAGTGATTCGGCTTATGTGCGTTTTTTTGTTGTTCAGTTCCCACTGTTCTGACACAAAAAATAAATCATGAAGCGAATTAAAGGAGTGACGCGCAACTAACTGGAGTTATGATTGATGTGGTGACTAGGTAAGGTACTTCCATCCCAATCTGAGTGCAGGGGTTCACGTCTCGCATTGCGAGTCCCTCTCGCCATCCTTTACAGTGCTTGTCTCACAGAAACCATCCTTGTTCACGTCTTTCATCCCATCCGCCCAAAAGTCTACCTCCTTTCCTTCTTTTTCCCCTTTATTCGGATGTTATTATGGCTCAAAATATCTCTTTGTAATCGTTTTTCGTTCTTTTCCATAACCCGTTTCGTTCCTTTCATCGATGCGCTAAAGACAACGAAACATTTGCTACTGAACTGAACGATACCAAGCTAACGAGAAGAGCTGAAAAAAGCCATTTTGTTTGACGTGTAGTGGACAAGGGTTTGGACTGAAAAGGTTACTTTCATGTGCTTGATCATATGGCTTAGTTAAATATCGAAAGCATAAACAAACTTCTGCAATTATCTCTACACTTACAGGGTATCGGGTTGTTGTACCTTTCTAGAGTTACTGCATTCCCATTCTGAGGTCTCGGTTTCTGTACCTACCTGGGAGTTGCTGATTTTCCCTCGGACTACTGTCTGCGGACCTTGACTGTAGTAGTAGACTTTTTCAAATGCAGCACTCTGGCAGCAATCTAAACTTTCTATAGCTTGTGACTAATCTTTTATCGACAACGTGTTATGTTTCATGAAACAAATTGACCTTTTTATCCGTTTATGACCTCCCGTTTGGAAAATATGAAAGGGTACCACATTTCAAATCTCTTTAATATATGTCTTATTGGGCTGCATTATTTATTTAATTTTTAAATCCCTTTTATGTCATTATTTGCGTAATTATTAAGTTAGTTTTCAATTTTCATTTGCTGACTATTCCTTGCTGTTTTTGCATGAACTTAATCCAATTGAGCAGTATTTGATTCTTGACCAGACACTAATAACTTGGATGTTGACGCGCCATTACCAACACATCCACCCATCCATTACGGTTTAACTTTCTGACACGTCTCACGTCCAACGATTAGGTATATTTTAAAAAAATGGCGACAACAGCTTGTTTTTCCGTCAGTCAAAGCTCAAATACAGTTACTAATGTACGTGCGTCGATGGTGGGTCCTACGCCAGGGATTCCCTTGGAACGGAAAAGGGGATGGGCGCGGGGATTGGGGAGTTGTCGGCTGGTCGCGCATTTTATCGAATCCTCTTCAATTTCGCTCCACTCTCCCAATTTTGCCTTTCTCTTTCCCTCGAGATTTCCCCCTCCCACTTCCAGGACCTGTCGCCTCATTCTTTAATACGCTCACTTCTCGTCGGATCGGCGTTATGAGTAAGGCGGTGCCCATCACTCCTCGTCTAGGTCGTAAATAACTGCTCGCGGCGTCGACGGCGGCCTGCGTGTTGTGATTTTTAGTCACGTATCATTTTCATGAGTCGGGAAATAAGAAGAAGGGTTGGGGACGAGGGAAAGGGGGAGAGATACCTATGTTAATGGTAATAAACAGCATACCGAAAATTCTTTTCGGAAGATTAGTCGTCTGGCGTTCTTGTTTGGCAGAGTAGGCTTTTAAAATTGCTTTCCTGGTCCGCGTGGGGGATATTAGCGTGGATGAGCATCACTTTTTGTGACGTCTTCTGTGTTTGTGTTGAGAAATGATCTATAGTGTAATGTTCCCTTTTCAAATACTTGTGCGAGAGAGAGAACAGAACTACATATTTTTCAGCTACATCTATACAGCAATACGTAAAGAGGTCCGGTTTTATCTGACTTGCATTTTCCCTGTCATTTTCTTGGATATTTTAAATCCATTAATAATGGTCCCCTTGTCAATATTCGACATCAGTGGAAATAAAGCTGCCAACTTTCTATGGAAATCAAGAGGAGGCAGAGTTACTTGATACATGAAGTAATAAAACACTGTGGAATGCTGAAGGCCGGTTTTAAATTGGATTGTCGAGATTGAGGGTGGAGGAGGATAAATGTTTAGTTTGCTATAGTGATAGCTAAAGTGTGCGCTGAACTGAATTGGAAGATCGTATGAAGAGATAGTACGACGTTAGATCGGAATAATTTTTTTCATAATATTTTTGGCCTGGTTGAAGAAAAGAAACGCTTACTGAACTATAGTCATCAGTGTGTCCATGTAGAATTACCGTGGAAGAAACTAACGTTCGACCCAGAATTCAATCTCTTTTCAGTTTCCAAATTTTCATCTCCGTTGCGAAGTTCCTTTGCGTACGTTGTTAATGGATTTCATTTTTGCTTTCCTTTTGCGTAACTATTCCGTTATAAGTAGTAAAATTACGTTCAGTAATATTTCGTTTACTGGGCCGTCGAATAATCTCCTCCATAATATGTCGAATCAAGTGTTTGAACACCGCCTCAAGGAATCCGAACCTCTTCTTTCTTCATCCCCGCGATCCATCCTTCTTGTTCCGGTTGCCTGTAACTGTTTCGCCGTCTCACTTCCTCACCGCCTCTCTCTCCATTCCTCTAATGTCTTTCTTTGGATTTTGCGCTTAAGCCGTCTCCCCCTGGCGGCCGCCGCGGAGCAAAGCCGTCCTAACCATTTATATCCCAACTTGTATCAGTCCCGTTGATTAATATCCTCTTTATACTTCCAAATTCGAATGCCTTCCTGCCCCCCCCCCCCCTTTCCCTCTTCTCTTACCCTCCCTCCATACTCCGTCCGCGGTGTGCGTGTCCATCTATCGCACCCCCCACTCCTCCCCCTTCCTCCCCTCCCCTTCAATCCCTTGAAAAATATCCGTTTTTCCCCACTCCCTCCGCCATTCCACCCCCTCTATGCCGCTCTCCCCAAAGCCTATCCGGGAATGGCTGTGCGATATTCGAATTTCAGATTCGTATTGCTACATTAATTCCTTATCGAAAATGACACGGTAAATATCATGGTATAACATAAAAAAATGTTATTATATCTCATAGCAAGACACTGTGCGGATCGGAGTCATGAACCATTGCAAAAGCGGATCCGAAAAGTATGGAAGACTTCAAAATCTGTTTTTGGAAAATAGTAATAGAGATGAAATGGATGGATGAAATGAGGTGCGAGGAAGTGCGGAAAACAGACATAGATTATAAGGCTTTATGGAGCATAATACGCAAAAGTAGAATAAGTTGTATGCCTACGTTGACAATGGTTTAGCGAGAAACATGCTCTAGGAAAAAGGGCAAGTCCCAGGGGGTAGACTCATGCTTTATTAGTTGCTTTTAATAACTGCCAACCCTTTTTCATACAGCCTGAATATGACATTGAATGACTCACCTATTTTATTTCACATTTTGCTGTCATGAATCTTATGTGATGTTATTGGGTCCATATTGTTTCTCTTCGGAATAAGGGTCCGTTTTTTTATTTCAGTTCCTAGTAATGTGGCTTGCATTAAGCCCTGACAAAATGGACCTGTAGAAAAACATCACCAGTTATGCGAACACACGGATTTGCTGAAATACCAACAAAAAGCAATTCGCATATGCTGAAATAAACGAAGATCGAGCTCATTTGAAAATTGGAATTGTGATAGTTAAGTTGAAAATCAACGCTAATATAAAATTTGTGAATGTTTTACTCTAGTGGGCCTGTGATTGCATCAATGGTGCTTTTTTTAGGTGAATCATTCATGTGAGCGGTGATTTTTTAGGGAATATTTTCCCCGAAGAGGGCATAGAAAACGTGTGGTAAGTGGTCGAACCACAGTCGCTCCGCCATATTGTTCACCTGTCCATTTCACTGAAAATTCTGGAAAATACGCGATAATATTTCATTGGCAAATTTGTGGACACCACATGCATGGGTGTGCTTTCAGGTTTCCTCTCAGATTTCTGTATTCTCCCATATCCCTCCCGAAAGCCACCCCCGGTCGCTTTCATGTCTTGGGCGTCGAACATCCATTGCTTCACGTACGGCTCATATTTAGTTTCGATTCGGAATTAATTCGGAGCATTCGTTAAATTTATTCCTCATATTTGAGTAGTGCACATGACAGCATATTTTACGCATATCCTGATGCGTTGATTATACGCATATCCATAGTGATTACATACTCCATATATCGATCGAGTATGTAATAATTATGAATAAGTATGCGTATTAGAGGAAAGTAAATAAGAACTACAAGGGAGTAAGAGAACTAGCATTAGATAGGGAAGGATTAAAACCTTCAGTCAACCAATCTTAAGGTCGAGCGACCAAATAGTGCAGATGCATCGACTGCAGACACAGTGGCGCTTTGCGCACGCAACACGGGTACTTAATGGAATCATATCCACGGCACCTGTGGGGACACCTCGATCATAAAAGCCTCTATGAAATCCACTGTGGAAGGGGACGCCTGGGTAGCCTAAGGTAATTTGCGCGTGATTTTTTCCCTAGTCATTATTGAGGTCATATTCTAATATTATTTTTAAATTTAAGACATTAAGTAAATACTGTAGAAAATAATGACGCGAACTCTTTGTTTTAAATTACTGAAGTTCTCAGTATTTAGCTAAATATTAATTTATAAGGCCTTAATTTTACTCATTTTTTCACGCCGTATTCTAAAAACGCCTTCTCAACAGAATATTTTTTTCAAATATGTAATAATTTATGCTGTTAGTAACTGAGTTCTTTAAAAAATAGGTTTAATACATACACTACGAACTGCGTAAAACTTCGCACTTAAATTTATGACAAGATCTATGCGTTAGAAATTCCTCATTTTTTAAAATATGTCTCTCTGGAGTGCCATTTCCCACGGAAAGTGGCTGGCGTTTTTTGGAAATTAAATCGGAAAGTATAATCAAGGGGTTTGGGTTCGAATCCCAGCCAGGACGAATGATATTTTCACTCTTTGATATCGGTCCATCTACGATGTCAGAAGTTTAAACTCTACCCTTCAAGTAAGGCCGTCGTTGATTGATCCCCGTCGTGAACTTGCGGATTAAAGATAGATGAAGGAACCAATCAACGCTGACCTGACTCGAGGGGAAGGGTATACATTTCTGACATCCTAGGTGGACCGGCATCAACGGGCCTGATGACAAAAGGAAAATACTCCTTACGTAGCGCCGGCGGATATGGAGACAGGATTACCAGAGGTCTAGAAAACCTGGAAAAGTTCTGGGAATTGAAAATGGACCCGGGAAATCTGGAAGTCTTTGGCTATACATAATTAGCGTGGAAATTTGCATTTCCAACTAAAAATCTGATTGTTTTCAATAAGTCAGGAGCGCCATTTTAGTATTAGTGTATTTTAGTGTGGGCTGAGGGTTTGTAGTGCCTTGCCTGAATGCGTCACTGGAGCTCTTGTTTGGTACTAAGCAGATAGTGTGATGCCCAAAAACTAATCTTTCTGGTCATTTTCTTTGCACTCATACTGAGGGCGATGGAATATTTGTTTCGCCTCAGATTTTGTACGGGTGATTCGTATCTCTGATCGTGGCCGTGACCTATGCATGAATTTCCTTTGTATGAGACCCTAAGAATAATATGCCATCAAAAAGGAAACTGATTTTCCCCAAAGACACTGGTAGGGAAACTTTTTTCCCCTTAGAACTTGCATAAATGTGTGGTGCTCCTATTTTTGCGTCTTCTTACAAGTACACACCTAATAATGAATATTCCCACCTCTAAAAAAGGGAAATTTTGGCCTGGAAAAGTCCTGGATTTTCAGAATCTCTGGTCTGTAGCAATCCTGGGAGAACATCTCCAGGTGTGAAGCCCGAAAAGAGTTTACATCCATAATTCGATGGGAAAGCTTCAAATTTTCCATTACAAAGTTGCGTTTTTATAATGGATTCCGCTATCGAAGTAGCTAGCATGTGTATATCCGTCTGGACCTTATTGGGGTGTCCCTACATTCGTTTCATCTCGAATCGCTCGCATTTTGTATCGATTCGGAACTAAGCGGTGCCCATCTCTCCTGCGGCTCGCAAACGAGGAGTCATCCCAGGCGTCCGCCAGCGAGCGTTCTCTTAATCGAGTGCTTTTAGTCATCTTGCCGCAGCATTTCCCTCTCCCTCTTCAACGCCTTTCCCACCCAACCCTACCCCCTTCACATCCACCGTTTTTGCTCTTTCTACTGTCTCGCCCTCCACCCTCAATCTCTTTCCCCTCCTCCGCCCTCTCTTTTCTCTCTCCTGTCTCAGAAGACCTCCCCGAAAAAAAATAAGATTCCCATGCTTGAGATATCGGAGGTCGATAACTTAGCCCGCGCAAGAGCCGGTGGCTTCGGGGGCCCAATGTTTCGTCGAAGGGGAGATATACGTTTCCCTTCCACGATGTTTTGAAATTATCCCATCCATCAATGTGCGTATATATTGAGATATCCAATCCATCCTTAAGGGAGTACTTTTGTCTTCTACCGATCAGGAAAACCCTCAAGGCCCGGAGCGAAGTTTTATTCTTTCTCTTTATGGTTCCTCATTGGTAAGGTATTCATTTTTCTACAGCCTTTTGGCGAAAAATACCCTGACATGACTGATATGTGTAAATCGCCGACATAACTCCCTAAGTCAGCCTCTCGGCAGACAGGGGAGTAACCATGGTCATTTGCGCCGTTAACGATTGGTGGGTCGATGATGAGTTGAGGATTACTTGGGTAAAGTGGGAACCGCGAAGAGAGAGAACTTGAGTCATACCCTGGGCTGAAATCACTGGACAATATTTCTTAAATGTTTCTATTTTTAGATAGGAATTTTTAGTTTTTTCCTTGCGAAGTTTTAAGTTTGGTTTCGATTTTCCTCTCTTTTTGCGCAACTGATCTTCTATTTTCTTAGTTCTTACGTATTAACATGCAAGGGTTCAGTGTTGAACAAACTCTGAACAATAGCGTCGGCGTTTGTCTGTTTGTAATGAGTGGTGCCTGGGAACCCACAGTTTAAAGTACCATTCGACTAATGGAGTACCTCACTTTAGGTACCCTCTCAATTTCCTGGAAAATGGTATCGGGAGTAACTAGAAACTCTCCACCGCAGCTAGGAATCAAACCCACGGGATGAAAAGTCGGTGCTCGAGCCACAACATTACACTTTCTTGATGAGGACAGATTGGAAAATTTGCTTCAATTAGGTACCCCCGATTCTGTCCTGATCACCGCTCGTTACCGGGAGAAATGAAAACTAGAACGTATGTAAAAATGGAAAGTAATTGATTGAAAATCGCATCATTTCACGCCCACTGACGCCATGTAGGCATTAGGCATGGAAATAAATTAGCAGATTTCAAAAGTTCCTGCTCCAAGTTTTCAATTAATTTTCAAACAACTATTATTCTTAAGAAAGACTTTTTGTGCTTTTGCAAATACATTGTGAAAATAACGGATTTCATTCTATTTTTTTAAATTTCCAGTGCTTTTATTTTTTCTGCATTAATTTATTTCCTGTCCTCATCTTTTCATCCATCCTGTACCTGTACCATCCTGCATCATCCTGTACCATCAATGATTGACCATCTTACTCTATATTTCCGTGATTGTAAATAGAGGGAAGCACATTTTAATTCAAAAGAAGGTAATATAAGCTCGAGTGAAATTCGTAGGAGCTTTATTTATCGGTGAGTGAGTGGTTGAGGTACATTAGTCTCTATTTTGATATATATGTCGATGTAAATGAACCACTGGAGATGTACCATCATAAATCCTCCTTTTCCATGAATTATGGAAGAGGAAGAGGCTATTTAGAGGGAGCCCCTGAAAGGGCGGACCGCTTCCAGTTCCCGCCCATTGCATGAGTCCGCTCATGGAACGACGGAGCTTGAAATCTGCGTTTTCCGGAACTTTTTCCGGCGAGGATTCAATTTCAGGAAAGTGTAACAGAATCCCCCATGCTTATTATTTCCCTCTTGAATCCGCTCTGGAAGCCCTTCACGTTTTTGTTTTGTTTTTCTCCGGCGCATGCAGCGCGAATGGATCGAATATCGGTCGATAGTTTCTTGTTTTTTTATTTTATGCGGCTTTGACGCTAATAGCTTATAACTTCTCTTCGTCAATGGACGTGAATTCATGCCGTCGAACTATCAGGCGTATTCTCATCGTACGTTTCATTTTCCCCGCGGCTGAAGTCCGAAATTACTTCGTCTTTACCCCCAATACCTATTGACGACCGGAGCGCAGTAAAATCGAATCCGTAACACTTGTCTCGCAAAGATTTTCCTTTTTTTGAGCGGTAGTTAGTTACATCGAGATGAATAAATACCTCCTTTCAGTCGTCAGATAACTATTTCGACTGTTCGAGCTGTACGAAGGATGTTTCTTTTTCGAGTTTAGACGGTAGATTTAATTACTCTTTTCGTGGAAACTTATGAAAGTCGATCGAAGCAAAATGAGGTTTTTAATGGAAAATATATATCGTTGTTCTTTCCACAATTCCTTATAGGACACGATAAAATTGGCTCCCTAGTTCATGAATGAAAATTACGTAGTTTTATGTTTGCTCTCCTTTTTTGCGTAATTTCTTCGATGCTTACGCATATATACCCTCAGTGGCATGCTTGAATCAGCTGTAGACATCCAATAAATAACATGACCGAATTTTTGCAACTGTTGCTTCCTCATGTGTTACATCCGATATCTGTTCTTGTAATATCACAGATTTGTAAAGGTTGTTTCTTAAGTTGTTTAAAAATATAGTTGCAAGAAATTGTTGAATAACCTTATGTTAAACCTGTTGCCAGCTAAAGTCCACACATGCATATAAACATCTCCCTCAATGCAGTAACGAATGGGAGATGAAGCCTTTGCTCCCTTTTTCTGACGAATTAAATCCTATCAACTAGTAACTTTGCATTGTATCTCTCTTTGGATTTGGTATGTATGATGGATAAATGCGGATGGATGGGAAGAATTACATTGACCTTTTCAGTGCGTATAAATAAACCCCTATAACTCTGTTTCATCATATTACATAAAAGCATAGGTGGGTGGCAGGGTGGGCAGCTTTTTTGAGAGTGCGCGCCAGAATCGTCTAAATTTCTGGCACAAAATGCTTCCACGTGCCAATCAAATGTTTTGTGAACATTATTTGATATCTTGTTATTTGATTTGTAAGTGATTATGCAAATCATGTGAAACAGACTGAAAAAAATTAAGTCAAGGCAAGCCAACTGACCACTCCCACTTTATCCCAGCCGCTTTTACAGCCTTACAGAAATTCACTTATTTCCTCCAGAAATAGGCTGGCTTGCACACGCCAGGACTGTTCCCGCCGCTGAAAAGTATCCCCTAAAAATGAAATATAAATTTGGCATTGACTTATTTTCCGTGCCAGAAACAAGTCATCGGCGTGCCAAGTTTGGCACGCGTGGCAAGAGTTGCCCACTCCCGTTCTAGGCAAACCCTTATGGTACAAAAAATAGCATAAGTTATTAACTGTTGCTGAAATTTTCTGTCCGTATCTGCACTGACTCCCTTTTAATTTTTTAAGCTTCTTGATGCAATTTCACTTGAACTACATACAAAAAATGTTTCATGCAGTGCCATGTATTCCTAAAACTAACCTTCATAAAATTGATACCATTATGAAGTGAATGCCTAGCCATTGTGATGCTTCAAAAATTTGGATGGATGTGAGGAAAGTATTTGCCCTTCCAGTGCCTAAAATTAACCCCCGTAACTCTGTTGCATAATACTACATAAAAGTAAGGTTAACATTTTATACTAGTGAGTAAAGCTCTATTATTAATTTGTGCGAATGACTAATATGTAAATCGTGAAATGTTTTTTCCACTTCCCATTACCTTATGAAAGTTTTCTCGAAATATAAAGAACCATTAAACTGTTTAGTCGCGGTCATCTTTAAGTTTGTTTTCTGGGCTATACCTGCAATTATCGAGTTCTTTGGAAAAATATCTGCTGAACTACTTATGCCACCCTTCGTAATTAAAATGCATTAGTATAAGTGTATCTTCTAGTATAAGTGAATAAGCTCCGTTTTACCTTCCGTAAATGTCAACCTTTTGCAGCCTTTAGATATTCTCCTTGGGAGTAGATCGATGGGTCCAACGCCTGATAAGAGCCATGCAATATTATTCCTGTCTTATGCCTTGGAGAACAGTCAAACTCGTTTTATAACTAGGGCCTCCCTGACACATTTAGTAGACTATCAGTCGCACCCAATTCAATTTTAACGGTTGATACTGCTGTACGTCGGGAGGGTTAATTTTAGCTTTATAAATCTCATAGACTGATATATATTTATGGGGTGATTTTTAGTTCAATATCTAACAGTTAATCCTCCTTCATCCGTTAAAGTTAAAATTAATTAGCGGGTATTAATCTGTAAGACGAAAGCTGTATTGCAAATACACCCTCTTCATTGATTAAGTGAATTAAAGTTAAAGACTATTTGTCAGAAGTGAAACCTGCCTTAAAGATTGGGTTTAATCTTTTAATGAAGAAATGCAGCTTTCTTCTTCATAAGGTGTGATGCTTTACTATGTGATACTTTTATTTTCTGCTTTACTACAATCGTTTTCTTTTTGTTTTCTGCAGGTATGCTTTTGACACTTCACCATTATTCCTACGTTCCATGACAAACTTCATCTTCATCAAGGTAAATCGGTTTTGAATTCAAAGTATTGATAATTGGATATTCTTGGCATCATCAGCTTATCTAAAAGGTTTGGGCTTCAAAAACTCAACTTGATGGATCTCTTTTCATTTTCTTACATTTCTTAGATTTATGTTCTGTTTGGCTCGCTGACTTAATTACGACTTCGAATCCATGGATATTTCAATGTCGCCGGGGTTCAGTCAGCAATTGGATCGATTTCTTGCGTTCGAATTGGAGCGAGAGCGGGGGAAGTTCACTGGGGCTGAAAAATAGACGGAGAATTTTTTTTCATCTCTCAATCCTCAATGCATATGCTTGTTAAAATGTTTGAGCTGTACTTCAATTCTCATTGGAAAAATGTCTTATTAATGAGTTAAGCCTGTATGCCATAACTATGCAATGTTAACCTAGCAGTAGGACCCTTTTTTTAGTTTTATCTCCCTCGTATTTGTTCAGAATAAGAAGTATCGTTGGTTCTTGCTATTGTTGCTACTCAATTCAGCTATGGTTTATGCGTTAAAACTAATGCTACTCATGATGGATTTATTGTTAGCAGCAGCCTGGCGGTATGAAATTGATTTTGATGCCATCCGGGCATTCTTTCTGTACACGGTTGATTTATACCCTGTCCTATACTACTTGATCTCAAACGTCGCAAGAGATCAATTGTTACATGGTCTAGCGTAAGGCCTCATCAAAGATTTGCGCTGGTACTGGTAAATTTTTCAGTTTTTAATCCTTTGAATCAGGACTTAAACACCTGACAAATATATGTATGCAAACCTTTTTTCATCCCTTGTTCCGCGTATATACGTCTCCCTGATGGGAAAAGCTGGCTGAATAATATGGATTATGTCGGGTGATTCTCTCCTTCCGGGGAATTCGTACTTTTTAAGAATTCCAATAAGTTGACTCGTGTTTTTCGGTTTTGATGCCAACTATGTATATTTTAAAGCATTATAAAAAACGAGGAGTGAATTATTTTATGCTTGGATTTTTTCTGGTGACAAGATAAAATTCCTTAAGATTTTTTTCTCTAAACCCTGGGCTTTGATTTCAGGAACAATGAAAACGTCATATCAATTGAGATTCGCATTATTTCACTCCCCTTCATGAATATTATATGCAAATATCTTAATTGACTGCAATTTGTTAACCTTCGGCTGGTTAGATAGGTGAGGGAAGTGCTATTCATTGTCAGCACAGATCATAGATTTGAGGATTCACAAATTTACTGTCACTCTTAGTAGTCGGACGTATTTATTTTGGAAATTATGCCAATGGTTTCCAAGTCTTGCTAGAATACAAAATTTTCGGATGAATACTTAAATTTCAACCTCCGATTTCCTCAGGAAGCAAATAATTTTTTATTTTCAAATTGGAATTGTGGTCAAATTTTAGACAACCACAATAGTCGATTTTTTTCTCGTGCGTACATCTTAAGCGTGTGTTTGCGACAGCGGGAAATTCTTAGTAACTTATAATACGGTGAGATTCACTTAGTTGTCGCCTATAATTTTTCAGTCCCGAGAGGCTTCACAGTATCTTAAAAATAGAATTAGCAATCATAAATCTTCAATTAAAACAAATTCCGGGACCTGTGCTTTAGCTAACTATGCTCTAGAAAATAATCACAATTTCAACTTTAAAGAAGCTAAACCTATAGATTTTGAATCGAACCTTCAGAAGAGGCTATTCAATGAAATGTTCCACATCATAAAAACTCCTTCGGTTTGTGACCATAAATGATAAACAGAATTTTAGCAAAATCTATCATAATTTGATCTCCTTTAACTAACGTTTTTTTTCTTTGTATTATGTAGTGTTCTCCAGAATTTTAATATATGTTTTTTATATTCGTAAAATATGTAATATACATTCGAAATTTGCAGTTACAATAAATGTAATTGCTAATTTCATGCTTTATACTATTCATTTTAAATATTTTTATTTTCACTTATTTTATTTTTTAAACAAAATTTTACCTTGGTTTTCCATTTTTGTTTTGTTTTTTATGTTGATTTTGTTAATAAGAGGATGAGTTTGTTTTTGTTACCATTGTCGTAGTAAGAAAGTTAATCCTTTGAGGTACTAAATTTATGATTGAAAACTTTTTTATATTTGTAGCATTATAATTATTACCAACTATATTCCTTGAATTGTACTGTAGTCCTGAAGAAGCCTTAATAAAAAGGCGAAACGTTGGCGGAAAAAGGAAGTTGTGTTTCTTGAAAAAGACATGACCAAACCTCCATAAATTAACCAATGTATTATTAAAGCGGTCAATAACCATTCAAAGAAGAAAAAAATAATATTGAGAATGTTAGTTCAGCAGTATAGTTGACGGAAATTAAGTAAATGATATTATCATTCGTGCTATGTTGGGTATCTAAAAGTATTTCAAACGACACCAGAAATAATATCGGTAATAATAACTTATTGAAAAGATTTAGTCTTGACTTTGATTTACGGTCTAAATGATCGAGTGATTCCCATCCAAGTTGTAATAGACTAGTGAAACTGAGCAACATCGTCGGAACGACCTTTCTCCAACTCTGCCGATCTTCTGCTGCACACGAAACCGTTATGCCCGTTATGTTCCAAACTAACCCGTTTTTCCCCAAGCGTATTCCCAGTCCACCTGTTTCCCCTCTGTCCTATTGATCTCCATATGGACTTCCACTAGTATGCTCTTCTGTATTCCTCCTCTGTGATGATTTATTTTAAAGGAACCGATCCCTTGTTAATGGTTGAGGGAAAGGAGGTTTTTGGAACAATCCCCCTACTCCCTTAGCAGTGTGTGTTCTTTGCCCGCGGGTAATATTCAGGCTTGGAAACACCCACTGGGGGACGCCTTTAGCACTTACGTCCGGTCCGCAGTAGGTGCTGGGGGGGTTCGGATGGGACGGAAAAAAAATCTTTAATCTCTCAGGCATCGGGCTTAATCTGGATTTGCCCCGTAACCATTAGAAAGAGGAGAGAGGGAAAGGGGGGGAGGATGGTCGCCCAGCAGCTTCCCCAAGGTCCTCTGCGAGGGCGGATAAGGGCTTCCGGTCCCATGCGCGCACACAGTCTCTCGCACCCCCTGCCCTTCACCTTCCGCCCTTCTCGTGTTAAGCTAACCGGCCAGAGGGCGACCTCTTCCCGCCAAATCCCGCCCTTCTCTTTCTCCTATCTTCCCCCCCTCTCTCTCCCTTCTTCACCGCGGGCGTGGTTATGGGAACGAGAGGGAGAGTGAAGTTAAAAAAAAAGAAGAGCGATATTGGTCCTTATTGGGAGACTGCCCTTTCTCGCCCTTTTCCTTCCCCCCTCCCCTTCCCGGAGCATGGCTTTCGTCCAAAACCTCGCGATAGGCGATCTTTATTATTGGGTGCGTCCGAGAGGGAGAGTTGGGAAGGAGAAGGGTGGTGGAAGGACTACGGATGTGGGAGAAGGGAAGAAAATGACTCCTGAAGTTTTTTAAGGGTCTCCCCTCCCTCACCGCTCTCCCTCACTGTCTTCCTTTTAGTTGGGTGTCTTGATTCTTGCAAAAAAGTGTGCTGGCTTTGGAAGTGGCAGAGGGGAGGAGTAGAGGAGGGGACTTCGATCATCCTTTTACTGTATGGCCGCCGTTCTTGAAATCTTGGCTGAAAAATCTCCAAGGCAATGCCACCGCCCAAAAAAAATGGTGGATCCTCACTAAGCTAGACATATTTAGGACATGATAAATTTGTTCCAATTTATTTTGGCGTTTTGAATAATTTTGCATAATCTCATACGTAATTCCGAGTTAAGAAATTGATGGCATCATCGCTTTTCATCAATTCATGAAACCATTGCATTGGCTGATATTCGGTAACTGTTACTATTAACCCATTTGCATCTTATTACGCCTTGGTTTAATTTTTCGGTTTAATGTTGCTTGAAAGTTACTTTAAAACCTACTCCCAATTTTCAGAAGAAGACAGTTTCACACCTTATATATGTATATTTTTTCTTTTTAAATAGCTCATTTTCACGTTCAGTTGAATAGGCATGAGTATCTATGCTTTTCGATACTTCAGGTTGCCAGGTAAATAAATCATGAAATTATTTAGATATGCCGACACCGAACTCCAGCCATTGCATTACAACCTCTTTGTAATGCGCGGTTTCCATGGAGGTTGTGAATGCCTGGAAACAATTTTTTCACCAAACTTTGTTTTCTCGTTATAATTGTTTTTGGGTGGGCATAGAGGTAGAGAAACATGGTGGCAGTCCCCTCCGCGCAGAATGACGTTAACGGCGGGGAAGAGGCGCGTGGAAGGGATCAGCTAAGGAGCGGAGGGGGCAGCACATGGTAGCTACTAACATAACTACTTGTAACTTGAGATAGAGGGAAAGTGTCAGCAGTGCATTTCAACATAGTTTTTACAATCCGGACAGAGCTGGAGCTATATATGCTGATATGCTAGGCAAGTCCGTGGTTCGATTCCTGGTGCAGGCCGTTTTTTCTTGTGGCAATTTCTACGTATGTCATCGCCATATTTACGGCATCTATGAATATCTTTATCTATACCTGATGTTAGAATTCAGGATGACAAAAACACTGTACAAAATTCCTCTAGTTATTTTAATTCTGTCGACCGGTTTCGACTTCTAAAGCGTCAGGTTTACAAGACAAATCTTCAATGTCCAAGTATTGCCACAATCGATTAATTTGATATGGCTGATGTTGTTTGCGACCCATCGGAGAAGCCATGTAAACAATTGGATTAAGAGCCATGGAGATCTAGAAAATTGATGTTTATCTCAGATTGCGTATTTTGAAGTTGGAAACGAAAGTTTGCGACCTTGGGAACCGTGGCAGTCAAACGCGGAGACTACCTCAATCTCCCGTGTAGGCCAGTTCGTAAGGAATTAACTCATCCACGTTGAAGGGGCTTCTGCAATGTTTCGCCACGCCTATATGTGACTTTCTAAGAAATGAATGTGAGTGGTAGTGAGGGGCTAGGTGTTGAAGAAAGGAGAGAGGTTGGGACTTCTTTCTTTTAGTCTCGCAGGGGTGGTACGGACGAATTATTGGGAAAGACTTGGTAAGATCCTTCGCCAGCCTTCCGACCCTTCTTTCCCGGGACCCTAATCTAGAAATCGGTGGGAAAAGTCGCGAGGAAGTGAGAGGGTGTGTTTTGGAAAGGGTGGGAGGCCAGCCTAAGTTTCTCCTCGTGAGTCTTTCCTCTTTTTCTCTCTTTCTCCCTTCCCTGCAGCGGATTCCTTATCATCGGGTAAAGTTCACCGATAAAGTGCGCCGGGAACTATAGAACTGGGAAAATGAGTCTGAGAAAGTGTTTCTTAGTTGTGCGAGAGAACCTAGGGTCTCTTCCAGGTGGACGCAATGATTTGATTCAGCCAGATTTGGCGATCGGCGATCGTGATAGTCTTGCTCTTTACTTTGCTGCCATTTCGCTTTAGAGAGTCTTTACAAGAATTTTAGTGGCGCAGTTTCACTTAAGAAAGTTAATAGATGTTGAATCAGCTTCATATCGTGGCGAGAGTCGGTTATTGTTTTCAATTTAGGATATCTTGTGAGTTAAGTATAAAAGCAAAAACATAGAAACCAGAAAGTAATATTTGAATAGCATCCTTTCGAATATAGCCCAATGAAGGTGTGGAAACAGGGACAAGCGATAGTTGATAAAAAACAGAACAGGTACGAGTATAAGTATTTGAACTGTTGTCCTGAAGGAAAATGAAAAGAATTACTTGGTTGGATATAATGAACGCCATACAAGTCCTATACATAGTAGGAGATGAAATGGAGCTATGACACATTTTATAAAAAGAAAAGGAACTGGATTGGGCATGTTTTTTTATATTAATTTGGAATTTTGGACAATTATTGGAAATTTACGTTTGCATAGAGGTTAAGTGAAGTATGTTAAGTAACCTTGAATACCATATTAATTCCGCCTTTACGTTATCACTATTAAGAGAATGTGATGCATTACTATAGCAATTGCTGCACAAATAGATAGTCCTCATATTCTTCTATCCCGGCACTTTTTGTCAATTAAGTTCTGAGAATGTTTTTTGCGGGCAATAATTATTGTCATGAATTCCATCCAATCAGAGGATTGATGGAATTAGTTGAAGGTTGACATTGGATGGAAATGGGTTTCGTATTTACCTCGATTCTATCCAGCACTCCTTTCGAGCATAAAAATAAATTTAATTTATTGCCAAAATTGTCATTTCACCAGCTCCAAGCTATTAATCGGACTAAATTCCCAACTGTATCGTCAATAATGGATCGGAGGAGTAATTTTTACTCGATCAGTTGGTTTTAGATCGTCGTCTCCAGATCTGTTCGCGTGAGTATGAATGGTTTCGTTATCCCCGACACAAAACTCTAATTTTATTTTATTAATACAGTCTCCAGTTGAATTACGGTTAAATTTGTTGTATTTTAAACTCGTCCATTGACTAAAAAGTAACAAAAGAAGGTACCCGAAAGTTAAGACCCACTCAATCGAGTTGACTGCTTCATAAGAGATTCTGTCACCTCACTCAAAGGACGGTTCATTGAACATGTGAATAACTTCTTAGTGAGTAGGTAGGTAAACTTGATGGCACTCGGCTTTGAAGAACATGACGTTAGGGAGAGGCATGGAATAAGGGACGCAAAACAACAGAGCCGAGGGTATCCGCCCGCCCAACGACGCTAGAACCTTTATCACTTACCTCAATCTCTCCACTGGCGAGTACCATGAAGTATTGCTACACCCATAAATAACAGCAATTTTTACAGTGTGGGACTTTTTTTTAAAAACATTGAAGTTTTTTCATCTGATGTCCGACACAGACGGTAGTAGCGGTCGCGAAGATCGGTGGAAAGTCAGGTGATGTTTGCTATCTCGTAAGGAACGCGAATATGCCCTTTTCGGAGTACTTCTTGGTTTTATTCCATATAACTTGAGATACAGGCGTCAGATTGAAAAACGGAAAAAAATCTGTGCTATAACTTTTTTAACTATTAGAATCGGCCGTAGAAAAATGCTTGGTGAACGAGCCCATTATCGATAAGCTTTAAATAAAAACACATATTTCCCTGCTTCTCCACCTTTCATTTC
Source organism: Pyrrhosoma nymphula (assembly GCA_963573305.1). NCBI lineage: Eukaryota > Metazoa > Arthropoda > Insecta > Odonata > Coenagrionidae > Pyrrhosoma > Pyrrhosoma nymphula. Next base: position 92,678,584 of record OY754329.1, read on the forward strand.
GTGTAGGATGACTATTTTCCCTCTTAATCATTATTTTTACCTATCTTCCCTTTAATCTAGTATTGATCTTTTCATTTAGTTTCAGTATTTGTACTATTTAAGTTTTCTAAATTCATTGACAGTTCCCGAGCTAAAAACACTTTCTTTGTTTTTTATTCACTTCTTCGTTTGCCCTCATTTCTTTATTCTCTTCGTTTCCTCCATTCTCTGTTCCCTTGTCTCAAAGTTTACATTTCTGGACTTATCATGTTTCCTCCCTGACCAAGCGTTTCGTCCTACAAAGGAGCACTCTTCCCTCTGTTCTGATATAAAAATGAAAAAAATACGCTCGTGTAGGAATTAATATAAATATTTTAAGTTGATTTTGCTGCCACATTGACTGCGCCTTTAAATCATCACTCCAAAGAGGATCTGATGTATTGCAATAAAAATTGCTTCCCCAATGGATTGCTTCTATTCCAACGTTTTTGTCAATTAACTTGGGAGAACTACGAGTTTCACATTAATTTCAGTTAAGACAAATATATTATTAGTGAAAGTTAGGTTCAAGAGAAATCTGTGTGCAAACTGAGCTCAAAGCAATTCAAATGAAGCTCTCGTAAAATGGATGAATGCCCTGTCTGAATTAAAGCTCTTGGATTTTATCGTTTTCAAGTTGGCGCGTGATAGCTCGTGCTTGAAGAAAGAACGCTGGCCATTCTATCGTAAATTACTAAAAGAGCTTTGGCGCCAGTAACTTTCAGTCTTAAATTGTTTACTTTTCAGTGGTGCCAATGGAAAAGATGGGGTGCAACTACATTTTCCTGGGATGCTTTTAGAGCCTAATCCAGACATTCGAGCTAACGGATGCGAGAAAATGGTACAGCAAGATTACATCGGTTATTTTGTGCCGGGCTCTCTAGCATAAGGCACTCTCTTATGGCAATTTATTTCTTCGCTCGCTCACCGCCCCAGTCAATTCTCTTCCAATTCTGAATGAAAAAGTAACTTAATTTCCCCGTCTCGTTTATTTTTTACAATTTCCCCTCTTTTGCATCGCTCTAAGTAAAATGGTTGCATAGATTGCGTTCTTAATTTAGTGGGGCGTAACTAGATATCACGAGGAAGAATTTAAGTTGCGCGTTTAAATAGATCCATTTTGTGAGAGTAGACAGTGGTAATGAGATACCTTGCTTTGTTAAGCATTGTGCCTTGTTATTCATTTTTGTGATTTTAACTCTTTTTTATTTCCTTGAATGGAGAAAGGGTTTAAGTCTATTTCATTATCGTCAGTAGCTCAGTTAATACTATTTCCTGTAATGATATTATTTTTTCCACTCAACTCCTCTCCACCTGGGTCACCCTCATGTCCTGTGACTCTCGAGGATCCCGTCTTCCTGATCGTCACCCGTCTTAGATTTTCATCTCTTCCCTCTTCCACCACCCTCTCCCTTTCAAAAGTCAGTGTCAGTTGTAGTTAACATTGAATTTGCTCAATCCGCTCTTTCCATTTCCAAAGGTTATTCCCCCCCTCCTTGCTTTGAGTATATACCTATATGTGAGAATGCTACGGTATTCTTCGCTTTAATAATGGCATTATGTGCTGAAACCTTGGTCGATGCTTGATGTAATGCATACATATCCATCACGCCATATCCTTTCGGGATAGACCAAGTCTAATTGTAAGTATTATTTCAGTTATTGCTGTGAGCACTAGGGAGCAGGTTGCCTTTAAATAATTTCCTCCATAATGAACATAATTTGAGGTTTCAGGCGTGATGGAGTGGAAACGGAACATAACTGCAATTAATGAAAAAAGAGCAATTTCCATAAGTATGACATTTATTGCACTACCGATTTCGCTTTTTACAGCATCTTCAGGTGCATATGTACCTGAAGATGCTGTAAAAAGCGAAACCGGTTGTACAATAAATGTCATACTTGTGGAAATGGCTCTTTTTTCATTAATTGCAGTTATCCTCCATAATGCCTTATCCTTGCATATCTCCTTCGCTTCGTGTACATATATTCGTCGCTTTATGCATCGTCATCTGCTCTTAAAGACTCACTCCTAATATTCCTCTTTTTTAGTCTCTTTCACCACATTCACCCATGGCTTTCTGTCCACTTCTTCCTCTCACACCATTCACTCCACTCCATCTGTTTTGTGTATTCTCTATCTCTACATGAGCAATAAAAAATGTCTATCTAAAAAATAACTATCAATCACTCTGATAAATACATTTCCTTCCATTCCCATCCTTTGACATGGCCAAACCAACGAAGCACATTCCTTTCAAATATGTCCATCACTGGAGCATTCAACCTACATTCTTTCATGACCCCTTCCCTCTTAACCCTATCCATCCTATTTTTGCCGCAAACACTTTTCTCATTGAATTTCGCGAACACTTCAGTACACAGCGATTTTCGCTCCGCTAGGCAATCATTCGTTACTTGATATGCTGATTTATTTTACTCCTTCATATTGTGGTAATGTATTATTGACTTTTCTGGATGGATATTTAGCGTTTCAACCAAGTTATGCCTGAAAATATTTTATACGTTTGAATCGAGTTTCTGCTTACGCCATCCATTCGTTTGTTCGAACGAAAACGCAATATCTGAACTCCCCAACTCTTTTGAGTGTTCTAGGCCTTTCTCGACCCATTTTGGCACGCGGGGCAGTTGCGCGTGCCAAACATTTTAGCATTTGAATGTGGAACGTAACAATGCGTCCGGTTTTCAAGGTACAAGCTAGATGGAAAAGGTTGGCGGCCAGAACGGATGTCGTTTGATCTCAAGGTCGTCGATTCCAATTGTCGCTGGGGTTTTTCCTCCTGGTAGGTTGTGGAAGCGAAATCAGGATACGAGGACATAAGCCTTTAGTTTCCTTTTATATTTCAAACTTTTTATGAAATGTGTCCATGTTCTAAAGGGTTTTGGACAATCCGGAGTGGAACGTTTACTTCGAATGGAATTACTCATCGGTTTTCATGAGCCCATTTATAAGCCTTCGTGAAGCATGGCCAATCTTGTAACGCTTCTGAGTCAGCGTTAAATAGACGAAAAGGATGCCAGTGTATCTCATCGCTCTCGAAAGCGGATTCAATGGATTTTTTTTCAATCTCGCTTTCCATATTGGCCCTACTTCTGATCTCATTCGAACTCGCATCTAGTTGTTGCTGTTTGCCAACTTAGTCTTGTTGCCATGTTATTTTTCTTGCTATTATTCGCTGGTTATAGCTGCTCCTTTGTATAGCTTTTCTGTTATGCTTCCCCAATATCGTGATCTTATATTTATAAGTTGGTAACCCTTATATAATATATCTATTGTTTCGCCCATTCGTTCATCCCAGTTCCCCAAGTCTAAATGCATTGGACCGAGAGAAAAAATAATTCTTTCTGTTCAAACTGATCCGATTACCTATCCTTTGTAAGTATATTGAATATCCGTGGCAGCTCGAAGCATAGTGAATTTTTTTCGTGGAAGCTGTGAATTTCGTTTCTTGTATTTAATTTTTCTTATTTGGGTACTTATGCTTAAATCATTTTAAAATATGTTAGTGCATCTCGGATAAGTGCTCAGTGACTGAATAATTTGTCTCTAATAAACAATTATATCTTGTAATAATCTATGGTCTTAAAAAAGGTGCTATGTGCTTGCTAAATTTTATCATTAGCATGAAAAAGCTCGTAAAATAATCTTATTGTATTGCTAAGTTGTAAATGTTTTGGAAAACTTTGAATTAACAATTTTTGATAATGAAACAAACATTCCAGCTTGCGGTTGACCAGTTAAAATTTCATGGAAGTATGACTTTTATATACCATGAGCAGCAGAGATTGGATAACATGTTAAAATCGTGTTTTTTATTAATTAGGTGAATCCTTTGAGAGCTCGTCTTAAGTGAAATCTCATGCTTGCTAATTGATTGCTTGATTTTTTGATGCCATAGCGTAGGGGATATGGTGTTGATACAGTTTCTGTAAATCACCTCTCGCTCATGGTGTCATGCCTGGGGAACTTGAGTTGGGAATATATGTGCAAGTAGCCGCCCGTAATGGTTAGGGCGTGAGGTCCACTTTTGGCGTGAAATGTTGCCGATTAGCATTAATACGCTGGATGAGAATAGATGATATTCATTCCCTGGTATTCCTCACGGTGATGATGAATGAAGTTTGCCTCGAACCATTTTCTCTTTCCCATTCCTCATCTTCTCTTTGATGCTTTCAGGCATTATGATGCAAAAGTATTCCTAAACCATCTCTTACCTATTGCCATTTCTGGAATTCTACATAGTAATATGTTCTTAATCAATTGGATATATTTTTTTTCCAATGGATTGATCTGAGCTAGCTAAATTTTACCCCATCTTTAAGATTAGTATCAAGGGTTACTACTAATACAATAAATGTTTGGCAGTAATTATATGCAAATTATTTGCATTTTATTGGGTGCTGCATTAATTCCTGTAATGACAAATATTAAGATTCGAACACTGAGTCGGTTTCCTTTGTCTCTCCTAGCTTTTGCTAAAATTTTCAATTCTGAATTGAGACGCCGCGGCGGGCCGCCCCGTGTTGGCTATGAAATAGAACAATTGAAATATTGGGTCCTTTAATAGCAGGATATGCTTATAGGAAATTATAATCCCCCAATCCGGGGAATAATATTTTCTCCCTTAATATCCAGATGATGATGTTATACAGATTTTCTATAATAAGTATTCTCTGAAAAACTATCTACCTTCATGAGTTTCAATGTACTGCGCTTATTTGTTATAATGGTGCAAACTTGGTTAAATATCCTTTAAAATGTTGTGCTGCAGTCGTTAATTCGAAGTGTTTATATTTAATCCACTTAACCCTGAATTTATTGTTGTTTGTTTGGTAGATACGCTCTGTCCAAGTTCTGGTAAAAAAGTAAGCATTAGAATCCCTAGAGCGTAGTAAAAATCGTGTGGCACCTATATCCGAATATAAAAGATATTCCCGGAAGTAAATAAGGAGGTAATTATGTTCATTCACTTTTAAAGCAGGACACATCTTTTTTTATCTCTCATTTTCCTGGGAAACATTTCCTCGTGATGTTTCGGGAGGTGTTCCTAGGCAACTGACCGAGTCTAAGTACCCTCTTAAATGGCCAATTCTCGGGAGATCGAGTGAACGACGGGCAGTTTAAGTACCCCGCGGGAGGAGGCAAATTTTACTTGCCGACCCTACGAGGGGATCCTACTTGAAAAGTGACCGCGTTATCCCCTGGCGGGATTGGCGCGAACCATATTTAGCAGGTACAGCGCCTGGTCCCGGCGTGTGCAAGCAAGGTAGCCGTTCCATTTTAACGCCATAAATAAGCTAACCTCCGTCACGAGAGGGGGGGGCGGAGTGAGGTGGACAGGGAAATGTGGGGTAGGTAAGAGAGGTAATGGATAGTGAGAGGTATGAGGTGAGGGGAGGAAGTTCATCAAGAAGAAGAAGGGATTTAAACCGTCCATTCTGGTTGCAGTCCAGTGTAGGTGTGAAGGGGCGGAGAGCGCAGATGCACTATGGGACAATTGAGCTTCTCGCATACCAAAGTGGGGCAGTGGTAATCCGGTAATGGTCGTGGCTAATGAGAGCCGAGTCGCTTCGTATTGGTGGGTGGAAGATCTGTAGGGGTGGATTGTTGAGCTTTTAGAAAGGGGTTGGAGAGCAGGGGGAAAATCTTCACCTTGGTACGGGAGATTCATGCTGAATAGTTGCTAGGAATGGGTTGGATTGGAAGTCGAAGATAATGGAGGTCTTGGTCTAAGTGTAGAGAGGATGAATGAATGAAAAGGAAATTAAAGCAACTGTGATCAAATAAGGAAGATAGAATTTCTAGTGGAACTACGTCATAGATAGGGGTTGTTGGAAAGTATTTTTAGCCCGTCGTGTGATCCGGTGAAAGATGTAAAAAATGTGGATAAATGGAAGGATTTTATCGGAAAATTATTTTTTGGGATCGTCTCCCCTTAAAGTTTAGTCTCTCACGCGTTTGGGTAATTGGATTTATAATTGGATCCAACGTCGGATCTTCGACTATTATGGAGTGGGATTTTGTTCGTCTCGAGTGCAGTGCCCCAGTTTTTATCCTTTTTTTAAGATCTTAAGCGCTGCTGTGTCTTGTACATTCCTAAGGCGTTCGTCGCGTCGACGGAGCACAATGAGATGTGCCAGGGTGAATTTTGGCCCGGGAAGGTGGATGGGCCTACCCCCTCTTAGCGCTCTCATTATGCAAGTGGATCAATAACTGCCATCCTCAGTTCTCTACGCCATATTGTGATCCTGCGAAAATTGTCCAGACTTGAATCATTTTCACCAGAGTTTCGAAATTAGTGCATGGCTTTGAAGGCATTAACGTTGGTACAGTCGTGTGATTGTAATATAAGTGGGCTTGGTGGATTTAATATGGACCTGCACTTCAAGTCGATACGTGTGTTTTGGGTTAATGATTTCGTTTGGCTTATTGAGTGTCACGACCTGTCCTCTGTATTGCTGATCATCTGTGATGGCTCAGTTATTAGTCTCCAATAGGTGTTACCCGTACTTGTTCTAAGTGATGGTAAGACGCCATAGGAATGAGGAAATATTCATAATGTCAGCGTTCTCTTCTTATCCATAAGTCCATCTTTTTTATCCATCGTATCCATCTTTTTTAAATAATGATATTTACTCCGTTGGGTCATTAAATCTTAGACCTTAGGTCTCTCACCCCTTCCTTCAAAGCAAATCATTTAAAATTGTGTTGCCAAATTGTACATCTTGTGCTGTTACATTCGTTCTAAGCTTTTTCATCGAATATTTGTGCCTAAATCTTGATATATTTTTAATTGGCGAAGTATGAATGTCATGATCTCTTGAGTATAGCTGCTGGTTGTTTACATATTTCCGGCATCAAAGGTTTATGATTTACTGCTATCGAATCGTAGGTCCATATCAGTCGTATGAAAACAGTCGGGCAAAAATAATTCCTTATATGTTATTCAATTTTTTTCGGTTTGGTCTGTTTCAAAGAGCCTAAACTTTCAGCTCAGGCTATTAAACATGGTAGTTCATCTTTCACTCTTCTCCGTAATATTTCCTTCGCGCAACCTATAGTGGCAATATATCTAAGGTTGAATGGATATATTACTGTGGAGGGAGAATTCGTGAAATATTTCATTTCCTTTACGCTTCCTTCCCGCGGATGCTTGCCTCGAGGAGAAGGCGAAGTAGAAGGAGGTGGTGGTTAGGAGCGATAAATTACCAACCCTGAGGATGCCTGGTTGATTCCTCACGGCGAGAAATTCATTATTTAAGGCCAAACCTTTCTAACAGTTTCCATATTTCTTTCGCATTCCTTTTCTCGAATCCATGTCTCCTTGACTTAAAAAAAGTATTTGAATAGCTGTTTGAAAGGTAGTAGGGACTCTTAGTAGAATGAGAAATTTGCTTCGTTTCTGACTCCAGCGCTTCATCATTGGGTAAAATGTATTATTTTAATGCAAGCGTTACGTTTGAATTTGAAATTTTGTGAAATCCTACCTCTGAATCCGGTCGTTTTTCTTTTTTTGAAGATATAAAACGAAAAATGTTAACCTCCTTACAGCTTCCCGATTTACCGTGCCTTAATGAATTTGTATCCAGGTTAAGAAAAATAGTGGTGGTTTATTATGGAATAATTTGATTATCGTCGTTTATTTCGTCCATTACTTTTGTAAAAAAAATGGAATCGTTTTAACGCCAGGGCGTAGAAATTCGTCATTAAATTGGGATTGAACCCGAGTCTCCCATATTTTTGGTCAGGCGTTTGCCAGGTACTCCACCAAGTCATCTGACCAGTAATTGGGAGATCCAAGTTCAAATCTCGATCCATTCATGTGATACCTTCATGACGAATTGATGCAACTTGTCCAGTGTGACTGCTTACAATTCCCATTGGTGAAATTTGCGAGAGTATTATTTCTTCATTTAATTATTGCTGACAGCGCTCGTTTGCCTTCTAAACTTTGTAGAAAAAAACGCGTTTATCTTCATCAGAATATAATATATGGATGGAGGAATATGACTGTCACTAAACTGAAAAATATTTTACCCGCTAGCAATTTTCTGGTTTCTTTTGCTTTTTTTTCTCATATCTCCATTTCTTATATCATTTTCAGAATCTTATGAGCCGTGGTTGGAGGGGTTGTGGTTGTGAATCACGGCATATGAGCGTAGTTATTTTTGACAGCACCTAGTTGTTTTGGTTTTTCGCCCGTCAACATTGGAAAAAATTTATTTCCATCACATAAATCGTTTCGCTATATGCCTTTGAAATTTTGTGGAAACCAACCCCGGAATACTGTCGTTTTCCTTTTATCAGAATATAATACATGGGACGAGGAAATGAGATTGCCCATAACGAAAAAAAATATTGAATATCTCTGAGCAAATACCCCACTCTCGGTGAGCGTCCCCGCCGTTTTTCGCGCTCTTAATCCGCGGACTCGGGAGTCGAAATTAATGACGATTCCCTTCCCGTTACTCCCTTCCCCCCGGGGCCGGGGGTGGACTATCATTTCCGCAGCGTAACAGAAGTCGGATTGCGATATCCTCCCACCGAAATTCGTAATCCTCAGGAATTTTTGATGGAATCAATTATTTTAATTGATAAGTCTGAAGCATGGACGGCGCACTCTCCCGAATTACGTGTCTGCTGGTCTGATTAAATGCGTTCATTCCGTCAATTGTTGAGTGGGTTCTACGTAATGAGAATCCTGAGGGAGTTATTCACATTAGAAAGCGCATTGTCTCTCTACCTACCTCCTCCATTTTTCCTTCTTTCCTTCTCCCCTTACAATTTTGAAGGGGAAAAAAGCGAATTATCGATTCATTGATAAATTACTCGGTTTTCCTTCCTTCGTTTTTGTGCCCAGACCATTCCGGAGTTTCGTCTCGTTTTTTTCATTTCTTTTTGTGTTCTGTAGTTTCCGTGATCGGCTCCGAGATCACATCGTCAGTTGGAGGATAACAACAAGGAATTGAATGGAGCTTCGTTCGCTTGATCTTCCTGGAACAATTATGTATTTTCTCCCTAGTCTTTTGGGCTTAAATGAAGTTTCGGATTCGGACGGTGATTGTTACTCATCAAGATAATAATTGTTTGTTCCAGAGAAGCGCGAGAAAGTTCTAAACGCATTGAACGGTATTAGTAACAATGATTTGTTGACCAGAAATAATTTGTTTCCGCTGATGTAGTATTTTGTAGAGTAGATTTTTTATTGGGATATTCAGTGGCTTATTTGGTATTAATTTGATTTGAGCCAATTTAGTCTTAATTTGATTTTACATCGTTCAAGCAACGCGTTCGGCTTAAAATCTGTCTCGCTAAGGCATTGTAACTTATGAGATCTCTTAAATGTGTTTGGACCAGTACCTCCATTTAATATCTGCTCACCCAACTGTTCCTTCTTTGTGAAGTCTAGAAGCAAAGCAATTACTTTCATGCTTATTCGTCACAAACTTATTTTTTTGATTTATTTTACCATTTAAAACGCTCGCAGCAACTCGCAGATACATTGCGTACTTACGATTTTTGCTGGCTGCGTTAAGATAGGATTCATTTCAGTTTGTATATCTGTTCCCTCTTAACTACTCTCTGTCTGCACCAGCAAATCCACTTCTTACCTTCTAATGACTTTTCCGTGGCTTTATTTCTTTTGGGGCGGAATTAAATGGCAAATTGCGGTCGGAATCGGTCGGATAGAAACCTTCCAAATTATCCCGGGCGTGGAGTCGCGGATGATGATGATACGATGCGCAAAGCCTGATAGGAGAGCAAAAGGACCCGGTGTACGTGACTCGGCTCACTCCAGATTGTTTACAGAGAGTTGTATCTCCGGGACATCTGAGAGGGTAAACATCATCTTGCGAGAGTCGCGAGGCAGGCCCAGGCTTCTCTAATCTTCGGTGTGGACTTTTTTCTTCCAATAACGCTCTCACCTCTGTATTCGAAACACGTTTCTAGAGTTCAGATAAGACACTGTGTGCTTCCGCTGTGAGCTCCCAAAAGCAAGCTGATTGTCGGGTCAATCATTAGCGCTTTGCTCATGCAGCACCTTTCTGTATAATTCCTCCGCTCTTTTATGTTGCATCAGAGATTGCCAATCGTATGCTTTATAAGATGGTATTTTTTGCGAGGCTGATGAAGGTTTTCCTTTCAAGTGACTGCAGCCACTACGTTACTTGTAATCATGAAGGCATTGGTATTATAAAATTATTATGTCACAAATGATATTATAAAAGAGATCCAAAGAGGCCTTGAATTTATCCTGGGTTAGGTTTGTGTAGCTCATGGCTAAGAAACGATTGAATGGGTTTTACCTTCTCAGTATTTCGCTCATCGCTTCTTAGCTTAATGTTGTATTCAGCTGTGTGCAATTTTTTATTTCTATCTAGCACTATGAACGTGGTACTTAAGCGTTGTAGGTACCTGCTGGTTTTTGTCAGAGCGCTACATCTATTAATGCTCAAGTCAACGTGATAGTGCTGTGGTTGGGGAAGGGATTATTAACGTGATATTTTACATAAAATAGAAAAGTGTTCATATGGTTGGAAAATATTTTTTGATAATATATTTTCAGTATTTGTTTCTAATTTCATATTCTTAGTAGTGAAGATGGGAGATTTTCAGTAAGTACATACTGGGAAAACATTCCGAATTACGTCATCTGAAGAATGTTCTTCATGTTTTTAAAGGTAACGATAAATGTTCGTATTACCAGAGTACATTAAAACACAATAAGTGTTATACCATTAAAAGCTGCTGTAAAACTTCGTTATTATACGAACATTAGTGTATCCTTTCTTATCTAAATTATCATCATTAGTGTATCTAAAGAACTGAGATTAATCTTTTTATGAATTATCCTTTTTCTGTAATGTTTTCTGTCTCGTGGCTGTGGAAAAAGAGTCCGTAGATTAACTAATCATTTTCTATTCACCTAAACAGCTTTATTGGATGATAGTATTCGTTAGTATCAGTGAAGATCGACTTAGCCGATATATTTTGCATTTACCAAATTAATCTGATTTTAGCGAATAAGTGGCACATTGTACTTATCTCAAGATCGGTTAAACCGCAGTCAGAGCTTTGACGTAAATGAGAGCAGACGGAAGCGTGGATCGCTAAACTGACGCACTTTGAAGCTTGGACGACGTAGTGGGGAAGGAGGTCATTGTTATCAAGTTGAGTCAACAATAGGATAATACCATCTCGGCGACCATCGTTTAAGTTTTGATCTCCAGTCTGAAATCTAAAGGGAGGAAAGGAATTGTTTTCCTTTTACAACTCGGTAAATGTGAGCCTCGTTAGAGTCCCGGCCATTCCCTCGGCGAGGCCCGCGTTTCTATGTGGGTATGCGCGTATACGGTACATGCATATGCGTGTATTATGTATGTATTTACTTGTGCATGTGTTTATGTGCAAGCGATCCGGGGTCGTAGGTATGTGCCTACTTGGTCGAAGACTAGTGTGTACACTACTCTCTCTCTCTCCCTCCTTCCTTCCTTTTTGTCTTGTCCTCGTTCCTTTCCTCTCGGTGTGTCCTCTTCCGTTTAAGCCCCCGTTCTCTCTCAACTCCCTTTCCTATTATTCCCTCCCCCGCACATGTCTTCTACCTTTGGCTGGAATCCCTCCTGCCTTCCCTCTCATTAAGAAATTTCCTTCCCTCGTGTCCACATCACCTTTAGTGTCTTCCCACACATATATACCTAGCCCGTGTTGGCGTGTACGGAATTTCTGTGCTTCGATCATGATGTGCGATACTCAAGAGATATCGCATTCTGCATCGTAAAGGCGGAAATAGGAACACATGGAAGTTACTTCTATGACAACAGCCTTCAGGAGTTGCTCGAAAGTGGCTCTTAAATGTGTTCGCACGTATGTCTATGGTAGTAGTGGTCGATAGTAATCGACCACGTTTGCACTTTGCAAGGGAAATAGACCGGCTTCTATTTTGCCTGTTAGTAGCAATTTGATTCTGCGATTATATAGTTTCGCTTCCGGTGGAACCCTGGTCACATGAATGCAAGTGAGGGTTAAAATCCAAGAAAGGAATAAATATACCTGTATAAATATAAAAATATTTTGTACATATTTATTTTTTCTGGAAATGTTTTAATGTTAAAGAGAACACAAAATTAAGACTTATATGAGTGTTCTAGTATTGAATAATTAGAATTATAAAAATGCTCATACTTGATGCGCCTTAAACATGAACATATATATTCAATGTAATTTTTACAATCATAAAATCCATAAATGCCTCGGGGACTCGAAAAGTACTATGTGCAAACGCAGTGATTGCAGAAATGAGTCGATTTCCGAAATTACCGTTATAATTGTGTACTTCAGTCATTCATATATTTGGGAATATCAATTAACTAATGTTTAAGCAGAACGATGCCGTGCAAGTAGCGATATATTTCGAGACATCACTGCACACTCTACTTTCCTAGAAGTTAACTTCAATGTGCAAAACCGCCTTTATGCCGAGTAAGAAAATCTATTGCTTTGGGGTGTAATGCGGTGTGTGATATGCCATTGGAACTAAGGAAAATCAACGATGTGAGATAGTTAATTGATTTTTCAATATAAGATTAAACTTGTTTAGAAATCGATGCTATGGTAAATGCGATTACGATATTACACGGTGTGAATATCGCAGAACTTCACCATTTCAACCAGGGCTGGGCAGTATTTAAAATACATACTTGAATTAATGTCAGTATTTTTTGTTTCGAATACACATAAATATTATTTTGTATTTCAAATACATATTTGAAGTATTATCAGTATTTTTAAATAGCCAAAATACTTCTGAGAAATTTTTACAAGAGCCCAAATTCCACTTTGTGAATTTTTCACCCAATGAAGCTGCTCTGTTGAACCAAAGTGAATGATATTAAATTTTGAATTATGGCATATAAATATGGTATATCGTCATTATAGTTCATTTGCATAAAACAGAAACGTGTAGCACAGAAGAGCAGAAGTGGCATCCTCCGTATTGTTACAGTATGTGCTGGGGCAGAACTTTTGATGAAGAGCAGTACACTCCTCCAGAATTGAAGCAAGCATCTCCAATAAGGGCTCCTTTGGTGTTATGCATTGCACCCATTGAGTCAATACCTCAAGCCAATCGGAATGCGAATCAGCCAATAGATTTGCGTATTTATGATCTGCGATAATCGCTCTGCTGATTCGCCAGCGTCGCTGAATACTGAAGGAGAACTAGCCGAATCTCTTTTCTGCACTTGAGGGAAATTCAGGCAACTCTTAACAAAAGGCATGCGTAGTGGTCGTATTTTTTCTAAATTTCGGGTTAGCATAAATTATGCATGGTTTTCATTTCGTTCATATTTTCCCAATTTTGAGTGCTTAAAAAAGATGTATTTATTCATTACATTGTCCTACTCAGTGGGGTCATGAAGCAAAGTTTGTTATAAAATCAATTTGGAGTGGGGAGAGAAGATAAACAATATTTTATAAGAGGAGGGGGATGAATTATATAGGCGGGGGGGGGGGGGGTGTGTGATACATTTATCCTACCTATGTTTGTAATAGCAAAAGTGACATAAATAGTTGTATTGGCATCAAACATCGCCAAGCAATTTTTTTTTTAAACTGAGAAGATATATAATGCCTGATTTACGTTCAAAAATGCATGGAGCATAATTTTACGAGCTTCAAGTTTAGGCAGATGTCCAGGCAGCATTTAAATTGATCGCGCCATGTGGCAGCGGGGAAATCTTGATTGGAGTGACTTGGTGTAGGTATTTTGAAAAACATTTTAACGTTACCCATTATTTGTAAGGAGAAATGGTTTTAGTGATATCCCGCAAGAGATCAGAGGAGAAGGAACTAGGGGTAGTAAAGTCTTTGTCTGAAGTGGGATTGAGAGGGTGTTCTGTGTGACAGTAAGTTGTGTGTGATTTTGAACTTCCAGAAAATCTTAAATTTTGCATCAGTGGTTATTTTTTATATCTGCCTAATGGTACTGATTGAGCTTTTATTTTAATGGCATGCTTTTTCTTTCGCACCTAAGCTTCATTCTCATGTCACCAGTCTGGTTTCAAACACGGGCTTCATCGGGAAGTTCTCGAAGTAGTTCCTCTGGAGATGCTAAAGGATATTCTACCCTAGTAGGTGAATTTCATTATCATATTGAACCATGGGAATTAAATCTACTTACTGCTTATTGAAAATGAAATGTTTTAGATAGAGATGGCTCCATTAACTTAAGTCTTATTTATCTCTTTTTTTATTAAATATATATTGTAGTGTTTGTATTTCTATTGTTTTAACTGTGAACTGTTTACGATTTAACTTTTTACGACTGATTGGAAAGCATTTTAGTATTTTGAGTATTTTAAAATACATGTTTTTGTACTTTGTTTTTAAAGTACACCCTGCCAAAATATTTCGTATTTTAAATACTATTTTTTGAGAATTTTGTATTTCAAATACAATTTTAGAGTACTTTGCCCAGCCCTGCTTACACCATTATAAATAAAATTCACCATAGAGAACTACATTCGCCTTGAAGAAAATTATTTGACTTGACCGGGATTCAAACTCGGATCTCCCAACTGCCGGTCAGGTGTCTTAGTCAATTGCACCACCAAGCCATCTTCATTCAAGGTGATTTTCAGCGGAAGTTTATGCGAACTAGGTATGTACTATGAATGATGAATGAGGCTTACACCGAGGGAGACTGTCGTGATTGGTATGAATGAATGCATTTATGATTGAGAGTTTTCATTACATGGTTGTGGCATCCTAGCTGGTGAAATCCAGATAGTTATAAGCCTTTGTTTAGTTGCAGCAGGGGAGTGCCTAAGCAACGAAACAAATTAATATATTTTCAGAATTTGATTAAGACGTGAATAATACGATGTACTATTCGTATAAAAAATTGACGAGCGATATTTTTGCTATAAAAATACGAATTAAGTGCGATATTATCCCATGCGCAACAAATCGTAAATGGCGTTATCATATCTTGCGGTACAATCTGAAACAATTTTAAATATTTCCTTTCGAATCCATGCTTAGAAGGTTCATGGACGAAGAAGTGAAAGGCATATTTAAATTAGCTTTATTAAAGGCCTCATCTCTAATACCAAAGCCGCGCTGCTTGTATTAGGGACCTAGCGCAGAAAGAATGTATACATAAACTATTCTAGTTTGAGGTAAGGCTTCCGCAGTGGCTCGATATCATCGATCCCATGTTTTAAGGTTTAACTTCATGTGTCAGCTTTTAGGTGGCACACGCAGTTGAACCTGAAAACATGGACTACACCTATTATACCCTTATTCTATTCTAAACGCGAAGGAAAAAAAGTGCGCTTCGTTAAGAGCTAACATAAGCGTGCAGAAAGTGTCACAAAGCTATAGGAAAGAGTAGGGAGCCGGTTGAGATTTAGGAGGTTACTCACAAAGTTAAGGCCATTAGAAACATTTAGAACATATGAGTTACAGGTCAACATGGGAGATATTATTATTCCCCAAATGGCGCAAACGATTGCTTTTAAATTTGACGCTTATCATTTTGGAGAAAATATCGCTAAGTTACCTAAACTGAGACCACTTTTATTGGAGCAATGATCAATAAAGGTCCGAAACGCCGGCAAAAGTTAAAAATATATGTGTGTGTGTGTATATAATTTGACCTAAACTCGTGATATTTGCACCGAATAGTAAAAGAAGTCGAGAATAAATACAATTTAAAGCAATGATCAATAATGGGGAGAGGCACGGAAACTTACTAACGTTGGCAACCTAAAATAATCATTCACCCTTGGATTAAGTCATTCCTCAACAATGTAAGTTTTATGGAATTTTTGTAATCGTGATGACCGTGAAGGATTATATTGTACATTTTTCTCGGTGGGCTAGCAGGAAGGCAGCGGCGTTTTCCCACTAGGGCACCGCAGTCCGCCCGAATGCCTTCCTCCACCTCCTCGTCAGATCGTTAGCGAAACCATCTTTCATTTCGGGTTATTTCCATTTGAATTTTCAAAAAGTATATCAACTTCCCTTAATGCCACGCATCCTTACGGTGGTTTTCAGTGTAGTACGAGGTTTCATCCAAAAATACTCGGATTTTTGGTTTTTCTCAAAAAATCTTTATTTATTCCTCGGTATTAATTTTTTTCTATTCAAAGAAGTCACCATAAGGTAAATTTACTTCTGTCAGTGCGTTTTTCCAATATTCAGCATTTCTGGAACGCAATTTTCGGTATGTCATTTCAGCGTTTATGTCTTTATCTCTTCAATATTGAAAAAAAGTCGTCCTTTCATGTTTATTTTTATCTTTGGGAGTACAAGTCGCAGGGGGGCATGTTCGGCGAGTACGGAGGCAGAGGAATCATAACGTTGTATTGTTTATGGCCAAATATTTTCGGACAGTCAGTGAAGTGTGAGGAGCGTGGTACCATGAGTTGTTTCGCCGCATATCCGGGCGTTTAATTCGTGTTGCTTTCGGCAAACGGCGTAGAACTTCCAGGTAGTACTCCTTATTTAACGTAAGACTAAGTAGAAAGAATTCATGGTACGTCTTGCTGTTGAAATCGAAGAAAATCTTTAGCACAAATCCCGCCCATTTTTTTATCAAGCCTCGTTTGTGCAGAATTCCTTGTCCGATATGCCGTGCATTTTGCTCTACAACTTTCATATCGCAGCGTGATGCTGAAATACGAACACCGCACAGCACTACGACCGCGAACCCTTTTACATTCACGCACGCAAAACACATCCCTTTCCCATTCAACCTCGTCTGTTTCCTTTCCCTGGCATTTGCCCCTGTAACCTCACCCCCTGAAAACCTCCCATTCCCATTCTCTTCATCTCTCCACTCTCTCTCTCTCTTTGCCATCTCAACTTCTCGCTGCCTCTCCTTCCGTTCCTCGGTATAATTGCGACCCTTTTATTCACTTACTTCCTCTTTCGATATTTATGAGTCTCCGTGGTGCATAACATTTCCGCCCCGAAGGGCACACGTATACGTGGCGGCAAAATATAAACTTTCAAATGTAGAGAGAAAGCTCTATCTTTCTCTCACCAAGTCAATAGAATGAAGAGACTATAGAGAGGAGAACGTAGGGACTTATTTTTGGATCTTTTTATGCATCATCATTATGGGTTCTCATGTTTCTAAATGCTTGCTATCCCACCTTATCTTTCCCCTGCACGTCCCTTGTCTACGTGCTCAACTATCTTTCGTTTCCTTCTCCTATCGAAACCTTTTCCAATTGTCTCAGCCCATCTCCTTCGCCTTTTCCTCATCGCCTGCCTTTCTAATCGGGCTCTCCAAGTGTTATGCAAAGCCGTATTGGTAAATTTTGAACCCTCCCTCCAAGACGAAGAAAAAATAAGTCTATGATGCAACCTACGCTAAAGAAGGACACTGTGGGCACACTCCAAAAGACAATGAATTTTGCTTAAATATACTAGAATTAGAATCAGATGGGGATATTCCATGTGGAATACCGAAGGGCAAAAAATGAACGAAGGGGGAAATTAAGGACCAAGAGCTACTGGGAAGTAGAGGATTGAATATCGGAAAGAGAAGAATTTGCAGGTACCATTTAAAAATCATAGGATTGGAATACGGGTGATGATTTAACCCTTCCCCCAACGTAACATTTCATAAAGCCCATGAAATGCAACTTCGTTAATTGTTTTCTGTTCCATGCTTAGATACATATTGAGCACAAGATATTGAAGGTATTTTATGGAACTGAGGGGAAAAAAATCCTTTCTGCTGGCTTATAGCCGAAACGACTTCCGCCCAATTAGCATAATTAAATCTCAGATTACTTTCAAGGAGGTTTGTTTCTTCCTTTCCTGATTCTTGTGCCGAGAATTGCCATCACAGTCGTCACAGTCCACGACTTTCTCTGGCTTACGTACTCTGGTCTTCCCATATCGCGATAGACCTGTAAGTATATAGCATTGTTATAAATGTCAATTGCAGTAATTAAAGTTTTCATTAGCATGAAATCTTGGTCAGCCGCAACTTTGGATCCGAGAAGTCCATGCCTGTTAGGAAAATCCAAAATCCTTCCCACGCACCCCTACCTTTGCCTCACCGTCTCCAATGAGCATGCCTTCTCCATTTCCTTATAGCCAGTCCGAATTTTTCGTTCAGCCCGTTCGTCCGTACATATTTATTTTGAAAGATATAATAGCGCGACTTCACGAGTACCAGACTAAAATCTTACATCATAAGGTGATTTTTGACCCCTCCTGTCAACGTAAGGCAATGTCTGGGTAGTCTACCATCTTAGACATAACTTGAATCTTGCCCTTTGTCGTGGTATAGACACATTTATCGTCCGAATATAATAAAAAAGCTGATTTTCAGCAACTTTTCTCTTAACCGCACTCGCGTTAACCATTCGACGCTTAATCCTATATCAAGTTTATCCCAAGAGTGAGTCTTGCATGTTTACCCGTGGGTCATATGGCAGCAGTGCTAGGTTTATAAAAGTGTTTTTTATTCGATTTTCAGTTCTGGAACGTATGTTAACTGTGTTTTAGAATTCATAGACGGTTCGGTAATTTGATGAAGATTTATGTGCTGCTGTGGCTGAATAGGGTTACTAATAGGATAGTTACTACAAATATGCGTTAAAGAATCTCGGATCCCATCCCCACCTTACGTAAGCCACTCTGAGGAGCGTCTGAACCATATACTTTTCTTCTAAAAATCTAATGGTAATGCTTGAACGGCTTCTTACATAATCCCTCTCGATTCGCATTATCTTTTTCTATTTATTTTTTTTTCGCGCGCGATTTGGATTTTCTCTTTGCCAGCCACCACTGTCTCCTTTATCATCCCCTCCGACTCAGCTTTGCCCCTCCAAAGGATGATGATAAAGAGCCTCGGCATCCTTTCTCCTATCTGCCCATCCACCCTTTCCACCCCCTCTGCTTCCTCCCTCATCTCTACTCGCGTCCCGGTACACAAATCTTTCTCCCTTTTCATCATCATCTCCTGCAATGAAATCAAGAAGAGAGGCGAAGATGTGATTGTGTTCCTCAACAGCTCGTGATTATCTTTTTCACCATTATAAAGGGTTCCGGTGTTTCTTGGGATGTCGCGTCCTAAAGAGGAGTGGGAGGAGTCTTTTTATGAAAGGGATACGGTAAGCAAATGGGAACGAGGGTGGGGGAAGGTTCAAAACAAAAAATGAAGGGAAAGATTAAGAGTGTGGGAGGCGGTGGGAGAGATTTGGGGAAAGGATGAAGGAAAGGATCTCCTTTCGAAACCCATTACTTTAAATGCGACAGCTTTTATCCCTGTAAAAGGGTGCTGTATGCCGCGCGTTTTGTATTTTGTTTATGTTTGCGATGAGAAACGGTCACCTAAGTCACTGTTTTTCATCGTAGAAGCCCTGCGAAAAGCGACCTCTCGCGACGAAAAATCGGTATATCGTGAACTAAATTTTTGTTTGCTGCAGTTTCAACTTTAACCTTTTGTTTTATTTATCTTCGGTTATGCTCTAGAATACTCTGCGTAGTTGATTGAATTTTGTTTGTGCAGTGTTCGTCGGACAGTATGTATTTACTTGCGTGCTCGACAAAAAGTACTGTTACTTTCAATTTATCATCATAAAAATAAATTTTCCTGCATCTTTTCCTTTCGTTATCTACCCCTACTTCAATTACTCCATGAGTTTATGATTCTACCGACCTTGGATCGGCCAAGTCAGCTATTCCACGGCTGTTTCAAATTGGTGTGATTGTTGATGTAGAATATCAGTAAAGGTGGAATCACTATTAGTGCACTGTTCCTATGTGATCCCTGTATTCTGGACAACTTCCATTTTATTATCCCAGAAAGAGGTATGCTGAATTTCCTAGGGTTACCTCTTGCTAGGTACAGTCATTCAGTTCTCCGTATAAAAGTGTGTCCGACGTTTTCGAGAAGAAAGTTCGTGGCTCCTCTTGATTATTGAAGATACCAATTGTTGTGGAAACGTGTTGTATGAAGTTAGAGAAGGGGTGAATGATTTAGTCTTAATAAGTTTGATGTATTTATGTCTCGTCGAATGATTTAGTGTTAATAAGTTTGATGTATTTATGTTAGTTCTGTAGGTGCATGAACATCCGATCTCGGGGGTCTTTCTGTAATTTCACATACGGAACATGACATTTCAGATCGCTCCTTATATGGCGAATATTACCGAAAGTGGAGCTGTTAACCGTGTCCGCCAGACAGCGAGACCATCGAATCGTTCATTTCAGCCGAGAATGGTTTATTTCCAGTTCTTTAGGTCGTGGAATTGAGCTTCCAAATTAGTACTTCGAGAGCGGAATAGCTCAAATGAATCGTGCATTTGAGTTGGTGCTCTTCCGAAAGAGCTGTTTCGGAAGTGGAATTCCAGGATAAACCCCATCGTTCATGTGTATGTATTGTTGAGTGTCACCCTCTGTCGTTAAAGCTACAAAATTGTGAATGATATGCTATCAGGTGTGGCAAAGAATATGTACTTGTACTTTAACGTGTTATTTGATTGATTTCAGTTTCCTTTATTGTCATAATGAGGTTACCATGGATTGAGTATTAAGTATGTATACCATGGATGGGGTGTAATTATTTATCCTGATAGTATTCTCTTCTCAGTAGTTGTATTCTCGTGCACTCACACGCACTGGAAATCGTGTAGCGTAAGAATAACGCTCTACGCTCACGCCAATTTAATTGATGTTTTATAAACACGCCATGTTTTTACATAAATATGCGCTAATTTGTATACACACTTTAAGTTTCAAAAGCTATATTTACTGTGGAGCGCATCGTAAAATAGCGCTTGAATCTCATTACTCTTAGGATATCGGAAGTTAAGTTGTAAGTTTTATGTTAATTCTGGTTGAGAATTTTAATTTTACTAATGCTCAACGTTTTTCTTAAGTTAAGTTGTATTATGTGGCTTGCTAAGGTCGGCAAAGCAAATAGAATTTCCACTGATGGCTTTCTGTGGGATGGGCCCGTAGTAAGCATGACAAGTCGACTTCGTGGTTGTCCCTAATTGACTTCTGCGGTTAATTTTCCAAATTTGGCGGTCGCTTCTCATTTGGATGAAGGGCTTTCGCATCACATTTTACCAGTGAAAGAAGCAGCCACTTCTGGTTTTAGCTAAAGCAGTGTGCATTTTTAATCAGGGAAAATGTCGATTGAAACAGTTTGAAATGACGTAGGTGAAACTAAGCTCTCTTAGCTATCCAGAATTTGTGCTTTATCTTTTGAGAGGTATTTCAATTAAATATTTCCGCTTTTGCGCAACTGCGGTGCCACCTCAGAAAAGTGGGAAGCATCTGCTACTCTATGATGATTCAGCTAGAGGCCTTACTGAGCTCTTTCCACTCACTAGATCCGCGTCTTACCGAGCACGAAGCCTTGGGGCGTGTTTCTCAAATGCATGTAGTTATTCGCTGCGGTGTTATGGGTTTAACTACATTTTGTTCTGTTTTTAATTTGCAAGTTGTGAGTTTGTGGTCTCATTCATGTTAATGCATATACTTTTTAATTTTAAAATTTTGATAAGTTTGTTATGTTCTAATTAAATGCGTCATTTTGTTATTAAAAAGTTTTTTTATCATATTTGCCTCCCCACAAATATTTATTTTGCATAATTAATTTATTTGCAGCGCTTGCTAAATGTTTCTAGGTGTTCAAATATATAGTCACTATTTCAATCGATTGACAGTGTAATGGTATCAAATAATTTTAAGAAACACTCAATAAAATGTGTAAAAGCCATAAAATATTTATGGAGTAAAATGTTGGAATTCTTTCCAATACTACTTGCTTCGCTGCGGCGATTTACCTGTTGGAAAATATGTTCTATTCTCGTGACCATTGGGTCAGTTTAATTGCGGAATGCGCTGTAATTTTCTACTATTTCATAAGTTTTTCATATGAGTATAAAGTGAGAGTGTCCAATTATCTTTAATTTCTAAATTAGCCAAGAAGTTCCTTTGGAGGCAGTTTTTAAGCGAAAATGGTGAATGGGCGAGGTGCTACTTTTCTCTGTGTTGGACTTCGCACTTCCATTTCGTCATCCACCCTTCCTTCCTCCCAGAATCCTGCCGATTCTTCCGCCTCGCTCCTTTTTCCTCCTCGTTAATTTCGGAAGCGATGGCGGTGAAATGGCTCGTGTGTCGGAGCGCCAGACCATGGTGGCCTTTAACTCTCCCGCCCCCCCTTTACCATGGGGGGAGGGGGTCGGTAAGGTTTAACCAAGCCCCGAAGTCCTGTCTCTTTCTCTCCCTCACTCTTCTCAGACCGGCATGTTGGTTTCGGAGACACGACAAGTATGGCAATATGTCTCTCGCAACCAGTGCTGAAGGTGTTGGCAGCATGGGCGTTATTTTGTCCCCCATCGCCCGTCTAGCAAGCTGCGCCCGTAACGTCAAAAAGCCCCCAGACACTCCTCCCCTTACCCCTAAATGTGATGTTAAGGGGATGGAGCAACAGTTGCGACGGTGACTTCAGGGAGACCCTCCCCCTCTTTTTCTGAATTCCTTAAGGCTCGCTACTTCTGATGGGAAAAACGAAGAAGTGAGGCTCTTTGGGATGTGGATGACGGAGTTCTGATTTTGGCCTTCAGTGCAGTATCACTCTTCCTGTGTTTGTCCTTGGCAAGTTATGCCATCATGTTGACCTATGCTAATGAGTGATATCCTGAGTTTGACAGCTGTTTTCTAACTGCCTTTTATTATTGATTTTTCACTGCACTTTTTGGGAAAAATAAACTGCTAAAACAAATCTCGGATGCTCTAGGGTCGAATTGATCATTTATTCTACGCAATAGTGTACCAGGCATGTTGTAATCCCTAAGTTCCTACGGCATTTGATACCAACATACCAAAATGATACATTCACTCATTTTAAATGCGAATTGCACTGTTGGGTCTATCACGAGGTCATTTGATTTGAAAACATACATTTCATAAAAATCGTATGAAGACTACGTTCAAGCTTGATTACATTAACTTTTGTGTTATGAAGTTCACTTTTAATTTTACCCAATGACTCTTTGTCCATTAAATGATCAACTTTTATTTAACTAATAGCACCTTTTATTTAAAGTAAAGTGGTAAAATCATAATTCAGATGGATAACCATTAAATGCTCTATTTATTATTGGAAATTTTTTTCCCATCGCACAGTAAAGGTAGCTAAATTCTTTTCATAAATGGATGATTTCTTTTGTGATCTTTAATTGTGGAAGTGAGTATTTGCCATTTTTATAGGTTCTTTAATTTACATTTAAATCATCATAATGTACATCAGTTAATACTAAAGTTTTGCAAGATTTCAACTAAAAGGAACCTAATTTTTCTTATATATCAGCTCCAAACGCCCCCTTTAATGTTCTCCCGGATTTTGGAAGTGCACATAAATATGACATAGAAGTAAGTTTGTGCTGGAAATGGTTCCTTTGTAGCATCATAGAAAATATTATAGCCAATTCTAACTGCTTTAGGTTTCTAAGTCTGTCGGTACAGTCTTTAATATGTAGCACGTAAAAAGCTCTGAAACGATGGTTTTCAGGGAAGGCTCTTGCTGTTGTCTAATTTATTCTTCGTTGCTGTTCATGGAAACTAGGCTATAGACGGCAATGCTTTCCTTTTCCCGTGCCAATAATTTATCAAATGAATTGCTGACACATCAGCGTCCCATCCCAGTGCCTTGTTTTCTAATCACAGGCATGCAGGGATTATATCCGCTTTCAATATACATACCACAAAAATGTTGTAATATCGCATGAACATCAATTTTTATTAAGATCGGAGAAATTTATCAGTGAACAACGAATACGATTAGATCTATGAAATTGATGAACTCTAGGGCCCTTTGCATTTGCAACATAATCATGTCGATAGTATATGTGTGTCAGGTTTTTTAGGTCTGATACTTGCAGGGGGATTAATCAGATTGACTATGCATCCGTTCTATCGATCTTGCTTTTTACAGAATATAATGAAGAATTAATTCGGTTAATTAACAATCCCCATGTTTCAGAGATCTTTCATTAATAGAGCTTCAAATCTCTTTGTTGATTTTGGATCTTATGATCTGTTGCTTATCTCGTCTAATGTCACAGTTTTAAGTGCTTCCAAAGCTCGATTCAGCTTAAAGTTTGCGTGTTATAATAAAACTGCCGCATATTAGCAGATGAACCCTTAACAAGGTAAAACATTCTCCTGGGTGTATAACTTGATCAATTATTCCTGCTCTCAGGATTATCTTTTGTGGTAAACTTCCTCCAGCTAATTTCAATTCATTGGTCTTCTATGCTTCGGAAAGTCAATTTAAAAGAATTCGTGTTGCTTCTTGTATTCATTTGAGAAACAGTGTGCATTTAGGACGAATTGTAATAAGCGGGACGATTTATTTCCAGGATGAATTTATGCTCATTTTTTAAAAATTGCTTTGCCTAATTACTTAGTTAAATGTATTCCTATTCATCGCATGTTCTTTGACTTGCTCTCCTCGGTTGCGCTAGCCGGCTGTTTGAAAATTATTGATTATGGTGTATGAGATTGTTGCTAGTCGTCTATAATGAGAATACCAATGAAGATATAATCTAGAAATATGGAATCTACACTCCCTCGTGATGTGAGGTCATTGCTATGTCTATAGAAATTAGGAGCCACCTACCAGCTCGGCGCGAACGCGATTTGTTTAACATGGTGAAGCGACACGTATGTGCCCACCCTTTACTCTGAACTCCCGTGGAGTGGTAGTTAACCATTCTCGTAGATGTAAATGTAAACACCATCCATAAATACTCGCAGAGCTTTACTCCCTGCATCGCGATGCAATTAAGGCGAGTCTCCATGCCAGGTCGCGAGAGAGATTTCCGCGTTAATTCTCGCCTTGGCGTCTATTTGCATTTCATGCATCCTCGGGTTGCAGTGGGTACTTGAAATTAAAAAAAAGACACGAGAGGGAGAGATGACTCTGCCGCACCGCGCGTGTCTCATTCATTTACGCAATGCGTATGTTTTCTTACGTGCCTCGCCCACGCGCGCCCCATCAAAACCAACACCCACAGTGGCACAGCAACCCCTTTCTACATTAACCCACATATCTCTGCCCCGTCGTGAGGTACCCCCTACCTTCGAGCATGTATGCCATGGGGACTCTGTTAGGGAGGAAAGTAGTCTCTTAAGCAACCCCTGGGCGTGTGGCTTCAGACACGGTAAGACTGCCCGATAGTACCTTAAAATCCTATGATAAAAATGTATTTTTATTATTCAAAGTAATCTAATCGATGCGAATTTAAAATGAAAACGAATATAGTAATTTATGAGATAATTACCGCCAGAAAAGGCGTCAATATCGATTAATTATGACTAGCTGCCTTCTTACGAAATTACGGAAAAAATCTTCAAAACCACCAATGTTCAATCGTTTGCTCGATTTCTCTTAAGTTTTTCACGTGGTATTTTGGCTCATGCGTGCAATCACCTCAATCGCGGTCTGACATAAAATGCCTATTGCTCTGGCCCCACCAGCAATACATAGCAACATTATATCGCACCTGCCCTCTATTCTATGCACATTCGAAACCTCCCATATTTCTTTCTTTAGCAGCTGTAAAATATTCCGTTTTCGAATCGCGGAACTTGCGGAGATTTTTTCAGTAGAATTCCGTTCCCTACTTAGGCTTAATGCGGAGAGTACTGGAGGGGTTAGGATATTTTTCAAAATGCCTAGCGGAACGGTCCAGTCCTGCTAGTTCTGACGTGCGTGGCGCCGATTCCGAGAAATTTCCCGCTGAAAGAGACCTCATAGCCATTTTCATGCATGCGCACTTGGCGCCGGTTTGACGTGGAAAGCGCTGGACTTCCTCCTCACTTTACACGATTACAGACATTGTATAAAACTTACGTACTTGAGATATCTATATTAAAAGATAAAGGATGCAGCGGGAATTTATTCCATAGTAAATTTTCGCATCGCTTTTTATAGTTGAGTTCCATTCCAGCAAAAAATGGTCAATTTTTTGCTAAGTTTTCCAATTTATTTTCTCTGAAGTGGTTTCCATCAAGTAAACACGAAAGCAGATAAGTACTAGCTACATCTGTCAAGCGTCTAGTGCTGATAGCAAAAATGATTTTATGTAATAGCATGCCACCTAGTCGATGTGAATGCCAATAGGCTGAAAATGGATATTTCAGGAGTGGTATATACCCTCCTCTTTAAAGCGTTCTTTTGCGTAATACTTTATATGCCTTGGGATTTTTCTTATGAGTTAGCTCTATCCTTCCTGCTTTTCCATCGCAATCCAATCCTTGACGACTTACCTATCTTTAAATTCGCAAACGGTCTCCTTTCCCAACGGCCCCCTAAAGTAACTAACCACGAAATCTCATCTGTATCTGCGCGAAACTTTGTAGCAATGTTCCTTATAGAATTGAAGTATAAGAGTCCGTTAGTAATATTTAAGGAGGCTGTTTTTTTGGCAACGAATTTCAACGAATAAGGTGGGATTTCAGGTTTCTTCCGCGTTTGCATCATGCTGATGGTGATATTTCATCTACTCTGCTGTAGACGTCCTCAGACTAGGCGGAAGTGGATATTTCTGTCGAGAGGTCGCGACAAACAAGGTAGTGTAAACCAAGAGAGCTAGCTGTTCGGTGCAGAATGAAAAAGCACGTACGGGCACTAAAGAACAGGAAAAAAGAAATGTCGGCCATTGCAGAACATGTCTTGTCGGAATCAGGTCACACAGTTAACTTAATGGAACCAAATATCCTGACCAAAGAAAAGCGTTATTTCCCGAAAATCATTATAGAAGCAGTGGAAACAATAAAAATGCCAAAAAATAAAGAACAGGGGGGACGATTACACGCTTTCAAACCGATGGAAACTTGTATTCCAACCGTCAACACAGAACAAGAGGGAGGAAACCCCAAAACCCGCCTGATTCATTTGAACGCCGCGAAAACCTTTGGCAGAAACGCGTTTCAACGTATTAGCGTCAAAATCAAGTACCTTTATTATCAAGTGACTTGATGACGCTTAGTCTTTAAGTCTGATTATTGATCAAGGAAATCTATGGAAAATTAGAAAGATGGCCTTTTTTCTGCCATGCAAAGTGCTAAATTAATACTGCCAGCATAGTGAGGGGGTCTGATTAATCACATCATTGCCAGAAATAAAGTCAGGTCCCCCATACTTTTATTGAAATCTTAATCTGACTTGTTTTATTCTTGTTTGAAGTAAATTCCTTCACACTCTCTCTCCATCTCGTGCTTTTCCTTATTTCTTTCTTCCCGTATAATCTCGTCCAGTCTCACTCCCTCCCGTCACTCCCTCTTCCTCAAGTCTCCTCGCACTCCCCACCCTCGCTTCTGTATTCAGATATCCCCTTCTGCCTTCCCCGACCTGCTTCCTCATTATTCAAAATTTCCGTTCCAGATCCATCCCTTCCCGCTTTGAATCCAAACTCTTTCCTTCGCGACCCCCTTTCGCTTTTTTCACTCTATTCTTCTATCCTCACCCTATTCTTTGTCGTATTTTTTACTATTTCTAGTTCCTCTTTACTTCCCTCCTTTCTCTTCTCCGCTTCCATTATCTCTCAGTTCCACTCCCATTTTATCCGATCCACGGTTGAATTTGATTGATTGCCGTATCCGCTGTTGTTACTTGTAAACCCCGAGACAGCGCTAAGAAGGGAAACTAATTAATTCTGCGTCGAAGGGACGAAGGAGAGAGAGAGAGTAAGGGTGGAAGAAGGAAGAGTGAGAGATAAATGGTAATCTTTCAAAAATGGATCGATATCTTAATTTTGGAAGCATATTAATGGGTGGGTGAATTAATGCGCGGAGACAGTTATTTTTGGGCCGTAATCAACTTGTAACGGTTAATTGCGAGGAACGATTGCCGTCATTCAATGGCATGGAAATGTTAAAAAGACATTATTACTGGTTGCCTGTTCAGTTGTCAATTACACCTGCTCCAATAATCAGGTGTTCTTTCGGCGGGAGGTGCCCCTAAGTTTGGAAGTGAATTAAAATTGATGTGGAAATGATAAGAAACAAACGTTTCCAATAACTTTAAATGTTCTCAAGTCTGCTGTATTGTGCTTTTTTTGGCCGAGTGGCGAATGGAATATCTTCCTTATGGCAAATTATATTTCTATGTTTTTCCCTCTTTGTTTTTACACCTGAAAATATTCTTGAGCGTTTTTGATAGTTAGTCCATTTTTTTAGCAGCAGGAACTGCCTTACGTCTTTCCTTGAATTTGCTTTCTTTAAATGACAATCCGCAGCTATGTCTACCTCCCTCGTATTATAGAGTAGTGATTAATATTTTTATATGACAAACTGCGTTAGTCCAGAGGTCCTTTTAGTTGACTTTAAGTTTTTAGAAAACGATTTTACTGAGCTGCTATTTGCAAAATTTTATTTTTTAATATTCGACCCCTGAAACATGGAAAAATACCCTTGCTTTTAATGTCCTATGTACATAGTCAGAAATACAGGCCCGGGGAAAAGTTTGCTTTTACTGGTCAAAATTTGGGTAAAACTTGGCTGTCATATAATCCGGAGACCTGATCTTCAATCCGTGTGTTAGTTATGAAGAGCAAATTCTTCTATCAAGTAAAGAAAATGGTTTTTTTATTTTCTACTAAGGTGATGGTCAAGAATCCGATAGGTATATGTCCTGAAATAACTTCTTTAAGATGAGCAATTTTCCTAAATGTTCTACTTTATTAGCTGATTTCGCGTAAGTATATTAAAAAATCAACTCGATTCTCCAGCCCTATGCATCGGTGTCTGGTTTTACGGTTCGGAGAAACTTGTTTCGTTCGTTGCAAAAGTGCAGTAGTCCTTGGCGCATGGCAGACGTCTGTATGCCGTGCGAGCCATTCGCTTCTTGTCGTTCGGCTAACGTCGCCGTCGTAGATGCACTTCTGGCTCCCGAAGCGGATGGTAATCATTGGATTCGTGGTCTTCCCTCGGTTCCGGAGGCCGAATCCTTTGTAATCAAGCCGCGAAATATCCGTGCACCGTCTCTTTCTGGCGCTGCAAGCGTGTTTCACTGACCAATAGGACACGGGAGTCGCAGCTGCGGGCGTTTCGGGAGAGGAGATTGGTCGGTGAACAAAAGTGAATCTTCTCCTCCACCTCCCTGTCGCTTTAGATCCCGTGTTCGGCGTCTTCCGCCCGCCTGGAGAATGTCACACGAGCGAGCGGTCTGTTTCTACGAGGTGGTTACTACAAACCAACTTCGAGGCTGAAGCTTCGTGAAGGAGAATTGAGTCTATTGTTAGTTTTCCCTCCAGAAAGGGAGTGTCAAGTCAGTCGAAATCCCACCTCCCTTAGATCAGGATTACCATAGTCTTGTGCCGTCGCGTTGGTGGCGTCCGTCAGTGCTATTTCCATAGGAAAGCAATCCGTTCCTACGATGGGAGTGCTTAATCCCCTCTCTCAGTCATGGATATAGGGTGTTCTGCTGTGAACAGTATCTCTTCCGGCTAGTAATTATGGATGAGAGTTGTACCGAAACATCGTTTCTATTCTCATCGTAAATAGATTTATTTAAGATATACTGGTTTTCAAGAAGTATATTTTGAAAAATTTATAGTTTGAAATTGCCAATGTATTTTGAATTGTACTGCCATTATTTTTAACCGCAATTGTTTTGTACCGGGTGAATGACTTGGGAAAGGGAATAGTCACCTTTTGGCTGGCGACTAGCCGTGCTGGTGGTGACTTAACGGCAAGCAAATATCGCGTACTATAGTGAGTAACCGGGTGAATGAACAACTGGAGTTGAAGCTTGTCTCCAATTTATTACTCGGATTTAGTTCGGGGGGAGCGGGGGGGCGGGTGACTTGTTTTGAAAGGGAAGACTGTGTGATCGTCTGGTGTTGTTAGCGACGGGTTTTTTGTGTTGGGGCAGGCTCTCCCAGTGGATTGCCATGGATGTGGGGGAGTATTGGGTTTTATTTGGTGCACGTACTATGTAATTGACGGTTATTCAATTAAAAACTTTTAAATTTCTATATGGCAGCCACTCGACTCATTTAGTGTTTGTCACCCACATTCGTACGACGAAGAGGCCGGGATACGGCACATTCGAGAAATGGAAGAAAACAATATCTAATGGCAGCATGAAATATTTTTATCAAATATAGTTCCACCGGTGATCACTGATTTAATTTATTCATCGGGTAACTAGAATAGGAAAAAATTATTTTAGCTATCAATCATGGTTTTGAAACAATGGATAATATTTTAGGTACCAATGTTAAGCGGATATCACCGATCATACCGGTTTTATGTTTTAAAAAAATATCGACATGTTTCCATAGATCGTAAAAATATTCCGAATGTACCGGTATGCAATTGTGTACCTCCCATCTCCACCTTCCGTCCAGTGTGGCTAAGATGGAGTGTTTTGGATCTCTCTCGCCTGGCTATCCATTGTGGCCCACTATGCTCTGTATCGCCTCAGTTTAGTGGGGAGATCCCGAGGAATTTTAATCTTCTCTGTTGGCCTCAGCATCTGCTCGTAGCAGGGGAAGTGCAGACGGTGGATATACTTAGGCTGTAGTTACTGTTCTCTCTCCCAGAGTTTCCTCTCTTGGGGAAACTTGAGTAGTTTCACGCTTTGATGCGTTCCTGCAATTTCTTATCCTTGGAGTTGGGGAACCACCTTGTTTTCCTCTTTCCCGGGTGTCGTCGCGACCGCCATCTACATTTCACGGCGAGATGGGATGGATCAAGCTCTCCGCACGGTCGCCCTAGGAGCGGATTACAAAAGGGCTTGGGATTCGATGTATATATTTTTTTCTTCCTGAGCTCCTCTCTTCGTGAAAAGAAACTTTTTTGTGGGAGACTGTCCATAGAACCTGTTGGAACGTTGTGCATTTACGTTGAGTTGTGGGAGATGAGTTTTCGTGAAAATATTATGTTCACAATGGACCCTATTGTAGAGAATCTATGAACTGCAACGCTCGTATGAAAGTGTCACGCACAGCTGTTTTTGACCTTAATGGCACGCGTGAATGAGTTTATATTTTCTATCGCTAGGCTTGCTACTTTCTAAGGGATGAGAAGTAAAGTTAATATTGCCTTTTTGTACCTTCGTACGTATTACTATTTTTCATTTTTTTCTGTCAACTTATAATTTGAAAAACGTCCAACTACCGCTCTCAAGTTTCGAATAATGTGCTTTTTGATTGCTATAGTATCTACGATACTCATGATTGTCATATTTTGTTAAAATAATCTTTGCTACTAATAATTAGTACGCCGTTCTGCTACCCTTTCCATTTTTTTCTTTACTACCTTGCCTTGTGCATCTCCATTTATCAAAGTTTGGCTTTATACTTGAATCGGTATTGCAATTCCCTGTTTCGGTCGCCAAGAGGGTGAAAAACTCCTTAAATTATAACTTGCTAAGTGCTTTTTTGACGCTTTGCGTCCGTAAACATCGTATATCTTAGTTTGTACATATTTTTTCTGTCTCACTTTCAAAATATATACCTACTATCATGTTAAAGAAGGATGTTTTTCTGTTACTGCAATCAGTGCCGACCTTGCCTTCCCTAAAGGAACCGTTGTCCCAAATCTTCTCTCACCGTCTCGCAAAATTACTACTTCATCACGTTGGAGGTACCCAGCCATTTTAACTCGCTGTTTTTTCCGACCAGAGGAAGACATGCTTAACGAGTGGCCATTGGGAGGAGCTGTGACCTCTTAGAGCTCTGAAAAAAAGCGCTTAATTACTCGGTCCACATAAGCCTTTCAAATGACTGTCATTACGTAAGTGTAAATGCTCTAATGTAAGACTTTTTTCCGAGGATTTTCTTTGCCATGAAACTTTGGTGACCTTAATGGGTCCATATCATGCACCAAAGGAATAGGTATTAGGAAATAAATAAAAGGAAAATGATGCTGAAGGCGGGAAAGAACGTTTATAAGAAGGAAACTGGAGAGTTATGACAGTGATATGCGGAAAACAGGAGGTAATTCAAATTTGACTTATTGTTAGACGAAGGGTTTATTGACGTTAAATACACGATCTTAATGTTGGTAAAGAGTTAAATTTCTATCTTTTGCTTTGGTCTCTGGTTGAGTCTGGTTGATTGTCACGGAAATGCGGATGCTTATGTGATGGAGGGGGGGGGGGCAAATTTTCAAGTTAGTGAACTCTTGTTTGCAGTTATTTGAAATATACCTTGTGATACAACTTACTTACGTTTTTTGCTATTTTCTCTGCCTGGCTAACTCAGGGAAATAAAACATGAGACATATTTTGAACATAAATTACGCTTTACTTTATTAAATTAATTGCTTAATATTAGATTTTACAATAATAACATGCACTTAATATATGAAAGTTTGATCTCTGTTCACAAAATGAAGTGGGCATGAATGCTTAATGATTATAGATCCTTTTAAAGTCACTTTTCCTTTTTCTCAATATCTCTTCATCAAACATCTTAACACTTTAAATGAACACATAAACACATTAAACAAAACATATATATATATAAATATATATATAAATTTTTTCTGTCTGGATTTGACTCATTTTCATCTTCCCCACCAAACCCTGTGTTCGTCCTTTTATGTGTACCTATCCATTTCCATTTTCCTATGAATGTATGAATTTATTCGCGCCTTTGAGCGTCATTTTTCGAATGATTGAGTATATTTGGCCATGTTGGCTCTTTTCTTCTTCTACGGCTATGCGTGCCTTTAAACGTACTGTTCACCTCTTTATATGTTGTATGCCTGTATTCCTCTTTCCTTTCAACCTTCCAATTGTGTTTGTCCCCTATATGGTGGGTGAAATCGCCCTTGCGCGCCATCTCTGGGCCGTTCAACTTGGGCATGGGGTGTGACATAAAACCCCGTCAAATTCAGCAGTTAATTGAGTAGCCTTGGTGGTGTAACTGGGAGCTCACCTGACCGGCAAATGGGAGATCCGGGTTCGAATCCCGGCTAAGGTGAAATTTTTTCTGTCTGGATTTGACTCATTTTCATCTTCCCCACCAAACCCTGTGCTCGTCCTTTTATGTGTACCTTTCCATTTCCATTTTCCTATGAATGTATGAATATATATATATATTATATTATATATATGAATATATATATATATTATATTATATATATGAATATATATATTATATTATATATATGAATATATATATATATTCATACATTCATAGGAAAATGGAAATGGATAGGTACACATAAAAGGACGAACACAGGGTTTGGTGGGGAAGATGAAAATGAGTCAAATCCAGACAGAAAAAATTTCACCTTAGCCGGGCCTTAGCCTAATATATATATATAATATAAATATATATATATATATATATATATATATATATACGAGTTCGTGGAAAATCACACACGCGATAATGTAAATAGACTATGCCACAGGTGGGGCGGAATTAAATATAAACACATAAAAAAAGAACACTCACAATATTAGTTGATATTTCGGTTGCTAGAACCTTTCTCAAAGGAAGACGGATACAGAATGATGGACAGGCAGGGAACAGAAGGTAGGGTGAGATGGGAGGAGAGAGGGGTAGGAAGGGAGAAGAGGGGAGGGGCGGGAGGGGGTCAGAGGAAGAGGGAGGGGCAAGGAGGGGAAGAGGCGGGAGGGGTTCAGAGGAGGAGAAAGGGATGTGGAAAGGAGAAAAGGGGAGGGGCGGGAGGGGATTAAAGGAGGGGAAAGGGGAGAGGGGCGGGAGAGGTCAGTGAGAGCGATTTAATCCGGGCGGATTGTGTGCGGAATAAAGCCAGATGCAGGCACCTTCTAGCGTACGCAATTGAAGGGGAGAGGCAGAGGGAGGGAGGGAAGCCAATACGCCTACACGGAAGCATTTATCAAAAATGAGATTGTGGGAGGAAGCATGGATCGGGACGGGGAAGGAGGCATTGGGCGAGGACGGCTTGCAGCTGGCTCGGTGGCCGGTTATTCTAACGCTGAGGGCGTTAGTGGTAAGACCAATGTAATATGAATCGCACAGGTTGCACAGGAGGATGTAAACCACATTGTGGGAAGTGCATGACCGAGAGCGGACGGAAGGAAGAGGGTGGGAGAGGAATTTAGCGGGGAGGGGGTCGGTGATAAGGATAGGGCACGTTTTGCATCTCGCGCGATGGCAGGGGTTGGGTGGGGTTTTAGAGCTAGTATAGGGTTTAGTCAACGGTTTGGTGGTTTTTAAGATGCTGGAGAGGTTAGGGGGACGCCTGAAGGTGAGAGATGGACAAATGGGGAAAGTGTTTTTGGTAGTGAGATTGTCGGAAAGGAGTGGGAAAAGGTTTTTAATGATTTTTTTGAGGGCATGGACGCCTGGGAAGTAGGTGGTACAGAGGGAGAGGTTGTAATTATTCTTATTTTGGGTTGGTTTAGGAGGAAAGGGTTTTTTGAGAATTCGTTTATTGAGAAGAGTCTCAGGATATCCTCGTCGGAGAAGGGATTGGTGTAAAGAGGAAAGGAATTTATCAAGGGAATCGGGGTTATTACATATGCGAAAGCCTCGTGTGGAAAGAGAGTAGGGGAGGGATATTTTAGTATGGGAGGGATGGCAGCTGTTATAATGAAGATATTGCTGCTTATTGGTGGGTTTGATGTGGACTGAGGTGTTGAATTGGTGGTTGGAGAGAGTGATATCTACATCAAGGAAGGTGACATGGGAAGAAGAGAAATGAGAGGTGAAGGAGACAGAAGAGAAATCGTTGAGAGCGGAAATAAATGAGTTAAAAGAATCGACGTCATGGGGCCAGAGAAGGAAAATGTCGTCGATGTATCGGAGCCAGAGTAAGGGTTTCAGGAGTTGTGAGGATAGGAAGGACTCTTCGACACGGCTGAGGAAAAGGTTGGCATAGGAAGGGCTGAATCTACTGCCCATGGCGCAGCCTTTGGTTTGAAGGTAGAAACGGTCATTAAAGGAGAAGGAGTTATGAGTCAAGATGAAGTGGGACAGGTCAATAAGGAAATCGGAGCTAGGGTTATGAGGAGTAGGGCGAGTATCAAGAAAATGCTTAACGGCGGATAAGCCTTCGGCGTGGGGGATGGAGGTATATAGGGAGGTGACATCAATGGTGGCCATGATGATGTCGGAATCATTAGGGAGGGGGGTGGAGAGGAGGCGATCAAGGAAATGATAGGTATCTTTGATGTAGGAAGGCAGGGAATGGACTAAAGGCTGAAGGTAATGGTCAACGAAAGCGGAGATGCGTTCAGTAGGGGAGTGGCAAGAGGAAACTATTGGCCGGCCAGGGTTGTTGGGCTTGTGTATCTTCGGAAGGATATAGAAGTGGGGAGTGCGGGGATGAGCGGGAGAAAGTAGAGAAATATCATTGCTATTGAGACCTTCCTTGGGACCTTTGTCTTTAAGGAAAGAGATGATCTCCTCGTGGAATTTTGGGTTTGGATCGTGAGAGACGGGAGCGTAGGAAGAGGGGTCCGAGAGTTGTCTGAGGGCTTCGTTGATGTAGTCTGAAGAGTTCAGTACTACCACAGTGGAGCCTTTGTCAGAAGGTGTGATGACTATGTTGGGATTGTGAGAAAGGTCTTTTAAGGCTTTGATTTCCGACGAGGATAGGTTGGGTGCGGGCTTTAAGGAAGTGAGGAAGGAAGGATCAGCAATTTTGGAGAGAAGGAGGTTCGTGAAAACTTCTAGGGGATGATTGGAAAGTAACGGTTTGGGTTCATGTGAAGAGGGCGGTTTGAAAATGGTTAGGGCAGGATGTACAGAATTTTGAGAAGAAGCATCGGGAAGTGGCAGTTGGGAGCGCTGGGATTCCCAAAAGAATTTCCATTTTAATTTTCGGCAAAAATTGAGGGTGTCTGTGAGAAGTTTGACAGGATTAACCTTAGGTGTCGGCGAAAACGAAAGACCTTTGCTCAAAACAGAGATTTCGGAAGGGGTAAGGGAAGAAGAAGAGAGGTTTATGACTTCTTGTTTTGTAGGATCGTCGGCGTCCTCGGCGGGGTGAGTGGGGGGGGTTTGAGGGTCTTTGGAAGAGGGTACGCGTTGTGGGAAAAACCGGGAGGTGGGAGGGGGTGGACGGGCGAGTTGAAAAATGCCTGCTAGGTCGGGCTTTGAGGAATATAATGGCGGGTTCGGTGGGGTTGGGGCCGCAATGTTTAGCGGCAAGGAGAGTCCATGATGAAGGAAGGAAGTACACAAGGAGGACAGTTTTTTGAAAGCTTTTTGGCGTCTTAAATTAAGGGAGCGTAAGGAAGAGGTAAGAAGTTTCTGGATTGTGGACAGTAATTCCGAATTGTATAGGCTGATAATATGGATGAGGGATTGAATGTTGGAATGGTATTGGGACACAAGAGATTTATATTGGGCGAGAACTAAAAGACATAGATTATACGAGATTTGATACGAGTGGGCATGAAAAAACGGGTGAATAGAAGGAGGCACTATAGATGCCCTTACCCCTTCCGAAATCTCTGTTTTGAGCAAAGGTCTTTCGTTTTCGCCGACACCTAAGGTTAATCCTGTCAAACTTCTCACAGACACCCTCAATTTTTGCCGAAAATTAAAATGGAAATTCTTTTGGGAATCCCAG
The DNA here is from genome assembly GCA_963573305.1 of Pyrrhosoma nymphula. Taxonomy (NCBI): domain Eukaryota; kingdom Metazoa; phylum Arthropoda; class Insecta; order Odonata; family Coenagrionidae; genus Pyrrhosoma; species Pyrrhosoma nymphula. The sequence continues at coordinate 92,715,200 of OY754329.1, forward strand.
CGCTCCCAACTGCCACTTCCCGATGCTTCTTCTCAAAATTCTGTACATCCTGCCCTAACCATTTTCAAACCGCCCTCTTCACATGAACCCAAACCGTTACTTTCCAATCATCCCCTAGAAGTTTTCACGAACCTCCTTCTCTCCAAAATTGCTGATCCTTCCTTCCTCACTTCCTTAAAGCCCGCACCCAACCTATCCTCGTCGGAAATCAAAGCCTTAAAAGACCTTTCTCACAATCCCAACATAGTCATCACACCTTCTGACAAAGGCTCCACTGTGGTAGTACTGAACTCTTCAGACTACATCAACGAAGCCCTCAGACAACTCTCGGACCCCTCTTCCTACGCTCCCGTCTCTCACGATCCAAACCCAAAATTCCACGAGGAGATCATCTCTTTCCTTAAAGACAAAGGTCCCAAGGAAGGTCTCAATAGCAATGATATTTCTCTACTTTCTCCCGCTCATCCCCGCACTCCCCACTTCTATATCCTTCCGAAGATACACAAGCCCAACAACCCTGGCCGGCCAATAGTTTCCTCTTGCCACTCCCCTACTGAACGCATCTCCGCTTTCGTTGACCATTACCTTCAGCCTTTAGTCCATTCCCTGCCTTCCTACATCAAAGATACCTATCATTTCCTTGATCGCCTCCTCTCCACCCCCCTCCCTAATGATTCCGACATCATCATGGCCACCATTGATGTCACCTCCCTATATACCTCCATCCCCCACGCCGAAGGCTTATCCGCCGTTAAGCATTTTCTTGATACTCGCCCTACTCCTCATAACCCTAGCTCCGATTTCCTTATTGACCTGTCCCACTTCATCTTGACTCATAACTCCTTCTCCTTTAATGACCGTTTCTACCTTCAAACCAAAGGCTGCGCCATGGGCAGTAGATTCAGCCCTTCCTATGCCAACCTTTTCCTCGGCCGTGTCGAAGAGTCCTTCCTATCCTCACAACTCCTGAAACCCTTACTCTGGCTCCGATACATCGACGACATTTTCCTTCTCTGGCCCCATGACGTCGATTCTTTTAACTCATTTATTTCCGCTCTCAACGATTTCTCTTCTGTCTCCTTCACCTCTCATTTCTCTTCTTCCCATGTCACCTTCCTTGATGTAGATATCACTCTCTCCAACCACCAATTCAACACCTCAGTCCACATCAAACCCACCAATAAGCAGCAATATCTTCATTATAACAGCTGCCATCCCTCCCATACTAAAATATCCCTCCCCTACTCTCTTTCCACACGAGGCTTTCGCATATGTAATAACCCCGATTCCCTTGATAAATTCCTTTCCTCTTTACACCAATCCCTTCTCCGACGAGGATATCCTGAGACTCTTCTCAATAAACGAATTCTCAAAAAACCCTTTCCTCCTAAACCAACCCAAAATAAGAATAATTACAACCTCTCCCTCTGTACCACCTACTTCCCAGGCGTCCATGCCCTCAAAAAAATCATTAAAAACCTTTTCCCACTCCTTTCCGACAATCTCACTACCAAAAACACTTTCCCCATTTGTCCATCTCTCACCTTCAGGCGTCCCCCTAACCTCTCCAGCATCTTAAAAACCACCAAACCGTTGACTAAACCCTATACTAGCTCTAAAACCCCACCCAACCCCTGCCATCGCGCGAGATGCAAAACGTGCCCTATCCTTATCACCGACCCCCTCCCCGCTAAATTCCTCTCCCACCCTCTTCCTTCCGTCCGCTCTCGGTCATGCACTTCCCACAATGTGGTTTACATCCTCCTGTGCAACCTGTGCGATTCATATTACATTGGTCTTACCACTAACGCCCTCAGCGTTAGAATAACCGGCCACCGAGCCAGCTGCAAGCCGTCCTCGCCCAATGCCTCCTTCCCCGTCCCGATCCATGCTTCCTCCCACAATCTCATTTTTGATAAATGCTTCCGTGTAGGCGTATTGGCTTCCCTCCCTCCCTCTGCCTCTCCCCTTCAATTGCGTACGCTAGAAGGTGCCTGCATCTGGCTTTATTCCGCACACAATCCGCCCGGATTAAATCGCTCTCACTGACCTCTCCCGCCCCTCTCCCCTTTCCCCTCCTTTAATCCCCTCCCGCCCCTCCCCTTTTCTCCTTTCCACATCCCTTTCTCCTCCTCTGAACCCCTCCCGCCTCTTCCCCTCCTTGCCCCTCCCTCTTCCTCTGACCCCCTCCCGCCCCTCCCCTCTTCTCCCTTCCTACCCCTCTCTCCTCCCATCTCACCCTACCTTCTGTTCCCTGCCTGTCCATCATTCTGTATCCGTCTTCCTTTGAGAAAGGTTCTAGCAACCGAAATATCAACTAATATTGTGAGTGTTCTTTTTTTATGTGTTTATATTTAATTCCGCCCCACCTGTGGCATAGTCTATTTATATATATATATATATATATATATATATATATAGTTACGTCACAGGTGGGCTGCCTTCCCTCGGAGGGCTTCGTTTGTCGTACACGGCCCAGTGGCGTCGCGTCGATGGGCTCCCGCTATTTGCTGGTTGAGCAGCCAGGTATTCTCGTCTCTCTTGAACCGCTGTCCAGATTAAATTGGCTATCTGGATGCGCCCGCGTGAATTATTTCAAATTATTTACGTGGATTATGTAATAAAAGGAGTGCTTCGTCTCTCTTTAACTTTCTTGTCTCGGGACGTCTTTCCTTCCCGTCTTGCTATTTCAGAGATTCCATGGGCACTCCCGATTTCGACTAACTCCCATTGTCACCTCCCTTCTCCTTTCCTCTACTTCTCCACACGTGAACCCGTAAATCCATCCTATAGACTTCCCTGTCACCTAGCGGTTTTGCTTGTTTATAAAATATATTGTTCCTTCCTTCCACTGGGAGTGCAAAGCGAAGTGTAAATTCCAAACATAGTTGACGTCGATTGTTAATTTTGTGCCTTATACACCCGCCCTCAACATGGCGGTTTAACCGTTATGTTACAACCTGAAAATATTTCTACATTTAATATCTTTTCTTCACCTCCCTTTTATTAGACACACAGATCACTTCACTGGTCATCACATTCATTCATGATATTAGGATAAATATTGCGTAGATTGGATATGGAGAGTTCTGTAAATTTGATACGTGATAGTTGTGGAAATATAATGAGAATAAATTGAAGGTGTTTGAAATATTTGATAAAACGAAAATGAAAAAAAAAATCAAGAGAGGGAAAGGGAGTCAGAGGAGAAAATACTAAGTGTGGTAAGGGAAAAAGAAATACTAAATGAAATCAGGAGGTAGAGTCGGTGGAAGCAGTTGGTTATTCGAGGAATGGTATGATGTAGCCCGTGGTAATAGTAATAATAGCATTTATTTAGTATAAAGTATTCCAAATTATAATTTTAGTTCCATGGCTGAAAATTTCTTCATCTGTTTCACTCTTTATACATTGAATGTATACAGCGTACCCATTATCTCATTTCCAGTACAATTTGACAGTAACAAAATTCTTATTCATTTAACTACACATTATATTCAATATAAATATAGTACATGATTTTAGCTCTTTCCACCTATCAACCATTCATTTATCCTCCTTTTAATTGCAACAACATTTCTAATGTTCCTTAGGTCAGTGGACATTGAATTTTATAATTTTATTTCCGTGTAAAAAAGTGACATCTGTGATGGGAACTTCTTTATCATCGGAAGGTGGAATTTACTATTGATTCTAGTTCTATAACTGTGAAAGTAACTGCTGGACACTATTATCTCATGGAAGTATTTTGGCATCCATCCAAATTTAGTTTTTTGTACAAATATTAAAACATTGTATTTCAGAGCTTTCTTGATGTCTACTCATTTCTGAGTTGTGAGCATAAAGTTAATAATTGTATACCGATCACATTTTATTATCAGCCTCATGCTTCTATTCTGTAGTACTTGAAATCTATTTCTGTTTGATTCATTGGCAAGAAACATGACTGTTTCACAGTAATTAAAGTGAGGTAGAATAATACAGTTATATTATAGTTAAGTTATGTAGTCTGTTAAAGACATTTATTCTGCATATGAAGCTCAACTTTTTTGCAATACTTTTACAGGTATAATTAATATGTTCACAAAAGATCAATTTTCTGTCCGTAATCACTCCCAAGTACTACTTTATAATTTCTACTAACTTTACCTCACTATTATCAATGTCAATGGTCATGTGGTCATTTACAACAGTTAAATATTGAGTCCGTGTGCCAAGTAGCATTCATTTGGATTTTCCTGCGTTCAGTTTCAATTTATTTGCAGCAAACCAGTCATCTAACGCATTGAAGTCTACATTTATTCGCCCAATTACTTGATTCGGACTCTGCCCTGCCATATAAATCAATTTATCGTCTGCAAATAAATGATAATTACCGTACATAATGTTTTTCCCCATATAGTTTATATATAGGAGGAACAATAGTGGTCCCAATAGACTGCCCTGCGGAACTCCTACGTCTATTCCGTCTATTGTCAGTTTGGTTGATAGATAGTCTTCACATCTCACCGCCTGATAACGTTCTGTAAGGTTATCGTTAATTCACTAGTCGGACGCTATCGCTAGTGGGACGGTTATTAAGCGTCCCACTTATCCCACATATCCTTAGTTTCATTATTAACCGGTTTATGTCAGTTGTTTTGAAAGCTATTTTAATATCTAAAAACACGGCACAAACATCTTCATTTTTTTCCATGTACTCCCTCCACAGTAGGTATATGTGATGGAAGGGAACATTTTGGTTACAGCTACAAATAAATGAGGAAGTATGCGGAGCTGCAGAAGGAAACAGTACAATTAATAAATATTTGTGGGTGACACGGAATACTTTTTGTATGTACATGTAAAGATTAATTTTATCTGTAAAATATTTAGTACCTATTAAAAATAAAAGATGAAGCCATGCTGACCTGATTATCCCAATACTTCCACACAACACCTTCAAACCACACAACACCTTCTTCCAATCCGCACAACACCTTCAAACTCACCGCTGAGGTAGGACAGTGTGAAGTCATCTCCAATGATAAACGGGGGCAAAGAATAAATCTGAAATACAGATGCACTTTCAACTTTATTTATATTCTGCTTTATTGTGTTGTGGTCAGGGATTTGTACGAGGACATGGCTAATCTTTGAATCCCTCCGTTTGGTTGTCTTTCCATCAAATTGGGCTGCGTAGTTAAACCAGCAATTGCTTTTTACCAGACTCAATTCTATGCATGTCCCAGGTGAAATTATACGATTACTTTCTTTCCTATGAGTTTAATCTAGGAGCGAGTCCTCGGGTCTCCCAGGGCTGGCATTCCGGGATTTTGGTTATAGTGTAAATCGTGTATTTTTCACCGCAGTTTACTCGAATTGAGCGGCTGTTCTCGAAATTTCGATCAGTTATTTAATTAAAATTTCTCACAATCAGATGTCGTTTGCTATTTTCTTTCCTTATTTTGACTGTGTTTTCTTTTATACTAGGTCCCTGTTCAAATTAGTGTTCGGTCTAGTTGTCTTCATCCTGAAGCTTTATTAAAAGGCCGTGAAGAGAAACATTTTTATTATTTTTGCTTTAGAATGCCGAAATATTTTTCATACCGGATGCAGTACATGCCTTATCATTTTGAAAAATTGTAATTATTTTTAATGCAAATTTAATTATATGATACGCACGACTAGGGTAAACCAGCAATCTTGGTGGATATCTTGGAATCATCAAGCAAAATCATTGTTGTATAGTTGTAACTTAATGAACATGTTTGTTATACTGATTTCCAGCGACCGCATATGCTTTTCGTAATTCATCTCCGTAAGCATTATTCTAAGCTCATAGTTAGTTGAAAACGTCCACCGCGTTTAAATCTGATCTCGTTGCTTGGGCTCGAAGATATCAGCATATATATTTAAGTGATCTTATCTATGAATCTTTAAATAAAGCTCATTCCGCACTTAGAGGATGTTTTCTGTTTTTAGATAAATTTATCATGAAGTCTTGCCCATTACTTCTTGGTTTCAAATAGTAATTTCAAATTTAGATGAAGGATGTATTTTTACCGAAGTTAGCGATAAGGCATTGCTAATTATCCGTATTGCAATTGATAATTATCCATAAATTCAGTGATCGGGTCACTGGTGGGATGAAAATTCATAGTAACAAAAGATGCAATACAGAATTCACTGCACGTTTTCTGCTGTGCTGGGGTGAGATCAGAAGTGCTCAGTTTTGGTGTATTTTGCTCGATTATACATACCCTCGTTAGTGTATGTTAATTCATCTGTGAAAGACGCTGGCGCAGAATTGCTGACCTCAGCTCTCTTTCGTTACTTAGATTGTATTCATTTTCTTCAATGCTCATTAGAAATTTCCGCGTAAGTAAATCTGGACCGGGAATCCAACCATTAACCTTTGGCTTGCCGGGTCAATGCGCAGGCCCCTAAGCTACCCAGGATTCCTTTGATGGTAGTTTTCTTTCTCAAATTACCACTTACTCCTACTTTTATTCTTATATGCTGCTCAATTATAGCTCTGATCTCATAATTAGTTATTTAACTATATTGTTACGTTTTACGTATTTATTTATGTTTGGTGGAAAAAGCTTTGAATGTATATAACGATGGTGAAAGGGCAGGTGGTAGAAGTTGTAATTTTACTTGGAGAGATTTTCCTTGGACTCGTGAGACTAACCTCTTGTTCCTCCTTTCTTGTTGGTCAAACGTGTGCGGGAAAGGAAAAGATTTTTTTTTCACTACCGGATTGACCACTACCAGGTTAGCCGGAAGAAGAGGGATGAGGCTAGCTCAATAATGCAGTGACGCTGGAAATCGACGTTCAAGGCTCTTTTGAGGAGAAATAAAAATAAAAGGAAATTCATAGGGACGTGCTTCTTCCAGAAAGGGAGTGCCATATGGCGGGAACTTAGTCCGAGATGTCAATGGCCGAATGTTACGTTGCACGCCTTGCACTTGGCAAGGCATCCGGAGTCCACGACGAAGAGACGACGCAGCTCGAGCCTAGGTCAAAAGAGATTTAACGCTCTCTTTGCTACCACTGCGGACGTTCAGTCAGTCTGCTCCCATTCTTTCATTTTTGCCTCTCGTGGTGGGTTCGATTTTTTAGTCCATTTTCTTAATTCATCTCTCCTCTCCTTTCAGGAATGACATGGTAGGGAAGAATCGCAAAATTTCGCTTGAATTTTAATAATATATAAATATCCAGATGCTTAGTCATTCTCCACCTCTTTTTTTAATAATATTAAACTTTTAACTTTTCTAAATTGTGAATTTCCAGCTTTTTGCAAAAATATGTGAATTTATAGAGCCTTGAAGAAGCAAAATGAATTTTGCGTAACTTCGGCTATGAAGTAAATTGCATCCATTATTTAATAAAAATAATCAAGACCTATTATTATTATTATTATTATTATATTGACAATGTTACAAGTGGACAATTGGCCCGGTGGTAACATAGATAAACAAGGTACGAACAATATACATCATCGCCCTGGTTAACAATACCTTACAATTAAATGATAAAAACATCCTTTTTCGACCTATTCTTAAATATATTTACATTTTTTGGGAAGGGTTCGAGAACCCTTGCTGGTAGATCGTTCCAGTCAAGTATTGTTCTATTTAGGTATGAAAACTTCTTAACATTAGTCCTTTGTGATCGGCACTTTATCTTAAATTGGTGATCATTCTTTCCAACAAAGTTTGGCTTTAATATTTCCTTCCCTAGGTCGTCCCATGCTCTTTCCCCGGTAACTATTCTGTACATCCCACATAGCCTGCTCCTTTTCCTCCTTTGCTTTAAGCTATCCCATCCTAGTTCGTGGATCATTTTCTCAACACTTTCCGTTTTCTTATATCTTCCTAACACATACCTGGCTGCTTTTCTTTGCACTTTCTCCAATTTAATATCCTGACCTTTTTTGTGTGGATCCCATACAAGAGAAGCGTACTCTAAGATAGGGCGAACCAGTGTTTTATAGGCCATATTCTTTGTAATCTTACGGCTGCCTTTGAGGTTTCTCATTACCCAATGCAGCGTTTTGAACGCCTTTTTGGTCATGCAATTCACATTTAATTCCCAGTCTAAATTATTGGTCAAATGAACACCTAAATACTTACAGCTATCGGATTTCGGAATTGCATTGCCAGAGAATTCGTATATTCTATTTGTGGAAATAATTTTATTGCTAAAGTTAACATACTTGCATTTTGGTACATTTATATCCATCCCATTTAACGATACCCAACTCATCAAATTGTTAACATCGTCCTGAAGGGCTTCATGGTCGCTCAGATTACCTATTCTTCGATAAATGATGCAGTCGTCTGCAAAAAGTCTTATGCTAGAGTTTATCATTCCTGGAAGGTCGTTTAGGTAAATTAAGAACAATAAAGGTCCAAGGACGCTGCCTTGAGGGACACCCGATGCTACCTTGGCTAGTTCAGAGCATTCTTCACCCACTTTAACCCTCTGGGTTCTATCTTTGAGAAAATCTTTAATCCACAATATAACTCTTCCATCTACATGCAACGGTAATTTCCTCATTTTTGCCATAAGCCGTTTATGATCCACTTTGTCGAATGCTTTAGAAAGGTCGACAATAATCGCATCTAATTCTACTCCCACATCCATGGAGTCAGCAATTTCTTGGCAAAACCCTAGCAACTGAGTTTCAGTTGAGTGACCCTTTCTAAATCCATGCTGTCGATTTGACAACCAGTTTTCACTCTCCCATAAATCCCGAAGGTAATTAGCCACTATCTTTTCTAACAACTTACAGACTACGGAGGTCAAACTAACCGGTCTGTAATTTTCAACAAGGACTTTATCACCCCCTTTAAATATTGGAATTACTCGGGCTTTCTTCCAGTCACCAGGTAAGGCGCTATTATTCATGGTGACATTGAATAAATGGTAAATATATTTCGAAACAGCTAGACCACCCAGTTTTAGCAAATCAATGGAAATACCATCGGGACCAACTGACTTATTTCTACGCATTTTTCTTATGCTGTTGCAAATTTCGGAGAGTGAGGTTTGGATTGGTCTGGAAATAACTAACCCGTTTCCTTTCTCATATCTTGTACACTGTATTACATTTTCTATTGAGACTGTTTTATTTCCCTTCCCCGAAAAAACGCTTGCGTACCAACTGTTGAAAGCATTGGCCTTCTCTTTATCATCTGTAATTAGGGTACCATCCAGATTTTTTACGACTTCTATTGCTACCTTGTTACCTTTCATCCTCCTCATGTATTTAAAAAACCGGTTGCCGTTATCATTCATGATTGCGTTCTGTAAGAAATTATCCTTGGCTATTTTCTTTTCCCTATTTAATGTACGGATTAATGTTTTATAATGTTTTAATGAATCCAAGCTATCATTTCGTTTTCTGTGGCTAATTCTTACTTTTCTTTTCAGAGATCTGATATTTTTAGTGTAAAATTCGGGATCCGTATTCGACTTGATAGATCTATTTGGGACAAAGAGGTTTAAACCTTCTTCCAATATATTTTTAAATCCCTCCCAGATTTCTTCTACATTTTTCCCTCCACTAACCCACTTGGGGTACTTGTCTCTCAAGAACGTTTGAAACCCGTTACGGTCCCCTCGGTTATATTGCCATATTTTCATTTTTCTTTCAGCATGTTCACCCTTAGCGCCTTCCCAGTTGAGATAAGCGCACACAGCTGAATGGTCGCTAATTCCCGGAAAGACATCAACGCTCCTATCTTCGTCTGTTAAGGCAAATGTTAATAGTTTTAATGTCTGATATTTTAACTTCCTCACCAAATTTGCCGAGAAGTTGCGACAAATATATTATATATTTCTTCTGATTTTTTTGTCACTAAATTTTAGTATTTATTTTATCTAACTTCTTGAATATAATTTGCCAATGAGTGGCAACGTAACGGTATTTGACCTACAGAAATAAACGTATACAAGCAAAAATGACTATGCCAAAGAAAAATCTACTACTTGTAGTTGGTCTTTTAGGAATTCCGATTAATTTATTCATCTGCCTGTTCATGTTGATAGTTTTATACCTTATTTGAATTTGGGCCATTTAAAGTTCTGTATCCTTTCGTTAGCAGTGTTAAATAGGGGTAGCTCAAATTAAGGAGTTTGTATGCTTTAGCCTGGAGACTTTTTGCTTGGGATTTCACTGGAAAAATGTTAACAATGGATATTGAAAAGTTTGAATACACATTCTGGAACTTACACGGAATTGGAACAGCTATGTTGCTATAAACGTTTATTTAAATAAAAATTCTGTAATAAGTGGACAGTGATGGCAACTTGTTTCTCATTCTAGAAGGTTGCATACAAGTGGCTTTTATTCAATGACTCACCCCGTACACTATCATGAAAACTTTGGAGGTTAAAAAACTAGGTGTAGGTCGAGATTATTGGGCGCAGAGTCTCCCAAATATTTCAATGAGCGCAATAGAGGAATGCTTGGAGAGAATAGGGAAACGTAAAAATGGTCGTGGGGCTCGTAGATTGCGTTGGGGATGATTTAGGGTAAAAATAAGAGGCGAGACGTATGCAGAGGGATCGTAATATGATTCAGTGCAGGAATGCAAATTCCGAGGCGTTGGCACGAGAAGTGTGGAATGGTTTGCCGAGGAAGACCTCATACGGATTTGAGGCGTGATGAGGAGGTGGAAGGAGAACTGGTTAAGTATGGGGAAAAGATCATGGGGATCAATTAATTCCTTTAACTATGGTTTTATTTTTGTCTGCACCGAGTTTCATTGTGCCGAGGCTGTTTTCTAGAAATATAATAATAACCCAATCCCAGTAAGGAATATATTTAGTGCTCAGAATATCCAACCCTCAATTGCCACTAGCCAATATCTCGGTTTTAGTTTCTCAGGCATAAAAGGTCCATATATCTCGACTCATGCCTATACTATTAATGGAATCTCTATGGCTTTGTTTTTTGTTTTTTTTCTGTGATTGTAATTAACTGGATCATTAACAAATACCCAATTATAAAACTGTCAATTAGCATTGCATGTCATCCAGTAGGTCATGCATATTAATGAAAATAGTTGTCTCAAGCGTGACATATTGGAATTTGACATGCATGATATTGTGAAGTGAAAGGATGGCTTTTAATTATATTTATACAATTAGCGACTTAGGTTACAGCGTGAAGCATTCTGATTATAACATTTCATTAGAGTTGAGCCCGGTTTATCTCAATTGTACGTCTAAATGCAGATGGTAATAAAAGGGTTGGAGAATATTTCTCCCAGCCTTTTCTTGACTGCTATGAGGGAAGGGACGTCAAAGAACTTTCTGGTGGCGCCCAAAGGCACTGCAAAAACCTTCCAGAGAGATTTAGTAATATGAATCTTAAGAAAATATTTCCTTGTGAATTACCTCTACTATGAATATTATTTTAACGGTATTTTTATTCTCTCTTGCTATTATTCAGAAATCATCAAACTTAGTTATAGAATAACACTGTCTCGTCGATATTTGAAACGATTTCTGAATATTTTGGATGAGGAAAAGCTCGAGAAAGAAAGGACGAAAAATCATAAGAGTATGACCATGTGAGTATGAGTATGCATATAACGAGGACAAATAAAAGCTTTTACTGTATAAAACATTCTTCTAAATATTTTCAGTAGTCAAGGAAAATTCAATACAATACTTACAACCAACAGAGACAGAATTCTGAACATGTTCTAATTGACGCGTGCAATGCATTTTCTTGAATTCCAATTTTCTTGAATTTTCTTTTTCGGAAGATTTTGGTTATTCCTGTAAAACACACCATAAGACTCTTTTCAAATGATAAAGCCGTCTATCGATATTCATTTTAACTCGGGACTTTTAACTCGCATGAAGAATATGTGTCAAAAGAACATGGACAAGTACTGTCCATGTTCTAAACGACGACTGAGCTCTTTTCTCGAAGAGATTTTTCTTATCATTTTCCCTCCTTAGGTATTATTTTTTACTGCACTTGTTTATAGAGCAATTACAAATGTTAAAAAAAAATTAGGAACGATTTTGGTAATCCTTGTAAAATATTAAAATTGAAACTATTCTTATGAGAAAGCCGTCAGTAAGTGTTAATTTTCTTTCTTGGCTCTAGGGCAAGAGGAACCTGTCGTTAATTGTACTCGTCCATGTTCTAATTGATGACTGAACATTAGAATATTCAGCAGAAAACATTAGAAAAAATCACGTCTTTAAGTTTGTTTTCTTCCCTTGCTTGATATTTTTTCTGCCCCTGTTAAGCGGGCAGTTGCGAATCGTTAAAAAAAATCAATTGACCACCTCCCGTGCGGAGGAAATGTTTTGTAGCTGCGTCGCTGAAGGAGGAGAGTAGAATACTCGGTCCGTCGCAGCGTGTGGACGTCTCCTTTTTCCGCCCTCGTAAGTGCGGAAAGAGAGAGAGAGAAAAAGGGAGATAAGGAGGGATTGGTCATGGTGGTATGGCGAGAGAGGCGTCACGGTTGAGCGCACTCCCCCTTTGGCAAGCATACGCGAGAATTGATTCAGTTCCTGCGGAAGCGGCGGCAGTGGAGTAAGATTATTGAATTTGGTGAATTGAAAGAGAGGAGTGGTATAAAGGTTTTTTTTCTATGAGGATATCTATGGATACTTTTCGGGACGTGAATTGGTGACGTGCACGAGCATCGCACAGACGTGTGGGTTCGCCGAGAGCGCGTGAGTTTGGATCGGTTTCATCGCTCAGGGAAAATAACTAAGTGTGAAAAGAAGAAGAAGAAATGAAAATTGAATTTATACGAATGCGCATAACTATGCGCGTGTGATGGAATTAATTTTTTTAGTGGTCGTGGAACAGGGGCTGAGAGGGAGAGAGGAGATGCACGGAATGCGGATGCACTTCCGCGAGGCGGTCGTTCGAGGAGAGTTTTGGGGGTGGGTGGTGTTGGTGATGACTGTCATTTGAAAATCGCTATGGAGAAAAAATAAAAAAAACACGTGAAAATAGAATTAAGTGATGAACAAGGACTGGATCATCCTCTGGCTTCTCTCTTGTTTTTTCTGCTGCACTCCTCCATTGCTGAAATGAGCCGTTTTCTCTTCCTCATGCACATCCCCTTCGCACACGTCTCACCAAAACCATTACTTCTTCCTTCTAATATTTTCGAATCCCATACCATTTCTCATATATCTATTTCTCTCTTTCTTCCTCTGTCTCCGTCTTGTTTCACACGACCTCCTCTATACGATTTTTTCCTACTCTGCTTTTTTCAGTTGTTTTCCTCCTTAGTCTCTTCGTCTTATTCCCTCTTTTTATGGCTCCTTCCCCTATTTTCACCTTAATGCCCCCTCCCCACGTTAATCCCTCTTCCCCTTTCTACTTCCTCCTACTTCTTCCCCTCTCCTCTAGCGCCTTTGCTCGGAGTTCATTTTTTTCCGTCTCCAAGAGATGACGCTCCTTTGCTCATCCTTCGTGGCAGTTTGAAACTGTGAAATAGCGAATTTCTCTCTTTCATTTTTTTTTTGCTCTAGTTTACTATCGTCACATCTTTTCCCCAGCTGAACTCGCCCTGGATCTTTGAAAGACTATTTTTCCTCGTAAGGCCCACGTGACCAGCGCCTGCCATTTACCACGATCTCACTGTCAATTGCTGTAAAATGTCCTAATATTTGTTAAAAGCACGTACCTATACGTATTATCCTCGCCATTGTACGGCTGCTGAATGGGGGCGGGAAAAGCTGAAATTTGTGAAGAGTGTGTACATACATGTGAAGAGGAGTTATCCTTTCAGTAAACTGTGCATTCATCTGAGATGTTTCTTCGTCTTATTTAATCAGAACAATGATCGCACAATCATATAAATTAACAGTTGCGTAACTCAGTAGTCGTTAGATGGCTATCAGGAGAGGCGACGAAAACCTAACAGATCATTTGCCCAGGTAAAGAACAGTGGGTATGCCAGTAAAGGTATAGATGGCTTGGGGAATGGAACATCGGCGACAGCCTACTCTAAACGCATAACGCCAAGGGGTTCACAGCTGAACTCCCAATCCGACTTCTACGTTTTATTTTCCCTCCACTTAACACCCATGTACCTAGAAAGGGTACCAGAATATTCTCTCAAATTCTATAAATTCTCCGCTTGGGATTTAACCCATGCCTTCAAGGTTTAAGCCACTCGTCGTAGGACACTGCACTTATCCCCATCATATTTTTTACCTGCGAGTCATTTGTATATATTAGCAGTGTTAACGCTTTATACGTTGAAGGTTGGAACAAAATAATTAATGCTAAACTACTGGCGCATGCTAGCCTTTCTGACTGAGTTTATTCGTAATTGAACAATCTAATGGTTATTAATTTTCCGTAAATCACGGCCCATAACTGTATTAGGGACATTGTTCCCCTCCTACCTACCATGATTATTGAATATTCAATACCCTGTATTACGTATGTATTACGCGTGACTATTGGAGTGCTCTTAATTCACAGTGCCTATGTAAAATATAAAATTGAGCAGATGAATACAGTTCTTCAAGCACTTTGCGTAATGGCATTCATCACCCTCTCCAGCAACACTAACAAGTAGCACCGTCATTCTATACTACACTTCTTCTCACAATATTTTCTCACAAGCTGCAATTCAACCTGTTGTATCATAATAGTTATAACACAATCAGTGAACGTAAAACTGTTGAAATATGCTGTCTTTACAACCTGAATTAATGCTGAGTTGAACGCTGTAGTGGTTATTGCATTTTATAAATCATGGTGCACACCATATTCAGATGTAGAAGTTCTGTCTAACGAACGTAACATACTTTTGCAAATTACCTTCTGTGATTCTATTGAATATTTCAGAGTTCATATTCCTCGTCGCCAATGTTAAATCTTTAGTACACTGATGAGATTTGTTCCTCCATAATGTAATTTCTAGATTGTTTTTACTCTAACTACAATCAAAGCAACATTAACAACTTAGTAGTCTTGTGTTAGACCTTCTTTCGGAACACAGGAGGAATAGGGTGAGTGGAGAGGGATGAGTGGTACTCTAGAAGAACTAGCGAGGTGAGAGGGAGGTCATATTTCTGGGGGAAAGGGTTTTGGGAGTTTTATTGGAGTAAATGTGTTAGTTTCCGAGGTGGATGGTAAAAGATAGCGGAGGAAAGAAAGGAACGCTGGTGTCGAGATATTACTGCACCCCGAGGTTGTTTAGCGGAGCCATTGAGACATCCACAGTTGCTTAAGGGAATGTTTCGCGACGTCATCTCTTCTGAGTGCAACTCTTGCGGAGAATAAAACGAAACACCTTGCGTAAGCGGTGTCTCACGTAAATTTTAAATTCCACGGGTCGTTTTTGAATCCCTGGGAGCTCAGAAGGAGGCTGAGGAAAAGGTTTCGCGTATGTATAAAGTGCTCCCACTCTCATGGGAAGTGTTCAATTTGGAAAAATAAGTGTAAATGCCAGGCTGTGCCAAGGACTCGAAGTCTTCGATAGCTCTGAAGTTTCACGCGAAAATTTGTTTGAGCGGAATGCAAAGTTTATGTCTATAAATTTACCACCATCGCAGAGAGTGTGTTTTAACGTTAAATTACGAGGTTGTAATATGCGCGTATGGGGAACTCGCTTTTTACAAACGTTTATGTACTCCCTCCCCTGCGATGTTTGGCGGCATCAAGTGCCTACAAGTCTTTTTTCCAGCGAGTGCTTTTTAGCGGAATCTTTCAGCCTCGTAATTTCGGTTGTTGAAATAAAAATGTGGCTTTCATTTAAGAATGCTTTTAATCACTTTATTTAAAGAGTAGCTTTCCAAGTGTAGCCTAGGTAGGTTATCGTTTAATTTTTAGTTAAAATTTCATAGTGATATCGAAGTACACTATGGAGTTAGTTCGTCTAGTTCATAATAGCTTCCTTGCGTTAGCTTGCGGCCCTGAGGCATCTCAATTCTGTATCATGCGCGGATATGATGCCCAAATTTAAGACATTTGGCCCCAGGGAAATCAGGCTACCACCTTCAAGCCTCCATAGAGCGAGGGGCTCATAGTTTCTCGTCCGCTATGTGAAGATTAGAAATTAATATATTGGCAAGCAATGCTTGTATGCCAAAAGTTATTTCGAAATTTCTTGTGTGTTACTTTTTAACATTAAAGATTTTACGAATAACATTCCTTTTATTCTCTTTTTGGTCTGGTGAATTCTGTTCTTCTTGTTTGCTCAGAGTACTTTCTGGCTTAACTACAATGAGGCCGTTTCATATTTAGATTCTCTTCCGACATATTCATGATAAAATGTTTCTTTGAAAACTTTCTGACTCTTGTTGGTGAGGGGTGAGGGTTAGTACGATTTCCATTTGTAACAATTCTGGAGATTTTTTTTTGATTTTACATTCCAAGTTCTCTTTGTCCTAAATGCGATGGTATCGTTCGATTTTTGGCAAGATGGGAGGCATCTACTCCTCGCATTAAAGCAAGGGGACATCAAAGAAAATGTTAAAAAGAGTCGTGTTTCGTTAATGGGATACGTGCGAAACATTTCGTGGGAATGGAAGTAAATGCGTTCGTTCTTTTAGGTGAACCGTATCGCGTGGCATTGTTGGGACGTCGGCGAGTTTTATCTTGAAGCACAACCTCCCTCCCTCCAATGAGATAGCAAAAGCTGAACGTTTTTGGGAATCGCGTCTTCCGTTCGCGAAAGGCGGGGTATAGACCGGGAAGGAGAGAGAGCTTGTTCTGGGAATAAGGTGGGGGAGCAATAAGCTCTTAGTACCTTAATGTAGCCATGAGTAGGGATCTGCATAACTTGTCCTCACCTGGACATAATTTATTTCCGCGACGAGTCAGAGGATACCTATGTGCTTTCGAATTATTCAGTGTAGAGGAAGAGTGTGGTAGTAGTGGTGATGGTGTGGTAAATACATTCTAACGCTTGATCCGATTCGCGGCGGAGAGAGAGAGATAATGCATATCTGAAAAGGCGTTCTCCCTCGTGCTCGTAAAGAACCGGGAAAACAGTTCCCTCCCCACTATAGCCTTTGCATCTGCATAATGTTCCCCTCCCCCCGTTTAAAAAGGTTTTTCCTTCACTCAAGTTCCCTCTACTTTCCTTCAGTCACTTCCCTGCCTTCGGGAACCCCCCACCCCTTCTCTGGACCCCGCACGCTGCCTACCTATCCTCCTCAATTTCTTTTTCTTTTTTTTTTGATTTCCCATCCTCTGGGAATTGGAGCCATTGACGATTCCGATCGTCCCTCTCCTCAGTCGTATTCCCCCGCGCATGCGCAGAGAGCTCTCCTTTTTCCTCCCACCTCCTCCATTTCCACTCGCCACCCCTCCCCCGAGGGACACAATAGTTGAGCAGTTCTCCTCTTCACTCTCTCTCTCTCTCTCTTTCTGTCTTCAAGTTTTCCTGTCGTCTACAACCTATTCCACTTTCCTCCTCTTCTTCAAGCCCTTCCAGTAGATTGCTTAAGTAAAGCTGTGCGATATTGCGATCCATCGACTTAGGAATGCCGTGGATAAAGCATTAGGTTCTTGGTCCTCCCTATTTCCTTTCTATACTACGCGGTGTCATACAATATATAATTCGATAGGCGATATTAACATGAGCATGAGTCAATAATCCGAAAAGATTCTCTTGAAGCTGGGAGGCTAGAATAAGTCAAAGGTCATCATCATCAGTATTCATTTTTCCGAAGAATGCTGTTTGCAGCCCTTCAACTCACTCTCTTAGTATCTTACCGTTTTACTCCATAAGTTTTCGTTGTCATGTCCCTAATAGTTTGCATTGAATATTCCGAACTAGGTCCTCTTTGATAATTCTTCCCAGCCAATAATTCTTCCATTATTGTTTTCATGACGCTGTTATGTCACAGACTATGCCCAATGAATTGGTTTTGTTTACTTTTCTCTTCGCTGAGGTGGAAACGCACCTCTTTTCTTTCACGTTTCGTGAGACTTGATTGATTATTCTCTCCATTTTAACTTCACAATCTTCTAAAAAACTACGCTAAGTTGCTTCCAGTGTCATATCGTATACTGTGCTTACCGTTCAAACTTCACTGTGGGAGAAAAGCATGCACCGTGCGTGTGTTTTAATGAAGTGCTTTTTTGCCTAATATATAGTGGTACTAACGGTTAATTATTTTTATGATAGAATACCTTCATTGTTTGGGCTGTACAGCTCATTTTATCTTTCCTGTTTCTTCCGCCCCTGGTGAATCTAATGCTCAGGTAGCAAAATTCTTCCATTGTTCCTGGTTTTGTGTTCTAGGTCCCATATTGACGGTCATCTTGATTTTTCCTGCAACCTAATGTTTTGGATTTTCTTTCTTTCATACTTAAGTTGTATTCATACTTTTTCATGTCATTCAAGATAATCTTCTACTTTTTTCTTCCAAGTAAATTATATTATTTACTTCCACCATGTGTCCTTCTAATTTTCCATCCTACAAATTGCCAGGTTTATGGTAGTATTTGAAAAGTAAGATTATCTAATGTGATGCATATTGTACTGTACAATGTAACATGTCACAATACAATATGGAATTTAGAATATCACACAGCCCATTGGCACTAAATGCCGTTTCACACTATCAAATTCTCGTAAAATTCCATTAAAGACTTGTTGAACAAGCTTTCTCGAATGGACATGACGTCACTTGAAACGTCGTGACGGCGGACATATTGTCTTGACTGCTCTTGAAAGGCTCCATTCTCATCAAATTTCTCTTGTCTTGAACGGTTCTAATTTTTCTTGAATCTTGAATAGCTTTAAAGCGAATCAACCAATGGGGTTGGCTTTCAGACTACCGGACGTAAGATGGCCGACATTGAGAAAGTTCCATGCGCAAGCACTTCGTATTTTATGCTATTACATAATAATCCAGTAATTGTTTAATGTAACACACATTTATTTAACACCCAAGTACCATTGTGCTTTAAATTATGAAATATGTATGTAAGCATTACGAGGTTTATTATCGTCTAAATTGACGACAAAATATATTCAGCGATGGAAGGAAAACAAGGACAATCTCTCACCTCGTATTTTGAAAGAACTTTCATTTGCGTATTTAGGCGCACAATAATGATCTCTGCGTTAATATGAATCATTGATATCGTGGTTAATATTTATGAAGCGTCAACTGTTGGCACAATAAGAACTTAATGGACAAATTTCTGGCAAAGAGTTTCCAGGCGAGAAGGAGACACCGTCGAAGAATAATTATTTTTTCGTACAAATAAGACCTTCAGAAGGAATAAAGAGAATATTTTGTACCAAAACTTGACTAGTCGGCGACAAGCACGAAAGCCTGCTGGAGGCTATGTCTAAGTACCGAATACAAAATATTTGTTTTCCATTTAACCAGTAGTCCATCGTAGCCCGGTAGTTATCGTCCTTGTCCTTCAAAGTTTTTCTTCAAACTTCAAAGAGGTCTTCGTTTCAAGCCTCTGTGTCGGAAATTTTTAATAGCATTTGTTTAAAGTTCCTAATTACTTCTCTAAATCAGGATATAATATATTGTAATGAGTAGGGTCGGCGAGTGGAATAAAAAAATATTTATATCACTTTTTTAGGACCTTTTTTGTTGGAATATCATGTCTCGGCGACTATTGATTGGCGTATGATTCTGGATTCTTCGTCTCCCGTTTTATACATTTTTACAACATACATGTGTCTTAGATTTGGCAAACGTTTATACTGATAATCTACCAAAGCCATCCAAATGATGCTATGAGTAATCTTGTACTTGTAATACGTTGATTGGTCAGTTCTTGCGGCTCGAAAATTAATGTTTTCCAACAAGGGCTCCAATGCAATGGAGAAAATGCCTGTGTATTTCGCTTTCCTGCAGGAGTATTTGGAACCTGAAACAAATTCATGAACAATAAAACAAGCTGCTTTCGCTAAATACTTCAAAGGATCTGAAAAAACTAAATTACATCTTGGAGTTGCAGTCACCCAATCAAGAACGAGTTTGATTCGTAAGTACTTGCTAAAGATTTTTGGGGATAGAAATAGAAATAGCAAATCGCTGCATACGTTAGATTGGTATATTAATGGTAGGCATCAATCACTTATTCCCCTACAAGAATTCGTCCTTAAGGGATTCATAAATTGCTGTGCACACTTTGGCAGGCGTTGTGAGCAATTCTGGTTGTGTATTGAAGGCTCTTAAAGGATTCGTCGGTCGCTAAAAATCTCAGCGACGTTGCGAGTTTGTGTTTGGCTGGTATGCACTGCCGACACACTTTATCTTTTTTGAGATCCTTGGATATATTTACTCAATTAAATCAATTAAATTTGTTTCACTCATTTTAGGTAGTTTTTAAATGATTCCGGATCTTCCAACCTTAACTCGTCGTGCAGCTATCTCATCACTCCTTCATTTGGGATCCTGCGAATCCACTTTCTCGTCCACACCCTGCACCGATTTCTTTGTATCTCAAGTTGAATACTAGCGCCTAAAACAGCCACGGCTAATCCTATCATGGTACATTAATATGGTTTTCATCCATATTATACACTAAAGATATGTTTGACCACGCGCGACAGAAAATTTGGGGATAGTCATATAACGTTGCTATTTTGTTTCCGCCTTGTTTATAATCCGGCTCAAATGCTTCACCCTCGTCTTTGACGTCTTTGGGCTTAGGAAAGTCCTTTCAATTAATATTAATCGAGCATTCGTGAACTGCTGTCTTGAATCATCTTCGACGCTGTTTGACGTTCAATGTTTCATGTTCAACGTTTCTTGTTCAAGTAAAATTGAGTGGTGTGAAACGGGCTTAAGACCTCTTCGCTGTTCATTTATTCCTAGACGTCTCTCTCCTCTCCTCCGCGCTGCACGACATCATAGAATGTCATGCGATATGCATCATCATGCCATGCGCAATGCAATACATCGCATGTTTTAAGATGCAAAATTCCTTGTCCCGAAGCAGTGTTGAAGTTTTGAACATTGCACAGCCCTAGGCCTGCCACCGAGATCAGTCTTCTGTGTCCTTCATTTTATTCTCTTTTTTACCCCTTTCGCGCTACGCGACGCCACGAGATAGTCGATTTCATCCCAAATGCGATACTGTGTGATGTCTTGCGATATCATGCAAATTTCATAATAATAATTCTGAATACACTGCCATTTCGTGCAATGCATCACGTTTTTTTATCACGAAGAAAAATCCTTATCTCAAATGGATATCGAAGTTCGAAGATCGCTCAGTTCTCCGTCCATCTCTTTCTCCTATCTCTCTCCCTCTCTCTCTTTACCTCTCTCTATATATCTCATCCTACGCGCTTCGAAAGGAGGTCACTCTCCGGGAGGACCGAGAGTCCAACCCCCTACCCCCCTATCTCCCTTCCCTTCCCTCCCCTCCTCTCTCCCTCCCTCCCTTGGGAATCCACGCTCGGGAATCCCTTAAAACCATTGCCTCGGTCTAATAGATCAAACGCCGTTTGGAGAGTGGAGGGAATTCATTTCCCTCAAAATACTCTCCCGAAGCTTCCGTCCGCTCTCCCTCCGCCCCGCACATCGCAGTGGTTCTCCCTTGCTCTTCTTGGGAGTGTTTTGTTCGAAAAGGGCAAGCGAGTCTTCACCCTCGTGAACCTCGGCTCGCAGAAAACCTCGTGTGCACTCGAACTAGAGTTTCCGAGGGGTTCTGTGGTGTTGGTGGTATGTCGAGAGAGAGAGAGAGAGAGAGAGAGAGAGAGCGAGTAGGAGAAGGTTTAGGACTGGGAGTCTGAAAGGACCTTCAGAGATATCCACCCTCTCCCGCATACGCGTACTCCTCTTCCAGACGCACGATTTTAATTTTGTCCCTCTTTAATTTTTTTTCGTTTAAACGCTCGTGAACCATTTCGCGAGTGGGGAACGCGTTGAAGTTAAATCCTTTTCAGCCTGCGTTTAAGAGTAGGAATTTCCGTGGCGTTGGGTGAGCGTCAACCTCTCTATCATTCTCTTTTTGTAGTATTCTCGGTGTAATGCAGGCGTGAAGGACCGCGCTCCAAGGGACGAATTCACTCCCTTAAATACCCTAAGTCGTCTTATCCTCTCCTATGTGCATGTATATTTGCCTCTCGGAAGCGTTCTTGAATGGTATTTGGTGCTAACCCGGCGAGTGGATGTGACATGGCGGCATCGTCGACGTTGATGTTGATTTGAAATATGTACTGCGTAGTCTCTACCTCGGTTCGGGAGGCCATATTCAACTGCAGGCTCGGCAGTCGCTCCGTATCACCTGCAAATAGACATTACTTTAGACATGAAGAAACAGGGCACGTCGAATAAACCTTATTTACAATTAAACCACCACGTAGGCCGAAATCGGCTTTAATAATCAATATTCCACTAATTAATCGAATAGAACATTGGAGTATGTTATTTTTTTTAGTTTGGCACCATGTGGATGAGGGCGCATGTGACGGCAGTTAACGGGCGTGAGTGACGCGATGACCACGAGTCAAAAACCACTGTATAATTTATTGTAAGACAGTTTCATTAATAAATACCAAGTAACATGGAAGTGTGAGAAATCATTTATATCTCAATAGGCAGTTAACAATATTATTTAATATATAATTTATATTCCTTTTGATGCGTGTCATGTTTTTAGGAACTGGACGAATTCCTCATTAAAACTAAGCTTGAACTTAGGGTAGCAGAGTGGAAAATGAAATTTAATTAAATTCTTTGCTGCATCTATTCTAAAACATTGAAAAGAAGCCTTAAGCGTGAAAAAACAAGCAGTTATGCCCGTGCTCGCTGAGATTCAATTTGCCTAAGTGATTTTAGGAGTCAAAATATCTACGAATTCAAATTCTACGAGTGCATATTTATATGTGCCACCACTTGAAAGTAGCCAGGTCATATATCCACCAACCTAGTTTCTGTTCTTCAGCTATTTGCAAAATCTTGTCAGCCGTTCATGAGGGATTCAGAAGTATTTAAGTTTATCGGCCAACTTTGACTGTGGTACACCCTCGATAATAGTTAGCGCCATTCTAATTCAAGTGAGGAGTCATTTGTTGGCAATTAATTTGTTTTTCGTGGATTACACACCCTCTGGCTCATTCCTTATTCATTGAGAATTGAAGACTTCCTGTTCCTGCTTACTAAGCAATTTAAGACATCTCACATCTTCCAGGGGCTCTTATTCCTTTCCTATATAGGACTTAAGACGCATAAAAATGCGAAGCTACTAAAAAAATCTAAAATTACATGAGATTTTATGGGAGACCTCCGATTATAAAAGAAGCTCGTTTACTGTAGTTGTAAGGTTTTAAGTTCAAAATATTATGCTGTCATTCACCTATATAACCGTATAGGAATATAGGCTTGCAAAAGTGCAAATAGAGTTCTGAATCTTACTTAAGTTGGAATGTCTATATGGCGTCATATTTCTATCCGTTAATGATCCCTTGAAGATGAAAGGTAGACTCTTATCGTAATAGAATATTGATGAAGGAAAATTAGTTGAAAATTTACGTGAAATATTTATGAATTAATCTTCATCTCTAGGTCTGTGGGAAATTATCCTGGTAGTTATTAATAAAGATCCACTTTTGGGAACATAGGAATAGGTGTAATGAATGCTTAATTACTAAGTTCCCCTTAAATTATCAAGAAGATGAGTTCTTTTACGACAAAGACGCCACGAAATTCTCTCTCAGAATTTCATTGTGAGATGTGAAATTACATCAACGAAAAATAATCCCTTGCGCTGAGAATGAAATTGCTAGGCCGCTTTAAAACGAGATGTACAACCGTGAGTTTCATCAAAATTTCTCCCTTGCCTCTTTTGGCACTGGGATAAATGAAATATTCTGAATATTTTCCATTATAAAAATGCGAAACTCGAGGGAAATCTTTTAAGCAGCCATTTGTAGTTGTTTCTCTTCTGGTCAGCCAAGTCAGTCTAGAGTGGGGAAGAGGTTGAAGTTAGATTCTTATTGACTTAGAATCAGAAAGAAGCCTTAGAATCTCAATTGTTGCTGTTTGTTAGCATGTGTTCACCTATATCCGGTATCCTAGTCACTGCTATGGTGGTTTAGGCGCAATTTGAAAAAAAAATATTATTATAAATTTTCGTTTTAATTTTTAACGATCATTTTCTTCATATTTTGACTACGTGATTTGAAGTTTTTTATGGTTATCTCGTACGTTTTACGAAAACTTAATCCGTGTCATGATAAGGAAATAATTAGAAAATCTCCAAAAACCCACATAAGGAGGATTTATTATCTTTTTGAAGGGATGATAAAATGCTTAATGACGTATGAGGTAGTAAGCTAAATGAATTCAAGCAGTTGATCCGGGGCATTTTATCGGATGGAGTATAATTTTTTTGTACGAAACACGCGACTGTACGAAACTCATGTGTCCGCCCTCTATAGGTGGTTGCTTTTGATTTCTCAATATATTTCAAGTAAATTATGCACTAGCAATTGAAAATTCTTTAACAGCCTTTAATAAAACCCAATGTCTACCTGCTAATCTTGCATTTAAATCACCTATTTTCCTTTTATTTCCCCGTAAATATCATTTTACATGCTTAAGTTCGCTGAAGTATCACAGATCGCGATTAATATTATACAGAGCCACTAGGTATGGCGCATAGAACATTGACACGTATACAATTTCAAATTTTCGACCAGCAATTTTCGACCGACCTGTTCTTCTTCAGGAAGAGCTGAGAGAAGTTGGTTTCTCTCAGCTCTTCCTGAAGATGACAAGGCCTTTGCTGGTCGAAAATTTGAAATTTTAGACATGTGAGTGTTCTTTTTTTATATTTCATCATTTTTCGCGCCTTACCTAGTGGCTCTATATAAATTTAACATACATACAATATCATCATGCCATTCCCTTTCGGAGTAGGCAAAGTCAGTGAACTTAGTTATTGCTGTAAGGCCTAGAAAACAGGCTCCAACGGGGGGAGATCTTGTCTTGAAAAACAGTCTACGCGGTAAACACACAAGAATGGAGAAACGTGTCCTTCAACGTCGCGGAAATCGACGATGTATCGTGCTACTGTTTTATTTGACTATGATTTATTTTCTTCGTACGATCGTACGCACATTCTGGGTAAAATATTAACGTAAAAATTGAAGTTTTCATAATAAGATTATCCAAGATCTCTTTGATTTGAATCCGATATTGGTATTTAGGTATGCCGTTTTGCCACGGTAACATGTGCCCTTACTTGCCTTTTCTAAGGATTATTAATTCAATTCTGCTAAAAAGCTCCAAATTGGGAATAATCCGTCTAAAACTAGTTCAAGACATTAGTTCAACCTGCATCTCAACTTTTTCATCTAGTTGGCCGCCGTAATTAAAGTTTTATTTTAGTCGTTTCGCTCACGTAATTTAATCGAGGGCACATTATTTTATGAGGAAAGTCCCGATTCAAAAGCACTTAGGTTTCCCTTGGTTACTGTCTTCTTTTTATTTGATATGCTTATCCTTTCTACCTTACAAGAACCCCTCGTTTTTTTCGACTACCTGCTTTGAATCGCTGGCCATGTTTCATTAAAGCAGCTAATGGTTAGCGGTAATCCTCTGACCGCCCGCCTCTTATTCCTTTGTGGATTCTATTTCACCGTCGTCGTCGTAGCATAAACGGCTTTTGTTTAGACCTCTTGCCTATCCATTCTCATTCTTTTTTCAGTTTTCGTCCTAATAGCTTGCAGGTAAGGGACTTAATTCCTCTGTTAAGCTTTGTAGATGGCAGGAATGAACCGTGCTCCTCTCTCATACCATTGGATAGGTCTGCTTTATCCTAGCATATTTCATAATAACCATTTTCCCGTCTAAAAGCTGCTGAAGATAGGCTCACGCTTATTGACACAGTTTGGAGCGTTTTATTAAAAACACTGCCGTCATAACCATGTTTATCACCGTTTTCTTTTAGGAAGTAAATTTTCTAAGAGATAGATTGGCTACGTTACCATCTTGATCGTTATCAATGGAGAAGCAACTTAATGTGGCATACTCTGAAAGAAATTTTACTTCTATGGTATGACTGCTTGTGAAATGGCAATACCTATTTTGACATTACTATTTTCCCACATACGGGAAGGGAATCAATGAACTCAAATGTATCCTAATCCTATGCCAGTAAAATTTTCTGATCATACGCATTCTCAAAATTCTATTTCAGAATTAAATAGGTTTTTTATATTTGCTGTACTATGAAAAGTTTGTTACGAGTGGATTTTCTTCTGGAAATTATTATTTTTTCCCAAGGGAGACAGTGAAAATCAAGGATACCGGTAGAAATTGTTGAAAATCATTCATTTCCATCACCACCTGGGGTTAATTTCTGGTTTACTGGAATTTATTCCATAACTGGTTGCAGCTTGATTAAATGGGGATATAATTTCAATGAAATGCCATCTTTGAAATCTTCGATCCATTCGCCCAACCCAGAATTTCCTTTTATCAGATCCCAGGTTCCAGCTTTTTTTAGGAATTGAATATCTAATAATTTTTACTCTATCTCTCGTACAGTGGAATGAATGAAAAGGTAACATTGAGTTAGTGTTTTACATTTTTTACCATGTTGCTAATGATTTGATGTGATCCTAAATAGAGACCTTTTTCCCTGGTTGTTATGTTTCCTACTCACATGTATCTTTGAGACGTGTAGTGTTTCTACGAATCAAACACCAAATTAGATTTTTAAATTAAACCAGCTTCTTGTAGTCATTATTTCATCTTCTGTTGACTCGTCATGGATAAATGCGCTGTGATATACCTATGCCATGATTGCGTGATAACCGACGGAGTCTTTCGTCTAGTATGCGTAAATAAGTAAGGAATATTTAATTTGCCGCTCAACTATGGAATACTGAAGAATGCTCTAGTATATTATCTCCAAGTTAAAAGTTTTATTTTTCCATTGATAAGTGTTGTCTTACTTTATCAGCCGTAATACTACCTACTTCCATTTTACTGCAATATTTACTCAAGAAAAGTAAGCACGGTGCTTTTTGGAATAGTCCCCTGCTCCATAAATACCGTGGAGAACATTCTCCTCACCTGTCATCATTGCTTAGTGCAAATAGAGTTGTACAGCACTCGAACCAAGATGTTCATGCCAAGTCTCCAAGTAGCTAGATACGCTAGAACATAACTTCGTGGAGTTACATAATGAGTTTTATTGTGCAAAACACTTGACTGCAAAAAACAGAACCGCACTACCTCGGGACGTGCGCGTAATACATCATCTTCAGGACTGAACTGATAGATTTTATATTATTAGAGTTAGCAAATGCTTTTTGGATAGTAAAAAATCGCATAGTTGAACAACAAATCGACAATACGGGTATCAGGGGACAAGGCATGAAGGCTTTGGGGTATAATTTATGTGATAATTTATGCTTCCGTTTAGAATCTATTTTATGCATGAGTTAGATGCTCATTTATCGTCATCTACGCCATATTGTAAAAGACGGTGGGACTGTGGTCCAAAAAATAAAGTTGTGAATAGTGCTGTAGATTAAAGAAGAGAACGGACTCAGCTATGCAACACGATAGCGCTAGGAAATGACATGAACATGGAAATTCGTATGTAACTGTTTGAATGGACTTAGCTAATACGCTGAACACTGAGTCATTATTTGAAAAATGTCCTCATTACTATGTTATTATACCCCGTCGGCTGTTACCTATGCGAAGTATGCTTCGCTGCAGCTCTCTACTTCATTTTCCTTTCCCCTTACCTCGTCAATCGTTCGCAAATCCTCATTTTAAATTATCTTACTCCTAATTTTTCCCATCCTTGGTCTTCCTCGGCAATTCCTCCATTTACTTGCTTCTTTAATTCTAGTTTTTTAGGAGGCTGTTATGTCTCAGATCTTGCCAAATAATTTCACTCATCTTGGAGGGAATTGAGCACCAACTATGTAGATTCCACTTAACGCTTTGTTTATTACTACTTAGGTTTCAACACCTTCTGTCAGCCCCAGGTGGGTGAAATAACCTGAGGATGACACAAAGTGTTGAAACCTAGATGGTAATAAAAACATGATTGGAATCTACATAGTTGGTGCTCATTTCCCTCCTTGATGGATCCTATTCACGTTGGTATTCCCGATCCAGGCAATGTCGTTTGACTTATTTACTTCGCAGAGTTATCATGAAAGGATCTTTCTCCCAGCTCTCTATGTGGTTTTCTCATTGATAATTCAATCCTTCCTATTCATCCTCATCATTCTTTGATAGCTTCACATTTCCATATTATACAAAATTTGTCAATTTTATTTACTCTAAACACATATAATGAGAAATTAATTTACCCCTAAACATTATATGTATTACTTCTGGGATAATGTCACTCGATATACAATCTTTTATAACGTGAATAACTTACTTCACGCTCGTAATTTCGAGAGGTTATTTATTCTCCTCTTAAATGTATGGGGGGAAATGAATGACGCTTTAACTCGTTTCACTCTAGGGCAGGGGTTCTAAATTAGAGGGGAATTCACCCTTCCATGTGCTTCATCGGGGAATCGGGAGCACTATTCAACAAGATTTGATCCTTTGTAGATTATGTAAAATCTGTAAAAGAGTAGTTTGTTTTAGTTTATTATTCTGTGCCGTTCAATAAAGTTTATTGAATGCTGGAAATTATAATCAATTCTTAGACATGCACATCATTTTCATATGCGGATTCAAATTATTGCTCAGTAATTAATACTTGAGGAAGGGGAGATTATATTCTGAACTATGTTGAAAGGGGGAAATTATGCAGAAGAGGTTGGGAACCACTGCCCTAGGGGATGCTGCATATTTGGCGGGGCCCGATCACTCGATCTTTCATCGCCGGTCGCAGGATGGAATTCTCACGTAAAAAACGCCCGGATGAGCCTTCAGGGAGGAGGCCGAGGACGAGCGTCGATAATTAGTCCGGTCTGCCGCCAATAATAGGTGAAGTGAAGGGGCTGGGCGTGATGGCCTCTGCCTGGTTTTGCCCGCTGCCCCCGCGCGCTCTGTTCCGGGCGGCTGTCCCTTTCGCGTTTTCGGTTGTGGACCAAGCGAGGAACAGATGGCGCCCCGTGTGGCACATGCTTTACTTTTACACTTTCCCTCCACTACTAGTGAACCTCCTCTGCCCCCCTTCTCATCTCTCCTCCTCCTGCTCTCTCTCTCTACCAATCCTACCCCACACGTTCCCCAGCCAGTCATTTGTTTTATTTCTCCCGAGACGGGAAACTTCGGCAGGCAGCAGCCTTCGGCCGCATGCTGTGGGGTGGCGAAGAAAGAAGAGGGGTCGATTTATGCTTTTTGGGAGGGGAGAGGACTTCTCGTGTGAGCTTGTGTGGGGTGAGGATTACTCCCTTCACCCACCTCACGCCCTCCCCATTCTCGTATGTTCCACCGAGCGCTCTGCCATCTGGTGAGCGGCACAGTGGAAAGCCTACGGGAACGTCTCTTTGATGTTCGAATGCAAGTTTTGCTTTTCTATATGGGGTTTTCTTTAAAAGCAAGTAATATATTTCTTACCACATGGCATTGCATAATTTTTTGCACCTTAATAAGTATCGAAAATCGCACATCGTGGTCATCCATCATGTCACATTTGGTGTATTTTAGCGCAGAAGTTCTCAAACCATTTCTACTTGCTAAGCTCGTTCCTCTTATTATTACCCCATATTGAGAAGAAATGCTCGTAATATGCATTTTCCTGATATTCAAACCTACCACCGCCGTTATTCTTACTACGTCGTTAAACATGATAGCGTATACCTTTTTTGTCTGCCCCCTTGATCACCATGATAAGGGTACTGGTTCTCTAGTTTGATGATGATTATTATAGCGTATCTTAATCTTACTCTTTTTTTCTTTATCCCCACAATCCTTTTTGATTTATCAATCCTAAATTAGTTTCATTGCTCATTTGCCATACATCTGGCTACCCAGAAGTATAACTGAGCATTCCACTGATTAACAATAACTGTCGGCAGCGGTGGCAAAGTAGGTAACGCTCCAGTTTGCCAACCGTTAAGGTCGCAGATTCAAATGTCTCCAATGGTGTGTGTTTAAGAATGACGGCCTCAGTTTACGACGCACTAAGTAAACAGTTGTAGAACTTCAAAGCCCTAATCAAAAGATACTGTGGCAAGCGTATCATATCCAAATAATAAAAGGCTACGCGTACGTACTGTTGATTGAGTAGCTAGACGTAGTGAATGTTATGTGCGCCAATAGATGTCACTAGGAACGGATATAGATTCTCCACTAATTGACGCATGGCGCGGGCGTGTGCATTTTTCAAAGTACACTCAAGGTGTAGTGTGTAGTAACGTCTCCGCCTGCTTCTCCAAAAATGTTGTGTACAAAGAAATCTCTGACATTTAGATATTATGTATTAGATACCATGGGAGCATATATTGTTTTCATTAAAAATAAAAAAACCACACGTTAATTTATTCAATTACATATTTACTCTATTAATTACTTTTCGGATATTTTGCCAGTATTTTAGCCTGTTTCATCAGACTTTTCATCTAGTATCCAAATAATAACTTATCTCATATGGCATTATCTCTCACTAATGGCTCATATTTCATTAATGTTTATTATCGTGATAACATGGCACGTACTTTGCACATAATATCGCTAATATCCCATAAAGCATGATACTTAGTTAAATTAAATTAAAGTAAGCATAAAATCGGAAATCGATACATCGCACATCCATCATTGAATATCGCATAATATTGGGAAGCGATTGATCGCACAGCCAGGAATCTCAAAGTGGTAATGACATTTTACGGAATCCTGCATTGTATCGCTAAGTAATGTATCTCAAAACCCAGTGGCTAAGAATACTTGTGCCGGATCTCATGAATATCGAATATAATCGCCGTCAATGACAACGAGAGTATTGACATGCTCTCTTCAGTTACAGCTACTGCTATACCTTTACCCCACCCCATCCTCCCCTTCTATCCCTCCCCTGCCCCACGTTCCAGCTCCACCTTCCTCCCTCCCGCTCCTCAGTGCATAGTAGGTGAGGATGCGTGGAACAAACATTTGGCCGGGGATGCCTACTGCCACTGCTGCTGAGGAGACGGTTCGGCTGGATTTTGTAATGTGTTCCTCCTGCAGGTTGGGAAGGGGGGGGGGAGAGAGAGAGGATAGCCCGCTGACGAGATGGGATCTTATATTTATTTTATTTTTATCTCGTGATAAAGGAGATAATCCTGGCGTGTAAGTGTTAAGTCAGTCGGGCGAATCGTCTATATCCGCGTTACCTTCAATGAAATTGAAAATCTCGACACAATGCGCCCCTACGTGCGTGTGTCCGCAAATGCGTCTGATTCCGAGAATTTTTGTGTTTGTACGTGATTTGGGAAATCGAGAGCGTAAGGTGCGATGAAGGGGATTACTCGGAGGTACCTCAGCGAGGGGGGTGGAGGGTGGCCACTCTTCGTCGCTTCGTGTACTTGTGGGGCTCTTCTAACTGGTCATCGTGGCGGAATCTCATCTTAATGAGATTTACAAAATAGACTATTCTTGCATTCTGATGGATTATTGAATGGAAGAAGGCGGCGATTTAAAAATATACATTGATCAAAGGCAGTTATTTTCATTTTGCGTCAACTTGAGGGTGTTATCCAACTATCTAGACTGGGAATAGGCAGTTTCAACATCAGCATGAGAATCATTTAGAGCTTTAATGAAATGTGTTCAATCAGGTTGTTTCAATTTTTCAGGCTCAGTAGTTCTTTTCCATGGTCTATATAGTCTAAGAGTAATTTCACGCTATCCGGTGTTTCTTACATTTGTTCTTACAATTTTATTTTTCGCTACATTCTAACACTTATGCCCGGAAAAGTTAGACCCCATTTATTATTTTTTGAGTCATTATCTATGCTGGTAAGGTTTCTTTTCTGGCTTTAATTATTCGATATCGTCGAATCGATAGGAGACGTCTTGTTGACTTATTTATTTTTTTCGGCTATTATGCGATTGCGGTAGTTACTAGATAATCTGCTGTACTTGGTAAGATAACTAAATTTTACGGAACTAACTTTCAGCTGTACGTATTGGGCTGTTAGCGTTATATGAAAGAAATTCCCTTGTATCCTCCAGTGCCCTCAGGTTAAACATATGCAAGGCACACTCCCTAATGGAATGCGATGCACAGGTCTACAGTTTTTGCGTATCTACCTATTGTGCACGTAATGCTAAGCGCGGCTGTGATTTTTATAATGAGTTTTCAAGGGAAATTGTGGAAAGAAAAAATCAAAAGCTGGATTTTTCTTGGCTTCCCTTAGTTCCCTGTACGATTCTTCGTTTATCTCAGCTAGTTGGAAAGAGCATCTCTAGTTTAATTGTACCTACCTAATTTTCCGCAATTAGCGGCCTCTCTAATTTTGAAGGGGTCGCCATGAAGTTACTGGGACGGCCGCATTTGCCGACTTCTCCGTGCGGTAAGCACGGGCTCCTGCACACTGATCGAGCTCTTAGCAATGCAGGTCTCGACCCTTCCAAAAGTTCCGTAGCAGCAAAAGGGCTATCGAGTTGGTTTGTCATGGCTATTCACTTAGCAGGAATCACGAGGGGTTCGGGTGGATTACCCGGGTTTGAACTTCTTATCTTAAGTTGGTTGGTTTCTTGGTCTCCGCGTGCTACTTGTGTTCCTGTGGGGAGTCGGAGTAGTGGGTTAACTCCAAGTGTTACCTTGGTTTCCATTTTTTCCGTTGTGAGTGAAAGTGCTGGTATTATTCGTGTAGTAATTACTCCCGGTTCTGGAGCGTCGAATTTATTTTCCTCGCCAGTTGCTCAACTTTCTTCCGTCGAACTCGTTTCGTCGCCCTTCTTACTGTTGCCAGTCACACCCTGAGGAATTTTGCTCAACTACGCGGAACTTGTCAACCCTCACTCCCGTCTCTCCCCTGAAACACCCACTCACGTCTCTTGCTGTACTATATCGCCTTCATTCTCTCTTCTCACCTCGAATCACTTGACCCTTATTTCATTTAACTCCTCCTGATTTTTAAACTAGTATTCAATAATAGCCAACGCTGGTCTTTACGGTTAACATGTAACAATACTCTATAAAGAACCTACTCGAAATAAAACATATTTTCTAAAAAACAAGAGTATTAACGAGAGACGGGATGACAAAAGGAGGTAACTATTTTTCTGAGTTGTCTGATGTAATTGCGCACGGGTAGAAAAGGTCTGTCGAAGGGTGGGTGGACGAAATGATGTGTAGAAATTCAGGGAGCCCGTAAAAAGGAGATCCTTGGGAGAGAGAAAAACGAGATCTTGGTATTTGGAGAATGTACCAGCTGCGCAAGATGCGGGCGGGGATATGGAGATTATCATCAGTCTTTCAATTCTAAGATTGATGAGTTGTAGTCATCCCTTCCTGCCACTCTTATGCTGACTTCCTTTCTCTCCTTAAGTTATTCTTTCCCAGTGGTCAGTGTTGCTTTCGTTACTAGTGATATTAACTCGCGAAACAAATCGTAGAAGGGCATTTCAATATGAGCATGAGGTGCCGTAGGTATTGTAATGATTACGGCATCAAACCTTTGCATTTCATGCTCACCTATCAGCGATGAAAATGAAGGAAGGACTTGAAAATGTTGATGGAGGTGATTGTTCGAAGCATTGGGATGTTGACGTCTGGACATGAGGGGAGAATGCTGCCTTGGAAATGAAGGAAGATAGCATTTTTAACGGAGCGGATAAAAGTAAAAGGAACGCATGGTGATATGAGAAAAATAAAGCAGGGAATATTGAATAAAAACTAAATTAGGGAATGAGTGTGTTACGGTGAAACGCAGAATTAAGGGAGGTTCTTTTATAACGAGGCATCCATCCGAACCCGCCTATCTGGTAAAATATTCTGAATGAATGTTTATCTTGAGTAAAGATCAACCTGTTTGTCCTAGCTATAAACTTAACTCATAACTAAGTTTGCCAACGGTATTTCCCACAAATGTCTTGCTCGTGTGTTTGGATATTGTTGTGAAATTTTGAATTAAGTTACGAATGAACCTTGGATTTCTGGTTTTAAGCATCAGAGACTTTGTCTATGTGGGTGGAGGATTAAGGTCGATCATTATTTTAAAGATATGACCACTGAAAATAATACGGTGATTTATAGGAAGTGAGTCATTTAAGCTGGAGAAGAATGGTGCGGAAATACAGTACAGACAGAAAAAGGTTATTCGGGTAGTCTTTGATGCTGGTATGCTGTTCAAGGATAAATTTAATTGACTTGTCGCAACCAATTCCATGTTGAAAATATGATGAATGTGTGAAACGCGAACAAGTGTGGCTACATCGCCTTTTTTGTAATTTTAAACTTGAAGAGACTACAGTGAAATTGAATCAAGCCACTATGCCCTCTCTTTTTCCCGTCACTATTGTCTTACCAGTCTTCAGATTCTGCTGATACAAACATTAAACATCACAGAGACAATCGTTGTAATGCGCGGTTTTCTTATATTTAAGGAAACTAGTGGATTTTAATGGAATATATTCTTTGGGTTTAAAGAGTGAATCTTATTTTTACATGTCTCTTTCACGCTATCGGTCGTAGCAGAAATGGCAAGCTGCGTGTGCTTTTCATTCACATCATCTTCTGAACAACCTCTGTCATTCACTGGTCAACAATTTTATCGAGTTCCTGGATGATAAACTTAAAAGATTAGCGTCTTTTCCATTTGACTTCGACCGCTAGCCATCTGTGACCTGAATGCTACGTATTAACGAAAATAACGTAAAGTGGTTGGAAACAACGAGGTAATGAATATTATAAAAACAAGAATTTTTTGGAACAATAACAGTTTACCAGTTATCTAGCTTTTTTTCAACGAAGGTATGGGTGTCAAAACTTTTAGGTCTCTGCAGTTGTCTGCATAAGACAATGTGTATTTGCTGAATGATGGTAGGATGGGTGCATATGAATAATAATTAATGAGAATGTTTTTCAGTAAATCACGTCTGTTTTTCCAAATGTGTTATGGCTGACTGATGAACATTTATGGATCCTAATTCGAGTAGGTGTATTTATGCCGTAAATGCTATAGTGCAGGGGTTCCCAACCGGTGGTACGCGTACCACTGGTGTTACGCGGGAATGATTCAGGTGGCACGTGTGGGAGATACGAGCGATAGGCTAATAAGGGCCTCTGTGTGCTATCTGTGTGTAATACCTATACAGATTTATTGTTGTCTTGTTAAAGGGTTGAAAAAACTGAAATACAAGTGCATTAATAATTAAATATGAAGTTTTCTCAGCAATTTAATTAAAATAAAACAAGACATTGGGCACTTTTCCG
This sequence comes from Pyrrhosoma nymphula, assembly GCA_963573305.1. NCBI lineage: Eukaryota > Metazoa > Arthropoda > Insecta > Odonata > Coenagrionidae > Pyrrhosoma > Pyrrhosoma nymphula. The sequence continues at coordinate 92,750,488 of OY754329.1, forward strand.
ACAATAAATATATGCTTCTAAAAAAATATATGACTGTTCGTTCGCCAAAATTTCTAAAAAATTTAAGTGGTACGCAGTTGCTAAAAGGTTGGGTCGCCCTGCTTTAGTGTAAAGGGAGAGACCAAAAGATATTATTTGCATCATTGTCAGAATATTGTTATTTGTGATTTCCATATATAGCAGTCGGTACTTTAAGGAGTTTTTCGTAAGCCACTCTTCTCAAATTTTAATTCTTTGGCTAACGAAAACAATCGCGGTAAACTAATAATGGCCCGTATGATAAATAGTGCTTATTGAGTTAATAGTTTTATTATGATAACTGAACATAAATATTTTCGCTTTAAATTGTCAAACGGCAGCATGATATTATAATCTTTTGAAGTCCCATAGTTTTCTTAGGTTTGGTCAGAGCTACTTTCGTGTTTAATCCATCGGATACTCTCCTACGGCGTTTTGGCATTGCCTCGTTTGGTATAGCATCTCAGTTTCGTAATGAGAGTTTAATCACGTTTTCATTATCTATACCCGCTATGGATACATCTTTTGTTTAATAACAGCAAAACAGATATGCTTCTATATAGCTCTCTGTGGCTTTATAATCCGTCTAGTGGTTCATTTAATCCTGACTCTGTCTAATTTAATTGGGTACGTGAAATTAACCTCTTTCATTAACTCTAAAACTCCTCTTAGTAAGCCTCTATGAGTTTACGGAGCTCCTGTCTCTTAATTGATTACCCTAATACGGCAAAATTCCTACATTATTTAGGGAAAGTTCTCAGAGCGCCTTGACACCCTCCATTTTTCACGATAAGGGATTTAATCAGGCCTACGAGTCCACCATTTTTCTATTTCTCTCGTCGGCGTTTGATGTCTGATGTAATTTTCGAATTCTCTTAGGTATTCTCTGCGTCGCCATTGGCTAGTGAGATCGATCCATCTATCACGGCTTTCCATTTAACTTAAGGTTTCCTCTCACTCAGACGCTGTCTTTTCTGCACCTTATTCCCTTACGGATTCTTCCCCTGCGGTCCATTCACACACAGGAGGAGACTTTTCCCTTTTTTGTTCTTGTTTATTTTATCCACCTCCGCTTTTTCGAAGAGTTTGGGTTTGTAAATAAACTGATAGATGCTTCAGCCGCAGTCGCTCGTAAGGTTCCTGTATACACCATCAACTTTCGAGTTTGGAGAGGAATCATTCGAATTCCCGAGAGGTGAACAATTTAGCTCTCTATATTGTCAGTCCGTCGTGCCTCCAGTCGTTTTAAAAACGCCAGTGTCGAAGTTCCGTTTTATAACAATTTAACGTATTATTTAGAATTTTAGTTGGCTCGGAGGAAAACAGAAAAACTCAGTGCTTCAGAAATATCCAGTGAGTTCAATGAGTATTGTATATATGTTTCCTTCGAGTTAGTCCGATCAGCGACAGGTAGCATTTACGCATGGAAGTGCTCGACACAAATATCAGTATAATAGTTTTGAGCTAGTATTTTTTACTTTGGTCGTTCGACTACAATCGATTCAATGTTGAATCTAAATAAATCTCCAAGTTGGATTTAAGTTGTTTATAGAAGTGATAGATAATCTATTTTCTATTTTGAGTCAGTGATAAGTCAGCATAAACACAGTTTATTTCTACGAGATGTAGCAATTATATTGATCAAAATTATTAGGAGCATTTGCATTACTTGGGCGAACACTAAATATTTGTTTTACGTTCAGTTATTGGGAACAGTTTTGGCCGTAGTTTTACATGGGGTGTCTGATAGCTTAGGTATTTTGCGCTCCATTGGAATTGTCGGTTAATTAGGTCGTGGGCAGGATGCCTTGGAAATGGAGGAAGGACGTGCAGAAATCTGGCGTCGGTGTTAGCCATACGCATGACAAAGGCTCATTGAACGCAGCGGTTGAGTGTAATATCCGACGCGACGGTCTCTATGCTGCGCTCAACATGCTGTCTAGACGGCGATCTAGGAGGGATTGGAATGCAACCGAAAATACTTCCACCGAATCAGAATCAGTGCCCTTCGTGGTGGTATAGCCATCACTCTGTCCAATTCGTCAATCTTAGTCCTCTCGCGATTAATTTTCGGGCAAAAGCGTCTCTCGGGGCTTATGAATGTTTTTGAAAGTTTTTGGAAATATATTCTGAGATGAAATTAAAAAATGCTAAAACAATTTAGACCCAATATTGCATTTATTTATATTATATGACCACAAAAACAACCGCTAATGCCTTAAACACTGGGGATACTCTTATAAATGAATTAGTTCTACAACTAGAAATAATAAAATGTGGAGGTAACGGAATCAACAAGTTAACATAATACATTTGGCTATGTATGGAATGAAGGTAGCTGGCACCATTTTTGGGAGGAGACCAAGATGTTGCTTGGAGAGAAGAGGTCCAGAGAAGGATAATTAGTGGAAAGGGAGTTCAAAAGAGATGTAATTGAAGAAATATAAATGTATTTATGTTGCATAAAATTTTTGAGATAAGGCCGTTCGTCGATATCTGTCCGGTAGGACATCCAAAATAGTGTGCCTTCAAAATAGTATGTATTCAAAATACAATGCCTCATTTTGGATGAGATTAAAAGAGTTAGGCAACTCAATTGAATCAGATAGTGAAAAGAGGTGGGTGCAGGCGATTTCAGGATATCTGATAGGAGTAGTTCTATTTCCATTCAAATCTGCCGTAATCGGATGGGCGTGTAATTTTAGCTGTTGGTTGTTTTCACATAGTTGCTTTAGCGGTTGCAATATTTACGTTTTTAATCTGAAAGGCTTTGAACTCTAATATTTCGTTTTTAACTAGAAATTGTATATTAAAAGCTCTTTTTCTTTGCGAAGTTCGATCTTAGATGTCAAAGCATTGCAATGAGCCAATCCTACTACGTGGGGAAACCATTTACTCCCATGGGTAAGGTTTCATATACAAACTTTGTTACATGTAAGTTCTCTCCGCCGAGTGCGTTATTTTTTTAGCCCTCTTAGTGCTTGAAATTCGTGACTGGAATGGGCTTTCGTCTCAGTGGAATTGTGAACGGGTTTACGTTGTAATTATGTGTGTACCGTACTGCCCTGTCGCACCGAGCACACTTGGAGCCCATGGGTGGAAGCCCTAAGGGTTTACCTTTAACCCGTTGGTCCTCGCCCAATCCTTTATTTCTCCTTCTTCCCACCCCCCAAGCACCATCCACTGAACCCGTCATCTCCTTTTCCTTTCGCCCCATAATTCTCTAGGCCGTTCTCACGCGCGCCCCTTTACCCAACCCCGCCTCTCTTGTCTCCACCTCCCCATAATCTTCTTCCCTTAACGCCCGTTTTCTCGGGTTCCATGCGCCACAATCCACTGTCTCCTCTCCGTTCCTCGCCTCATCCATCAATCCTTGTCTCACCTCTCATCTCTCCTGCTCCCTTTAACCTTCCTATTCTTCGCCCCGTGGCCGTGAATGGGAGGAAATTTATTTTTTTTTGACATAAAGTTCTCATATACTTTTCTGGTTGCATGAGCTTAGGTGATGGAAAGTTGTGTGCGGGTGAGGGAAAGGCTTTAAGGTCTGGACCCGTGGTTCACTCAGAAAAATGGTAGTTACTAGATTGGAATTACTCGTATTGTCTCCTAGTTGGGTTGAAGGCAATGATAGTGTGTCACTGTAATGTTCTCCTCTCTGTGTGCGGCATTTTTTGGCATCCCTTCCCTTTGTTTCCACGATTTTCCCCTCTTTGGGTATGTTTACCCTCCGGACTTAGCCGAAGGAACGACATCGCGCCTACGACGCCAACTATGCCAACGACTCTAAAAATGCAGATACTACTTCTTTCCAGCGACTACTTCTGCCAGCAACTTCGGCCTGCGACCTTTGGCATTTCTCTAACACGGCCATCTTTCACTTATATAGTAGTCTGCGCCGGAGAAAACAAAAAAACTTGGGACATCTGCGGGTAGCATTGAAGCTTCATCTTCATATTCCGCGGACCATTTCCTGAAGCTCCAATTGAAGTCTTCCACCGCATCTATGTACCCATCCCACTATTTCCTCCCCTCCATTGCTACCAGTCGCCGCTGTTCTATGCTTTACCCACTTCACTTCGCACTTGTAAAAATTTGTGATTGATTTTGGAGTGCAAGTTAGGAAACGGTTGGCTGAACCTTTTTTTATTTGTTTTTAATTTAGTTTCTGTTGTGAAATATTTACGGTTATGAATTTATTGGAGGCTTATGAACATTGTTTCAGTGACACATTTCAATTTTCATGGCATGTACCTTTCTGGAGATGCCACAGTGTTATTGAAATTATGACCATATTTATTCAATAAATTCTTTCAGTTATGTGGAATGCAAAGCTTTGTTTAGTCCTTAAACTTCCTGTTCATCAATTCTTTTCGGAAAATCCCAATTTTTCTAGTGATGAAATTTACATAAAATATCCAAATTTTAATCGAATGAGTTTAAGTTAACCACTTTTATCTTGATCATATGTACTGATTTGCTTGCCACTCTGGAAGAATATCCATGTATATCTTTTTTAATTAGGTAGTAACTCATCGCTCTTTGATATGTTTCATATTTTATTTGAATTTTGGTAAGAATTACGCAGGGAACCCAAATTCCTTATCTCAGTAGCATTTTTCGATTTGAACGCTTTCAAAGTTCTTCAACTCTTAATTTCGTTATTTACCTTCTTGAATATAAGTCGGGCCTGACGGAATTAAATTCTATGTTCGACCGCGGTGCCTTAGAGTACGGCTATAAGCATTTCATGTATCGGATTATTTCGAGATTATGTCGACATGATAAATATTACTCTACCTTAATGCATATGCGATGTAAAAAGATCAATTTATTCCGTGAGTTAGTCCTGGCGTAGTAGCAGCAGGTACTCCCTGTGTACGATTTTTTAAAATTTTGGATCACGTTGACGTATTTCTTAGGGGAAATGAACGAAGAAATGTTATATCTAGTTGGATGATGAGAAATATTTGAAGGAAAACACCAATATTTTAGATAAAAATGAATGAAATGTGCAGGCACTCTGTGCTGAAATCCTTAAGATTACATGTAAAATACTTTTAAAATATATTTAAAGTTGATAAATTGCAAATTGTGTTCCATTAGCATGCATGCATTGGCCGCGGCATACATATTTACTACCTTGCTAAAGGAAAATGACTTGCCTTAAATTTTATAATTTGTGTAATTAAATTACGCTATAACTCAACAGTTAGACTCAAGGGTATTAATCTGTCTTTTTTATGTTAGGAGGTTATTTTTATGCTGACTGACCAAACATGAAGTTACTTAGATGAATTATGTTCTGTAACAGTGAAAATATCACTTAGAAATTCCACACATTTTCATTTAAAAAATGACCGGTTTCGTAACAGTTACACTTTTTGTTGATATGACTTTCTCTGTTGCGAAACTGGTTATTTTAAATATAAATCTCTAAGCAATTTCAAATTAATAATTAAATTGTTCCTTTAGCGCCTAATGAGAATCTGCGCCATGATGTCGCGAAAAATTGCTACCGCCTTCCCGTGAATTTTGGTTTGTTTATCGGTGGCTTCTTCCCTGTGTTTGAGCGACTTTTCCATCCACCACGCCTGCGACTTGATGCTTGATTTAGCGTAGGAGGAAGGAAGGAACGCATTCTTTTTTTTACCTGCCTGTAAATGCCACTCAAGACTTCCTTTTTCTCTTTCGCATCTCACCTCTTCTATCACTCCAGAGGCCCGAGCAATTTTCATTTGTCTCGTTTTCCGCCGCACTATATCTGGCCATTGCTATCGCCTCGATCCAGCCATCCAACCCTCTTATGTGGGTGGGGGGAACTTTATGGGGGCCTCCTCCTACCTACTTCCCTCTAGTTAGGCGGCCATCTGTCGGTTTCATCCTTATCTCCCCGTCATTATATTCTTCCTGCCTCCGTACTCCTCGATGCTATTTCTCTCCTCGTCGCGTCGATTTCAGTTACGATGCAATGATATGTTCTGCATGCTGGCTAGAGCCAGCCTAACCCCAGACAACCGTTTTCGGAAGCGTGGAAGGCTCGCGTAACTGTGCTTAACGCCGTAATGCGGGGGGATCTGAGTACGCGATAGCAGCTTGATAAAATCTTGGCGTAGACGTACGGCGTGCGACGAAGAGTCATTTCTCATTTAATTCCTTCCTTACGAATAATCCTCCAACTCTCTCGCTGAGCACGTAAGCACACAACCTACCGCGAGAAATTCCGTGTAGTGTGCACGTCTCTGCTCATTTTCTATCATATTTCTCGCTTCGTCTCGAATATGAGTGGGCGAAAAAGTATAAAAAAAGAAATGGAAAAAAATATGCGACGAACTTAATGTGGGTCTATGGAGCGTATGAATTATGGACGAGGAAGAAACAAGAATGAGATAAACCAAGTAAAAACATGAATCAGGCTGAATCAACGTTTAATGTCTTTTTGTTGGAGGAATATTTTCACTGAAAAAGTAATGGGGTGTGCGGATAAAAAATGAAGTTTTAAATGCTCCAGTTTTATGTGCAAAAACCGCTTATAGTAGGTACTATAGTCTCTTTTTGTGTATTTTATGTATGTTTCATTTTATCTTCCATCTCATGGTATATTTCATAGCCTAATAACTCATCTCATGCTATTGCGCACAAAGTGTACGTTGCATTACGATTTTATTGAATTTTTCCTTTGCTGATGATGGGTTCTGAGAAAAAATATTCCGTTTACATATTTACATCGACAGTCGTCAACTTGTTAATATAATATTGGTTTTCTGTCGCTCTCAACTCCAATTTTTTTCACCTATTTGCTTTATTTCAGCATAATTACATATTTCATCATCTCATAGGGTTTTCCATGGTAGTATTTCTCATCATTTTAAGGAAACTTTTTAGTTCCAGTATGTGACCTACAAGTTTGTCTCTCATACATCGATGTGATATCATGAAATGTTTTCAATCCATTGAAACATATTTCCTTTTTTTATGAGGATTTTGTTCCAAGTAAGGTATCAAGTTCCTTCGTAAACATTTCGATTTAATTGAAATACATCATTGCCGGCCTCGGTGGCGGCGGGGTTACGTCCTCGCCTGCTAACTCGAAGGTCGCGGGTTCGAGTTCCGCCTGGGGAGGATTTTGCACCTCCTAGGGCTGGTTGGTGTGCTGTGTTGGTTGTGGTTGCGTGCATAAATACAACACAGCACACACAACCTATGGTTGTGTGTGCTGTGTTGTATTTATGAGTTAATTTGTAGCTCAGAATAAAGTGGTTGTTATTATTATTATAACTATCATCAGGGCTATCATGGAGAATAGAATATACCATTGTGAAATGCTCAATCAAAACAAAAAACAAAATTACCTTAACAAAATGTATTGGTAACTTTCAAAGCGCCAGAAAACTTTTGTTGAATAAAAAAATTAAATTAACAACTCGCCAGGCTATAATTGACCAAATAATTATAATTATTATTGATGAAGGCAACTTGATAGAATATTTGGACCAAAAGACTCGAAATTTTTATTAAAAATATTTTACAATAGGATTCAACGTGGTCGAGAACAAGAGTGATTTTTTAATCCATCTCTTTGCAGTAATTCTTCATTAGTGCTATTGCCTCCTCCGTTCGATCTTCTAATTTGTGCATATAATGCTAGAGAATGCCATTCTGATGAAAATTAGTTTTATGTAAAGTTAACGAAAAACTTGTAATTATGAAACATTTGATCAGTGGATATTGTGGTGCGGTATGAGGTACCTTAGGAAAAGAAACAATAATATGTTTCATAGTCCATGGTCCCACTCACTCCGTGGGCAATATTTTATTTCAATTCTATGTGTTTACCACATGTCAGTCTCTGGCATGCTTTGAAATGATTTGAGGTAAAAAATAGGTGGCAGCTGACCTACCTGTGTCTCATACAAACCTCAGACTCCGAAATGACTCGCACAAGGGGCTGTAAAATAAAATGTGAATGCCCAAAAGAGAGAAAAGCTGTGGAAGGTGGAATGTTGGAGAAATCTTCGCGCACGGGAACCTGGGTTAGCTGTTGATATTAAAACATTCTTTGCGGACATTGCTTAATGTATTCCGCGGTCTCCTTAGCAGTCCTTATCTTCCATATTCGCACGTGAAAATGGAGTATCAGATTAGCTGCTATCACAGAATTAAACCGATAAAAGAATTCATCGCGGACGAAATCCTCAGTCTTCAATCTGGGCCACCTTCTGTTTTTGAAATATTTCAGCTTCGTGGACGGAGGTATGAAGTTTTTACTCTGATACTTCTACCAACACTCGATCTTTTTCTGATTTTAGCAATGTGGAGATGAAATTATATTTCTTGCGTTCAAAATTTGATTTATAACGTCACGAATGCGATTTTTTTGTTTCTTTATATTTCAAAAAATAATGTATCAGTGACATTATATATTCATGTTTCAGATGAATACTGCAACAATTGTTGTCATCATTGAATGGAATAAAATATAAGCTTAGGTATTATCGAGGTAAGGTCGGAAATAAAATCCATATACTTTTTGCATAGGTTTTGCAATAAAATGTAATCCATCCAGAATTATTCCGGATATTAGATAAAAATATTACATTGATGATGAAAACTGGACGATGATGAATACTGACTTTTTAAAAATGTATTAAGAGTAGAAAAATTTTGCTTCAAGAATATCAAATTAGTTAGATGTAAGGGTTAGATTAAATTAAGGGATTAGATTAAGGGTTAGGTAAATTAGTTAGATGCTGTGACACCATACTTCATTAGAAAATATAAATTTCCAAATACTAAAAAATAACATAAGCCTCAACGCTCAACCCTACGTTTGTGAATGGAGAAAGCGAGTCCGTGTAGTCGGAGGAATTGAATATTACGAAATTTACTTCACACAGTTTTCAAGCTGCTGTGTTTATTTCCGAATATTCTCCTCACAAGTCTCTTGCATTTCAACATAGTTTCACCAGAAAATACGTCCTCATTTTACTGTCCCCAACCAACTTCCTTCCCCTCCTCCCCACCTAAAAAACCCTAATCTAAAAACACTGTTCAGCAGCGTAACTTTGTGGAATGGACACATTTCACATTCCGTACTTATCACAAGGATAAAGAAATACTTCGGTTTTATCCACTCTTTATTTTATGACATGATCGGTTTCGACGCTATTCTACCGACACATTATCCTACCGATCCTAATATATTTTTGAGACTGTTTTGCTCTTCGGATTTTTCAGTTAGGTTTCGACGGAGGGCCTTTGGGATGGAAAGTCAGTAAGTAATCCACCACACCAAGCCTTTACACACGTTTAGTATTCACTTATATTATTCGGAACACCTATCCTTTTCCTTTAGCTTCTCCTCTTCCCAAAAATTATCCAATCTCCCTCGACTTTCAGAATTCCTTCTCACTATCTCTCCACCGAAGCTATGACCCCCGTGTCATTATTGGGGACCATTCTGGTGTGCACCTGGCATTCCGTCTCGGGCTGCCCTGGAAAGTTAGACTCACCGTTGGTGTGGGACCCTCTGGACCTTTATCAACACGGAGGGACTTTTCAGCCGTGAATTACGAAAGAGACGGAGTGAGCGAAAAAGGAAATAAAGAGAACAAGTTGGAGAGGAAATTTAGAGAAAAAATCAACTTGAATTGGTGTGTACGAGAGTGCTCCTCCTTTGCGAGCGAGAATAAGTGACATGTGTCTGAATATAAAAATGTTGGCATGTGGACTGGGTCGTGCATGCGAGGCATGAAAAGAGGGGGGGATTTTGTTGAGTGGCCCGCTTGGGGTCTTCTCGACTGGCACTTCCCTTTCCTTTTGCCTACGCTGTGGGGTGTGTGACGCAAAAAATTTCAACTCGTATGGAGCCAGTCGAGCGTACGGCATTAGTCGAATTGAGTGCTCGCGTGGCCCCGCCATTTAGCAGGCACGCGAACTGCCCTGAGTACCCACGTTGGCAAAGCACCGCGCTCCAACTCCGCAGCGTTCTCGGAACCTTCCTAGCTCCTAGCCTCCCACCATCGTTGGCATAAGCTCTGAACTGAACTCCTTCTAACATAACAGCGGTAGTCATTCTAATCAAATGGATACATGGACGTAGCTGCGTTTTTTCAATGAATATTTACCTTATATGGGTGGAAGGAAGCTGCACCAGGGTGGATAAAAACATGCTGAAAATTATTGATTGGTATCAAGATGAACTGACAGTTTATCAGTAAAATTAGCGGGTCGTCCTGCCCATTTGCATGGTCTTGGGGGAGAAAAGTCTTCAACATGGGTTATACAGCAATCATAGAAATCACTGGGGATAGAATGGGTACAAATTTATATTACGTAATCCAGCTTTATTTGTAATACCTCGGTAACAACGTTCATTAATTTTTTCTTTTACGCATAACAATCCTATTTTATTTGTATTATAAGTTCTATGGTGCTTGTGAGGGTTGTTTTAAGCTTTCATTTATTTTTTTCAACGATGAGAATAGGTATCGGCTGGTGATAATTTACGTTTTATTTTGATAAAATTGATCATCATAAGATGCTTTCTCCCCGAAATTTTATTTCATGGCAATGTGGGTACAGTGGGTATGAGTTATCTGAGAAGTGTTTACGGTAGAAGTAGGAGGGATAGGGTTCGGAATGAGAAAGCGATGAAAGAATGTGGAATGGTTGCTCCAGTAACGGACATATATCAGCTACTATGTGGGAATGGATGAGTCAAATAATTAATCAAATATATGATAGAGGAGTGAATGATGTGAGAATGGGAATACCGAGAATGTCTTGAGTGAACGTAGTGGTATACTCTTAAAGAGAAGGAATATTAGGAATCATAAGAATAGTAGAGCGTTCATGAAGCAATATGCGAGGGTAACTATGGAAAAAGATGTATGCAAGGATAGGTCAGAATTGAGGAAAATTTTAAAGCTGATTTAGCACTACAGGCCTATCACCGAGAATTAATTTTTTTTTGCCTGTGCCTACCCCGAAAGGGAACGGCGTAAGGGGTACGTATTCCCGACGTATGCCCGTATGTAGGTCGGGCGTATAGTGTCTCCGCTGCGAGGAAAGGCCCGACGGGAAGGAGGAGAACCACAGGTCACTTCCTTGGGTATACCGGGAGGAAAGGTGTCACAGGTGACGAAGGCGATGAAGTCGACGGTCAGGGGCGTGAACTGCTCTAAGGCGCATGTGGTTGCCCATGTGGGGACCAATGATGCTGTGAATATGGGATCAGAGGAGGTTTTAAGCTCTGTGAGAGGCCTATGTTCCGAGTACCGCCGTATTCGCGGAGGATCTGGCACCAATTTGAGGCTTAATATATGCAGCTTGGTACCTAGGACGGATCGGGGTTCGATGGCTTGGAGCCGAATGGATGGCATACACCAGAGACAGTGAAGTCTGTGGGAGCGAGGGAGCGGAGTTCTCGGACCTCAGGCCGGTGCTGGATTCGTGTCGGGTGCCTATAAATCGCTCGGGTGTCCACTATAAGTACGAGACATCGCAGGAGGTAGCGCGAAGGATACTTGAGCACTCTCTTCGAGTTTAACATTGACGGTAGGCTATAGGGCAGGTCAATTAGTGGGGTCAATAGTTATGTGTTGCCAGTTGATAATTAAGCAAAGAGTGCTCCGAGTATAGGGCCCAAGAATAGCTTAATTGAAGACAGCAATCTTGAAATGTTCCCGAAACGCATGAACAATAATCATGAAGCAGTAGTCGGTGTAGTAGTTAACTGCCGTAGTTTAAAAAATAAGATTTCAGAATTTCACCACCTTATTCATAGAACGGAGTGTAACGTCATTATTCGCACAGAAAGTTGGCTGACGAACGATATTTCTGATAGTAAAATTTTTCCTAAATCATTCAACGTTTACAGAAAAGATAGGTCCAACCGAACCGGAGGCGGAGTACTTATAGCTGTAAAGAATACCATTGTCAGCCAAGCGGAAATCGTCCCAGATACCAGCCTAGAATCTGTATGGTGCTCTATTAGATACCCTAAATCAAAAACAATATTCGTGTGCGCATACTACAGGCCACCTAACACCGACGTCACCTCAATTTTAGACCTCGAAACACAAATAAAGAACATCACATCCAGGAACACCGAAAGAAATTTAACCATAGGTGGAGATTTCAATACGCCCTCTATAGATTGGAGGTCCTTCAGTTACATTCAGGGGGAAGAGACAAAGATACACGCGAGTCCCTGCTGTACACGTTCTCATCAAATGCCCTACATCAGATAGCTACGACGCCTAACAGAGGGGACAACATTCTTGATGTATTGGCAACAAATATACCGCAAAATGCAATTAAGGTAAACACTGTTGAGAGCATAACTGACCATGGAGTAGTTACCTCAAAGTTCTCTTTGAATATAATTAAAAGTTTTAAACAAAGAAGAAAGTTCTACATTTTTAAAAAGCCGATATCAATGCGTTCAAGAGTCATCTAAAAACATTCTCTTCCCGACTTCCAAGAATCAAGCGTAAAGTTAGACACGGAGGGTAGTTGGAAAGCTTTTCTGTTGATCGTACATTCGGGGATCAGAAAATATATTCCAAGTAAAGTAAAAAAGAGGGCAGCGAACCAAGATGGTACAATAGAAGTGAAAAAAGACGTCAGAGAGTATGCCACGCCAAGATGAAAAATCTTCGTAGTGATTTGTCCACTGGTGATCAAAATTTAATAATTAATGAATACAAATTGTCTAAAGCCACTGCAAAGGAAGCATTTCGGAATACATTCATGGATTTTAAAAGAAGAACATTAGTAGAACAGTTACAGGATAACCCAAAAGCATGTTGGTCATACGTAAGGGAAATTCAAGGCAAGAGATCAACAGTAATTCCACTACGTTACGAAAAGGGCGAATTATTAACAAGCAGTTCAGACAAAGCTAACTTATTAAATTCCTTCTTTCAAAATGTGTTCACCAAGTCATCACAGATTACATCCGTAAAGGCAAATGATCTCTTCCAGCAAAAGATGCCGCCTATCGACATTTGCACTCATGGAATAAAAAACTTGTTAAAATCCTTAGGTCCATGTAAACCCCCAGGTCCATAAGAAATTCCTGCCCGCATGTATAGAGAATTAGCTTGTGAAATAGCAACCTACTTGCAGAATATATTTAGTAAATCCATCAACGAACACAAAGTGACCATGGGCTGGAAAATTGCAAATGTCACTCCCATATTCAAAAGCCGTGATAAGAAACAGCCATCGAACTACAGACCGATATCTCTCACATCTATCTCTTGCAAAGTCCTTGAACATATAATTGTAAGTTCAGTTATGAGACACCTCGATATGCAGAACTTGTTAACAAAAAAGCAACACGGATTCAGAAAGGGAAAATCTTGCGAAACTCAATTACTACTTTTTGTCCACGATATTTTAGTCTCGGGTGAATATAACGTTCCAGTTGATGCAATTTTTCTTGACTTTAAAAAGGCATTTGATAAAGTTTCCCACAGTAAGCTAGTCATGAAATTAAAATCCTACGGTTTAGACGACGACGTAATTTCCTGGATTAGAGAATTTTTAAGCAATCGCGTGCAAAGGGTTGTATTAGATGGATGACTATCTCTAATGAAGTAAAAGTCACATCGGGTGTCCCACAGGGAAATGTCATAGGCCCACTTCTGTTCCTTTTGTTCATAAACGACATCGATGAAACAGTTGACAGTAAGCTTAGATTATTTGCAGACGACGCAGTGGTGTATAGATAAATTCGTAGCTTTAATGACAAGGAAGCGCTAACTAAGGACCTCGAGGCAATACAAGAGTGGTGCGATGCGTGGCAGCTAGAATTAAACCTGAAAAAATGCGTTGTTGTGAATTTTTGGAAAAGGAAAAACGCTCCTTGTAACAGCTATTGCATAAACAACATAAAATTAGACACCGTAGAATCAGTTAAGTACCTCGGAGTTAAACTGACTAATGATCTCTCGTGGAGTAAACATATTCGAGAAATTACCGGTCAAGCTAATCGTAAATTGGGATTTGTTAAAAGAGTACTTGGGAAGTGCGACGATAAAGTTAGGAAAATCAGCTACTTCTCCCTCGTTAGACCCCACTTGGAATATGCTGCCAGTATTTGGGATCCTTATGAGATAGGCTTGGAAACTGAGTTAGAACGCGTGCAGCGAAGATCGGCTAGATACGTGAACGGCGTTTATGATAATCTCGTTAGTGTTACTGACCTTTTGCAGGAACTGGGATGGGAAACGCTTTAAGACCGTTGATTAAAATTTAGGCTCAATCTATTATGTAAGTTCCAAACCGGTCTATTTTCTGACGACGTTGATAATATTTTACGAAATCCGACATACTACGGTAGATAAGATCATGAGAATAAAATTAGGGAACTAGACTGCAGAACGGACAGATTTAAAATGTAATTTTTCCCACGAACTATAAGGGACCATAATAGCGGCCAATGAGACTTTTATCGAGGTTTGTCGATAGGTAGTGTAGCTCTTAGTAGTAGCAGTACTCCCTAATACTTGAATCCTTATCTGTCACCTAGTACTAGCAGCGCGCCGTGCATGTTTTCTGCATGAGTCTTGAGTCTCTGTCCATTTGTGTGGTTGTAAGGTACATGTATGTTAGTGGTCCCTCTCCATTGTGATAGTGTCTGTAGTGTGTTGAAAGCTTGTGAGGCCTCGCCTCGTGACAAGCATTAGCGGTTTATGCTAATGCATAATTAGTCGTGGTTACACTAACTTTAGGGTATAGTGTAATGCATGTTGGTGACTACTCACCCCCTGCCACACACCCCTGAGGTGGCTTGCTGGGTATTTTGTAGATGTAGATATGCATGTTCTTATACTCTCACGACCACTTCAAGTGGACATCCTTCTCCGCTTAGGCTCCCTCCACCTGACCTTCCGGGAAGAGATGACTGAATGATGAGTGAATGGACGAGGGTGAGGAGCCGTAAGCACTCACTTCCATCGCATCGCTGGTTCCTCTCTACTTCCTTAGTTTCATTCTTTCTCCCTCAGTTCACACACTCTCTCTCTATCTCTCTTTCGCCTTCATTCAGTCATCCCTGATCTCGAATCAATCTCTTGTGTGGTTGAGGCTTCCCTTTGCCTAGAGTTAACTGTGGCTCACCACATACCCTTTGGGTATGGGAGGCGAAAAAAAGTTGATTGGGGTAAGTTCTCGGGGAAATGAACTGCCATAGGGTACGCAGATCAGTGAAGGTTGGGATTATCTAGCTTTGGATATCACATTATATCTAGTAAAATCTGGAACTTTAAGAAAGTCTAACTTAAAAAAACGCGGATATTTGTGCAAAAATGGTGCTTTAAAAAATAAAGAAACCAAAACATAAGCATAGAGTTTGCTTTGTAAATTATATACTCCTATAAAATTTTAACAAAAACGTCAGTTAGGCATAAAATGTCGAATTCTTGTTGTAAAATTCGATGAGTTATGGTCTACCATATGTTCTATTATTATTTTAATATTAGAAACCTATTATTCAGAAAACATTTATAAAACCGGTTGAATTCAACTAAGTGAGGTGATTCATATTTACATTTGATAAACTTTAACTCTAAACTTATTTTAAACGTTTGGGACGAAAAGTTTTTTCAACGTTTAGTAAACCTATGATTCTGTGTTGGTTGATCTTTTTCCAATGAAACCATAACCTCTACGACCACCCAAAACTGGTCCAAGACACCAATGCAGGTCGAGAGAGTCAGACATAAGAGGGAAAGCTACCTCGGGCGTGGTGGCCATTCCGAAAACTGTCGGAAGGTTGTAAAAGTGTGTAGGTGTAGGACTTGAAACCTTACCCTTCCGTACAGGGTAAGGGCGATGGATCCCCGTGGTTCCTTTTTTCCCTACCTTCTCCTTTCGCTTTCCTACCCTCGCATCCTTTGCGGGATCGTGTGGAGTTTATCTCTTCGAGGTCTATAAACAGCCCGGGTGATGCGTTTTTTACTACGGAGAGGGATTCGACGATGGGGGGTGGTGGAAAGAGGTGGGAATCGGGGGCAAGGCATCGATGCAGAGGTGAGAGAGCGAGAGAGTGAGGGAGGTCTAACCTCTCCCTCCTGGGGGTGGCCTCCGAGCGATTTTTATGGCTCACTCCTGAATCGGCGCCTGCCCCTATCTATGTTAGTCAGTGATAATGATTGAAAGTTCCAGCCGAAATGCAAGGGGACGTGGAATGGTTCCTCATCCATTTTGACAGGTGATGTATGCGTGTATTATGTGGGCCGGTGGATATTGATTTTCCTAGGAGTGTAGTGCTGATGATGGACGTTTAAGGGATGGTGATTTATCGGACGAGGGGGAAGGGTTGCGAGCTCTGTTCCCTAGGGTGTGATTCGATTGCCCTCAGTGGGTTGTTGAGATGTAATTTTCATCAGTTTGACTATTAAGTGGGGATATTCAGAGGGCAACATTTCGTCTGCGTTTTGGGCATCCCTTCCGGAGAAATAAATTATTGGTGCTCACTGATTTATTTTTCCTGATTTTTGGGATTTAAACGCGTAAGGCAACTAATCGGTGAGACTTGGGATTGGTGAAGGGCCGTGGTTTCCTTAGCTTAATGTGATCTCCACGCCACTTATTCATGATAATCACCGATGAATTTTATGGCATGTATTTGGCTAAGTGGGTGGAATACTCCGTAGGAAATATGTTTCGTAATACTGCCTACATAATTTTATTGCCCGGGTGGCCTAGATTATTTCTTCCAATTCTTCTTACAGTTTACTAATATTCTTTCGAGCAGGTTGCTTTTCCAACAATATTTTCTTTTATGCTCTCTTCCTTTTTATGACAAATGGTAGTGTAATGCATTTGAAGTCCGTTGAATTTTTGCAAGTGGAGTTATGGTTATATGAATAATATTGTCAAATGTTTTCCGTCGTGCACGTTTAAATGAAAATCTAAGACGTTATGCTATTTAGACCAAATGAATTTAGACCTAATGAATCTCTTTAGACCTAATGTAATTTCTTTTGAGCTGAATTCAGCCGACATGTTAGCGTATTTTATATTATCTTAACTTATTGGATATTTCTTTAAAAAAATGGTCGGTTCACAATCTAATCATCTTGAGGAGCTGTTACTAGTGATATTCCCGCACATCTCCTTTTCGCTGCCTTTTCTTAGAAGGCAACGGCTTTATTCCACGTGGAAGTAAGTAGTTTAGTGATATTGCAATACAAATGGTTTTCCTTTCTTAAAATGTTGTTAAACGCTTGACTTTATTCTATCATTCTTTAGGAATAATTAAATACTTTTTAAGCTTTTACTTCCGTCAAAAACTAAGACCACACCCTTAATATGTTGGATGCTTTTCTCCTTTCCTCGATAATTTTCGTACTTTATTGGCAAATTACTGCTAAATGTTTTCAATATTTATTTGCTTAGGACTTTCTTTTCTCTCCTGATGTTCCCGTGATTATATTTTATCTTATTATGCGCGTATAATCTTCCTTCAGCTCACATCAACCAATTATATGTAGATATCAGAATGAGAACAGTGCTAATTGAATGTATTAGTTTTTTATAAATTTCTGTTTTTTTTTAAATATTGCAGCTTTGTAACGTTTTTTTATTGGATTTAAATAAGGTTGTCGTTGAATAATGTTTATTTTTCTCTATATGTAATTCCTTGATGATGGTACTATCCGTTCTGGTTTCGGTTTCTTTGATGACACTTTGATCAAGTTGGTACTCATGTTTGAAGACGGATTCAAAGCAAATGTTTTCCACCTTACGAGTCAAAACGATGCAATCCCATCCTTGTTCATGCTTCGAGGAGAATTCAATGCTATTTCTAATCCTTCGTTTGGTTGCCTCAATCCTTGGTATCCATTGTCATTCTCGTCCTTATCAGTCATTGTCATTACGGTCTCCTTTGACTATCCGATTCCTTATTTCTTTTATGATTTTTACTGCCCACTACTTATTTCTCATCACAATGACCCATCACTAGCGGGTTGATCAGCATTATCTTGGCGTTTGCGTTATTTGCCGTTATTCTAACAGTAATGGTTCTTTCATTGTGCTTAAGGAAGCTCACCACCTACATTTTTATAAACCCCTGGGGCTGTAGTCTCTAGATGTAATACATTTCCGCCCATTTCCACAAAGTATGCGATCCTGTATTTGCAGTTATAATCTCCCTATTTTCGTCATTATTTTAGCAGATTACGCATTTTACCGCTGAGTGAGGGGGCTAACCAGCCATCTCTCTTCTGTAACAGCATACATTCAGGCGAAGTGACACATTATAAAAAAAACTTGCCTTACCAGGTTACGTGTCTTGAGTTCATTGGGTTCAAAGCCTTCCAAAAACTAGTTAAAAAGTAATAGCGAACGGCATGAATAAGTACTCTTTTGAGCTTATAACTATGACTAGGTAACTTGTGAGAAAATTTCGCACTTTCACGCGAGAATTAGTATGTTAAGGAAACGGTGTAATTTGGTTTTAAATAGAGAAGAAGGTGTATTATTAAGTACTTTCCTTATACTTGTTTTCTTGCAAAAATATGCAAAACATATGAATACAATACAGGCAAGAGAGTTTGGTACCAGTAGGCACAATCATGACGTCTGTTACTGAATAATGGCACGCAATTTACAAAACTTCTTTAAAGAAAATATTAGAAGTAACAATGTTGTCGTCTGTAACTTTTTGGTTATGAGTTTCTTTAACACAAACATAAAAATCACGGAAAGTGCGAACTCTAGAAAATGCTACATACAACTGTCTTATCGAAAATTTGGCAACGATGGAATTGACATGGAAAAATCGAAACTTTTAAGTCAAATTAATGGGTAAATAGTGAAATTTGAGATTGTATTTTTCGTCAGAAGCCGGTGATTCAACGTTTAAAATGATACCTCATTTATCACTGTAGGTGCACTATTAACGGAGAATATACGGAATGACAGAAAAAGACCTTTTTGTAATAATATATTGTACTAGCCCCCCCGCTTATCAATTTCCTTATCACAGGGGTTCTAATAATTATTCTTTCACGCGTTCCTAAACACGCGACGTTATATACTTGTATCAGCCCGACACACAAAAGGTACCCTTCACTTTATCACTTCTTACCTTGAGAGAGAGATCCTTTTGGTAGTCCTTGGCGGCAAAGGTTAATGGATTAATTCATGCACTAAAATGATACACTTGAACAGTACATATATTTATAATAACCCTTTTATTCTTCACTTATGAAACAAATTCACTTTAGTTACTCAATTAATCAATATATGTTCCCTTCTCAAATATATTCGTATTAATTTATAATGTTTGTTCTACTTCACCGGATATTGTACAAAGTGAATTTCGCCGATACTCTATGCCCCAGTATCTGTTTATCGGATTCCTGGATCCTTCCTTAACACAGGACACTGGCGTTGGTAATTGCTGTCCAAAGCTGCTTACTCCCGGCAAATTATCACTGCAAAAACTCTCGTATGACTTTCACTCGATAAACGTCTCTTGTGACTCCCTTGTTAAGAAGAAGAAGCCTCGTTCCTTGTTTGACAATCCCTTTTATACTATCTCTCCTCCCCTCCTGTATGTTCTAGAACATTCCAGGTTTTCTCCCCTTCTCTCGGATCTGATAGGCTATTTCCCTTTCATTATTATAAGTTTGTTTACGTAAACAGAAAATGGTATTGTTTAAAGTTGTTTTCATAACATAGACGGCATTGTTTTAGTTTGTTTACGTAAACAGAAAATGGTATTGTTTAAAGTTGTTTTCATAACATAGACGATATTGTTGCCTCGCGGTAGTACGTGTTCCCAAAATATACACAATGGCGTCCTTAATCGTATACTTATGCCAACACGGCCAAAATGGCGTGTTACAATATATGATGATGAAGTTCGTCACTGGCGATGATAGAGGAACAAAATTGTAGCTGGGTAATGAATATGGCTGGGAAAGATAGTGAGATTATTCGTGTAATCGGATAATAGCCTCAGGCAACCAAAGCTTTGGAAAACGAATCCTCAGATTTCAGAAAATGAGTTGACTTCTATTAAAGTATGAACTCAATCTGGATCTACGCGGTCTGAATCTGCAGTGGATTGAGTATTGCGTTCTCTTTTTAAGGGTCAGTGTGAGAAACCCAGTAGTGGCAGAGATTTGTCTGCAGAATCCCCATCCTTGGATGCCATATTAAAGGTAATTCATGTGGAATAATACTCCGTCCGTCAGATTGTACGTTAAACTGTTTACTTTCGCCGTGTCTCTTTAAGGGATAACAAATTCTGAAATGCTGGGTTTCCCTGTATGCTTTCCATCATGACCCACATAAGTATGCTCATGTCTCATGCCATACTATATACTAGTACATAATGGTGCAATTCCGCTTTCGGTACGTATTTACTACCACTGAAAATTTTATGAAGACTGTTTTTAAGATAAAATCGTCAACTCAGAAATGAAATAAATAAAGAATTCAAAAAAGATATGGTACTTTTTTCACAGATTTTAAATTCAAATTTAAATTTAAAATTTAAATCTGTGAAAAAAGTACCATATCTTTTATGAATTCTTTAGAATGGATTTTCACAAAGTGAAGCCTGAAACCATTGAATGAAATAAATGTTAATCTGCGTGACTTGGTGGAATTCTATCTCATCTTGAAAGAAATTAGTAACTACCTACTTAATAATATTCCACAGTAGTTTATTAACACTTTACAACCGGTTTCACGTGCCAGGGTATCATCAGGTACAATAAAAGAACTTGAATTGCAACTGATGATGCTCTAACGAGTGAGGCCGGTCCTGAAGAGTTAATAAACTATTGTGCAATTCACAAAGCTGTTACTGCTTTCTTTTATGAACTCAAGAGTTTGTTTGAACGGCGACAGCGCTTACCACGAACTAATAAAAACAAAAGTTTAATTTCGACCACTGAGGATTGTGGTTTCCAAATATGAACTGTTACTTATCAATCCTTTACCTTTTGGGTTTAACTGGATACGGCCAGATGGACTTAGCGTGGAATTGAACCAGGGCTCCCAATCAAATGCGGAACGCTTTACCGCCTTGGCTACGTTGACGCTGTTGGAACTTTCAAATAACCCGGAGAAGTTATGCAGGAAAGTAAACGAGTAGTTCCTGGGCGCGATCTTTAACTGTTCCTTTGTGAAGCGTTTCGACTTTTTGTCGCAACTGAGGTGACGGTCATTTGTGGGTGAGGGGCCCAAAACCATAAGTTTGTCTCCGCGTCACGTCTCTTGTGTGTTGACGCCACCGACGCAAGAATACCCAAGGGGGGGTCATGGTCGACCCTTTACTCCGGTGCATGCGGTCACGGCACTCGCCCAGCGGAAGGAGGGACCGTGCAAAAAGTTTACTTAAAAGGGAAACGGCGGACGGTGAAGTCAAAGGGAGAAGAAGTCTGGAGATTTAAGGGAGGGCAGAGAAACAAAGGGAAACGTACATTTCGTTTTGCAAAGACCGCAAAAGACCCAGGGTGTGTGACCCTACGTTTGGGAGTACTAATTCAAGGCATTAAAGGCCCAAAAGGGTTCATGCAAGCCGCCGCTGAGGACTCCTGGAGGTATATCCCTTCTACGCACCCTTCCGCAAAATAACACATAATGCATGAGACCGGATTTGTGGCCGATTTTAGGTGGGTCACGGCTGACCCGGAGAGAGAATATTCTCGGACCTTTCGGAGGGCAATCAATAACACAACGGTAATATTACCTACGCGGATTTTTTTCCGGCCAGAAGCCGGTGGATTGTCGTTCGGTCCTGAGGAAAATGGAAGGACTGAACGAAAATGGCGGACTAAGACTGTGTTAAGGTTCCAGTATTTCCCCATTGTGGTGTTGTGTCTTTAAACCATTCGTGAGAATGGGTACCATATCCTTTGTGCCATTTTTAATTGAATGATTTCGGTTTTGGTTATGACACAGTAAAGTACCTAGCAATACTTGTTCTTTTTATGGCTAAAATTCCATTCTTATCCTAGTGCGTTAGGTTGCCTTAATCCTTCTCATCCATTCTCATTTTCATGCATATCTAACATTACCATCCAGTTGTCTTAGGTTTTCAGGTTCTTTTCTCATATTACTATCTTAGTAGCCCATTAGCATTCTCACCTCACTGAAACCCGCCGTAGGATATTATGACACTGCTCCCGTGCTTAACCGTACCATCATATTTATACGTTACGTCGGTGTTGGTTGTACTTGCGACGGTTATGTCAGTGTCGGTTGCAGCATGGATCCTTTCATTCTGCTCAAAGAAGCACGTCACTCGCATTCTATTGCCGTCATGAGACCTTAGCTTCACTCCTGTATTCCTGTGGTAATAGTCGCAAACATTTGACCTCTTTAGAGCAACTAATTTGGGGGTATTCTTGCTCCACCGTGTTATCAAGGACAATTACGTCGTATGTGCTAAGGTTCAAACTGAAAGGGGGAACATCTATTTCCCATAAACCCCCTAGGGTATTCGCCGTGAATCGAGAATTGGTGGTGTAACAGGATAACGCAACTGACTGGCAATTTGGGGATCAGGGTTTAGGTCAAGCGTTCGGTCAACTATGATTTCATGGTGAATTTTCCAATCGATGGTGTTTTACCCCTCCAATGTATACCACATGCTGCTATTAATGCTTGTATGTACCACTCTTAATGTAGTCGAACGGACAATTAGCACTCGTAGTATGATGTAATCGGAGTAAACGTCAAACGAGTGATGAGTGATTCTGACTATGACCATAGATTCTCTGGCGAAAACTTGAATAGCTGTGAATACATCTGTAAAGGCAAGGGCCTAGCCACGTTGAAACACCGGTTCCCATCAGAACACCGAAGTTAAGCAACGTTGGGCCCGGACGGTGGTTGGATGGGTGACCCTCCTCCATAC
Organism: Pyrrhosoma nymphula; assembly: GCA_963573305.1. NCBI lineage: Eukaryota > Metazoa > Arthropoda > Insecta > Odonata > Coenagrionidae > Pyrrhosoma > Pyrrhosoma nymphula. Next base: position 92,773,403 of record OY754329.1, read on the forward strand.
CTCAACCAGGCATGGATGGAGAGATGATACTCCCTCCATACCTATACCGGCAGGCCTGAGAGGCCACGCCAGGCCAAACCGGGCCGGTTGGAGGGAGGACATCCTCTATACCTGGTACTGGGGTGAGGCAGGGGGAGGCCAATCCTCCATACCTCTACCGAGGTGCTCTTGTCCCCTGTCTGCAAGTGGCAGACAGGCATGGGGTTGGCACAATGGACCAAGAAAGGTCTAAGTGCCCGGGCTCCTGACGAAGGCCCCCCAACAACAATCTAATCTAAATACATCTGTAAAAGAGAACATCATTGAGCGGATTAAAGTACTTAAACACTTTCAAACTCATGCATGGAAAGATAATTAAAATGAACATTGAGATTTATACTCACGTCATTTCAAACCCTTGGCCACCTCTGACGCCATGATGAATAATTACGATTGGCAAAGTCACATTGAGATCGTGACGTTACTTGCTGAACTAAAAAAATTGGTAGTTTAATATTTCCTCTCGCGGATTAGAGCTCGGTGCGGTGGTAGCCATCCAATGGAGAAGATTTCTATGACCTTCGCTGAGGCTTCGGTTGCCGCAAGTGTATTGCGAAATCCCAAACGCAACGCCGGCTGTTTCGACTACGCTTGCAGATGTCACAAAGTTGAAGGATGACAGGAGAATCAACAAGTAGGTTAGAAGTTAAATCGACGGTGCATCAAACGGGAGTAACGTGGAAGCGTTATCTAGCGGACATTCTTCATAAAAATGACGATTATAAATAGATACAAGGTAAATAAATAGCGAATGCTATTTTTTCGTTGTTGTTAGAGAGTTAGAATTCATAGTTCTCCTTTAAATTTTGCTCATTGGGATGCATTGCGCATAAATAATTTTTTTTCCAATCACATATTCCTGCATATGGATTGGTCAGCGTTTGATCACGGAAAAAAATGGGAGTAAAAAAATGCGTAATGACGTAAATTCTAAATATACCTGTCCAAAATGTATGATCGCACTTAAACTAAATTTCAGACGATTATCAAATTATCAGCGATAGAATTGTAGCAAGCTAAGAAATATTCTTCTGTATATGTTACTTAATCTATGGGCATAATTTACTTGTGAAATATATTCAGTGGATTCCAGGGTAACATTTGTGTGCATATGTAGAAGTAATATTTTTGTACTTACATCTTGATTGACAAATTGAACTACATTCTAGTTTAGTAAAATACCGGATGGCAAATGTGTTTTAATATTTTGAGATATGTGAATTGGGTGGAAAGGTACTCTAAATCAAGACAACATAGTATCTTCTGGACTCCTAGTAGGTATGTACCTTAATGTTCATTTAAAAACTTGCCCATTAACGCATTAACAAATTAAAATTGCGAAAACTATTTATGATATTCAGTGAAATATGAACGCGTTTGAATTAAAAAGTTCTGACTGTACGATGGTAAAAATAGCTTTAGTAAGGGCATTGTGAATCAATCATTTTATTGGTGTTATTAATTCATATATCTACATAATCATATATTTCTTCTGATCAAATATAATTTTTGTAAAAATGTTGACGCTAACGTTTTTGATTTATCTCCTGAAAATTATTTAAATAATGAACGCATCTTTGGCCACAAGAAAACTCGCTATACTGTTTAAAAAACTTTTTGAAAGCCATAATTATTTAAATATTACTTAAGATTTACTGGATAGTAGATTTCTTACTGGTTTAGAAAATGAATGTTGCTGTGAAGGTGCTCCAAAGATACCCGGATCAAAGGAATTAAATATTTTATATTTTGAGGCATTTTCATCTGGTACAAATCTTAGATTTGAAGTGCTAAAAAATGCTTAAACCTCCAGTATATGCCCTGGTGGGTTAATCCGAAGGCAAACTTCATAAATATGGTAGTCTAGGGAGCACCAATTAAGGATATCAACTCTCTCATTTTCTCAAGCCCGTGAAATATTGAATCTTTAAGCGCGAGGTGTGTGTTCATTTCGAGTGATTCATAAGTGTGCGTTAACACTTCCCAGTTGAGAGCTGGTTTCGGCATTAAAGAGAAAAATCATTCAGCCTCTTTGGAAAGACGTAAAAATTCTTGGAACGATGATATTTTCTCTTAAAATTTGATTCCCGTTTTCCGTAAACGACCTACCGTCGCATAATTTATATGCATTCTTAAAACTTGAATCTGCGAAGTTTACGAGTAGACGTCCGGAAGCGAAAATCACCATATTCACAAAGTGTCATGGAAGGCCCAACCTCAGGAAATTAATTTAGGGAAAAAAAGTAGAATGTGAGTTTTCGCCGCTATAAACGTTTTTAAAAGATGCATCGGATCGAGAGATGGAAAATATTGCAATTTATTTGGAGGTCGGTGTTAATCCTCGGAGCGATGTTTGAGACGCTTTTTTCCATCTTGACCAAAATCCTTGTGCTAATCGAACTTATTGTTATCCATGTGAATGCTTTCGTGTAGAACTTTGTAGTACTTTTAAAATTATATTTTTTATCTATAGAATTCTAAGGGACAACCGCTGTCGTTTTTTGTGGGAATATAATTTTGCTTAGGTGCGGTACCATACGTTACTTAGGAGATACATCGCTTTGGGTCGTACAAAAGAGATTAAATTTTGCAGATAAATTTATTGACGTAAATGTACCGCTGATGAGACATTTTTTGGAATTTGAAAAATGCTTTTTTTTCCTTCTTCTCTGGAAAATGTTGGTGGTTTTACTAGAAAAACTACATGTTTTATTACTATGTAGTGCCCTTCTATATATGGTTTTAGAACTCAGTTAAAAATCTACACTGTGCAGATTATGTGAATCCAAAATAAGCTCCGAACGTAAACCAGCTGAGATAAAATGAAATCTAGCTTTGCTTGGGTGGTACGTTACGATTACAAATAAATTACTTGTCGACCAGAAACTGCGATCCCACTGGCCAATGAACTGGGAAATGCCAAACATTGAAACAGTTGATCTGATGATTTTCCGGCGCATGATGTTAGTAAAGTCTGTTCTTGTTCTCCACCGGGTCAAACTGCATTTTCCCTGATGACGGCGACAACTCGTATATCGAAACGTCGCGTCGGCAGAAATACAGTTTGACCCGGTGGAGAACCGGAATAGACTTCACTAATTGAAACAGTTGTTGATTAATTATTTCACATAATGATTTTACGTCTGTAAATTTCTACTTTTTATTGTTTCCCCTGTTCCTAACTGCTGGAAAAGTATTTTTGTTCGTTGGAATTCTATCTGCGACATTAGAACTTCGCTGGGTACGACCAGCAAAAATTCTTTTGCTTTGTTTGAAAATAGCATCTGTATCTTACCAGGTTTTGTTTTGCGTTGAAAGCATTTACGGCGTCCGTAAGTATCGTTGTTTTGTGAAACAGTTTGAGTTAACTTCATTTATTTATTATTTTACTCCACGAAAATTCAGCATATATATTTTCCATAGAGGTGTGAACATAATGGTACTCTATCTTACCACTGAAAGGAGAATCGGTCAAGAAATCGGATGTTTCCTGGTCAGATAAGATTTCTTCGCGGAAAATAAGAATTGTAAAGAATATCTCTATTTTCCCGGAGATGAAATACTAAATAACTATGAAATACTACGAAATGACAATGAAATACTAAGACCTAGGTACGGCATTTGCCTATTCAAAAGAAAACCACGGTACCTCCTCAATGTTGTTTGTTTAAGGTGACGGCTTGGTGAGTAATGCATGAGAGAATGTTTGGGAAAAAGGGCAAGAAAAATATAAAAACTGATATTTTATTACGGTGAGTGAAATTCCCGGGGATTGGAGCGTAGGGAGGCGAGGAGAAATCCTCGTTAATACGTTCACCCCCTGCTGGGAAATTCTGTACATTTTATCATTCCCCTAATTTTTAAGAAGGGGACACCGGTGGAAGTTTTATAACCTACATCGATTGCATTACTTAAGATTAATCTCGCGGTGAGGTGAATCCCTCCCCTCCGTCTTTCTTTTCTTTCCGGATTTTTTTGGTTCAGTCTTTTTTACGTTCACCCTTTTCCCTAACTTAACTTTCTTCTTCTAGACCTCTTCTCTTACTGGTCCCATTCCTTACTCTTTTATGCCTCACATCCATCCCTAAACCCTCCTCTCTTACTCATCGTCCTCTCTCGATGCCTTAACTCTCCCATTTCTCCTCCTCCCCTGTCCCTCCATTTCCCCGTTGAAAAAAAAATAAAGACCTTTCACAGAACTACTCCCTTCAGCCCTCTACCCCTGTTACCTTTGGCACAGCTCCCTTTACTTTGCTCATTTCAATGTCAATTCCTCTCCTAACGAATCCAAAAACTCTCGGTGGATAATCCCGCCCACCCAACCTACCGACCACCCTGTGCCTGCCTTTGGAAATCCTTTTTCCCACAGCCAACACCAAATATTCCGTTTCCTACTCCCGACGCGGAAAAACTAATTCAGAAGACATTCAAAATCTCCATTTTGCACCCACTCTTTCTCTCTCTCGATCCCTCCTCTCCTCAAGTTAGTTTTTTTAAATGTATTTATTTTTTCATTTCAACCTTAACCCTTAAGCCCATTAAATTCGTGTTTCCTTTCACCTGAATGTTTTTTCTTCTCTCAATTGCTACTTCTTTTTTCACATCTCCCTTTCTTTTTCCCTTTTTTCGTGTAACGTTTTGGACTGCTCTCCGATGCAAATGTCAAAGCGCCCCCTACCACGGTTTGATTATTGCACCTACCAATGGGGGTCGGGATCGACTTAACTCATAGGTGTAGGTTAAAGTGTTCTGGGGAAACTCCTTCCTAGTCTACTGTACCCGGGATTTCCTCATTCAGGATACTATGTCTGGGAGGTGTAAAATGGCCTGAAATGCTCCTAGCACCCGAAATGCTGCAAGCACCCGAAAAGTTTTCCGATTAAAGACTTTGGTGAGGAAAAGACAACATATGAAAGAACACGTGAGAGGTAAATTAATGGCGTTATGCATATTCCTTAGCTATTTTTTTGTTATTTCGTTTTTCGACAATAAAGATATAGACCTTCCTGGCTTGTGAGATACGCCTTGAGGCGAGATGTGAAAGCGATGCGAAATTAAATCCACCAGTATATTAAATTTGATACAGGATTTCATTGCTTTTTATGAATTTTTGATCCCCATTTTAATTATATTACCAACGAATCAGGTCCTTTCTCACGAAATAATGGAATGAGAGAATTGATAGAAGAAATAAATAGGAGTGTGATGGTATATCATTACTGCTTAGTTGACTGTTTTCTGTCTCTGTTGTCTTAGTGCTTTGATTTATTAAAGACGAGGAGTTGTTAAATATATATATTATTTAAATTCAAAATTTATCATCGCATTGGAAGAGAATATTGTTTGTTAAAGTGCTATTTTTGGTCTATTGCCGCTGTTAATCTCGGAGTAAGGAGTTGGAGAGGCCACGGTAAGATATAGGCCAAAAGAAAGCTAAAGACGAGGGTAGGGTATGAGGTATTGAAAGGGAAATGATAATAGAAGGTTGAAGGAGTCAAAACGACATGCAAGAACCACGTATTTTTTTTCGTACCTCTTATGAATTAACTCCATAAAAACTGAAACAATAATAAATCTGCTTAGAAATGCGCTCCGCTGATGCGTACTAAAAATATTGTATCGCTAGACTTAATCCTCTGCCTGTGAAATTCAAATAAATATAATTTAATTTCCGTGAAAATTTTGCAGTCGCTGGCGGAGAAGGAATGAGGATCTTGTGTATCTGCGTACAAGAATCTTTTTCTCCCATTTTCTGACTCCTTCCGACTGTAAATATATTGAACAGCTTCCTGTCCCAACTCTTCGCTTTTCTTCGTCAAAAAATGTATAGGAAACCTCGTGGATTTGCTGTTTGACGAAGTTTCATAGGAAGTACGACGTATGGCATATAGAATTCCAAAAAAGAAATGACTCTTTTAAAAAAGATCAAGAGTGGTGATTCTGTTGCTAATTTTTTTATTGTGATATAAGTGTTAAATGCTGGTATTTGGTTGCAGTTAAACCTTTTTTGGAATTGGTCAGTGTCCGTCTTTGGGAAGAATTTGATTTAATTGGAATTGCCATGTTAGAATATTCTTCCACAGCCATTCCTTTTACAGTTTCATGAGAACGCCTCTGACAGTTGTTTTATTTATTAGTCGTGTCATAATTACATATTCTGAAATGGCCATCAAATATATTTTGATGTTTTCATTAATTATTGTAAAATGTATGCTATATTTTTAAAATCTGACTTTTAAGATGGCTGGTATGCCGAATTTGACAATTATTGTATTAATGAAATAAGTTGTGCTATTTGAACATTTTCTAGTAAAAATGTTTTTAGGATTTGAAATGCACATTGGCTTAAAGTTTAAAGTAACCATCGCATTAAACTATTGTCATAAAGAAATTTAAGTATCTAGCTCTAAATTAATTTTATTGTTACGTAGTTGGCTTGGCATTTATATATACTTCACGGCAGAAAAATTTTATACTGACGCAGCCAGTTTTTTAGACAATAGATTAATTTACCTTCGCAATGGTTTAAACCTCTTTTAGGAACTAATGTTGTTTTTCCACTTGAAGCTCTATCTGGATGTAGTCCATTTTGATGCAATTTAATATACCATGGAAACCTGGTTGCGGCTACAAAATGTATGGAAGCTGGTGTAAAATGCAGAAGTTCTCGTCATTTATCGATTGAGGAATATTTTTGCTTTGGCTCGCTAGCCAACTAACAAACACGAATACACACGTACAGGCCGGTATTGGATGTTTTTGGCGCACGGGAAATATTGATGTCGACCTTTCTCTCCCAAAATGAAGTAAGTCAATCTGCGTCAATATTCAATTAACGGATAATAATTCAGGGAGTCGATTTTAGGTGTAGATGAAAGATGATTAATTAACGAGAGTAATTTGGATTGGAAATCCTCGTAGGAGTCCATTAATACTGATTTGAATCAATGGAAAAGCTTATTATATTTTCAATCTTCATGAACTAAGGCGGGTTTACTTAGAGAAGTATTGATTATTTTTTTAGTAGTATATTCTTTCGATAATTGCTCTCCATCGCGTCGAGTATGTAATGGAATCGGAATTGCTTTTTTATTTCGTTTTGAATAGTTTTACTGGGTTATGACTTCTGTTTTTACGTCATGTGATCGCTATTAAATCTTTCATAAATACCTGAAAAGTTACTCATCGTACAAGTTTAAGGTTAAATATGTCAATAGATTGTCCGTAGATGATATCAGATCTTAATTAACGAATGGATTCATCGTAAAATGAAAAGTTATACTTGTGACGAATTTTTGTTGTGATTTTGGAATATAAAAAATTGTTAAAGACATCTTCTCTTCTCCCAAAGAGGTGAAAGAGCGTGCTATTCAAGTTATATGACTCGAAACTGCTAATCGCTCTGAGGAAATGTGGTGAAGACTATGGGTCTGGGCGCTGGCTTTCGAATCATTTCAAATGAATCAGAATCAGAGCATGAATTTTGCCGTCCGGATATAAAATTAGGAATTTCTGTTCACACTGCCACTTAGCTTTGTTTTTAATCATTGCGTGACTTTTTTAAGCTTGCGTAAGCACGGAATTGTACTTGGATCTCTATCATAATTGATGTCATACAAGTGCTGATTGATAGCTGTATCCGATTTTACTAAAGCTCCATTTTTTCCCTACTGCCTGCACTACTACAAACTTCACTGCCATCAAGAATGGCGGTAACACTGGTACACATCTATTAGTGGAAAGCAATAACTTTGAATTTTAACTGTGGGAACTTAAAACGTATTTGCGCAACTGTTTCTTATTTCCTTTTCAATCCCATTCTGTGTGAATTATGGTTTTTGTATCTTATCTATTGTGAAAATAAGTTCAATGAGTATGATTTAAATAGGTTGGTCATTCGTAAGCGACATACTTGGGTTTATCCTCCGAGGACCTTGAGGGAGAGCGTCCCTCACGGTCTCTTGGCATGGCCTCTTGTGGTAATGTGTAGATAGACTGGAATTCAGAATATTTAGTTCGCGATACATCTGGATAACTTGCCTGAATGGCAACAGGGAGGACTTGGTTTGAAGCTTGGTCAAGCAAATGATTTTTTTCCCGGCGGATCTTCGCTCGATCTGCTGCCTCCTCTTGTATTAAAAAGACGAAAATCAAAAGCAACTATTGTGCTCATGTACATCGCAAAATTTGAAGATAGCACATTATAAGCTACGTGATATTTAGTGGTTCTTCTAGTGTGGTTTACCTATATCAAATGCGGTGAAGCGAAATGTAAAAACAGGTCATATTCCGCGTATTAATTTATGGTTGACCTCGCTTTCGCCATGAAAGCCACTCTCGGTCGAAGGTCCTGATGGCTAGACGCTTATTCAGTGCTTACCCGTTTCATATCCGAGGGGGCATTCATGCGCGCGCCAACGTTAGTTAAGATTCCTGCCAAGAGTCGTTTTCCTCCTCGATGCTGAAATTTGGGGGAAAAGAAGTGAAGGGAGCAAAGGAGGAGGCTCGTGGAATTCGTTTTGTATTGGTGTTGTTATTTTGAAATTTAGCTGTCAACTGAAGTTCGTAAAAAACACCTTAAAGGATAGGCTGGTAAGTTTAATGGTTAGGTTATTTATTACTAGAAGATGGTGCCCGTTGAGTTTCATCGGGAAGAAGAAAAATGAAATTTTTGCTTAGGAAGAAAATAATCTCGGTCCAAGATACGTTCAAAATGGTTACCTATATTATGTGACAGTCATTAACCAGAAATCGGTATGAATGTTTAGGGTGGAAAATACCCCAACTAAAATCTCGCAGTAATGTTGTTGTATTGATATTAAACGCAATTTTCCATTAGTGAAATAGTGCAAAAATTTACGATTTGGGGCTGAAAATTAAAATTTTAGGAAAAACGAAGCTTATACGAAGATCGAATGCACAGATTAAAAACTCCGTCTCTTAAGTCATCCGATAGTATATATTTCAAGGCCATATCTTGAGTGGAAGTAATTAAAAAAGGCTTAAAACAATCTATGCACCGAATCCAACGCTTTTCGTAGTGAAGTAATGTTGATAGAAAATGGGGCCCACACTCTTTCTACAATAGTATATTAATCCTTCTAGGGGATCCATCTAATATAACCTATTAATCCATATTTGTCCTGAGCAACATGGTTGTCAATTTTTTAAAATCCGGCAAGGGGTTAGGAAGTTTTATAACGTTCAAACAAACAGAGGCACTCGGGATGGGAAGCCAGTTGTGGTCATGCTACCACACCCATTCGATCCGCAGTGTTGCAGGAAGGGATGATGCTAGGCAGTGGCGTAGATAAGAACTTTTCAAGGGGAGGAACGATCGATATTTTATTAGTTGATATTGGCTAATTCACAGAATCATTTAAATTTGGTTTCAAACTGATGTGACCCATCGGTGTTGTCATGTTCATGCTAAAAATACGGCGAATGCTATTAATGTCATTCAAGTACTTCAATTGCTCATATTAGTCGAATAAATGGGTTCAATTCCTAAAAATAATTGCTGGAAAACAGTCATTCTCTGTCACCCATGACATTATCATCAGATGTCTTCAATCCGAAGATTGGTTCGCAGCAGCTGTCCATTCCACTCTCCTCTCTGCCATCAGCTTCATTCACCTAATTATTTACACTTTCATCTTTCGTCTTTCATAGTTTTTTTTTATGCATTCCATTCTTGGTCTTCCTCTGTTATTTTTCCGATGTATTACTCCTTCCAATATCGTTTTCATTTTGCTGTTGTTTCGCCAAATGTGTCAAATATGTTTATCTTTCCTTCTTCGCTGAGTTATTATTATTCTTCTTTTCTCTCCAGCTCTTCGTAGGATGATCCTCCGATTCGTCCGAGCGCTGTTGCCCCTGTCTGCACGTGGCAGACAGTAAGTGCGAAGTGACCTTAGCCGTCGAAGCACGTTAAACAAAAATACTACTACCATTCTTTGTAGGATATCTTCGTTAGTGATTCTCTCCGTCCATTTTATCTTCATCATTCTTCGGTAACACCACATCTCCATTGCTTCTAGCCTCCTTTTCTCTGCTGCTGTTATTGTTCAGGCTTCACTGCCATGTAAGAGCATGCTCTAAATGTATGTTTTAATAAAGTACTTCTAAAGTATGTAGGCTAAAGAAACTGGCTAAAGGGGGAGAGGGATTCATCCGCTTGGGGGTGTACTTACGACCTTGATGGCAGGAGCAAGAAAGAGCTGTCGAAAACACAGTTCTTGTGAAAGGAATTACTGAGTCACGCACGACCGAACACCACTTAAAGTACATTATATACATTACGAAACATGACTCAATTTAAAAAACAATACCCACAGACATGTGCATCACCTCGCGATTGTAAATAATTGGTTTTTAGGGATCTTCAGAGGACACTGGGTAAAAATAAATCTCAGTCTTTAAAGCTCCAATATTTGATAGGAGAAAGTTTAGTTTAAATTGAAAAATATAGCATATTGTGGCTGATTGATATATTTACATTTCCAGTCGACTCGGGAAATATAAAAAATATTCGTGCGGGAAACTATCGAGTCCTTAGTTGTTATATAATTTTAGTTTATATGGACCTTTATATTCATTTTTTTTAAGATAGCGCAGTTCGGAATACATCCACGCACTTCAGCGCACACAAAAAACGTCTAAAGGTTCAATGTGTGCTGGCGAAACGTTCGGTAACTTGCCGATGGGTAGCATTCTTGAGGTACAAAATTGTCGCGGCCGAACAATTTGTGTGTAGGCATCGAATTCATTCCAAATATGTTTTTAAAAACTTAAGCCTCTTAAGCCTTATATTGTTTAAAACTTGACGCTATCCATGCTTGACGTTAGTACAGAAAATCAACGTAAAATTAACAATCGTGGATGCGAATATCGAAGTTATTTTTATTATTTAGTGCACATCAACTCCGCTCCCGATCTGTTTTTAAGTGCGCTGCCTAGTTCAGAGGGTCTGAAACGAATGGAAGGCAATTTTACTGTTGTGTAGAGAAGTGAAGAGCGATCAAGAGCGACTGGAAAGCTCCGATTATTTTTTAAAAAATCGCCATGATGCCCCGGTAAACTAATTAAAGCCGCATAGTTTTTAAAAAATTGTCAGTACTGAAGAACCCTACCGCCTAATGGACACCACACCTACCCGATCCCCGCGTGGAATTTGGCATAGGTGTGTAAAAAGCATGAGGGAGAGAAGGACGAGGATTTAAGAGCGAAGTATGGAACTTTAACTTCGACTCCAGATCCCAGTTTTCAACCCCCTCCAGCGGCGTACATTTCCCTTTGTCGCAGTTACCCTTCCAGGATGCGTTAACTCTCGGAAAGTCGGAAGTTTTGCCCCCGCATCTCCTTCATTACGACTGCGCTCTCTGCAGTTCACCCACCCCGCCGCCATGTGTGTGATGCAGGCGGCAGACAGAGAGAGGGAGTTAGTTCGTGCACGGCTAGGCGTCTTGGGAACAGAATGGGGATGAGACTTCTCGCCATAATTATTACATCCTGTCGCGTATAGGACCCGCTTGGCTCCCAGGCGACAGACGGAAGTCTGAATGCTCTTCCGCTTGGGAGGCGGGAGGAGGCTGGCGAGACGTTGGAAGAGAGGATGTGCGTTCGGTTGGGGCTAGGTGGGGGCTTTATGTGGGATGACGCACTGGCGGGTGATTTTGCTAAGGGGGTAGGCTTTTTGGTGTGTTGGCTGTGGGGAGGCAGAGCACAAAAGTCGTCGCTCTCCCTCTCCGTCGTGGAGACGGTCAGGGAAAACCCTTTAAAAGCGTACGTGTGAACCAACTTTTTGCCAGAGGACGTGCAGAGGAGCTAACAGCGCGACCAGTGAAATCACCGACGCAGCATGGGAGTCTATTCTCGAAACGCCACGATAATTATCACATCCGAAAATAATGAATTATCGCGTGGTTTCGTCAACTCAACATTCTTGATTTGTCATATATTGTCCGCATGCGATAATTATCTACTGTGAAGTATCGAGTGGTTGTGTAGTAGAAGCTTCTTCTACGAAGTTCTGAGACAGTTTGCTATTATCGCGTGCGATATTTATCGCGGAATACTGAGAAACGACCCGTGGAGCCGTCTCTGCAATTAAAAACTGAACGCATAGAAAATAACTGTACATAAAATTCTTATTCATTTTTCCCTCACTGATCTCTTAAAACCCCTGGTTTTGATATTTAAACATCTCCCTCTAAGCTGCTGTACCTTCGGACCTAGATTGGTATCCTTTCAGACTGTTATTCCAAAGAACGGGATTTCGTTGAGTGTTACTAGCAGTTCAGAATTCACATCAATGTCTTTCGTTGCCGTAAAAATCGCGGAGTAATTTAAAAAAATAGAGCAACTCCTTGTGGAGGCCTGGCGATGATATGGTGCTTTCTTGGCGTATTAATTAGTTGAAATCCTCTCTGATTCTCAGAAGTTCCATAGTTGCCTATAGTTCGAGGTCTAATATCAGCAACCCTATTGTCGAGGAGCCAGTCGAACCTTGAAAATTTTATAGCTGTCGAAACCGGGTGTAGATACCTTCTAAAGGACTTCTACGTCCACATATTACCCTGATAGTAGATTAGATGTATGGCGGTGGGATTCAGGACACCAGTCATGAGAAAATGAGGGACAAATCAAAAGCAAAAAGGGAAAAGTGAAATGAATGCTAAAGGAACGTCTTATTGTCACATTGTTTTTGTTGTAGCTCGTAAAGGTGTGTGGAAAGAAGGGATTTATAATTCTATGCTCAGCAGTGTATCTATCTTATTTTGTCACATCTATCATTTAAAGAGATATATTGAGCTGGGTTAAAATTTAATATCCTCTGTATCACCCTGAAACTCGGGTTTTTGCGAGTAATCTTAACCGGCAAGTTTTTTTTTGCAGTTTCCTATAAGCTCATGGCATTTTGTCTTTCGTTCTTCCGAGGATTCTACTACGATTCGTTTGATAAACCCTAGTCTATTTGATGCAGGACCGCAAATGTTTCATATGTTTTTCCCCCACTTTAGGTTTGAAGTAGTTGTGATTCTCTGATATTTGAATTAATATTTGGTTTATATTTACTCCCCCAATTAATAAATTTTGGGTTGTTGTAATATCTTCCTTAAGAAGAGTACTGCAGTGCATTTGCTAAAATTACATTCGAGCCCCTACTCAAGACACTTCGAGTTGACGATCTTAAGATCCGATGTGAAGGCTTCTAATCAATATTTTTAAAAATAGCTCGGTAAATTACTTCATGGGTGGTAAAAAATTTTATTTTGCTGTTAACTCAAGAATAAATGCAATTTATATATATAAGAAATAAAACATACTTTCCTGTGGGGCGCCGGATGTCACCCTTACCGTATGATAATTATGTATTTTTTGTAATCAGCTACTTAGTCACGTAGCATGTACACAATTATTTTGTTTGTTCCACGTGATTTTAATTTCGATATGTTATTTTTATAATATTAGGACCTTTTCCAGATACTTAATTCAAATCCAGTATTAACTCGTCAACTTGGTCTTTCCTTTCGCCTGCTTTTTGAGCATTGTGGAGAAAGACCCGTTACTGGATTTCGAACGATGTATTTTCCGGACTGTTGTAGACATTTTGATTTTCCATGAAGCTCATGATTTAAGTAGCAATAATGTGTTCGAGAATCTTGTGTAAAAGAAATGTTGACTATGAGCAAATAATAAAGAAGGATGTGATACATAAGGTCAATCTGTAAGATAGAATGAGTTTGTAGAAGTATATGCAATTCGGATGTCGTAAAGATAGATGTGAAGAATCCTGAACTAAAGAAAGAGATCGTGTGGGGAAATATTGAACCCAAGAAAGTGTAGTAGAAGAGTAAAAATGTTCAAACAAAAACCCACCTTATGCGGTGGATAACCTAACAGGTTGCATAACAGTAATAACTGGGGTCAGGGAACGGGTAGCCGTCTCACTTGGAAACTGACGCGGCGTGAATCACCTTTCATCTGGAGCCTACCTTTCGAACGCATCGGGCATACTGCTCTTATTAGAATCAAGTGTCATTTCGCCCAATACCGCCCAGCTCATCGGGACGGGAACGTGCCTTCCCTTACACCACGTCAAGGTCCGAAGGGGTGCAGCTCGTACTGTTGAGAGGAAGGTGTTTACATGCAAAATCATGAAAGGGTGCTGCCCATAGTGAGAGGGACAGTGTAGAAATGGAGTCAGGAACATTGGAAACGAGAGAGTGACTTCGACGAAATATGCATGCATTTTAATCGTCAGGGTCTGTGTCATTATAATGCCCGCAATGCATGAATGTGATGGGGACGAATTATCTACGGGAAGATGCGTCAGAGAGGATAATACTCCCGAGTTACAAACGATTGAGCGTACTGACTCACTATGAAAAAGGATGTCGTATACCGTTGTTTTCTTCTACGTCGTTCGGTACGTGTTCTCACTTGATAGTAGTTAACCACGCTACTATAGTCATGAAGGGAGACAAAGAGGAAAGAACATGATTTTAAAATTGCGTAAGTACTATCCTTTTAGATTTTTTTATGTTTTAAGCAAAATCAAATTAGCCTCATCGAGTATGACGAGTAGATGTATCTAGATGTGCCGTCGATGCCTCTGCCTGCATATCGTCCCATAAAGAATTAAAACGCCTTTTGACTGATCGACGCTGAAAGTGTGTTTGAACTAAAAACCTGTTTATTCATGACTTAAAAATTGGCGTCACTACTCCCTTAATAAAGTATACATAAAAAAATGACTAACAGGCTTACCTCTATCAGTAGGATATATAATCGTTGTCACTATGATAGGTTATCTAACACAGTATTGATATTTTTAGGGGGATTTATTCTCAGCCTCTCCCCCACAAATAATTGGGTTCATTATAAAGTAATCCTACCACGAATCCTAACACTTGTCCCCGCTCCTAAACTCTTCATACCTCCGACACTCTTTCAAGGTGTCCAAAATTCAGGTTTTTTTAAATATCTCTTTTTATCACCCAACAGTCTTCCTTTTATCACTATCTTTAACTACCTTTTAACCTTTCATTATACCCTCCAACCACTCCTTTCGGCTCCTCCAAATCTCCTCCACCAGCCCACTTTTCTTTTCCGTGATACTTAGCACCACTTATTTCATTAAACTGTCCTCCATTATTAAAAAATCTTTTTTGTCTTATTTTTCCTTCTAACCTTCTCTCCTGGTCAACGTAATAGTACCCACATCTCAGAGCTTAAAATCTGCGTTCGTCCTTTTTCCTTATTGATAAAAAACAGATACATTGTTAAGAAATTTGAGGGATTCTACTGGAAGTTTACCTCTATTTTGGTTTATTGGTTTTGAAATATTGCCGTCAAAACTTGCAAAAATAGCAATTGAAATTTAGTATACTTCAATTTAAGCGTTTATTAGGTTTATTGATGGCATTAAATTCAATGTTATGCTAGATTAATACATCATGCGGATTCTAGTGCCACAGTCCAGCCCTGGGCTTCATCTGCCACATCTTCCTTCCTCTCCCCATTCCGGTTCGCCGCTCTGCATTCCGGTCCTTTAATCTTCTTCCTGGACCTTCTTTCTGCATCCAGGTCCAAATTCGCCATCAGTTACAGTCCTTTGCCGCTCTTTTCACAATGAAACCTTTTAAGCAACCAAGGGTTTTTTATAAGTTCAAGCATCTTCATTAATGCCGGTTCATGCTTCGGCGGTCCCGTTCAAATGCACTATTCTCATTCGATCGGCTTTGAATTTAATTTATTTCGTCATTGAGTTTACCATGTAATAAGTATGTTGTCGATGGTAATAGACCTTGAAGCAGGACCGCCCAAGTATCCCGCCGCCACCTTCCATTGCCGTCAAGTCGGAAAACGTTGATGGTAATCCCGGCGCGAGACGCAGCGGATGGGCGACGGCGGGACTCCGGTCGGGATTTAACTGGGTCCCCGTGGGGGAGGGGATGGGTGTTGCGGTTGGGGATAAGGACGGGGGGCAGCAGTGGCGGCGAAAGCGAATTTAATTGCAGCACACAGTCAACTCCCCGCCTCCTCTGGGTGCGGCGGGCACTTCCACCCGTTCCCCCGCGTCGGCCACTGCCGTCGCCGGCGTCGGCAAGGCCGCCGGGGTAATAAATGCTCCAAGCCTCTCTCCTCCCCCGAGGATTTTTTCGTTTCCTCGGGGAACATGCCTTGGGAAGCCCCAAGCGCGTTGGCCACGCGTACTTGCGGGAACATGACATTATTCGCGTTTTTACCCTCCTTCGGGGGCCGTTTTATTTAATCTCTTCATCTCTTCCCAAAGCCTTGCCGTCTTCACTCTCGTCGAACACTTACTCACGAGGATGCTAGCAAATTCTATTTTGTCATCCAAGAGTTTTCGAAATATCTTGATAACCGATAAATGATCTCCTACGAGGATTTTATTTTCAATGGAGACGATTTTTCATGGCACTAGATTGCTATTGATCACCCTGAGCTGCCATGCGGGCGTGTAGTATACCAGCCGTTTTTTTCTAGTGAATTATGTTTTTATTCACATTTAAATGTTGAATGTTATCTGTGATTGACTAAGGTATTGCACCCATTTGCGACAGGTCTTATTACCGAGGAAGACTAAGGGTGGAATGCATCAGGCAAGTTGCGATGGAGGTTAAAATGATGGTATAAGATACATTACAGTGGGTGAAATTCGCCCTTAAACGTTTGTCTGTGTAACTGGCTAGCACCCTTGACCAGAAATTTGGAGATCTGAGTACGTATCCCGGTCAAGACAAAATAATTTTTCATGGCGGATTTCACCCACGTTTGCACCCATGCGCGTGACTGTGTACCACATCATGATTGTAAATTTGTTTGAATGAAGGCTTATGAAGGTATAAAAAGGTCGTAAGAAAGGTGAAAGGAAAATGTAGAGGAAAACTTCAGCAAAGCAAAACTTCTGATGATGATGGTGTTCAAATTTATGGATGCTTCGCTTTGGTTCTCTAGTGGTCTTGAATAATGCGAGGAATAAAGGGGCATGTGAACGAATCAATCCTGGTGTCCATCTCATTTATATTCCCTGGATGGTTCAATGTGCCGGATTAGGTGAGATAGCTTAAAAATCTCAACCATGTGATAATTTATCTATATTTTCTTGTACCCTTCTAGAATTATGTATTTTGCACATGATCTTCGTATCCTGAGTGCCTCGTATCCTATTAATCGTGTACCTACTAAATGAACTTTGGTTTAATCTTGGATTTTAACCTGAATTATTCATACCTACTATGAGACACACAAAGTCTATGCCCGAGGCAGTATTCAAAGCCTTTGTCACCTTTTTGTTTCAGTCGCGTCACCGACCGGCCACCGAGGTTGGCTTGCAAATTATTTTCATTGAAATTTTTCAGTATTGAAATTGAAATGGTGCAGTAAAGCTGATTGATGGAGGTACTGTGAAACTTAATAACTTGGATTCGTTCACGGGGTTGCAAATGAAATTAGTTTACGGCGAATCATTTACGCTGAAATTTGTGATAATTATGCAGAAGTTGGTGTCTGCTATGATATTTATGTGCAAAAAATTAATAAGGTGATTAAATGCTATCCACTCAATTTTGGCCCACCAATTATGATAATTTTGTCCGACTTTCCCTACCGCAATTGTCAGTTCTGTTTCAAATCATAGCTTTTCATGCGCTTTCCACAACTGCAAAACGTTTTTTCATTTAGCAGTTTTCCCTTACGATCATCGCGTATAAAATTCTCCCTTTATTCCTTGCCTTAAGTAACTCCTTTGTTCCTAGCTTAAAGCCTCTTTCATATCACGGGTTGAGCTTTCACCACTCTCCCAATTGGTATCTCCTGTATCCAACTCTCTCCAATGATCGAATTTCCTGTAACCACTTGGTCTCTATCTAAAACATCACCTCTTTTTCAACGTTTTCTCAGATTCATTTTACGCATTTCTTTCATGTCTGAGGCCATATCATAGTACCTTCCTCCTTAATATCTTCAATCACCGGTTTTTTCCCCAAAACCCAAGTTTCGGAAGTATACTTCGTATCGCTATCCGTAAAATCCATAACTTATCTTCCTTCCGTCTTTACTAAGGGCTCCTGTCATCGATTATCTTCACTATCTTTTCTGTGCTATATCTGTAAATGAATTCTTAATCAATTTTCCGTATTTTTTTCCCGCCACCCCGTATTCTCCCTAGCTCATCGTAACGTATCTTTCCTCTTCAAGTCTGGTGTAAATCAAGAATTACTTTCGATTCATTTTTCGTATTTTTTTCTTCTCTCTATTGAATGAATTAGTTATATCTACCATCCAACCATCAAGGTTCTTCATCCTTCTTCACGCCACTTGAGTTCAAGAGCCCATACTCAAATTTTGAATTGTGGTGCATGGGATGAGGTGATGTATAGAAATTTATGCCTTTCAATTCTCGTCGGCGCAAGTTTTGATCTTCCGGCGATGAAAATTTATGACCTTGTGTTAAATCTACTAAGTTTGGTGCACATGACAGATATATGACTACGCTTAGAAAGATAAATAGGAAAAGGAGTCATCTATATAAGATAATATGTGTTTATGATGCCGGAAAAGATACTTTATCAGACGCCAATGAGGGTTTCGATAGAGTAATATTTTTCTTTTTTAAAAGAAGTCCACGATGAACTTTTGATAGTGGATGGGAATCTAGCATAAGTTGCTTCGTAAGTTATCATCAGAAAACTTCATCAGATAGTTTTTTTAATTTGGTTACACGTGTACAGTGTATTTAATAACATAATTATACACGTTTTGCTGAATGTGGTTTGCCTGTGCCTTCAGTTACATTTGTAAGCCGTTCATTTTCTTTCATGCGTTATAACTTTATTTTTTTGAGTCTCGTGAAATTGGCCCGAGAGTGAAATATGGCTTTCAGAAACACAAGTTGTTGTTCTTTGGAGAACTTGATACTGATTTTGTAACATTTGGCCAAAACTTAGAGAAAAAGGATCTGGCTACGTGAATCCTCCTCATCGGACTCCCTGGTGCCAACCTTGGTTGTCTCTTGAATATAAAACCATAGTTTATCATACATATTCATCTTGGAAGATCTAAAGCTTCGAAGAAAAGCGAAAGAAGTCATGGAATTGGATAGCTATTTGTATGCAGTTGGATGAAGAAGGCCTTTGTTATGGGAGAACAATTTCAGTAATCGGGGAAAAGATAAGGAAAGATAATGCGTATATTTTTGACGGAATAATAGGGATAATCAGTATGAGTAGTTATAAAGATTCTTTATCTGGAAGATTTTTCTCCCTTCCTTCCTTTTCTTCCTCAACAGTCTTTTGACTTATAGTAACCATGTCGTTGCGTTATAATTATTATATTTGCGTGTAATTTTTACTTCTTTGTTCACACCATCTGGTACAAGAAGTGATTTTTTTCTAAATCCTGCTTCATCATTTTACAATTTATTTGAAAGTCTACTCAATAGTTTGTGTGCTAGAGTTAAGATACTTTTTTAGGATATTACTGCAATATTTAGCTTTTTTATAACCCTTTTGGGCATGGTGGTTAAACCATGACACCACCACACCATCACCTCAGAGATAATTCACTAACGTTCAAACTTATGAAGTTCTTTTTCGTCCACTGAAATTTGTTCAGGTGTCTTCAATTCCACATGAAAATTTACATCTTCTATCGGAACGGAACATGCAAGCATCTGCAGCGCACGGGTCTTTACCTCGCAGTACATATCCTCTTGCGCTTCTTTTCGTTGATCACCATGAGAGACATAGTATTTTCTTCTCCTCAGAACTTGAGAGCACTCCGTCTGTCCTCTTTTTTTTTAGAAGATGGCATCCCTCGCGCAATTTTCTTCTCTTATCGCCCATTCATCTTCTTCAAAACGCTTCCGCCGCACTCCCAACGAATCAATTTAATCGGCCGAAAAATTTACATTCCCCCGAATCATAATTCATACGTTTCCGTTCTCTAGAATGCTTTTACGTGCCACAGCCAGCAGTACCAAGAACGAACCGTTTGCTACCAGTGTCGATACTTGACTATTCACTCCTCTTTCCCCTAGTTTCCTTCTTGGCTCAAGGTTTACCGACCTTGGTCTCTAACTCCCTGCCTTCTTTGCTAACCGTTCCCTTCACCGGCAATAGGTTTTCCGAATTCCCGACATTTGTGGACCTATGGGAAGCGAGTCTGGAAAATCGTATTTCCCGAAAATTCTCCAGAATCCCCGGAAACAAAATTTTTATTTATTTTGTTCTTCGTCTTGAAAAAAAGGCTATTTGCCTGTCTTTGGCAGGAAATTAGTCCTGATCTTGGGAGTGGGATTGCTAGCTGTCTTTGCACCGTTTCAAAGATGACATTAATGGCTTGAACTGTAATGTATAATTCATAGCAAAGCCGTATCAAGGCGGAACTATCGGGGAACGTGGGAAGGGTGCTCGCAGTTGTATGAGGAATTTTATAACTAATACATCTCTTTCCCAAAACAGAGCAAAAGCGGCTTTCATTAGCAATAGCGTTTTACCTTGGTTTTTATAAAACTGGAGCTTTTCATGAAATGAAAGCAATGTTATAATTACTTTTTGTGTCCAAGGAATAATTTCCCTGATTTCCCGACCAACTTTTCTCGGGATTCAGGAACGGGAGATTCGTGTAAATTCCCGGTTAAGGGTGACTAGAATTTCCTTCTCAGAAAACTTGATCCAAAACCACTCCATTCTTTTTCAAACTTCTTTAAGGAAACTCTCTTCTGAGTAAGAGATGAATGAATACCCGACTGAAATGGGTTGAATTATTTTGTAATACGGTGGCGGGTCCCTCGCGAGCTGGTAGAAAAGCCCTTAATCCGAGCCACACTTGTATTTTTTATTTAATTTTCTTTTCTCGTTGGTATTTTAATGCATCAGGTGCTTTTATTCCCAGGTCTTTGCCGGGATGGTTTTTTTCTTCCTCTTCAACCTCTCTGCTCTATTCGTTTCTTCTTATTTTTTTAACCTATTACATTATCTTTTGCTTTGTTCGCTCTTCCCCTTCACATTATCCCATCCCATGTCTCCTCTGCACCCAACCATCCTCTCCGCATATCGTCTCCTTAGCCTTAATTTTCATTTTTTTATACACCCGCCGTCTTATAAATCCTTACGTCCTCTCTAACTGCTCTCCTCAAACCCGAACCCAGTAACCCCTCTTTGCCGCCTACTCTCTCTTCTGGGAGGGTTTTTGGGGGATGTGGAGACTGATTTAGACTGATTCAAGATTCAATCTTGCTTCATTGGGGACGATATTCAATTCGATTCATCTTCTTTCCCTTTAGCTCGTATTCCCTTCATCGCAACCCGCCAACGCCCCCTCGACTTCCCGTGCTCCCTTCCTTTTGGCGTTGCCAACTCCTGAGTAGTTGAATACAGGATAATTCCGCTCCAAGGATATTCCGGGAGTTAGTGTTGATTGCATGAGTAGGTATATATACAGTTAAATGTGCACTCTAATTAAATAAGCAGCATTCTTTCTACGATTTGATCCAAAATGAAGTAGCTCTCGGTCCAGCTAGTTCATTCAAAGTTGAACAAACTCTACCAAAAGCTACCTAGTTCAACTACGATCGATATGTATCATTTTTCATCATATACCAATAATTTGAATCACGAAACGTTCTGGTGCATTTTTTTTACTTCGGACCGAAATTAATGAATTCTGCAATCCATTGTGCAGAAAATTCTTAATGTCTACATAACTAGGAGCAACCTTATTACAGGAGTCCACTGCACATCAGTTCCTTCTTCTCACACTCCCAAAAATTTCCCCTTTTCTTCTTCGTCAACGAATCCCTCATAATCTGTCAGCCAAACAAAACATTGCAACAAATAGCGCGACAGTATTTCCTTTAAAGTAATAAGAAAAAAAACAATAAGAACAAATTCAAAATAATAATGCCAAACGTCAAACGTTACAATATTCATATTTTTATTACTGTGTACAAGTGGCAATAAAAATTGCAGATAGCTGGAATTGACAATAATCCTAAAAATATTTATCTCTAATTATTAATTCTCAAAGCAGGAGGTTGTTCGGGAGGCGGGAGGTTTTAAAAGTTAAGGTCCGGCTTAAGGAATCTCCCGGAGATTCTGGGAGAGTTGGCAACCCTACTTCCACCCGCTCCCTTCCGGACGGTGCCCTCCTATCTCGCGCTCATATCCCTTCTTGCTGCGGCCACTTTTTTTTATTTCACCCCCGGGTCGAGTAAGTCGGGCGGGACTATGACGATAAGGAGGGGGGAAATGGGTGGCTGGAGTGTTTTTTTTTTCTGGCGAGAATTTTTTTATGCTAAAATTGGAGGAAGATGGAGAGACGCAGGTTAAGTTCCAGGCGATGTTTTGCGAGAGTAAGAGCTTGAAGTACTCTGAGTATGATCGTAAAGTACATTTAAGCAGTACTACGTATAAAATCTCTGTAAATGCGTAAGCTAATATGCATGGCTATGTGGAGAATTATTGTAAACCATTACATTTGTACGAAATATAAGAGAATTGATTACAGGACTTTGAATGGACTAATGGACTCAGAACTAGAAAAAATGTGAGGAATAGTGTACTTAAAATTTAAGGAGCCCATGTGGAATACTTTCTTTCGAAGGATTAGCTCATTCACCTTTTCAAGGCATCTTTTTTTTTACAGGGAAGTAGTTTGGTTTGTGCATTATGATAAAGATTTGAAGGAATATGTCGTTCAAAATCGTTGGTTTTGGTTTCGCAATATTAAGATTTGCCTAGTTTGCAGCTGGGAGGTGAATGATTTGGCTGGTTTGATGATTTGCCGCTCACACCTACCAAAGGTAATGGTTGATAAGGAAACTAATGAAGGTTTTATAAAATTCAATAGAATAATTATTAGGTTGTTTAAGTTGTTAGATACGCATTTGTGACTGGAAAATTTACGAGCGGCTAAGATTAGGTCTTACGACAATGTTCACGGCCGTCAAAATTACCTATGTGGATGCTTTGGTTGAGTTGAGAGTTAGTTTCTATTCATTCTGCCGTTAGGAACAGAGTCGAGTGATGGGTCGGAGCGAGACAAAGTAGCAATCTCTCTCTTGGAAAAGTGGAGATTTTCGTTCGTCGTTCGGCTTCATTTTCCATGAATATGAGACGCAGATACGTAGAGGGAGAGAGAGATGGAAGTTTGCGATATGGGTTGTGTGTGGGGGGATGTGTACGCACTTGCGGACTGCTACTCCAGGAGAAGATTACCATCCCGCTGGGTTATCGCCGCGTGCGTGCCTGACGAGAAGAAGACCCAATGTTTCCGCCGTGGAACGATTATATTGTTTGCTCCGACGTCGCTCACGATGTTAGCGTGATCCATCTTGGCTCGCTTACGGATGCAGCGCACTTCTCGTGGATGCAATGAAGGGGATGGACGCTGCAGGTTGCAAAACCGAGAACGTAGTAAGATATGTGTTTGTGGATGAGAGTAGGCTTTTTAGGAAAATTTATTTTAGTTGCTCAATCCTTACAAAACTTCTCTTTTTCCCATTATCAGTTTACTTTTTGAGGTGATCGACGGGTTAAGGTTGATTTAGATGGAAATAAGAGTAGAACTCAAATGCTTTTTGGAAAACAGGTGTCCCCTCATAAAATTTCTATCTTCAGCTCGGCATACGTCGTACAGCTCTTCGATGATGTTGATCAGGGTATTCAACTGTTTAAAGAAGGATAAAATGGAGGTGAGAGAAAATCCTCGAGGTTTTCACTGGCGAAGATCCCAATCTACTTACACAATGTCTGTCTTCATCTCAGCATTCGTCCTACCGCTCTTCATTCGTTCCATAAAGCCTATTCCTTTCTTTCCCTCCCCGCTTACCCAACATCATCCCATCTCATCAGGGCTTTTAGCATCCCTTTGCCCCTCATCTCCTCTTCCAACCACATACTCTGCCTTCTTCTAATCTCCTCCATAAGTTTTTTCTCCTCAGCCACCAAGACCAAGAATTTCCGTTCTTCATCCGATACATAAAAAATCTATTCTCTTTTTCCCCCTTCCCCACTTGGCCATTCTCCTCCCCTCCATCACAGCCTTCACCAACTTTTCGCCCCTTATTACCAGCAAGGAAAAGAGGCCCAGTATGCTGGGTACAGAAAAGGAAGATGAGCTTGACAAGGAAAGCATCGGACCAGGTAGCCTTGATAGTGAAATAGAAAGAGCACCATGAGACGTGAAAAGGAGTAAAGCGATTGGAATAGGCAACATACCTGCAAAACTTCTTAAGAGTGTGGGGAAGAGTGGAAGAGGAATAATTATTGCACTTATTCGTCGGATTTATGAGGATGGAGTGTGGTCAGAGGAATTCGTAAAGTAAGTTTCTTTGACGAAGAATAGCCCGGTAAACATATTCGAAAACTCTAGTTCTGTAAGTTTATTATCGCACGCGGAAAAAGCCGTTATTAAGAGTTCTCAATATGAGGCTAAAGAGGAAGGCTTTCAAATACCTGGGTGACGACCAGTTTGGGTTTAGCCGAGGAGCTATTGGAGTGATGACAACGCTAATGAGGAGAAATAATGAATATGGTCTAGATGTTTTTGCTTGATTAGTAGATATCGAAAAGGCATTTGGCAGAATGGGTTGGGCTAAATGAATGGAAGTTCTTGATTAATTTGGGATAGATTAGAGTGATAAACGCCTCGTATGGAATCTCTACATAACACCACAAGTTAGGGTGGCTGATGAAGAAGTAGAATGACCCTTGAGAGTACTGGGAGTAAGGCAGGTGTTCCCACTATCGCCATTGCTTTTTAGCGTTTAGGTACTCAGATGAAATGGTAAGGAAGCATGGGGGTGAGGTAGGTCGGAATATAAGTAGGAATAGATAAGTTAATTAAGTCCGTTAGGTTTGCAGATAACCAAGCGTTTCTTTGCCAGTCAACCAAGGTGTTTTAGTCAATAGTGAATGCATTATAGGTGAGGTATAAAAGGTATGGCGTAAAGATAAATCATGAGAAGGCGGAAGTAATGATTTTTTGATTAAGTAAGATGGCGGGGTTGAATATAAGGGTGGAAGGCATAAAAAAGAACAGGTGGAACGGTTTACCTACATAGGTAGTATAAGAATCACTTCAGTCAGATAAAATTACTTCAGTGGTAGGTATTAGGAAACTAGTGGGGAAAGTGAATTCAGTGGTTGCGACATCAGTGTAGAAATTCCCTAGCCAAGAAAGCATTTTCGAAGGGAAGGGAATTGATGAGGGAGGCTCTGAGAAGAATACAGAAAAGATCAGTGAAAACTAAAATTGAGTTTGTTTGTATGGGTTGGAAACTTGGTCACTGTGGAGAATGTACGTAGGTTAGAAATTAGAGTGAGCTGGGAAGCAAGGAAGACGCACGAGGGAAAGTTGGGTATGGCGGGAGAGGAAATTAGATCGGTGGCTGGGATTCGCAGAAGGCAGAAAAGATAAATGACGGCCGTGTTGATAAGTGAAGGCATGTAGAATAAAAACTGACGTATAAAGGGGAGAACGCTGAAGAATCGTTGAAGAGGAAGGGAGATGACAGGAATTTTGGACGACATAAGGAGAGGGCATGAGGGTGACAATTGTGAGCAAGAAATTGAGTGCGAGTAAAAAATGTCCTAAAAATGGGGAAGTCAGGATAAGTCCGAAAGCCTACCTATCAACTGTTAGAATTCCCAAGGATGAATTGCTTTACGGGTTGGATACTGAGTAGTCCTCGAAAACACATAGCAATGTTTGATTTTTTAAGCTCGACGGTGAATTCAAATGTAACTGCTAAGACATTTCAAGCCCATTATTTTATTGTGTGCATAATAATAGTAGTAGTCCTGCAAGAGCTCAAAAACGAAGAGGCAGGTGCACATTCTTAGGTAATAGCTAATTTTCTTTTGAAATATGTTTTGTATTTTCGAAATACACTATGTATTTCTACACAAAAGCAGTTTTTTACTTATCGCCTTATTTGACCATTCTCGTATTAGAGCACATTTAATATAAATATAATTTCAGAAAATATTGTGGGAAAGGGTGGAATTCTATTGGAGCAAATAGTTAACGATGTGCTTGCAAACATCACGTATATAAAGGATAGCAGAGTTTTCACTTAACGTTCCGGGCTTCACAGACGTAATCCTGAAAGCGCTTTGAGGCATTTCAAGCCAGAACTAATTTTGCGTGGAAAAAAGAAATTGTATGGGTACCCATGCGCATGCTGCGTAGGTAGTTGTGAAAACTCGACGACCGTATGAGACCTCAGGCGAGGAGAATAGAGTGGAACGAATAGTGGAAAAGATAAGGTGGGTGTTACGATGGAGTGGAGCAAGATTTCTACGTCGGTATGCATCTTGCCATTCACGTCAGTGCGGGCTTTAAAAATGAAAATATCTCGGTCTGAGACCCATATACTCTTTGTCCCTCTGATATGCGAGGATGCATCTCTTCTAATCATCCCTCAGCAGAAATACTATTTGGATGAAATGTAATTTTCCCACCCTTAGGAGATATGAATTCTTACTGTCAACCAAAACAACGGGCCAATTCGTGGGTTTTTCCTCACTTCCTAATGAAGTGGCTGTTTGTTTTGCATATCGCCGAGGGCATTCATGAAATCTCCTGCCAAAAGTTCTTTGAATGTAGGTTCTTCGTAGTTTGGAAGTTAGCTCTGTTAATTTTGCTAGGAAAATTACTTGTTTCTCGAAATTTGCCGTTTTATATACATTCGACCTAATTATATTTCAGTGTGTTCGAATTTTTCTTTGCCTTTAGCGACGTTGACTAGGTTTTTTTATCCGTTTCAAATGAAAATATTGCCTCCAAAACATAGACGTGATTTAACATATCCTTTAAAATTACATCGATTAAAAATCGCTGAATATTCGAAAAAAGTTCAGCTTGGTAACTAAAGTGATGTTCGTTCGCAGGTTTCCACGGCGTTGATCAGATTTGGGAGGCGTCCCGTCACGGACGCCACCCAAAAAATGTTGATATCATCGGTAACTAAAGTTTAGAAAATATTTATATGCTTTCGAGTGATGCGGTGAGATGAAATAATGAAAATAATGCTGTGAGATTTAACATGTTGCTTAGTTTTAATATTTGTACTCGTTTCTTTAAGGCTCTATTGAAAAAATAAATCTTTTAAAAACTGTCTAAAACGTAATGAAAGCATATTCACTCGCACCCTTATAAATTCGGTTAATAGTTAGTGGTTTTTTACACTTTTTTTCCATTTGTGTAATCGCCGTTGCAAAAAAAAGAGGCTTTATTTTAAAATTATGTGTATAGTCGTATTTCACTCATTAATTTACGACCGGCATAAATGTCCTCTTCGACCACCGTCTTAGTTGGCAAAATATTGATGTTAATT
Source organism: Pyrrhosoma nymphula (assembly GCA_963573305.1). NCBI lineage: Eukaryota > Metazoa > Arthropoda > Insecta > Odonata > Coenagrionidae > Pyrrhosoma > Pyrrhosoma nymphula. The sequence goes on from OY754329.1 coordinate 92,800,815, forward strand.
TGGCATTTATTGTAATAACGGTTTTTATAAAATTCGGGTATACATGTCTTTACTTAAGAGGAAATATATTTTAAGGAAAATTTATTGTTTCAGTTTTGGAAAACTTATCTTGGGTATAAAATCGAATGTCGTGGTTAGCTTCGAATGTATTGAGTTCGCTGTGAAATTCTTCTAGGCATTCGCGAGTTGGATTTTACATCGTCAAACTCTGCTAAAAAGATTTTAGAAAGTGTTTTTTTAAAGGTTTATAGATCGCTCTAACGATTCACCTATTTACACTTCTTTGAACCTGCTATCAAGGACGCAGATTTGGGCCACTTGGGTCTTTTTCATGGCCCAGAATCACGTTTATTTAGTGTAATTGGTTGAAATGAGAATGTTAAATGAATTATACGATGGAAAATGTGCGTCAATTAAACTTTTCTGTTTCTAAAATGATTATGGTATGCCGTGTAGAATGTCCAATTAATGCCATTTACTTATGATTACATCTTTATTCTTCGAGATTAACTCACCAACTTCTGTTTGTCTGCACATTCCTGAGACCTTGTTCTTTTAAACTTGAGGAACATTTTCACCACCACTCCTTAGTTGCTCGTGGCAGAAATATCAATTATTTTTATTTCGACGGTGAGCTTAGATCACTCGCTCAAATGTGAGAGGATTGGTGAAAAAAGACGAGAAGAAAATGAGATGCTACGGGACCGAATGAATTCTTCTTCCTCGGTCAGCAACTGTCTTCCCGTTCTCGCCGCCACACGCAACCGCATGTGCTTAAACCTTTCATAAACCACTCGCACGCTACGGACCGCACTCACGCACTCTCCTAGCGGGTGGGTTGGTCGGGTGGAATAAAAACCTTTCGCGTTGTGGCAGGACCAACCGCAGCAGCGTACTAACGTTTCCCTCCCCTCTCTAAGTCCTCTTTTCTTCCTTTCTTTCTCTCCCGATTCCTCTCCCACCCACTCCACTCCTTCCAACTCCAACGGGGAGAAATGGCAGTGGCAGCGCACGGGAAGAGGGTGTGAAAACTCTCCCTCGGGATGAAGAAGGAAGGTGGGCGGGGGAGGGATGTAAAAGTCGGTTGGGAAGGGTTAAAAGGAGACTACTCACCAACCTCAAAAAAGGAAGGAGTGCTGAAGTAGTAGAAGTGTGGGCACTCATTAGAGGAGGATGAGGGGTTTGGTGCGACCGAGAGCTGATGCCATTTGCGCCTCTTGGAATCGGTGATGGCCATTGTTTTTCGGTAGTCCACCGATTAAGGTAGATTTGGGTGGCCATAGGCTCACTTTCGCCTGATTTTCTACAGGCAAAGGTGTCTACTTCTTCATACGATTTTATTCCTTTTATCGGAATGCATAATTTCTACCTCCCTTCATCTCCTTAAAAAGCCTTTCGACATGTTACGAGTTCCCCAGGGTATAAGTAGTACTCCGATTATGGTAGTTTACCATATGAACGAAAAGTGAATTCTCAGCCCTGCAATTTCTACAATCTACTGTATGGATCACCATGGTTTATGATCTGATGATGTTGCTTTTTTAGCCAAACCATGGACGTGATCAATAAAATACGCCCTGGAAATTTCAGTTTTGTTAATTAAACTTTTATTCCTACAGTGACATATTTTTACATCGTAAACTGACTACCGACACTACTGTCAACTAAGATTGTTGTAGACTTGAAAGTACTTGTGAGTGTTTGATCTTCTACAGCCATATGCGTGGACATCTTATTTTATATAGTTCGGCGTCTGTCATTTAGCCAATATTCTCATTTGAAAAGCCTCTTCCCTTTCCTGTCCCTTCTTGCGATTACCGAAAATTTTCCCCTCCATCGTGGCGGGCATCGTCCGGTCTAGAATCGAGTGGAAGGAGTAGACGTGTACTTATTGTGGAAGTGACCCACAGCTCAAGCCAATTGCAAATCTTATGTTCGAATAGTTGATTTTTGTCTATAATTTCCGATAGATCATCAATTAAGGTTGTTTTGGAAGGTTATAAATTCACTACTTCCGATTTTTCAATTACCAAATTTGCTTGTATTATCGAATCCTTTATCAAATTTTCGTCAATATGTTGGTATATTTCTTTCCCCCTTTCGTATCCAAATATGTTATATATATATATATATATATATATATATATATATATATATATATATATATATATATATCGTATCCAAAATGCCCTGAATATGTTATTAATTTTCTATGTCTTTTATCAGTCAAATTATTAAAATAGGTTTGTGTAAGTCCCAACTTCTAAAATCGTGGGCTCCTTTTTCTGAGTGATATTTTCTTTTGGTTGGCATTATTTCATCCACCCTACACCTAATGTCATTAGCCAATTTTCTATTATTTGTAAATTGAATGAAAATAGTAACTTCGTAACCTTTTATACATAACACGCGTAACATTATAGGAAATTCTCATTCTCTCCCTTCACTGGTTGCTCTCTCTTTCACTCTTGGTGGGTTGGTCACTCTCCCCTGTACTACAGCAGTCAGGATGGCATGGAACTTGCACTTGAACCAGCCGAATGATTTGTATTTTATTTTAACTTTAGCAATGAGTCCTTCGGAAGTGGCATCGTAAGTGGCGTCGTTATAGGTGTAGCGAAACTTGGTGGCACTCGCTGGTAAAGAACATGACGCAAAGGAGAGGAAAGCATACATGATATGTGGGATGAAGCGGCCGAGCCTTTTTCCTGAGGACCCTGTGGGAGTCCTTCGATAACTTTACCCGCTCATTAACGCTTGGTTTACGGTCAGTGTTCACTAATCCTACGCTGGTGAGTGCCATCAAGTTTCGCTATACCTATACTTGGCACCCGAATACCGACGCAAACTTCCTGTCTTTAACATTTTTTTTCTTTTTCCCCCTTTTCGATTTTTCATGATCCAGAAAATTACGTACGCGTGCGTTCAAGGAATTAATGATTGCCCTCAGTTGCAAGGGAAAGTTCACAATTTATTTGGGCTTTAACATAGGAAATGACATACCATTTTAAGTGTTATACTTGAATTAGTTATTAATTAGGATTTTTAGACTGAGTTTCTATTGATTTCTCCCATTGTGGAAGGCGATTGCTTAGCTCACTAAACCAGTTTAATCCCTTGGTAGGAGAGAGGTCTGAGGAAAACGCGGAGCTCGACGAATTCTTCAAGAACGGTGATGGCATGACGAGGTTGAATGGAACAGAGGGATGGGAGAGGTAGCTAGAGTAGGGTTAGTGCCGGGGAGTGGGAAAAAGGGAGTGGGGGGTGTGGCTGTCTTTCGGCGGAAGATGTGTGAGCGGGTGCGACCTCAGGGGTTATCCTGGCTCCGCTCCAGGCCCCTTGGAAAGGGAAAGATTAAAGGTTTAGATGGGAAGGGAAGGAGGACAGCAAGGGGAGGAACGGAGGTGCATGTGTTTGTGAGCTGGAGGGAGAGAGAGAAGAGAAAAGGGGAAGGGGGTGGCAGCCTGCCTTTAGGGGGTGGAAGAGCCTCTCCCTTCGCCCCCCTCTCTCTCCGAGGGAGATTTTTAAGAGGGAGAAGGAAAGGGGAGGAGGAGTTGTTGGTGGGGGTGAAGAGAACCGGCAGGAATACGCGAGTGCTTTCTTTCCACCCCCGAGGGCTCCCTGAGACGGAGTACGAGCTGGGTTTTTGTTCTTTTCCCAACGCCTTTCTCCATCTCTCCCTTTTCCCCCTGCACTCTTCCTTTCCCACATTTCTTCCAGTTTTTTCCAGCCCGCGCTTCTCACTTGCGACGTCGTGGCTGCGGAGATACGGTCTTAGGGGGCGCTTTACAGCCGGGCCAGGTCCGTGCGACCACTTCTTGCTCGCTCTCTCCACCTCACTCCTCCCCCAATTTTTTGTAACCTCCCCACCTCAGTGCGCTCAGTCTCTCTCTTACCCTTTTTTTTCCTCGCCGTCTGTCCTCCTGTTCTCCTTTAAAAACCCACCCAGGGCGAAGAGAAAAGAGGCTAATGTCCGAACGTGATTATTCTCTTCGCTCCGAACGCCCGCCCACCCGCGGCCGGTATCTTTTCAAGTTTATTGCCTGGCGTTTAAAAGCCTTTAGTCGGCATTTGATGGCGGATGAGTATAAAGTGTCCCCTCCTTTCAGTCTTCTTTTCTTCTTCTTCCTCCTCCTCAAGGTTCTCTTTTATTTTTTTTCGTCGATGTGGACGAAAAAAAATACGTGGGAGGAGCCTCACGGGAAGGATCTAAAATTTTACCCCCGAAAACGTCCTGGAAAATGTGTTTTTCGGCACTCTCTGTGGGTGAAGGAGGACGAGCGATCCTTTCCTTATCGCGGATGTGTGCTACACGATGTCATGTTTCGACTACCCCCCTATGACGATATCTCTTGTATATTTAAGTCTTCGTTTTGGTGAGCGATTGTGCATACATACAGGTCATTTATGGCTGTCTTCTGCGGGGTGTGTGAGGTGAGTGGCTCTTATAACCAGCGCGTGTTTCTCAGCACCATATCGCTTTCCTTTTTCTGCGTATCTGATCCTCTTAAAAAATATTTTCTTCGCCGAATGTGCTAATTAGATAAAACAAGTGGTATCTTTTGTTGTATCATTGGTGATACTTTTATTTGTAGTGTAAGTATGATATATATTTTCTATTTTTTCAGTATGTTGCTTTCGGCAATATGATAATCACGTTTTTAAATAATACTCTTGTACTGTCAAATAATAGTTATCCTTCCCTGAGGCCCTTCCATTTCATGGAACATTTTCAGTATCGATTCATTTGTTTGCATTAAAAATCCTTTATTTGTTGCTCCTGCAACGTTGAATTTATGTCTACATGCGATGGCGGTTATTCGAAGGGACTTTCGCAATTAAATAACTTGAAATTAATCGTTAGTTCCTGCCCGTTTAATCTATGGAATTTCTCATGGTACGAGCCACAGGTTGGCATATTAATTAAAGACTTGTATGTATGTGTGCAAAGTATGATGTGTGGTTTATGTGCTGAAATGATGGTGACTCATAAGGTCGTACGTGATGTTTAATCGCGCAAAAGTTGATTTATTGTGTGCAATGTATGGCATGAGAATGAAGAAGCAGCCAGAAATAAATTTTATTTGAATGCCGGATATATTTTGGCTTATGGGAAATTTATGACTATTAACGGCAGGGAATTTTGCGAGAAGAAGATTTTTTCCGACATAAATGTTAAATTTTTGCTGGGATGTGTCAGCCAAATTCATGGCTATTATGTGACCTGCGTCAGGAAGACTTTATTATGCAGGGTTATGATTAACTATTGTTCGTTTTTTATTCCCTAAAATTAATCTCTGATTTCTCCAGGTAAAAGGCCTTTCTACTATATATCCTGCCTGATAACTTAAGTGAAATCCGTGGTGCTTCTCCTAGTAGAGGAATGTGCTGATGTGATATGACGCCAAATGGCTATTAGGACATGGTCAAAAGTGCAAAATTATGCCGTTTAATATTTACTGGTGTCATCTGATAATCGATGGACAGTGCAGACATGCTGCATATGAATATAATTAGCAATTTAAACTTGCAAATACGTGATTTACTCAACAATTTTTCGTACTCTGTGTGCAAATGGGTCATAAGTGTCCTAGTCACTATGGTATTTCTTGGTATCAGAATTATCCAGGAAATCTCTGGCAATATGGGGTCATGTCTCCAAGCCTAAAAGGCGTGACGTTTTTTCGCCATAGGGCTTAGTGAGATGTGAGGTCTGCCCTCGAATATCAGATAAACCTTCCGGTTTTTAAATGTGATAAATGTGAGTTTGGTCGTATCTCCATGCCCTCAAGACATTCGAAAATAATAGACTGGGACGGGCACACCAACCTGTATCTGAACGGGACAAGTAACCACCATCCCGCACAAAAAAATAGCAGTGATGACTACGCTGTTCCACCGTGCGAAGGCAGTGTCGGATGAGGGGAACCAAAACTCTGAAATTGAGCACCTGAAGAAGACCTTTCATACCAATGGATACACAGACAGGGAGATCCAATTGGCCCTAAAAAGGACCATCACTCAGAAGACGAGAGAGACACAGACCAAACCAAGAAGCAGAGCCTGTCTCACCTTCATTCCAAAAGTATCCAACCAGATCTCGAGGATACTAGCCAATCACGAGATCGAGATGACCCACAGACCAACGGCAGCACTTAAAAACATCCTAGGAACCTAAATATATAACCTGCCGTTGAAGACACCTGGAGTATACAGCATCCCTTGTGAATGCGGAAAGGTGCACATCGGTGAGACTGGACGCACCGTAGAAAAACGCCTGAAGGAACACGAAAGGTGCATCAGACTCTTCCATTCGGAAAAATTGGCGGTGGCGGAACACAGCCTGGAAAATGGCCATAGGATTTGACTTTTCCAACACCAAAGTGCTTTGTAAAACAAAGGACTATTGGGATCGCATTGTGAAAGAAGCTGTGGAGATTAGGTTGGAAAGTAAAAACTTGAACCGAGACAAAGGTTTCCAACTCAGGAGTGCTTGGAAACCTACACTGAGAATGCTAAAAGAAAGACGGGAAAAAACTGACTTATCAGGGAAAACCTAATCAAAATGTGACACTATAAATATATGACAATTATGGCAAAAATCATTAACCCTGAAGACGATGGCAGACTACGCCATTGAAACGTCGGTGCAGTTTAACACCATTACCCGGCTGGAAACCCGAGAACTATTCATCCTAAGCATTCGCCGGGAAAGACTTAAATCCTACAATAATGTCATTGTTTCATAAAAAGTAAAAGTCAATTCACTTCATTTGCAATACTTGGAGTAATTTCAATGCGAGACGAAGATCTTTAAAATTCTATGCTCAAGCCTTTCCTGCAAAGAGGTACATGAGTATCCGAAAATAAAGGTGATTATTGGCAAACATAGAGCTAACAGCTAAAATATCATACCCGGAAAATTTTTCATACTTCCAAAAGGCCACATTTTCTCTTTGAATGTTATTGGTAAGAGTGAAATGTATTATTTAAACGACCTTGGAAAAATGTGAAACTATTCTAAAATTATAGGGTTGGTTTTGAAAGCTATATGGAAGCCCTCATTTGAAAGAAAATTTGATGACAAGACATGCAATTTTTCAACTTCAGTCATAGAAAAGTGACGTGAACTTGATATGTTCCAGAAAATAATTTCTTGAACTTTTCGACCCAGCTTTAGGCATACAAAGTGATTATCAAGGCGATTGTACCAGAGAGTGAAGCAAACATGTAGGCATACTTGCTGAAAGGGATGAAGATGTTTGGATACGGATGAGAATAATAAATGACACGATAGGGCTGGGGATGGGTAAAAAAAACCTGGGAAAATGAGGGAGATGGCGTTAGTCAGCGGGATAAAATCAAGGCGAGTGACATTGCATGAACTCAATCAGCATAGATGACGAAGTTGACAGAGGTGGGTAAATGCACTGGGTGAGGGTTTGGGTTGGTGTAATGAGAAAACAACACCATTTAAATTGTCATCGATATTTCTATAAGCTTCTTTCTTCAATCATATTATTTTATATTTTCGTGATATAGAGTAGGATATATCGTTTAAGGACTACGAGCGGCAATGGTTGAGAAATGGAATGTACTCACTTAACTGTGCATTACGTAACCTTTGACTTTTCTAGTTTAACATATTTAGATTTGTTTTAATTGGCCTTTCTTTCCTTTCCAGGTAAGGCTACATATCACTCGGTGTGAACTCTATAGGCAGTATGCAGTTGGTATTGGTAAGCTTTATTCTTTTCTTTTCGCCTTACACAAAGATATTATGACAGAGGAACAATCCTTAAAGGTTAACACTACCAATAAAATCATCAATCTCAGCTTTAAAGTATTCGTTTCATACTCGCACGAGACAGTTATTCAAATGTGTGGACATTATGTGCTTGACTGTGTGAGCGCGAGGGCTTCTCAGTACTAGGACATTGATATAGTTGATTGTGAATCCTCATCTCCGTGCTATTAATTTCAAACAATCGGAAAAGTAGAGGCATTTCTTACATGCTTACTCCAGTCCCATGTTTTTCTTATAGTGATCAATCCTTGGGACTTCTCTTTCCTTATCCCATTGTGGCTGCAACTTCAAGACACCGCGCGAATCCAATTTCAGGTGTCAAGATTCAGAAGTGGTGTTGGGCAAGCGGGGTGTAATGCATGTCCGGATTCGCATTAATCAAGGGACCTCCGACACCGCCTTCCGACAGCCCGGCGATTTTGGATTTTTTCCCGTCCGCGGACGTAGGCATGTCCGAGAGGAGTGTAAAGACCACTGGAAGTCATGGTGACGTAATATCGTCCGTTAGTCAGCCGGCGGCGGCCGTTGGATGCGCTTAAGTGCCTAGACCTATGTGAGGGTGGCAAAGTGATGGGGATTCTACCTGTATGATATGCGATGCATAGATTGCATTACGCAGTTTAGAGATATATGACGACAGAAAGCGATTTCGTGGGATCTGGGATATTGTACTCAGTATTATGAATTAAACCCTTCAATAGACAAAAAATGAAGGCAAATTGTTCAATGAGGTGATATCCTTATATTTCCCCAGTAGAGGGTCGATCACCGTACCTACCTCTCCTCAGTCCACCAGCTTACTCCTGGGCTACCAGTTACTTAAATCTTATGGCAAAAAAAAGGTTTTCAATCCTATTTTATTTTCATAAATTTAGACCGGGGATTCTTATGAGGTTATCGTGAGGGCTAGGAAGAAGCGAAAGGTATCAATCTTTAGGCAATTTAAATGGCTACAACATGAAATAGTAAAAATATGCTATCTATAGATAAATATAATCATCAAAACACAACGATTGATAAGGAAAGCAAAACGCCACACTTTTATTGGAAGGAAACGTTAACGGTTAAACTTATAATACCTAAAAATAAATTTCTATAAAACTTTTAAGGACTTCAATAATATATTGGGAATAAATGTAACAAAAAATTAACGTCTCTAACATATGCAAAAACACATTATATATTTTCAACAGGAACGAATAACCTGTGGAATATTTCGTTTCTGTTATCATTCGTTGTGTTATCATGTTTATATTTCCCTAATATCGCCAGCCTGCCATCTTTGATGACTTAGGTATGCCCGAAAGGGTTATCTGGGCGGAACCCTCGATTCGAGTTAAGACTCACTCGAACGTTGGTAGGTTGGGGGAATTCACTCGCGCCTTTTGAGTGAAATTTTCAATCAAAGGGCACGAGTAAAAATGTTTCACTCGAACGGAGTGATTCGACGGCTTATTTCACTCGAATACTTTCAGAGAGTACTGATGGGGCGTGAAGCTATAATAATATTTAAGAGCTTTCTTATATCTAGTACCTAGCAGCTTTTAACGAATGACGCAGCTATTCTTTTTATTTAGTTGATTTCACATATTAAATCTTTCTGTGGTGTACCTTATACTTGCGGCGTAATCGAGGCGAGGCTTGACCTGAGCAGATTAAAATCTCTCTTTCCCTCCTGCCACTGAGTTTTGTTTGATGAACCCGAGGCACTCTATAGCAGGGCAGGGCATGTTTCGAATATATATTCTTCGCGTTTTCCGGAGTTACGACGACTTTATGTTACTGATAAATTTACCCTATGACAGAAAATGCCTTATAATAAACCACATCAACAGGGATAGAACGGTGGAAGTAAACTATGGAAGATGCCACAATGAGGACTTAGGTTAGAATGAAGCTGTTTGCTAGAAAGAGAATCAGTTGGAGAGTTGTAGCGAACCAATCAACACACTGAAGAATGGTGATAATGATGCAGTGTCATACGACAGGCTGCGATATTTGAAGTGATTCAATGTCTAGAGATTAGCGATGTTGATTTATATGAATGCATCATGCTCTGTGTAGTCTGTCGAGTCCTCCGCGTAACGAAATTGATATAGTAACGCGATGCTGAAGTTAGGATATCGCACAGCCTTAACGGTTTGGAGTGGAGTGAAATGGAAAAAAATGAGATTTTGCATTGAGTGGATTGGGGAGTGAAGGAGGGGGACAGTCTCACCAATCGATTGGCGTAAAAGTTGACAAGAAAGGAATGCTGCCTGCCCGGGCAGGAATTCCCCCGGCCAACCGACCGATGATGTGCGAATGGGTTCAACGGCGGCTCGCATTCTGAGACAACATGCCGATGCGCGCTACCCGCCTACTTTTTTCCCTCTCCTCCACTCCCCTTCCTGGAATTTCCCTCCCGAATGCCATATTGCCCAGTTGCGAAGGGGGCGCTCTTCGTGATACGAGGAGTGTCGCTGCTGCGAACGATTTGATGATTAATCTCAGCCAGCATCAATCATTACGACCCGAATTTTCGTTTAATGCTCCCACGTGTCCCTGAAAGGGGCATAGTAGGATATTAAATTTTCCTTTGCCTCGGATTTATCTAGGTTACGAGTATAAGGATAGGTGGATTGGATTGGTGTGATGGTGAGAGTACTGTCCTGCCATCACTAGGGTTCAGGTTTGAATCGCGGTGTTGACGAAGTTGTTTTTTAGTGGAATCCCAATGCCTACATCTGTGAATTCCATGTGGAGAGCACGTTACATATGTAGTACTTCATCCGTTAAATGGTAAATTAAACTGTTGACTTCTAGTCACTTTTCGTCAAGTCTCATTAATGCTGGCGCCTGGTTTCTCTCCACTCTTCCTCAAAGTCTCTAACCAACTTATGCACCTATCCTTGATGACGAAAATAACCTTAGTAATCGATCACCTTCCCAAATAGTTGGCTAACCAATAACTAATCAACTAATAAAAATTCCATCTATATTCAGAATTGGAGTGCGTGGTGGGAGAGTCTGATTAACCCTCAATGTCATCTTTATTTTTTCCTTTGCGCAATTAAACTATACTGAATCTAAGTTACGTTCTTATCACTTGATAGGCCTTGAGGCTAATTATTTTCCAACCTAGTCACCAAAAATATTTTTTTATTTGGTAAGAAGTCTACTGAAGACGTGTCCCGACATTGTTTAGAGAGGTATTCTATAAATCTATCTGTATTAAATTGCATTTTTTCGCCGTATGCCACGCGGGCTGGCAAATAATTTGTACCCTGAACGAAGCCCTTACAGTTCTCAGACATTCTGGTTGCTAAATCAGGCTTTTCATAAATTAGTAAGGAAGGGGATTAGATTAGATTGCTGTTGGGGGGGCCTTTGTCTTCGCCTTCAGGAGCCCGGGCACTTAGACCTTTCTTGGTCCATTGTGCCAACCCCATGCCTGTCTACCACTTGCAGACAGGGGACAAGAGCACCTCGGTAGAGGTATGGAGGATTGGCCTCCCCCTGCCTCACCCCAGTACCAGGTATGGAGGATGTCCTCCCTCCAACCGGCCCGGTCTGGGTCTCCCTCCGGCCTCCCGGTATAGGTATGGAGGGAGTATCATCTCTCCATCCATGCCTGGTTGAGGTATGGAGGAGGGTCACCCATCCAACCACCGTCCAGGCCCAACGTTGCTTAACTTCGGCGTTCTGATGGGAACCGGTGTTTCAACGTGGCTAGGCCCTTGCCCAAGGAAGGGGATACTTATTTAGTCATTTAAGCAGTCCTCGCTTCGTCTCGTCTTCGCTTAGCTTGCTTCCTTAAGCAATGCATGGGAGAGAGAGGTCCCCGCACCCTCCTCTCTATCCTCGCACTTCCCTCACACTTTCTATCCTCGCACTGCCCATCTCCGCCATTACGTTTTCAGTCCCCGTCGGGTTTCCCGGAACAGACTATTTTTCGTGGAAATTCGACTTTAAATATCAATTTCATGTTTTTGTCTTTGCCTCTTTTGTGCCTATTTTCTTGGTACCTTCAAATAACAACCTCCCCAAAGCTTTAAAGATAAAAATGAAAATTGAACCAAGGTATAATTTTTTACTTAGCAATGTCTTGACGGGTTTCCTCTCCAAACATTTTGTCTAACAAGAGCAATGGCAGTGGTGTCAACATTGAAATTTTAAACTTTTATTAACTACAACAACGGAGGAACTATCATTTGGGAAACTGTGGGTATATGATACTTATAATGCCATTAAACATTTTATGGATGTAATGTGATGATTACTGCTTAAATGATTGTATTTATAAGTTCCCACCTCATGTGATTGCAGTTAAAACAACTACGTGAATTTAGAAAGGGCGATCACTGAAACGTAATGATTCCTCTACAAAAATACAGCTGTTTTCAAAAATGTCTGTCTTATTTTCATAACTCAGTCTGCATAATTAGAAGAAACGAGTGGGGAATGTATATATATGGTAATAGGGATGATTGCGTATTTCCTTTTCCCGCAAATTCCTTTGACACATGCAAGAAGGAAATTGTAGACGAGGCAAGAGAAGAATCGGATGTTTGGTCGCCTGAAGTTGGAAAGCGAGTAAAGTGTAATTCCCATGGAGAAAATTTGTTTAGCCCAAGAAATCGAGCGGAGTATTTTGTGCTCAACGAATCTGTGTGAGGTGTGGGCGATGAGGATAATTTGTCAAAAAATAACTTGCGTACAGTTCTCAAGAAAATGCAAAGGTGATTTAAGCACCGACCGATGCCAAAATTTGGATTGGGAGGAACATTTGACCTGTTTGGGCAATTTTTCATGATAATAGCCCTAGTTTTAGCAAAGGATTCCTTAGAATTATTATAATTTACAATTTACAGTGTGGTAACAATATGCTCGAAATTTCTATGTAAGTTGAAAACATGTTATTTTAGAATTTCACTGTGGTGCATAGCTAATAGGCCCAACACAGGTCTTTGGGGGAAGAGAATGGAGGCTTTATTATTTCAGAATGTAGATAGATAAGAACTGTTGGAAAGTGAGAAAGGAAAGGCCCTGAGCGCTAGGCATAGTTAGGGGAGAACTGTAGCTGTATGTGTAAAATTGGCGGGTGGAAGGCATTTTAAACGATTATTTAAATTTTGAAGGTCATGGTGAGGGGTCAAGGAGGAAAATTTCATTTTTGTCAGCATAAATGAAGGTAAAAAATAGTGATAATTAGTCGGATTTGTGTGATGAAAGGAATTATTTTCTATTTTTCGTGTACTTGAAGTGTTATTCGCTCTTGAGAAAATGATGGTGTTCCTTTGGTAATGAGACGACCAAAGACTTAGATAAATTAAAGTCTGCATCAGATTGATTGGCTTCCTGTGGTTATAAGATAAAATATCGTCACGCCTGGGGGATAATTTTGATGATCACTATTGAAGAACCACGAGCTTCGTCCTATTGGCAATTGGTAGATTTTCCAATAGGATTGACTGTTTATTTTTTCGGGATTCATTCCGCGATGTTTAAAATTGCAAAAAAAACAATATTTCGCTGGTCCTACTGCCAGCTTCATCAGGTTAACTGAACTGATTCTTTAGTCTCGCTCGTCTTTATATATGGGGAAATCCGCCTAACTTGAGCTCTTTAAAATTTTTTTTCTATTTTTTTAATTTAAAGGCACATCTCTGAAACTTTTTCCTTACTTGAATACTACCCTATGAGGTTGATAAACGTGTGTGTAACTGGGTTTTGGAAATTGCTGAAATATGTATGGAGAAATTTGTAAAATAGAAAAAAATTACAAAATTTCAATTAAATTTACTTCTAATGAAAATAAATTTATATAAATAATATATTGAGTAAACCAGACCAAAATATAATGTTTTTATTCATTTAATAATTTATTTGAACATAAATATAACATAAACACACAGAATATTGGCTCTATTTACATCAGAAACCGTTACATGTCAGATAATAATGAATGAATGATGCATATCATGTAACATAAAATATAATGTCTCCTACCATAAAAATAAAATGTATCTTGTCACATAAACAACGCTTATATACAATATTCATTCATAAAACTTATGAAATGCAATAATTATAAATATAAAAATGCACCGTTTAACATTATTTTTTTCTTTTTGTACAACGCATAATAGGTTATTATCATTTATTATTCACCTCACACTTTGAAAATTTTTTTCTCAGATTAGTTTTGGATTCAATATTTTTGTGAACTTTTATTTTAGCCTTCAAGCACTTTTCGTTGTTTTCTTTTAATCACAACATTTTTCTTTCTCAGATTTTTGCAATTAATTTATTTCACACTTAGTTTTTCACTACCAAGCATTTCGATTTTTCTATTGTTCTCAGAAATTTTGTTTTTTTTTTCTTTTCTTCGGGTGCCGATCTATTTGGTTTTAAAGGAAAATGTTTGCAAGGAACATCATACAAAGAATTATTTACGCAATACGAACAGGATAATTCATTTAGGAAGAGAGATTTGGGAATTTGTTTTGACCACATCAACTGATATATTTTTGTTGTGTTGGGAGCCACCAGTATTTTTGTATTAACTTTTAAATTAACTTTTTTGAAATCATTTTCATTAATTAAAAATGCTTTGATTTTGGTTAATGAATTCATTGTCTCCACCACTTTTTCTGCCGTTGCGATATCATTACCCTGCATAACTGACCGATCACAACGACTTTTCACACTACCACCTTGCCGCCTATCTGCCGCGCTTTTTCCATGCCCAGGTGCCGTGAAATTCCACGTTGCATTATTTAACTGTAGTTCGTTACAATATTGTCGAAAAAGATGAAAATTGGTTTTGTTTTTGTACTGCGTGCTGGGGCCGTCTGTCTGAATATGCATGGTATTAAGGTGAGGTATATTCATTTGTATTAATTTTAAAACAGGCTCCAAATGCGCCCAAACAGCAGCAGCATCATGACTAAGGCATTCAGAAACAGTATAAAATGATGTGCAAGTCATTTTGTTCATTTTTGAAATAGAATGTTCCAGCATGGAGGGATAACTGCTTCTTTGAAACCCCAAAATGAGCACTTTGAATTTCGGCACTATACTTGCAAATATAATTCTGAGAAAAGTCTGCGATGATAAATACTTCGTTTGGTTTAAACTGGTTTTGTACAATTGAAAAGGATCTACTTTGATGAATTCGAAGATATTCATGTTTCAAAAATTCAGGGATGATATTATTTGCTTCACAAACCAAATTTTTTCGAGTACAATCAACTCTAATTTTTTAATGTAACCTTTACGGTATAAATTTTATTTTTGCCCCAAGTCTTTCGATTGTATGAGTGAGCCATTTTTAGTACCAGGTGTTTTCGCTTTTAACGTTTGCAATGTCCATTTTTTTATTTTTAATGCAACTAGTACATCGACCATACCAGCATTCCATATTAAAAACATGACATACTCTCGTTTTTGTTAGAGTTTGCAAAGAAATACTGTCTAACAAATTATGAAGATATAAGCGTTGAACTATAAATTTAATGTTCTCGTGAATTTTACACAAACATGTTTCGTGCCCACTAATCTTTCGATTCATGATCCAAAAAGGTTTTAGTTGGTAAAATATAGTACGACTTAATTTTAATGTAGGTTCTTGTGACTTAAATTTCTCGTACAAGTTATTAACTGTATCAAGTAAATACCTTTTTCTTTTTGAAACTTTATGTTTAGTAACTGTATCTTTGACTCCTGGAGCCAAGATAGAATTTTCATCGTTTTCAAAGAAAATTTTAACCTTTTGAGCAAACTCTAATTTGATAATTTGCAAATTTGGACGTGATATTTGAATACGTAGTGAATTTGAATTTTTATATCTCTTCATGGAAGAAACACTAACTAAATTTGAAAACTGTTTCATCATCCCATTATTTTTTGTAAGTTTACCAAGAACTATTCTCATAAGGCTTTTTTTCAATTCAATCAATTAATTTGTTCAAATAGGTCTTAAAATAGATCAAAATGCATGGAAAACGATTAGTTTCATTGATTTTTATACATGTAATCTATCTATTTTTCATATGTATGAATTTGTCTAATTAACCTATTTATATAGATATTTTTGAGATGTTTGCGTGATTGACAAGTACAGTAATATTTTATACCTACACTTAGCACTTTTCAGAAACATGTAATAGTACAAAAACTAACAATTACTTACGTTAATACATCATTTACACGTACTATGTGATTGTGCCAGCTTAAAAAGTCAATATTAATTCCCAGTTACGCATAGAGATATTTCAAAAATTAGCCATAAATGATGCTTCAATATTGAGGCACACTTCTTTAAAAGGTTTCAAATTCTTTCTTTGAATGTCTTTTACACGATTGATTCATAAATAATGTAAAAATGTCAATGCTGAAAAATTTAGAGCGATAAAACCGAAAGATTGTCCAATTGATGCAAATGCAGTAACGCTAATTCTAACTCGAATATGTACCTTCATCTTTTTAGGCACATCAATGAAAGTAGATATGAATAATACCTTAAACTGTGAAATCTTATATCAGAAAAATTCAAATCGATTAATGCAATGCTGAAAAAGTTATAGCGACAATATTTATTTAATATTTCCCCGTAACAATGTTAAAATTGAAAAATTAAGGGATTTTTCAGATAAAAAGTAACATAATTCAGTTACTTAGCAACGAAAAACGTTGTAAATTGTTGTATGCTTATAAAATTACATAATTTTAAATTACATTTGGTCTCGGCTTGAAATATATCGATTAGTCAAAAAATAAATCAGAGTAACATAGGTAGCTCAAGTTAGGCGGATTTCCCCATATAAGAGTGAGGACTCCCATTGTTGCCGGAATTTTTAAATTTGAAAAATTCGTTTAAGCTTTCTACTCAATGTGTAACCGTCTTCTCGCTTGATGTTCTCCGGTCTTTTCGTAATTTCTATAGCCAATATGTCGGAATGAATCCCGAAAAAAGTGGTGGTTCTATCGAAATCCCGAGTAGATGCGTGGTAGGTCTCAGAAGGCTTTTCTTGTCTTAGCGACTTTAAAAAGTGACTCTAATGTATAGTTGGAACCTAATATTTGCTCAAAATCGATTATTACTTGGGGAACTTGAAGTTACTTTCCTTTATCTACCAATCCATATTTCCTTAGTGGCGTGAATGACCTAAGCTGCCAGTAGTCTCCTCAAATATCCAATCAGTCTGTCCAAGTTTGGTCTGTATCGTAAGGCACGTCTTCAAATTAATTTAAAGATTTTCGCTTACATTACAGTAATGAGTAAGTGTAAAAATGCCATTATATATCATCAACTTGGTGCCTTTTCGATTGAACCTAACCAAACGGCCATGAAAATAAGCTGCTTCAATGCTTCACCGATTTCGTCTTGTATAGGTATTTAAAAAGTGATGAGGCTCTTCTCTTGAGATTGAACAAACCTTGTGTATGGAGGAATCTATAACTTAAGCTTCATTCGGTTATCAAGGAAGAGTTACGATGGCGATTTCAGATCCATGGTTTGTTATGGATTGTTAAAAATTAGGACAGGGATTTAGTATATAACGGATAGAATGCGTATACCCGAAGGATGGCACGAATATTTCACTGAAGGATTCAATCAATTGTCGATGTTTGCGGAAACGAACTTCAGTATAAATTTCTGGATGATTCTCCCCCGATGAATTATTCCCCTTTTGCCTTTGAGCACACGATCGCATGTGCGTTTCCAAGTCGTTGATCGTAAGCATGTAAGTGAATTTCCGGTTCAATGCGTCCCAACGGATGTGAATGCATTACTCGAGCTGCCCGAAATAAACAATCCATGTGCGTGGAACTATTGATCCAAACTTTTCGGGGTATGTTGCATAAAATTTTATGCTTATATGAACTAAAATAAAGAAATAACATTTCTTCAGAACAAAAAGAGAGGTATTAGGCGTGATGTTTTGGAATTTCAACAGTATGTAGAGATTTAAATTGCAATACTCCACACCTAATGATGATGCAGTACATTAATACCCGGGTAGAATAAATCTTTGTCAGTGGCTTCATTATTTCTTCATAAAGCCCAGCGATTTCTAAGAGATACTGTCTCTTCAAATAATTATTTATATTATATTATATTGACACTTTGAGGATGATCTCACCTCGGATATGACGCTTATACTTGTACTGGGTGTAACATATTTCGCTTGCATGCTGAAGGTCTTCCTCAGCTAGTTAGAACCTTTGAAATACGTGGGTATTGACGTGAGAAATATCCAACTGGGAGGATTGAAAGGAACTGGATGTTAATGCCGTTCATTCCATCATGGATAACTTCTGTAAGGTAGGAAAATACTTCAAAGGTACGACCACCTTCTCAGAATTAATTCTATTTTATCATTTGCCGTGATAAAGGGACGGAAATTGCTCTCACAGGCGTATACCGAAGGTCTTTCTCAGCCAATAATTACGGCTATGAAATGCATAGAAATCGCAATGTAAAACAATTGATGGCTGCAAACGGACAGCGAAGGACATATTCTTTGTGTACTCAAATGTATTTCCGTTATAACAATGATGACTGTGGTATCATGCCCTGTTTTCCACAGTCATGTAGCCTCCGCTCTATAATTTTCTGTGAGGTTTGTTTATATTTACACATTTGATTACAATAGTTGCCTGTATTTACTTGTCCATCAGTTTCGACCACGAAATGGTTTTCCATCTTATTTAATCAAAAGGTGTGTCACATGTAAAAGTCGACTTCACCTTGTCGATCTTTAGGCATAAAATCAGATCATCACATGGTTAGATCACAATTTTTTTGAGAAGTTGATTATCTTATTCGTGAAAAGGTCTCGACATAAAATAAATAGGCATAATGGTTGCAGATGCTATGAAACCTCGTTGGTTACAAAAAGCTGGCAAAGTATGGCCGGCGTTGACTTAACCCGTTCGAATATTTACCTCGTGAGTTTTTCAATAAGGATCTGTATAATGTTCTACTAAATTTCACGAGTTAAATATTTTTGCTTTCGCGATAGGTTTTCTGTTTTTCTTTGGCCGTGTGCTATAAAGAAGACGAGTTAAAATTGTGTACTCTCAGAGAGAGAGAGAGAGTGAGAGATCATCGCTTCGCGACGTCTCACTAGGGACCTTCAATTGCGGCTCACCTCTCTTGTCATTCTCGATTGTGTTGACAGCCAACAAGACTCCCTAAGGTGGTCGCCTCTTTCGAAGCTTCCCATGAGAATTGCCTTTTTTCAGAAAACTGGAGGCATTGACGTGAAGTCGTGCGATGGGTGCGGTCGAGAAGCGAACATTGCCGTGGCGTGTGCATTTTAGATGAGTAAAAAAAAAACAAAACGCGGATCCACGCGCGTGATCCCGTTGTCGGTTTTGCATCCGCCTCTTTCTATCCCATGGGGAATTTGTCATCGCTCGCCTTGGCGCCGTTCACTTGTCATCCCACAAGTCTCCTTCCTACCAGAATGGCGTCCCAATTGCTATCGATGGTTTTAGTTGGCGGCCGAAGCGACAACCGCGTGCTCGAGGGTTCCGTTACCGTGTTGAACATTGCTCTCCCAGACTACCCTTCACTCTCCACGCGTCCCTAGGGTACGTAACTTCCACTTCCTGTTGCCACATATGGGACGGTCCCCGATGGGGCCTCCAGCAGCTGCACTCTCTCCTCGCGTTTCCGTGGTGGCTGTTTGCGGGACGACTCTCAAGCGTGCATCAGCACCTAGCTCCCAGAGGGGTGACTCCACTGCCATGCGACTCAAACAGTGGACAATGATTCATTAGGCTTGAACTTCGAAAGAAAAAGTTTACGATAGACGTCAAATAAACATGATAGTTATATCCATGGCAAGATCATGGAGTGGGGTCACTATTCCTTCTTTCGCGCTGTCGTTATCGTTATCCAAAACCCAAACAGCTAAAGAAGGCTCACAGTTACCTTCCCAAGAACGCACTCCATATGTGATACCTAATCAAATTTGAAGAATGACTATCACGTTTTCGCTCTCATGAGCGCAATTGAACAATAAAGATAACGCAAGCGCATGCGTTATGGAGATCCATGATCGCACTCCAGAGTTTTCTCGACGTTAAGATATCACGTTACTAAGTTATCTAAGTGTAGGGAGTGGATGATCTTTCACTTTGCAAGAAAATCGAGAGAAAACGTCGACCTTGGCATCGAAAGAACATCTGAGCACCATACTTTAAAATATAAGGATTTTCTGTGTACTCTCGTGTAAAAAGATAATGGAACTATATTATCTCGTTATAAAATTATGAACTGAGCCACCGGTGGTTCTAAGCCTGATGTCAGGATTGAAACAAACTTTATAATGGTCTATAGAAGGTCTATAGATTCCAATGTCCCGCGGTAAAATATTGGCAAAATTATTTTAGCAAATGATGTAAGAGTTTCGTGCGACCTAAAGATATTTGTCTAAAATGTTTGGCCGTTGGACAACGCATTAGGTTTCAAGGTTGTATATGGCAGCCCAGTGACACTCGGGGGATTTGTTTGGCTCAATCTTGAGGCCGTGGCGAAATAGCGAACTACGTGGCGCTAGTAGTCACCATGCCCAGAAAACTCCGTCTGCTTGGGAAATCTAACGTTAATTTGGAAGTGGATGAATTCGTATTCTAATCTTAATATCAAACGGAAGTAATTTTCTGTAAGTTTATTACCATTAAGGGATGTCAGTCTTTCCAGTACCTATTATTGTTCGCAATACTCGCATTCTAAGGCTTTCGTTGCATCTTCGGAATCAGACAGGTTTTACAAGACGAAGTATAATTTCCCACACATAAGCATCGATAATAGATATACATACGTAGTCTCTGAACAGAACATGCGAATAAAGTGTGCTCCAAATTTTTATGACTGCCCCATTGACATTACCTGGTCTTTCGGTATTTTTCGCGGAAAGTGTTAACCGCAAGTGAAATGTCATTCATTATACCTCAATATCATTACTATTTATCTTACTCCGTTACCATAACCAAAGCTCCCTTAATAGGAACCACGCCACCTAAACTAATGCACAATGCTGTACATTGTAAGAATCTCAAAAAATACTAAGTTACACAGATAATACAAGGTAATTGTAGAAAAAGGCAAATAGAACTATTAAAGGAAAACAAATTCAAGAATCAACATTTATTTATTAAGCAAATACTAAAAACATTAAGTCATACAATGTCAAAGTAAGATTGTTGAAGAGCAAGATACAACTTATTTGCCAAACAAAATTAGTAAAATTTACACTGAAACAGTGACTCAAAATTCCAAAAACATCTACAAAAAACACAAAGGTGATGTAATTCACAAAGATTCCAGTCATAAACTGCCGCTCCATATTGTAGATTATGGGAAATTAAAAGACAAAGGTTTCCTGAAATTGCTTCGAATAAGGACCAAAGACACTTGCAAGTGTCCCCTGAAAAAGTATTTTAAAAAATGTTCAGGGTTACATACATTCAAGCAGTTAAAAGCAAATGAAAATATAACGATAACTAGATAAGTATTATTTTAAGAAATTTAAGAATGAATATAAATATACTGGTAGAATATACATGCAACTCAACACCATTTTTACCCCTAAGAAAATTAAATCACTATCTTTCCCTTCAAGCAGAAAATATAGTGAAAAGCTAGCAAATGATGACCAGAATGCAACCTATCCTATTCCCTAAACAACATGGATAAGTACACTTCAAAAAAGCCTCATCTGTTTCTAATTTCACTGAATTAATTTTTTCACTGAACTAAAAAAACCTGCATCAGACAAAAACCAATGGCAGAGGCATCAATGAAATTTTATTACCACTTTCAGCTGCAAATTTCGAAAAAGTAATACCTACTACATACATGCAATATTGAAATTTCCAAAAACATTATGTGTATGTAGTTGTATACATAAATAAGTAAAGAGCATCTAAGACCAATATTTAATGAACACATACCTATTCTTAGTTACAAAGAACACAAAACCTATCATCCACCAAGCTAACACTCGCCCTCATAGCAAATCAAATGACATCTTACGAGAAGGATATACAGAATACATTGGATACCATTATGTGATCATTTACAGTCTCCTAATTATTCATCTTCATCAATCGAAAGCAGGCTAGGTTACACGCAGCTGTTATTACAGTGGTTCCTAGAAATTGTTAAAAAAAACTGTGATTATCAAAAATAAATACACCAATGAAAAAAATTTCCTTGTCCAAAAGAACACGAAACAGTCCATCCACCAAGCTAACACTCCACCTCATAGTAAATCAAATGACATCTTACTAGGTCATACAGAATACATTGGATTCCAGTATGTAATCATTTACAGTCTCCTATTTATTCATCTTCATCAATCGAAGGCAGGCTAGGTTACACGCAGCTGTTCTTACATACTACTTTCTCAGACGTAATTTTTAGGAACATTACTGATGGTGACCTGACATGGTTTCACAGTATCTGTCCGATTGAGCTGTAAAGACTCATAATAAATTAGAATAAGCCATCGTTGCTCGGCTTTTCGCTAATGATATCTATCATTAACATGAAAATATAAGGGGGGCATAATTATAATTAAAACTATGAAACACCTCTCCAATGATATTTCCATCGCCATCTTTAAAAATCCTTTTTCTTATAATGTCCTGCGGGGCAAAGTGCTTCTCGCAGACAACCTGTGTCGCCCTTAACACAAAATCCTTTCTAGGTATAGCAGCTTGCCATTTGGCACGCTTCTCGGGATCTTTCGGAACGGAAAAAAGAGACAATGATGACTTTTTAGACCCGTATCCTTCCTTACAACCCGGAGCCACGCAACTGCTCGGCATGGTGAACACCTGCATGATAAATGGCATTTTAGGCTCAGTTTATTCAAAATTAAGTCACATATCGGTATATAATCAACATCTATACTCACCGATGAATCAGTCACAATCCAAGGAAAACTGAAAGCTACTCGTGGACAAAGATTTTCTCACTTTTCTTCTCGAGCACCGTATAAATCGCCTTTCTCACCATGTAATCCTAACGGAAAGCTTGGGGTGGGTACTATCAGCGCCACTAAGCAGGAACCACTCTCTCAGCCTCAAAGGTCTGCCAGCTCAGCCTGTAGGGTAATATAGGAAGTTGCCAGACCTGTATATACGACCGTGGTATATGGTAAAAAAATATAAAATAGAAGATCATAAAAATCGATATTTATAGACTATGAGCCCTCGGTGCTACAATTTGGTTTCTAGGTATCTTAAAATATCAATGTTAGGAAACTAAAGTGATGAAACCGTCGAAGACAAACGTTTCGAAAATTTAAAGGCTATCCGATGTCTCGCGGTCTAAGATTTTGACATAAACAATTTTACCAAAAGGTTTGAGTGTCGTGTGACTGGCAATTTTGTGTCGATAGTTTAGTTAGTAGTACATCGGCTTAGATTAATTTCATGTTTGTTATTGGTAAACAAAATTGAATATTACGCCCTAACCATCGATGAACTTTACTGATATTGAATTTTTGGCAATTACCAAAAAGTTCCAAGTGTTTTATTTTGAATACGAATGCTTAATAAATAACTAAACCGATATTTCAAGACTTTAAGCCTTCGATGGTCATTTCCGTCATCGGTCGTCGCAACCCCCTTCGCAACCACCGACCTCAGAGTGCACCTCGTTCTCTCCCGGGACATACGCAGCACGGTTCAAGTGGTAGTGCGCTTATTAATTAAGGTCCCGGGGCCATGTACCCTACCCCATGGGTCTCTCTCTTCTTCCCTGCTATATCCCGCTCTCATCCCTCCACTACCTCTCCTCTCCACTACCTCTCTCAAACACCATCCTTCCCAGACACCCCCCTCCCACGTGCACGAACAGAACGCATTCTGGTCATGTGTGCAACTTTGTCGTTTGAGGACTGACGTCAGGGGATGGGGAGGGTGTTCGGCGTTCAAATTCGTCCAAGAGATCTTGCATCGTTTTGAGTTCGGCTTCCAAAGTTCCCTCCCGTTCCACTCTCCTTTCATAAAGCTTTCTTTTTCATTCAGGGCTCCCCTTGTTTTGCGTCTCCAGAGGAGATTGGTTGGAATCTAGCTTGCAGCGTGTGTATGTACGTACATGCTTAAATTAATCGGTTGACCTCGGGGGGATTATAGGTTCGAAATCCGTCTGATGCTGCCTGTTTGTGCGTGGGTTGAACTTGTCAACGAGCAAGTGGGTTGAGTGGAGTAGGTATTGGGAATTTTCGTGCCGACATGCATCCTATATCACGTTTTAGGCTCCATCTGAACTGTCGGATGTCAAATGGATGCCCTTCGCGAGGGCAATACCAATCCTATATGGCTGAGGAATTCGACTATGATATTGGCATATAATCTGCCCAAGCCTCGTTATTAGGAAATTTTACGATTCTTGCTGTACGCGAATAATTCATGTTCGAATTAGGTCTGTCTTTAGGGCTGGAATAAATTGTTTGTTGAATGAAGCCTGGAATATTTGTTCTCAAGTTTGTGGTTAAAACCCGATAAATTTGGCATTGAAAAATAACTAATTGAACATATAATTCATTTAGGCCCAGTTTTATAAATATCTGGTTAACGTTTATCTCAATGTGGCATAGCCTTTACGTTAACTTGATTAAAATTGAAAGTTCGGGTTTAGTACCTATACTACTAACTGACAGTTTGTCAATTGACGTCATTTTCGTTGTGGTTTTGCCTTGGTTTTCATACCTACCGAGAAAGTAATCAACCAGAGATAACAAAACCAGTCCTTGAGGCTTAAACTGTGACTTCTTTGACTAGCATATAGTTTGGGTGATCACTGTGTGGTGGTTATGTATAGCGCGTTTGTAAATGTAATAGCAATTAGCTATTAGTAAGGAAACACGCCATGATAATATTCAATGAGTCACACTGTCGAAGAGCAGCGTATCTCTTGAATGCATTTATGATAATTCTACAATTTGCGATCATTACACGTTCCAATGATCCGGATAAAGAAGTGTATACCAACTAAAAAGGGGCCGTCCTTTGCATAATTATCTTTTTGAATTTACAAATCCCGACATTTGCGTGAACTAGATACCGATTTACCGTTTTTTCTGTATGATATTTTAGTAAGGCTCGATCATGTGAACGGTTTGAAAGGATTATTTATTTCAGTATTCTTTCTTCGAGCCATCTCAAACCGCCTTCCTCTTTCCTCCCTCTTTTCCGCGTTCCATTCTCGCATATCTTTGAACGTTCTACTTACTTTGATTATTACCTTTATTCCTTTACTCTACACCTACATTGATGCTTCTTTATCTTCTTCCTCTCTCCTTTAATCATGCCCGTATCTCTGCGTTATACTTTCGTTATAGTTGTGTGAAGTCTTCATGTGGATTTCGGGAATGCCGTAGTTCATCATTTTTATTTTTATGTGTGCACTTACTCGTCAAGTCACGTACTTTGTTAAGACCATACGTTTGCCTCAGTTTGCCCTGAAATTTCAGAAATAGTCTTAAGAGTTCCGTAAGGGACTCACTGAGGTCGTTGGGGAATCTGATGCAGCCGCATTTGTTTTTGTCTGGTTCATCGAAATGCATATAGCATTGCACTGACGACGGTGATTTTTGCAATTTATGTCTTGACTGGGAGATTTACACTGTCTTTCCAGCCCTGGAGAATGCATTCAGATCAAAGCCAAAAACGTATTCCGTACAAACATATAAGCACGAGATTAATCCACCGCCAAGTTGGTCGGGACGGAGAACCTTCTTCCCCATAGAATTCTGCTTTTTGCACCACAAACTGCTTTTTGCACCGCATTAGTAAACAATTTCTCGAGACCAGGCTTGGCCAAGATGGAATTAATTACGGAAGTAATGACTCGCGTGCCCATGCGAGGAACACATTAACCTGCCTGGGTTGGCGGCGGGCAGCATATTATTCATGACTTACGTAGATGAGCTAATACAATTAGTTTTTGGGCGTTGTTTGCTCACTTGGGTAAAAGTTAACGCCTCACATGTTCTTCCTCTGGGGACGCCTGCTCCGTCATGATGTTGACTTGAAGGTATTTTAAATGATGTTTACTCATTTTTTGTGTTTTTAGCAACCGGCAGAATATCGTAGCGAGGTAATTGGACCCTTTCCTGTACTTAAAATTTAACTTTGCTTAATTAATGGATATAGAATATGAGGTGTAATGGAAATTTATGTAAAAATCAAATTCACTTTTTGGAACTGTATCGTATAAATGTAATTGGAGAAATAGCTAGGAATATTTTACTGTTATATTGCCTGTACCGGCTGATTTTGGCATTAAACTCATGATTAGGGTATTTTACTTTAGCGTACATAAAAATAATTATAACGATTATAATCGTACCAAGCGCAGTATTTCTGCAAAATTATAGTTTTTCTCTCATTTATAATAACTAGCGTCATAGATAATTATTCCGGCTAAGATAGGTAGGCTGTTTATGGGCCAGCATAGTACCCCAAATGTATTTTGCTCGAAATCCCCCGCAGCCATGGATGTTGTATTAGTCTTAGGATTTAGGTCTGACGCTAAACGGTGTTGTTTATTTTTTTAAATAGGTGCACCTTTTGACCCAAGTCTACTTGTAACTCGACCCAAGTATACTTGTGAGAATTATGAAAAATAAATGTACTAAGCAGTTTGATTCGTCAATGTAAAAGTGTGTCAATATTTGTCTATCTGGGTCCAAGTTGGTTGATTTTGTGCGTGGTGTTTTTCAGCGGTTTGAGCCTTAAGACAAAGAAACAAAATGGAGTGAGAACCTTTTGAAACATATGTGCATACTCTTCGTTATTTTTTCCGCAACATGTTTACTTTATTTCACATAAAGTCTTATCATTTGACCTTTCCGACTGTAATAGTTAGAATTTTTAAAAATCGTTATCCATCGATATTAGCTGCCTACCTATTTGCTATCCAACCTCGCTGGTATTAATTTTCACTGTAATTAATGGTTAAAATATTTTTTATGTGAAATGTCACACACATTCTGAGTATGGAATTAATTGATTTTCTGTTTGATATTTTACAGCAGTCTTTTTCTTAGTTCTGAGAAAATAGCTAAGAGGAGTGAAAACTTGAAATCATTCTACTTATTCGTCGTTTCTTCTGTACCCTATTTACGTTATTTCAACTAGTATGTATCTTTAATCATTGTGGGTCTTCTCTGCTGTATGCGTTCATTTCCTTTAATTCATGATACAGCAATAACCTTCTTATTCATTCTCGCCGAAATTAATTGACAACGAGGAGAAAGCTACAAAATATTTTTGCAATTTTGGTTTACGCATGAAAGAATGATAGTTATGGCTAAGCCGATTTTTCGTTGAGTTTCTTCTTGGTGCTTTGTATGTCCATATTAAATTCTTTAGGAAAATACTGAGCCATTAGGGCCATTTGAAATTTGTCATAATCTCCGCATGATCTTTTTTGACCTATTTACGTTTGTTCCTTAAATGGGTGTCGTTAATATTTTTGACCTTTTTTCGCTGCAAGCGTTCATTTATTATCTAAACTCATGATCCAATAATAATACCTTTAATCCAACATCGCCGATATCCCTAGCGAGATTACCATTTCTTTTTTTATTCTTGAAGCCCGACGTTAAAAAAGTTCCCATCTGGGATTCAGCTTCCGTCCCATAAGCCCTCGCTTCGCCGGAAAGTGCACCATCCCCGCTGATGTCTCGAGCGTGATCCCCAATTTAAGCGAAGGGTAAGTAGGATCTTTAAAACCCCGCTCCCATACGTATGCGTTATTGCAATCAAAGAAATCCATGCAAAGCTCCCTTCTCCCTCCCTCCCGAATATCAGCGTCTCCCCACGTGCCATGATATCCCTGTCCGAGATTCCTATACCTATTGGGGCTGCATTGGAAAAGGGGTGCATCTGAAGAAGAAGGAGGAGGAGGAATATCTATCTACAAACCCCTCCGCATCATCCTCTTTCTGTTGGCCCCCGGCTGCGGCGGGTGGGAGGGGTGGGGGAAACCCCTCGGGCCCTAATTCGAGGCACGACCCATACCGGGTCGCGCGCATTCAAATCCCCGCTTTTGCTCCGCCAACGAGAAAAAGATTCATCATTGATATCCCGGGCGATTCAGTTTTGCTCATTTTTGTCTCAAAGCCCTCCAGTGGGGTTTATCCTCATCCTCTAGCGTGCCTTCCTCTCTCTCTCTCCGCGTTGCCCTTATACCTACTCCCACAGTTTTCATTCCACCGCGATATTTCTCTTCTCCCATTTTTCTTTGGACTCTCGGGTCGCACCACTCGCACAGCACCGCAGCTCAATCTCTTAAAACCACGACCATAAATACGAGCAACCGTAAAGGCGCTGGCAGATGGTGTTAGTTGACCGTCTCAGGCGTAACTTGGTGGAAATATTTTATGCCTGGAACGAAAGTCGAGCTTAATACACTGCAATTTCTTTTGACTATTTAATTGATATCGACTCTGTTGGCATTTCATAGAAATGCCATCTGGTAAGTGAACAAAACTTTCAAATTTTTCGTGTTTATTCAACCTGATTATATTGCTTTGCAACGAATCCATGGTCACGATCAATGAAATGATGATGAAATTGTAGTGTTGTCAGTTCAGCTTTGGTCAAATTTTGAGGATACCGGGACTAGCCACGGTACAACCTTTTACGGCGTCACCCGCAAGTGCACATTAGCGCAATATTCTATGGAGGAAAAATCATTCGCTTTGACCCGAATCCTGATCAAGTAGAATGATTTTTCCTCTATGGATTATCTCATCTTTGGTCGTTAGGGGTTTTCATGGCCGGGGACGTAAATAATGGACGGAATAAGAAGAAGGAGTTGGTAGATGGAAAGAAAGGTGAGAAGTGTCTGACAAAGTGTCTAAGAGCCATGGTCTTTATGTATTGCTTTCATTAATTGTGTGTTGGAAGAAGGAATCTTTGTGTCAATCAGTTCGGTAGTGTATCTTTCTCATTTGTCGCTCAAGTCAATTCTACTGATTTAGTTTGGGGTCAAAATAATATAATCGGTGTCACTCTGAAACTTGTGTGATCTGAATTTTTCCAGTTTCCTTAACCTTGCGCAGAAGACGGAAAACTGTTTCGCGATGCAGTATAATGCAGGTCCTTTGGCTATTTATTTTTGGCTTTGCGGTGAAGAGGGAAGGAAATAAAGTTAGCAAATTTATAAATAAATTTACTCGTAAAATCCTGATTTATCTCCATTAAATAATCGTATTGCTTGTATTATACCTTTTTGTTTTGTTGCTTCAAACCTTTCTCCCTCACGAAAATACATTTATGGCTCTCGGATAATTTTAAAGCGTCGTATGGGACAGGTTTGATTCTTCTGTCTCAAAAAAATTGCTCTCCTTGCGGCTTTCTACGTAGTCCGTCCATCAGCTGTGTAACTGTCTCTAATCGCCCGTTACAGTTCGTCTCTCGTCTTTCTTTCTCGCCCAGGTTCCAATCCCATTCCGGGTGGCGTATAACGTCTCTTCCCCGTCTTCCATCCTCCTTCCTGCCTTCCCCTGGTCGTCCTATTGTCTGTACGTGCCGTGATTCTTTTACCGCTTTCCTATTTTCTTTCTCTCTCTGCTTTCCCGTCTTTTCCGCCCCGTGGATCCACGCTTAGGATGGTCATCTTCTTATGGCGGGGTGTGGGGTACTTCTGTTCCCCGGGCACGTCCCCTGCTGAAGGGGGCGGCCGGGTAAAATGTAGGCGGCGTCTGGTATTCCTCTATCCTTCTATCTCTCTCTCCGAGTTTTTTTCCTGCCTCAACCAAACCTTCCTTCCTGTGTCCTTACCTTTTCTTTTCTCCTTTCTTCTCTCTAACCCGCCTCAACGATTTCGAACGATACAAGGGAGGTGGTGGGAGAATTTTTTCTGGGGGTGGGTGGGTGGGAGGAAAAGTATAAAATTGCGGCGGTTTATGGGAAGACGAAGGGGGAGGAGGAGAGATATTTATAGGGAGGGAAAGGATCCGAATCGTCTCCTCCATCTTAGGGGGTCCATATCCTACGAATCCCCAGCTCCTTATGTCCTCACAGACCTTTTCTTCCTTTCATCTCCAACTCGCCTCCTTCCTCCACTCACCGCTCTTGCGTTTCTTCTTCTTCCAACGGAATCTCAGGAGTTTCCAAACTTCATTCCCCTCGCTCACTTCGATCTCTGTTTTGAGTCTTCTCGTCGCCGTTTAAGAGAAAAGATGCTCGCTGCACTTCAGATGATGTGGCGTAGGTTTCGCGGTTCGAATTGGTGCACCAGACCGGGTAATGTTCCGAGGCGTCAAGGATTCCATTTTATCGCCGAGTGGCGGGCTAATTTTCGGATTGCCAACTGTTGAAAATGATGATTCTAATGTAACGACGTAATACCTTGTGAAGCTAAGTTTACCCCTCTTAGTTTCTGTACTTTTAACATTTGAGTTCCTGCTAATGTTGAGTAATGAAGTATTATGATGAATATTTGATTAATGTAATATTTAAATGGTTAATTTACAGGGTTATAAATAATGGACTTTCCTTAATATCACGTGTAAACGACCTATAGCTCTACTCCGGTGCCAAAAATATCATTTCAAATTTTAAATGAAATTATTGAGGTGTTATGAATTTAGGTTAAGTTGAGTTATTCAATTCATTATTTTATCGATGTTTGTGGCTTAGCTTAGCTAACCAGGTCAGTAGCATGGATTCACTTGAACTACTAGTTTCATCGCCATAGTGTTGAAACTAGTAGTACCAGTAAAAACTCTGTGGATTGAAACATATTAGTTATTTTCAATATTCATAATGGACTTCCACAAGGTTACGCCTGAAATTATTGAATTCAAGTAATAAAATTTCTTGAAAAAATCACCTTTGATAAAATGGGATCTATGTTGTATGATAAATATTTGGAGATGGGTGCCTTTTGAAATTATGTGCACTTGACAGCCCTCCATCAGGAAAAGTTGGGGAAATACTGGTTTAGAGGGTCGCAAATTTCTTCCTCCACTTCCCAAGTAATTCTAATCTTTAAAAATATCTCCCGCCTGTACTCAAAGAAAAGGCTCATATGGTCTTAATTGTCGGACACCTACCCAAAATACCCAATCAACCAACCCTACTGCAGGTATAATAGATAGTAACATATATTCAAGTCTATGTACCTTACAAATCCAGTACACCGCACGCCATCTTCATTTTCCCCCGTATGTCCTCCATTTTCTCTTCCCTGTCCTACTAATACCACCTAATACACACCCACCCCTCTTTCTTCGTGCCTTATGCTCTCTTAACTTGATTCATTCCCATTTTACCTTTCCCCTTTAATCCTCACCCTTCTTCCCTGTCCTTTCACATTTCGTCCCTCTGGTCGGCGTGTTGTCGGCAGACAGTTCCTTCCGACTCTTTCTCATTCCTCTACCTCTCTCAAAATTCCTTGTCAACTTAATTCCCTTAAACTTTATGCATTCATGTTTTCATTTTATCCAATGTTTGCCTTCTCTCCACATTGTGCGCGCGTGTTTTCACTCTGGCATTTTTTGTATCCAGGTTGTGCGCGCATGAATTTTTGAACGCGTTGTCTCTCAACGATTTTTTTGGGGGACCCTCCCCTTCCCTTTAGAATTCAGATATTGAAAACTACTGGTGCGCTCCGTCGAAATCATGCGGATGAACTGGGTCGATGAAGCGTTATATGTACAACAGGGAAGATATTTTTTTCCCCGCGCTATATGTATAGAACTGATAGAAGCGACAAAATAAGTGACACTGCCGAACTGATATGTACAAAAATATAATATGTCCTAATATCCCCTGCCACACGCTTCTGCGGTGACTTGCAAGGTAGTATGTGTGTGTGGATTTAATGCAAATTTGTGAGCGTGCCATTATTTTTAATGGGATTCAGAGGAGAATGATACTTCCCCGTCAATAATCCTTCTAGCATGGAATAATCCCGGAGATGTACGATTCTGCGATCACTTAGCTGTCCTTCACAATTGGGTTCTTTAAGGAAAGCAAAATATGGATTAGTAGGAGCTGTCCATATATGCATTACCTGCTTTGAAGTATTATCTCTCATGAAAAATGAATTCTTGTCATATGGATTTAAGAGGAACAAAGGAGTGTAATTAACTATCTTCTTCAGAAATTCCAGGCTAGAGAAAATACAATTTCCGGGTTGAGGAGAATAATGCCCTCCAACCTTTCTTCTACTCGCGCTGAGTTATTGATGCGAAGGCCCAAACAAATTTGATTAATTGCGTATTTAATACCTACCGATGGCATCGCTTAACTATCAGTGTAATGCGAATGTAAATGCCACTACTACCCTGGTCGCTTGATCCGACTAATTAATTTAATCGAATTGGCCTTTTTATAGAAATTTAATTTGATTAATTTGACACTGACGCATGTGGCGAACGTTTAGGAAATTCAATTAATATTTAATCCAATGGCCTGTATATATTTTTTCTCTCATTTCTCGCTCTCCGCACCATGAGTGGTGTGAAATGACTGTTAGCCTTTATAGGCAGCTTGTACAATAAACATATTCCTGTATATATCCCTAGGTCCCTATCACCGCCGCGCCGCGCAGTTCAGGCAAAAGCCGAAGATCGCTAAAAATTCAAAGCCTCTGTTACAATAAATAAAACAACGGGGATAAAAGAAACGTTCCGATTATCTTTTAGAACTCAGTGTTGCCTCAACGGGGGAAGGAAGGCATTTACAAATAAAAATTTGCTAGTGAAAGATTTTAATTTTTTTAATTCTGTGGAAAAGGTGCAAGCCACGGTATTATCTTTACGGAGTCAAACACAAGGGCACGCGTGCGAAATTCTAAGTTGCAAAAAGAGAAGTATCAGGCGTAATTTGGTGGAGTTTTAACATAATGAAGACATACATTGATATTTTCCACAGGTAAAATGGAGTTATTGCAACCTAGGTATCGATTTACTTTATCAAAACTTGATGATGATATAGTACATCGTATTTTACCTATGGAAAATTGAAATTTTTTACTTCTTTATTCTAAGTTACATTTCACATGGCGTCCATATTATTTGTTTTTAATCAAAAGTCACTGCGGAAATTCTCAAACGAGTTATATCGGTATTGAACTTTAGAAGAAATAACCTGATACTTACACCTGAGGATATGTGCCTTAAACAATGTAAGTTCTCTGGCGAACGGAAAGTGACGATTAAATTCGGAATATCTAACTTACTGGAATCAGCGCAAGAATTATTCCGCAACATATCGATGGGAATAAAATGAATACAATTATGATTATGGTCGTGTCAAAATAGCCGTGGAAAGTTACATTCCTGCAATTTCCATACCTTTTGATGCTGATCTCGGTGGAGCAGAATTTCACTGTTCAACGCAATTGCTTCTGAGGAGTGTCCAAACTCCTTATGGTACGGTTGGAAAAATACTGCCTGAGAACTCTCGAAACCCTAGTCAATAATTACTCAAGGAAACCATCAAATTCCAAATGATAAGACCACGAAATTCCTGCGTACGTATTCCATACGTGGTAACAGCGCAAGTGTTGTTTCTGCTAGAAGGGCATCATTTTATGACTTCTTTATGTTGCCAGTAAAATATGCCTACGGATACCTTCAGAGTTTTCTCTGCTCATCTTCAATATGAATATTCTACACCAGCGCCATTGAAGCTCCTCGCAATGATAATCTTTTTACTCACTTGTAAATCCCTGGAAAATATGCCTAAAATACTAAAGGTATCCTTCCCTTTGGGGAAGGCTTTGATTTTGCCAAAATTCTGCTACGAGAATCCTTGCTTACCATTCCTTTTCCTGGAACCTCATTCCCCTCAAATGTCATTATTGTCATCTTTGACTGAGTCCGCATTCTCACCCCCCCCAATCTTCTTCGACTTGCTTTTAATAATCCCATTTCACGTCTGATTACTGGAGCGATTTCGATTGCTTGTCCGTCACTCCTTTTCTCTTCTCTTCTTCCTCCTCCTCTTCCGTTACCCCTTCTAGTCTTTTCTTATTTTGCTTTTCCCCCTACCTTTTGCTATATTACCCTGCTTCGCGCTTGTGTTCGCGTCCTTACATCATTGTGAAGGACACGCGTGGTTAAGTGCGGGATGGGTTCTATCAATCACCCTCTCTACTTTCATTCCTCCCTCCCCCACCTCACTCTTCCCTTGCCTCATTCCTCCCTAAGCCCTTATTCGTTATTCCTTTTTCTTCCCTCCCCCCTCCTTCAACCCTTCTCCTCTCCCGTCCAAAGCTTCCCATCTTTCCATCCTCACACTCCGTCGCTTCCACATCCAATCCATCTTCTCTCCTCCCCCTTCTCCTCTCTGTCCTCCTGTACCCTCACTACTCCTTACCCATAGTTCCCTCTTTCTCCTCTATTATTCCCCTTTTCCCCCAACCCCTCCCCATTCTCGGAACCCTTTATCGTGCTCCTGATTTATATCCGATACTTTTGCCGCAGTCTCTTTTTGAAACGAGTTCCTTCAACGATATTCCGCGGCTTAAGAGAATTGCCAATTTGGTATCGTCGGCCCCCTCTCTTGTCCTTCCCCCCCCCTCCCCCGCGTTCAATCCTGAATGCGCCCACCACCACCCTTATTTTTCCCCAGCCATTCCTTTCTCCCTCTCCCTCCCCCTTAGCTCCTCCGAAGCCACTCCTACTTTGGTCCTTTTCCTGATTATTCTCCCTAATTTGCTCTACATTGTCCTATCTTCTGTCAGGGGTGTAGGTGGATAGATCGTGTGGATTTATCCCCAATGTCTCACTACCGGCCACATAAGCCAGTTTGATGACGTGCCGTCATGATTTCTCAAAGGTCTCAGGTTCGAATTCCGCACCGGAAATCAATTTGTCTTGGATTTTTTTTCATGGTTTAGCTGCAACGCCTTAGTCCAAGTAATAACGTCAGTCTGCTACTGCGCTATCCGCACATTTCGCCTTTGTTTTATTCTATTTTGCCTGCTTGCAGAGGGCGACCGAGACTAACTTTAATTAGGCTAGAGAGATATAATCTACACGGCTCAAAATTAATTTGCAAATCAATAGCTAACGTTTTTAGAATGAACTGATTGCATTTCTGAGGGCATTTCTAGAAACATTGATATTTTAACTAATCAAAATGTGAAGGCCGTCAATCTGAAATTATTTGTACGCATATTTTGGTGTTTCGTGCAAGAGATAAGCCGTATATTCTGTAGTTCATGATTTAAACAAATCAATTTTGTTGCTGAATCAAATGCTTTTTTCTCGCTTTGACGTAATTATCATTGTACCTGCTGGAAAATTGGCTAAGTTGTCGGCCCTTTGGGACTACAATTGATCTAGAAAAAGAGGCGTCCACTAACTAGAGAGAAATGGTGACTAAACCATGTGTAAAGATGATAATAAAAGGCTGATTAAGAGTCGGATTTAAAGCGTAGTGTTTTAAGGTAACTTGGAACACTTAGGAAAGAGGATGTGAATAGATTAAGTGGCGTTCGAGATGTGGGTGTGGATGCGAGGTTGGAGAGGAAGATGACCGAGGAAGTGCTCGTCATGGTGGGAGAGCAGAGGCTGCCGGAGGAGATTAGGAGAAGGCAGAATAGGTGGTTGGAAGGGTCTTTATAGTCCGTGATAAGGGTGGGTGAGTGTGGAAGGTGGGTAGAAGGAATAGGCGTGGATGGATAACTTTCCTGCTGAGAGGTAAAAATCTGTTGACGAGGCTGTTAGAAGGTAGAATATCAGGTAAATGAGTGAGAGGGAGGAAAAGAGTAGGAATTTGGGACAGACTGATGGGGTACTAGATACGAATAAAATATAGAGGAATTAAATATTAGAAAATCGAATATTGAAATGGAGGAAACTTTGTAGAAGAACACCCCGCGCTTCCTGAAATTATAGGAAGGACTAAGATGTACGATTCATTTAGTTGAATATCAGTGATATACATAATTTAAACCTCCTCTGCGAAAGAATTTTCAACCGAAACATTTCGATTTTTACCTTGTAAAATTTGTTACTCCGTTCCTGTTTCCGGTTACGTTCTCGGGGCGTCTTTCTCCTATTAACTTATTTCTCTTTCTCGTCCTCGACACCCATTGCTCCTTTTTGTGGTCTTTTTGCCTCGTTTATCGTTTCCCATTCGACCAAAGCGAGAAGGCTGGATATGCTCTTATTGGCTCTCAATTTTTTTGTTGCTTCTTCCACCGTCTTCGTCTAGCGTCCGCGTCTAATGGTCTCGTTCCCTCGGTTAAAAGATTTCCGCGGGGATATAGTTTTAAAAGGTCGACGTTGGAATTGATGTTGATCCCACTACTCGTTTCGACTATCATCCACCAGGGACCAATTTTTTTGTTTCGGCCGTGTTTTCCTTTTCGTCACACACCCACTCCCATTCCGTGATTTTGTCCGCATTATATTTCCGATTGGCTCTTTTTTATCCATAAAAACATGGTGTTGTTTGTTTTTCTACCTCTTGTCAAAAATGCGATCATTTATTCCCTGTATTCTTTCCAATAATTTTCGATTTACGATTGTGATCGTATTTCATTATTATTTTACTGCAAAGAGATGCTGGTCGCTGAGTAGACTTTAATTCGAAAATGAAAGGCACTGAAATAAGCGGGAAACGTGCGCCGATGGTCAGCTGTCAATGTCAGATTCATGTGTCTTGCTCATTTTTCTCATTTTTTTAAATTTCCATTATTTTGCACTCATGCCTGAATTGGGGATTGACCGAGGACATCACGATATTTTAAATGCATTTTATGGTAGTATGACGTTGAGTGTTGACACCGGCCCGTTTTTTTCTGTTTTTCCGATTTTTGAAAATTCTTACGACGAAGAATTTATCTAATGACTTCGAATTCTTGATTCCTCCTATTTGTGGTAAATAATGTGTCCATCTCAAACATAGTTGTATGTCACCTACATAAGTTAGTCGTTCTGAAGCGACAATGTTGGGTTTATTCTCCGCGACTGTGGCATATTATGCACGACAACGTCTCCCGTGCTACAAAGTAGACTGGGGACGAGAACGACTTATTCGTATAAACCTCTGAAATTCGAAATAAGACGGCTTGGTGGTGTAACTGGATAACACACCAGACCGGAAATTGGGAGATCTGAGTTCGAATCCCGGTCAAGACTACTGATTCTTTCTTGGTGAATGTAACCGTCTTTGGTGATTGTAGCATTTGTGAACAGCTTTGAAAGAATTAAGGTTACCTTGTTAGGATTAAACAGATCGATTGGGACCATGACGAATATATGAATTATTTCAGAGTTGTTTCTCTTTTTGCACTGTCTTAGTCACACTCATTGTACCAGGTATTCATTTTAACCATGATAGTGACTATGCTTTGCCTAAACGTATCAGCAGTCTTTAATTCTGAGGTTGGTCATTCAGTCAAACTTTTTATTCCCTTTTTTCTTCCTTCTAACGCCCCTCATACTTTTTCCCGGTGCATTCCATCCATGGACATCCTCATTAATTCCTTACATTTGATATACCTTCCATCATTGTTTGTAGGACGCTATCATGTGTCAGAATGTGCGCAAATAGTTGGTTCGAACAGATATTTCATTAATTATATTTTATCCCAACGAGTGGTGATACGACTTCGTCGGTGATTATTCGTCTATTTCATCTATTCTACCAGATTTCTATCCTTTCCTATCTCATTAATTCTTATACTGATATAATGCATGTCAGTAAATATAAATTTCTGGTGGGTGATGCAAGATTCATTTATTTACGCGCATAGGTACACCTGAGAACGGCAGCAGATTCGCTCTCAGCGCAAAAGGCAGCTATTATTTTATGTATGTACCTTCTCTGGTTTACAATGTGCTTCTGGAGTGCTTTGAGAATCGACTCCCCTATCTTTTATATTTTAAATAGACGACCAGAATTTGAAGAGTTGCGAACGGTGCGGACTATTTCGTTGACCCTTTCTTTCGGTGTACGAAGTGGCGAAACGAAGTTACTTCCATCGAAGTTTTTCGTGAGTTTGCAAGTAAATTCTCCAAGTTTTTGCGGGCGAAGTATGGTATGAACCCCCGCCTGCAACCAGTTGAAGTGCCGGAGAGATTTTCTGTGCATTTTCTCAAAAGTGGAATTCGTGTGGAAACTTTAAAGGGATAAGTAACATTTCTTGCCATACACCGCGGACTTCTCCCACCTGCGCGAATGAAGTCGGATAGTCTCTAGTTTTGGAGATAGGAAAGCAAGGAATGAAGTTGAGTGCTTAGGGATTATCTTGAACCTCATTCAATATTTTGGGGTTGAATGGAAAAACATTAGCTTTCCCTTCTCAGATCTTGAGTAGGTGGGTAAAACAATTTCAAAGGCTTTGATGTTGATTATTCTATTAGTTGATATTCAATATTATCTTAGTTTCAACTATGCCCACTGGTGCATTAAATGTACACGATCGTATTAATTTATGGAATTTCACGACGCAGACCATGACACAAACGGTTTTTTATAAACGGTTGATTCTCAAGACGCAATAAAGGTTATAATTAAATTTTTTACTCTAAGAATGACGCTGTAGACATCGTAAGTGAACATTTAATAAATATAGGTGTGGATTTGTGAGAAGTAACTTAATTGCCTTTTATATATTTTACTTAGTTTTTATTTTGTATTTTACTCTTAAAAATACTAATGAAACTACACAGCTTCAGGTGTGGCATTGGAGAAGTACCTAACATTCTCTGAGCGTGTCTCATTTTTAGGTGATCCTATTTTAACAGTGTTTTCGGTCGTAAATGGAAAGTAGGTACATCACGTTCACTTTGGGGGATTAATACTGCTACTGGTGTATGGAATATAGAGACCATAGTTTTTAGAACATATCGTGTTGCCATTTTGGGGTAAATGTGATGCAGTTCTGCAGTTTACCTAAAATGTTGATAAGATCTACCTTGTAGGCACTGCATTGGAATAATGAATTTCAAGTCAATGGATTGGCGAAACGGTCGTTGGCGTGAAACGGATTATAGTTGCAATTCCTTTAACCGAAAACGTCATCATTATTGCTCGAAGCCGAGTACTTTGTGGCATTACTTATTCGTTACCTCCGAAGAAGATATAATTCCTTGAAAGCTCTCTGGAAATTCTCAGTGAAAGGGGAGGCAGTGGTTAGCTAAATTTGGAATGCACTTCGTATTCGGGGGATATGGGTTCGACTCACAGTCCAGACGAACAAGTGTCGCACGTTACTGTATTTTCTCAGTGGGTTTGTCCTTCAATGTCGAAGTGGAGAGTCTTGCAGCACTTGAATTCCGAACTATATGTACAATCCAATCTCATAGAAGTTTTCTTAAGGCGAAAAAGGGTTTAATCGACTGATTAGGTTATATTGCTCCACGCACAGTCTTATGCTTAGCTATAATTAGTGGGTATTTTATCAGAATAATAAAAGTGCATAAGCTTCAATTCGTATAAAGCCGTCATAGATATAAGAAATAGATAGAAATAGAAAGCCGCCGTATAAGAAACGACACGAACCACCATTTTCGTTTTACCGTATAAATACTTGGTCCATTTGTCACAACATTAACGTCCGCGTATGCATCCATGCGTCCGTACTGTGACGAATTATTAGATAAATTATTGCAGATTTTTTTTTATTGTTAATTCAATTTCTTATTTTTTCAAAATTGATTAAAAATTGTTATTTTCACATTCCTCTTGAAGCCGTTCCATTTTAATGCTATGTTCCTCGAATTTCTTGCTCTTAGCGCTATCGATTATTTTCAGGAACATAATTTCCAGATAGCGATGGACGGTTTTAAATTCAGTTCTAAAAATTTACCCTGGATGATCCTACAAAACGATAGCTGAGGAAAAACGTGACAATCGAAAAACTACGGTAATTTCGCTATCGTCAATACGATTATCACGTCGGCATCGTCTACTTCGAATCGAAGTAGGAGAAGAGATCGTCGTCGTTCGGAGACAATCGATTAAATGCTAGATCCTCTCATAATCCTATTAATTTTCTACTCTCTGACCACGAGAGGTTTTCTGTGACCTATACTTCAGGATACTATAAATATATATTAATTTTGTAGCGTCTGTCAGTCAGTCATTCTGTATCCATTTTTTTATTTCTCTCTCAAGTTTTGAGCTAGAGAAATGAGGTTTGGTGCACTAAATGTGGATTCTCTGTCTGTATGGTTTGGTAGTAGTTTTTGGTTTTTAGCAGTTGGTGGTGCAAAGACAAATGCAAAAACACCGTGACTATTAAGCTCATAATCCGTAAAAACTGCTAAACAACGATGAATTTATTTAGGTTAGCAACGGTGAAGTAAAAAAACAGTACTCATTTAATTACAATCAGTTGCAAACCGTATGGGCATATAAACGTTGTTAATTTATATTTTTCAGGTAAATGTTGATTGCACTATGATATCTGTATTACTTTATTTTCATTTCTTTTATTTCCCTTGATATATAGCTACTTATATGCGAATGAAGTTATTTAGTGAAGATATTTAGAAATTATCCGGGTGAATGCTTGAATGTATGCCACTCCTAAACAATAAGGTTCGTGTCAAATTACTGTAAACTTAACGTTAATATAATCAATTAAGTGTTTTGATATAGACATTCCCTTTATTTTGTTTTATTGCATAAGATATACGATTAGCTAGCGTAAGTGAAATGACCCACAAGAGTTTTCCATGCATTAAAGTGTCTGGATAAATACCAAAGGTCGTAAACGTTTCAATACATTTGCGTGTGCCGCTGTCTCAATATTGGTACAAACTTCACGTCGAAAGTTTATAAGTATTACTTGTACCAATACGAATGCTATATGAATGTGCGAGAAACTGACCTCGGAGATAATTAATTACCAGTATTTGTTAATGTATGTAAAATATTGCTCCCCTGCTTGCTGTTTTGGGGAAGTAAAATTGCTAGTGGGGCACCTCAAGAGCACACCAGGCAGAGGCTTCCTGCAAAGCAGGCAGCAGGTCTGCTAGTCAATTATTAAATCCCTTCAAATAAACTCATCGTATTTTAGCCTCCTTTCTTATCGCTCATAATACGTATCCTTTTTCTCTCTTCCTTTTACCCTTTTTCTTCCCGCTTCAACATGTTGCAACTCATTAATATGAACTAAGTGCTTTACGACTTTTTCTAAAGCATAGAGATGGCTCTCTTGATTTCGGGTAATTTTGGAGCGTGAACGAGTTTCGAAACGTCTTAATTGATCTGAGAAGATGGGCTTTTCTCCTTGCGAGCCCGCACGTGACCGTTGTTCATAACTCTGGGCTTCGGAAAGTGTCTGTGTTCATTCTACCGGCGTACGCTGCGGCTAAAAAATATTCATCAAATCGTAGGGCGGTGTCGCGTTGCATTGATCCCGATATTCTGGCGATACTGACACGACTTTGCGATGAATCGAGTCGCTTGGTAAAGTGATGAAATTTGATGTGCATTGCTATTTGATGTGCGATATAATGCAGTATTCAATGTGATGAAATGTAATGGGATATCCGACGTCATGAGATTTAATTAGATAAATGCTATGCTATGGAATTCTATGTGCGATATAATGAGATTTAAGGCCGGTTCACGTTGAATGTAAAAACATATTGCTATGACATAACGTAATGTTAGCAAATCATGATCGTTCACAATGCCGAAATAAATGCAATATGAAACTGCCAAATGAACGAGAAAGATTTTCTTAATTTATCTCGGATGCCAATTGAATTTGGGAGATCATTTATCTCTAGGGAGAACGACATCTTCGTTATTATGTAAACGCCTTCAACTTCATTTTGTCGCGGAAGCACTAGCAGCAATTGCTTGTGATTGACGACTTAAAGCCTTTCCCCGATGTCGTGCGGTGAAATGAGATAAAGTGACATGCTATTCGATTTTTTTTTCGATATAATCGGATGCGGTACAATTCGATAGGTTCTTAGCAATGAAAAATTTATATCGCAATGCGATGTTGATATTTGAGCGTCGCGCGAAAGTAAATTTAGGTTCCGTCGTAGGTTACCGCCACGTTGAGATGAATGTTTCTGCATTTTCGGGCGTTCACCGCGTCAGTTATTTTCCACGAAAACGGTTTCGCACGTGTTCCAATGGACGTATTTAGGTCGAAATGGAACCTCAACCTAAAGACGCCCGTTGGAACACGGGCAAAACCGTTATCATTGCAAATAATTTACGTGGTGGACAGCCGAAAATGCAGAAACATTCGTAAAGTCAGGTATTAGCATGCATCGTACTTATTCTTGTTTTCAGTACTGATAATAGAATTTTACTCTTTCATAGGAGACGATAACACCTTTTACACGGTACGATTTTAAGCGTACTGAATTGATTTCGATTCCTGCACTGAAGTTAGAATCGTGTATAAAAGGGCCTTAAGCTATGAAACTAGATGAAATGATATGCAGTTCGATAAATGTCATGTGATGCGATACGTCGTGTCTTTGCGGCGATAGAAAATTTATATGTCAATGCAGTGTAGAAATTTGAACGCCGCACGTAGGTGGAGTTAGTAGGTAAATATCGTACTTTTCTTTTCATTACTGATAATCGAATTCGATTCTCTCATCGGATACCATGATTCCATCTAAACGGTTCGACTTAAAGCAAGCTGAATCCAATTTGAGTTCTACCACTGAAGTGAGCATAATGTATAAACGGGTCTTAAGGTAGTGTGAGCGAGATATTTCCCTAGTCATAATAGAAGCCATATTCGAATTTTGTTTTGATTTTAGTGT
Source organism: Pyrrhosoma nymphula (assembly GCA_963573305.1). Classification (NCBI taxonomy): domain Eukaryota; kingdom Metazoa; phylum Arthropoda; class Insecta; order Odonata; family Coenagrionidae; genus Pyrrhosoma; species Pyrrhosoma nymphula. The sequence continues at coordinate 92,843,367 of OY754329.1, forward strand.
CTGTAAGACGTATAAATTAAATTTTTTATTATTGATGGTACAAAGATATAGTTATATATGTCAGAAATTCTCTGTAATTATATAAAAATATATTCAAATGCCTCTAACTCTCGCCGTACGGTGAAAACGCATTTTCAACAGATGGCTCTTTTTGTGATTCTGTAAAAGTTACTGCTGTGAGCGATTTATTAATTTATAAATAGCTTAGAAAACATACAAACTACACAGAGTTAGTTTTTTGACGAAATCTAGCCTCTTCCAGGCCAGTCTATCAGCCTCCCCCAGGCCATCCCAGCCCAGGCTTTTTAAAATCGCTGTCACGTCGTCATCTTTCTTGTACCTACATAATAAAAAGTGCGATACATTACGATTCTTCGAATCTTTTGCGATCCAAAATTTATTTCGTAATTCCATATTGAAATTCGAATGTCGCGAACGAAGGTTGAGCTAGGGTCAGCTATAAGGTTGGATGGGCGGGGGGGGGGGGGGTAAATGATGATTAAAAGTGGAAGCGTTGAAAAGTGGAGAATGATATCAGCGACACGTGCGGTGCCGCGGTGGCCTCCCGCGAAGAACAGGGAAAAGCACGGCAAATGATTTTCACGAGTTCCGTTGAGATTTCCGCATCCGTTAACGGAATAGGGAGGATTTAGGTTGGCCGTGATCTTGTTACCCACCCGCTTCGTATTTCTCGGACATCACCTCGGTTACCGATGCGACGGATGCATCATCAGCCATGTTACCACGCGTTGAGGGGTTTGAAGCGCGCTGACGAGTTTGTGAAGATATGTGAGTTTCTGAAGATATGATAATTAAATCAGTAAAATAGCGTTTCAACTTTCACAATAAATGAGAAAATGCTGTCGCCTTTGGGATGAAACTGGTTGACAACAAATAAATATATTGTTAAAATTGCAATTTATTACTGATTCTGTCTTCATGAATTTACACCGAACTGTGTCTGAGAATATAGAGATATTTTTTCTTACATTGACCCTTTAATATTGGTGGTTAAATCCATATATTCTCTCTTGAATTAAAAACATTCTCTTGATACAAGCTTATTAACAGCTGAAATTCTGCGAAATTTCATGTTTTTCTGGTTCTTTTATTCCCTATTCTTACTTCTGTGATACTGATTAATAAAAAAAAACAAATTTATATCATTTGAATAACAAAATAAACGCCAAAATTGCTCTTGAGTCACATTTTCAGCCAAAGTTGAAATTTTCATAATGTTCGGATTGTTTTTTCCGATTACATCCCTCTGTGAGCCGTTCCTTGTAAGATATTTCTTCGTGTAATATCCCCACTGCTTTCGCATTGTAATAATAATATAATGTTGAAAACTATATTTCATTATTGACATTTTCGTTATCTAGCGGAGAGAATTATTGCAGATCTTTCCGAATTTCGTGATATTTCTTACTGAGGAGAGAATTTGAGAAGGCCAATCAGTGGCTAGTTTTTATTAACACATGGTTTGACGATGCTGAAATGAACGGGCAGCTTTTGAGCATAGTACCACTCCAGTCCATTGAAAATAAATATGTTCCTTTTTTATTTATCCTCAAATGGATTTGGAATTGCTACGTACATTTACAGAATACGGTGCACGGAATGTATGGAATATTATCTCCAAATTTCCTGATACTTCGTATTCGCTTCAGGGGCTACTGGGAACGGTTAATGAATGAGTCTCGACAAAACATTTGCTTTGATTATTCTACTGAGATCTTTTTTCATTTTTAATGCATGTCGCAAATTCAGTCCGGCAAGAATTAGATTTTTTACAAACCAGTAACATTCCTAGTTTAAATTTATATTGTTGCACGTTGAAGAAATCGTTGCAAAAGTTTAAACTGCTACTAGGAAATACGGTGAGTACACAAACTCGACTCGAATTGCAATGCATAAGCATCATCTTAACAGGACACTTCACAGAGATGATGCATTTGTGTTTAAACCCTGGTCGAGCGTGTTTATCTGCTGTGCTTTTTACAAAAGCTAAATAGTGTGCGAGTAATCGTAATTGTTTCGTTCTCTCTAGTGTTTACATATGTAATCCGTTGCTTAGCGAACGTGAATTACTTATTCCGCTTGATCCTTTCCATTGGAGGTGAAAGAGATACACACATTTAAGTAAGGACAGATGAAGTGGATTATAGGAAAGGGAGTGAACTCTCACAGACGCCTCTTCTTCTATTCTTCTTTCTCTCTCTCACCTCAACTGCCTCTAGGGGCAGCGGACTCTTTCTGTCATCGACTTTCCCTACCTTTCCCGGGCTCTTCTCCCCCCATCTCTGAACCCCTCCCTGCTTTCACGGAACACCTACCCTAACCTCACCCCCACTCTGATTCCCCGCGTCGCTACCCCGCCCGTGGCTCAGATTCTCACACGCACTGCTCAGATGATTAGAAATTGTAGCTGTGCGGAAAAGGCTCCCTCGGAGTGGGGAGGAGCAAGGAAGGGAAGGAAGAAGGGGGGACTCGCATGGATTGAAGGGGGAAGCTAAGGGTTAGGTGTGTGGGAAGGATTAGTTCATTAACGAGCGCCAGTGAGGGAGAGAGAGTGTGGGGCCTTTGTGTATTGGTGGGATGGGTGGGATCTATTTCACTCCTGTGTTTCGAGACGGAAGTTGGCATGGCTGAGAGGGGATGTAACGGAATGCGGGGAGGAGGTATTGGGTTTGGTTGTTAAGGTATGATTTGGTAGCAGTTCGCCTGTTGGGTGGGAATGGTAGGAGAAGAATTGCCAATCTGTGCGACGTATACCAAAGTCGTATTGGCGGCGGTAGAGAGAGGAGCCAGCGTTTTCACCAGCAGTAGGAGTGGTGTGGTCAGGGAAGAAAATCCTTGTGACTCCCTCTCAATGAGATTGCCCATAGGAAATGGGTGTGTAAGTATGTGTGAGTTGGACGCGGATTGAATTTTCATTTCGTGGATTTTCCTCTCTTTTCCCACTCCTCGGGCCACCACAAAAGGGGGAGAAAACTTCGTATTAAAAAGTCCTTTTCCTCGTCCGTCCCTCATTCCCTTCTCCGACTTATTCCCCCTGTCGGGCTCGGTCCTAAACTTCATGGAACTGAAGCGGAATTTGCCACGTGCTAACGAGCGCTGTGACAACTGATGAAATCGTTTATATTTCAAGCGCGAGAAATAATAAGGCAATGGTTTGGGATGCCGTTGTTACAGCTTCGTGTGTTTAGGATTGTGGAAAAGGGGGGAAGAAATAATTTTCGTAGCTTAATGGAAATGGATGACGGCGTGTTGAAAATTTTTTCTCGTGTTTTATGAATAGATACATCTGCATGTGCACCTGATTCGAATGTCTGAAACCGAGATGAAATGTGGACGAAGTAATTACGTTTTGATTGTTTGGTATATTTTTTTTTAATTTCGTCGCTACTTCTTTTTCCCCTTTACCCGCTAGCTCTCTGATGATTTGATGATTCCAGGAGGGATGAGGAAAGAGGAGTAGGGTAGGTGGGCGAGGAGGGAAATGAGGGTAATTAAGATGAGAGCGCAGCGAAGCATGGCTTTCGCATTTCTCGTCCGGAAACATGTGTTTTAAAAATCTGATAAACAAGTAAGCTTAGCGAAATTTGTGGGAGGATGCATACATATTCCCTCAGGCTCGAAGCGTAAATTACCCGAAATAAGTTTAGAAATGTGTTTTACCTTCGCATTAATTGAAATATGTCAGCAAAATTTAATGCCTGTTCCACCCGGACCTGACCCATGGCAATAATTTATACAAGTCCCTTGTTACCCTAGTGTCCGGAAGGTCTATCTTCCAGGGTACATCCATTAGTTTAACTGTTTTATTTATTAACTGAGTTGCATTAGTTTTACTCATAAGGGTTTGCCGTATAAGACGGTCATGATTCAAGACGAGTAGTTTTAATATGCATGAAACTTCAGTGTGCCGAAGTAATATGTAAAAAGATTTATGAGATATGAAAATTGAATGTATCTGTTGAAATATGGTTCAAAGGTAAGGTAACAATTATTAGTTGTTTGCCAGCTTTCTGACCAATGTTATTATTACAGAAGAGTCCTATGTTTCCTTTAACTATCTCTTTGACTTATTTCTAATTGAGGTTTCCATTTTTCACTCAATCAAACGCAATGAGGACAATAATACATTTTAATGCGAGGTTCCCTCAAATGTATGTTCCATAAATTTGTCGACAATACAATAGTTCGTCACGATACCTACGTAAAATTAGGGTTTTCACTCATTTACCTCTTCGTTTGTAATTACTCCCCATTTTAATGCGACCAAAAGATGTTTTCTCAATGAACTTCGTTTCACTATCACACAAATCGCTCCACCTTTTATTTCTTGCTCCGACCGCTCCTGTCATTTAATGCACCTTTCTAAATGCGAGAAAATATGAATTTCAGTAGATGGATACATTGTGATTTCCAGTGCTGATATGCCTGCCTTTTAATTAAAATTGGTCCTCTATTACTCCTAAAATGAACTTATATGGATACTTTAATCCACTAATAGTGATTAACGACTATTTACAAGCTTCATATGTAAGCAGCTGCTAAGGAAATTTTAATTATAGCAATTAAAAGGGCATATCTATAACTAGCTTGGTTCATCAACACCTTCGGTGCGTAATCGAGGAATCTGGGTTCGAATCATTGTCCAGCGAAATTCTTTTATCACTGAGAAACTTTGCACACTCGTATACCTCCGTAATAGTTGATGCCCGACATAGTTATTTGGTCTTCTTTGTGAATTTAGTACATTCGAGAATTCAAGAACACGAATTTAAGGCTGAAGAAAGTATCTGTGAATAATTTCAGTAATTTAATGCCCATCGATTTGAGGAAGACTATGAATTTTTCGTGGAAAGTAGGACTGATTTGATTAAGTTATTTGACGTTGTAATATTTACCTGCTTTCATACAGGATTATTCCTCCATCTCTCGTAATGGTAGCTTAAATGCCTGCCTTTTCCTTTTCTTTTTTGTCTCCTGTTAACTTTGATTCACCCCATTACTCAGTCTTTTACATCTCATGCCATCCTTATATTTTTCCATAAGGTCATTCCTTCAGTCCTTCGAATCCCTTAATTGTACTACTTCTTCTTCCTACTATGCGTACCTCTTTTTTGTCTCCGTTTGGGGTATTTTCCTCTTGGAGCTCAAGACCTAATTCTTAAAATTCTCGTATATTTTCCTCATCCTTTCACTATAATACTCCATCGTGTTAGGTCATTCTCTTTGAAGAAGCAACATTTTTATTGGTTTATTTAATCGAAATTCATGCCACTATATCTCCGCTCTTTGCAAATAATCGTTTCCACAAAAACTCAATTTTAATTAAAAAACATCGAAATAAGTGTGTACTTTAAAATAATATCGAGTATTATTTTCACTGACCGTCATGTACCTTCCTAATTTTACGCTTAACTTGGCACATTTTCATTCCATTGTATGACTTTTATGTATAAGGATTCCATTTTTGATGGTATGGAGTATATTCGCTTCAAACATAACTGTGAAGGAAAGGTTTTCTAGAGAGGCTCAGCAGCCAGGAAACTGTGTATCTAAACTACTTGATCTCTATTGAAGGATTCGTTCTGGATCTGCTGAAAAACTGTGATTCAGGTAGTGACTTTATTCAAGTTAAAGCGTCTGCTTTGATGAGATCGAGGCTCAATCATTTCCTTTGAATGATTGGTGGCTAAGTATATGTAGCATCTTCATTTTGAATTCCAATTTGCCGTTACTCATCAGCCTATTTCGCATGATGCAAGGTCGGAAATGTTCATCTCATTAACTAAAGGCTAATGAGAGGAGTGTGCGAGACCGGAAGAAGTTCACTGGTTGAAAGAGTGAACCCGTGACAAGGTCATCCACTGGAGAAAAGTCAACAAGCCAAAGAGGTTACCTTTGCCACGCCGCTGCAAAATAAAGTCATTAATCCAGAACCTTCCTTCCCCTTTAGTGAACATTTTCATAATTGAGGAGATTAACCGCTCGCTCGGTGGCGTCCACGTAAGTGGATTCATCGAAGCGCGAAGGCAGCGGCTCGGCTCTGGAGATCCAACTTCCTACGGAGTGGATACTAACCCCGAGGACATTTCAGGTGGCTCGGGGAGAAACTCTCTGATATAAACGTTTCCATGTATTCAACACACAACTCACACAGAGCACAATATTGATTCGGGAGGGGGAGGGGGGTGCGAAGGGGTTGGGGAGAGCGCAGGGAGGGTGGAAATTGGCTCATTAGGCCGTAAAATTGAAAGTGATCCCCACTATCTCCACCAAAATTTCACCTAAAACCTCGTGGGGGATTTATTTAGCCCCGTGAAACATTGATCAGGCTCCGCGTTCGTCGTGGAACAACCCGTCACCCCTCTCAACGCCCTGCATTGCTTGGCGGGAGATCGAGTATGGTTTGTTGGCGGTGGGTTACTGGTTTCACATCCCGAGGGCCAGAATTTGGATATCGGTGGTGACTGAGTTTTTTCAGTCGAATCGTTATACATACTTGGGCGCTATATGGAGAATAAATCAAGTGAAGTAATCCGTCCTCATCTTAGATGTGAGCATCCATTGGCATCTTGCACTGCACACAAACTAAGTTATCTCAACGCTTACCATTTTCTGTAACTAATCCTACTGCTGTACCCTTCAATACTTGAAAGTGCAAATTACCTCATTTGTTGGTCGTCTCCCCGAGTTATCTTCCTATCTGCCAAGATGATAAGGATCCAGCTCTATAGTTGTAAAAAAGAAGCTGCTACATAAAAAAATGGAATGATGAGTATAGTATATCGGATAAAGACAACCCATAAATTCCATCAACGGATGATGATGATATTCCCATAATGACGGATGTGGTCAATTACTCACCTAACTCTTAAACAATCTGTGTCCGTACAGGTATAACGTCTATGTACCTCAAGAATATTTTGGTATAGAACAATTGTATTCTTATTTCCTTTTACTGAGCCATCAATGCATTATAGATAAACATCTTAAGGCTGATAATCTAAGACTTAAGAATAAATCTCTCCCCGCATATCCATCAAGCCATCATTCTACTTCTCTTTATCCACCTCTCCTAATCTAAATATGATTCTTGCAACCACGAATGCTGCCGCGGGAGTTTTCTCCCAGCCTTACTTATAAGACATGATGGTGGATACACAATGAGACGTGATGGTGGGCGAAGTATATTTTTGGGATATTGGCATTATTAATGAATTGACACTAGATGCTATTTCATATAGTTATTTAAATCCCATGGCATGGCAATCATTAAGCATTTTATGTATGTACATCCAGACGGGCAAATAAAAATACTCCCCTTTTCCTAGCACAATTTCCAAACAAGCATCCATCTTTAATGGCGTAAATGGCCGCAAGGTTGTCGGCCGTGTCCAAAATAACCAACCAACCAGCATGCTGATACATAGAACCGCCGTCCCCCAAAACTTAGGGGCGAATAGTATCCACTCGAACAATTACGAATGCCGTGTTAACAATTCAACCCAGGATGTCCGCTTGATGGATTCGCCTGTGTACTCGACCGGCAAGCCTCTTATACTCCCACCGGTGACGGGCGCTGACGGTGGTCGCGAGGCCCGCGGAGTTGTACTCACTAAGGCATTTGCTTGAGTGTGTTGGTTTGTAGGTGCGTGCGTACGCGGGATTGCGGAGAGAATTGTTAGGTTCGACGTCGACAAGGGGGAGTATAAAGGGGTCGGGTGCTTGTGGAAGAAAGGAACACAGTGTTGACAAACAGGGGGTTGAACTTGAGGCACGTGGCTGGCTGTCAGCGGAGTACGGATTAGACCACGTGACAGAGGGAAAGCCTGGGGGAATCGGAAAATAGGACTTTGCGATGCTTTAATTTCAATATGTGCGATATAACAGAATGAGTCGAATTGCATCGCACGTAATCCCATTTTTCCGCGTATCATAATAAATCGTAGGCATCGTGTTGTTTTATGTATATCGCATTTATGATAATTATTTTACATGTTGCGTTGTGTCACATTATATCGCGTAAGCATAATATTGAACTGCAATGCGGTGCGTCGCATAACTCGGACCTCGGAACTCGGAGGGGTATTAAATCAAAGGGCGACAAGTACCTAAGTTACCGCTAATCATGGCGCCAAACAAGGAAAACGGTGAAGCGGTGAGGTTTTTACATCTTCTGCATATAAAATAGGGTGGAGTACCTATAATTCATGGTAGATCATATGTAGCTCAATAGTAAATAACCGAGTCCCAGTGCGTAATGGGTGACTTATCATTACCAGCATTTGAGACTCTATACGCTGGTGCGGAGTAGTACGATTTGTCATCCAAATATACCGTTGGAATTGAATAATTTTAGTGAAGTGTGAGCATGGCTAAATGGTCCAAACGTATATAATGACTTTTGAAGCAGCCAAAAATATTCCTTATACGGTATATAACTGTCGTTTCTGTCGTTACGCTAGGCTCAACGCCCACTTGATATCATTATTAAGTTGTGATGATAAACGAGAATCCTCCGTGCAAAAAGCAAGAAGAAAAGTTGGGCTTTGTTAATGAAGATTAGGTAAAATATTATGAAATTAAATCTAAGTAAGAAGTGATTATATGTTAAGGGGGAGGCGTGTACGCTAAACTTTGGCGGCATCGCATTTTGTCGAACAAACTAGTGTTCTATTTCGCCGCGTTCAGTATACAGCGACCCTGTCAGTTGTCATGAGTTCCCTTGGAACATGGCAAAAGGGCGACCATGGGACTTCAGCCACGACAGCCCGGACATGGGACTTCAGCCGCGATAACCCGGACGATCAATAACGCAATTATGTGATATCCCCGGCGTATCACTACATCGCCCACCCCCGCAGGAAAACTCGTGGTGTGCGGTGATTAAAGTTCCTGGGTGATCCGTCTCGCCCAGCCGGTATCCTCCAGTGTTTGTTTTACTCTCCCCTCGACTTCGTCTTCATTGCCGAATGTGCTAGTGGGAATTATGGATGTAATTCAGCTTACGCAGTTGTGCGTGACCTATGCTGAATCGAATGCTTGACACCGAGGAAGGAGCAAAATATGACTGGGGTTGTTCCCGAAGCATTCACACGATCATTGAACTTTAAATAGCGCGGAGTATTGAATGTCTTGAAGTTGACTGTTGAAGATCCGTTTTTTGTGTGAAAAACGATCGTTATTGGCCGAAAGTGACTTGGTCCTGCCTGTGAGCGAATGCCAAACGAGGACCGAGCCAATTATGAAATCAAGGATCATAGCAAAATATGCGATAGCCAGCATGCTGATTACCTGTCACACGATACTTTTTCCCTGATGCGCTTCTATTGATATATATTAAGTATCTTAAAAATTGTATGGCTTTAAGTGCTGGACGTTACAGGCTCATGGGAATTTAATTTTTAATGAAAATCCTAATTGTAGTTTGTTGCTTTGAGCTAATGATTACGGATCACCTCCAGTTTTAACTAACATGCCCTATTAATATATTCGGTATTAAACCCGAGGGTTTTTTTATGCCCAAATGTGTAATGCCAAATACTTTGAGGTCGTCATATGCATATTCGTCGAATATTTTCTTACATATTTAATCAGTATGAGACGCATGGTCTTTCTTGTACCGGTACGATGTTTTAAGTATTATTTCCAGATTAAATGACGGAGAATAACTTAGTGAATTCACATAAAATGTTTTATTGACGAACTAGGTTTCGCTGCAGTTCAACATCATCAGATGAAGTATCATCACCTGAAGATGCTCAACTGCAGTACGTCGTACTGCAGTGAATCCTATGTAGTAAATAATACACTTTGTGCGGTTATAAAAAGTTATTTTTTGTTATTTCACAGGAAGAAGTTCCAAAAAGTTACGCAAGAAATTGTTAGTTTTATTATTTCCTTTACCCACTATTGTCCTTTGTTGAACCTAAATTTGTTTCGATATTTAGAATGTGACTGTGAAAAATCTGTCACAGTAATCTTCCGACTTAAATAGTATATGTTGTTGAGGTATATAGACTTGTTAATTTCAAGCAATTGCTTGATGGTGGTAGACACCACGTTTCAGCATTTCTAAGACTATGAACTTGGTCCGTTAAGACGAGCCTTAAGGCATTCGTGAAATTCGTCGTAAGGAGGGGCTCGTAGTGGAGGCGGGGTGAGGTGGGGAGTTACTTTCCCTGGGTCTTAAAAGGCTAAACATGAAGTTTTGTTGTGTTGAGAAGATTGCTATACTTGTATTGGTTTATTTCTGGAGAGGGCACCCGAATTTAAACCAGGGACGCTGCAATCTGTAGCCGAATGCCGAGCAGGCGCTCAATCAAAAGAAATTTAATATTTTATTAACATATATATATATATATAAATATATATATATTTATAAAGAAAGGAAATAAGTATAAAAGTATAAGCTAGCAACAAGGCGTAGAGGTTGGGGAAGGATAGGAAAGTAAATCAGTGGACACTCACTGGCAGATACCACCTTACACCAGATTACAGCTTCGTCTCCCCCTCTTTCCCCTCCCATACCTCAATCTCTCTCCTTTTCTTCATTCCTACTTTAAACCTTGAGAAAGGTGGAGCTAGTCTTCACCGAAATATCGGAAGTTTCAATTTGTGAGTGTCCTTTTTTTCTGTTTCTATATTTTTATCGGCCACCCTCTTGGAATATTATATATTTATCACCCGAGTGATTCTCCAAGAAGTTATATATATCTCTCCCCGCTCTTCGTCTTTCCCCTCCTTCCCCTCTTACACCTTCCTCTCCCCCTCTTTCCCCTCCTTCCCCTCTTACACCTTCCTCTCCCCCTCTTTCCCCTCCTTCCCCTCTTACACCTTCGTCTCCCCGTCTTTGCCCTCCCATACCTCAATCTCTTTCCCTTTCCACATTCTTACTCTCTACCTAGGGAAAGGTGGAAGCTACTTTCCACCGAAATATCGGAAGTTTCAATTTGTGAGTGTCTTTTTTTTCTGTTTCTGTATTTTTATCGGCCACCCTCTTGGCTTATTATATATATATATATATATATATATATATATATATATATATATATATATATATATATATATATATATATAAATTCATACATTCATAGGAAATGGAAATGGATAGGAACACATAAAAGGACGAACACAGGGTTTGGTGGGGAAGATGAAAATGAGTCAAATCCAGACAGAAAATTTTTTTCACCTTAGACGGGATTCGAACCCGGATCTCCCAATTGCCGGTCAGGTGTGCTCCCAGTTACACCACCAAGGCTACTCAATTAACTGCTGAATTTGACGGGGTTTTATGTTACAACCCATGCCCAACTAAATCGGTCCAGAGATGGCGCGCAGGGACGGTTTCACCCACCATATAGGGGACAAACACAATTTGGAAGGTTGAAAGGTAAAGAGGAATACAGGCATACAACATATAAAGAGGAGAACAGTACGTTTAAAGGCACGCATAGCCGAAGAAGAAGAAAAGAGCCACCAAGGCCAAATATACTCAATCATTCGAAAACATGACGCTCAAAGGCGCGAATAAATTCATACATTCATAGGAAATGGAAATGGATAGGAACACATAAAAGGACGAACACAGGGTTTGGTGGGGAAGATGAAAATGAGTCAAATCCAGACAGAAAAAAGGTGAAAAAGGTGAAAAAAATTTTCTGTCTGGATTTGACTCATTTTCATCTTCCCCACCAAACCCTGTGTTCGTCCTTTTATGTGTTCCTATCCATTTCCATTTCCTATGAATGTATGAATTTATTCGCGCCTTTGAGCGTCATGTTTTCGAATGATTGAGTATATATATATATATATATATATATATATATATATATATATATATAAATGAACGTCGGCCCCGGTGGTGACGGGATAAAGCCCTCGCGTGCTAATCTGAGGGTCGCCGGTTGGAGTCCAACCTGATTGGATTTTTCATCACTCAAGACGTGGGTGTTTATTTTCGTCCGTTATTAATTGTTGAAACACCCGATGGACCGTTTTCGGGGTTGTGGAAAAACATTATGAATAAATGCTAACCTATTTCTGTTGCTGCGAAGGTATTTCATTTCCCAGTATGTATTCCAAGTGTTCTTAATTTTCGATGATATTCCGGTGCTTGCGAAAAATCAATATTCTTGCATGGTAAATAGGATGAATTGGGCGATTTGTTGAGCAAAGTCGCCCTCCGTTGGCTATTGATCATTTGGTATATCTGTGCCCATGAAACAGAAAATAAATTAGTGATCACATTAGGATAAATAAATCACTCTAAACTATTCGATTACTACTTCCAAAGTCTTTAGAATATTGTTATCCATTTTATATACGACTGTTTCCTCTCCCATGTGAGTTTAAGATCTCCACAATACATGCAAATGTAGGCTCTCCTAACTGCGCGTACGTCCAAAAGTAGCAAATAAGCTTTAACTTGAAATTTCAGTATTTCGCTATAATATGCTCAATTACATGAACGTAAAGTAGGAGTTTTTTTGGTATATTTTGGCACTGAAATTCTACTGGACCTACAAAAGGAGAATTTGATCGGCACTTGCGACATTGTGCCGTGTGTGGATGAAGACTGGCGATCAGATACGTCACCACATGACATTTAGAGATTCCTGAAAATTCCCTCATTTAAGCTTGTGGTCCCTCCCTCATGATCACGGACGCTTCACTCACTCACTCAGTGATTCAACCCGAAGGTTGGTATGGATAGTTGAGGGTAGAGCTCACTCCGGACTAAGCCACAGGCGTGTGAATTTCACACACTTAGGGTAGGGGGGCTAGTTCCCTGGGCCACCTCGCACTCCGAGGATTTTTTGTTTGAGGTCGTCCAAAGGCTTCACCCAGATTTGAACCCGGAACCCTTCGATCAGTAGCCAAGCGCTCTACCCACTAGGACACCACAATCTCCCACAGACGCTTACGTTTGTAAATTTATCGATATCTAAACCCCTTTTTCTGATCCCACCAAGTTAATCTAAATGCGATTCCGTGCCTGAACATGTTGCGGCTACTTCTGTGGGGGAATTATTCACATTCCAACATAAAACTAACGGTTTGGCTCTGGAAATACATACTTTCGGATTTAATAGTTGAAATCGGCTTCAGCTATGAGTAAATTTCAGTTGAATGATAAATTACTCCAGCGTATAATTAATTACCACTGAATGTTTTATCTCCTCTCCGCCTCTCCCTTTCGCCATCTCAACCAACCTTGCCCTCCACCATGTTGCCATTAAGTGAGCATGTACATCCCTGGAAGTTTGTGAAATAGTATGTACTACCTGATAATGACGCCTATGCGTTGATACCGGATGTACCTATCAAAATATTCTGTGCAAATTATTCCTTTGGTGCAAATTATCATATTTTCGGAATGTTCTATTAATTTATATTTTGGAATTATTATCTATTGTCGTCTATGCTGAGGTTCCCTTACAGTCTTCACGTAGCTGGTGAAAATATATTATAATTTTTCTCTTTACTGTTTCCTGCGTGGTTAACTCTCGGTTCCGAGCACAGAGGAAACTAGTGAATAATTGACTATTTTGTAACTTTTGGCCGCTTTTAATTGTAAATCGCGTACCTCTTTTTCCCGCGAGTTTCTCGGTTCCCTCGCGCATGTTTTCTGGAAAGCATTTATGGACGTCGTGGATATTTTGTTGGGGTTCTTGAAGGAGTTTGGCTCTTTGAGTCTCGACATCGCCTCAGAAAATGAGGGCAATTATGTTTTGCAGCCTCCCCTCGATTCCACAACAAAACCCGCCTGAGATGGGAGTTTTACACCCGCTCCCGAAATGATTAATCGACGGGATCTTCGGATAAAAATCACCCATCGCACCTCCAACCATTCATCTTCTTCCCCTCGTACCGCGGATGCCAACATCTCGACAACCTCTGCTCCCATTGCACAGCCAGGTCGGGTCTCTGCTCTCCTCCCGTGCTGCTGCTGTAACTGAGGACATGAGTCGGGTTTGGTTTGGTTATGCGCAAATACGGGTGCATAGATCTCATTGGTTTTTTCTATGGAGCGGCGACCGACAGCTAAGGTCATTTGCGCCATTTAGGACAGGTGAGTGTGTTGGTAAGGGAAGGATTATATGGGTAATGGAGTAAGTTTTTGAGAGAAATCCGACGTAGGTATTAATCTTTTCCCACACGTTCCATCTATTCTTTGACCCGCAGTCAAACCCATCTCGGAGGGCTGGATCCTATTCAGCGAATAAAAGTGCGCGCAAAACCCAGACATACAATTGCTTCCTGACAGGCATAGAGGTAAAGATCTTGAGTAATCGCACTCCTTACGTGTCCAATTCTTGTTTTCGGCAATCAATTAATATTTTGCTTATACGCGTCCGCGCGTGAGTTACCTTAGTCCGCTTGATTGTCTTCGTTTACCTACTTCTTTCTCATTTGTCATAGAAAGGGAAGATATAGCCAAAAGGAAGGGGGTGTTATAGGAATAAAGCCTTTTGTTAGTTAAGAAGGCGACCGACAACTTAGATCGTTTGGGCTTAATAGTATCGTTCGTTGTTCATGGAATTTTATATATATTTAGGTTTATAGATATATAGATAATACAAATATGGATAATAGAGAAAATTTGTTAATATATCCGGAATCGGAATATTTCTGCTCTTATGAAAAGGCAAAAATTTCCACAAACAAAGGCAAAAATTTCCACAGTTGAACGTTCCACCTGGCGGAAGGTGTACTATATACCTGATGTACTCTCCACATTGAATATAATTAGGGATTAGGACTCTACATATAAATATTCGTCACGACTGGGTTTCGAACCGGTCTTCTGAATAATAAGGTAGCAAGTACCAACTTCAGTTACCACGGCAGCCCGATACTCTATCCTAAGGTAGGTGATTTCAACTTCAAACATTTTTTGTCCTTTGAACGTTGAATCCCAAGTTTCAGACAACAAATACATTTTGCTAGAAGTGTTTTTAGTTACCTTGTAAACGTTAAAATGCAATGGATATTACCGATAGTTTTGCAGTAAAACTTGTGCCAGTTGTACTTAAGATTTGTATCTTTCTTTTCCTGTCATGATATTTGCATATTGCTTGCTATTTTCATGATGGTAATCGAAATTAGCAGTTATTCTCTCCTTTAAAAGGGCAAATAATGTGAAGAGAAAGTAAAGTAAAGAAGTAAAGTACCACTTCTACCTCACGTCAAAAGTATAATATAGTGCATTTCTCACTCCAATGGTAAGTAACGAAACGCCTAACTGCTACTCAACCTGATGGGAGTAGACACGGTGAAGTGCATGCCATAAACAATTTTTTTTCTCCCTCATATGAAATATTGCAATGACAAAACTTTGCATATTTTGAAAGTTTAATGTTAAAATTTCTAATTTTTTTAAATTTCATAACATTTTAAATTTTTAAATTTTACTGTTGAATATGATGCGCTAATGTGTTTTGTACAAAATGATTTTTACCGGAACTTTCTAGCTTTCTTAGATCAGAAGAAAATGGAGAAACTCTGGAACTTGTTTTTACAAATGCCGAATTTTTCATACCCCCGTATCTCCGCAAACACTAACCATTTTTCATAAAAATTATATATACATACTAATGGCCTTATAAGTACAACACACAAAAAATTACTTGCAAATCTGAGATGTTAAGGGTAACTCGTCCGTGATTTCACATGGAATGACCCTTATATATTTTCAGATAAGTATATGAAAGACTTTAGAGGAAAAAATAATGGAGAATTTAATTGTCTTCTAACCTTGGAAAAATTATTTTTCTACCTTAAATTTAGCGGAGATGCTGAATATTTGGCGATACGTACCGTTTGTATAGTTCTGACAAAATGCTTTTATTCGGGTTTCTCCCGCGTTGATTTATTTCATGGACAACCGTTTCACTTGCATTTCAGCTAGCATCGTCTGGACCTGACGACGCTAGCTGGAATGCAAGTGAAACGGTTGTCCATAAAATGAATCAACGCGGGAGAAACCCGAATAAAAGCAATTCATCAAATCACCGCGGAAGCCTCCGTACCAGTTCTGACAAAATTTTTACGTTGCCAATAGCTCACCAACTAAGGAGTTTCGACACTATGATCACTGGTCAAAAATGCTTGAAATCACCTCCCCTGACACCTAAATTATAACTGGTTCTTCTTAAATCACTATATGGATAGATCTCGGTAGTGACGGTAGATGATGGGTAGACGTGATGTTAAGGTTGGAACTGTGGATATTGTTAGGGTGAAGAGAGAAAATCGTAGTGAGGCGCGAACCAAGGGATGGTTGTGGGGGTGTTCAGGGGCCGGGAGATCGGCAAATGGAAGGATCAAGGGGAGGGTTGGGAGTGAGAGAGATGGGGTGAATTTGGAGGCAAGGGTCGGTGGGAGCGAGATTGATGGGGAATGTGCGTGATGAGGCTGGGTTTAACTTGGATGGAAGGGGGTTGGAATGGGTGCCACCGGCAAGGGAGGATTCTCTGGTTTCCTGAGGTGGCGGGAGAAGGAAGGCAGAGGGGGTATCTGCTAAGCAGTCCACCCGTCTGGAGGCAAAGGTGGGCAAGCTAAGATTGGGTGTACGATTTACTGAAGTCCAGGTATTTAGGAAACTACGGAGAACGAGATAGGTAAATCGTATTTCCCACGAGTTCTCGAGAATTCGCGAATCATGTATTTTTTTTAACTTTGATAAATCATCAGTAGTAATTAATTTAATGGTAACTGCTAATTGACAGCAAATTCGTTGATTGAACGAGGGCACGTGGCCAGGTTATGCGCAGTCTTGCAAAGGAACGGAGACCACTCCTTAAAACGCTAATGTAAAATGAGGTATGACGGTTGAAACGATTGAAAAGTTCCGTAAAAGAGGTCAAACGGAATTATAAGGCGAGGGCATCTCTTGCTCAGGATACCAAACAGGGCAACCTTAGCTCTGATGAACAGCATTTTAATTTTGGGTTAATTTTCTGTGTATTTGAAGTTTTCTTAATATGTAACCGAACAGCTTTTTTTTTTAAATATCGGAAACGCGGAAATTCCCGGGCATGGACGGGTTCCCTGTTCATGAGTCTTTCGAGTTCATTTGAGATAGTGTGATGAAGTGCTTGATCAAAGAAAGGAGCTGAGTCACTAGAATTGATACTTTTAAGCACTCACTATTCTTTTGTTCAATTCGCGGCGATACAATTAGCACAGGAAAGCACCCATTAATTAAAATGCAGCATTATTGTATTGCTCCAACCGTGTTAATTTCAGCAAATATTAGGATTGCTGACTACAAGCCTCTACTTTTTCCTACCCCCTGTTAACTATTTTTTTTTGTCCAGATAGACATTCATTTTTCCCGTCCAGTTCTCTCTGTATTCATTAGGTAATATCTTAACAGTGTTTTACTCATCATAATCGCTAGTATATGCTTAAATTCTCCTCTTTATTTCTTTCAGGTGAGCACCAATCTCTGTTTGGACGAAATATAGTCTCGTCAGTTTCATAGAGGAAAGCGTAAGTAGTGGCATTAATCTTGAACTTATCCTACTTTTAATGGATGAAGTTTTTCATAATCAGTACTTAGTTCAATCCTAAGATTCATTGACTGCAGCCCTCCACTGGGCTGTCCCATGGTAATGTCTTTTATGCCCTGATAAACCTTCCATTTTATTCCTCGGTTTATCTAGCTAGCAAATATATCCCTCAAATCTTCCTCCCGGGTCTTTCCTTTCCAATGTTCATTCTGCCATGCTCCTTACCAGTCAGTTGTGCCTCAGGGTGTGTCCGACCCATCGGGATCATCTTCCCTTCCATGTAAGCTCGTAATATTTTGGCTTTTCTCTCTTCTATTAACCTCTGCACACACTCGTGTTTAACATTACCTGTCAAATTTGATCTTCAGCAGCCGTCTCCAATAACAGATTTTGAAAGCGTTTGATCACAAGCGAACCGTCTTTCTTAATATCCATGTCTCTTATCCGTGAAGCGTAATACTCGAAAATAATACTCTTACGTTTTGATTCCTTATTAATGGCCGTATTTTCTTGGAACATACCCGTAATCTTTTGGTCATAAATGAATTTTTGCCTTGAGCTAATCTTCGCTTGATGCCCGTTGAACTTCTTCCTTCTCATGTTTCGCAAAATTCAAACCATTTTGGATTCACTTTATTCTAGTGACTCTCTTTTAGCACTGTATAAGATTTTAACTTCTCTATTCCACGTGAGAGGTTTATCTTATTTCTCAGTAATATTAATTCTGTATCTTGTTAATTGGTTGTGTTTAAGGATACTTGAGCATCCTCACGTTTCATGGCAACAACTATGTCACGAGAGAATGTAAGCATTTTGTTTGAATTCAATTATTTTTACCCATGTGATTCTCATTTATTTGGCTCCTTGACAGCCCCTACGTGTATCTAGCGGATTGGGTTTTGGTCATAGATTGCACTCTTGTCTGACTTCCTCGGTTATTTTAGCTTCTTTTTTCATCCTGTGTGATATTTTCACTGAGGTGACTTGGTCCTTGTGGCGCTAGTAGATTTTTCTCCTATCATTGCAAACTATAACAATTCTTTAGATCAGTGTCGACATCTCACGTCAATTTCACGTTCTTCAGGGCCTCTTCCAAGCCAACGAATCCAAACGGCTCTGAGTAGGTATTTATTTGCTGTATGTAATTTATTTTAGAGTATCCATAGCGTGGCAGAGCATGCCCTTCCTGGTTCCACTGTCCAAATACATAGCCATCTCTATGATATCGGTATCCTTAATTCCAGTTTTATGTTCATTAAAATTACTGAGGTCTGAATATTAAACATGCTTTGACCGTGTTTTGAAGTGAACGTGAAATATTTGTATGTAATCGGACGGAATGTCTGCACCGATGGAAATTTTACTTGCAACGCCGAACGGAGGCAACGTTAGGTAAACAAAGGTGTCTAGTTATGACAGGAGGTGGTTTATAGGTGTTTTCGCATGAGCTAAGGGAGAATGTAGTCGGATGCGACAGACGGGGTAAACGATTGAAGAATATTCTGGGAATTCAGAGTGCATGAGGTGTAACGAGAGGGGAGTCCCATTGTCTCACTCCCTCTCGCCCAGCCACACCCTTGCTGTGCACACAGTCGAATGAACGTATTTCCACTTTCCTCAATCTCTATCCATCGCATACGACCATTTCTCCGAAGCTTTCGTCCTCGCTCCTGGTGCCATCTGCAGGAATGGGGACCGTCTATTTGTTTCCGCCCATGCTGCTTCCTCCCACCCTGCCCGGTATTCGGACTCCCGCTGCCGGGAATCATCATCGTCATCAACAACATCGGCGTTGGCTGTTTGATTTCGGTCGAGAAAATGTAAGGTCGTCGTGCTTGGTGGATTCGGGCTCCCCGGGATCAAGATGGGGTTGGGCTCTCTCAGCCGGGAAATCGTTTGTCTTTGCACGTCTCACCTCGTAGACCCCCCACACGGCAACAAGGCGCTGACGGGTCGATAAACAAGATTTGACGATCGGTTGTCCCCTCTCTCCTAAGAGCGTGGGAATTAAAAGCGTATGGCGTATGTTTTGGGCCACTTGGTGGAAAGAAAAGCGAGCTAATTTCCAGGCCGTGGATAGTTTGTGCTTCGGCAGCGTTCATCACTGCGCATGATGATCACGCCAAAAGTGCCGGTCTGTGTGCAACCGAGTGTGGGCAAATTTTTATTTGGTCACCATTATATTTCTTCTACCGCGTGTTAATTTGAGGTATACTCTGGGGTTGCCGAACGATCCTCTTACAATTGTCGTTTCATTTTACGCCAGGAACTCCATTTTTTAATAGACAAGTTTACTTTAAGCTTTGAGTTGGAGGATATGTTTATAGGGATACTTTACATTATATCTACTCCTTGAGGTTCGGTGTAATTACAACGGTAAATTTTAGAGCAGTTTCAACAACTGTTCCTTTCAATTGGTTTCAACGAGTTCCATCTCCTTCGCTCAAGAATGCTAATAAATGATTCTAATGTAATTGATCCTATTGTGCTCTTTGCTGAAGTTAGTAATGAGTGTCAGTCACTTTTTCACATGTTTAAGAAGATTATTTAGGCTATAAACTCATGCGGAATGTTAGTCACATCTTCCTATTTTCATACTTTCTGTCCCCTTTTCACATTCATTAACAAATTGCAGGCTGGCCGCTCCTTACCGCCGGCCGTCTATGGCTGTTACCCTCGCCGTGGGCCGGCACTACACATCACGTCGCGTAATGCGCTGTATTCTTACTGGCAGAAGGGAAGCTGACGATCGGGTTTTTGTGTGCGGGCTGTGGTGCTGACTTCCTAATACCCCGGGCTCGGATTCGAATCCTGGCTGTGGCGGAGATTTAAATGCGGAATCCCGATCCCTCCATTCGTGCTGTGCGGAGATCACTTCAAGTGACTGCCCAACCGATAGGAGGTGAAGTTGTGGTACCCTTGACGCCTTTCGTTAATAAAACGAAAATGTTAACGTAGGGTTTTTCTACACCTTTCGTTTGCATACCTTTCCATCCTTACCGATCAACCAGCCTACCGTCAGTGGCGCAGATGTCTTCTCGTTTAATACGTCATAATCAGTAGTCATCAATCCGAAGATTGGTTTTCTTAATCCCTCCACTTTACCCACCAATCATTTTACCGTTTCATTCCAGCTTTAGTCGCCACTCTAGGCTCTTTTACACTAAGCTTTGATTCAGTGCTAGAAGTCTGAGATTCAGTATGTTTGAAATCGTACCGTGTAAACGGCGTTATTACAACCGATGAAATAATCAAATTTGATTATCAGTACTGGCAGTAGAAATAGGTACAACACTTATTTTCCATCCGATCCTTGGATCTACCGACAAATCACAGGCCAACGGGTGGTTATAGGTTTTTAGAGAGACTAACGGTGGTTTACCAAAATAATCTTCGGAGGAATTGTGTGACCTATAATATAGACGTGCACTTGAGACTTGCAGAACTGGTTTACTGGAGCTTATTTAGCATGTGTACTGTATTATGTAGAAACAAAATAGTGCATATGCCGAAACAATGCAGCGCAGTTTATTTAGGTTGCGTAATTCAGCGTGTACCCTGGCAGCGCCAATGCGCGCTGAAATTCTTGTAAACAGAGGCTCCGTGGCTTCGAATACGATTTAAGTTCCAAATTTGGTTCCGAGTTTCCGGCGCTGATATTAGTGCTCATTTCGGCGCTGACATAGATGTCGTGTAAAACAGCCTTTACAAGTTCTTTATAACTTGCCTTATGTATTCTATCCATTTTATTTCACGATAATTCCTTCCGTTATTTTCTCCTACGATTATGTTACCATCAGGCTGTTGTTTCGCGGAATGTGTCCAATATGTTTGACTCTTCTGCTTTGCAGAGTTATAGTATTCTCTAATTCTTCGCAGAACATTATTGGTCATTCCCTCTAACACATACCCACTTGATTTAACACTGAAATTAGCTTCATCAATGTGACTAAAGGGATTATAATTTCAGTGACCGTTCGTATGACAGACAGTGGATGTATACATAGATATCTGGTTGTTAAATTTTCTGCCAAATCTTAGAATGTTACTTTTCCTCTGTAACCGATCGCTGTCAGAACGCTGCAGGGCGAGCACGTAACTGGCCATTTGACAAATTCAAACGTGCACTCCTTGCATTCACGCTAATAATTTTCCTTTGTTTTTTGGTTGGTAACTTGAATAGGTGACCGAAAAGTGATTTTTTCCCTGATTTTATTTAAATCAATTAGATTTCATGAGAAGTAGGGGAACAGGAAAAGCTATTTTAGCCCAATAGTAGTAGTATTATTTTAATTTAACGTGGTTCAACAGCTAAGGCCATTTCTCACACGCTGTCTGACAATTGCAGACAGAAGTAACATCACTTGAATAAATCGGAGGATCACCCCTCCAAAATCGAGCCCAGCCCAACGATGTTTAGCTTCAGTGACTGATAGGGAGCCGTTGTTTCCATCGTAGCAGGCCATTTCCCTATTTTAGCCCAGATGTGAGTAATAAAGATGACAATTAAAAAAGAGTAGACCACATGCTTTTTCTTCATCAGCTATAGAACGAATTGGACAAGGAGTATTTTAAACAAATTCATTTTAGTGGGAATGTCAAAAGCCAATCGAGGTCTTGGAATGAAATCATTTATGATGCCAACAGAAGTTACGTAATGCAAGGATATTTTCATTTCTCAAGCTTATTTAATAAATTTCATCTTTTTGGTGAGCAAAACTAATGGGTAATGTGATTTTAAGTTATTCTATGAGAATTGAAAATGTTTGTGCTCGAAACTTTAGAGTTACTATAATGGATTACTACTTATTATCGTACTCGCACGAGTACCTAATACCGTCCCCAGTGGCTTGACTTAGGAAGAAATAGACTTTGAATGACTAATTTTTTACAGAGAGATATAGAGAATGAATGACTCTAAAAAAATTATAAAAGGATACATCTAGGAGAGAGGCTAATAACTGTATGGTTTGGGTCTTACTCCAGATAATCGTTACTCGGGGCTTTCTACGGCATGCCTCATAAAAATCAATATGCTATTATGGAAAAAAAGTAGTTCATATTGTGTGTCGCACCATACTTAAGTTGGAGGTGAGCTGAATTATTGGCAAGACAGTTATGGGGTTTTTATTTATTGACTCGTTGATATCTATCTACAATAAGTCAAATTTTTTTAAACCGCGTTATAGGTATTTTCCTTTCGCATAGTTCAGCAATAATATCGATTCACGTGATGTGCTGATCAGTACGCTGGGTTTATATCGGGCATGTTTGTGTTTGAAAATATTCGTAAAATTCTTAAATGCTCTTGGTTTGGCTCCATGCCAATTTTCAAGAGCTTTTCTACACAGAACAGTCGTAACACACCGTCAATAAAATCGAATCCCTGCTGTGGAAAATTTAACCCATGGAATACCTGTCGCTTCTATATTTATTTTTTCATCGCTAACCCGAATATGCGCCTTATCTCCCACGCTTTCTCATGATTTACGCCTCTGCATATTCAACGGGCAGCCTGTTGAGAAATTTGTGAAGCAGCCTATCTGAAAAAAATTCCAACGCGCAGTTTAGGCAGCTATCTCAATTCATCAAGCGTCATAAATTCTTTAGATTCCTTGACGTTTTCGTGACCTACTCTGCTTTTTCTTGGTAAAAAGGTCATCCGGTTCATGATTGAATGTGAATGGTTTTATCAGGAAGGAGAAATCAGAACATTCAAGGCTGAATGTGGTGGAAGAGGAGTACTTGGAGTCACAGTGACATAACGCTGGTCGCGTTAATTGTTCCTACACCAGAGGTAATTTTTGCCATACAAGATAGGTTAGTAGGCCGGTACACTAAGTATTATTTAAGAGTGAAGGAGAGGTAAATAGAAATCGGCGTTGGCATTTGCCTGCTCCTGAAAACATCCCTATTATTTTCAGTAGTATTTCTATTCCTCTGAGTTTCAAATCTAGTGGCCTTTAAGATGATTCCACCGTAAAATTACTTAAGTGTCATTTCATCCATATTCTACTTGCTTAAAAAAAGCACGTTACAAACCTTCCCATCAGTTCATGCATGTAAAGACGTCAATCGAAATATTCTCTGTCTATCTCCTCAACCATTGACCACGTTTTTGATCCTCTCCTTCACCTTGACTTCTCCACTCTTTGCAAAGTCTGAATATATATAAACTCAGTAGGCCTGTGCGTATTCTTGTGTTTCTTCCTCTGTTAAGAAAATATCTGCGTTCACAAAATAAATTACTTTGATAGAGATAACTCCTTTTCTATTGTAACTGATCATTTTAAAAAGATCCCTTATCTGTTGCAACTTTGTGGAAAAACTCCTCGATCGGTTTATCTGATCAAATAGCTTTTAATAATGTGAATCATATCTCGTTTCAATTGTGTTAGTGTAATAAATATTGTTTTATGCCTTGGCTGAATGGCAAATAAATGGCATTTCTTATGGGATACCTTTTTTCTTCATTGCATTATCTCGATTATATCTCAATTGAACCCGTAAGCCAAAGAGGTTGAAAATTATAATCGCTGAATTTGACTAAAACTCGGTCCTCAGTGATTGTGCGCGATATCATCTCAAAATTGCAGTAGACGTAGGGTCCTTGCATCGTAACCAGAACTGATAGTGAGCAAGAAGTGAGTTTCATAAGTGCATACTTTTATTGAAAATGAAAACGTATTTAAACAATGGATATTGATAGCAGTTCTTTTAGTTCTAAATCCAATGATAAATATGGAAATCAAAGATCTTGTATACAAATTCACTGTCTCATTTGCACTTCGGGTGAGCTTTTTTCGTTACTCGTAGCTCTCTATCCTTATGAATTAGTTCGTATAGTTAACATGTTGCATCCAATTAATTACCGGAAACTCATGCAGAAACCATTACCCTTGGATTAAGGGAATTATTTGCTAATGCATAAACCACCAACGTTTATACAACAACATTAACGGTGTTGGGAATGAGGCTAGGGCTTCTATGTACCTTTGGAAACATCTTAATTTGCCAGCTTAATCGAGGCCGGTCCCATTCAATTTTATTCACATTCAAACTTCTTCAGTCAACTACCAAATAAAAGGGTTAAAAATGTACTCATTTTCAGCCACCCTCAACCTGCGGTAAGCGTACTCCTAAGGGGTATGCGCTTAGTGGTGTAGGGGTAAGTGAGATAAGCTGAATAATGGCGGAAATGTGACAAACATATTTCCTTACCGCAAGAGGTCCTACTGATTGGGGAATCAAGGGATTATTCTAGAAGAAATGGGCTACGAAGAGTTACGAAAGTCGTGAAAGATTGGAAACCGCTTCTTTATAATGCATCGCCAGAAATAGGTTTTCTCCTTCGAATTAGAGTTCATTCGAGATAGATGCTGCGGGCAGAAAAATAGACGAACGAGGACGTGCTAGCCATTTTGCAAGCCGAAAGTAAGAGAAGACATTAGAGGACATTGATAGGTGGGAGAAATATTAAGCGAATGCGGAAATTATGATGCCGTGACTGAATGATGATTGTCAGGAAAGGAGGCTTTAAGTTTTTATGCACGAATTAACGCTTATTGTGTTTAGGTATCATAAATATAACTTAACTTGTGTTCATTTGATTTCGTAGGTTGAAAAGAAAGAAATTTCTATAGTCGACTCATCTTTCACCCTCCCAGGTCTTTTTTTATTGATTTGCTTACACAAAGTACTGTTTGTCTGGCTATCAGTCACGGATCTCTATACTTACAGGATTCCCTCCTGAGGTAACGAACTAATTAATTTTATTCATTACCCTTTATTTTCCTGAAATCTTCCTTGAAGCTTTTTAACGTTTTCCCCAACACACCAGTTACGTCCCACCCATGAATTAATTTCAGTGTTGTTATTGAAAGGATTAATATGGAAATGATTTTTTGTTTTCTGTTCGCTATTCATTGGAATTTGAATCTACGTCAGAATTATGTTATTTTCATTTTCATAAAAGACTGCTGGGTAGCGAAGATTTTTATTACTATTTTGCCTTAATTTTTTTAAGGGACAATGAGGCATCTTGCCATTCATATTCCAGACATCCACTCGAGAAATTTAACGCTCACCAAGCAAATAAGAAAAATACGACTCTGGCTGGCAGATCTTCTTTCTGTTGTTTTTGTGACCAGGGGATCTAGTTAGTAATATTTTTTGTCGTGTTTAAATCACTCTAAATTTTCAACATGCAGTCGCTTAGGGAAGTTGTGCAAGCGTTTGAAATCCGACTGCTCCGGGCTAATGGTCAAAGAAATGAGTTAACGCTAGAAAGACAGCTGGGACTATAAGCCGGACCCTTGTACATGCCGCCACAAAACGAAAATGAAAGCAATGGGGACCGCGTTTTTAATCCTTCCGAAAATTGTCACGGACTGTCACGTCGTCGACGTCCCTTTTAATTCATTTGCCGAGGCACAAATTGTTTTGAAGTGTTCTCCTTTGCCAAGAGCACCCGGGCTAACTAATTTTACCCTCATCAACAAAAGCGACTGGTTTTGTGACAAGAAAAATAAAGAAAAGCTGGCTGGAAGAAAATTGTATATATTTTTTAAGTGGACTGTTTTTATACCATTGGCCAACTGTTGTAGACAAAGCATTTACACTGCTAAATATATAATACTTTGATGGGGATTCTGAGAAACTCTCCGTCACTTAATATTTTTCTTCTTTACATCAGAGAAGTGGGCAATGCTTTATGAAAGAGGTGCAAATGATATATATGTACTTGTAAGGTTTAAACTTAAACATCATAACATTATTCGTGTTTATTTTTCATTAGATGTTTGGATATTTTTTTGGATTTGGATTATAGATTTGGATTGAGAAAATTAGTGAACCAGAGTCAGCATTAGAGGCCTATCACGAGGAGTTGAACGTTTTCGGCTGTCGAGCCCGAAAAGGAACGAAGTGAGTATGCTTGGATAAATAGCTCAATATTTCTCAAAATCTTCCATCTAGAAGCGATTTCCTCCTGAAACTTTCTTTCCAATGCGCTACATCACCTAGTACTCCATTTGCCTGTGCTAATGTTGAGACATACTAGGTATAGCATTAGTAGCTCCTTTAGTTCAACTTTTTTCCGTATGTATCCGCTACATTTTTCGTGCATTAATGTTTTTCAGTTTACATCTAAATATTTAATACCCTGTACGACCGAAGATCGGCAGTGGGTGAGAGTATACCGGATAGGCGTAGTTTTGGGAGTAAGCTGTTGGAAATCAAAATAAGCACCTGGGTGTGCTGTCGGTTGATCATGGTTTCCTCCGAGCGTCTTAGATTTGGAATTCCTATTTCACCTGTCCTTGCCAAATTCTGCTGCGCCTTGCGGCTTCGAGGTTTGGGATAAGTGAGTATGTTGGAGCGGCCTATTGTCGCGTGCTGTCGTAAGGATCACGTAGCGTTAGAGCGATCTCGAACGCCTAAGTACAGAACTTGAGGGATCAAGTCTGCGGAGGTAGAAGGAAACGTAAAAAAACGGACGTGGATGTGGATTAAAAAACGCATGATTCCTCCAGCGATGAATGGCGGTGCAATGGCACATTCGCTCTTATTGTTAGTGAATTCCGCGGTGCGTAACTTCGGTGACAAATACCGGAATGCGTAGCGTATCCAGACATGAAAACATTTTTCTCGTTTACTTTTGACCATAGCATTCCCCATTAATCCCTTTTGTCCTGTTTTCGGAAGAAATTACCACCATTGAGTTAAAAGTAGCTTCCATTGAACACGGTAAGCGTGTAAATTTTAGTTCTGCCGCAGTAGAAACACATGTCAATTTGATGGGCTGGAATATTTATTTGGAGAGATGTAAGGGTCAGTTTCAATCATGAAGGCTGTAAAAGAAGAGAGAGCGTAAGTTTAGGGCATAATTGAAAGAAAAATGATTGGCGTGTCGTGGCTGCATCATGGGAATTTGGAGATATTCAGAGCTTAAGAATGAATTGGTGGAGGGCCGTGTGTAGAATACGGCATAGCAGAATGGTTATCATGGCCCACTTAGACCTACCGGAAGATATCTATTGTAATAACAACACTTTGTACTTTTTTACACCTATTTATAATCTGCAACTGGTTTCGCCTTCATATGGCGTTTTCTGGCCAAAAGATGAGTCCGGTCGCAGATTATAATAAAGAATGGAAAATAGCAAAGTATATTTGGTACAATGGATATTAGTCACTCACACGAAATCACTCCTATAAGTATCAAAATGTATACCTACCGTAGTAGGTTGAAGACTTCAAATCCTTTGAGGGTAGTTATTGTACTATGTGACGTGCGGTAGGTTTATTTGATTTGTCAATTTTTCCCTTTATAGTTTTGCCTTCTTGTGATAATCATAGTGCCTTTTCCTCCAACTAAGTGTTGTAAGAAAAAAATCCAATCACTCCTTGATTATGCAAACTGAACATCCATCGATACTAATTTTCTTCATCCTATACTTCTAACACGCTTTTATATTATTTGTTGTCGAAGTAGCCAATTGCTTCTCCTAACGCCTTACATCCTCACCCCAACCTTTTCTTGCTCGATTTTGCCTCCTGCACAAATTCTCGGCTGCCTCTGGGACGACGGATGTCACCAAGGGTCCCAGCATAGAAGAGAGGAGTAATTGTGGAAAGGAGTTTTGAATTCGGCGGAAGTACGTTAGCGAGCGACAAGAAGGCGACCTAACGCTCAAAGGGTCCGAGAGTTCATCCCGAATTCAACGCCCGTACCCCTTTCGAGAAATGACCTTTTCGTCCGTTTCTGCTTCTTCCTCTCTCTCGTCCCTAATTTCCCGTGCCTTGTCTTACCAATTGCCAGGCAGTCTCCGGATCATTAAGTTGAGCGCGTAGTACATCTCTCCCTCCCCTATTCTGAAGGGACCAGAAGAAACTGCTGGCTGGAAGGAGCGTTCTCCCCCATACTCTTCTCCTCTCTATCCCATCTCCAACCCACCCCGATAAGAGGGCTGACTCTCCCGTGCGCCAGTCCTAAATACGGCGTCGTCCGCTTCGTGATGCGAAGTGATTATATTAAGTGCGCCGAAGGGAGAAGAAGAAATTAATGCAGGCGGTGAACGAGTGGAAATTGTAATGCGAGGGGACAAATTGGATGTTTTTCTCTCTCCGGGAAATCGTCCACCACGTGGGAAAAGACTAAGGTGGGAAGTGGGGAAAATTCGTGATATCTGAAGTTTCTCGACTCTTATCAACCCTTAGAGACTTGCAAAGTCTACTATGATCTTGGAAAATGAAGTGGTTATAGGTCCTGATGGAAGGAATCACTTGGTACTTTAAATTGAGTCATGATGATTAATTTGAACTTCAGTAGTGTTGGATGTAAATTTTTGAGTCGATAGTTTCGAGAGAAATGTTTAAGTCTTGATGAGGTAAATGAGATGAGGTCTTGATGAGGACGTGAGGAGGCGTGTAAATATTAAGAATATTAGCAGGTAAAAAAGCACCTTATTTGAATATCTAATGATTCAAATTCTCTTATTTTCTCAATCAAGTGTGGGATAACTGCGACTTAAGAGACTCGGAACAGATAATAAAAACGAGAGTTTTATTGTTTTGGCAAATCATTGACACATTGCGTTCTAATGGTATGATTTAATCGTCCTTAGTTGTTATAAAGAAATTAAACTACTACCTGTACTTATATTTTAATACTGACATCATAACCTACTTATGAGCTACGATTTGTTCTTGGCAGCACACATTCAGCGGTGGTTAACTTTATATTGAATCTCTCATGTTATTTTTAATTTATCAATCAGTTACATTATTCTAGGTAATTATGTCCTCATGAATACAGTTTTAAAAATTCTTTTGATTGAATGCCAATATTATGAATGGTGTGCTTGACATTAGATACATTTACGGTAATTTGTTTTGGTGGAATAATTGCTTAATATTTTTACTTTATTTAGTCTCTTGGCGAGTTCTGAAATGTGGATGAAATAAAATTATGGTATTATTAGTTTTCTAGGGTCACAGATGAATTTTAAATTACTATGTAACAATTCCAAATGGTTCTCCAACCTGAATCTTGACGCTTGAAATACTACAAATGATGATGCTCAGACGCGCAGCTAGGCATGGTAATTAATTATCGTTATTAAAAAAATTGCCAAAATATCCAATGCATAGTTATAGCCAAACTTTTTGGTGAACGTGTACGTTTTACATATTTATATATAAACATTTTTTTGTCAATTGAATATTAGGAAAGCAGGCTTACGTTATAAATATAAATTCTAAGTCCAAATAGGGAGTATGGAGGAAGGGTGGAATTGAATAATGTCAATCCTCATTATCCGGAGATACTTAATATTTAAATACGTAGATCTTTTTTTAACATATTAATTCAAATAATGCGGGATCCATTATCTAAGAAGAAACTTTTTTCCCGAAGGGGTCTGACACACACATACTAATTCGCCTACTAACTAACTAACAAAGGTAATCCTGAGGCCTGAGATTATTCTGAATTCTTGCGTACCCACACCATATGATGAATAAATGTAGGATTCGAAGACATCAAGAGACCAGATACCAGACTGTGCGGTGATGGTAAAATATTCGTTGGAAATCTTGAGTCCAAGGGTATACATTAATAAGGGACCATCAGTTAATATGGCTGGGATACAATACAATTTCAAACCAAAGCTTAGCGCTTAATACCTGCGACTGATCCGCGGAAAATTCCAGATTTTTCTTGGAAAGGAAAGAGAAAAAAACCATGAAACGAATTGGATGAGGTGATGATCAAGCTATTCTTATATATCCGCCGGCCCATAGTCCTTTAATTCCTTTATAATTAAGTTGCGATCGCGTCAATTTTAAATGCGTTCCCCTTTAAGACCTTCGACTTAACTTTTCGCAATTTCAATTCCTACAACTTCGTAATTAGCCGCACCCTAATTCCTGCCTGGCCCGCAACTAGCAATTTCAGAGCACGCCTCTAGCTGCCTCACCGTGTACCTGTGAAATAGGTTAGCCTTTTATAATCTCCTCTTGGAATCTTGCACTCCAATTTAAATCCCCCCGCAGCCATTCCATCCCGACCTGAATTACCGCTGATCATACCTGCTCATTTGAGCTTCACAAACCTACCTCACTTTTTTCCATTTGACCTCCGACCTCTAGTCTCCTGTCAACATGCAACTTAAGCCCTCTTTCAAGGCCATTTAGCTATGTACTATTAATGGATGGACAATGGATGTAACATATAGGTACATGGCTTCTTATGTATTGGAAAATGCGTCGTATAAACTACAAAATGAATGGGGGCCACAATCATATCAGGCCCATTTTTAAAATGCCTAGTTAACTGTGAGATGGCATAGTCTTTACGTTAAATTGGTGTTAACTGAGGGCTTGGGTAATGTAGGTATATGTAGTCAAACTGTCGGTTAGTCGAGCAGTATCGATGTGAGAGCGTATTGACTTCGGTTTGAATAGCGAAAAAATATTTAACCAGGAATTATGAAACCCAACCTTGAGAAAGTATATGGAACAATATCTGATGGAACGCCGGGTTTAATGGTTCCTAGAACCGATCCTAAAGAGCGGAGGGTCAAACAAAGTTTTAAGGTGTGTGAGATCTGAATCTGGAGAATGACAAAAAAGTGGAAAGAGAGAGAGGGGAAAGGTGGGGCAAAGAAATGCTAGTCGAGGAGGAGAGGAGAGTAAGCGTCTGAAGAAGAGTAAGACTCAACACATGCGGAACGTGATTGGGTGAATGAGATATTGAATGATGAAGTGAGTATAGTTATTTCAGGACAATAAGTGTGGGAGAGGTATGATTCTGAGACAATTCGGAATTATATGAACCATGATGAGTGCGATAGCTTATGGCAGAAGGTTAGGTTTATCTTTGTTTTATATATTAGATCTTTAATAGGTTTTTTCTCATATTTTTTATGAGAAGAAGGAATAATATAAGAAAAGAATAAATATGTAATGTAGCGGGGAGTATGAAGCGACAAGGGAATTGGAGTAACACCTAGCGGATTTTTGGCTGTTTGAGTAAAAAAAGAAAGATTGTAATCGAGGTAGATGGGGTAATTAGAGGTGATGGTGAGGCTTTTTAGGTTGAGATAATGAATAAGCTGTTTGGAAAGTATGAAGGGTGGATGAATGTATGAAGATCTGAAGGGTAACATATATTCTGAATAGTAATGTAAAAATAAATGTTTAATATTCCTCCACCGTTTTTCAGATGCTTTAATGCCTTCTCAATGATGGATAGTCAATGATCAACGGTTTTCCAACACTCATCAAAATAATCTCACTTCATTCGATATAAAGCCTGTATATCATTACTGGATCCCATGGATTCAATTCCAATCATTTTAATTAGCCCACTAGACGAAATTTTTTCAGGCACAGATCGTGATCCTTTTATGTAACTGGTGAAATTATGGAGGATCTCCATCCCACACGAGTATCCTCTGTGCTGAATAGATTGGATGATCTCCTATCTAACTGACTCCTAGAATACAAAGCTAATGATAGTTTTTTTCAGAGGAAATGATTCTCTTTGTCCTAAATTAGACTTACTAGTTCAGAGACTCTGTTTGTTACTTAAAATAAACCTGAATAACTAAATAATTTTCCAGAAAGATCTTATTAAGTGGTATGTTGGATTCATAAGGAAGGCACATAGCACCAGTATTATCTTTATTTATTTACCTCCCGGATCTCTGATACCCTCATATAACTACGTATATTATTTACATGTAGCTTCTGAATCTGTAGTGTACAATTTTGAAACGGATTGAAATGATGTGAGGTGACCCATTTCAAAATTAACTTTTCGATTACTCTACCGATACTGCAGTCGTTGGCGCGCTATAGATTTTTACACGTGTAATCTGTTAGTTTGAAGGATGGGTTTTATCTGCCTGCTGTTTTATCTTCTTTTGCGTTTAACTTCACTTCTAACCATCTAATGGATGGCGAAAATAAGAAAAATATATCAATGCCGTCGTCTGATGAGTGCCTGCACAAAATAATAAATTATTACTCATCTTACCCCTACCTCTATGCCGTAAGTTATGCGTGTAATTTGTGTTTCCCTTAATGAATAGATTTTCAATATTGATTTAAAAATAAATGTAATCCATAACTTTATGATATGTAATTAATAAATTACAAGATTATTTTCCTAATTTGGTGATAACATTGAGAAGCATGTCTATATATATGCGTGTACCTCTTGAGGTGGTAATCTGAGTGTACTAACATTAGTTTTTAGCTTTATATGTCCTTGAAAATATTATCAGTAGTGACATTGTGTCCCTGAAACAAACTTTATTTCATTCCTTTTCCATCCCAGGGAAGTGGAAAGTAGGTTATCATTTGTTCATGCGTGTCTCTTGGGAACGTTTCGTTATTACTCTAGCTAAACTATCTGGCCTCATTACGTGTGAAATGAGAAGAGGAATATTCATGAACATTTACATTACTTTTACTTCGTGTATTTGAGTTATGATTGTTATTTGGGAGGCGACCTATAATTCATGTAATTTGTACCAATAAAAATAGGGTGGGTAGGGTTCTATGGCAAGGTTTATGTTGGGAATTGATGAGTGAACAAAAATTCAACGCTGGTTCTAGCATACTCATAGCCAATATTTACCTAGGGGTTCTTAACTTAGCGTCTAATTCGATAGACGGAGTATTGAACCAGATGTTCTTTCTACATAGAGTCATCTAGTTTCCAACGGGATTCAGCTGATAAATCTCTGCCTAGCCGTGATTCAAATCCTTTCCCCTTGTTTGGGAAGCCAGTTCTCTGGAGAAGTTTCCAATCAATGCGAAAGAGCACAATGTGGTACGCAGTGTCGCGGACGGGTGCATAGACGGGGATGAAATTTACCATGAAAATAGGGTGATCCGGGTTCGAATCCCGGTTAATTCAAATGATTTTTAACGGATAATTTCACCTCCTTGGTGCAGTTCTCTGGAAAACATTCCAATCCGATTTACAGGCGGCGATCTGACCCCCAAATGTGTATTAACTAGGTTGAATGCGTCCTAAAATATTTGTTGTGAGCTATCGATTTTGATGACATTTTCCCCTCCGGTTTCCATTTTTTAGCTTGGCATTTATGCAATTTGGCAAGGTGTTAGCTCAGTGGTGAGATTGAGGAATTGGGGCAGAGCGAAGACTCAGTGCAGTCACATTCTCGCTTCCCTCAATGAAGACGTATCCACACCCTTCCCCCCCCCCCTCAAATTCTCCGCACTTTCCCACCACATTTACTACCCGTCTTTCCTCCTTCCTCGCTGGTCTTTTTCACATAGCCTTCCCCCCGCTCATCCCCCTATACCTCCTCAATCTGTCTCTTCATCCTGGGGGAGGGGTTATTCCTTCTGGGTTCCCTCTTTCCTTCTCCTCCACTCCCTTCTCCCCCCCCTTCCCCCTTAGGAAAGCCGTTTCAAGGCTTTAAAAACCTTGGGAGAGGGATGGAGGGAGCGTTTCGCTGGGCTCCGGGTACTCGTGTTAATTGAAAGTCCAATTTAATCTTCAAAGCGAATTGCGCGCCTTACCTTCGATCGCTCTGAAATAATTATCTTCTGCTGCTAATGCCCCGAGTCTTATGCTCTCTCACCCCCAATGCAATTAAAATACAAAACTGGGAAGACACAGGGGAGGGGATGCCGTATGTGTGGTGTTAAAGGGAGGGAAGTTGGAATACGGGCTTCGTATTTTACACCGGAATTAAATCCAGTCCTCATCTTACTACCGCTCTGCACCGTATACCGTGAGGTGGATTGGCATAGGGGTTGGGGTAGGTTTGTGTCAAGGGTTAAAGGGAAGATTCCCGACCTCTTTTTCCGCATGCACCACGCCACACGGTGCATCACGCATTGTTAGTCACCTTAAATTAAAGAACAAAATATATATTGTCAATCAAGTGCTAAAATGTAGCTATTTTGTTTGTGTATTTAAATACTCAATCAATTTGGCTATCGGGCGAAATTTACCGGTTAACTGTTAATAAAATGCAATTTTTTCCGTGAATTTTATAATTCGGTTCACATTAATTTTGATTACAGGTGGGCACCATCCATCAGCGATAGCCAATTTCAGCTCGCTGTCCCCGCCAATTTCTGCGTTGGCACGTGCGGTCGACTCTCTTGGCGTAATGCCTTGATTTACCGCAGTAAAATGACGTGTGCCTTTGGACATGGTACATGTAGTTAGTTACGAGACCTTTCCCATGCTTCCTTCACGTTTAGCAACATGCCTGTACAAAAACTCGGGACTAGAGCCACTAGTCACGATGCTACAAAGCAGTACGAGCGCTACGATCACCATGTTGAAACAAATCTTCATTCCCTATAGTCCATCATTAATTTTCCCAACTTAGGCTTAATGTTGTAGCAAGACTACACCGTAAACGCTGTCGTGGTGGGAAAGGAAAGGGGGCCGCCGAACAGTAAATTGTCATATTCTCATACATTTGGTTAGAGATATTTATCATTATATTTTCGCGGCCGTTATTCATTTATACGGTTTTGATGTATTAACCGCTTAATGGACCCGTAGAATTTGACCCTGTGCGCGTTTTGATGGTAGAATATAACCTCTGTGCTATTGCGCCGAAAGGTTCCATCAATTCTCTTCTCTGATTTTTCTGGCTATTTGGGGAGACGACCGTCAACTTTGATCATTTGCACCAGAAGGATAGGTGGGTACGATGATTAGAAAATGAAGAAAGTGTTATGAGAAAACCGGCGTCGGAATTAGCCAACTCTTAAGAAAAAAGGTGCCAAGGTTTCCACAGTATAATATCTTATCGCATGTACGGAGTACAATACCTTCAAGTGTACTCCACATGAAAAACGATCAGGGATTGTGTGTGCATCAGAAAATCTTCATATCTTCGTCTATGGCGCACCGGTGCGCCATAGACGAAGAGCTGAAGATACTAAGCGAATCGGTGATGAGCGTAGGAAGTCACAAACTGGAGCAAGTAGAACAATTTAATTACTTGGGTAGTACGCTAGAAGAAACAGGACATCGTAGCAAATACATTAGGAGGAGAATAGCGCTAGCGAAGGAAGCGTTCAATAATAGAAGGGAGCTGATGACGGGGACCTTAAGTAAGGATGTAAAAAAGAAGCTGGTGAATAGCTTGATTTGGAGTGTGGCGTTGTATGGGGCAGAAACGTGGACCTTGAGAAAGGAAGACGAAATAAATGCTGAAGGCTTTCGAGATGTGGGTGTGTAGGAGGATGGAGAAAGTGCGTTCGACGGAAAGGAAGACAAATGAGGAAGTGCTGGACATGGTGAGCGAGGAGAGGAAACTTATAGATGAGATTAGGGGAAGACAGGGTTGGTGCCTTGAAGCGGTAATTAGGGGCGATGGTTTGCTGAAGGCCGTGATAGAGAGTAGGATGTTGGGTAAGCGGGGAAGGGGAAGGAAGAGAATAGGTTTAATGAACGGGATGAAGAAAGGTAGGACTTATGCTGAGATGAAGAAAGAAATACTAGAAGTAGAAAGGGAACGGCACGTTACACGATAAAAGATTTTGTACAAACGAATGTTCGTGAGATTGTACGTTTGTCTCAACGAAATTAGAACAGGTTATATTTCCCGTGCAGGCATCGAGACATTCGCACAAGCGTTCATACAATTTGCCGCTTGTGGCATTTCCCCCCCCTTTTTTGGGCAATTCCCCTCTTTGGACAGTTTCCCCTCTGCGGACTGTTTATCCTCCGGACTTAGCCGAAGGACTTAGCGCGCATGTCGTTCGGGCGCTCTTGCTCTTTTAAATTAAACCCTCGTATACTTGTGGTACATATGCTTGGAAATATCTTTGATTATAGCCGAGGCACCGTCTAAACTACCGAGGTTTAATGTCTGCTTTCGTCACACCAGCCTTAAGTCTTTTTCACCCAATTAAAACTAATGTATTGCCATGAAATCCATGTCAGTTATTGTGGCATTTCCCCCCCCCCCTTTTTTGGTCAATTCCCCTCTTTGGACAGTTTCCCCTCTGCGGACTGTTTATCCTCCGGACTTGCCCGAACGACATGCGCGCTAACGACATGTGCGCCAACGACGGCCAAAATGCCTACGACTACAAAATGCAGCGACTCCTGCCAGCGACTTCTGCCACGACTTCTGCCACGACTTCTGCCACGCCTTCAGCCACGCCTTTAGCCGCGCCTTTAGCCGCACCTTTTCCTCACCAGGTCCTGCATCGTTTATATAGCCAGTAAAGTGAGGAAGGATACCAAGAATGCGGTCATCCTGACCAAGGCACAAAGGCTGTGATCCTGTATTCTGCGGCCGAAGCCAGAAAACAGTTCCTGGCGCACCAATTAAAAACTGCCACCCTATCTATCACCCATCCCCTTATTTCCTCCCCTCCAAGGCTACCAATCGCCAACCTCCTGACCTTACCCATTCCACCTTCGTCCTTGTCGACAGACCCCCTCCTCAGCTGACTCATGGCTGGGCTCGCCCTCTATTGCTTCCGAGACGCCGACCGGGTAACACCGTTGTGTGAGCCTGCTGACTAAGTCACTTTTGTACTTAAGAGAGAAGTTCAACCTCTCGTACTTGTTAAACTTAAACTATTTTCCGACTGGAAATTTTCATTACGGTCGCCTGGCACTCGACCTATGGGTAAATTATTGTAATTGGTTTGGTTCTATTTTGTGATTTGTAAAATATATTGATAAGTTAAATTTATGATTGATAATACTTGTGTTTTCCTCATTTATCTCACCCGAGCTTGGAAAGAGTTTGTGTTTTTACGAGTGTTATCGGCGAGAAAATCTCTCTCTTCTCCCGATAGCGCTACACGCTTTACACGATACATTTTGCCTCATGCAAGAGTTCACGGAAGAGTTTGTACAAACAAATGTACCGTGTAAAACGGCCTTAAGAGTTCGTTGGATATTCTCTGACTTTCATCACAACCTTCCTCTAACCGGTAGATTACTCTAATGAATGAATGGTTGTTACGAAGTTGGGTGGAGGATATTTGCAGCGGTGGCAAAAAGGAAAGGAATGGGTTCACGTACGTGGGCGAGGTGTGTTGATGGCTGAATTCTCTGGCACCCGCGAATCCAGTCCCGCGTTTGCGCTTAACTCTCTTGTCTCGTCTCCCATCAATTTCAACCCTCTCTTCATCCTCTCCTTATCCTATCCTATCTCTAACTCTTCCTACCCCACGCGCTCAGTTCTCCTAACTCCTGTTGCCTCCCAGTTCTTCCCCCAATCCTTCCGGCGTCCCCGTCAAATAACCCATTTTCCAATCGTCCCGCATGCTCCCTCCACTCGCGACGCGA
Source organism: Pyrrhosoma nymphula (assembly GCA_963573305.1). Lineage (NCBI taxonomy): Eukaryota > Metazoa > Arthropoda > Insecta > Odonata > Coenagrionidae > Pyrrhosoma > Pyrrhosoma nymphula. The sequence goes on from OY754329.1 coordinate 92,881,227, forward strand.
CGTGCCTTAATTCGTTTACGAGGGCTCAAATTCCCTGTCTAAGGTGTCAGCGCTTTTGCGAAAGGGATCCGCGGCGGCGGTGCTGAAATAGTAATTGCCATTTGATGTGGTCCGGCGGCGAGGAGCATGCAGGCGCCGCGTCGCCTGCATGCTCCTCGGCATCATTTCTTGTAGGGGTGAAACTTACGAATCGGCAGTTTATCCGTCTAGTATTTTTTTCTCGATCCTTTCTGGCGGCAGAAATTTTTATGTATTCCCTAGCGCTTTGGTCTTGCCAACGAAGTTATAGTTATTTTTTTTTTTCGTTTTGCGTCACGGTGAGCCGTTTATATTTCTTTTTTATCTTCTTAAAATATTTGAGTCGCTTGTTTTTGCTTGGACATTATTGCATATGATGGTGGGTGGATTGCCTTCCTTCTTTTGGGTGGCCTTCTGCTAGTGGGAATGTTATCGGTTGCGTTCACGTTTGAACTATTTGTTTTTTTTTAAAGGAGTTTCCACTTCAGTTTGAAATTGCCAATTTTATAAATATGTTTTGCTTTATATGAAAAATTAAGCTAGCAATTCAGGTGTTTGATTTCTTTCAAACTTTTTTCCGTTCTCATCCTCTTAGCTGAAAAGCATTAAGAAATAGATTTTCGACCTCGTATTTTTTGTCAAATAATTGTTTGATACCTGGAGATTTCGGGGAGTAATAGTCCATATGCCTGAATTGAAACTATTATGTCACCGTTGTTAGCTCCGTAGTAGGGACATCGTATGCGAATAAGCCCCGTATATCATCCACAGGAGCTATTTGAAAATTAAATTTGCATACGTACGGCCTTGGCTGTATTTCTGCCACAGTTCCCTCTGTGAACTACCCACTTATAAATCTGGGATATCATGACTGAAGTATCTGGGTCTCTTTGCATGGTGTTTATATGTATATTATTTCGCAGTTGATCGTCCAAGGGGGTTTTCTGAAGTGAACGTGGTTCTACAAAAATTTGGTCTGGTGTCTCTGTAGTGATTTGATTCGGCTCATAGGAAGCGCTTGAATGCAGTTTACAAGAACTAAGTTGTTCTGTGTGCAATAATATGTATAATTAAGTATTTTTATCAATGGATGTATTTCATATTGCCTGTCTTCTCTTTCAAGTTTTGAAATACCGACCTCTGCCTGATTTTGCCTCTAGTATCGAATATTTTCTTTACTTTCTGATATATTTGATGCAACAGCCATGCAACGTTTACTCTTTGATGTCAATCATAATTGGTTTTTTCTTCGAGTAGGTGGTTCGTTCTTTTACATGATTTACTTCTTATAATTTTGTGGAGGCACATTTCGGGGCTTAGATTGTTTATGTGTGTTAAACTTAGTTCCTACTTAAAAGATAGCGCCATGTTTTCGATTATTCACCTTGATTTCTCTCACAACTAGTGCTTGGGACTTAAAAAACATTTGCACATTCAAGCGTTGTAAATATTGATATTTTAATTTCAGGAAAGCACTGTTGAGAGCACCTCTTGATTACCATTCATTTAAGTACTTGTGAATTTTCACTGAAATGTGGGCGTACGGTGGACCAAGAGTTAGATCCGTTTCTTAACATCAAGCCCACGGAATACCGAGAGCATCAGACTGCCGATCCTCCGAGGTTTACTCGATTCAAAGTATTTGGCCCACGCATCGACTGATTCAGTCTCTCGGCTGGATGGCACGGAATTTGTGATCGAAGCCCACCCGAATGATGATCGTGCATGGACCAATTTCATCGCAAGATGCGACTGGTCCATGTAAAGATGGGAATTGTTTACAACTAGAGCTTGACTAAGTATTGGAGATGAAGCTTTTCAGCGTTCCCCTGTTAAAGAGGGAAATAAAGCCATGAATGACGCAAGCAGTCTAAGGTCGTAAATGATGCAATGAAATTCATTATTTGTGTGAAAATGTTTACCATTTTCTGGTGGTGTTTGTGTAAAAAAAATCTCGACGGATAAAAAACGAAAAATAGTTTGTGATCGTTCTGGTCGCTGCAACCGTCTGACTCGGTCCAGCGATGAAGATGAATCAATTACTCTTACAACTGTCAACACTTCTTTTATTTTTTCCAGAGTGAGAAAAAATTAATCTCTATCTTTCTTTTTCAATTCGATTTCCGCACCCAAAACAACCAACTACTCATCTTCAACACAACTCACAAACAAAAAACTGACTGGCTTTTAATATACCTTTCTAACACACCAAAATAAAGCAAAAAATGAGCAATGATAGTAAGTAGCTGTAATAAAATATTCATTATATTAAAAAACAATACCCATTTTTTTTAAATTACAAATTTGAAACTGCTTGCTCACATCCTGGACTTACGACATATCATCGCAAGCCGCTCAATCCAAAGTTAGGTTGACTGCAGTCCTTCAATCTTCCCTCTCGTCTACTAAATCCTTTATGTCCTAATAGATCTTCCATTTCATGTTCCGTTTTATCTGGTCTGCGCATCCTATATACGCCTTGGTCTCCCTCCCGGGACTTTCTCTTGCACTTTTCATTTCATTATTGTTTATTGCGAGTACATTGTGTCTCAGAGTGAGGATCATCCAATCTTGTCATCCTTTGAATGCTCCATATTGTTTTATCTTCTTCTATTCTCTCTTATGTTTCCTCGTTTCTTATTTTGCCCGTTTGTTTGATCTTCAGCAACCATCTTCAATGCGAGATTTTGAAAGCCTGTAATGTCTGCTCAGATATTCTACATAGTAATAAAGCCTTTTCAGATATTCCACATAGTTTAGTTATTCTAAAGGGCGGGAATTCCACCGATATTTTGGATCAATCCTTCCATCTATCGTTGAAACTAGTCAGCTTTATATGCCGAGCTTTGTCTATGAAGTCAATGTGGTAATTTTCAGTTTGAACAACCTTCAAAAATTGTTTTATTAATTTGTGATATTGTATTTTTTACAAGTTAACATTTTTAATGACTTTTTGTGTGAAGAGTACGACACATCTACCATGGAAAGATGATAAAAACACTCCATTTTCAAAGCAATACTAAACTGTATGATTTTGAAAATACTATGGTCTTTGTAACTGATATTTCAGTCCTACTTGTGTTGTAATCCTACGAATTATTTGGTTCTAGCTCATGTTCCCCCTTTATGTGCCGAGTTCACGTCTATACCTATCAATTTTTGATCGCAGTTGCATTTATTAGGATCATTTATTTTTCATTATGCTTTTTCATTGACCTCCCTGTAAAAACAGATTCATCTCCATTAACTATTAAACTTTGTGTAGAATCCTCCGCTGCTAAAATATCTTAATCGGAGAGACAACTATGATTCGCGTTTGGAGTTATTAACCATCGGGATTTTCTACTATCCTCCTCAAAAGAGCCAATTAAAGAGTTTGTATCATGTACAATCTCGGAGAGAAAAATAGTGAATTACTGCGTTAATCGGTGATAATTGTCATTGTTATCTTATCAAATATATGTATTGTTTATAGACTTACGATCTTATGTAAATGGCCATTATTACTTCTTATATTTTAAGTAAAAATTCTCTGACACAATTGAAGCCATTTTTAACGGTAAATATTTTTTCGAGCAGAAGTGTAAATAAAAATTAACCATGGCTCAACCTTCAGTTTTTTTAAACACAACATCAGCGGGTTGTGGCTAAAATAGTGTTGGGGCATGAAACGGCTCTGAGTCGTATACTCTTGGCGTCTATGGAATTAGGATTTAGCAATAAATCGCTTATGAAGGACGTTGCGATTCTCGGATCTACATACCTGAAAATGCGAATACCTGAAAAAAATATGCATCGCCGGCAATATAAAAAAATCCTTATTTATCGATTCGAATATTATCTTTAGTTAAATTTCCCTATTCATGGCGTAAGAATTGAATTCTGCGACTCTTTGTCTTGTTATAATGATGCCACAATACTATTTGAGGTGACCATGATGACAAAGTAAACAAAAGAGAGGTTGCCACAGTGATAATTTACCAATCATCGGCTTATTTTGAGTACCCATGTGGGTTTTAGTGAATTTATAAAATAGGGTGTTTTAGCTTAACAATTTGTTAAAAATGCCAGGAAGACGGATAAAATAAAGTCATGAAGTTAGTTTTATTCTTCTTTCTTCCTCAAAACTACATTTATTTTGCTGAACGATTGTATTCACCGCAATGCTCGTGTTTATTTTGAGTGCTCATATTTTGTGAGCTTCGTTGTGGTTTAGGATTTTATTCTGAATGTAGGTACATGCTTTATCTCGCACAAAATTCGTGGAGGACAATAGGTCTCCTTTAAAGGCTTAGCCAAACTTTTCGCGGGAAAACATGTTTGCGTGGAAGCGTTAAGAAAAATAGAGAAAAAAACGTGTATAGTGAGGGAAATGCTCAACAGGGTGAAAAGCAGTTTCGCGGGCTGTGTGGTTTGTGACCGAGAAAGCTATAAAAACTTTCTGAGTTCTGGTCAGTATCCGCGGACCAGCTCGGTTGGAATATCTTTTAGCTTTATTCGATTCCATCGTAAAACGAATCTGTGATAGAAATACGGATGACAGACAATTTATTTTCTTTTTATTGCCAAAGTTTGTTGCCGAGTATTAGAATGGCATATATTTAATCTCCAAACAGTGAATTCGTTTATGTAAATCGTCCCATCGAAAGCTCGAAAAGACTGAATTTTTCGGTGGTTTTAAACCATAAATTTATCTGCCATTTACAACTCCACTCTATAATTATACCTTTTGCATTTAGCTGTATAACAGAAGGGGCGTAAAAATAGCATGTTAGCATCTACTTACTTGATTTCGTTGCGACTATATTTTACTATAAATTATTTTCAGGAAACTTCATCATTCCCATAGATAATTTATTTCTTCTATCCTTGTTGATAGTACTGTCTTCAGATTTAGGATTGAGGCATGCTTAGGGAATTCGATGATATATTAATGCTTCCAGTAATTATAATATTTCTCCTCATGAAAAGTTTGTAGCAATAGTAGCGCGACACGAAAATTCTTCAGATGTATAGTGTATCTATCCCAGCGCGCTTATTAGGTAGATGTAGTGCAGATTCTGTAACGGTAGGTGTCTTTGTATTTTCTTTTCTACATTAGCATCTCATAATATTAGGCTAAGCATCCATATTTACGTGTCACTAGTAAGATTACAAAAATCCATGCTAGGCTTTCTGAGTGCATCAACCGTGTTTCCGGATTGGAAGTCATGTTTAACCATCATGATCAATTATTTGTTTTTATCGTGATGAATAACTCCAACTCCACTTTTCATTTTCATTATTCATTTAAGACACACCTAGCCAAGAAATTATATCCACACATTTGGTATGAATAGGTATATGAAATCAGACCAGGTCTTTTGAAATATCTGTTGTTAATCTTGACGCTAATGATGAGCTTCACTGCATGTTGCTATATTTTTTCCTCAAAGTTGAAGATTTAAAAAAAAGTGTCGCGTCTCTGCCAGTTAACACCGCTCGCTCATTAGGTTAGCTTGTTAGCGATCCGAAAAGGGAAACGTTCGCAGTGCGAAATCATGCCATTTGTATAAGTAGAAGCGACGAAGCATGTCGAGCACATCATTACTGTAAGGGGCCAATAACCTACCATGTAATGACCCTCTTATCAATGATAATTTGTTTTAAAATTTATGTTTTTACGGTTGGGTATAATTTTTGTGGCGTGCTATGCAATGAGATTGAAAGGCAAAAGATACTAGAGAAAACGTGAGATGGAACTTGATACTGGCGAGGGTTAATTTGTGATAATTAAAAATAATTGACCTTTTTTTTGGGTTTCCATTTAAATTTATTTAAGAAATTACACCACGTTTGGAGTGAAACGGACATTTAGGACTCAGAAAAAGGTTTTTCATTGTCATTGCCGTGTCTATTGAGTTAGCGCACAAGAATTTGCGCCCGGTATATAGAATAACTGAAAACATTCAAATTATTCAATAAAAATGTAGGTCACGGAGTCACTTGCTGGTAGTGAAATTTTGCCATCTTACCTCCTTGGAAAATCATGTCTTGCAAAGTATTCCAATTGAGGGTAAGTACGCTTTCTTGAAGTTTGCCGTCATACCTATCTAACTTTCTTCGGAGTCGTTATTGAGGTAATTCCAAATTTTAACGTGTATCATAAATGGAAGGTCTTTTGAGGAAGGAAATGAAATAAAAATCATTTTTATCTGAAATTGCGTACGAGACTGCGCGAGAGATTGCACTGTTGTTGATTAAAATAAAATATATTTTTTCTTACGTTCACAAAATTTAATTTCGAGGAAGAATCTGATTTCAGTTTGAATATTCGTCGGACTTGTCCTCTATAAAAAAGCTTTTTATTTTGCTTTTATTCCAAAATAGTTTCAGAGCAAATATGCTCTTACTGTCATATTGACTTTATAAACGTGAATTTATTTCTTTGGAGATTTTTATTAAATCGTGAATATATTAGCGTAAAATCCTATAAAATTTGAACATCATATGTGTTATTACACAAGGGATATGCTTTCCTTAAATTAATAAAATGTATTAGATTTAAGCTCATTTCAACGTGCAACTTTTAGGTACGGGTTTGGTAAGTTATAAACGAATGTATGTTATTTGGCGTCAGCGATGTCAATTGTAGAACGTAACATTATTGGATACACTGCTGAGAAATAATACATTCAGAGATTATAAACCTTTTTTTAGATCAAGTCTCATTTTTAAACCAACAACGCGCAGTGTCAAACCAGAAATGTTTTCTTTAAATCATTGACGAGTATAGCGACCAGTATTTCAAAGCGATGTTTACAGCTGAATATTACAAGCAGTAATGCATTATAGCCTTTGCATACCCGTCTATAAATTTTTAATTTCATTAGTCTGCATCGTTTTAAAGTGTTGCGCATGGAATGCGCATTAAATTTTCTTTCGCATATTGCGTGTACGTCAGGACGACTGTAGCATTCCCTTACGCCTCGTGTATCCAGTTGCATTTTCCGTTCTTCCATTTGCTCTCCGCGTGCAGCTCTCTTCCTCTTGTCCGTCCTCAGCCTTTTGTTTACCATTTTTATCCCCCAAGGGCCTTTCCCTCTCTCTCAAGGGCCAATCGCATGTGTTATGGTTTGGATGCTCTGTGCCACCGCTTCACATGCCCTTACTTCGCTCGGCCTTCCCATCGTGTGGTGTTGTTATCCCCCCCTCCCCCGGGGTTGAAGCCTAGATGATGTAGAGACGGTTCCAGAGACACATGTATATTTCCACGGTGGTTGAACTCTGGTTGACCTTTGTTGAGTAATATATATTCTGATGGTTTAAATAATACATAAAGTAGTTTTTAAAAACAGTAAAAGGAAAAAGCACTTATGTTAGCGATGATGTGGTATCACTTAATCAACTCTGCGATAATTTGGGAATTAATTATGATGACTGTGTAATAGTTGAAACCCCGGGTCGGAAGATATAAAACTTTCTGTGGAATATTAAAAAGTGAAATCATATCCAAAATATCGCAATGTGGTTCCTCCAAGTTAAGCCTGAAAATTTGATACATTATTATCCTCTGAGTCATTTTTAGGACATTTCATGGCCATATGCACAATGATCATTGAATTTTTTCTTTTTTTTATCTTTCAACGGGGTCAACGTGCCTCAGTCGCCATGTTGATTTAATATTCATGGCACCAAAATATTTTGCGAGTATTTCATCGAACGTGTTTCCCATTAAGAAGCCCTGAATAAAGATCTATCAGAGTAAATACTGTCAGAATACCACTCATTTCAATGAGAACATCATGAATGATTATTCAAAATACCAAACATTTGATCATTGGAGCAAGAATTAGAAAATAATTACAATTGAATAATTTAAGGCCTATGTTTATTCAGGGAAATGATCATGATATCAATAAAATTTGTAATTCTTATTATTTAGGCGTGAGTCAGCTCATCAGCTAAAGGTGACTGGGTTGGTTTGCTGGGGGCCCTAGTTAGTGAAATGAACGGATATTCATGTAATTGTTTCTTTTTTTGTGCTCCTCCAGCTGCAATTATTTGGTGATGAAATATAAAAATTGAAAGCTCTTCTGGCCATCGATTGAATGGATGCTGCGTGCAAGTGGGCTTCGGATTGTGGTTGAAATGTAGCTCATTTAAAAAGTTTCTCCCGTCAATCAGACATATCACCCGAGGGTCGTCATCAGCTTATCGCCGTGGGTAGACTCGCGCTGGATCACGTCATATCTTTCCACCTTTTTCTCTTGTTAGCAGCGAATCTGAGCGGTGAGAAATTTTGATACCCATCCCTAAAACAAGCAAACCGCCTGCGGGAAATGCGAGATAGCTTATTTAACGTCGGGGAAATTGGAATTGTGGTGTGCCTGTATTTGGGAAATAATTTCAACCCCACCACCATACACACAGATGGAATGGTAAACAGAACTCGTGACGCAATTGTTTGTATGTTCATGGTGAACTAACCATAGCTTTGTATGAAGTACATTGATAAATGTATTTCTGATCTGTGGATGTATGTGATATTTTAATATAGAGTCGGCTTTCGAAATCAGTGGAGTTTTTATAGTCGCATGTTAATTAATTTTTCCGTAGTTGTTTTAATAATTCAATACAGTTAGTTAATCTTTCTCGTAACATTTTTGAAGAAACTTTGCCGAGGTAGAATTAGATCCAGGTGCTAAATGCCAGGAAAATGTTCAGATAAAAAAAATATTCCTGTGTTTTTTCCTTTTGGTGTGTAAATTTTGTTCAAATTTGTGTAACGCTGCAAAAATATTTTCTGTTGTTTAATCCAAAAATTGTTTAAGGAAAGAGTATAAATGTGGATTTAGATGGGATTTTGCTTTTGAAATTCCTAATTTTTGTCTAAGTAATGAATATCAGTTTTTTTCTATGCTAGTTAGGTATTTCGAAGAAAGTATGCCAAATGGTCAAGGTTATTATTATAGAGTAAATATACTTACTCTATTGTATTATCGATTAGTGTTAAATTACATACTTATTTATATGACCTTTAGAGAAAGACACTGTAGCTTAAAGTACATTCGTCTACTAAATCACTGAACATAAATTCGTCTTATAATGCTGGGATATTTAAGCAGCCAACCTGTAAAAATACCGGGTTAATTTCCATTTGCATTGTTTATTATGTGGAGAAATAAGCTCGTAGAAGAATTGTTGTGGCTGCATTGGCGTGTATCGCTTGTAGCGTGGAAGAAAACCCATTTTCATCGATCGAACTGTTCGTCAGGTTTCTATCTTTTCGATATGATATTGCTATCAACGATATCCACTGTACCGACCTCGTTGCGAAGGGAGAAAGTTCTTCCCTCGGCGACGCACAAATTCAGCGTATTTCAAGGATTTTGGATCATTGTCTCTTTAGCAAGACAATCGTTAAATTCCACTTAATCGTTCGGTTCCGCCTCTTGTCCCATTAATTTTCCTTTTGAGTCATTTAATATTCCCATTTCCTTCCCCCTCAGTGTTCCCCCTGCAGCGAACCAAATCGAAGGTCATCAAAAATTCGACCTGTTTTCCTCGCTGCACAAAGTGTCTTCCGTACCCAACCCAGTCCGTCTCCCGCCTGGGATGAACTCCGTTCCCCAGACTGCTTCGCGAAGGCTAAACAAGACGAGCGTTAAAAGGATTAGCAAATCCTGCCGAAGTGCAATCGGAAGAGAAGAAAGAAGGGAGTAAAAAAAGCGTTAGTGAGTGGGACGGTAGAAGATTTCTTTTCCAACTCTGCACCGAGACGTCGAGGGAGGCTAGGCGATAGGGGAGTGGTAGTGAGCGGTTAGCGAGTAGTGGGGCGAACGCAATACTTGCACATTTCCCCATTCCCTCCCCCCCCCCGCTCCACGCTCACTATTACGGGAAACGGGGCCCTGCACCAGGTGGTATTATTGCCGAACTTCTCGAAGGGCTCCTCCTCCTAATATCTTGCGAGGAAGCGGGAGTTCCTGGGACGGGAGTGGTAGAGTTCGGGGTGGTGAAGGGGAAGGGTGAGAGGTTAAGGGCTGTGTGGGTTAATCTACAACCCTCGCTTTTTTCCTGGAAACAAATCTGAACTCACTCCTCCACACTCGCTTCTCTCATCCGAAAGGTTGGTGCTTCCCTCTTACCCTCAGAACTCATTTTAAGTGCAAACACTGGGAGGGCATCCACGGGGTTTGGGCGTGCGTGATTAGTTGGCGTGGTTTATTACGTTATTGCTGTTTGTTCTTTAAAATTCCCCCCACCAATCCCCTTCACCCCCAGTCCCTCCTTGAGGAATGCTTCGTATAGTCCCAGAAGGAAGGTCCCTTGAATAAGTCTCAGAAGAACCTTGAATAAATTAATACCCACTAGTCTAGGTTGCTCTTGGTAAGCGTCTTGTTTTGCGTAGAGACTAGTGCAATGTTGGTGCTAAAAATTGGCATGCATAGTAACCCGAGTTCATGCATAAAGATTTTTTCCAAGAACGATGCGTCCTGAAAATTAGCTTGAAATCTAGTGTGTTTAGCATGAAAAAATAATTTCTCTTCGTTAAAAAATAAATATTCCTTTCACTTTTAGACTTTTAGATGTTTTGGACGCTTAATTAGCATTGAAATGTCTCATTTGTTTTTCCGCAAAAAAGAGAGCCAGGGGACGTTGTCTTGAAAATAAGTCTTTGGACTTAAATGTTTCCTGGAAGAAGTATTCATAGTATTTTTTGGTTAAGAAATCAACTTCTACCACAATTTTTGTGCTCAGCTCCTTATCATTGGTTATTATAATTTAGCTTTCCTAGAAGTGAATAAAGAATTGGAAGAAAATTATACATATAGACTTCTGAGACAACTATTTTCCTTGGTAAAACACCAAGGAAATAAGTTGAAGTTAGCGCCAATTTGAAAATGCCTGAATTAAGGATTGCACTTATAGCGAATATCATTAAGTATCGGAGCCCTCAGGTTTTTAGCATTTCCTTTATTGATTTTCTTCTAAAAACTTGCTATTTTGAATTCCACGTCTCTTTTTTGGGGCTAAGCTATTTGGTAGCATTTTACAATGAGACATGTCGGTTGTATATTTGCATTAATTGTTTACTTGTATTGGGATAAATTTGAGTAGTAGTGCCTAAAAGTAGCGAATATGTCATTTAAATGGGGAATACGGGTGGATTCATCGAAATAATAGGGCATGGGTAGAAAAATGAAATTTGCTTGTAATTGGTGACTTTGCCGGATTTAATTCTCTGGACTAACGGTACATAAACTTTCGGTTGGAAAAAAGGAGGAGGTGTGGGAAAAATTTAAAATAGCCTCTCATGAAGTCTCTTCAGCCAAATGATACTTGAAAAAAATTATATCCACCATGCCAATCCTTTGCCAGTATGTAAAATGACTTGCACTTTGTCTTCAAATCAATATTCTCGACTTTATCTTTGCCGTTTTATTTAAAAGACCATCCCATAATTCAGAATTACTTTTGCATAAAAAAAGATTCCTAAAGTATGTATAGAATATTTTTATAGGTCTCAGTTGGTCAGATGTTTCTGTAATTTTCAGTGCCTCCGGATAATATGTAGTAATTCGTCACCGTGTGGAACAAGAAGAGCTGGCTGAACTGGTCTAAAACAAAGTCTTTTAAACTAAATATCTCAGAGAGTGTAGTACCTTCGCCGGAACCTTTCTCTTATTTTTATTGTATTATTTGTATACGATGAAGTTTATAATAAAATTATCATGTAGAATGGAGGAAAAAATATCATCAGAAATATCCTTTCTTCGATCATAGCAGTTTTAATTCATACTGGCGTTCAATTGTGGAAGCCTGATAGCAATGCACTAGGCTTTATGCACTAGGCACAATGCACTAGGATAGAATTATTTTTCTTTATTAAAGAGTAAGAAGAAGATTATTGAGTGGATTTATTGAAAAATACTTTCTAAAGTTACTTCGGTCTCCCACCTATGGAGAGATAAAATTATTTTAATGTACCTATATTCTCTTAGCATAATAGTTTTCTAGGCCACTACCGATTTTAAAATTTTCTGATATTTTAATCTTTACTCCCTTCCATTACTTGTTATCTTTGAATCATATGTCTTGTGATGAAAATCAATGTCTTTAATCAAGGTTATTGGGTAAAGACTTTCCTTTCGCTATGATTACCACAAGAATATTGCATTCAATTTTTATGTATTACTGTTAAAACTTGTCAGAAACTGAGAGAAAATGAGTAGCGCTTGATTAACTTGATGTGAAAATCTGATTATTTGGCAATGGTACTTCTATAGTCTTAATTGTCATTAAAATCGGGAATTAAAATTTTATTGATCAAGGTGTATCAAGCTCTGTATTTTCCTTACTCCCGCTCTTTTGCAAGCTTTTAGCAATACCTTCGCTTTGATACTCTATTTGCCTGGCTCCATAAATGGACCAATCGTGAGATAACTGTGGTAACGCTAATGTGCTGTCTTTCGTTTAACCAGTTTAACCAGTCGTTATTGCCCTTCATTTGGTTAATAAATATTCTCGCACTTATCGTTACTACCCTGGAGCAGTTCGAAGGAAAACGTCTTTTTGGATAAGATGAAAGTGCGAAGGTTCTCAGCTGGTTGCTCCTTACACTCTGCATTTCATTAAATTTATGATTGAACTTGCAAGATTGTGCTAGATTCGGAGATGGGTGGGTATTAGATATTGATTTATTCGTGCTGCTCTCAAAATATGGTGCTTTTGGTGTAATTCACACATCGAACTATGCGTTTTAGAGTAGTCTAAAAACATTTTTTTGAAAAAATCCAATATCGGGATCCATTTCAGTCCTAAGTCTGCCACGGTCGTTAGTACTCATTGTCACTAGAGGCTGTATGGATATCATTGTAGCTTTACACGGTAGCTGGGGGATTTTTTTCCATTCAGGTGAATTATCGTCACAAGTTTATGCTGAAGTGTTAAAACGTCTTGAACAACAATAAATAGTGGACAGTGCCTATTTTCATAAGATATTCCGGTTTGTATGAAGTTATGCGGGTGCTGTTAATTCATGCTGCCATTTTGTGAAGACATTATTGTATTTAGCTGGACCACAAGCTGTTAATATAAAAACCCCATAACTCGACACTCGGCCTCTATGAAATGAGGTAATGCTTTTTAACAGGCTTTGATGGTCCATTTTTTGTAATTCCCTGGCGTGGGAGAACTTAAAAAATTGTATACATCCCGGTGAGAGGATGCGAATACCCACTATTTGGGCTTCCTCTCGAATCCCTCGCCTTTTTCCCCCCGTAAGACTCCAGAGGAGTTTTATCTTTCCGTCTAAAAGGATGAGTGTACCCTCGAAGTTAAAGAGAGAGAGAGTGAGAGACGTTCTCCTTGCCGAATTGTTAATGCTTTTTCGACGGATAAAATATTCCGAGTGGAATGAGAAGGACCAACTCGGGGTATTTGTTTTCTTTTTCTCCTTCCGCAATATCTCGCTCCCCGATCGCGAAAGATGAGGAGTAAGAAGGGGAATAGGAAGAGCCGGAGGCTGGCTGGTTGGGAGGGAGGATGGTAGGGGGTATTTATTTTTGGGGCTCTCAGTCGGAGGCTCTTCTATCTTTCTTTCCTTCTCAATTCTTTCTCTTCTTCATCCACAGTATAATCCTTCCAAGAAAGATAGGCCCCTAGGTAAAAGGGGTGGTGGCATAAATGGAATTGGTTTAAATTTATCAATCCCCCCACTACCTACACACATATAAACTTCCGTTTTCAAACCCGGCCCAATAATCCTGGGGTCCGAGCGTAATTCGGGAGCATCGATGGGGAGTTTTATCTTCGTATTTGCTCTTCACGGCGGGGGTGGGTAAAACGTGGGAGCACTTCACTTCATCCCTCTATATCTTCTCCTGCGTGCCTCCAACTCCTCTTCCATCGTGAACGCCCCCCCCCTCCCTCACCTACGCCCCCTCCTCCACCATCATCCTCCCACCTTCGAAAGCCCTCCAATTCAACTTTATCCCACCGCCACCCCCACTCGTCATTGGCCCCCTTAAAAGGAAGTGCTCGCAACGCTCGATACAAACTTTTAATTGCTTCTCCTTCTTTTATTGAACAAGGACTTTTCCGTTATCCCAAGCACCAGCAGCCGACGCTCCGTTCTTTCTATCCTTCTCCTCTCCTCTCTACTTCCTTACTCTCTCTCAGTCCGTCCACCACTCTTGCGGTTCTGGTTCCACCCACATCCTGCCCTTGTCCTCACACCCTACCTACCTCCGTCTTCCTTTTCCTCTTCCCTCATTCTTCTTCAGTTTGGCCCGATCTCTCTCTCTCTCTCTCTCTCTCTCTCTAAACTCCCATTCCCCCATCTTCCCTAACCCATCGCTCAACTAACTCCCACCACTCCTTCCCACCACCCTGCACCCGGGCTTCCCTCAGCTTCATCTCTCGAGTGAAATCACGCGATACTTGCGGTTCCGTGGGTTGATGTAGAGATATCGAAAAGTGAAACGCTGCCCAATTTCCTTTTGCTGCCAAACTACTTTCCTCCTCTCCCGCGCCGTCTATGTGGTCGTGCGTATACAATGTACATATATATGTATCTTTCTCCCCCTACCTCTCTCGAATTTTCTCTCCCAGTGTTGGTATAGGGTTGGGAGGACTTCTTTAGTCTTCTTCACCCTTTCTTTCCTTATCCTGGAAATCTTTCTCTCCCCAATCGCTCTCGTCTGCCGTCCATCCTCTCGGGCCTCTCTCGAAAGCTCTCCGTCTCAAGGGCTCTCGTCTATCTTTCCCTCTCTCCGCTCTTCCATCCCAGATGGTCTAGCCTTTCATTCCTCCACTTTGCTCGAGGAATTTTTCCCTCTCCTTCCATTTTTTAATGATCTTTGATAAAATAAATTAAATCATTTTCCTCACTTATTCTTCATCAAGTTGAAAGAATAATCGTCATGTTCTTGTGCGAGTGCCGTGATGTTTGCCAAGCGTTTTTGAAAGAAGAGATGTCGGTTATTGCAATTGCTGTGAACTTGCTAACATGACATAACGCACAATCTGTTGTTTTTCCGGCGAATCTTGTTAAGGAAGGTTTCTCGGTCGAGCCTCCAGGTCTCCCATAGGGTCGAAGAACGACTCGCTATTCATCATCAGGGTTCCTGAGTGAGTGTGATAAGTCTATGTGGGAGTGACTGACCGCACAATCGGGACCAGTTTAAAGGAACATCGGAGACATTTTAGATTGGCGCAACCAGAGAAGTCGGCGGTAGCAGAGTAGAGCATCACCCAAGACCAAGCCATACAATGTGACAAGGGTAGACTACTTTTCCGTACGCATGGCCTTTGGGATCGGCTGACCAAGGAAGCCGTCGAGATCTACCTAGAAACAAAATAAATTTAACCGAGGTATAGACTTTCACTTAAGTAATACTTGGAAACTGATCATGAAATGCATTAAGAATATAAGGTAAGGCGGTAATGTAAGACAATGGCACACACAATCGAGAGATAACTGATCCAAAGACAAGCATTAAAAGGCGGACAAATTGGGAAACGACATTCAGAAGTCCTGATGATGAAGAGCGAGCCGTTCCTTAACACACCGGAAGAAATGGAGCATCTAACCCAGTGGAACACCCAAGAAACCTTCCTTCAAATGACACACTGCATTCCGAATTATATTTCGCATCGTTTGTTGAAGATAATTGGAGGAGGAGAAATTAGGGGATGGCTGCGTAAATGACTGAAGGATTAATAAGGGGTGTGGAGATAGTGAAGAGGGTGATTGAGGGGTAGAAGTTCAGTAAGCGAGGAAGAGGCGGGAGTTTAATATTTCTTAGACTGCATAAAATAAGCAAATGATTCTAAGAATTTAGAGGAAATTAAATACTGGAAATTAGGGTTGTTAGATTTTTTAGGAAATTTTTTAGGAAAAAAACGGAGGTCGGGGAAATGATAAGCAGGACTTCATGCTTACACACATATATTTTTATGCTAACTTAGGACTGTATTTCATTCTGTTTGCAAATTATGTTAATTTGGTAACTAAAAACCACATTGTATGTACTATTTTTTAACTTGGATGGATTTTCATGACAATACCGTTGTATAATTATTTTTCACGAGTCATTACAAGTAGTTTCGCTGGTTAATTTTATAGTCTCCCGCATTCTCTCCTAAAATAAATGTTACTTAATTTTCTCCGGGTACTCAGATACGGCGCAGAATTAAATAGGGTTTTAAATTTTTTATGAAATACTTAATTCTTATTTTTTTAGTTGACATGCGAGAGAGTCTTCGATAGGAATTCGTTTTTCATTACAGGCAAATATTTGTACTTCAGTAAATGTAATTCCAGCGGTCCTTTGAGCACGAAATAAAATTCGGCAAAACAATCTAAAAGTTTAGAAATGAATTACGGGAGTTATCCCGAGGGCTTTGAGGTTCTCTGGGCCAGCATCTCGGTGAAATAGTTGGTGAAAATAAAATAAAATGGTTATAATATCATTCCGTTGTCTGTGTTAACGCAGTAGGAAAATTTTAACTTTTACTCTGAAAGCCACCACAGGGGCTTGTGGCAGGGAATGTAATGACGTGAGCCTGTTTTGTCTTATTGTGAACGAAAAAGTGTTTCGTGCATACCTGCCATACCATTTCATGGTACCAAATATTAAGCTGTGCTTACAATTTATGGATGTTTATCCATGGTTCTGTTGTCTTCCTGAATCGTACAAAAAAAATAGCTGGAACCCATTCGTCATAGCGTCTGTCCTCTTTATGTTATCTTGGTGGTCGGATCTAACAATGTAGGGAAGAAGTTAAATTATCTCGTTATTGTAATTTAGATTGTGCGAGGCAAGGTCGGTGAACGAAAATTAAGCTTCTTCTCTAAGGCTTTGATTCACGGCGCCTTTTTTGTCCGAGTGAAGAATCTCATCTTTCCAATGGTCCCTCCCCTTCTCTCTTCATTCTTCCCTATCTCGTTGTCCTCGTATGTCTTCCCCCGAGCTCCTTATTTGTTATACCTTTCAACAGTGAAGACTAGGTGAGGAACCCAAGTGAAGTCAATTCCGCACCGATGGAGTGGTTTTGTCCGTCTTGTGTACGCAGTCTTGTCTCTCACTCGTGGATTCCTTTGTCGGTGAATGCATGCGTTTACCGGCATCGGTCTTATCGGGCAAGGAAAGACAATTTTTTTACACCTGGTCTTTTGCTGCGAGGTGGTTTAATACTAAGGAGGCGGTGGGCGTGCTGCGTTTTTCGTAATCCTCCGGGAAAATGGCTTTCCTGTCATTGATGATGGATGGGCCCCCGTTGTGCGAATGAAATCTGTAATTATCGCCATTGCGAGCCGTTATCATCCTTAATCCCCGAATGGTGTAGCTTATCTTACGTTCAAGTATATATTGTCTTGTGAGATGAATGTGTCTAAATGTGCTACTTATTTTCTTCCTTTGTGCCATCAGTTTCCCTAAATAATAAAAAATGACAATCTTCGTATTTAAATCCAGCTCAAGTTTTGTTTTAAAAATAAGTACTAGTTCAATAATATTTAACTTGATGTAATCATATGCGGCAACGTCAGTGTAACGGTGATGACTTCACAGTTGTGACAAATATTCATTAAACCTTTGGAACTATGATTAAGACATGTCCCTTGTAATTAAGCACAGAATTGATTGACTAAGTTGTAAAAATCTGGGCGTTTAGAAATGTTAATGCTACGCTCATGTGAAGACGCGAGTTCTTATACCGTTACGGAATGAATTAGATCGTAATTCCACCGAATATATGTCATAATTACTGCCAAAATAATATTAAAAGTTACTACTAAATTGCATGGAGTGTGTATTTCTGGATGCGTAGTCATTTAAATGAATCTTACAGCCAAATTTGTAATGCAAATTTCACGAAATGTATATAAACACTAATAAAAAAACCCTTGTCTTCATGCTATCACCGCATGGCCACAAAAGACCTTATGTTGGTGGTCGAGCGTAACTTCTCCGACACCTCGGGTTGATCGGGTGGACCATTCTCCCGAGGAAACGGCGACCTTTCCCCAGAAAACCGCTAACCCGCCTCGTGTTCACGAGCCACGGGAGATAGACGTAAAGGTGACTTAGTTCAGATTTTCGGGTCGCCGTTAGTTGGGAGCCTCTTCAAGGGGAGAAAGAATCTCGGCTCAAGTTGCCTCCTGAGCTCAGGGTGTTCAATTGCATGGAGCCTTTTGAGGAAGAGAATTGAGGTAGTCGGCCCATACTATTTCCTTGGGTCATAATTTACTTTTAATGGGCGTCCGTTTCTCCATCCAGGTGCCCCAAAATTAAATTAGACAAAAAGAGAGGCAGTCACTCCATATTTTGACAATTTGTGGGTCAAATTAGTGTCCTTGGTTGTTAACTTCTTAAGTGTTGAACTTTATCCCATTCATTTCAGTAATATGTTCGCTGAATTCCTTCAGGTTCTAATAATGCCTTCAGCTTTTGCGTTGTAACTTTCTGTTTATACTAAACTGACCGGATCTTCTTTAAAAATTGGGTGCTCCTTCTATGTGCTCTGTTCTTAATTAAAGCGTTGATGACTCCTGCCTTTGGAGGATTGTGAGTGAAGTAATGGTCTTTTGTTTTTTGTTATATTTACCTTTACTGGCTCACTTTTGGAACATAGTAACTCGTCAACTGTAATATTTACATTGGTTAATGCATAAGTTGTCAATTTGTTTGCATAGATTATGCTTATCTTGTATTGGTAGGTGAAGATTGAGTTTCTGAATTGGCTATAACACTGGCTTTACATCTCGAGGACCCTTGCTCGAATACCGGCTTTTGTGAATAATTGTCCGTGGAATACCGATCCCTGCTTTCGTTGGATGTCACTTTGAGGCAGCCTTGTAATTTGGCTTATGTCCGGGTTTCTCACCTTCCGCCCTCCGCTCTCCAATTTATCTTCCTTTACCAGCCTATCTAATTATCTTCACTTCTCGAGCCAGCTATGGCACCATGATTCCGCTGGGTGTATATGCCTTCAAGAAAAGGAGCCACAAGTCCCATCCGACGAAGGGAGTACTACACCATTTTGGTCTCTTCACATACCACGAAATTAGGGATCGGAATTCCACTGAATACTCTCCATAACAGCAAGGCTTCTAATCCGGACCCTAGGGATCGAAGGCCAGCATTTGAGTTACCTCAGCACGCGGTCGCCTCCTAAAAATACCAACCCACCGCAACAATAACTCAAAGACGCACTCAAACTATGATCTATCGGTCGGAAGTTCGCATACCGTGACCTAGTGATGGATATTTTCATACATTTATCGCTAAATGATATCCCATATATCGCTTTTGGGAGAATATGGCCGCTTCACATCAATCGTTCTGGTTTTCTTGGCGCCGTACCATAATTTTTCCACGATCGATCCATGCGCTCCCTACTATTTCATCCAATAAATATGATGGGGACATCTTGAACAATGGGGAAAGCTTAGGAAAAAAAGTCCCGGTTAGCGTGGCCAGGCAATTCCCTGAAACAAAAAGGGACCCCATGTCTCAAGATTTGAGGCACGTTTCCCGCTCGCTCGTTTGTCAAGACGAAGAAGAGGCATTTTGTCGTTACAACGTCTTCCATCCACAAGGGGGAAATGAAGCATGGCTGGGTTGAGTTGGCCCATTTTTAATATAAACGTCGGTGACAGTCAGTGACGGCAGGAGAAATATTTTGAAGGTGGAAAGAAAATACTGGTGATGCGTTGAGGTCTCCAGAAAAACATACATTGGAAGGGCTCGTAAGGTGGACTAGGAGCGTAATTAGATTTGAAATAGTAGTCAATAATTAGGCCCCTTGCACCAAGGAAAAAATAATACATCACAAGGGAAAATCTATCCTATCTACCTCATTTTGTGTGTATATATGTGTGTGAGTATTTTTTTCCTGTGAGTGTTCCTGTTTTGTGTGTTTTTTATCCAATTGTCTTCGTCCTCCAATACAACCTTTGTCCCGCATTTTATATCGGGAAATGCACGATACCGCTCAACATTAATTAATAACCACAAGTATACATGCAATGACCCTTCTCCTTCCCCCCTCCCAGTCCCCATTCACGCACGAGAAGACGACATTAAATTTGACGACTGGTTCACACTCTCCATTTTGCACTTTATCTCCCTCAACGCCACCTCTGTACAGGTCAGGACTTAAGAGCTAGCAACGATATTCGAGCTGGGCGCACATATGGACAAAGCCCTCTAGCCTTTAAAATTTGCCCTTCCCCGCCGGTATTCCCCCTCCATTTTTGAAATTTCCCTCTATTTCCTTTACACTTTCTTAAACCGAGACAAAACTCCCCACACCCCCGATTTTCCCTCCTCCGGGCAAGTCCCCTGATCAGCACGGTCGGATTTCAGACCAGTTCTGGCACAACAAATGTTCTCGTGTGTATAAGGCTTAGGAGTAAGTTGATGAGTGCAATCAGGGTTGGCTGATCATTAGGGTAGGCAGCTGAAACCGAAGTAATTTCCGCCATTATGATGGACAGATGTGAGTGTTAAGAGAAGTGTTGTTTTGGAAAAGGATGAGTGGTTTAGAGAAAAACGGCACCGGCAGTAGCCTTCTATTAGTGAGAGGCACTAAGGTACCCACAGTTTTCGTCCCATCCTACGGACGGAGTACTTCATTTGAAGTACATTCCTAATGAATCCGAAGTGGGGATCTAGATTCAATTGATACATCTCCGCAACTGCCGGAATTATAACTCTAATGAATCTTATGAATAGGAAGCCAGCACGCCAAAACACCAAGCCCAATCAACTTATAATAAATACCGTTTCCTGCCATTTAGAAGGCGCTTCCGATTGTGAAATTATTGCATCACGAAGGCTGGCTCCCTTATGAACTCGGGCAGACGAAAAATTGAAGCTTATGTTGCCAGCGTTACGCTCAGTTCCAGGGTTGTAAAATTATCTGGTTCCGTAAGTTTCGTAAGGTCTTTTCCTCTCTCTTAGAGATAGTTATGCTATCTCCGATCTTATTTTCTCACGTGATGAGTGAGTAATTGACCTATTTTCTCATTGAATTTCTTTCCTGTTAAGTCTGCTCTTTCAAGTATGACGTGATGAAGTCACAGCAATCGCATGTGCAAGACGTATTCGGGCTTCACGAATTATTCATCCGAATCTTTTCCTTTTTCCCCCCTTCGAACATCATGACAAATCTTGCTAGTCCTGTCTTCCGAATGTAGAGACTCCGTCTTTTATTTTTTTAATACGACAAGAGGAAAATGAAGCTGTATAACAGCAATCGTTTTGGCACTATTGGAGTATATTTTAGCAAAAAATGAGTTTCCTGTAATGCTTTAAAAGTAAAGAAAGGGCATGCGAAAAAGTTAGTGTTTCTTCTATCTCCAGGTGATGAGAGAAGCTAAATAATCTTTTTCTTTGGATGTTTCTACATTAAGGAGGCTTTGCAATTTCTAGCAGTGGAAATTGATTCTGCGAATGCAGTATAACTTATTTAATACTATATTTTCAATCACCCAATCCCATATGCATCAGATATAAGTTTAAGTAACGATATTTTATTGCACATGGATTTCTCAAGCATGTTTCTCGGAATCGACAAAAAGCGCTGTTGATATGAGTGAGATGTATGCACATATTAACGTGTAGAAATTTTCTGGAATATCTGGCTACCCCACGTGAGGAGAACAATATTTTGTTCTCTATTCTGTGAAACTACGCAATGTCACGTTTACCCAAGGTCTATCTACCTTTTCATGTAAGATATGCCAGCATGGTACTCTGGTTGTCAAATGCACGGGAAAGAAATGGAAGTTTTATGAATAACCTACTCGTTCACTTCGCAAAATACGCTATTTTATACTCGTGTCTTAATCTTTTAGTTGAAGGAGCGTTTTTTATTATGATGGATTGTTACTGGATATTTCGCTTTTTTGTTGATATAAGATGGAGTGTATCTACTTATCTATTTTTTCAATTTAAGTGAAAATATTTTATTATTTCAACACCTAATGTGTAGTCAGAGTTCTAAATCAACTATTCCCCATTTGGAAAAAAGTAGGGTCATTAGTTATAGTTATTGGAAACACTCTGCAGTATTCTATGAATTGTCACATCCTGCTGAAAGTTATATCCCAGCAGTTATCATTCTGAGACAATATTTTCAATTGTTTAGTGGCATAGAGTCAGTCTTTTTATCCTAATTCCTAAATGATCTATATATAGTTATTAATATTTATGTTTCTCGGCATGTTTTTAACTAAATACTTATGCCCTTTCTACAAGATTTAGG
Organism: Pyrrhosoma nymphula; assembly: GCA_963573305.1. Lineage (NCBI taxonomy): Eukaryota > Metazoa > Arthropoda > Insecta > Odonata > Coenagrionidae > Pyrrhosoma > Pyrrhosoma nymphula. Next base: position 92,903,508 of record OY754329.1, read on the forward strand.
AAACAAATGCTTTTTTTTTTCCAAATCTGAGAAAAAGGCCGATCGTCTTTCTTTCTACAGGTTTCTCCTTTCTTTTTGCTACCCCCTCTTTTTTCTACGACTTTGTCTCAGATATTTTCTTCATAAACTATAGCTTTTCTTTTCAACCCCTTTTCTGTCTCACTTATTTTCTATCGTCTCAACTCTTGACGATATTTTTTGTGCAGCCATGTTTGAAGGCCAATCCTTTACCTATCGTCTCCATCTTTTTGTCCTTCTTCTTCATTGTTTTCTCCTTTTTTAGTCGTGCCTATTTCCTCTTCCTAATTGTATAATTTTTAAAGTTTAAAGACATTCGTGCCTCTCGTTGATTTCATCCGTGTACATTCCTCTTCAGAGTTTGGTGTGTTGTGGAGGTGTTTCTTATGAAGTTAGTATAATTTTTTATAGCGTTTCAAAATTTGCCAACCATATTTCGGACCTCCCAAAACTTAGGTGTCTGTTTGTATGCATCTATTCTTGAATTTGTATGAGATGCCTGAAAAAATAACCAGACAATGGTTTACTCTTCTTCATGTTATTTTCTAGTTATGCACTAAGAGCTTTAACCAAGTATTCACTATTTTTGGCGATAATTACAGTTTTTAGCGAATTTGAGGAATGTGTATAGTTAAGGAAAATATAATATGTTTCATACGTCATCGTTATTTTTCGAATGATACTAGAGAATTATTTCCCTATTGTGACCATACATAGTTGATGCCGTGTCGAGTGGAATAAAATTAGAAGGAGAAGCCTTGGTTGCTTCATTTTTTTGCGTACTGCTTTTTGTAGATATCGGGCTGCATTTCAAAAAGAGTTCATTTGAATAACTTTTATTTTTAGTGGCAAGCTGTTGGAAATAAGCAACATTTACATTTGTCTTCAGAATATGTCGCAGTAAATCCAGATTAGGACCTGAAAATCTGGGCGGATGTGAACGATTGATTATCATAACATTTGAGACGGATTTTCGATTAGCGTTTCGATTACCGAAAGAACAAGCCTGTCTTTTGAAGTCCATCAGTTTCATGTCATTGAATCTTGAAATGCTACATTTGACGACGCGACTCCTGATTTAGTTTCGTTCGTGAATCGTTGATGACAGACTAGCCTTGCGGTATTCGTGTGCACTATCTAATCCCCGTCGTAACTTGTTGTGAAATCACGACGGTCGCGTTCATTACTTTTACGGCTAAAATGTTATCAGGGTTAGCTTGTGAGGTAAATTGGGTGATTTATTTTGCTATGATCGAAAATCTGCAGGAAAACCAGTGTCATCAGCAGGAGTCATCAATCCAGAAATTGTATTGCTGCAGCTCTCCACTCCATTTCTCCTTTCTATCCTCCCTTCATCACTCACTCAAAAGTCTTCATTTTGAACATATCTTAACGATTGGTTGTCCTTACTAAAATTGCCATGCCTGGTCTTTCATAGATACTTCATCTTTCAGTCCATTGATGAAGCATTTGTATGGTAGAAGAAAACTTAATTATTTTCTTAACGTGCTCCGTACTTTCAAGCACACTCCACCTATGAATTTTATATCCCCCGAGATGCCACAAGAGCAAATATATGCGATAAATAAATCCATATGTTCTAATAGACTGTTGTCATTGAGTCTCAAAATGTAAGCATTAGTTAATGAAAACGCGTCCGTATTTCAAATACGTCATAATGACACCAAAGCAGCGATGACTTTGTGGTTGCAAGTCCGACGAGGCAACGAAAACGATATTCCAGCCTTAAAAAGATAATCTCCGAACTTACCGGATCGAGACAACGAAGAGGCCCCTTCGCGCTGCTATTTAGGGGAATGCATTGGTGAAAGGCAGCAGTTTCACCAGAAGGCAGTGATGGTACAGATCAACATGATCGGTTTAGTACCAATGGCTATGCCTGCGGGTGTGGTTGTAGTTCACGGAAACGGCCGCAGAGCGATGTGGAGGACAACGGGAAATCATCACGTTATTAACCCCATAGAATGCAGCCTTGTACAAATAGATATAATGAAATTCCTCCCGGTAAAATATTCAGGCGGTAAAATATTCCTCAATAGGATCTATGGGTGGGGACTACTACCAGTGTAGGTGTACGTTAGTTCCATGGTATAATAGCGCTAGGTGGGGAGTACTGAAGGTGGGGTGGAGAATCCCTGACCTAGACATCAGACTCAAATTCAGAGGGATTCTCAACGGGGGCAATAATAGTATTTTCGGGGTGAAAAAAACCATGGAATTAAAATAAAGATTCGTTTAAGACTGGGCGCCGAGGCACCTTCAAGAAGTAACATTGAAATTGCATTTACTGATATCAAACCGAACATAAAACCTCTACCTAAGAAGTATCTGGCACAAAGATCCCATTGAATAAAGAGAGTAGCTAATAAGTATTTTATTGTCATAAATTCTTTGGGCTAGTTAGGGAAAATTTTGCCTAAAAACCCTTTTAGGAAGGTGATAGTTATAATAAGAGTGAGTAACCCTGGTCTAGGTAGACATTACTACCATTGTATAATGACATCTCGGATGTCCTTTACGCTAAGATGGCTGGTGCCCTTGAACACTACGCCACACGCCCTTGTGGAGACTCGTGGGATAGGTATTTTAGGGGTATTAGAAGTAGATGTGGATATTTTACATTTTCTCACTATTGTTCTCTTAGTGGTTTCGCTGAGAAAGGCTAATAGACCCAAAAGTAATCAAATTAGGCCGCGGTTTCAGCTCAAACTATCCACTACTGAGTGTCAATCCCCACAGCCAACCCACACGCGACGTTCAAGAGGACGAGGTTGGTAAAAGCACCGCAAGTCAAATTTCATTTAGCCTCCTATTCCGGCAGTGTGTTCTTGAAGGGCAAGGTGGTGATTTATCATCTTCAAAATATTTAAACCTTGTGTAGCCCTTGAGTCGATTTACTGCGGAAATTTAATTATTTTCCGTCGGAAAGTCTCTTTGTTGCTAAGTCATCGTGGGTCACCAAAGCCGGGAGAATGTGTTTGTCGCGCCTTCTCTGCGTCTTGAGATACCGCCATTTTTATGCAAATCTCCGAGAGTGAGCGAGAGAACGGTCTACTGTCAGTATCTCTTTGTCTATCAACTTCTTCTACTACTCTACTTCGTGTACTTTCTCTTCGCCTTTTGGAAGGAAAGCGTCTTAAGAAACTGGCGTTGAAGCGGATGAAATACTTATCAGACTAATTCGATAGCTTCTGGCTCAAATTCGTAAAACCCAATGATGCTAGCAGAAAGAAAAAAAACATTTAAATTTCACAAGGTTCATCGACGTACTACCACTTTAATCTGATAATCGACATCATGAGGCATATCCAAGGTACGTCATATAAGGTCAGATGAGGTGCCGTGGAGTTAATGTTCAGTTTCATTTGACCCCGGCGTTCTGCCGGCTCTTGAACCAATCCTCAGTTACCATCTCTGTCATCTAGTATTTACTAACTCTATCGTGTGCCTTTTTTGTTTCTTATCACCTACCCTGGTTCCATAACGATGTAAACGAGTTGTCACAGGTCGCGTTTTTTCTAACGTGCATTCGATTGACAGAATACTACCACTTTGGCGGGAAAACATTAATAAATTTACCCTGGTAGAAAGTTAACATGACTGGCGCCAATTGGGCATTATGAACTCTTATATTTTTAATATATTAGTGTGTGGTAAGAAGCTAGTGCGCGAATTTAGAGTATAAGCTACATTTTGCATGATGGTTCCGGTGTTTCGATTTTCCTCAGCGTCTTCCTTTTTTAGGCTAGCAGGCAAGTGGTGTGGCGTTCTGGGTGTGGGACTAAAAAGCATTCGCCCAGCCCCTCTCTTTTATTTCTCGACGGCGCGGCGTGCCAAGTGTGTCAGGGCGTAGAGACACGCTCTTTGTTCGGGTAGATTTTTAGAGATGGCAGGGAATGGATGGATATGGAATGAGGAAAAATGACTAATATCGACGTAGGGGTCGAATATTTTTATGGTCACAGATCACGCGATCCACTTTCGAGTTGGGAATGAACCAATTGTTGCGTAGCGCCTGCGGAGAGAGCGCGCATTCACTCCTTCCCCCCTCCTGCTTCCGTGGTGACAGATAAAGTCGAAATCACAGCTTTTGTTTTTGCCTGAAGGACGTCGCCTGGCAAAAAGTGCTTATAGAAGTGTCGGAGAAAACTACGGAACGGAACTGAGAAAGGGTGACGCCTTAATTATTCAAGAGTATACAGTTGGGAAATCACCTGGATAGAAATGAAAGGAAAGCTTTATGTTTTAGTCTTTAGTTGTCTACCAGTGTCGTGTTTTGAAGTGTCATTGAACGCGTGATGGAATTATGAATCACGGGATAGACCATATGAATGTCTTTCGTTTTTCCCGAATTTAATTTAGAAATAGTCTATCTTGGAGATGGGCCATATATACCATTCAATATAAGTGACTTTAAGAATTTAAGTACTCATAACGTGTGAAAGAAATTATCCATATTTTGTTTTACGTCCATTACTCTCAGTTTCGTGACGGGTTGCGAGTATAAATTCCTTTGAATGCCATCGAATCACGACAAAGCAGGTAGGTCAAACCTGATGTCGTTTTCTTATGTGGTGCAAGGGTGGTTCGATTACATCGATAAAATTTGAATATTGCGGAAATGGTATTTTGAAACGTACACATAAAACCTATGAGTAGATATACTTTTCAGTTATAAGTTGCATTCATAATTTTTTATCAATTGCTCTAGCTTTTTAACCAAGCGTAACAATAAAACACAGTATTTTTTAAATTGACATTTTCCATTACCCCCATGGGCAAATTAGCGTACAAGCAGGAAAAGAAATATCTCAAAAGATTCTGAAATAATCCAACCCAGGGTTCCATGTGGACTTAACGCGAATAGTTTATGAAATCTCACAGGTTAAGATCAAAAGATTTAATTGGCGCGTAGTTTTTTGCGGAAGTACCCACGGAAGATAACTCCTCGATCAAAATAAATACGAACACGTGCAATCCTTTTTATTGCAGAACTATTTGTTATGTCATAATTGCTACAGCCATGCATAATATCTTTTATATTTTAGTGCTTATTTTTGTCACTATTATATTCGAGGCACATGAGATATTGACCGCAGCCAAATCTGAGGAAGAGCAAAATTTGATATACGATGTGCAGAAAGTTTAATTGAATTAATCAAAAAAAGTAGCGCTAGAGAGTAACGAAAACCTTCATGTAGACGGGAATGGTGTGATGGTATGCATGTACGTACATTTTTATTCTCACAGTAAGTGCGTCGGGTCGCTAGTCATCTCACGTCATTTTTTCCATCTGTCTGCCAGTCTGCGGTGAAATTTATTTTTAAAAATTTATCGAGTGATTCAAACTCATTAATAATTTCTCTATCGGGTAATGTCATTTAAATTTTATGTTTTAATGAGAACACATGATTCTGACTCGTTAATAATTTCAAAGAGACTAATTCCGTTTTCAGTTTATGTTTTGATGAATGCATAAAATTATGTGTAAAGGTTATTGAATTTCACAATGTGACTGACGTCATATATATTGTAATTACTTTGATGTGAGACGCATACTGCTGAACACCGTAATTTTCTACGTAATAACTGTTATTTAATTAGATATTTTGATGATTGTTTTCGAATGAACTTCCCGCGAAGAATGGTAATATTTTAACCTTGATCTTTGGATAACATTTGAGGTCTATGTACTTAAGCTGCAGATACATAATGATAATGCTGATGGACTATAATTGAGTTTCACACGTTTAATTATGTAAGAGTTCCGCACGTTTATTCAGCAGCGAGTTTCCGCCTAACTTCACCTATGGCGATAAGTGCTTGATTTTATTGCATAATATTTTAATACGTAAACTTGTTACTTCGCTGGTGTTCAATATTTTCTTTTTTAATTGTGGTTCAAAATTTTGAATGATTTAATCGGCTTCATCTATGAGAAGCCCGTTACAGAATTGTTTTAGACTTATGATTATACTAAAGTTAGTGCACATTACATTTTTCATTTTCGTATTATGTCTTTTCATAAGGGATTTACGTCTGCCTTACGCATCATAGCAGTCCGCTGCTAAAACTGAGTCCTTCACTTGTGGTGTGAGGACTGTCTGTAATTCTCGGACGTAGGCACAATAATGTCTCTGCCTCCGAAGGTGCAAATACTGGCTACTGTTCATTTTTATAATATTATAGCCAATGACTCACTAGTTTCCTTATTTACATCTTTAATGAAGTATTTACTTTCTTATTTTTGCTGTGCTCGCCTCATCGTTACAAATTGGCCCAGGATCAGCTCCAGATTAAAAGAAAAATTTTCCGTGGATCCCTGATTTTAAGCGAATATTTTTTCCTTTCTCTGACAATGCCGTCCTCTCATGTACCAGCACCCGATGGCCAAAACGGAGGTTGTTCCTAAATAAGGTCGATCCGGTAGCTGGACGAGTCATGTTTAATTCTACGAGCCAATTCGTTGTTTCGGCCAAGTCTCCCATCCAACTCATCGAGCGGGAGCCCTGATATCGAAGAAAAAGAAGAGAAATTATAAGGGAAACTAACAAAAAAGGACTGATTGCCGTTGTAATCAACAATTCTTAGTCAGGCATGGGGCAGAATGAAAGGTGGCGGCGAACGTCGTTGTTTTACGACAGAATACCGTTGCGTCGCTTAAAAGCACACTCCTTGATGAACGTCCCCCACCCCTAAATCCCCCTCCCCATCCCAACCTATCCGCTCGCTAAGAGAGTGACCAGTTAGCCGAATAGGGCGCGCTCCATATCCCGACAATCTCTTGCGCGGATTGAGTGAGCTCGTGAGCGTATGTGACAGGCCTCGGGCGTCAGGTTGGGAGTTTTAGGGGGAAAGGTGGGGTTGAGGAAGCGGGCGTGGTATGGGAGGTTGGTGCACGTCGGGTGATGGGAACGGGTAGTGGTGGTCGGTGGTGATGTACGTTGCAGGAAATCTTTTCCTCTATTGGCCGTATGGAGGAGCAATTCCGCCTGGGGTGCTCGCGTAGGGGGGGCCGTTGATGATCAGTCAGTTGGTTCTCTGGTCCCGGTGCTCATGCCCCACCAATTCCTGGTTTGCCGTCGGTGTAGATATCGTCACTGTCATGTCTTCAAGATTTTATGATCAATTATACATGTATTAATATTTAGCTTTATAATATGTTTTTATTGCTTTTCCTTTCACATCTGTTGCATTGACTATTTTTTTCAATTATATCGATAATCTTGTTTTGGTAACTTTCGTTGACTGCATGCCAAATGCATTTCACGAGTAATACTAAAATACTATACAGTTACCACGTGCATCTTTAGGAATCCTACGAAATAAATTCTGGGTCCTTGGACGGTTTTCCCTGTAATTATTCTAGCCGTGAGGACCACGTTTCCTATTCAAATCTATTTCTCCAATGTATAAATCCATTTATTACTCTTCGAACTTTAAAACAATAATTCAAGAAAAACCAGTTTCATAAAACGTTTATTAAAAAGTGGAATTTCCTTGTGGAGTGTACGTCGGACATTTATTACAGAAAAGAAATAAACAAAGATTACAAGCATCTGAAATGAAATGTTTTCAACGAGCTGGTGGCCATGCACGAATGGACAGAGAAATAAATACGGACATGGGGATAAAACTCGGCGTACAAGGTATCAAATAAACGCTACTAGTATGCATAAATAGATGGATAAAACAATAAGAGAGAATGGATGATGAAATAATACGCAATTACACACAAAATTATATTGCTAGAGGCAGAAGGGACTCCTCGGGGACATCCTCGCAAGAGATGGAAAAACCATGACTGATGAAGATAGTCGTAACAGGCTTAATGTCTAATACTTGCAGAAAGAAGGTTAAGAACTCTTCGTATTTCTTTTTCTTCCTTCTGTATCGCCAAAATGTCATGTTTGTATCCCCATCTCTTATTACGCAGCTTTCTCTCTTCTTTTGCCCTCTTCAGCGTGTCGCTATTACCCAATTCGTCTTCCAGGGAATTTTGCTTTCCTCTTCGAATTTTTCCTATGAGCCTCCTATATTTCCTCATGTCCTATGCTTTCGTCATTTTGTTTCCTCCTCATTCAGCTTCCCCATCACTTCTCTTCTTTTCTTAAATGGCCACAGTTTCTGTCCGTAAAGGTTGCTTTGCTACAGGCATTTTCTCGTGCAGTCTGATGTATGGATAAATGTGAAGTCTGAATTTTGTCGTGCGATGCAGAGAAACTGTTGTTTGGCTGTTGAAATTCCTGGATTTCTTCATGAACTCCTTCACTAATTCAGCGTGTTCATCATCTCAATTTTATGTATCTCAGGCTTCCCACCGGGCAAGGATTATCATTTGCCTCGGTTTTTTCATGAAATACTCCTCCATTGTGGTTAGGGAAGAAAGAATTTGTGAGCAGGATGTCCCAATCCTAGATGTTATTGTATTCTACCCCAAAAAGGTTTATTTACAGCCCAAAAAACAAGTTTTGAAGTAAGCATTTCATTCAAATATATGTAGGGGGAATACTCTACTGTGACAGTGGGGCTTTTGCAATTAGGGCTGCAGACCAAAGAGGATTGGAAGCAATGTCAATTTAGTATTACTAAATAACAATATGAGTGAAATTGACGGAGAGAATGTCCAATTAAGAAGACCATAGTTAAGTTGAAGAGAAAAAATAAATATAGAAATAAGAACATTAAAATTGATTCTACACATTTTGCGTCATAATAGTCTGTTGAAAAGAATGATGTACCTAAGTAGAAATAAATTAATAGAATTACTGTGAAAGGCCAATGATTGAATGCATGGAAAATCTTCATGGGTGTCAAAGTGAAGACTTATTTAGAAATAAAACAGTTAGCTGATTGGCTAGTGGTTTGGAGAGCTACCGCAAACCAATCTTCGGATTGATGACTGCTTTTGATGGCCAAAGGGGTTCTCCTTCATAATTCTGCCTTTGAATACGATGAAGGAATATTTCATCAACACGTCTTGAGAGATGAAGATTCATCTCGGCGGGAAGCCCTAAATCATGCAACGGAAAGAGACGCCGTTATAGCAGGGAATATTTCGTTTCAATCCCAAAGACTGCAGATCTGCCTATGTTTTCCCGTAATCTGCAGGTACTAAAAAATAGAAAATACTGTGGCATATTCCCCATATGTTAGCCATTGCCTTATCTATTCATCTTTCCCTCGAAATTGAAACGTTAACTCGTCAGGTTAACAACTTTGTACACGAATAACCGACTCATTTAAAACCAGTGACTAGCCTTTTCCGCCGCCATACGACAGATTAATGTAAAACAATCGCTTTTTCTCCGGATCAGTGTGATACTGTTTGAATTTGTTTACGCGAACTGATACTAGTTTTAATGGGACTACGGAATTTGAAACGACATGTACGCTTCCACTTTCTCACATGTTAAATTTCTGAGTTTGCAGCGGGAAAGGGACCCGAGAGATGGTTTAAACTTGTCAGTTGTCGAGGCAGGCGCATCTACCTTTCGCGAGTGGTGGGCAAGGACAGTGGGTGGCTCGGCTCCCGCCCCTGGATTCTTCCCCCAAGCGGAGATGGTGGAAATCTGTCGGGTTTTGTCCGTCAAGGTGCCGAGGGGATGGACATGCGGGGTGCTTCCAGGCGCAGCTTTTCCGAGTGGGATTTTCGGCGAGCTCCGAGATGTTCCGTGGAAACGCTAATTTGTTCCGGTCGTCTTCGTGAGCTTGTCTTCTCACTCCTCCGATATTTCTTAATGCTCTAATTCCATCTTACTTCCATTTTCGTGATAATTGTGTAGTATCCCTCTTTTTCGCTCTTTTTTAATAATTACAAATGTAAATATTTGTTTAGGAGTTTTATATTAAGGAGAATTTATATTCTCCTAAATAGGAGAATAGCCTTTGGGAATATACCCCTACTAAGGAGAATCGTGGTGTTAGTCAATGAATATGTGGTAGAGAGTCCTCATATTTGCAGCTATTTAGGGATGCAAAACATTTTTACGTTCTGATAAAAGAAATAATTCAAAGAAGTAGTTGACGAATCCTTCCATTTTCAGTAATCCTTTTCGGTGGGTTGTCTAAAACAATTATGAGGATGCCACGTTTGATGCCTTTTTTACCTTCTCTTGTATCCTTCCCGTAGAAAAATCCATCCATTCAAGTCTACTCTTTCCAAATGTACTTAGTTCATTTGGTATAATCAAATTTGTGTTGAGTATTGTTGTCATTTGATACGTATATTCAAATTTGTGTTGAGTAGGTGTCATTTCTCCAGTTATCTCATCCGCTGCCTGTGCCTCCGATCCCTCCATAACTACTGCATATTTTAAAAAGCGACATTTTTATTCCCAGGCTAAATTTCTCCAATCTTCCTATTTCTTTTTTTAAATTTTCTTCTCGAAGCTGCTTCTTCTTATTAAGTGGCCTCTGCTGTTCTTTTCAATTTTTTTCCTAGCACGAAATGATGTCCTTATCTTATTTTCTTCAGTACCTCAACTTTTCTTCCTTTTCCCGTCATCTTAATGTTTTTGTCATTTTTTTCCAAATCCATATTTATACCTTCTATTTTTGTGTCATGTCATATCTTACATTCTTTTCCTTTTTATGAGGTTCCATAATAATTATCAGTGGACAAAGCAATTTACAATCCTTTTTTCTTTAATCGATTTCCTTTGTGTTATTTCATTATTTTCTCTCTCACGTAATTTGGTTATTATTATAGCCATTATGGATATTATTATATTCCTCATGCGTTGGTAGAGTTACTTATGTCATCTGTCTTATATGCTCTTAAATGTTAACCCATTCGTTCATTCGCTATCTAGTCACTATTGTATGGAAAGGCGAAAAAGAAAAAAACGTTAGCAAGTTTAAACACACATGTCTTCTACAGTGAATTCCCTTTTGGAGATCAATTTTTGTTGAAACAGTTCCGCATTTATACGAGTGAGCGAAGGCTTATTGTGCCTGAAGTTCTTCTTTTGGGAAAATGTATTCACGAATTTTATTTCTCCTCGATGTATTCGTGACATAAGTGAGAGTATTATCAGGGAGGGGATAAGATGGTAGATCTTTTCTGGTATCATTCTTCAACCAGCTCTCGAAGGGTGAGGTTGTGTCTACTGAGCGCTCCTGAAACCGGTTTCCTCTCTGACCGGCGGCGATCACCTATTTGACTCCTCTGACCGGCAGCGGCACCGTACACCTAGATTTGTGCAGCAGTGAATTTAGTGTTTTATTTTTGAAATCGTATTTTGCGAAGTAGTGCTGTGAAGTGAAGTAGTGTTATTTTTGAAATCGCATTTTGTGAAGTAGTGCTGTGTAGTGAAGTAGTGTTGTGAAGCAGCCTGGTCCTGTAGCCGACGGTGTAACGGATAAGTAGTCGCTGACCATCTTATTTTCTTAAATTCTTTTTTCCTTTATTCAAGTGTATTACTAATTTGTAGTGCTTGCTTAGTTATAATTTGTCTTGCTTCAGTGGTTAAGTATTGTTATAGAACTTAAAATTATTAGTAGTTCCAAAGTATTAGTATTGACTCTTAATAATTATTTGATCCTATACGTGCGTGCGTGTTCTAGCAACTGATCCATTGCATTTTTGCTCTTTATCCGTCTAACTACTTTGCTAGAAAGTACTTCTTACGCAACCTTGCGTATCGTACTTGATTCGCTTATACCCGCCTTATATATTTAGAGGACTTAGTGTAAATTCAAATCGTTTTAAGTGCTAAAGCCTGTAGAATAGTATGGCTGGCCCTAGTTCCTCTGTAGCGAGCCTCAAGAGCAAGGTGAAGAGCGACCTCCTCGAGGCACGTGTCGCCGAACTGGAGAGGTTAGTTACGGAGATACTCGCCCGGGTTACGGGTTGTGGGAGGGTTTCGGGCCCCGGTGGTTGTAGCGTTTCTTCCAGGACCTTGCACAGCACCAAGGTGGTGTCCCGGGCATGCTCGGGTGCGAAAGCAAGTGCGGCGGCCTTGGGGAAGACGGTGCAATCTTCGGGTCTGGGGATGACTCACAGCCTGAGGCCCGAGTGGGTGGTTGTGCCCCAAGGGCGGGGGGCGGTGGCTCGACCGAGACGGGGAGTGGGGGATGCGGAGGCTAATCCCATCCCCGTTCGCAACAGCTTCGCGGTTTTGTCGGAGGACAATTCTGGGGAGCCAGTTAGCGAGGTCGTGAACGAACCCCCCGTTGCAAGGGACTCAACTTCGAACGGCAGCCGGGCTGGGAGGGCAGGAATAGTATTGTTAGGGAGTTCGAACGTCCGGCGGATTTTCCCCCAGTTGGAGAAGAGGGCAAGGAGAGAAGGAGCGGACCAACGGGTCACCTCCTGGTGTACACCAGGGGGAATCGTACCCAATTCTACGGCGGTGGTAAAAGCGGCGGTGAAGTACACGGGCTGCTCTAGACTGCGGGTGGTGGCCCATGTTGGCACCAATGATGCTTCCGAGCGTAGAGCCGATGAGATCTTGGATTCCTTTAGGGATCTAAACTCGGAGGTGGAACGCGTTCGGAGGGGCACTGGTGTCGATCTGCGACTATCCATCTGCAGCATTGTTCCACGGACTGACTGCGGCCCTCGAGTTTGGGACAGGATTGCCTGGATCAACAAGAGGCTGTGGAAATTCTGTGCGAGCATTGGGGCAGAGTTCGTGGATCTTCGGCCGGTGCTTAGATCATGCCGGGCTCCACTCAACTCGTCTGGGGTGCATTATTCCAAAGAGGCGTCTGAACGGGTGGCTCGTAGGATTTTTGAGCACTGTAGATATTTTTTAGACTAGAGGATAGGTCATATAGTGGGATTTTTAAATATTTAACCAAACGCAGCCTCCGAGGAAATCCGCATTGCGAAAATGTTCACACCCAAGTAAACTTAGGAGCGCTAAAGCCGGTAAATAGTGGCAATTTTCCCAAAACTCGTACTCCAGTGAAAGAAATTATATCAAATGTAATAAGCACTTCCAGTGAAATTTGCCCACCTAATACCCATAAGCGTGGAAAAGAACCAACCGACACTCAATCGACAAAATATGACATTAACTTTATAGTAGTTAATTGCCGTAGCGTTAAAAACAAGCGCGCTGAAATCGAGCATATATTTCAGGACGCAGACGTGGTCATAGGAACGGAGAGCTGGCTTACTGAGGATTTAAGCGACAGCGAAGTTTTTCCTCCAGGATATAAAATCTACAGATGCGATCGAAGCGATAGGGCAGGTGGCGGAGTTTTTCTAGCAGTTAAATCACATTTACACAGCACCGCCCACGAAATAACTGACAATGAAATAGAAAGCGTGTGGTGTACAATTAAACAACGAAACAAAAGGAGTATACATGTTTGCTCTTTCTATAGACCTCCAAACTCCAAAATTGATGTTATTTACCAATTAGATAATCAAATATCCGAATTTACTGTGAGAGACAGTAAAAGTGTAATAATTATTGGGGGAGATTTTAATCTGCCATATATAAATTGGGATTCTTACACTGTAAAACCGAATTCTAGGAAAAGGGAAATCAGCGAGATCTTACTCAACACACTTGCTAATCACTCACTTTCCCAAGTAGTTGACAAGCCTACGAGAGGAAATAAAATATTAGACCTTTTTGCAGTAAGCCATCCTAAGTTGATAAAACAGCTCGATATTATTGACGGCATAAGTGATCACAGAGTAATTTTTGCAACCTTAAAAATTGAAGTAGAGTCAGCTGTAAAACCGAAACGCAATATTTATTTATTTGATAAATGCAACTTCATCAAATTTGGCGAGATGCTTGATGATTCGTACACGGATTTCGTAGCTAAAACTGAGGATAAAAGCACTGATGAATCATTGAAATATTTCTTAAAAATTCTACGACGGGGAATCAACGAATATATTCCGCAAAAATTGAAATGCGACAGTAAAGAACCTCGCTGGTATAACAACGATGTTAGGAGGGACCTTAAGAGACAGAGAAAATTGTACAACTTGGTTAAAAAGTACACTACGGTAGGTGACAAATCGAAGGAACTTGAAGCAAAAGAAAGTTACGCTGCGCAACGCTCAAAAACTAAGAAATCAATGCGTTCTGCATTGCTAAATTTCAAGAAAAAAGTACTTGGTGAATTACTCGAAGAAAATCCGAAATCTTTTTGGTCATATGCGAGAGAGCTTCAGGGAAAATCTTCAACCGTAGATTCGTTATTTGATAATGATGGCAAACTTGTCACCGAAAATATTGACAAAGCTAACACGTTAAATTCCCACTTCAAAAGTGTATTCACCACAGACGATACTGCATGTAATTTTGAAATACAATTCACTGAGGAACCGATGAAAGAAATCACTATTCAACGTGATGGGATAACTAAACAGCTACAGTCGATAAAAAATAGTAAATCTCCGGGTCCGGAGGGAATACCCGCGCGTGTCCTCAAGGAGTTAGCGCCACAGATTGCACCGTTCTTAGACATAATATTCAAGAAGTCATTGTCTGAAGGAAAGATACCATTAGACTGGAAAATTGCAAACGTTACACCGATATTCAAAAAGGGAAACAGACACGACCCAGGGAACTATCGACCAATTTCATTAACGTCGATTATAGGCAAGATACTCGAACATATCGTCGTTAGCAATATCATGACGTTCCTGGACAGTCGTAACGTCCTCCATGGCTGTCAGCACGGCTTCCGGAAAGGTAGATCATGTGAAACACAACTCGCGCTCTTTCTTCATGACGTTCTCAAATCTGGCGAATCGAAAAGACAAGTTGACGCATTATTTCTAGATTTTAAGAAAGCTTTCGACACGGTACCTCATAACAAACTTTTATACAAATTACAGTCATGCGGCCTAAACGAAACAGTAGTAAACTGGATACGCGACTTTCTGAGTGATCGTAAGCAAAAGGTAGTTCTTGACGGAATTAGCTCTGATGTCGTTAAAGTGACATCAGGTGTCCCGCAAGGAAGCGTGATCGGACCCCTTTTGTTCATTATATACATAAATGATCTATGCTCTCGAATTAGCAGTAAAATACGTCTATTCGCCGACGACGCTGTCATCTATCGTGAAATTAGTGATCACTCTGACTTTGAAACTCTATCATCGGATTTAAACAACGTTCATGTGTGGAGCCAAGAGTGGGGACTCGAACTTAATCTGAGCAAATGCACGGCGGTACATTTCTTGCGGAAGTCGTCCAACTATTCCCATGTATATGCTGTGGATGGTGTTAACATAAAGGCGACAGATGAAGTGAAGTATCTAGGAGTTACGATAACTTCGGACCTATCGTGGGGAGCACATATAAGAAATATTTGTGGCAGAGCTCTGAAGAAGCTAGGATTCGTCAAGCGTATTGTGGGAAGATTTTCGGATGAAAAAGTAAAAGAGAGGTGCTATTTCGCACTCGTCCGGCCACACCTTGAATATGCAGCGAGCATATGGGATCCGGTGCAGAAAGACGTAGTCCGGGAACTTAATAAAATACAAAGGAAAGCTGCGCGATTCGTCAAAAACAGCTACGGGCGTACTGACAGCGTTACACAGATGTTAAACGAATTAGGCTGGGAACCGCTAGAGACTCGGAGGCTGCGCGCTAGGCTTAGATTGCTTGAACAATTGAGAATAGATATCTTTCAGAGCGACACGGAGAACATCATATTAGAACCCCACTATATTTCCAGGTCCGATAGAAACGATAAATTAAGAGAGATATTTTGCCGAACGGATAGGTATGGGAATTCGTTTTTCCCCCGAACAATAAGGGACTTCAATAAATGCTAGGCGTAATTTCATTAGAGCGTTTCCTTTTTATCTTTAAGCGGCTGGTGTCCTAACACCCCCCGCCACACGCCTATTGAGGCGGCTTGCGGGGTAATATGTAGATGTAGATGTAGATGAAGATCTGAAAGTGCTAGGGGAGTAGTAGGGAGTTTTATTTGAAGAAATAAATAGAAGAGGCGTCTCCTTTAAAAAGAGGAAACTGTGAAAAAATAATATTCAATAACCTCTATTCGTCTGATTGGCCACAGCTAGTTGGTAAATATTAAGGTCCACTTCCATTACATTCACATTAACTGAAACGGCTTATAATTAACGGACGATATCGCAAGATACATTCATGCGCGTGCATTTACTCTCAATTTTGTAAATGGTAATTATTAAAGCCTTATCTCTTACATGAACATGTTTTACCATTTACATTTATCATGCGTAATTTAAACTTGAAATTTTCTGTTATCCTTTACCTTGAGGTATTAAGGGCCGGTGGTACGTATACCAATATTTTCGCTACTTTTTCTTCAGGTATATTCATGGTTTTTTTCCACTTCAGTGCAAATTTGTTTCTTTTTCTTTGTATTTTACGTCCGGGTGATCACTTTTTTCGACGACGATCAGAACGTTGGCCACGCATCGCCGATCTCTGCCTTTGGATGTTTATTTCTATAAGTTGCGCTCCGGCTTAGAGAAAAAAGAAAGGTTCGGCAATGCGGCTGGCGACTACATTCCTTTGCAGTTTACGCCCGACCTGACCCGCCCTCTGCAAGCCGTCATAAAACGAGAACGAGCGACAGGAAATACGCGCACAGAACCAACCAACCAACCGTCGAGTTCAAAAGGTCGTGAACCCACACTTACCCGAACCCTCCACTCATACTCGTCCCTTCACCGTGAGGTTCTAATGCTCCTGAAATCCCCAAGCCCGTCGTGCCAAGCTAAAACACAATGCAAATACGGCAGGCTTTCACGGCATGGAGTGACGGGAAAGCGGGGTGTATGTGTTATGGGAGAAAGGATGGGGACCGGTGTTGCTGGAAGCTGGGTCTCCAACGCCTCGGGGCCGGAGTCTGACGACAGCTCGCTGTGCTCGCAGGCCTTTTAGGAGTAGAGTCGGCGGTTTTTTATCTCTCTTCTTTGTTTTTGTAATTCTCTTTCTTGTTATTCTTTTATTTTGAGTAAAGAGAGGTTGCTTCCATATTCATCGTTAGTGTATCAATCCCGGGATTGATTCACCGCATCCCTCTATTCTTCTGTACTCACATCTAATTCTATCACATGCTGGTGATTCTTTTTTCTTATATCCTTTTCTATTTGTTCTGTATATTCTTAACTCTGGGTCTCTTTCTTGAGTTGCATCAGAAAAAGCATGACGTATGTCCCAACGCCACTTTCTCTCTCTCTCTCGCCAAAAAAGCAGGGCAATACTCTTCCGAAATATCTGTTTGGCGTATTTTATGACAGAAATGGGACTCCGTTCAGTTTGCCTCTTTCTTTGCACAATGCAATTCGCAATCTTACAAAATAGGAAGTTGGCCTATTTGAGTAGATATATCGGAGCACAGTGACATTGAATAGCTCCCTGCGTCCGTGGCACAAAGAGTAATAATCTTCAATGAATTTACAGTGCCACATTTTGTAGTTGTCGATCCATAGTTTTGTGATTTTATTTTTTCCCACTTACAGTCTCCTAAATATGTTCCAATCGAGTCAATTTTTTATCCAATAATGAATTGTATATTATTGTAATTTATGGTTTTAGAAATATTATACTAGATTTATTTTTAGATTCTCGTCACCATATTTCAGAGAATTCTCTCGTTTTTCTTGTTTAGCACTGAAACTGATATTGTTGGGCAAGCCATAGGACGCATATTTTATTGTAATAAAGGTGTAATTCATTTTGTTATTTGGTATTTTGCTGGTTTTTGCTATTTATATGCTGTTTTGTTACATGTTTTTGATGTCTCGAATGTGTTTTGTGAAAGCCTCCGTGAAATTCACTATGGAAGAGAACTCATTGATAGCTTAATTGGTTAAAATTCATAGTGCATATTCTGTTTTAACCCTAGTCCGGGCGAAAGAATTGACACTGTGCTTCTATTGTGATTAAAGATTATATGATGGAAGCGGCATTACCCTGCCATGGAATGATTGCGGGTTGAGCCTTTCGAAATACTGACAACCACTTGTTATACCACCAAATGCATTTTTGAAGAATACAAATGTTCCGTGTTTGTTGAAGTGCGGAGAGGATAAAGAATAAAAACATTTGGCTACCGACTCAGGTGTGTACTTGAGTACATGTACAAGCATACTCATATTAACATATATTGTTACATACGCAGGAGAGTTGGAATGATCGTACGTAGAACGATATGGAAGTGAATGTGCCTTAAACTAATTCGAGGCTGTAGTGGCGTCAGGCATGGTGTTACGGCACCGAACGATGAACATTAGGATTGTGAACCAGTAATATGTTTGCTGAAAATTAAGACTATAAATTGAAACGCAGTGTTTATTGCACAAGCGTAATTTTAATTACACGATACAATTCGCACGCCAGAAAAACGTATAACGGAACTTTCCAGAATTTTGACGAAGAAAAGGGTTTTGCGTCGGAAGGTATCGTCGCATGTATGTTTTCGTTTACTTTTTCAACGACGGAGTTGCATTGATTCCTGAAAAGTGGCGTCACAATTGAGTCTAATGTGGCGGAGTGTTTTTCTCTGCGCAGCTTCAAAACATACCCTTCTAAAGTGTTTTATGACTAACTTTACGTGTTATTTATGACCATGTCGTTTATTATTTTTGAGTGAAAACTTCTTATGTCGCGTTGAGCACTTTTGTAGATGGGTAAAAGACATTGGACTCGCGTCACCGTCACCGCTACTACATATATGGGTCATTTCACCTTAATTCAACAAACGTTTGTCCCTTAGGGTCTCAGATTTTGATAAAAATTGGTGTATGGGTACAATATTAACTCAAACTGAATACCCTCAAACCGTTTTGTGAAAAAAAACTTTTTGAGTGAATTATGCATATTTTAATTTTTTCGCATTTTTAGCAAAAATCCGTGCCTTAAATCATATTATCACTTATATCTCCGCTTGTAATTGTCATAAAACAATGATTAATAGCTTTTATTAAAGCTAAACCTTTATTGAATGCAAATATATCAATAAAAAATTACTTTCTTCTATACCCTATTGTTGTAAATTACTAATGTTTAAAACATTGTTAATAAACTTTTCTCAAATACTCCATCTCAGAATCGGCCGAAACTTTCTTTTCGTTATCTAAACATATTCAGCTAACTTTTCCAAAAATAAAATTTAGTGGCAACCCATAAATGCGTTTTTTATAAATATTTAAACATTTACAATTTTCTCTCGCGCGGCCCGTGTTTAAAAAATTGTTAATACACTTTTCTCAAATACTCCATCTCAGAATCGGCCGACACTTTTTTTCCGTAATCTAAACATATCTAGCTAACTATTCCTAGTGTAAATTCATAAATGCGCTTTTTATAAATATTTAAACATTTACAATTTTCTCTCGCGCGGCCCGTGTTTCAAAAATTGTTAATGCACTTTTCTCAAATACTCCATCTCAGAATCGGCCGAAAATGTTTTTCTTTAATCTAAACATATCCAGCTATATAGTAAAAAAATAAAATTTAGTGGAAATTCATAAATGCGTTTTTTATAAATATTTAAACATTTACAATTTTCTCTCACGCGGCCCGTCAGCTTCCCATTTGGAATACATACAGCAGACACGTGATGCGAGCCTAAACATTTCCCTAATTGCTCAAGGTCGTGGCTATATGAGATAATAATATATTATAAACTATGGATGTTAACAACAATTGTTATTTTTTCTGTTAAATGGATGTTTGCAGAGAAATTAACCATTGAGCCTCACTTTCTCTGCGCGAAATTTTTTCTAACTACTCCGACACAATCGATTGAAAACTAACGAGAAAACAAAATCCTTGTATTTATAACAAATGTAAAATGGTTAAGTTAGCATGCTTTCCGTAAACATATGATGTCCTACCATGTAGGAAGGGGTCCTCTCCGAAATATTTTATTTGAGGTTCCTAATACTCCTGCATGCAACTACAGCTGAATCCTCGTCCCTTGCTGGACGAAGAGAGTGTCTTCATTATAACCACTCCATTTGATTCGGGTATTGCTGCGTGAAACTCCCTAATGCCTGGTATACTAACTGCCTGACGAAATCTTTTCGAAAGTACATCGGAATATTTTTCAATTTTTTCTTTCTTTGCGTAGCCAAAATCCACTCCTAAAATATGATCTTTTGCCCGTTTAAAGAGTTATATAGCAGTACGTATTTGTTTTTTGTATGGAAGCTGAAGGCTTGTTCTTGCTGCTAGTCTTTTCAAAGTTCCTCCCAGTCTATCACTTGGCCCTTTACCATGCGATGTAGCAAAGAAATGCCATTCTGCAGAGGCTGTGAAATCTTTCCTGTGAAGAGATAAGTTCTGAATTTATACTTGTTTTATAATGAGCAGCAACCATCTGAATAGCATTTTTCTTTTTAAAGTTTCGGAACTTTCAATTTCAAGAATTTAAGAAGAAGTTTTTGAAAAAGATGTACAGTTGATGGTATATGCTTCAGGCTGTCTGATATGATTACGAAGTTCAATGGGATTACATTATCCTGGAATTTAAGTCGATAATTGCAAGCAAAGAGGTGAACTGTTGCTTGGCCGTTATTCCAAAGCATACCTTGCATGCTGTCCTGTAAAACGAAAGCGTAATTTTATGGAAAATCTTCAATGACGAGAACCTGCCCCACTTGGATGTGATGCTTTACATTTCTAAGAAAATCAGATTGATTTTTAGCAATGTAGTCATGTGGCTGAAGTTTCTGTTACTTTTCAATAAAAGTTTCAAAAAGTTATCGGTAGATTTTGTAAAACTTTCTAGAGAGCAATGGTTTGCTTGCACCCATTGGTGGTGAGTAATGCTATCAATTAAATTTCCATCAAAGTGTTCTTCTACTAAATTCCAAATTTTGCTCGGCCCAGGGCAGTTTTTACATTCGTTCAAATGGCATGACTCAGTCGGTCGCAGGGAAACACATCATTGCTTACAAATAGTCTTTATATGACAACAGCGGCTCGGTGTTATCCCCTGGATTTAGTGGTGACAGCCTTGCACCTAAAATCATGAATTTAATAATTTGATGCACCAGACACACGCATACGGTATGAGTTCCTGATGCTCCCGCAAGAACGCACTTCTTAGGTCTGAGCTCTGCAAAATTTGAAAATGAAACAGTATCTTCGGCATATTTTTCCTTAATTTACAAAATATCTCTTTCAAATTTCCTAAAATTAGTTTTCTGTTTATGTGTCCGTTTTCCATTGTCATTAACGCCGAGCAAGAGTTTTCAATCGATTGTGTCGGAGAAGTTAGAAAAAACTTCACGCTGAGAAAGTGGGGCTCAAAGGTTAATTTCTCTGCAAACATCCATTTAACAGAAAAAAATAACAATTTTTGTTAACATTCATAGTTTATAATATATTTTTATCTCATATAGCCACGACCTTGAGCAATTAGGAAAAGTGTTTAGGCTTGCATCACGTGTCTGCTGCATGTATTCCAAATGGGAAGTTGACGGGCCGCGCGAGAGAAAATTGTAAATGTTTAAATATTTTTAAAAAACGCATTTATGAGTTGCCACTAAATTTTATTTTTGGAAAAGTTAGCTGAATATGTTTAGATAACGGAAAGAAAGTTTCGGCCGATTCTGAGATGGAGTATTTGAGAAAAGTTTATTAACAATGTTTTAAACATTAGTAATTTACAACAATAGGGTATAGAAGAAAGTAATTTTTATTGATATATTTGCATTTAATAAAGATTTAGCTTTAATAAAAGCTATTTATCATTGTTTTATGAAAATTACAAGCGGAGATATAAGTGATAATATGATTTAAGGCACGGATTTTTGCTAAAAATGCGAAAAAATTAAAATATGCATAATTCACTCAAAAAGTTTTTTTTCACAAAACGGTTTGAGGGTATTCAGTTTGAGTTAATATTGTACCCATACACCAATTTTTATCAAAATCTGAGACCCTAAGGGACAAACGTTTGTTGAATTGAGGTGGAATGACCCATATGTATATTCTGTATATACACAGTATACTCGCTATATATAAAGTACTTGTGGATGGGTACAAACCATTGGACTCGCATCACCGTCACCGTCACCATCACCGCTGCTAAATATATGTGTAGTTGTATATTCTGTATATACACTTTTGTGGATGGGTAAAAGCCATTGGACTCGCGTCACCGTCACTGCTGCTAAATATATGTATAATTGTATATTCTGTATATACACAGTATACTCGCTATATACACAGTACTTGTGGATGGGTAAAAACCATTGGACTCGCGTCACCGTCAAATAAACTATATTATAGTTTTATTCATATTACATTATATATATCTAATATACGGTTTAGTTCATTCAATTTGGGTTGCTACAAATATGTACGGACTATTATATTGGATAATATAATAGTCCGTACTCGTGCAGGAGAGTGTACTCGATACAAGAATAGTGAAGGTTAGTACAATATAATTCAATTTCTTTTAATACGTTCAATTTGAGTAGCTTATTCATATATACATGAACATAAACTTTGCAGACGATAAAAATATACCATTGATTGAGTTTTTAAATAGTGAGTTTGGTTTAACGATGTCTAATGATCGCAATCTTGGCACAACGAAATTATTCGTTTCTTACTTTAGTTACCATAAGCCTATTGTATCAGTTTTAGATATTGCCGATGATGATGGCGGTGATGATGAAAGAGTTGTTGAAATTATAGATGAAAGTTGATTATTCTGAATTGTACAATTTTTATGTAAAATAATTGTGTACAATAGCGCAATAAATGAATATTTAATTTATTATATACTTGAAACTACTTTCTACTGATTAATAAAACACTTCATTAGAAATTATTCCCTACACTCAAAAATGCTCACGTTATTTCAGTTTTCACTTCTGTCGGCACTCCCGGAGTGGCTCTTTCTTTTTTTTTCTTTTTCTACACGATCTTTCGATTGCACAAATAAAAAATAATAGTTAACAATCCTGTAGCAGTGGGGGGCTGAGGATATTTAGGAGTGGACCTGAGTTAAGTTGTGGGATGGGGGAATTTGCTCCCATCGGGTGAGTTCAGGGAGCGGGGGACAAATAGCCTGAAAAGTCGAAAGTCAAAAGAAAAGGTCGAGGGCCGCGATCGGAAGCTGCGAAGGAGATAATTTGGGTGGGGACATCCACCTGTACAGCTTTCCACCTTCCTCTATCAATTTGGTACCTCTCTTCCCCATTTGAGTAATAATAATAACCACTTTATTCTGAGCTACAAATTAACTCGTAAATATAACACAGCACACACAACCATGCCCTGGGAGGTGAATAATCCTCCCCGTGCGGGACTCGTACCCGCGACCTTCGGGTAAGCAGGCGAGGACGTTACCCCGCTGCCACCAAGGCCGGTAGTTTGAGTGATTTTCGATGCATAAATTTCAATGCCGCATTGCGATATGAATTTCTCTTCTGAAAAGACGCCATGGATCCCAAGTGTATCGCATTGAATTGTGCTGCATTGCCTATCGCTTCGCTTCGAATATATGTTATTGCATCGAATTCACCGAATTGCATATATTGGATTGCATTGACTATAATATCGAATCGCATTGGACCACATAACGTATCGAATTGCATGAATTTTGCACTACGTCGCTTTTGATCGCATTTCATGACGTATAGCTTGATCAGTTTGCATATTATGTCGCATTGAATGGTAAATAACATTGAATCGCACTACACCGCATATAAAATTGGATTGGATTACATGGAAATTGTTTAGTATTGCATAGCATTTTATTTACTCACATATCGCATTTCATTTCGTATCGAATTGAGTCATAATACATCGTATGTCATTGCGTGACGTAGTATATCACTTAGCGTGGAATATTGAAGTTCGATGCAATGCAATACATCGCGTATCTCGAATACTCAAAATTGCAATTCAATATTGCTGGCGTATCGAAAATGTAGCAGTCAAATGTATCGGAACATCGTAAAGCCCTGCGTACCCCATTGACCTCTTCCCCTGAACCCCACACCTGAACCTTTCTGTTTTTTTATTTCATTTTTTCCTGCTTCCACATTTCCAAATCCCTTTGATGGTCGGGTCGATGCAGGTGAGAAAGCGCGCGTATTTATCTCCTCTACCATGCTTCCACCCCCTTTACCAGCGCCCGCCTGCCGCTCAATTTTTTTCACACACGAACGCACACATAGTCATCTCTTTTATACGCAAGTTTTTCCTCGCACGGTGCCGAAGTTCAAACGTTGGCCATTCTGGAGCAAGAGCAATAGAGACGCTGAAACAAGTAGGAAAGGAGTGATAATGAATAATGAATGTACTTTATGGTGACTGAATGGGAGATGTCTTTCTTTATAATGATAGATGCTAATTATGTACCGATGGGTGCAATCATTTTTATGTATACTTCTTTTATTTCGTCAATATCGCGAAGTGAGTATGGAGGAGGATGGGGCGTTTATGATGGTTTGGAAACCAAAACAAATGAGGGAGTGTGTTTAACATTACATAGTAATTGTTATGTTGTATTATGGAATATACAGCTTAGCCCATTTCATATGAGAAATGTAATGCCACAAAGATACGGCGGAAAACATTAAGTTTAAATGAAGGATTGTAATATGTGGTTGGGGAGGAAAGGGAAGCAGAAGTGTGAAATTCAAAGGAGGCAGCGAAAGGGTTTGGTCGATGTATAGGAGGAAGTAGGCAACTGCATGTTGAAGAGAGAGGGGAGAATGATCGGAAAATTTGGGAGAAGAAATCAGTTAGAAGGGATGCAACTAGATGGTGAAGATTCGTAAAAGGAATTGAGGGACTGAGAGTTAAAGTAATACTAGTAGCAAGCATCGTCCAGTATCACCTGCATACTTTACTCCAGTAAGAAATGACAAAAAGCAAAGTAGCTTAAGTGTTCGGCGGCTAGATCGCAGCACCATACGTTCGAACACTTGTATTCCTTTTCCTGTAGCTACCTGATGGTACCCGACGGTACCAAATTAGAACATGTGCACTTATATCGTTTTTCTTGTTTATGTTACTTGTATTACTTTGACTCTCAGGCCCTCAATTGTACATTGGAAAATGAAGTTTTATGACGGGGAAATTGAAGGCAATACATTCCTTGGGCATACTTCAGTTTATTTAACTGAATACCTATTACGATGAATTATAATTGCCATCCCTTTTACACATTATGTTGCCGTGGAGAGCGTTTTTTCGCTTGTGTTAAAATAATGTGGTCATTTCAGTGCGCACTCTAACATGAATAGAGAAGCTATATAGATGTATGTATAAAATGATGTGCCTGCATGTATAAATTCGTTGGCTGGCCTTCCGTCCTCAATCTCCACAAGCTCGCCTTTTCATCGCTAAAAGCTTTTTGTTACACTTAATATGTAGCTATTAATGAATTATCGATGGCGAAAATCGTTTTCACTTTACTATTCTGCCGGCTGTTTGTATATCATGTAGTGTGTGAGTGAGTGCGGGTCCTCTGGCCCGCTCGCTCACTCCCTCTTGGCTGAGCTGTTCGCTAATTCGAGTGCTTGCTTGTGTGTGTGAGTAAAATTGACGAAGCCCAGATTGAAAGCTGGCGAAAATGATGGAGTTGCGTTTAATGGGAGATGAAATGTTAAAAGCGAGAGGGCCTCCTTGAGCTTTAAATGAAATTTTCGATGAAACATCTCATCTTCCTTCATTTCTATGAATTACTACCAGGAAGCTAGGCTTCAGTGCTCTCCCCAATACATACGTCCTTCCCTCATTTTATTTTAGGTCGATAAAAAGGAAAGCTCTGGATGAATCGTTGTTGTGTTTACTGAGCTGTTTTATGTGAGGAATATGAACGCTTTTTTCGGTCATAGGTACACACAGACCATGCTCTTGGGCGCTGAAATTTTCTCTTCATATTTTACGTTATTATATATGAGGGCTTTATGACGCTGGCTATCTATCGTTACTATCGTTTGTGATTCATCCTCAGCCAAAGTTTTTGGCCTCTCAACTGAGCCAAAATACATTTTTATACGCGGAATAGCCGTTTTCCCTCATCCGCACGCTTTCATTGAATCATTCACTATCTATTTCTTCGGTTTTTACGTCCCAAGAGGGAAGTGAATGAACATAGAGTTCCTATTTAATAAGTTAGACAAACTCATTACTCACGATTTATCCAGTATACTTCCGTGCATGAAAATCTCTTTCTTTCTCGCATGAATAATATTTTATGTATTTTTAATTAGCTTTTGTTGACTCTTTGTTTGAATGAAGGAAGAATGAGTCTAATAACTTCAAGCAGAAAATGCTAAAACGCTTATATGTATGTACTATCATCACCAATATGACTCCTAAGACAATAGGGATTTAATTGGCATAAAAATCCACCACTTTACGGCAAACTTCTCATGTTGAAGAATTTTTAAAAAGGGCTTACTAATATATCCTGCTCTCCGTTACCAAGGGTAACTATTTCCTGCTCTTTGGCTTTGCGTTACAGTGATAGGTAGGAACTCGTAGGTGGTTTGTTAATAATTCCGTTTGTAGAAAATCCTATGGTGTTGAAAACGCTGTATGGCAGGATCAATGAGTGATTACTATCAGTTAGTTTTTGCAAAGGAACTCAGAGACAGTAAAATTTTGTCGTAGCCAAGAATAAATTTCGGTATAGTGAAATTATTTTTCACAAGTGGGGAAGTGATAACGGATTATCTTGAATTGCTCGTATTAATTAAGGTTATCATACTGTGCAAGTTGAAAAAAACTTTCCGTGCTTCTTTAATCATTGCATGTATTTGCTCTTATGTATTTATGGTGTTTCTGTGACGAATTACGTTCCCTAGTCTGATACCCAGTAATAGTCTTAAAATAAATAGTTCCTTTTTCCGAAAATTTTTAAAGCGCAAATTCCTTATCGGAAAAAAATATCCGAAGTAATATTTCCGATATGCAGCATTTTTACAATTGGTGCAAAACCGTGAAATCCAATTAATAAGTCATTACAAGTGAATTACTTCTTTATCTCTGATAGCTTATGAAATCATAACGGCGTTAATCTCATTGCAAAGCAGGTGAAGCTGATTAGACAAAATTCGTTCTTTGAGATCAGGTGCATAGTTGATTTTCCAAATATTAAATATTTTATCCAAATTTTCCGGTTCTGAGATCGGAATAGGCTGTGCCAGAAAGTAAGGTTGCTCTGAAGTTAGAGATGAGTTTGCGATTTCATCCGCAATGATAGCTCTTAATGAATCTGTAATAGTTTCGTAGTTTGATTAAATTTGGCGTAAAAAAATATTCAGTCGCCCTCGAGTTTTATGGGGGGCAATAAATTATTTTTATATTTTTTAAGCCTTACATTTACTGCTCCTCATTTAAGCAGCGTGGCCAATATATCATCCTAAAAACTTGAAGGTTAGTTTTTATGATAAAGTATTGAATTTGTGAAAAGGTTTTTAGTTCAAAAGGACCGCAGAAATGCACGCTAATTCCTTTTCGACAACGATGAAACTTTGATGCCGACTTTTGCTTTTAATTTACATTTTCCTGATGCTACATCTGCGAAATTGCCTAATTTTGGATTTTAAAGTACTACGTTAATTATCCCAGTGCTTATTAACTTTTTTTTTGGTACAATGACTGTCATCGTCCTTCAACGGAGGCGATAGTGTGTAATCGATGTCGTACTGGTACTCTTTCTGGAACGTTTTTCTGTTTGTAAATAAATTTTGAAAATAATTAAAAGAATTGAACACATAATTTACCAAAGGACATTTTTTTCAGTTATCTTCATCATAGCATAAACATTTTTGCCATAGTATGTTTTAAATGCTGTCGTTACATTAATGTCAGTTTTGCTCCAATCTTCATCAATCTGGCCATATTCGTATTTTTTCAGACAAGGAACGCCTGTGATTTTCGTTCCATAAAAAAGTTGTTTCCTTCAGTTACTATGCCCTGGTGCTTAAATATAATTTGTAATTGTATGTTACTATCATTTTTACGCGTTCACCATACTAGTTCAAGGTTTATATATTTTTCTATGTTAAAATCAAATATTTTCATGTGGAAATGACTGACGAAGTCATGTTACTAACAGTGGAGTGTATAAATTACGTTTATTTCATATTATTCATAAGATAATGCTAAGTTCTAATAGTCATTACAGTTGTTGCGGAAATATTAGCCTGCGGACGTCATATTTGTGCGTAAATTGCGCATTTGTGCAATGTGTGAATTTGTCCATCTGTATGCAAAGACATTGAGTTCAATATACTCACAAATCGTTGGTTTTAAAATGACTTAATGTGCTCTGGAAACATTTCAGTTTACTTATTAGATTTGATTGCTGGAGAGATTTTTATATTGGTTATCTTTTCTCTGTAATCGTTATTTATAAAAAATATTTTTCCCACAGGTATGACGTAAAAGAGCTGTGGTAGCGCTGTTTAGCAGAACATTTTGTAAGTTATCAAAGCATAAGTTTTATTCCTACATTGCGGCGATCCTAAAAATTTGAATATTATGGAAAATCTTAGTTACATTTAATCTTCTGTTTTTTTATGTACTCAGTAGTATGGAATTAATATTGTCATTTTTTGTCTTTGAAAGGTAGATTCATTGACATATTAAGATTCCTTTAGTTTTTATAATCCGTCATAAGGAGTAAATGTTTGAGAAAAATTAAAAAAGTCGTATCTTGCTTATTAATTTGAGCTAAAAATCCAGGCTTTAAATTTTTATAATATATGGAGACCATTTGAACAGAATTTATCATTAATCGATTGATAAAAATGCAATTTTAAATATATAGTTCATTGGTAAAATAACGGTACCATAACGAGAACCGGTAACCCAAATAACTAATTTATAGATCTGACATGCGCAATTTTTATTGAAAGTGGCAATCGACCACAGCAAGAATAGATGAGGAAGATGGATGTCATTTATTCCCTTATAATGCCTTGTAATTCTCGATTATCTCTTCGTTTAAGTAACTAGTGGTTGTAGTCTGATTTATTTCATCTTTAGTAGGTATCAATTTTACGCGAACTTTCATTTCTGCGAATTCACTGATCCTATTGAGTGGAGGTTGGATCATTTTACGCGTTTGAGATCTTCTTCTCTTTTGAGCCAGCGGAAAGTTCAAAGAAATGTTCTGAGCTTAATGTCGGTGAAAGTGCTCTTCCCCCAAAAAGAAGGCAACCTTGCTTTTTTTGTAACATACCATGTTTGCGCTGCTGCTGGGATTTCGATGGTGTTTTCATAGTTTCGAGTTGGGCCGCAAGCAACAGCGTTAATGCTGAATCCCTTGCTGTTCCCTTTTCATTTTCGTACTCTGCGAAATTCGTCTGTCATTTTTTTATTCTACTTTCGCCGCCAACCACACTCTGCAGTTTGATGTGTGATGGTCGAATGTTCTAACATAATTTCATTAGCATACATTAATATACTATCGTTCACATTTTTTTCTGATACGTTGTAGCCTGTAGTTTTAAAAACAAACGATAAGTAAACTAAATAGCAATCAATGGAATTATAAAATAATCTGTTGGCTCAAAAGAATTTATTGGTAAATAAGCAAATAAATGTGAAGAGGCGTTTTATGCATTTTATCCTATAGGTACTGTATTTTTTGATGAATTTATCTGAAAAATGAAATCCATGCCCAGGGTACTGGTAGTTCTCAGCTAAAATTATTTTAAAATACTTTTAAACTGATCGATAGGCCTTAGATGAATATTACTGACCAAAAATTACATTTTGAAGAGATTGTAGTTAAATTGGAGAAAATGCTAGATTCTGCCGTAAACTATGTACTCACCAAAGTACTATAATATTTGGTATTTCTTCAAATTCTACCTCGGCAAACTCGATTGCTGGCTTTTTTAGTGGAAATATAATTTATCTCGCTAAATGTGATAATAGAAATGGAAAATAATTGAAGACATTTCTTTGACCCTTACGTCATAAACCGAAGTCGGGCGTTGAGTTAATAGATGGATCAAATGGTAAGTATAACGTATTCTAATGTTATATTGAATACGGTTTTTGATCAGATTGGTCAGGCCTGGATGCTGAAAAGATGGAATAGTATTAATTAAATCGATGCTTAAAAATCTGGAGACAGTTGCTGACATTTTGTAAATGATCGGTTGTTGGATATTTTTATTTTGTTTTATTTGATAATTTATTGCCGTAGATACATTAATTACTTACTTACTTACTCTGCAATTTGTTTTACCACAGATACCTTCCACATTTCACTGCACTCTGATTTCTATTATTAATTATTAGAGTTCATTTCTGGTTTCAACTTGCCCACCTGACAGATCAACTCACATGATTTTTTTACACAGTGTAACGTGAATCTCGTAAATTTTGATATTCTAAATAAAATACTTACTTTTATTGCACTACTTAATATGTTGTGGTTGTATTCAAGGCGCACGTCATTTTAAGAAGGCCCTCAGAAAACTTTGAGCCAAGGCCGTAAATTCGCCGCCTAAATAGTTCTTTTTCCCTTGAGTTGACGTTCCCATTTTAAACCGTGAAACTGAGAATACCTTGCTGACCATTTGGATCTTCGATCTTCGTGAATTAAAAAACTGCATCAGCGTTATTCCCTCAAAGGGCAGAAATCCGATTCCAATTTGTACCGAATTGCCACCCCATCAGAACAATTTGCGCTCAAATTATCGTCATTTCCCACTACGTCAGCACCACATCCAATTTACATCAGCGCAGTCAGCTTTTGCCCGCTTCCCTCCCTCTCATCACTGCAACGCTGGCATGACGTTCAATTACCCCGGAATACTGTCCACCAAGTTGGGGCGAGCGTTTAAACGTTTGAAATTCGGTCCGGCTCCTCTCGTTAGAAATCCCGCTGTTCGGCTCGTTCACGAATGTTACTCGTTGGGAAGTTGTCTTTGGAGAAGGGGACGCCAGTCAGCAGGAAACTTTTCAGCATTGGTGGAATGAATTTCATGACCTCATTTGATGATTTTACAGCTTTTTATGAAAAGTGTCCAGCGTGTATCATAGGAGGTAGATTTCGTGAAAATTGATGGTGTTTAAACGGTTTAATAGAGGGACGCGAAACTTATAAGTGATTTTGAATGATTCCCTAGGCTTTTAGGCCCCACCTTACAATATAATTACGTAGTTAATTTCAAAATAAAACTATATGCGTATCTGTATTTGCTGAGTAAAGTGTGTTAAGTCCAAAAAGTGGTTAAATGCCGCATTGGTACAAGGGTTACATGTATGTATAGAGTGTTAAGTCCATCTCTGATCAAAGTTATGCTACACTAAGTAAAACTAAAGAAATGTGTTTTTTAAACTGGCTTAAGTTTTCAAACGCCGTTTTCTCAAAATAATGTTTGTGAAAACAGTATTCTTTACGCATAAAATGCGGATTTTTAAATTTTAAAATACCTTCCTTTTCAAATTTAAAAAAATATGAAATATTGTATATATTCTATTCTATTTTTTATAGTGAACTACATAAAAGAAGATTATAGCATGAAAATAGAAGGTAGAGGCTTTAGTAGACGGGAATATTGCCTATATTATATCCAGGTTTAGAGCTAAGGTTCGAGCCTCACACTTGGTATAGGTGTACCTGAAAATGTTGTCAGTTAAAAGAGGTGGCTCAAGTTATTCAACAGATCTCTATCATTGAGTCCAGACCTGTATGATCCGCTAGTGTAGTATGTCGCAAAACTTTATTAATTGGTTCCACATAATCTTATAGTTTTTTCTCTGGCACTTCTTGTTCCTCCATGGCTATAATTTGGATGCAAGTTCATTTCATTTCTCCATGGTTCAAAGAGCTGACAATAGAATAGGTGATGGCGGACAACTCCAAGTGGAACTCCAGGGCTGTTCACTCACGACAGCCCTAGTCGAAACAAATGAAAAATTCCATAATTTAATTTATATTTTTACATGTATAAGCTTTAGAAATGTTGAAGTAATCCATTAGTATGTCGGTGTTTCAACGGATACCTTCACTAGGGGTTACACATTTCGAGGAGCCGAATAAAGTACCATTTCACCCGCATTGAAGCATTTAGTGGTTATGATATATTCGGTAAGCATTAAAAAATCAAGATAGTTAATTAGTGTCTTTATATGAGTACAACATCACTACCTTGATCAATGCATTGCAAAAATATTTTTAAACATTTTATATAGGGCAAATATTTATTTCATGTGTTTCAAATGTATTTGCCGTAAGCCCCATGGAATTTAAAATTATATTTAAAAAATAGTTCGGAAAAGATTGGTTATTTCAGGACAGCCAGATGGAGGATACCTTTTCTGAAATTTAATTATAAATTGAAAAGTAACATTTTATTCACACTACGACGTTATTATAAGTTCTCCTTTCCTAACGTTTGATGTAACCTTTCCTCATCTATTGCCTCCACCTAGTAGGCGAAGTTGAACGATCCAAGGAATTCAATATTATTTTATTCAATGTTTAAATTCTTAGTAAAATGGTTGGAAGGATGAAGATATGGTTTTAAAGAATGTTTCAGTTTGTCCACTGCTCGAGCATTCTGTGTCATTCAACAAGCTTTGACCTGAGGCACCTAAGAATTTCGTGGATGGACGAACTGAGATATGCTTCCATGGGGCACCTCAAATTCGTCGACTATGCCATTTTTAAAGAGTAAAAACCGAAGTAATTTCCACCCGTAGGCAATGTTTGAGTTCTTCTTGATATTGAATTCACTCAGATTCTTTTGGATTTCGTGAGGCTAACCCCGGGGGAATTCTTGAATAAAATCACGAAGCGGGCTTCGCGAAATTTGTGTTTGTTCTGCATTGCTCTGAAGTGAGACAATTCGAAAAAAAGAAATAAAAAGTGCGCACCAGCTGTGAAACTTTTAACGTACTAATATATTATTTAAATGAAAATGTCCTTAAGACTACTTAAATATAATAAAATCACGTTACTAACCTGTTAGTAAGGATACGCACCTAGTATTTACGCCCCATTGAGAAAGAATCGGTTATAATTTTGGGTAATGTTTAACGAAGATCAACCCGATTTGTTAAAATCCGTTATGAGAAAAAGGCTGACAAAGTATGTACCTGAATTATTTGCCAAACCACGATAAGAGTCCAAATACCAAACCATATTATGACTTCTGGATAGATGTAGGGTTTCTGCTTTATTTATCCCTGATAAGACTTTAAAGGTCAGAAACGGTTTGGGTCGTAACTTAGTGGAACTCCTTCATACTAAGAAAGCTTGACGAAGTTTCTACTCAGCTTTTTCCATGTGTAATTTTATTATTTACGACCGTGGTTTGTTACCGAGTAACATTATCAGATCTCCTGATGATGTTACTCTGTATCGAATCCTTCCCACAACATAGGTTTCAAATCGATTCTTTATGTAAAATACGGGTAGCACTATGCATTACAATATGAATTTTAAATACTAAGTTTTCCCTCGAACGATTCGAGACCACCACAGAACTTCCGTATGGTGACCATAAATATCGATATAGCATAATAAAATAAGCACCTAGCTGTTCATTCAATTAATACCTTTATCATCAGTTTTTCAACACGAATATTGTTATACCGCTCTTTTAGATATCAGCCCATTCAATACTAACTTTCTAACGACACGAAATTGTGTTGATTAAATACCACTTATTTTGAATATCTTATGAAAACACTTACCAAATTCTCTCCTGAAAGCCGGAGCCGGAATTGATTTTATAAATATTTGTTTTCGATTAATGGGTAATAATATGGGTAAAAGAGCATTGAGAGACTGGGTAAATTTTTCCACATTACCAATCGCGGAGAGGAAGCTGTTGTAACGATAATGGATTCGTAACCAGGATAGTACATAAGTGAGTACTGATGCCATATAGCATCACTAGGCATTTGAGGGTCAATTGTCTAACTACCTCATATTTCTCTCAGAAGAAAATGAAGCAATCAGCGGAAATTAGCAGTGTCTTTTAAGATGCT
Source organism: Pyrrhosoma nymphula (assembly GCA_963573305.1). Lineage (NCBI taxonomy): Eukaryota > Metazoa > Arthropoda > Insecta > Odonata > Coenagrionidae > Pyrrhosoma > Pyrrhosoma nymphula. Next base: position 92,937,476 of record OY754329.1, read on the forward strand.
CCCAGTCAACCAGCTCCACAGAGTGACGCCTGATGCATGTACTTTCTCTTCAATTTAATCTATGTATCTGTCCTTTAGAGTGTCCTCGCGGAGCCCTCCCTTCTAATTTACGTTTTAGTTAACAAAAAAGATTTCTGGTTTCCTAACATCCTATGCCGTACGCTCACGAGGCAGCACGTAGGGTACAACGTGGATGTAGATGCTGCCGAGAGCTTAGGAAGGCTAGCGTACCTCAGGGAATAGAGAGAGGAAGGAGAGCGTGGCGAAAAAGTACCGTTAAAAAATTGCCGAACGGAATGAGAGACTGGAACGCGTACGAATGGGCTTTTCAAAGGCTATTGCATCATTGGTTGGGAAGGGAATGGGATGTTGGGAGAAGACGAGGGAGTGTGGGATGGTTTTGAGAGGAGTGATGCTGCTGTGGGGATAGGGGGTGGGGGGGATAGGATCCCGACGCGGGGCGGTATGTATGCATTGTGAAGCGGATATTTGATGGCATTGATCGCGCAAAAGCATCGGTTTAGCGATGAAATATTGACGAGACTCGGAATGGAGAATTAAAGGCGGTAGGGGGAATCGGTGGAAAAGGGGTTGGAGTTTTGTGTTTGCACGGAGGAGGAGTTTCTATCCAGGGAGGGACGGTGGCCTGGTTTTTGGGAAAAGATGAGGCGAGTGGATGGAGGATGAGAAGGGAAGGAAAAAACGAAGAATGGAAATGGGAAGGAGGATATTTGCGCGTAGAAGAAAGAAAGATGAAAGGAGAAGCGGGAGAGAATAAGAGAGTGAAAAATTTTGCGGACGGAGTTGGTTGAGCGTGGTTTTGAAAAAGGAACGAGGAAGAAGGGATATTTGGGTCGGACAAAAGAGAGATTAGAAGGGTAAACGACCTTTTTTCTGTTCCCTTAAAGATGATTGGTGCGGGGGACGGGGGGTGAGGAGAGATGTTTCAGAACTCTATAATATTTTCTGTGAGATGCGCGGGTGGATACCTCCCCGGTCGGAGATGGTGTCCTGTGGGGATGGAATACCGCCCACGCCCGCTCCCACCAACGATGGCCATCAATGGATATGAAAAAAATTTTCTCTCTCGTCTATGGAGTGCAAATATTCGTGTGTGTCTGTGTGTGTGTGTAGAGGCAGTGAGATTTGTCGCAAGAATTGTGGCCAATCGCCAGCCAATAAGCGTATTACGAGCGCCATTACGCAGGCTTAATCGTTAATGGGATGACCATCTTCCTTCCTTAATGCGGGTAGTTACCGGGAATTAGCATTTTTGTCGCATGCCACCGTTGGAGCCATCCCCTCGTGATCTGATCTGAAGAGTCCATCCCTCCCTACCCTTTCCTTGAAAAGATATGCCTTAATTGGGAATTGTCAGATGTAATCCCATTGCAAAAGTAGTGAAATTATAAAATAACTCGAAAACCATTCAAGCTCAGACTTGTGAATAATAGTTCTATCTGTGAACTGAATAATTTATAAATTTAGGCGTGACCTAGAGTGTAGATTCCATTCATAAATAAATGGAAAACTGCGATCGTTACAAATTCAAGCTAAAACTGAGTATCTTCAAAACAACGGCATCAAACTTGTATGGGTTATAAATGAATTTAGTATGAGTTTCATGGAATCGTTTTCTGTTTCTTTTCAATGTTTTTTTTTCAGTATTCGATTTCACATTTAGTTTTACGTACAAGCTCATTTAGTTTTACATAATTCTTTCCGGTTGAATAACTCGAATAATTTTTTTTAATATTACGTGATGGGAATAGGTAATGTGCTCAATGTGATTTTTGTAGTAACATCGAGTGAGCGTCTTTATTATTTCAGAGTCCTTCAGTTTCTGCCATTGTTTAGTTAGATTGAAATGTATGTTTGATGAAATATTTAGGGGGGTTATTGGATAGAGGTGATACACTGGATTGTAACTTGGGGGCTGTGAATAGATTGCGCCGTCCCTGTCCAATTAAGAATTCGCTGCGAGCAAGTATTTTTTTCACTTTTTTCCGGGTCTTCACCTTTTTCATTAAGCTGAAGAAGCAGTGATATGTTCCCTTCGACTCGATTCTTTTTCACTCTTTGCCTCAGCTTAAAAATGCTGGCGGATGGGGGGAGAATGGGAGGTAGGGAAAAGCAACGTAAATTAAAAACTCGCAATCCTCCTCTCTCTCTCTATCTCGAGAGAGAGAGGAAGAGAGACTGTTTAACTTTTAATTTGGTGAATAAGACCAGCAAGTTTGGAAGTTTCGGATTTTTCTCCCTTTTCCCGCATCCCCCCTTGTAGTATTACGTCTTTCATTACCCCATTCGGTGAAACGAAATCTCTCATGACACGCGAAACCCTAGTTTGTGTGGAGATAATTAAATTTCAAATGGAATTTTTTCCCTCCCAATTTAATGATGGACATGTGACTTTCATGGTGTTTTTACGCCCGGTGGAGATATTGGAGCTGAGACAACGTGTTTGGTTATCCATAGGGTTTTCCCGAATTCCCGGCGAAACGGGAAACCTTCGGGAATATTATTTAATCCCGAAGGAAGATTCTTAAGGATTACGAAAATCATCATTTTTAATTTTAAATAAATTTATCGTTTCTAGAGATGAATGGCTTTAGCTGTAATAGCAGTGCAAAGCAAAGCCGTGTTTAGGACGGAGCCACAGGGGCTCTTGGCCGTAGCGGGAGCAGAGGGGCAGAGACGCTTCCGTAATCAGTTGAAATGAAGTAAAACATTTATCTCTCTCTATGAAATACTATGCTAGCCACCTCAAGGGTGTGTGACATGCTGTGCTATTCCCAGTTCACATTAGAACGTCGCCAACTCCCCTTGCCGATAGTCGCATACCAGAAATCAGTCAGGGGAGAACAATGCAAGGCCAAACCAGAAAATATGGTAATGCTTCGTTTACAGAAATTCTAGCGGTCAGTACACGGGTTGACATACCACTACTGGTTGGTATTACTAATACTTATAGTTCATGGAAACTACGAGATATTAATTCATGCAGAAAATATACTCATGTGAGACATTTAAATCGAGATAGGACGATGTAAATAGTGGTAGGTTAATATACCGAAGTACAAAATCTAGTCTAGGAAGCGACATTCTGTCTTGTCTTCATACCTCGACAGTCATGATAGCATGTAAAATTTGTTCAAAATTAAAGACTTGTAAAATGATTTAGTATTCCATGTAGACATAAAAAAAATCAAACATCAATAAAATACCTAAATAAATAGGTATTTTAAACTACCTAAGTGCAAATATTCATAACTTCCTAAATAGAGGTCAATTGGAATTCCATGACTGGTGTCCTTTGGACCTTTTGCCAAGAATGCTAATCTGGGTTACCTCGGTTTTGATAAACAGTATCATCTTGATTTATGCTTAAATCGATGGGGGTTTTCCAGTAATGTCAACAGTGCTACTAGCGTAACAGTATAGCTTTCTCGGGGTTAGTTCGAAAGATTAAAACCACTTACTTTTTGCAAACGTTTGGGAATTTAATGAATTCATGTATCGTGTTCAGCCCAGAAGAAGAAATTCATCAAATTCCGAAAAGTTAGCAAGGGGTAATTGTTTTTAATTTTTGACGTACCCTCGATAAAATTGTTCTTTAATATTTTGAGGTCGGTAGGAAGAACACTGAATACTATTGTTCAATGGGTTTAAGAAGTACATTTTTTCAGATTTCCCGTGCAAACGTTTTCGGTACATAATCTGAAATGAGAAATCATTAAAATTCCCAGAAAAACGGGGGAGAATTCCATCCCGCACAGTTACTCGCCGTGTGCCATTCAGCTCGGTTCGCTTTTTCTCAGTCACGTGAAACCTCTACGGTTGCTAATTTGACGTACTAATGAATCGATCTATATTTCACTTGGGGAAATTAAACTTCACTCGACTCACCATCTGTCTACTTCCACGTCTATCTGCCCTGCGTGGCCTCTCTACTTAAAGCTCACTAGAATCTTCAGCGTGCTTGCGTTTTCTGATTGATTAACGAGGTCCCCCTCCCACCTTTATTCAAGAGGTGATACCACCGTAGAATAACCGGGTGGGCGATGGGAAGGATGATGGCGGAGGTTATGAGCCATTATCGCATCACCACCATGTCATATTGATCGTCGACGTTATTGGCCTATTACCGTAATGAAAGTGAAATCATTTACGATATCGCTGAAGGAGGGATTGAGGGATTCGGTCAAAGCGGTGAATCACTTTTCAGGTTGTATCGAGTGAATTATGCAGAAGATCCGGAATCTCATTGGATTTTAAGAGAGGCAGTCAACTCGTCGCTTGAAATCAATACAAATTGCCTGTCTGTTGCTTTTAATTACACATGCTCTCATTGAAGTTCTGTGGAAGTGGTGAGATTTTACCCTCCTGAAAGATTAATTTACCTCCCGACCGTTGTTTCTAAGTAACCATTCGCTAATGTTACGTGGCCTGAAAGTTCATAGAGATATATTGGGGGATAATTGCATTATTAATTCGAAGTGGATTCGTGATTCCGAAACACGGTCTTGAGAGAATAAAGATTGGATAAAAATTGGATGAATGCTCTGAGAATTGTTGATGCAGGGGTTTGGAAAAGAACATTGTAGAATACGATGTGGATATCTCTTGAAGAATAAAATTGATGAAGGTCAGATATTATTATGGGTGTAAGGAGCCAGTGGGATATACTCTAAAGAAACAGTTATGTAGGCGAACGAGTTGTCAAAGGAGCTCATCTAGAAATGATCCTTAATTGTAGAATAAGTGATGAAGTTGGTTTAATACCATTATATGTAGAATGCTTTTAGGGAGATTAGTCATAGCCTATATTTCAGGAACTACTTGAATTTTGATTTCAGAAAAGTTTGTTTCCGCGTAAGTCTGTAAAATTAAAATTGCATTGGCATCTTATTTGCGTGAGACAAAACTTGCCTATTTTGCTTCCGAAAAAGCGAATTGACTCGTTTGGCAGATCGAATACGTCTGATAATTATTCAACCATTTCTACTTTCCAGAAAAATATTTTTATTGAGTATTGTAACAGGTGCACTGTTATATTTTATTGAGACTATGAGATATGCCGTTCGTATAAGAGACAAAGGGGGTGGGTGACAGACAGAATGATAGGAAGCACGGGCACTTATGATATACTCTCGCGGTTTCTTAAATTCCCCAAGGAACAATCCGCAAGTTCCTATCTTGTTTCTTGGGTGTAGAATAGTTTTATTTGGGCTAAATTGAATGTATTCATTCTGCTCATATCCAATAAGGTTAGCACGTAAGAGCGAAATAATTCTCCTGAGGTAAAAACGGTCACACACTGTTTTCACTATCCATTAATATATCTTTATTTTTTTTGTGGTGAAAATATTATTTCTGCGGAATATTTTCTAACATTTTTTGCCTTTTTGCCTTTTTTGACGAATATTTTATAGGTTGAAATAGTTTCTAGTATTTGCAAGATGTTATAGCGAGATGGATGTCATCATGCAGATAGGCAGTTTAAGCAAACCATTGCAAGCGTAATGTACCACTAAACATTGAAACACGTTGAGAAGACCAAACAAAATATCGACATTTGTGAAATATCTTGGAGTCGTGATAATCGTCTCACTTGGCAGGAGTTACCCTAATTATGGAGTGGACCTTGTTGTATTCGTCCCCATATTGCCCTGGACGCGACTGCAATTCCAATTAATCGCTCCAAGAGAGCCAAGAGTGAACTTTAATTTAAGGCGACGGATTTACTGGTTGTGAATTACCAAAGAGAATGAAATTATGGGACGGTCAGTGGAACGGTAATAGAAAAGTTTGTGAGTGGTGTAGGGAAAAACATTCGGAGTACGTGTGGTGGGTAATGAAAAGAAGGAAGGCTTTTCATGCTGTTAGAATACCTTTGCTGACTACGATATTGCTTTCGCCGTATCAAATTTGCATCTTACAAAACTGGGTATCCTGTTTCATTTCAGTATCGTAGTATATCTTCGGATGTTTGTCTCCATGTTGTCTCATCCTCAGAAATTCTCTCCTATCTCCGTTAACGCAAAAGGTTTTCTGAATATATTAGTCAATCTTCCATTATTTTTTCTCTGTATTATATTATGGGTCACCAACAGCCCCTGTAGATGTTCTTTTTCCCTTCTTCAAATGATTCGCTAGGCATTTTGATCGGTTCTTTTTTTAATTTTTCAAGAGTTTCATTATTTAAACATCCTATTCATTTGGTTTTCATGTTAATGTTAAAGATCATAGGCTGACTTGCATATCCTCGATGTACTCTTCTCGTTTCTCTCTCTTTTGCATGCCGTGGTGTGCATATAATCAATGCCAGATGTATTTAATTAATTTAAAAATTGATATTTTGTTCCCAATCAATTCAATTGCTTTTAGCTTGGTGAGTCATTGGTTCAAAATATTATTTTTATACGATTTTATTATACGGTGATGGTGTTCAACTTTGATCTTAATTCTTTTGTAATTTAGCGTTAAGTAGCATTCCAACGTATGAATTGGGAGTTCCCGGTTTCTCTTTTCCTGAAACTGACGAAGCACCATTAATTTAAATGGCCATTATTCATATAAGTATAGAGACAATATATCAACTTATAAAAGTGTTTTCTGGTGAAATCAGGGATGAGAAATTAATATTGAACGCTTTGAACGAGAACCAGTTTTTATGTGCGTTAAAATTCTTCGCTAAACGAGAATAATTAAGTGCTAGTCTTGCTACGGTGCTCTTTTGAGTGTCGGTGGTATTATGTTACTCTCTTCGGACAAGAGTTTCCTGTATGAGACACTGTGAACTTCGTTATTGAGAGTGGGTGTTAATAAGGCTGTTCTCTTTGAAAGAAGCAGCAATCCAATTAATCATATTGTCGCATTGTACTCGTGCCAATTTTTTCCAATTATTCAGTTGTATTAATAAAACATATATTAGCTTTAATATCTTTGTGCTTATCTCATGAGGCGTTGCCATCTATTAAATGGACGGGCTAGGAAACTAAAATAATCTAATTGGTAGCACCTAAAGATAAACGAATGAAACACTTGAGTTTCTACGCACAAAAATTGTAAATATATTATTCAATAAGTGACGTAGTTAGGTCCCTAAGATGAGATATTCTTACAAATTTGCACGAATACTAAGAAAATGGATCCCACGAGATAAGTGGTAGTTTTTAGTTTAAGATGTTAATAAGTTAACCGCGTCAATTGAGTCTTCCCTCATGGGTTGGCCCAAGCATGTGACTTAACTGATTCCTTATTAGTATGAATATAAAACAGGTCGAAATATTATTAAATATCATTGTAAATGATCAGTAACTACCACAATGATATTCTCTATTGAGTTTAGTTCTTGGTTTCGTGATAAAGGAGCAGCATAAAAGTGCAACTTATGTTTTAGAGCATTGTAGTTAATATTTTCTGCACAATGGCATAATCAAACACATTTAAAATCTATATTTCAAACACATATCTGGCTTTCTATGTTCATATTTTACAAAATCAATGGGAAATTCCCTTTTACTCGACGAAATAATCACATAAAATTCAGTAGTATTTCCTTCGCAATAACTTTGTTAACTCGTTAAATGAATGGTTGGTGGCGAATTAAATCTATGCCAGACATCGATTGTGGTTGAAGCAATTCCCATTTGAGATGCATAAGAGGCCTTAATAACTACGACTTGTTTTAATTATCCTGCGAAATTTTCTCATATATATTCCGTTTACGGGCTTGTTTCAATGTTGTTTTGCATTGAAGCCATTGCATATTCATTGATAATCATTAGAACGACGTTTGTTAAGTAAGCCAAAGAGACTGCGATTGTGATTGGTTGATACGCTTCATTTTAAGCCTCATTAGGATTGCCTTGTTCTAATAAGCTGATCATCATCAGGACCGCCTTCATCAGTGGCCAGCTTATTTGGTTACTTCAAGCTTGATTTATGCAGTAGTTCCAATGCGATACTCTTCAGCAGTAGGGCGATCTTAATTAATACGGTCTCAAGTTACGACTAAAGACCTGGCTACAATCGACTCTTTTGATGTTGCAAAAGGATGATTATTTGTGCCCGCGAAATTTTTATACAATCCTTATTCGTGGCCTCAAAATATTTTTTCGCTGGCCCGGTTCTATAATCCCTCTGTAGACAACGGTATCATATCATGTTGGGATACGCGCTCCCAACGAGAGCTTTCGGGTCACCAAACCGAGCACTGATAACTGATGTACTGACCGAATAATATACTAAACCTGAACTTGATTTTGTCATCACGTTAGCGAAACGACCACGTCAATTAAAGGATAATGTTAACCAGACATCTGGAAACTTGACATTTGAAATCGACGTTAGTATCTGGACCCCACGTAGCCAAGCGCGAGGTGGATAAGAGAAACAAAGAGGCAATTACGTGGCAATTACTTGACGAGCTTGAGGGGACATGATGGCCAGATGCGCAAAGGTGAACGATCAGTTCTTCTCGGTTCGCATCAGCGTTTGAGATTAGAAACTCAAAATCAAACACACCGAGGTGCGAAAATTCCAGGGAACTTGTAGCACATGCTCGGCGCTCAATTGACGAGAATCCTGAGTGGGTTGCATTGGACATGCTGCTTTTGATTGCGCCTTCTCCATTAAGAGCGCCAACGGATGGCTTCGATTGTGCGGTGCTCAGTGCGATTCTCAGACTCAAGATGAGAAATTGAGGTGGGGTATTATTATTTGAGTTGCGAGTTGATTTGTTTCTAAACAAAGTCTGCTCTGCGGTGGTTTTACTTGGAAGTGGTTTATAGTACCATCGTTATAGAGTAATGCTTGTTTGAATGGTTTATAAGCTAAATTATGCTTTCATAACTGTGGTTTGCGTATAAATAATCCGTTGATAATATAATATGTCTTACTAATTTCTAAACTTAGAAACGTACATGGCAATATCTGCGTTGTAGGTGGATGGTGTCAAATAATGTAATACCAATGACACAATCAAAATAATGAGTAAATAACAGTTACAGAATGAGGGCACCTTTTCCTTTTTTCAGTGCTTATGTAACTGCAAATTGCTATAATATTTGATGGTGAAATCTTTTGTTCTATAACAATGGATGATGAGTTGTCTTCTCGAAACGGAATACATTTTAAAATTATTTGTAGCACATTTATTAATTTCAATATCTTAATTTCACCTTGAAAAGCTTTTATATGCTCTTAGTGAAATACATACTTTCACCAGCCGAAGTTACACGGTGAAAATCTCAATTTTTTATGACTCTCTCAGTAAGCAACCTTATTAAAAGACTTCTTAGTATCGTAAATAATTCGCTTACTATCACTGAATGCGAATCAAATGGCTTCGTGTGTGGTAAAACAGCAACGACAACGATTTAGAAAATATATATTTGTATAGTGTTTGGATAGGATTTAAGTTTAAGACTTCAAACACCCTACAGGGTCGAAAAAACAAGGCAGGATGAAGACGGACATCCACTATAGAAATTGGTTCTCACCGCGCTTGTTGCCTTAAATGTATCCAATCACTTTTCTTACACCACCCCACTGACGACGGAAGAATTGTTGTGAATTTTAAATATTAATCAATAGCTATTTTTTATATTGCTGTGAAAACTAAAGGGGAACAGGTTGATATCGCAATTTTTAATTTTGCCGAGCGTATTTTCTCGCAAAATATGGAAGATCTCTCCTTCCTTAGTCCAGATACAGGTTAATGGCTACGCGTTTCAATCGTTTCATTTAAATTTTTTCTGAAGCCGTCTTTTTTGTGGATGCTCGTTGATCACTCCAGTTCCATTAATTGAAAAGGCTTGCAGAATGAAATGGACCTGTAGCCTCAAATACCTGTCACATGAATGGATAAGCCGAGTAATGATGAAAAGGACGAGAAGGTTGCTCGCTCGCGAATAAATTTTGCCAGCGCGGCGCAACACGAGAACGTGGCATAGCCTGTCAGCGGCCGCTATTTGAAGTGAAAAGATATTGTGGATGACTTTCCTAAGGGGAAACTTCCGCCTATAACATGGTTTACTCCGAAGCGTTAAGTAGTAAAATTCTCGAGCCATCAAATAAATATGAGGATAATCACATTTGTATGTAAACTAGAGGGGCTTTCCACGTACGATAACTCGGTTGCAAAAATAGAAAAAAAAACTCTTTACACACAATCGGAAACAATTTACGTTTTAAATATAAGACTAGAATAAAGAGAGTATGAACAATGGGTGATGTGACTAATTCAATCGGGGATACGCTAAAGGAGCGTAGACTTCATCATCCGGTGTGCGTTGAAAAGTACCCTAGCTAGGGTGTGTGTAAATGTGTGGTTTCATTTTGTATGGTAATTTTTTTATTGACTGCGAATCAATAATACTTTCTAAAATAGAGAAACTGTTGAAAAAGAGAAAGTAATACGCCCGTCGTATCGCATTTCATTATATTTCAAAAGCAATATCTGAAACAGGTTATACATTTGTTTTGAATTCTCTTGACTTCGTCGGAAAATCAGAAGCACTATTGATCTGACTTATATAATGTATTGTAAATATTTACTATTTATTTGAGCACAATGATTTTTATTTGTTTTAGAGACTCCGAAGGAATGATCTCGCTTTCCCAAAAGCACGCAATCTTTGGCTCTTTTTTCCTTCTTTTTACTTTATTTGTATTTTTCAAGCAGTGGTAAATGCGATAAGAACGAATGGACAATGATCTTTGCTAAAATATCCTCTGCTCGTTTTTCTGATTCTAGAAGGTAGTAGTAATATTTTCTTTACATTTTTCCTTGACGATAAATCTACGAAGGACATATTTCTCCTGTGTTGAGAGGAGTCAACCCTGGAGCTATGTAGATTTGAAACTATTTCACCTCGCGTACGTACAAAGGTTGTAAAATAGCGGTGGCAGTTGTATCATTTATGCAAAGTAGCATAATATGAGTGATAATTTAGTGATTAATTATATGATGGTATAGTTTTGTCTCTCTTCAATCAGTATAGGTCCTACAGGCCAAAGTTCTCATTCAATATAGGTACATTGTATATTTCAAACTATTTCGTTCCTCATTTGTACATAGTTTGGTAACTAGTGAAGGAAATAATATAATTTATTAAACACTAGGCAAGGTGCCCGTTGAATATCAATGGGAAGAGTATTATCATTTACATTGGTTTTATCATAAACCATTTATATCGTATTTAGTGTAAAGAATCATTGAGTTAATTGATACATACGGAATTTCGATTTAAACAATGAGTATGGCCATTATGGGGACGATGACTCAAAAACGCTAAAATATTGCGAAAAATCGTTACGTTTTAGAAAAAATTTCGGAATTTCGACCAGAGTACAAAATTCGATTAAAGGAATAAGGATTTTTATTTTCTTTCTATTGGTACCTTTCCCAATAACAGAAAACCACTATTTCTAATTTAATTTTGCAAATAATTAAAGGTAGCAGCCAAATGAAGATTCAGCTTCACGTGTATTTCTTGTGTGAAAATCCTGACATATACTGGGTGTTTCGTAATGACTCTGTAATATTTTAGGATATGATTAAGCAGGTCAAAATAAGAAAAAATTCAATTAGATATTTGTCCGAAAACGCACCGTTATTCAGCTGTCAGTCGGTATGCGTATTTCACGGAAACCCTGCTAAATAAAAAAACTATTTAAGCTAAAGACTTAAAATTTTGTATTGCTGTTAATGGCAATGTTTTAAACTAGCATACGATATTTAATTATTTTTTAATGTACCATTTCAAAATGGTGGGCAATCAAACTTTTCAATCCTTAATATCTTTGCACACAGAAATCGTATTAAAATAGTGCAAGTATGAAAAAGTTGCGCCTTTTATTTACAAATAAAATGTTATCAATAAAATTTTCATATCTAATAAAACAATGAAATGGTCAATAGATTTTCAAACCAATGTCAAAGAGTTTAATGCACACATACAACAATATGGTTTCAATAAAATTTCCGTACCCTCTACAACAATGGTCAACCGATTTTAAAACAAAACGACATTATTATCATTTACATTGATTGTAATAAACTATTCATATCTTATTTAGTGCTAAGAATTATTGAGTTAATGGATATACACGGAATATTGACTTCAACAATAAATTCTAACGTAGTGACACATGTCATGATCGAAGACGAAGTATTCGGTTAGCAGGAAATCCTCCAGTAACATAACATTAAGGGCTGTAATTACGCTCTGTGCAAAGTTTCCCATGACCCATTATTGTTGGTATAATCGCAAAATACTCCATTAATAGCAGGTCATTATGTGGAGAACGATCTTGTGGTCACCGAATGAAAGGAGGGAAGTAATAGATATAACGACATGCTGTCATCGACTTCAGTATCCACACCCCGTTCTCCTTCCATTAGTCGGCTGGCAAAGTTTATCCTCGATGAAATTTACCTTCCTTAAAAAAAATGTCGGAAATCGTTTATTTTTCTACCGGTGCTAGTTGAAGACAATACCTTTGACGCTTCGTACCTAGCTTGTGCGCGGCATAGCTGAAGTGTAAAAAATGAAATTAGTAATTAAATATTCTGGAAGAAAATTAATTTATTTCGTCGTACACTTGGCCTAAAATCAGTGGAGCATTCAATACCGCGTATTCTTACTATTCTTGACATCAAAGCGCTTTATTGTGCTGCAGGATTAAAAATCATGTTTGTATGCATACGTAGTCGTTACGTAAATACTGGCTTATCATGTACCTATAGCTTATTTTATTTAACATTTAAAATGCAATCATCATCACACTACTGATTAAATCAAATCGAGTCTCCTCGATTCGTGCCTAAAATTGCTTGTAAAATTCAGTGAAGCATAGAGTTAATCACCTGGCTTAAATTCTTTCATATTCGTGTTGCAGATCAAACTTTAACTATTCACAGCATGACCTGCATTTGCATATATCTATTACAGCTATCGGAGTTATCACAGCGTTTATGCACTCCTTTAAAATTTCAGTTCATTAGCTAAACAAAATATATATTTTTATGCTGCTAAAGTGGATATTTTCTCTTATTTTGCTCAAACAGCAACCTCAAATTACAAAATTGGCCTGCAAGTCCAAATTACAGTGTATTAGGCTTATGGCTGAAACTTATACGGACATATCGATTAAATTTCTTCAGAGTCGTAGAAATATTTGTAGGTTCAATGCGAGATTTGTGACTGTGACTTTACCCGATAATAAAAAATTGGAGAGATAAGTGGTGAATTTTGTTAATACTCTCAGTTATTATCAGGTTGAATGTATGTTCAGTAGCTTCATTTTTTTTACTATCATTAAAATTTACCAATCCATTAATATTGTACGATGTGTCTGTGATGGAAAACTTGACGAAGTACTTCTTATCGATTGAATTAAAGAAACATTGTAACATCGTGTAGTCGATCCTCAAAGTAACGGGTGTTTTCTCCATTGACCCCATTGGACACCCGAAAATTTGCTCAAAATCAAGGGTGCAGAACTCAAGAGGCTAAGGAAAGTGATCGATATTAGATTGGAGGCATTCAAGATGTGGGTGTGGAGGAGAAAGGAAAAGTTGCGATGGAAAGAAAGAAAAATTTGGCATAGAGGGTGAGAATATGGGCTGCTGTATGAAATTAGGAAAATTCGGAATTGAGACATGAAGCGGGTGATGAGAGACGAGGGGATACCTTGATGGAAGGGAGAATGTAGAGGTAAGTTGGGCGCTGTAAAAAGATAATAGGATTAATGGCTGGGATGATGTGGGAAGGACGTATGCTGGAAATCGTGTTATGAGGTACGGCCCTGCCATTATTTGAATGATACGTACAGGTAATTCCATTCTGGTGGTTCTCGTAAGTAGAGGTCATCTCTACTTCAATGAGTACCACCTTCTTTTGTAGTTGTTGTTTATTACTATTTTCTAACAAAGGGATGCATTTTTTTCTGATTGAAGCGTATATTTTCAAAGAGTTAATGCATTCAAAGATCCATCTCTCAATCCGAAGGACCCTGTGTTTTTGCGTTTGGTTCTAGAAGTTTCCTCTTACACCTCCTCTAACTCGAGTCTATTGGTTGTTTGTTTTAGCGGCGTAAATTTGTTGAATTTATACATAGCTGGTGGGTGTACGATTCCACGAAATTTTTCTCTTAAGTTTTAATCGCCTAGGTTTACAGATGATCTAATGATATCATTCCAGAAACACCATAGTTGTTAGCTCACATAATAGCTATTTAACTTCACCGGCGAGATTACTGTTAGATTCATGGACCCAATCGTAAGTTTATAATGGTTTTCCGCGGCAGTATTATTCCTTCCCGTGGTTTGCGCGTTGACTCTTCTTATTCCTGGAGTTTATGCGCATTATTTGAATAAAGGCTCGATTACGCACATGGGCCACGTGGGAACCGGAGTAATTCCTGCGGCAAACATTTTCCGTCTATTCATCTCCGATTTCATTACTTTCCCTCTCTCTCCCTAATGCCCAAAATTGTTCATCTTCTCACTTTTCTCTTACACTCTTTCTCGCTTCCTTCCCTTTCTGTCTTCTTTTATGAGTCTCATGCTTCCCTCTATCATCCGTCTTTTTCCCTCTCCTCATGTGCCTCCATCACAAACACTGCTCTTTTTCCCCAACATTCCCCCTTGTGTGTCGCCATGGCAAATAACATAAACCACCACTGTCTCCCTACCCCACAACCCCCCTACATTTTCTCTCAACTTTTGAGGTCCTCCGCGGTAGGTACACTATGTTTTACAGAGGATCGCCGAGCCTGCCTGCCCTCTTCTCTGTGGCCCTACTTTTTCATAACGAAAATGAATCCTCCCCCCTTCTCTTCATTTGGTTTTTTTAATTTCGTGGCCTTAACTTGACTCCCCTCGCTCCCACCTCATATATTTTTTAAATATTAAAATTCCATTATGATACCACTTCATCCACAAAATATTACGCTATTTCTCCTCGCTCCTTCCCTCCACGGTAAGATAATATGGGGGAAACCGAAAGAGAGGTGGTTTTTTTTTACCTCCTGCGGTTCTTAAAAAAATTACTTACCTTTTTTTGAGGAAGTCCTGGGGTAAAACTTTGTTGCGGGATATTTTTAAGCCTTTTCCTAAGTGTACACACGTGGAAAAGTTTTACGAAATTAAAATATTAAAAAAAAACCGTGGGGTATTATTAAAACGGTTGAGCGACTTCAATTCCTTCTCCTCTCCTCCTTATCTTTCCCTCCTATCCTCATCCGGGGCCCTGGCTCCCTTCTGTCTTGAAACGGTTTTAACTCAACAATCTTTTGCGATTCTGGAGATCCTTCTTTTCCTTTCGTTTTCCCCATGGGCATATCTTTCCCGTGGAGCGACCGCTGCCAGCCCTTTTCCTTCCTTCCTTTCCGACTTCGTCTCATGTTTTTATATTGCCCCCCGAGTGCTTTGTGATCCAATTAAAATTTTCGAGTGAACGCAAAAAATTTCGCTCCCAGTCCGCGGGATATTGTTGCTTGGGAAAGGTTTCTCTCTGTATCTTTCATCTCTGTCTCTCTCTCTCCTAGCCCTCTGGGGGGTGAGAAAAAATATCTTTACTAAAAAAGCAAAAGTGAAACAAAAAAACAGAGAAGTTTTCTTTTCGCGACGTGCAAAAAAGTTTTCGGAATCGAACATTCGATGGAATACGGAGGAGAAGTTTCTCCTACCTCTGGAGGCCGCGTCACTCATGCGGCTCAGAAGACCTTGCGCCCCCTGTTACGGTGGTTGCCTTCGTAATCCCGAAATGGTGGAGAGAGGGAGAGAAAGAAGAGATGTAAAGGCTGTGGATCAGTCGACTCACTTTTCCCGCTTCTCCGACAGCGTCCTACCCTCTCTCTTTTTTTTCCTTCGCTGTCTGAGTGCCCTCTTCTTGCCTCGTCAGACGAGGGTGAATATCTCTTCGGAGGCCTTTTAATATGAAGCTTTTCGTAATCTCCTCGCGAGGCCGCTTGAGGAACGATGGAGATCTCATCTGTGCTCTATGTTTACCCCCCCGCGAATTAAAGCGGGCGGATTTGGTGGATGTTCGGAGCGGAGCGACTATCACGTGCATGTTCGTGCAGGGAAGGAAATGTATATATTTTAACTGGAAAGTGAAATTGGCGTAAAGGCTTAACTGCCTAAGAACTTGGTCTTGCTGCGATCTCTAAGGGGGCGTAAAATGAGGAGATGATACAAAGTTGATACATAGCGTCGATATAGCTAATAATATCCGACAAATAATTAAACACGATAACGTAATTTTCATGCAAGACCTTTTGTGGCAGTGTTTAAAGCTCCTATTTTAGTTTCTTCTTTAGTTATCTTCTTGCCATGATTTTGATATACTAATGCACTTGGGCTAAGTTTCTCGCTCTGCAGAAGAAATTGGGGCTTGATGAAAAGTGTTTTAATGACGATAGTTATGAAATGGGACGTGAATTTTTATTTTAGCCTTTGTCATCTAGTTATATGAACTGATACGTTTGTTTTAAATGGGTCGATTATAAAAAGCTATTATGCTATTCAGAAATAGAAAAAATTAGCATTATCAGATTACGTCCCTTGCATCAGTAAAAAGCGGTAATGCTTGTCGTAGAAAAGGTTACATTTATTGAATTATTTTTTCAGCGTGCAGAAGTCTCACCATATCAAAAGGAACATAGTGTTTTACCATAACTATTTTATCTTTTCCAAGAAATAACCTATCTATTGTTGCGTTAGTAATATTTATGAGTGATATTTAATGTTCATTTGTTTCTTTTCGCACGAAATCTCTGGGAATTGCACTGCCCATGTCCGTGATGAACCACTCAATTAGAATGATACTTGTAAATAGCTATGGAAAAATATAAACATGCTTCGTTCATATCTTAAGGGTTATTAATTACTGCATTAATGTTTCCCTAGTTTTGTGAATAGATATTCTTCGGAAATTTCATATTGAACTTTAAGATTATAACATATACAGTTGAACTTGGATAACTAGGAACTTATCTTTCTCTTATTATTGATAACGCTAGAGAAATTTCATTATTGCTTTGTGCAATTTACGAAAGATAATATTTTGCAATTTGAAATTTCTTCTTTTCGAAGCGCTTTTTAGTTCCCCGGGTACTTCGATTTATCGAGGTTGGACTGTATTTTTGAAGTGCTAAAACGAAAAGGGGAAGCCATAGAGTAAAACGAACCTTCGGACCCATTCTAAATATGACCGGAATGACTTCTTGATCACTTGGGACTACTCACAGGTTCATCCCATTGAAAATTCCTTAGCCGCTCATCAATTGTCATATCCGCTTTTTCTAGAGCCCCCCCCCCCATCCGTCTCCCCAAGCACTCTTCCCTTTTCTCCTCTTGCCATTCCCAAACTATCGTCATTTTTATTTTCATCTCCACGTCCGACTCACTCCTATCTGCGTACATAATTTGTGATGTCGTGCACAAGTGAGAGATCCCAGGACTATTCTCGGATCTACTACAATTTTTTCGCGGAAGTGTAGAGCGAGTGACGATTTTTTAAAGCAAGCCTGGCTATAACAAGGCCCGCGCGTACGCAAACCAGCGGATATTGAGTCGGCAGGAAAAGGAACGGCCAATGACGCACGATTGTCGATCGCTCTCTCGTGTCTATTTCTCCACCGACCGCACGCAGTGTCCCCCGTCCGCAGCGGAGCGGATGCCCTGGTTAGAAGGATGAGATGGAAGGAAAGCGAGTTTTTCTCCTCCATTCATGAGGAGGTGGGGTGTGTGGTCCACATTTGAGTCAGCCCACGTTTCAGCACGTCGGCGAAAGGGCACGTTTCAGTCATAAAATGCGTTTTGCGTGATAAATAGATCATCCTAAGTATACACGCCGCACATAAGAATGTAGGCTGAAAGATGGTGAGAGGAGGATCGTGATGGAGTGGAAGATGTCGGAGAATAGAGAGAAAACGATGAGAGGAGAACATCAAGAGAGAGAAAGGAATAAAGGAGAGGAAACGTGGAATTCCGGAGACGATGGTATCGTGGAGGAGAGAATTGAGAAAGGTGGGCGACGATGGGGGAAAAACTTCCGCATGAAAGAAAAGAAATTATAACCGGGCTGTAAAATATATTTGTGAGAGCATGGGATCTCAAATGGGATCGTTCGGGAAGAGATCTTTCTTTTTTTCGCCCATAAAAATGACACGCGATTGACCGAGACTTTGGGAGCGGGTGGACAAATTTCACTTAAATACCTGCGAAAACATTT
Source organism: Pyrrhosoma nymphula (assembly GCA_963573305.1). NCBI lineage: Eukaryota > Metazoa > Arthropoda > Insecta > Odonata > Coenagrionidae > Pyrrhosoma > Pyrrhosoma nymphula. The sequence continues at coordinate 92,955,730 of OY754329.1, forward strand.
TTCCGTGATGCTTCCGAACTCGAGGGTTCATGAAGATTCGCGAAGTCTTTCCCGAGAAGTTAAGAAAATTATAAATGTCAGTGTGTGTGCTTTTAACAGCAATGTGAAAGATGTTCGGTGGCAAGTAACACTATGGCCAGGTATTGGTGGATTACATCTTAAAATATCTGTCAAACTCCGTTATTATTGGGTGTATTTTCTTTTCCGTATCACGTTCACGAGCAGTGAAATACTAAATGTACGATTTTGAATAAAACTTCTCGCGTTATTTCTTTGATACGTGTTTAATGCATTGCACTTTACTCTGTTATTGTTGATCGATATCTGCAATGGAGTCATTTTGAGGCAACACATGATCAGCATCCATGTGCGTAATTAACCAACTTTACATTTTGTGTATTACCTTCAACTACGCCGATTCCCAAGTAAACGGGGATGAGTAAAATTGGAACGCTCGCCGCTTTTGTCGATAGTGGTTTCAAGCTTACGAAGTCTACTTGTCTTTGTTAGATAATTATTAATGTTTTATTTAACCTATTATGCGGTATTGGAAATCAAAACGAAAAAAGCTAAAATGAAAAAAATGGTAATGCGAATGGCAATATGGCTAAAATCACGAAAAAAAACTATAGCACCAACGCTTTTCTAAGGCTCGCGGTTGGTGAGTTGAAATTATTTATGTGTAAAATAAATATTTTGTGCATTTCTGTCTAGCGACCGAACATGTGGCTTCTGTTATTTACTAGCGAAATTTTACTCCAAGTTAACGACTGAATCAAAGTATGAGTTGGCAGCACTGATTGGAGAACGCAGCCTTACTCAGTTTCTTTTCCGAAAAATGAGGTGGTTTTTAGGGTCACTTCATGGAACATAGGGGAATTATTTTCTTAAATGATTATGAAAAGCAAAGACGCAATCCACGGTAAGATTTTATCGCCCAGTGGTGGTAACAAAGTCAATTTCTTAACGTTAGGTGTCATGTTAGGCTAGGTGTCAATACTCTGCAGGAATCGATGGTATTTCCTCCATTTTAAAAGGGAGTATGAAATCTCAGCTGCTTCCTCTCCTTGTTCATCTTATTAATGAGTCGTTTATCGAGGGTTCTTTTCCTAATTAACGTAAAGTTACCAAACTTGTGCCAATTTTTTAAGGGTAGTGGAGACGATCTTGAACCCAGCAATTATAGACCCATCTCTATGTTTGTCTATGTTCTCCAAAGTATTTGAAACTGTTATGAATACACGCCTTATTTCTTTTATTAATAGGTTTAAATTATTGTCATGTTCTCAGTACGGCTTCATTAAAGGAAAGAGCACGGAATCTGCGATTCATAAATATATTGAAATGATTATAAATGGACTAGACAAACAGTTAGACACCTTTGGTATCTTTTATGATCTGAGTAAAGCTTTCGACTCTGTACACCACAGCATTTTGTTGTCAAAATTAGCGGCATACGGAATTTCAGGCAAAGCAAATGACTGGTTGCGCTGTTTTTTATGTGGTCGCGCTCAGATTGTGACAATCAAATCCTCTCTGCACAATACCTATGCAATGTCTGAGAAAATTTATGTATCTAAAGGTGTTCATCAAGGGTCAATATTAGGACCACTTCTTTTTATACTGTACATTAATGACCTATCCTCATATGTTCGCTCTGGGGATTTGGTAGTATATGCTGATGACACTAGTCATCTGATCAAAATTGATCATGATAATTTCATCATCCTTCAACAGGGAATAGATGAAATGTTCTCCTGGTGCAATGCCAACTTTGTTGCTATTAATCAAAGGAAATATAATTTTATTAATTTTCATGCAAATCAAAAGAGAATTTTGTCTTGTTCTCTGTTAAAGGTGTGTGATAAGGTAGTTGCCTGCTCTAGTGCCTTTAAATTTCTAGGTGTATACATTATCCCTTAGTTGGGAAGCTCATGTAAGACTCTGTGCTCCAAAGTTGTATCCGGCTGTTACCTACTACGGAGGGTTATGCTACTTGCAAACCAAAGGGTTGCTGTATCCGTATATTATGCATATATATACTCGAGGCTTAGCTATGGCGTTGTTGCCTGGGGTCACTCCTCTCACACACAAAGACTTTTTAAATTACAAAAATGGGCCATCATAACTATTAACCAAGTGAACAGAAGATCCAGTTGTAGGCCTCTGTTCAAGAAGCTTAAATTTCTCACTCTGCCTTCCATTTATATATTTTATTCAATTTTGTATGTGAAAAAAAGTATCAATGATGTTATAAAGAATAAAGATGCTCATGGGTGTGATACCCGGCGGAAGTCCGACTATAGGACTGGACTGTTCCTCACAGCCGATCATTATTCTCTAATAACCCAATATATGCCGGGTCTAAATTCTATAATAAAATACCAAATAATGTTAAACACACTGAACCGTTCACCATGTTAAAAAAACTGTGGAACTATCGCATTGATCATTGTTTTTATTCCGCAGATGAATTTATGACCTCATGATACATATTATATGAATTTGCATGTATGTATGTATTCATCTTTGTAATTACTGACATATCCCATACTTGTGAGATCAAGTCCCGTTATTATTATTATTATCATGGTTGTTCGGATAGACACCTTTTAATATTCTGAAATTCCTGTATGGAATATAATTTTTTGTCAGTAAGAAGAGCCCATCATAATCTTGCATGGCAGTGTTTTCTTCTTCATGGTTTCTTTTCGGAGACATTTGTTCTCTAAATACGCCCTTGGTGCTGTATAAACCTTAAGTGAACCATGTGTTAATACTCTGCAAGTATCCCTTGATATAAGCCGTATTTTGCCTCCAGTTCTGTCCATGTGACCCTTAGTGTTAACCTACAAACTACAATCATCACTAGGAAAAATTCACGCCTTAATTGAGAGGTATTCATTGCCTTCCGAAAAATATGTTTCCGCATTGGAATATACACAGAAATTTATATATATATATTTATTCGTCAGAAAATTCTCCTGGTGGCGCAGTGCTGCATAATTCATGCCGCTTACGAATTTTCGGAGGATCTGAGGAAGTAGGGCAAGGTTCGCGGCTTTCATGGAATCATGAGGACACCCCTGATATTGAGGGAGGTGTCGTGGGTCGCCTGCGTTTCATTCATACGAAATACTACAGTGGCAAAAAGGTCGAAAAAGCTCTTTTGAAGATGCATGACGAGGTGTCAAAAAGAAGAAAACTCAACTACACGTCCCCGTTCCCTTCGTTGGTCGCTCATATAAAATAAAATGTCCTTGTGCACTCAAACGTAAGCACAGGTGTATACACACGTATTATCTGGAAAAGTCTACAAAATGTTTCCCCTTTTCGTATGTAATATCGCAGAATCTACATTCTTCTTTTTACGTCTTTCGTCAAGTTTCTCCGGAATTTTCTCCTGCGGCCATCGTCCTCAAGGTATTCTGCCGGTCATGTGCTTTCACGCACTCTTGCAAGAGTTTACATAGTATGTGCTATCTAATAGAATATACGTAATTTTTCCTCCTTTTCGCGAAGTTTCTTCGGTTTTTCTTTTCTTGTGGAGTTCTTCAAGGGTTCGTCCTGTGTCCAAATCAGTCTCCCGGAGTTGGCGCGGACATCGTCCGGAGGAAGGTCGTCCTCTCCTCGAGATTTTTGCGGTCGAAACTGTCTTGCCTCTCCCAGAGAAGGAAGAGATGGAGAGGAGGGTCCGTTTCTGGGGAGGAAGGTAGCAGAGTGGTGGGGATGGATGTAAGGTGGGTTGGGTTGGTCGGTTGGTCAGGGGGTGAGATTACTACGTGGTAGGGGGAGAGAAGGAGGAGGATAGTGGTGGAAGTGTGTGAGTGGGAGGAAGAGTTTCTGTGTGGGAGAAGTCGGGAGATATCCTTGGGGGTTAGGGGGGGGGGGGAGGAGGGTAGTAGGGTGAAAAGTTCTCCTTGCTCAGGGGAGGGCTGAGTGAAAGAAAGGGACGAGTTTGTGGGGGAAGGAAAGTGAATAGGGAGGCAGGGAGAAGGGTTGATGAGGTTGTGGACCAAAGGAGAAATGCTGGAGGGAGCAGGAAAACCGGGGACGAAAACGTGTGTAGGGTAGTGACCTCTGCTCTCGTATTCGTGGTACAATTATGTGCGTTTTGCGCGTACTGGGCGCGGTTTTATATCTCATTACAGCTTCACATGAACTGCCTCGCTCTCGTCCAGGTCGATTTTGAATAAGCATGTATTTTTTTGCATAAGTCTGATTTTTGTTTTCATCTACGTCGCGAGTAGGATAATGCTGCTTATTTTTTAAAACAGATTTTTTTATATTTCAGTGCGAGACTATATTTCCATATCCTGTTCACCAGTCCTTAGTCATAAAAATAATATATATTCGTCAGTTCTGTTCGTTGTAATTTAAATGTTATGGTGGGTATACGGAAGAAAGGAAACAGGTTAAAAAATGGTAGTGGAGGTGTATTTTCAAATATACTTAACGATAGTAATTATCTTTGAATTTGATGAATGCACTACCATTTTATTTTTAGCGCTCATCCACCTTTAGATGAGTAGAATAAATTTTTACGTAGGTTACTTTCATAATTTTAACTCGAAAAAAAGCAATGAAATTAGTTTTAAAACTTTTTCAGAATTACTAGAAATCACTTTCTATTCGCTTTTCTCATTTTTCCTCATTTTAAACTTCCATTTATGTTTTAATATTTTTTTAAATCGAAAGGAGTCCTTGCGAGATATATTAATTTTTTTCATTAAAATATATAGTGTCTCAACCAAACTGGGCGTGTGACTTGGCTGGGCAAATGAAATAGATTTGACTCCCTTTCGAAGCTCTCTCCTTCTGTCTTGGTGTCCTTAAATTAGGTTAGTAGTTACCTAAAGGATAGCGAACGCAGTCACGCTTCTTGCTAAGACGTGAATCCCTTGGTGGAAGCCATACCCTTTGTATATCCCTTCACTGTTTTGTGTCCCTGCCGGGAATTTCATCATGAGACAGAGTTTGATGCTTATTGTTTCGAGGCTGTCCTAAGTTCCTTTGCTAAGAAAATTAGGTTACAGTTCCTTCAAGTTCTCTATTCTTCCTTGTGCTAGAGTTCATTGTCATGTTTGAGTCGTATCCGATAGATGTATCAATGATTAAGAAATTGTTTGGTCTTCTGAATAATCTTGCATCGACTCCTTCCATCGTTTCATGGAAGAATGTCCCACCAGACTAATTGCACGAACCGTTTTTAGTGCCCACGTAGAAATTGATGTATATATAATGCTGCTTGGTCATTCAGCATGAAAAGGTTCATGGCATTGTTGGAACAACTTTTATTCGTTTTTAATGTCATCATTAAGTAAATGAACGTTAACTAATGTATCTGTTCATAGTGAAATATATAATGTTTCTCTCTATATTACTATTTATATGATGATATCTAATGATGTTTACTATTTACTGATACTATTTATATTATTCTATGTTAAGCCTTCTTTAGGTTACGTATCTCTCGTCCTCGGTGGCGTTGGGGTTAGCTGAAGTCGTGGGTTTGAATCTTACCGGCGCGGCGTGGTCTTTCCCTTCTTCCATTATATGTTTGTAAATGTTCATTTTAAGGAATACAATTGACGGTAGTTTGCGATACCTGTGGTCAATACAAAGTGCACCCATTTAATGATTATAAAGCTTAAAATTATAATAGCAATAGCATTTGACCGAAGAGTGTGCAAGAATGCATTTGGGACTGGTTGGAAACCCAACGCGTCGGATCGAGCTTCAGCTGGGCGTCTTCCCCAGCGCGCTTTATAGATAAATTCAGAAAGCGCACATGTTTGACCTCTATGAGCGTTTAGTTTTATTTCTAGTGATTAAGAAGTAAATCGGGAACCCGGCGTAACACGGAAAGAAATATTATTGTTTTCAACCTGACACAGCTTAAGCTCACATTTACCGAAAATAGTTTATCTGTTGATCATTGTTATGACTGTTGTGAGTGCAAGAAGATGGCAACTTCTCAAGAGAACTGTAGAAATGTATTGCTCCTGAGTTTGTGTTGCTTGTGATGCGATTCAATCAGAGTGAGCTGAGTGTGCCTGTTTATCAACACTTCTTCTGGCAGACATTTTTGGTGTTGCTTGCTTAGCCTTAAGCCTTACTGAAATACTCCTAAGTAATCTTCTCGGTAATTCAGTATTTATTTTAACTTTCTCCTTGCATCTTATCCCAAATGTACTTTTGTTTTGACACCCTTGTTGAAAGGTGGCGTTCCCTGTGTATAAATTTTGTAATTGCCATTGTTGCCTGCAAATTATAGATTTTTTATGATGTAAACATCGATACTAAAAAAATGAAGGAAAGTCGGCTTTCTTATTCAAACGGAATTCCCATGCAAAGATCGGGATCCATTTTGTCGAATGAATTTTGTAGATACACATAGTCTTGATCAATAGATAGATATAGTCAAGTTATTTCTTCCTTTCTCCACTTTTTTCAGACATGGCATCCATGTTAGTTGGTCAGTGGATCCCCGAGAGGTGGATGTTGCATCGAACTCCAACATAACTATTTAAAATGCCTCCAATGGTCCACTAATTGGATGGCGCCCCAGCGTCAATTTAAATTGGATGACAATTCCAATTCTTGGGTTGTAATATCCAATTCTTTTCTGAGTGCGAAATATTGTACTTTATATTCAAGTATGGTTGGAGTACCACTTCGTAGTCATGTCAATTAAATAGGCATTATCATTGATTCCGAGGCCTAGAAAACATTGAAAGTGTATAACATATCCCCACTTGTACCATTCTGATGCCTATAACCAGGTATTGGCATCGTCCAATGCGATAAATGCGATTTTTTTCATTCCTCCTGACATACGTTGGCTCCTTATTGCCAAGCAGGGCGACCATAAAACGGTGAAATTATTTCTCCTCCGGAAATCAAATCCCAGCGTAGCATTAATAGTGCCGAGCATCGGGGCTTAAGAGTTACTTCCGGATATTTTCAGGTTCGCTCAATGGAAAAACTTTGCCAATCTTCTGCGTTGCTTTAGCTCTCAATTTCGACTTCCAGAATTGTTCCACCGTTTCCCCCTTATCTTTCTTCCACTTGTGATCAAATAGCCACCCTGTCCACTTCCCTTTATTTCTTCTCATCATCGCACTATCTAAAAATGAAATACTACTAGGAACGGCTAGCCTCCCGCAGCCACCCCAAATTAACTTTTCTCTTGCGCAAATCAATGTAGTTCACTGTCAGTGATGAATATTGCCAGAGGAAAAATGTTCCTTTTATTAAGAATCGGAACCGTTTTCATTGAGGGTCCGTGATTCTATTCCCGGACAAGGGAGCCTTTTTCTTCAGTTAGTTTCAAATATATTCTAAGCCGTTTGTGGTTAGGGTGGATAGATTAGTTTTATTTTGTGATTAGGGTGGATAGTTAAGGTTAGGCTTCCCATTCCGAAGGCCCCGATTTCGAATCATAGCACGGTTATAGATTTTTCAGAGGAATCCGAATGCCCAGATGTGTGCTTTATGGACAGAATTTCAAGTACAGTACCTACTCCATCGGTCGGATGGGACGTTAAACTGTGATCCCCGGGCATCTTATGTTTAGAATAGGGTTATGGCGACACCAAAGAGTTTCTTTCCACCCTTCCTCCTTTTCCCGAATAATCTTGCACTTATCAACCTACCTACCTTAGTGACGCAAATTACTTTAGTTTGTCGTCGCCTCCCAATATAGACAAATTGTGATAGTGTATCGAATCTATGAACATGGCCAGTGTCTTCATCATAGCACACCTGAATTTTACACCAGGAGCATCCACGGTCAACCGTAATGAAAAACCGCCGCTAATTCCTTTTTTCCCTAAAAAAAATTGAATTTAGATTTAGGAATCTGGGATGATCTGCTCTTGGCCTCGAAATTTCGAATATTTCCGATTCAGGAAACCTATTTTCCTTTCGCAGTTGCCATCGCATTCTATGCTTTTTATCTTCAAGCAAAAATATATTCTCGTCGTCTTCATAATTTGCTTTGTGAGATTTTTCTAAGTTGTACTCTCGTATAACTTTCTTTGTATAGCTTATGGCTTTTTTGTAACACGAGCGACCCTTGCGGTCCTTGATGGACAGTAAAATCGCAAGACGACTATTTCCTAAGTATCTCCGTGAAATTGCATTCGCATATTCAAAAATGAATTATGGGTAGCTTTGTGATTTACCCATTTTTGTGCCAGGCACGAAGGCCTGTGGTTCGATTCCCGGTTCATGCGATAAGGTAGAGGTGTTATTTCCGACGCTTTTCAAAAACGAAAATCACGGGTTATTTTTCCTCGGCTTTTTATGTATATCACGACCACCCAGATGTTGACATATGACCAATATGTCTGTGTTTTGTAAATGACAGTTACCCTCTAACCCTCATCAGTCAACATACGGATAAAAAAGTGGAGAAATACATCGTCATATTTCTTTAGAAATGAGCTTTTTATGCTAAATCTGAACTATAAAAATGAAAGACTTAAATAAGTGCTTTTAATCCAACGCATTCTTTGCCGTTCATCGCGTATATGATATTGCATTAATATTGGAAGATTCGTATGATTGTCTTTCTTAATGCACCGTTCCGTAGGCGTTTTCGTTCCTACGGCGAGATGGTGTCGTTTTCGTCCTAATACCCCTCTCCCCCCTCAAGAACCGCCTGTCTCTCTCTCTCTCCCTGTCCTCCCAAGTGACCTTTAAGGCTAATGAATGCAACTGACCCCATAGGTCAACAATGAAAACGGATTTATTCTGCATCCCGGTCGCACCCTCGACCCTTGGTACCCCGTGTCTCTCTTCCTTCCTCCCTCCCCGGTGAAAACCCTTTTTTGCACTGCTCCCGTCGACCTCGCTTTCTTCTTTAAAGCCTTCTCCCTCATATGTCGCAAGCCTTCCTCCCCCCCACTTCATTCTCCCTGTCCACTCCAAAAAAAAATTAGACGTGTCTCGGTTTTGCAATCATACATCTGCCGTGCGGGTAATTTCGCGGAGAAGTTGCTCCATGTTCTTTTAATGATTGTGCTGCGTTCGCGCAATCTAGGTCATCGCGTTGCGTGGGCGATTTGGGTGCTGCTTTTTACCTGGTCAAGAGTTTTCCGTGTTTGATTTTTTATTTCGTGATTGGAAAATAATGACATTTTTTAATTTTGTGACAAGAGATTGATTTAATAGGACTTGCGAGTGTACAGTTTATTTTTTAACGAATAACAGTATTGAATTCATTCGCGTATGCCTCTATACCGCGTCTCTATGAGTTCAGTTTTACGTTACCCGGGTGCTTGTGAAAGGGAGTGGTTTGGGGGATATGCACCATCTGTGGGAGTAATTCGTTATGAGGGTTTTTGTGATAACCGGATGATATGAATGGAATGAAATGAGGCATGGGACCCGTAATGAGTTTCGGGTAATATTAATTGGGCATTCAGTATGATATGTTTCCTCTTTAAGTGCTTTGGGGTGTCAAATACTAAAACGCTGGAAGATATAGCTCTTTTGAATATTACTCCTGATGAAATCGTGAAATGTGACTATTTGCTGCGTTTATTTGAATTAAATAGTTGGGTAGTTTTCAGTGGAATATACTTTTCCTCCTCATGACTATTAGAAATACAGCTTTACATTGTACTTTTTCACTTTAGTTCACAGAAAATCAAATTATATATTTTTCCATCGTCCATCGATTCCATATGTTTGACGCAAACGTAATTTCGTGTAGTCAAAATCATTATCATTCTATAGGCAACGTTGGAAAATTTCATATATTACCTGATAAGAAGCGCAAAATTTATAACTTGAGTGGATATGGATGAATACGAAATACAGCACAAAACTCAAGTAGCAGTATCGTAGACCTAATTCACCGCACAATAATTTATATTGGTGCATTTTAAATCATCTGAAATAGGACGTCATTTCCCGAAACATTCTGAAAGGTTGTGAGATAGTTTTATAATCCATATCGAGGAAACGTCTTAAATATTGGTGATCTTTCGCTGATTTATTGGTGATATCCCTTGCAGGCGTTTAAAAAAATGATCTTCGTATGGCGTTTACCAAGATTATTTATTACATTGGGTTTCATTACATTACAGTGGGTTTACATTGGGTTTCCTCCTTCATTTATTTGCTCTTGTCGAGCACAGACATATTTTACATCTTACATCGTTTTGCATTTTTTCCTGGTGCCAGATTATTCACCCAGCGTAACCAACTATAATAATATTCGAAAAGGTGATATAGTTAATTGAAATTTAAATTGTTCTGAGATATCATTGGGATAACTTATTTATTTTTGCACAAGAAAATCTACCCATCTGAGCTCAGAACCCACAATTGGGTGTAAATTTGTACTCTGAAGGTCTTCAAGCTCTTAGTAATACCAATACTAATTACTGGTGTGGGAGAGATTATATCATGAAAATATATGTTTTGGATTTCAATATTTTTCTCTTTCTTTCTTCATTGTGAAAGAAAAAAATGCAGGGAAACAAGGAGAATTCGGACATAGGAATCGTTTTTTGTGGCCTACTTACCCAGCCAGTATTCGGGGCGAATAAATCCGTGAGCGCCAGCAACCCTGCTTACACTTCAGTGTTGCGGTAGGTAGGTATGCTTGGCGTGAAGAGGAGACATGGCAGGTAACAGCACGGACTCTTTGGCCTCCTTGGTTCTAGAAGCGAATACGAGCGGCGAATTTGAATTCTGGCCTGCTTAAGTGATAAACTGTAATTCCTAAGAAAAATGAGCGTGATAAAAAATTCTCGTGTTAAACTATATCGTTTAACCCGTTTTAAATGTGCCTATTTGTCTCATTTAGCCTGCGAACTCGGTTACTCTGGCAAGAGTAGTCAGTGACCTATTGATAATTGCTTTCTTGTGACGAATAAACAAGAAATTCAACTTTTAATAAAGTACAGCAGTCTAGTTTCTGTGAGAATTGGTGGATTAAGAGTGACTGCTGGTGGTGAATCTGATATACGATTTTCGAATGAAATCTAAAGTATGGCTATCACAAAAAGGGAGGTATCAGGCGAGATGTTGTGGAATATGAACGTAATAAGACTTTAGAAAATGCAATTTTCCACAGATAAAAATTTATTTAACCCGGGTTTCGATGCACTGCATCATCATCACCTGATGATGATGCAGTGCATCGAAACCCGGGTCGAATAAATTTTTATCAGCGGAAAATTGCATCTTCTAAGTTCTTATTATGGCTATCACATACAAACGTAGAGCTGATGGTGGCAACTGGGGGGGCTAATGCTTTTAAATGATCGTTATACAAATACCTTGCGGGGGTGCCCGTTAAATTTCAACGGGAAGAAAAATTAAAATTAATATGTAGGGTTGGAAGAATCCTTTAAATGTGACGGTTCAACTTCAATTACAATTCAGGAACCATTAATCACTCATGGAGTGGTTGGGGTGAAAAATGCCCACAATAAAGTCTCAATGTCTCTCTTTATTACTTTCAATAATTCTCTCTTTTAAATTAAGCTATTGCATAAAGGCTTTAGGTATAAGTTCCCATCTAAACCTCATGCTATTTGCCAAGTAAATGAAGTCGCCACGATGGTGAAAATATGAACCGTTTTTGACCAAAAAACGTAACCTTCAAGCAATAATTGTATGTACGTATAGGAATAGAGAATTTGCATTTGCTTCCTCAGTCGTACTCTTCCGAAATCCTCCATTCCCTTTGTTCTTCAGTCACAATATTGATTCTTTTTGTAATTCTTCGCCTTATAGTTTGTACTTCTTGTTGTATTCCTTCTTTAGTTTCATTATTTAATCTTTTTTGTAGTATCTTTTAAAACGGTAAAATCTAAAAAAAGCGTTAGATGTTTGGTTTAGTTTGTTACATCTTGAATACCGGCGAAACTAAATCAGGCCTGTTATTTTAATTTGGAAGATCCTAAGTAACAATATTTCTGGTAAATATTTTATTTATTTACAAATCCCTAGGAGAATCGGCGTTGTCTATTATTATAAATGTTAACTCATTTTTGTTCCTAGTCCTGCTGGCTGCAACATAAAGATGGCCGTGACATGGGTACAGGTAATTGCAAGTAAATGCTACCTTAATTGAATGAATGTCCTTGAGACTTATTGATGGTCATTGTAAATGGAGAAATTACCGGTATTGCCTTATACCCAATATGAAAGGTACATTTAAATCACTCTTTAACTAAACAACTCGGTTTGAAAACTTCCTAACCCTTATGGCTACCGCTTAGCAGTTTTAACATGCAGGCAAAGATCATGCAGAGAATTTATGCTTAGTCTTGTTCCATTTAGCAGTTCTCTCCTGGAATCTAAGTCGCGAATGAGCATAGCGTTTTTCCCTACCTTCAGTTTCAACTCATAAGGCGGCAGACCGGAGGGATTGAGTGAATTTAAAAATATCACAGGGTAGTAAATTTCCGATGCTGCTGTACTATCAACACTTTTGTATACCACAGTGTAAGCAGGTAGTAATTCCAAGATTTCATTATTTAAGTTTAATGCGTTCCTTCTTTATCGGTGTCAGGATTATTTAGATGAAACGTCTTCGATATTCCTGTTTTCTGTCCCTTATTATTGATTCTCCAAGTACATCCGATATAGTGTTACCTGCTGAAACCATATAACTTTGTTTTAAAATTATGTCTTCTCTTAAAACAACATTATTCAAAAGAGATCCATTTCCTGTATTCAAAAGCCATTGATTAAAGTCATCTTGGCCAGTAATGCGCAGTTTTGCGTTAAACTCAGCCTGTATATAATCATATGATGAAGATCTAACTTTGTGGAATCTTTCAATTATTAAGAAGAACACAGTTTTGTGTTTTTTATGGATTTATTTGACTAAAAAGGACCGGTGTCGGCTGTTACGCCATCATCAGGTACAATATATGCTGTTATTATTGGAAAGCAGCATAAAATTTAAATATAAGCTGTACCTAAAGCTCTGGATCCCATTCTTCAAGCCAGAAGCCTTTGCTCCAATTATACCTATAACCTTTATGTTATAGGTTAAGTGATAATTATTGAATTACAGTGAGACTTTATCGGGGGTGTTTGTCACTCCAATCACTATGTGACTGATTAGATGTTCCTGAATTCTAATTGAATTTTAACCGTCACATTGAAAGAATTCTTTCAACCCTATGTATTATTTTATTTTTTTCTTCCCGTTGAAATTCAGCGGGAACCCCTTACTAGTAACAATAATGATCTCTATTCAATTTTATTTTTATCGGTAAGTCACCCAATTTCATGCGATCATTATTTCTAATTAAGTTTGCAAAATAAAAAAGGTATTCGAAAACGAAAAAACGAAACGATATAACGAAATCTATAACAATAATCGATAACGAAAAGAAACATCAGCTTACCTGTATTTCTTATGGGAGTTAATAAATATATTAATATATACACGACGGTGATTATTACGATACATGATATTTGATTGGATGAAGTGCGTGTGTTCACGTTCAATTCGTTACGAAATCGCAATAGTTAGATATTATGACATATTTACTTGATTATTACTTGTTAGGATAGTTTCATTCGTCTTTTTGAAGAATATTCGCTTTTATTTTTTCTTTGACTGGAATATTACTCTTGAGTAGTTTTTCATGATGATGGATGCGTTTGTCTTACAATCCTTAATACCTAAAAATCTGTTTGTCTTTTACTAGTTGAGTTGTTGCGAATATAATTGCCATAACATACACTATTTTGCCAGTTTCGCAGAATTATAGGCCTCTATGTCTAGTAGAGTCTCAGAACGGTGCAGTGTCAGAGAGCAGAGCAGTCTATCTTGAATAGCAGAGGCCTATGTTGGCCTTTGCTATTCAAGAGAGGAATAATCATTGAAAACCCATGGAGGGTGATCTGAGAAAGAACCGTAAAATGATAATTGGTCACCTTATGCTTGGGCTTAATTAATTTCCCAGTAAAGAACGAAAAGTGTCCAAAATAATCTGAATATTTGACATTTTTTTCGGCTGGTCTGAATTATTTATTTCCCGATCTATTCGTGACCACCCCCCAGTGAGGCGTTGAAATGCGCCTGGGGATACGTTAAACAATTTAATTCCAGAATACAATCTTGACGCTTTAATTTTTAATGTTTTATTCCATTTCTGGCGACATGTTGCATCGCTGGTGTGATTTTGGGATCAAACATTGCAGAGAACTTCGCACATTGTTACTGTATGAGTGAATTTTGATATGCATTTTTTCTAATGTTTGTTCGTATTCTGCTCTTACTCTACAGCGGCTAAGAGTTGGTTCATAACAATATATTAGATGAAATTTTTATGCAATATTTTTGCGCAAACATTTTATTTCAGAGCAGGATATTTATCTCCTTTAATCTTCAATGAAAAATGTAATGTCGATTTAATCCTGTTTGCTTAGGACTAGAGATAATGCCTTCGAACACCTTCGGTTAATTAAATTTTTTAATATCTTTGAAACTGGGGAATCGTAGTGAACTGTGAAATTCAATGAGTGTGGTGTATATAATATTCGTTAGTGTTTGTTTAGAAGGAGCAATTAGCTTGCAAGGGTTCAAATGAAATGTTAAAGCATTTTTATACGGTAAAAATTATATTAATTGTTGGAGAAAAAAGATCCTCTTTGCCTCAGTTCCTGGGAGTAAAATGTAATCAATCAGTCGCTTTCTCAATTTTCTTTTAAGTCTTTAATCTTTTTTGTGAATCCATTGCTTTCTATAGTAGCCAATTTTGTTATTTATTATGCTATATCACTAATCACTTATCTGCAATAGAAATGTCTGTGTATAATCAATAATAATTTAGAACAAACGTTCTCTCTGTAATATGTATCTGTTCAAAAGGAATTTTAAAACGGTGATCGATCACTACATATTTGCTCTTCTTTCCTCATAATTGTTTCTTCGAAAACATTAGCAAAGTCAGTCGATATGAAGGCCACAATGTTACTTTGAAATTATGATTTACTTCGCCTCAGCCTGAATACTCGGCCGTTTATCTTAATGGTTGAATATTTCCCCGTTTGTGGTTCAAACCAAATATTACGTGCTTCAAGTTTAATTTTTTTATTAAATATCGTGTTTCGTAGACTAAATTGTACATGATTTCTGAGAAGCAATTGTAATTAAAATGTTTATTCAGCATGCATTTTTTCTTCTTCTGTTTTGTTTAAGTTGATTCATATGGTGTTGTGCATCTCGAATTTATTAACAGTAATAACCAATGTTAGCTCGATTTTTGTGAGTTTTGATACCAATTTCGTCGAAAACACATCCGCATCACGATTCAGAAACCCGCGACAATTCGAAACGGAGAAAGAATTATAGTTATCGGAACGGAAACAATAAATGAATAATCTGAGATCATTATAAGTCGAAAAAGTGCTACATTGGTACAGAGCAAGTAGTTTTAGCAGATGATAGCTGCTGTTGACTTTGAAAAATTGTCAATCAATCGCGCATCAAAATCAATGTAACCAATAGCGTTTACAAATAATACGTGAAGTATAGAAAGGAGGGATCGACATGCACAACAATATTAATAACAGTTACTTATTCAATTTGTGTGTGAGATGGATGCACTGTAGTTCACTTAAATTTCAATGCCAAAGAAGTGTCACATTTGCATTACTCATGCTGCAAAGCTGCATGCCGTCGTCGGAACAATGTAGTGCATCGAGAATATAACTTGGGACTCAGATACAGTTCGGGAACTAATTAAGTGTTATATCGCTCAGTTTCTTATCAGCGCTCACCTATTGCCAGTTTTATTACGTGGTACTACTAGTGGCGTGATTCCAACTTTGTAAGTGGGGCAGAGAATATGTCGTATACCAACATTTGTAGCAGATCATTTGTATTAGAATTCCCGTCCATATTCCAATATATAAATCAGCTGTTCATTTATTTAGACACCACCTTCCTTTCCCATTGCTTTTCAACTGTTTTGCTATTTCCAATGAAGAAAACGTTGGTTTACTTGTTGATAATATATGCGAGTTATTTTTTATTGTTATACTATTGCTTTCCGCAAGCCCTCAAAGAAGATTTTTTTCATCTTTTATAATAGTGCTACTCTTGTAAGTGCAATACCTTCAAAATCTTATGAGCCATAGTTTTTCATTCTGCATAGAATCAGCAGCTTGATAATATGAACTCAGGGCCTGGAAGGAGGTTTACAGCTGGCGTGGACCACTTTCATTAGAACCTCAATAACGTGGCCCCAGCGGGTAAAGTTAAAGAATGCCTTATTTACCTCGGGATATTTGTTTTCGGTTATTTTTGGCTCATTTTTTTCAGGGGAGAAACCCGCTGGTTTACAATTGTTCCTTTTTCACAGTGAGAAGGTCCCGTACAATTTTTTGAGTGTTCTTCTATTTATTTTCGCGTACCTGTGTTTTTAACAATATACATACCTACTTAAATTTATTAAATTGATTTATTTATTTAGATATATAATATATTCAATCGATGAAAATTAACACGTGGTGAAAATATATCCAATAAGGCATCACAGGCGTGACAAGTTAAAAAATAGGACCACATACAATAAAATCTCACACGAACGTTTTTTGAATTTTCGGCGACGTATTTTGTATGCGCTGATAGCAATAGCGTTTTGAAATTCAAGTGATTTGAATGCATGCTGTTTAGAGTATTCTTATCATCGGTCATTTTCCGTTGGTGTCAACTTTTCGATGAAAATGGATCGGGATCCTGCAATGATTGAGGTCCTCTAGTGACTGAGCGTTAGTATGGCTTTGCTGTATGAGTAGTGCAAATGTGACACTTCTTTAGCATAGCAATTTAAGTTAACGACAGTGCATCCATCTCACATACAGATTGAATGAGCAACTGTTATTAATATTGTTGTGCATGTCGATCCCTCCTTTCTACGCTTCACGTTTTATTTGTGAACGCTATTGGTTAAATTGATTTTGAAACGCGCTTGATTGACGATTTTACAAAGTCAATAGCAGCTATCATCTGCTGAAACTACTTGCTCTGTACCTATGTAGTATTTCTTTGACTTATATTGATCGCAGATTATGGTAACGGAACGCAAAAAAGTTGGAATTTATGTCTCGATATGATATATTAATTTGCTCTGTGATATTTGCATCGCAATTCCATGGCGCGTGAGCTTGTCACAATTATTCAGCTCACACTATTCACCGGAGTTTATTTATCAACATTGTGATGGTAAACATGAGCCTTTATAGTGTGTCAATATGCTAAACGTTCATTATTTAATGGATTATTTTCCCATGTTCCCTCTTCTGAATAGTGGAAAAAATTAACGTGTGTTAGCTTGTGTTCGTTGTTTTCATCCGGTCGCTCGAGTGCTGAGTGATGAGCTTCTGATGGAAAAATCATCGCAAACTCGGAAATAATACGGCGATGCTGCTACGAATCCATTCCAACGCATGACGAAAGCAAGAAGGAGAATGTCATTGGACGAGTTTAACACCAAGCTGTGTGTAGTGGTGGTTGTCGATGCGCATTGTTGTCGAAACGGGAGCAGTCAACAAAACGTTTCGATCGATCACCTCCTCGTTCATAAAGTAATTCCTCGCTTCCTCCCTCTCCTTTGCTGCTCAGTGCTCCTGGCTTGCATGCCTGTGCGGTTATTTGCTCCACCTAGTGGCAGGGAGTCGCTTCCTCCGTTGTAAATAATGTTGATATTCATTCATAACGCCTTTAGCCGTGTGATTGGTAGTCTTTCGTCAAGCTTACTATAATTTAACTGATACCCTGTCGTCTCAAAAATTTGCTAAGAGATGCCCTCTTTGCCCCGTTATTCACAACGTATATTATTCTTGGACTCGGTCTTTAGGAACAGCGCATTTGCATAGATTCGATTATATCACGTATATTGTAGCTATCAGTGAGTGAATATCATTGTTACTATTCGTCATCAATCTGAATATTGATTTCATAAATATTTCCACTCCAATCCTTTTTCTGCCAAGAGCTCAATTCATTCCAAAATTCTCACTCAAACAACTCAACTACCCAACTCTTTAGGTGAACTTCTTCATTGGTAATGACTAAAACTTCATGTACATTTCATGAATCAGAACTGTTTCCGTGTATACGTGACTCTAGCCGTAACTCTGTAATGCACCAGACCAGACATTGTACAATCAATCCTTAATAAGGCAAATGGCTACAAATAGCAATTTATCTCAATTGAAAAAGCTTTAGAAAGTACGCAATAACATACTGAGTTTCTAAAATACTGAGCAAACGGATATTATCAGTCTTAGCGATGTTAAAATTTGTTATGACTGAATCAATGTAACAACTTTGTCATGCATACTCTCTTAAACATTTTATTACGGTGGTTCAAAAATCAATGACCTGTACTATTTTAGTGCCTGATGATACATTTTCGATGAAACCGGTCGGACAGGTAATAAAGCATTAGTGAAAGTACAAAGTTGATATAGTTATTGAGTAATAAAATGCTATGATTTACGAAAGATTCATTACGCGTTGCGGAGATACGCGTTCTAGTAATTTACACGTGATGATAATATTTAATTGCGCGCAGGAGAGCGAAAACGCGATCGTTTATCTTAAAATTTTGTCAGGTGCTCTAACTCTAGTTGAAATCGATGGAGTGTGATCTTAGGACAGTAACTTTGAGTATTGCCGTGCTATAGCTATTCGCATTTTGGATAACGATGACGTCAACGAGGAAGAAGGAACCGTAGTCCACCCCTGATCTTAATTTTAGAGTTATTATGTAGTGTATAAGCATGACAGCATTTTAATATTCGGTATGGACAAGCCTTTGGGTGTGTAAAAGTGTCTGAGGGGGTTCGCGCGGGCAGTGGGGCATTCACTGCGGCGGCGCCTGTAGAAGCGGAAGGAAGCGGTGATATCTGAGGAATGTGTCACGGTTGCCCGAGTGTTCCACGGTCCGCGTGTCGATGCACTGGTTCGTTAAGCCACCGCCAGTGGCGCGCGAAGAGACATCCTTCCGCCCGGACCGGCGGTGTCCTCTCTCTCCCCGACTAACTCCTGCCCCTTCCACCTTTAACCCTTTGCTCACGCGACCCTATTCCATGAACTAATCCTAGCCTCTTTTATTGGAGTATGAACAGTCTATGAAGTCTTGGGTATTTTGAATGGGCTCCATTATAACTGGGCTCTTGGAATATGTACGTCATTTTTAAGTACGAATATGCTCACCGGTTTCAACGTGAACTAAATGAATCATATTATACAAAAATTGGGTGACTATACTCAAAGAATTTTAAATATGAGTGTTGAGAAGGATGGAAAAAGTGCGATGGACCAAAATAAAGACCAGCAAAGGAATTATAGGCGTTTTGGGAGAGAAAATAATTTTTTTTTAAATGAAGAGACGGTAAGGTAGACGGAATGATTAATAAAAAGTATGGGAAGGTGAATGTCGTGTTGGAAGGTAGAATCCTTGGAAGAGGAAGAAGATGGGTGAAAT
Source organism: Pyrrhosoma nymphula (assembly GCA_963573305.1). Classification (NCBI taxonomy): domain Eukaryota; kingdom Metazoa; phylum Arthropoda; class Insecta; order Odonata; family Coenagrionidae; genus Pyrrhosoma; species Pyrrhosoma nymphula. Next base: position 92,975,217 of record OY754329.1, read on the forward strand.
GGATCCATTGAGTGAAATGAATTTTGTCAAATGGAAAAATAAGCAAATATCAGTATGTGATTGTGTTTGGCGGTTAGTGATTACTACAGTAAATACATTGCAGAATTGCACCCGTGAGTGTAGGTGGCTTGCAGGGTACAGCGTGGACGTAGACGAACCGTGAAGATAATGGAGTTTACGTGCCTCTCTGAAAAGAAGTTTCAACCTAAACGTTTGTCTGTTATATTTGATTAAATATCACCTAATGCTTTCCAAGTCTTAGACGCTGCGTGCAATTCACATATTTAGGAATTAATTATTAATGTAAATGTAACCCCTTGCTCTGCCAGTGAATTCCTCATTAAAGTTCTGTCTGGTTCCAGGTATTCCATATGCACCTTAAGTTAAAATATATTTTTAGTTAAAAGATTTCCATCCAAGATGTTGAAGTTAGTGCAAATCGGAACACATCAGCGCACTTTAGCGCACACGAACGACGTTGAATATAACGATATGCGCAGGCTAAGTGTTTTTTAATCTGCCGGTAGGTAGCATTTTGTGGCTGAACAACAGTCACGACCGAATGTTTCGTGTAATTTTGTTGAATTCGTTCTAAGTGAGTATTTTAAAACGCAAGAGTTTCGTCACAGAATAATTAAAAACCTCACATGTTAGTCACCTTAACCACCACATATGCATGTTAGTCACCTTAACTGAAAATCAGCTAACTTGACAACAATAACGTTCTTTGGTTATTTAGCGCACATCAACTTTGCTCCCTATCTGTTTTGAAGTGTGCTGCCTAGTGCGCAGGGTCTGTAACGAATGGAAGGCAAGTGCGCTGTTGTATTGCGAAGTGATTGGCGCACTAGATCGAATGGAAGGCACCCTATATAGGTCCCTGGGCATCGCTCAAATTTGAGTGTTATCCCCGAGTTAGTATTCAAACCAAATCGTCATTGTAAAATTTTAGAAACACTCCCACCAGTTTTTCCATACCGGTGAAGTTCCAGCCCGGCAGCCGTAAGGTCGAAGGGTTTCACTCCCACCTCGAGCATGGTCGCTTTGTTTAGTCGTAGGGTTGATATTAGACAGTATGATGTTACCTCCATAGTTGGGGCCCCAGAAAAATAATTCCAAATCTGCTATACAGTAGAACATATTTGCGAGGAAAGGTAATTGATTGGTATATTTTTTCAGAATTTCTGAAGAAAGTTTCAAGTTGAGCTACTTCTTCCTTCCGTTCTCTTTTGAGTCTACCCACGCCCTCTGCGCCATTCTCCCGCTCGTACTTTCGTCATCGTGCCCGCGGGATAACCCTACCGCTTCGACGTGCGTCCCATCCCATTCCTGTCTCCCACCACCCGTGGTAAAGCGTCGTGGGGCGACGTCCGTCGCTAGCGGAAGATCGCCCAACCTTCTGTCGGACCCCCTCCCCTTTCCTCACGACACGGCTCAGCGGAACGCGCAGTGTGTGGGTCTTCGATGTGGGACGAGTTGTGTGGGGGTCGAACGGTCGTGAATTCCACCGCCGCGCCGCCTCGCGAGTCCCCGTCGATTCCCAGCGAAGCGAGAAGGTTGTCCGGCGGGACTCACAAGTGACTAGAAGCTGGTGCTCCTGCGGTGACCCCCGATTCAACCAATAATCTCATGGGGAACTAGTAAAAAATTTTAATTTTATGTGACTGCAGAGAGAAAGTTCGACTAAATAGGTCTATTTCAAGGCAAATAGCATTCCGAAGACCTTGCTTAAAGGGACTATATTAAGGAAGAACTTCTGATAAATAAATGAGGAAGAATATCTTCCCGGTAGCTTTCGCGTCTTGCTGTGATGCAATGAGTATTAATCGGGCAATCGTTGGTGCCCACATTTTTCCAGAAAAAATATGCCCTCTGCCGATCATTGCACTATGTTGATGATATTTTAGACCGATTTATGCGAAAGCAATAGAAAAGAAGGAGGAAGATGCAATTTTGTTCATGACTGTGTCCTACCTGTAGCTAATTTTTAGGCCACTGTCTGTAGTGTAGCTATACTTTTTTTAATCGTTTAAGTATTTACCTACTCCACACTGCTCTACGAGCCGCCGGCCGTAAGGGCCTAACGTATGGATTGTAAGGATATCAGGCTTGAAAAAGAAGGGCAAAGGAAAGAGGAGTTAGATGAGGAAGGGTTAAACATGGAGTAAATTTTTGGTGGGATAAGACAATATCTCTATTCGCTCGTGTGGTGGTCATGAATGTTTCACGGGAACAAGGAATACTAACTGTCTGTTTGATAGTGTACCTCACTTATTTTTGCTCTTTTTTAACCTAATGTAGTTGATTTAGTTTTGAGGGTTAAATAACATTCGCCATATCAACCTGAAACTCGCGTAGTACGAATGTTTCTTCGTGAAGCGGCTCCAAATGCAGTCCTAATAGCTTTTTTACATTTACAAGGTACCGTGCAAACCACTTGCAGAGTGAGTGACACGGAGTTCTTCCACTCCAGACCTGGTCACAGTTGAAGTGCTCCAAGGTTCCCGCTCGCTCGCCTGGCCCCGCTCGCTCCTTTGGCCAACAAGCATCTTTCAAACGAGGCATAAATATCGTGAACAAAGAGGGCCAGCTGGGTTTCCCAAGATTTATTTTTCTAAAATCCATGCTGATTTTCTGTTACGAAATCTCGACTGACCAAATACCCCATAATCTAACTGACCATTATATGTTTCAGTACCTATACTCAAGATGGAAGTAAGAGGAATAGTTCTGTAGTTAGTAGGCTCTTCCTTTTCGTCACCATTAAATATACCAGGTTTTCATTTTCCAGTTTTAAGAAAAACGATTTTCAGTTTTAAAGGTTTTAAAATATTTACACCTAAGGGGCTATTTTTGACCCTGATTCATTTAAACACGGGCGAGAATTTCATCGGAACCGGAAGAGAATGGTTTTGCCTCTCTAGATTTTACAAGTTTTACATGATGGCCACTGATATTCAAGTCCATCGTCACCGTGAAAGCTCGGTTCCGTGTTTGTTTTTGGCCTGATATTTAGGATATGCACTTCTCAGCGGCGGTGAACCTTTGAGTTAGCTCTGCCCTAATGTCCATTCCGTTTCTTCTCCAAAGCGTTGGGCTCATAACAAGGGGACTGGATTTCGAAGCTTCAACCTTTATCAACTCCCTCGGCGGCTGAAGCGATTGGTGCGAAAATTATTCCCGCCTCGGGGCCGAATACAGGGACCTTCGTAGCGCGTTGATGCAAAAATCGGAACGATAGCAGAGAACTTTGACTCGCTTTACGCGAGAATAGGAACGCATCCCTATTCTCAATGATGGCGTAGAGTAGCCATTATATTAAAAAATTGAGCACTGTAAATTAAGTGTTATTTACGTGCGTTTAGGACTCCGTTGAAGAGACCTTTGACATTTTCAAGTTTCTGTCCCATTATGACAGGCTATTGCACTATTATGTGTTATTAACCCAATACTAACGAAGTTCAGAGTATAAATTAGGCATTTGCATCTACAAAATACCATGTAATATCTACCTTAAGGATGTGTGACAGGGGGTGAGTAGTCACCAACGTGCATTTCACTAAACCTTGAAGTGGATGATAACCGTGGATGAAATGGAAAACAAAATAATTTGCAGTGAACTGGATACGAATGTCCGCAATTGAAAACTCTCGGTAAACCCAAGTCATCAGAATGTTTGCCGAGTTCTTGAGCGAATTATTTTATCCCAGCATCCTCTGCTACTTTGAATTTTGTCGAGGCTTTATAGGAGGAAATTGATTTTCTCACTAGGTAATGATCATACATTGCCAACAAGCAATCGTGATCTCGCACATGGCGCCACAGTTCACTTTTCTTGGCCAGTTTAAACTCAACTTATACATTTTAATAATACTGCAGGGCTATCCGCGACGTAACTCGAACGTGATCACCCGATAATGTATGTACAGATATGTGAAATTCATTGTATCGTCAAAGCATTAGCTTATGTTGTGATATGGAGACCTTTTCCTGAAATGCTCAAAATATTCAATGTATCTCAACTTAAATCTCCAACTGACCTAGGTTTTATGAATACAATTTTTTTCTTGGTTTTTATACCTAAAATAGATCGTAAGTCTTTCCAATGAACACACTGGCGAACTCCTCGCACATTTTTACATCGAGCTAAACGAAGTTTACGCTGACGGCGCCACGTGATATTACACCAAAACTTTAGCAGTCATCTTTGTTTGCCCCTCTTCCGTTCCGATTTGTAAAACAGTTTTCCTCAAAACGGTAAAGGGATAGAGTCGAAGGCTACCAAGAACCAATCGTAGGATTGATAAACCATGTTGGCGATTGAGTGAATTTGGTAGATATGTGTTGCGGCTGATGTGTAATAAATCCCTGCCAGTTGCTCTAATAAACACACTGATTGTCATTTTTTAATCTTTTTTTCATCCATCTCTTCACTTTCCTTGCCGGGCTGCCACCTTGCCTCCAAAGCTGACAGTCCTCATTCCCCACTTTGTAGGTTCCTCACTGCACGCCCCTCCTCTTTTCGGAGTGTGTTTTTCTTTCACGCCGGCGAATCTGGGTGGCTATTGTTGCGCATTTGTGTGTGTGTGTTGGTCGGTGTTAAGGGTGGGGGATGGGATGCAGTCGTGCGGGTTGATGGGAAGGAACTGGGGAAGGGCAAGATTGATGGGATTCGTAATTGGTGGACCGTCCGCCTGAGGGGCGACTCTCCTCTCGCCGTGTGAATGTGCGGGGACAGAAAGACGGAACGCAGGGGAATCAGGTGACGCGACGCTGTGACGGGGATCGTGATAAATGCATAAAAGCTTGCGCACTTGCCTGCACACAACAATGTAGGCTGGACCGCCGCCTTGGTGGAAAGTGGTGCAGACTCGTGTTTCTATGATAATATATCTTAACATATCTGTGACCGAGGTAAACGCTCTCGGTGATCGAAGTACAATTAATTTAAAGATACTGCATTTAAAAACAAAAGTGAAAGCGAGTTTAGGCGATCAGAGGCCTTATTCAGTAAGAGGGCAACCTCGACAGTGTCAAACATCTCGTAGCCTCGATAAATCGAAGCCATTAAAAGGCAGACTGAATTTTCCGAGGATATAACGTCTAAACTACGCCATTGTCAAGGATAAAAAAAAACTCCGACGCCTGCCAGTGTTGGACTCCAGTCCGTCCCCGTTTCCTGTTTGAGTTTGCGTTTCCGCAACATATCTGTATAAATACTGGAAAATCACCCTTGCACAAGAGCATCTATATAGGCATGCTACGAGAAAGAGGAAGGGGACAAATAAAGGGCAGCTCACAGTTGGTAAGTATGTTGGAAGGATGTCGACAACCATAAAGAGCGTTGGTGTTGATCTATGCGCTCATATTCACTATATTTTTTATGACTGCATCTACCGTGGTGTATACATACATATAATCATACATTTTTCGGAGAGCCATTAGGTTTCGACGATGAGGGATGAACCAAGTGAAAACTCTTTTCAAGCGCCCTTCGATTAAGGATTATCATTATACCACCCGTTTGACGATCCAGGACAAGGAAAATGGGGTTTGATTTATTAAACGGGAAACTGCACAATTCCTCTTATTCCCTCACAGGCTTTTTGAAGAGTGAGTTAAAAAGAGAAAAATGTTTTGGCGTGGGTAGTATGATCATTTCCGCCCGGAAACTTAAGAAAGAGGGAAAACATTTTAGACATTACTATTTTTGGCTTGAAATCCTTCGTGGTGAAGGACCTTGTAGTGACACTGTTTTTAACTCCACTCTACCATGTGTTTTTTATTCTATTTCAAATTTTAGGTAGCATAAACCTACCATACTTGTTTTCCATTGCCTTCCAGAGAATTATACTGTATTCGTCCAAGTCCTACGAGTTTTCACCTTTACCTCAGGTGTGGTGCCAGAAGTTTCCTTCGGGAAATGACTCCAGCGTAAGAGCAGCTCGAATCAATTTTCTCTCTCAAAAGCGGTGTTCGGTTAGTGGGTAATACATTATATTTGCGATATTTTTTATTTGCGGTATTTGGCGTCTCCTTATTCAGCAAATTAAGCATTATTTTCATTTAAACCCACGAATGCGTGTTTTTAAAAATAAATTTGCGCTTTTTCAAATAGTCTTTAGAATTAGTGCGAGAAAATTTCCTCTGCTACAACCATAAGACAAACTAATAGGTAATGTGAAAAAATTAATTTAATTTCTATGAAAAATATACCGCTCCACTCATAAAATATTTTAGTTTTTGGCTTCTTGTACTTTTTATGTTTCTTTCGCGAGAGAGATACCATTCCAATTATTGTTACAGACTTTTTGGCTAAAAATAGATGCATACGCGATAGAAATATAATTCACCAAAGTAAATATTTATTTGTGATAGGCATATTGCTTTTGTCAGCGATTATCTCGGAAGTTTTATGCTAACAGGAGCATTGATACGTGGCAATACTTGTTCATTGAGTCTTTGAAGTTTTAATAGGTCGATATTCGAGGGAGTTCTGGTTAAAAACAGCCAATTATTTTGACGACAAGAGAAATGTCCAACTTCTTTCATGTTTTAGTTTCTTCTCGGCTACTATTTCAAAAATGTAAACCCAAAGCTCTCCCAATTCATGTTATGTCCAAATTGGTGACGATAATGTTAATTTGCTATGAACTACTTTTGTATGTGTGTGTATGCGCATATGTGTGTATTTTGATCGGTTACTGTAAATAAATTTCTAAATTGCTGTGTTTCTGTGTACACCGAACATTTGACCAAATTATTAGCTTACTTTTCCTGGTGAATAGATTTAGCCATTTTATTTACCGCTACATCATATGAATCACTCTGTGTAATAATCGTAATCGTTTTATCAAAAGCTCATTTCTGAGTATTTTCCATCCAAGTGTTGTATGATTTTAGGCTCAAAAGAAACTCTCCACTTTAAGATTCCTGTCATTTGTAAAAATGCTCAGCTACCCTGCGTGCATTGTTGAAGAAAGTTTCCGTAAAAGTTAAAAAACCACTTTATGTTCCCCGGGTTTCCACTTTCTCATGCAGACATTCTGAATGTGTCCGCACCATAATAGATATGCTAGTTTTAATCCTGTGATGCATTCTTATATACTTACGATATTGTGGAATTTTTCTACTGCTATGGACACCCAATTTTAGCGGCGTGGTGAGCATTTTGTGGCTAAACCTTTCGTCCTGCGCTCCAAAGCGGCTAGGTTGAAATAAATAGGTAATTTTATTTAGAATAAAGAAATAATTACCCAACCTGATGTAAATTAAATTATCAAATGTAACAACATTTTAGCGCCTGGGAGAAACATTTCACTATGCTTCCTGGACTTAGTTGCATCAAATTGTTTCGTAGATGAATTAGAACGTATTCTTTACCGTGTTTTTTATTTTTTTAAGTTACTTGAGTCATGACGAAGCGTTAAAACTGAAGTTGTTAATGACATTTAATATAAGAATTTTTGGGAATAGTTCGTAAATATTTTATCGGCGTTAATATTTTCAAGTATTAGTAATAGGAATTAGGTTAATGTGTTACATGCGCTAGTAATAATGTTATATTCTAAATTCAATACCAGTTGTTTTGCAGGGTAGAACAAGCTTGATCAAAACTTCTTGCTATAAGTGGTGGACAAGTCCTTGTTGTTGCCGTCAAAATAATGTGAAAGTGATTTTGGTGCCACCATTGTTGGTTCTTGAGTAGCTATTAAGTTAAATTATGATTTTATTTTGGAAAGAGTATTCCGTTGACCCAAAATAATATGCATCAGTCAAAGCAGAGCACGAAAGAACACGCTCGGTTTTGCAAATCGAGCATGCTTGCAGCATTTTTAAACCTTGAATCGCCGGAAAGTAAATCTTTATCGCAAACGCCATCAAATGATCTTAAATAGGTTCTCTGGAGGGCTTATAAAATGTGGCCCCGATTGATTTAATTTTAACGTCACATAAATTAAAAGTTGGTTCGGAATTAAAAATATTGTACGAGCTGCTTAAATTGTCATCAGCTCGTTTACAATTAGTGAAAAGCTTAATTAAGGAGCCTAAAAAAGTCAACTATTTGAGACCCATTTTCCTCTTTTAAATACTTGTGCACATATTCTATCATAATTAATTGACTAAGAAGTCGAAAGATTAGGTATACATGAGCACGTTCTAGTTTAGCTTTTATGTTAATACAGTTAAAACTATCATCAATCATTTTTATCATCGGTAGTTGCAATAAGTCGCAATATATATTGACTGAAATCATTGCATTGTAAGGAATGGTTTCAGCTGTGAATTTTCAAAAAAATAATTTCATGGCCATGTATTTTTAGTTAATTATTAAAATACTTGTAGGCCACGCGTATTGAAAATGCTTCGTCTCCATAGTAAATAAACGAGAATATCTGAAATTGAAAGAATCGACTTAGGCTCTAGCATCGGAATTAACTTTTTGGAATCATCTGCTGAAAATACGTGTATTTGTGTAATCCTCTGTGGAAAATATTGTGGATCATCAATGTCAGCATTCGCCGCAGAATCGGGGTTTCTCGGTTCGATTTACTTGCGAGACGGATACTTTATTTGTTAATTTCTCAGTTGTGTCTAGAGCGGGTCGTCCACAAACAAAGTTACTATCGTGGATAGGGATTCATTCAATTCTTCCCCGGATAAATAGCCTTATTTTAAAGTGACTCAGGCCATTTAAGCAGTTTTTCAGTTTTCCCTTAATATTTTGTGTAGAGAGGACGGAGGAGATACGATTGACATAAAAGAGGACTTGCGGAAAAATACTCCTTGGTATGGTGATTTAGGAGAGGAAGCTGCTGAAGAAACTAAACGGCTGAATGGGTTAATTAAGATGGAAATTAAGGACGTGGTATACCAAAGACAGTCAGACAGCAAGGGTATGCCAAGGACAGTTGACATGAGGGTGAAACTGTCATCTCGGTTAAATTTCTTCCTTCCAAAGCTTCCCTTTTGAAACTGGGAAAAATTGGGTAGCCGATAAATCCAGTCGCTTGTGAATTGTTCTTTACATTCGACTGGGATCGGTGTTTCCCATGTAAAAACGTCTCTGCCACTGCCGATATTTGAACGCGAGTACAATAGAAAGTGGAGCAAGGAAGTTATTGCTCTGCTCTCCAGCCACCCTCACCAATCCGATATCCGGCCGATAGAACATTCATGCATTTGAAATCAATTTCATGAATAATGAAACGTCTAATAAGTAACAAAACGCGATGGACTAAACTTATAATAAATTGAAACTGATTTATAGACATCTCGGAAACCTGAGGATTGAAAAATGTTAACTGTTCATCTATTCACGGCACAACTGTTCAACTGTTCATGGCAAACGTTTAACGTCCTGTAGCTGGTTCTATAGTTTTGGCAGGAGGTCCTCTTATGTTGGCCCATATAAATTAATACGCATCCTTTCTTGGATATCCGTCCGTGCTTCACCAGGGTGGCGATCGTCAGGGAAAACCGGGAAAACCTGGAATTGTCAGGGAATTTTGAATTTCTGGAAAAGTCAGGGAAATGTCAGGGAATTTTCGTAACAGTCAGGGAGAAACTGGGGTAGGATATTCTCATTATTTTTCTACCATTACGTTTATCGGCCAGTCTTTCCCACCGTTTATTTCACCAAAACATTTCACCAACTAAAACTAATGTCCGTCGCTGACGTTCATGGAATAAGCCCCATAAATTCGTGGCTCATTCAGTTGTGAATCTTAGTTATTTAGTAGTGAATCAGACGTACAATGTATCCCTTTTGCATATCCTTATTGCGGTATTTGCCTAGTAATGTCAAAATTCATGATCACAATGTATTACGCTAATCACAAGGAATCCGAGGCTATGCTGTTCGGAAAATTTTACGTCGAATTTTTTTTTAACTTCCGAGGCTTAGCTTGAGAGGTAACTGGAGTGGCTGGAGCATACTAGCTCGTAGTAAATAAATGCTTACAGTTGTAAAAATACGAGACAATGATTATTAAAATGGTAATACAAGTACAAGTAAACAAAATATTACGCAAGATCATCTTCGATTCCCATATCGCCCTTTGTGAAACAGTAAGAAGAGCCCTCCTCCCCTCCCCTCCTTTCACGCTCGACGTAATTGTTGAATAGCCCCCTTAGCTCCCTCTCGAAGCAATTTAGTCAGGTCAAAAACCACCTCAAACATAATATTCCTGAATATGATGCTGCCGTTGCCAATTGCCTCCTGTCTTCGCTCGCAGTGGCGCGCTTACGTTTTGTTTGTTTATCCAAATAGTTTTAAATCGCAATTGATTTGCAATACTCTTGCAATCAAGGGGTTATAACCACGTTAATCAAATTGTTATTCGCTTCTGAAAGTCACTCGTGCTATCCGATTTTGATCCAGTCCGACAACTTGGCTTTGGTTTGTATTTTTCGCGCACCCTAGTGATACATTTGGCGGTGTCCGACAGTAAATTGGCCATTGACTTTTCCTTCGATGCCTTTTCACCAATTTTCAGCTTCCCAGAACTACCAAGACGCGACTATAATTTGGATGAGAGTTTAACTTATGAAGATTTAATATATTTTTTTTTCATTAGGATGTACATGTAGCTTTTAATGTAATGATTTAAGCTTTTAACATTTTCTGAGTTTTGACAAAAATTTAATTCAGCAGAAATAAAATATTCCAAATATTGGTGATCTTTTGGCGATTGGTCAGGGAAATTGATAAATCCATCAGGGAATAGTCAGGGAAAAGTCAGGGAATTTAAAAATTGGATATCAGTAGCCACCCTGTTCACGCTCCAGGCGTTGACGTCAAAGCAGGAATCGCGATACCATCGAAAAATACAAACCTCACTGGACTCTCGACCCTGGAAATTATTAGAGGCGAGTGCAATATTCGCCTCGGCTAGCCAATACCTCTGACGAAATATCTCCCATCTCTCTCTGAATATGTCCGAATCCTGGCATTCTTCCTGTTCCGCCAAAGCAGCCCAAATGTCACATCACGCTCCAAAGGTTTGCCCGACATAAACGCCCGGGGGTATGGAGTCGGGAGGTTCATTTAGGGGGTATTCCGGGCTGTGAAGGACGGGGAGAGAGATATAGAGGGTGAGCGAGGATATAGATAGAGGGTGAGCGAGGGGAGGGGGAGGAGGATGGAGAAGGGTAGCGTATTAGACCCGGTGAAGGGGAGTGGCCCGCTCTGGGTGCAGGGAGGCAACTTACCTTTTGGACGTGTCCCCATCTATATAATTCTCCCATAATCATTGCCCCGGAGTTTGCATCAGCATGTTGCGTTTGACCGGGTCAAATTGGACGCGAAGGCGGGACGTCGGGTGAGATCGCTTATGCCGCCTACTCTCCTCTGTCTTGTCTCTTCCTCTCGTCATCACCCAGTGCCACACAGGCTGTGGCTCTCCCCCACCGGTGTGCTCCGGGGGGTAGGATGGAATAGGTGGACGTCGGACAGTGCCAGCGAGCCGAGTGGAGCGTGATAGTTGAGAGGGCCGTAGACGGGCAAGGCAGAGAAACGGTGTGGAGAGCGGGTGACGTTGGAAGAATTGGAGCGTAGCGTGGTACGGTATTAAGGTAGGGAGAACTGAAGGCGAGGAAGTTAAGTGTCACTGTGGCATCTTTTAGCAAACAAGCATTTGTAAAAAAAATGAAACAACAAGGATACGCCAGATGGCTTTAAGAGAGGACGTGGGAGACCAGTATTTGGAGAAGAAGAGGCGAGACAGTTCAGATGACAATGTCGCTCTTGACAATCTAACAGCCTACGGTGAAAACATATATACGAGAGCTTTTCTGGTATCGATAGTAGAAAAGATGAATGAATTTGGGAGGACGGGTGAGAATGTTTAGGCTACTAAATAGAATCCTAATTGCCATTTTACTCCCGCACCAAAGATTTTGAATTATGGCCGAAAGATTTAGTGGCATTAATATGGAAAACTATGGAGAAAATAATTTTTATCTTATTTATATTGGAATGGTACCATAAACTGAGGTGCGTTGAACCATTTAAGATAGGCTGTTTGGTAAGAGAGGTATTATCTGAGGAATGGAGTTAGGGTGGTGAAAAACCCAGGATTGGATACTCAAGTAGAAGTGTGTTGAGGGTTCTATAGTTTTGAGTCCATCACGACAAACAAATTATTCTACTTAAAGTGCTCTTCACAGTGTGCAGCGTGCATGTAGGCATCAACATTCCATTGAAAAATCTCCACCACTGCCGAAAATCTAACTCAACTCATACCTTGGGAGTGGGAGCCAGTACCCCTTAATTAACTCTTAAGCCCGATCCCTCTGGAGAATTTGGTTGGATCGGATCTAGGTTGATAAATATATTGTTGTGCATTAACGGGAGGAAAAGGGAAGTAACGGAGGAATTTCGGAGCCGAAATACTTCGATAAAGGAACACCGAGGTGTCGGTTGATGCTTAAAGAGTTGATGAAAGGGAGAATTTTGGGCAAGTGGGGAAGAGAGAGAAGGAGAATTCGGATTTCAGACAACATTAAGTAAGAAAAAGGAGTTGAGTTGTTAAGATAAAGAATAAGGGGAACAGAGAGCTGGTTGCTATATGCTATATAGGTATGCCCTCGTTTATAAAAATGTAATACAAGGTATGTCCTGAAGCTTATCTATATTAATGGTTAATTTATGCCGTCTGATTAAGATTTCTTGAAATAATTTTTCGTTTTTCTAGTTTTTATTAAAATAAGTAGCAATTATTCATCGTTCAATTAGCTATTACTTCTGCCTCCCTTCATGAAATCTGGAATGAGTACTCATTCTCTACCTCGCTTTAAACTTATCCTTCCGTCACGTCTTCCGATATCTCTACACAGTTGATGCATGGTAAATGAATTTTTCTCCCTTCGTTGAACGATACGCACTCAGCTGTCTTTATGTCATATGTACGATCCCAAGTCAGTCTTTGTTATTGTTTTTTGTTTATTTTCTCATTTTTTCCCCGTGAAAATATTTCAATTCTCATAATCTTTTCTCACTTCTCGGTTTTGTATCCACGTAAAAACTTTATCCTCATCAAAAGCTTGTTTACGTCATTAATAATATGTCCTGTCATCTTTTCCCTCCACTATGTAGAAACTTCTTACACCGGCCTAATTCTCCTCATGATATCCTGATTACTCTTACCTCCGTTCTTATACTGTACCTTGGCTTAGTAGGAAAATCGTTCACCCGTTTTAAATCTGTCTATTTTTCTCAATGAGATTGAGAATGCGATTCACAAACTGTACTAAGTGTCTTATACGCTTGAAAAGGAATGCTTTTTCAAACATTTTCATGACAATAGAAAAAATTCAGAGTGATATACAACTAGGCCGTGCTGTGTGAAACCGCAGCTGGTTGCTGGAATTTGAATAAAGAATCATGAAAAATGTAACATTTGTTTTAGTGGGATTAGAACACATCAATACATTTCTGTAAGCTTTGTTGAGTAGCAAATGCTAATGCAATCTTAATTTATCATTAAATCTATTCCGCGTTCGCATGTTCACGTTGAAGATAAGTCGTTTGCATGGAAGCATAGGTCTTGGCTTTAACTAATTTCGTAAAGGTAGCGTAAATTCAACCTACGGAGTATAAGATCGTGAGAATTTGGAATCGTTGGCCTGGGCGTTAACTACTGTCATAAAGTCAATGTAATGCCAAAATACGTAGTATGAACGCATGGGAAAATAGTTAAAAATAACGAGTTGGTGAAAAAAGAGAAATTTAATATAGAAATGGTAAATCTGTTACAAAATGCACTTCATCATGCTACATCCAAGAAACATCCTTTTAGCAAAGCTACTGCGAAAACGTTTGAGTATTCTCGATCGTGAGAATATCCCTGTGGGGAAAACGAGGGAATTTTGGTAGAAAAAGAGAGTTAATGAATTAGAAATAGTTATCTTTGTTACGCAACAACATCTTGAAAGCAGTGATTAAAGGTGAATATAATGTAAGAATCGCCGAGGTGGACCCGGGATGTATCGGGAAGATGGAGAAAAGCGTTAATAAGAATAAATAAAGAAGTTAGCAGCAAGGAGAATAAAAATGAGAGCTGCGTAAAACCAATTTTTCGATTGACGCATGCTTATGATAATAATGTTAAAATAAGTGTTGAATCACCCTTAGGGTTTTTTCATGAGAATTTTAGCGCTTATCCTTATCAATAATCCAGAAGTAAACGAAAATATAACTCGTGGGTACGATGCGAGGAGGAGGGAGGAATAGATGGGTGATGGATAGGTTGAAAGAGACTTGATAGGGAGAAAGAATGGGTACGCCCGAGGAGAGCTAGGTCGTGTGTGGGTGCACATGTGTGTTAGTAAGCAGTTTTTCCGTGTGGTGGTGGATGGTTGACGCTGACCAGCAGAGTACATATTACGCCATGGACCAATTGGGTACGGGATTTTGCTGAGGTGGTGGCGCCGCCTGCCCCGGTAGTTTCTACTCACGTCAGTGTCATTCGCAGTGCCGACTAACCTCCCCCGTCCACTGCCGTTTCCTCCTCTCCTCCGCAACCTTCTCCTTTTCTATCCCGCAGGGGCTTGATGAGGAGGAGGACACCCGGGAGTCATGGCGAGAATGGAGTCATAGTCACGAGGTGGAGGACGGGGAAGTGTGTGTTCATGTGGGTGGAAAGGGCCGGGTGAAAGGTTTTGAAGAGATGAACGTACAGGGGGAGGGAGAGAGCAAGGGGGGAAGGGGGACTGGACTGGTAGTCCCTGCCACCTCCTCTCCCGCTAGAGATGCACGATGTTCGAATTTCAATATCGCGTGACGATGTAAATATTAGCATCGTAAAGGGCACAATGTGTAGATTTCGCTTGATAGCGCGTCTTGAATATTTCGGCGGACATAATCACACATCGAATTGTATCGCATTAGACTTTGTGACTGCATTTCCCGTTTGGAATGTGCGATATTCGAATTTCAGCATTGCGTTGTAATATTAAATTTCGAATCGTGAAGGACACGGAGAGTCTATTTAGCTTGATATCGCGCCTTGTTGCATTTCGGCCGACATAATCGCACATCGAATGGTATCGGTTATCATTTGATGTCGCATCCTAAATAAAAATCCTTTGATATTTCATGTCGATGGACTAATTATTATGTTATATTTCTCTGCTAAAAATGAGTTGTTTCGGAAGCTAACTGCGAGAAATATGCATTTATGCAACAGTTTTAGTATAACATTTTATATGTCATGAACTATATAATGAAGAACTGAATTAAATAATAATTTGGCCTATATATAGCCAAATAAATGTTTACAGAAGTCCATGACTGTAAAATTGTTTTTTCACTCACTCGCTCAGTGATTCATTCCGAAGGTTAGTTTGGATAGGTGAGGATAGAGCTCACCCTGGACTAAGCCGAAGGCGTGTGAATTTCACACATTCAGGGTAGGGGGGCCAGTTCCTTTCCCTGGGCCACCTCGCATTCCGAGGATTTTTTCAGGGGCGTCCCATTGGTGTAAGGTTTTACAGTTCAACTTTCATCGTTCTTATCGAGCATGAACTTTCAAAACCTAGGTCGTTGGAATATAAATCTTATGCAGTTTTACAAAACGTTTTCTCTAAGATGACCTCTTTATCGCATTATTTCGCCGGGCGATATATCGCATGGCTCTATCGCATAATGTCGTAATGTCTAGTTTCGTGAGTATCGAATATCGTCACCGATACGTCGCAGCATCGTGCGGATCCTCTCTCCCTCTCCTCAGCCTACTTTTTTCCTCCTTCTTCCCCCCCCCCTCACCTCCTCCCATTCCTTCCACCCATCCCACCCCGTCCTTCTTCCCATCCTCTTCCTGCGAAGCACGCATTTGGAATTCTAAACAGAGAGCGGGCGAGCGAGGGACCAAGAGAGAGAGAGAGCGAAAGAGGCGAAGCGGAGCTGATGCAGGATCACTCGAGAGGACCTCCGCTGATTTAGGAATGTCGCCTTTCCTCCGAAACTGCGCATATTCTAAGGGCCGTGTTATTCTGGAGGAGCGGGAAGAGTTTGCTATGGGCGGGAGTGACGATGATGATGATCGCTTGAGTGCGACTTCGGGCTTTTCGGGGACAACCGTATTGATCTCCACCTTCCAGCGGAGTTATGCGGTACTTGTAGTTTTCAAGGTTTTACGCTCGGCCGGTTTTTTCGGTTCCGCTCGGGTAGAAGTCGAGTGTCATTCAAGTGATTCCGCCATTACATGGTGTTCCACTCATAAACGATTTCAGAATGTCTCGTACAAATTTTCATAACAAAAGAAATTCGAAAGTGTAACGTACTCTTTGGATTAATTTGGTTGTGTTCGGTAATGCACGACAATACGTCTTGCTGTGATGGATGTGAATGACTTTAGTCTTTTTAATCCCTGAATTTAGCGACTTCATTGTTGCGGTACTATTCCATACATATCAACATGTAAAAATACATAAATAAATATTATGTATTGTGGGAAAAGCTGGTGTTGTTTCAATGGTTAATGTAAGCTATTATTTTCTTCGAGAGTTATTGTATAGGAAACTAGACCTTTTAATTCAACTGATGCCCTGATCTGGAGTGTTCAAAGTTGATCCATTGCTACTGCATTATCGTGGTAGGTATGCTTTTAGAGTTAATCCACTGCACATTTTCTCACCCCTGGAAATACTTCAAGTGAGTAGACGCCTTCTTGATTATCAACGCAGGTAGCAAAGCAGTTTTACTTCGTCGTATTTGCCTCACAATTTTAAGCCTCTATGGCCGCGACCTACCTTCGCTTCACTGGAGCCAAGTGTGGTTGGTTTCGTCCTTACCTTATTAAATCACACGGTGCGACGTTGGTGGTGGCGGAAAGGTGAACGATGAATATGGATACAGGGTAAAAAATTTCACCCGGCCCTTCTCGGCCCAACCCTCGCAATGTGATTTTTCGGACTTCCTGGGGTCACCCCGGGAAGGAAAGAGGGAGGGACATTTGGGAAGGGAACTGTCGTCACCCGTCGTCTCAACGTGAAAATCTCCGGTAAAGAGGGACAGAGATGGCGATCCCTTTCCTCCCTTCATGCCAAAACGTGAAAAAAGTACGGTGGGGTGATGTAAAAAACATGGCACCGCCAGACTTGAACGTATATTTTGTCTGAGGTTTTGAAAATTACGGCTTCATCTATTACTGCGAATATTTCACATATTTCTCTTGTTCTTGCACACATCGGTGTTTTTTTTTATTTCTCTCGTCCTTAAATCCAGCTCGGAACATTGAAAATCTGCGTCTATGGAATTTAGTTAGTTTAATTCCAACTCATATGTGGTATGTGAAAGGGGAGTACGCATTGCGTATATGATTGACCTAAGATCCTAGTCACCTATCCTCAATGAAAATTATTTACTTTTTGGCCACTGATTTGACATCTTGGCCTCTGGAGTAAAATGGAGTGAGGTCTACATTATTTGTCGTCAATGAGAGCGAAAGCTGGTTTAAATTTAGCCAATACTAATGAAAATAATGTGCTTTAGCCGAGATGGATTGTCCTTGAATCCTTAATGCGTTGATAAATTATGGAGAGACGATTATTTTTCGTTAAATGTGAGTCTAATAATCGCGTCTTAGGTGGATTGATATCAGTTCCTTTTATATAAAGTCATTTCTGAAGTCTGGCTCATAATATTGCTTCCAGCAGTTATCCTATTGGAGGTGTAATTTCATCGTAAATAAAATTATTTCCTTGCTAATGCTTGCATGATATAATTATAAATATATTCCTTTTTGTTATACATTGGTTAATTTATGGAGGTTTGTTCATGTCTTTTTTAAGAAACTCAACTTCCTTTTTCCGCTGACGTTTTGCCTTTTTATTAAGGCTTCTTCAGGGCTGCAGTACAGTGCAAGGAATACAGTTAATAATAATTATAATTCTACAAAGATAAAAAAGTTTCAATCACAAATTTAGTACCTCAAAGGATTAAATTTCTTGCTGCGACAATAGGAGCATTGTCTACGTTCAGGGATTATCTGAAAAACTATCCAAAATTTAAAAATATGTTAATTTCAAAATAACATTTAAAGCACAAAAAACACAAAACAGGACAGTTTATTCAAAATTGAAGAGCCAAACCCCCAATGATTTAAAAAGAAACATTATTTATTCCATTTTTTGCCATGAATGCGACAAAATATACATATGACAAACTTCACAGTATCTTAAAAATAGAATTAGCAATCATAAATCTTCAATTAAAACATATTCCGGGACCTGTGCTTTGGATAACCATGCTGCAAAAAATAATCACAATTTCAACTTTAAGAAAGCTAAACCTACAGATTCTGAATCGAACCTTCGGAAGACATCTTCAGAAGAACCTTAACCATACATCGGATATACAGAATTTAAGCAAAATCTATCATAATTTGATCTCCTATAGCTAAAGTTTTTTGTAATGTATTATGTAATGTTCTCCAGAATTTCAATACGTATATGTTTTTTATATTCGTGAAATATGTAATATACATTCGAAATTTAAAGTTACGATATCGGTAATTGTTAATTTAATGCTTTATACTATTCATTTTAAATATTTTTATTTTCACTTATTATATTTTTTAAACAAAATATGTATTTTTTAAACATTTTTTTAAAAATATGTATTTTAACATTTAGTATTATAATTTTATTAACTGTATTCCTTGCATTGCACTGTAGCCCTGAAGAAGCCTTTATAAAAGGACGAAACGTCGGCGGAAAAAGGAAGTAGAGTTCCTTAAAAAAGACATGACCAAGCCTCCATAAATTAACCAATGTATTATTAAAGTGGTCAATAACTATTCAAAGAACTTGTTGTTATATGTCTTGCCCTTAAGTTTATATCATCTAAACTCTGCTGATTGCGTATTTATCAGTTCATTCTACTAATCTATCACTGTGAAGAAATGGATTTGCGTTTAAATGAAGTTACTTCATAAGATTTAGCGCTTGTCACTACGCTAGTGTTCGATACATTCTTCCTCATTTACTACAATGTGAATTATAGCGATTACAATGTTTTTCTCAACCGTTTCTCACTCCTTCTAAATGGTTATTTGAATTATTCCCGGCATAGTGAACTGACATAACAAATGGCCATGTTTTCTCACAAATTTCGCGTTATGATTTGCAACGGTTTGGGCGTTAACTTAGTGACATTTTTTGCTTGAAAAATCAATCGGTTGGAGGGGAAAGTAAGAGTGGCAATGGTGGGAGAGTTTCCCCTTCAAACTGAACGCTCGTAAAATCGAGAGACTGCCTCTCCCTCAGAGTTATGTACTGTTAATTTTTTTGGAATTCAATGCGTGGTTTATCTCTTGTTTGCACCTTTGCTTTTGTTGCGTCAGAGATTCCCCAGAGTTGATGAATCGTTATTTCCTCCCCGTCGTTGGCTCATTGTACGGTATTAGATTATATCACTTCGTGTGAACAGCATTAAACGAATGCCCTTAGCCACACATTTAGTCACAATTATCAATAAAATATTGATTTATTGAATTCTTTTACCTGGCTCACGCAGCAAATCTTTGAATGTTACAAAATGCTTTGACCGTGTTTAATGTGTCTCTCTTAGGGCAGTCTCTCTACGTTTCTTAGCTAAGCTATGACTGAGGCAAAGGAATGAATGTTTGTCTGTCGCTGATCATTTTCTTTTATCACATACATTCCGTGGCCGTTTTTAAAAATGGTTGAGACGTATTGCGACCAGACTTTCAGAAGAAAGACATTTTTGGGCTGGAAGAAGAGAATTTTAGAAATAAAATACGTGCATTGAGAAGTCTCGTTAAAGACATTCTGCCAAAAGAATTTCTTGCTAAGGAAATTGCTTTTGTGAGGATGAAAAACGTGGTGAGCCAATAGTATTATGAGGGTCTCTGCATCCGCGTATGGTGTCTTTGAGGAGAGAGAGCTGAAAGAGGAACGTTTTGTTAAGATGCATTGGAATCGTTGGTGAAAGCTAGGGGCGTAGTCTCGCTCCGGAACTGTGACTTCAAGGAAACTATGGACCCCAAAATGTTGAGGTATGGGTATGGATATGTGTAGAGAATAAAGATAATAAAATCCACAGGTAATAGAGAGTAAACACGCTTGATTGATGAAGAAGTGTAGGTGGCGGAGTTAAATACGACGCAGTTGAAGCGATGCAATGGAAGACAAAACATTGGGTCTGGCGGGAAAGTGGAAAGAGAGAAATTATGGACGAGAGAGGCTAGATGGTAGCATGCCGAGCTAAATGCTGATATTGAGTGAGGAAATAGATAATTCTTGTGAAAAACTAAGTCTAAGAATTGCCGATATCGCCCATTAAAAGCTCCTAAACTTAGGCTGTGTATTAAATTCCCAATGATACATTGAAATATAAATACATGGTTATGTATACGTTTGGATAAATCATCGAAATCGACCTCATTGCTAATTGGCATTATCATCATCTTAGGTGTACTATCAAATGAGTGTTAGGCTCTGGGACAGCTCTGCCTATATTGAACTAGACAACCGAGTTTTACGCTGCTTTTGCTAAACGGTATATTTTTTCCCGCACTCATTCCCTTTTTCGTTCGTCTTTTACTTCCAATTATTCCACCAAACTTCGTCTCTGGTCATATTTATTAAAATGGGACTGATATTAGTTAACGAAGATAGAATACGAGATTTATCCTATTAAAAAACATTTAACTTTGTTTCTGGTTATGTTGTGAGGGTCAAATAGAATTAGTTTTGGTAGATTTAGTTAATATTTTGATGTTATCTTAACATTATTAAAAAAACAATTGGTATGTCTAAAACATATTTTTTTCCCCTTTCAGGTGAGGAGAAACTTCTGATTGAATTAAGAATGTATTCATTTTCTCATCAATGTCATGGAAGATTTCGTAAGTACCTATCGGAACTAAATACGAATTTATCCAACTTCCAGTGTGTGAAATGATTTATCATCCCAAATTTTCATGATTAGGTACTCATGACTGTTTCAAATATCTCTTAGTGTTTACATAATCGGTTCTTTTAATCTTTTTCGGACGTAAAGTAAGGACGTTTTTGGTCTCTTAGAAAATGTTTTATTAAGAAGTTGTCCGTCAAATTTTTAAACTAATGATTCTTTATGCATTATTTTTTTCGTTGGTCTTTCCACATCCTAGAAGCGTTTAGGTTAGGGTGCTTCGTAGAATTTCTGTCATCAGTGGTATTCTGGCAAATAAATGTTTGGTCAACAGACATGCCTGCTTATAATTTACCCAACCGCTTGGAGTTTTCTGTACAGTTTTTCTCGTAGTATCATTTATTTCCTAATGATATATCATGTTTAACTCTTCTTATCGTACGCCTACCTTCATACCGTCAAAAGTCCCGTCTATTTCATCCTCCCTCTTCCACGTCTGCCCTTCATTATTCCCTCTGTTTCTCACAATGACAATATTCCACCTAAAGATGATGTAAAACATCGAAGCCTAGGTCGTGTAATAAAATGAATCTATTTGTGAAAAAAATCACATAATCCATGTTATTCAATCTGGAAAAATTCCACGCAATTTCGCCCAAATATACGAATTTTATACGCCATAGTTCATTCCCAAGCCACTCTTGTCGCCTCCTTCTCGTCTCTCATATAAGCGTCCTTTTCTCTCCCTCAGAGTTATGTACCTACTGTTAATTTGGTGGAATTCTATGCTTGGCATGTATCTAAAATGCCTTCGTTTTCTCATCCTCTCGATCCAACTAACTCTTCAGTTACAACACCCTTATATTAAAAGTCTTTACTTTACTCTTATCTTCCTTACTCATCGATCTTGTTTCCGAACCATTAAATGCTACACTCAATTTAAGCCTTTACTCATCTTTTATTCGCGATTTTACCCAGTTTATCTCATAGGTTCTCTTCTATAGTAGACACATATTTTAGCCAAGAGATTCTTTTCCTATTGTGTTTGCTAATTAAACCAGTTACCTCCAAAATGATACTTTGGCTTATTAGTGTTACAGTAACACTAACTAGTGAGTAAAATATATATAACTTAGTAATATAACTGCCACAATTTACCCTACCACTTTAATTAACCACGACTTCTCTAATCTAGGGAATTTCATTACTTGCTACATTTTCTGGTTGATCTCTACCTTATTCCTCTCATATTTATTTTTTACGCGTTCAGCAATGGCCGCTGTCCCTCGACAGAATAGCTGCCTAACGCTTATTCCTCAGCATGTATAACAAGTCTCAGGAGTTTCCCAAAAATTTTCAGCCCTACCTCAAGCTCCTCCCAAGCATTCCTGTGTTTTAATAAATATTAATTTCTTCCATCAAATATCCCCTCATAAAGGTATTCCTCGGTATTGTGGTTAAGAAAACTTAACGAAAGGCAGCGACAACCGATCACTTCCAAGTACATTGTTCTGTGGAACTCCAGCTGGATACGTGTTGCTGTTAATACCTCTTATGACATTTTTAATCAGCTTTATTTCTCTTTGACGCTAGTACTCTCTCGTTTGTTTTTCTGTTAAAACCCTTTCTATCCACCTGCACACCCATACCTTAAAGGATACTCTCTAGTTTGCACTCGCCCTACTTCCACTGTGGCCAACTTACTGAGCCTCTGCCACATTACACTCATGTAAAGGTTTGTAATAATCTATAGGTCTCATTTTCCCTGATTAAATCCCTTCTCCTTCCCCTGTGGCTAACTTTCTGAACTATTGCAACATTACGCCCATAAGAAGGTTTGAAACAATCTATTCTCGATGCATTTATTCATGTCTGCCGCAAATACAGCGATGAAATACGTAGAAATGGCCACGAGAAAAAATCAGTAGCGTAGGGATCTGCGGATTGGCCCATAAAGATAAGGGTCCGTGGTTCGATTCCCGGCCCAGGTCGATTTTTATCGTGGAAATATACCTGTAATCTTGAATTATCTCATATTTCCCCTGACTATGTCCCTTCTTTTCTTAAGTTTTTATCGCGATCATCCTCAATGAATCCTCCTTGGCCCTACTGGGGCGCGAACTGACTGAATGGCGACGATGAACGGACACTTTCGACGCATAGTCCTGCAGAACTCCGGCTGGGTACGTATATTTTCTTGTGGATATCAGGTGCTGCCGAGGCATGTATATTCCCCCGGGCAAGCTCCGAAACCGCCGAGCATTTATGCCTCGCGGAGCAGTCGTACACTCAGGGGCGTCACCTGAAACCGAACAATGGTGGTAGACCACTCGGGACGGGGAAACAATTGCCACCCAGGATGTCAACAACTGGAACTCCGTGATTAATGAGGCGTGACCTCAACAGTCGGACCATTGGGATTACAGCCGTTGCTTTGGTAACAGCCTCCCTTTCTTGATGAGGTGTTTCTTGGCGCTCCTCCTAACTTAACTCGGGCTCAAGATGATGAATTGAATTTTTTGCGCCGTATCAGGACAACTTCGAAGATGCTTAATGTGTATTGCAAAGGAAACATGAAGATAATGCACTGAATGACGAGGACTTTTACTTGATCTTCAATTTATTTCGCAGGGAATAACAATGATTATAACAAGGATATTTTATGATTACTGTCGGAGCGTTTTAGTAATTGACTCGGAAGTTTTTTTGAGTCGAAATATCCTCTAATTAAATTTCGTTTGATTTATTGAAAACGAAATTGTACTTTAATTCTAGATTTAGTCTCGCTTTGGAAAATAATGTCTTGTCATAGGTATTAGGAGTAAAAAGTGATTTTTGGGGAAGATAACTTCGTTGACCTATTAGCCTGACTCATTATTATGACCCTGTATTGCAATAGTTTGCATAATATATTTCATATTTATTACTTCAGAACCTCGTAAATCTTTTATTGATGTTTTTATATTTTAACATGCAGAAAATATCGTTGCATATTTTTTGGTTTAATTATTTGAAAACTCCATTCCCTAAAACGATAAGATTTTTTCCTATGCAACGGAGTCAACTAGAGCTTTAAGAGAACAGTACACAATGACTGATCTCAAGGTTCTCCCAGCAATGTTTTTATTGACTTTAAATATTTAAAATTAACTTTAATAGAACATCTTTTGTATCTCAGTGTGCTTTTTGCCCTTATGTTGAATTCATCGGGATAACCAGATATCACGACATATAAAAAGCTAGTGCTTTTTCAAAAACTGGCTAGAATAAGTGTCGGAATGCTGACTCGTACAACTGCAATTGCTCAATGTCTGGACAATCCAATAGAAAAATTTACTTTCAGCACTGTGATCGAAGAGTTTCCTTCTGGAAAAAAACTGCAAAATACATTGAATTTGTTTGGAGTTATTGACGTTGAGTGGTATGAACGAGTGTAGAAGGGAAATATATTTAAAGTAAAAATGGATTGTTAGCATTTAGACGATATTTACTGCAAAATAGGTTTGGAAGAAATCCTTTGATTTATAGGCGGACGAGGTTGTTGGGGAAACTTTTAAATGCCCCATGACCTTGGAATTTCATCTGTTCAACTTCAGTAGTGGTGCCACATGCCAAGGCGCGACCTTAACGTGATGCCTCTGACATTTTTCGGAATTGATGTCATTGAACGGCTTATTGCTTCTTTGATAATTGCTGACATCTGAAGGCCAGGACGACGAAAACTATAAAAAAATAGAGTTGATGCTCACCCCTTCGATGAGTCTCTATTTAATTGTATGTTACACTTGTAGATTTCTATTCCTGTTTTTATTTCTAGGGTCGGTTTGTTTTATGATAAATTCTTAAGCTTTTACGGGCTACAAACATTGAATTTACGAAACCCATCTTAGCTTTAACGTAAAAATTATGTAGACCCTCGGATACATTATTATGTCAGTGGTGATTTAAAAAATAAATTTTGATACGCTTCAAGCAAGGGCTATTGTAGTGAAAAAAGATATCAACGAGGAATAATTGTTCGAGTGGATAAATGTCAATAAAATAGTTCGTCAGACCAATTTACTTACGAAATTTGGAGAAATAAATAAGCTTAAACCAAAACTTGTTACTATATTCCCTGATTTTTCTGGAAATGGCCTTTTCTTGTATTTTAAATTGGCTAAATCGACAATTGAGAACAAATCTAGCTCAAATAATGGCTTGATGGAAAATTTTAGATTATATTTTTGAGGTAGTTATTCTGAATTTGATGCTTTTGTTTAAAGGTACGGTGAATTTGTTTTCCTCCCGGTCGGTATCTTCGTGTGAAGCAAGATATTTTCCTCTTTTGTGTTTCTTGGATTACAATAATTAGATCTTGTGCTAGGCATTAGTGTTCATATTGTTTTCGATAATCCATGGTGATTTTCTTTTTTATCGTAGTAGTTAATTCTATAGACAGTGAGAATTTGAAAAAAGCTACTGGAATTTGCGGTGAATGACATAGTCATGTCATTCCCCGCAACACCGCAAAGTCATGGGTTTTAAATGCTTCCATTTTTTACATTATATCGCACCGTATAATGCCTTCGGTGGCATTGGAGTCCATGACCCTTCGGCTGTTAGGCTGAAGCCTTTCCAATGTGGCTGTAACCAACGGCAGTTTCATAAATGTAGAGGTAGCGATCAGTTAATATTGATCTAGATCTGTATTTCCCAAAACCTTCATTGTGAATTTGTAGACGTGCATAAAATATCCATAAAAGGGTATTCTATAGTATTAGATAACAAAACAATTAGAACAGAGTACATTTGAGTTTTTATCTTGTAAAAAAATGGAATTGTTCCCAATTTTGCGTTCAAATTGAATGGTTGTTTCACCAATAAATTTGAATCAGTTTCTTTTCAGTGTTTCGGATTGTATGCTAACTTTGAAAGAAGTAATACGAAAATTTAAGTTAAAAATTTATAAAATATCAGTGGCCCTCATTATCAGAGTCTTACACCTGTTCATAGAACTTAAGAGGGTAGAAATATGATAGGGGAAAGTTGAATCAAACAGCCCTCTCCCGCTACTTGAGAAATCCTTTGTAGGATAGTCGAGAACAGAAGACGTGTAGAGCGACTCCATGTGATTTCATACCGTATCGTTGAAAATCTAAATTTTACCTCCGGTTTATGTAGTTTTCCAATATGCGTCACCTATTTCTGTTCGAAGCTGAAGGGAATAATCAACCCTACAGAAATTGTATGTGAAATATGCTCACCGTGTCTTACGTATTCTTCCTCTCATCCTCAGGATTTTTGTTTGATTTGATCTTCGTTTTATTGCATAGGTACTTGGTGAAAAACCCTGAGAAAAATGTTTGCGGAGGGATTGATAGGGAATGATAGGGATTGATATGGAATATTCCCAAAAACATTGGGTTTGAGTAAAGAAGGTGAGAATGGATTGAAGGGACTTGAAGGGTATTTGTTTTTAGATTTGAAGAAGTAGACGAAGGAAGAAATAAAATAAATGGAATAAAAGTGAATAATCTTTTAGTATAAATGTAAGAGGTGGAGCAGAGATTCATAATACTATTCTACTAGTAATACCTAGTAGTTGACAATTATGTTAGTCTGCTCGGGGGAAGATAAAGATCATTTATATGTAATGAATTGAGATGGAAAGTACGTCAAGGTAGAAACAAAATGTTGCTTGGTAAGAGGTTATAAGTAAAACGTTGCTTTTTCTACTTAGTGGTCTTAAATGTCCATTCAGACATATATATATTCAGATAGAGCTCAAAAAGTAATGCTAATAACTATTTCGTGGTCTGTGGTGAAAAAACATTTGTGGTGAAGCTCTTTTATCCTACTTGCCTTCAAACCACCGTAGGTGTAGGTATTCCTTGCTGGTATTCCTCGTCTCCAGCTCCCGATCTCGGTAGCTGGTGATTTTCATCGCCTCCCTGTCTCCTCATTACGTGCTATATCGGTTCGAGATAGAAGTTTTCGTTTGCGAATCAGTTTCCCTAACGGATTGGTATTACTTCGTGCACAGTGATATGCTTTGGGAGGGTTAGGGGGGGTTGCCAACGTTCCCCTCCTCACAGAGTTCCCCTCCTCACCGTTCTGGGGTTTAAAAGGGATTTTCGGTCAAAAGTCCCAAGGGAGAAGATTTGACCAGAAAGTAGTGCCTTACCATAGAGGGTGGTGCAAGTGGGGGTTAGATAGGAAGTGAAAGGGTTGGTAGGTTCCAAGGGAGAGGGAGAAGAGGAAGGGTGGGAGGGAGTAGACCCGGATTGCAGCAAGCG
The DNA here is from genome assembly GCA_963573305.1 of Pyrrhosoma nymphula. Taxonomy (NCBI): domain Eukaryota; kingdom Metazoa; phylum Arthropoda; class Insecta; order Odonata; family Coenagrionidae; genus Pyrrhosoma; species Pyrrhosoma nymphula. The sequence continues at coordinate 93,002,379 of OY754329.1, forward strand.
ATATCCGGCGCTTTTGTTTATGAAGGTGATATTTTCTGTTTGCACTCTGTTTGCACTGAAGTCCTTGTTGACCCTCCCATCTGCAAACATTCCGCCTCATCGATGATGGGTAGTTTTATTTTATGTAATATAACGGATTCCAGTATTTTTCGGGGTTGGGTGCTTGAGGATAAGGGTTTGAAAAAGAGCGGGGATATCGTTAACGCCGGCCATAATTTTTGACCGCGCCGCGTATTTTTTCCGTTTCCAGCCGCCGGTCGTGTATTTTCCTTTTTATACAAGGATGTTGACGCCATTTGTCGTAAGGAGAAGGGATGTACCATGTCCCCAAATAGCACCCGAGAACCTTCGAGAAGGAAGCAGTTACTTCGCACCATTGCGTTCAACAGCGCCCTTTCCGAATCGAAGGCTCGAATGGAATCCCTCTGAAACACTGTAAAATTTACCGCCGATGGGAAGATTGTTTTCCCTAAATAAACCTTTGGAAAATAATTTCATGGATGAAAATGTGGAATATTTGATTTACTTTTGCTAATTATTATAATTTCTCTACTGACGATTATTAATTTTCGAATAAAAATTTCTACCCTTTTAGTGTCCTTGTATCGATTTCACATCCCATTATATCTATTCCAGTGAAATTATTTAAATATTGCTTTTGGGTTCATGGAGCGTAAGCAGCGTGTTTTATAGGCATAGGTTCGGGGAATTTTATTGTATTCAACTTCTTGAATTCAGGTAATTGAGATATTTCTCTCGCTGAAATTTATACTTTTTTCCCCTTCATCCCTACATTTTTTCAGTGTTTTGCTAACCATCATTTCTACGTATTTTCATCCCATCAGAAACACCACTTCTATCTCTCCTTACTCCACATTTAAATATAATTTTTTTCATTTAAACACCATATTCAAAATCTGACTGTTACTATTTACCTTCTCATCCAACGTTTATTTTAATTTCATTTCCCTCTACGGTTACACCTCTGGATTAGAGGCGCTAGAAATGACTGTCTCCTGTTTAATATTTGAAAAATGCTGAGGTAATTAATGATTTTTAATAACTGTTCTATGTTGACTTTCCCTCGAGGAGATATTTCTTCCAGTTTCCAAAAATTTGTACTTAGTTTTACACTTGTCATTTTAGTTCATTGAATCCGAGAAAATAGCATTCTAGGTCAGCGTCATCGATGCGAGTAATTTAGTTTTACGGTAGTTGTCACTTATGCGTCTCATTTCCTCATTCAGCAATTAATTAATAGTATCAAGGTGACCTTGAATGCGTAAAATGCACTCTTATCGTCTTTCCCGTGGAACACGCTAAGTTTGCGGATAGAAGGTGAAACAAAACATCAGGACGATAACATCCGTTGAACTATTAATATAGTAAGGCATAGAAATATGTTGTTATTGAAGAATGATGAAGATCAAATAGACGTAAAATTCATCGGTGCTGAAGTCCCACGAAGAGCTGTGGAGAAGAGTGCTGAATTCTCTAGGAAGTAGAAAAGTCAAATATACTGGCCAAGTTCTTATACATAGCATCCTCCAGAGATCTCTAATAGAAGAAGGAATCAATGGAATGAGTTACCGAGAAAGAATAAGGATGGAATACATAAAGAAAATTGTCAGGGGTGTCAAAACGGAAATTAAATTGTGTAGGAATTAATCATCTAGCTGTTAGTGGAGAGTTGCAGCAAACTAATTTTCGGATTAATCACTGCTGATGACGGCTTTGCTATTGTTCATTTCGCGGTCGGAAAGTATGGAATAACTCGCACGTTACGTTGAATCCCTTGGGGCCCGTTTATTACCCAACACCTTTGAGCTTAATAATAATGGCTGAAATACAGATTCATTTAATGTCATAACAATTGTTTCGAGAACATTTTGACTCCCTTGATCGGGACTACGTCCAATTTTCGCTCAGAAACCAATTATTCGAATGGGAATCCCTCCCTGTATTCACTCGCCAACTCTTTGCTCCCTAATGTGAAATGCTACTTCCTTGCGGAAGATCTGATTTTGAGGATTTGGTATGCCTCCTCTTCATTAGCGATGCTCTGATCTTTTCAGCCAGCGTCCATCGAATATGATAATCTCTCAAATTTGACAAATGAATTTCCATGATTCCCATTTCAAAAGGAGGTTTTTGCGGAGGAGGTTCCTGCTTGGTGTCTCTTTCATCCTAAATTATGTCTACGAAGAAAGAGCCCTCTACCAGCTTCCAACCCAATTTTCTTCCTGCCAATCATGTGATAACCATTTGTTGGTAATCGGGCTCATAATAATGCGTGCTTTAAATAGTTGGGTGAATAATGTACTAATGTTTAAAAATATAATGGTGAATGTGTGTTTGTCATCAATCACGCAAAAACGGTTGAACCTATTACTTAGAAATTTTGCACTCAAGTAATTGAGTGCACTAGGACGAACATAGGCAATATTTTAATTCCTCGGGGCCCCAATCGCGCTAGTCCGTTAAACGGGCCCCTATATTTTACTTCAATGAGAAAAAGCATTAGAATCAGTACAGAGAATGATTATTTTGCATTTTTAAATTACTCGCACTCATTATACAGGGTTGACATTTTCAGTTTCGGATGGCTGAAAAAACGAAGTATTTATTCTTTCATTCGAGTATGTTTTACGTTTAGTCTTTGCTTAAGAAAAAACTTTTCGATTAAAATATTTTTAATTTTTCTCCTATTTCAACATTGGCATATTTCATTGGCAACCTGGCTATGAACAGGAAATTTCGCCCGTGTCTTTTATGGCTTACATTATTTACTTACACCCGCATCTGCGAAACATCGTGCAAGCCACCTCCAGGGTGTGTGGCCCGGGTAGATTCCTCACTAGGCACGCAATACCCGTCCCAGGTCAAGGTCAAACCCCGCAAGCTCTCCTGGCTGCTAAGCGCATTCCAAAAAGCAGTTCATAAGGCAATGCACGGGTAAACCTGAAACATCGAGAGTGCTACTTTACCGATCAGGCTATACTGTAGAACCTGGGTAGAATCGGTACGATTAGTATTACAAATAATATTAATTTATGGATCCAAAGACATTCATGCACTAAACAAAATCAAGCAGAACCATTCAAGCGGGGTGAGGTTTTCTTAATAACCATAGGTTATTTAACATGCATCTCAAGTCTAGGTTATCTAGCGTGGGTGGAAACTTCACAGGTGAGATCGATTGCTGATATTATGGCCCCTTTCTGTCCGCGCAAAAAATGGAATCTTTTCTGCAATTTATTTCATTTATCTTATGCTTGTGATTGTTTCTATGGTATTACGTTTGCTTTAGGAAAAAATTTTGAACGTTTCCGAAAAGTAGTTTGCTTCACACTGAGGCATAGGATTCCACCTATATTTTTCCCTTGGATCTGTTAGAGGTTTTCAGACTAGTTAATCTAACAATTCGGTAACACTGCGGAGTTTATCCTAAAACCTTTTTACACATCTAGTTTCTCTTCTCTTTACCGTCATCAATTTCTGAGACTAACCCTACTTTGCAATGGTCCCTCACTCTAGGAGCATACGTAATTACCTTGTAACTGAGAATCAGGGTTAATTTCATAGAACTTGAATGAATAAGTAATTTGGAAATACGAGTTTTGTGAAAAAAGATTTATTTTATTTCTCCTATTATTTTTTGAAGCAAAATGTGCTATGAATTGTTTATCATAATATTGTTACTTAAATATTTTATATTTCGACATTTTATGCAATCGTGTAGGGAAGGATAGTACAGATTTACCTCAGATTTCACATTTGCCCGTAGCCTTGCAGTTGCATGACTTCCTTGTTTGGAAGTATTGGAAGGGTTGAAGAGTTTTATCTCGATAGAAATGAAAAAAATGGGAACATATACGCGCGGGAATGATATATTAAGAACGGATAAAAAGATAAGAAGATGCATGGACATTGAAAGTTTCAGTGAAGTATTGGTTTTGTTCCCTGGGCGTTAGATGGTATCGGATGGAGCATAGAAAGCTGGTAAATAACATTGGGAGACTCCTTCTGGGCTAACATGCAATATTAACGTCGACGACCAGAGAACCAGCTGCTGAAAGGATGCTACATATTTCAAGCTCGGAGATGGAATCCTTTCAACACGTGAATTAAGTACTCAAATTGCGCGATGGTTCACCTTAATTTTAACTTGCGAAAGGGATCGTAAGGCTTGGTTTTTGGTCGATGAATGAAGAATGAAATGTCAATTAATGAATGTCAGAAATAATGGTCAATTTTTATACCTCGCAACATTCCTTTTACGAATCATGATTCATAATCTCACCTTGTCCTATTCGTTATTGCATGGTTTCCCAACCAGGGGTGTTTCCACTCCTTGGGGGTACGAGACATCATTCCAAGGGGTGTGAGGTAACTTTTCAGTTTTTTCACATTAACGGTACATTTTTCTTGGGTTAAATCAGACCTTAATTTTTTGTAATATTTTTATTTTCCATTTTTTTATATTTTTAAATTATTAAAAATTAGTTATAAAATTTGTTTTGGCCTCCTTTACTTTAATTCTTAAATAAATCATAATTTTGAGGGGTGCAAGAGCATATTAAAATATTTTAGGGGTCGGGGAATAAAAAAGGTTGGGTACTATTGCATTCAGGAGATTGCAAGGTTTAGCAAAATATGACGCGTGGAACTTGAGATTTCCAGATGAGATCAGCTTCCACTTTCAGTTTTGTCACAAGTAGAGCAAAGGATTAAAGGTATTTAATTTTCCATACTACATATTTATTTTTTCTTCAACCTGTTTCAAAGTATGCACGTCATTTTCAAGAGGCTACTAGTAAACACCTCTTGTTGTTATGGATGATGTCCACATTGTTAGCTCGTTGGCGATTAGTTTTATAAGTAGAAAAAAATCTAATGTTTTTAAATTTGATTGAAAATTTTATATCGCGATTTGCCGTGTCCTTTTCATGCTCCCCTCTCTTTATCTGTGTCGAAACCGTGCTCACTCAAGTATAACTCGAGCATGACAAGTATTAGAAGAATGCAATTTATTTTTCTCATTACTTTTCCTTCCCGATTCTGATGTCCAACTCATTCCCTTTCCTATATCAGGTGATCTTACGCCCACTACCTCTTCCTCGCTCTACTAGCGGATTGCAAGATGATATGTAGTATACGAGTGGGTAGATGACCATTTCAGTCAGCGTTTTTTGCAATTCCCAACTTACATGATACGAAATAAACTATTTATTCTGTAAATTTTGAAGCACTTACCCTTTGCCCAGTGTTTTTAACGTACTTATTTGACTCTCATTGGATAACATCCAATAATGTCATGTTCATCGCTGCGCTGTCGTATTATGTCAGCTATGAATTCCTAGATTAATGATCATTATATTTTTTATTTTGAATTAGAACGACTAATATAGCTGTGTAATTTTTCATAGTGGCTCATTTTCTTCGGAATTGGATTCTTGGACCCCTGGAGTTTTCCGATGGGAAAAATACAATTTGAGATGTATCAAAAATACGATTGTCGAATTACGGGAAACTGTTAATGTAGTAAAAAGGATTTAAGGTTTTCCCGGCGAATTATATACGTGAAGGCTTCGCGGGTTTGAGACCGGGTAAAATTATTGAAATTGATCAACGTTCCGATGGTTGACTCAGCCATCGTCATCAGGATAACCATAAGAGGACTTCAGCTGTTTACATGCTTGACGGAAATAGGGAGATAAATTGGGGGGCAGAGAATAGCGAGAAACAATTTTGGCCGTTTGGTTGGTTTGGTTATTTGGGGAGGCAACTGACAACTGATAGGATTAATTTCAATAATCTTACCCTGTGTCAAACTCGAGAAACATTCAAGTATATTAATGTAGTCATAAAAGGAGGTACCGATTTGCCCTTTCGCAACAACTCATTGTACTCTTAGAACACATATATCATAACAGCATTTATCATTACTCTTTTGTCATCAGTGAGAGTGAATGGCTTAATAGTAAAAAGCTCTGAAAAGTCTATTATGCATTGTATGTAGCCGCAAGGGCCGGAAATATGTTATAGCTGCACGTGAGTCTTGCTATTAGTTTTTTATCATTGCAAACATTCGCTGCTTTAATATTCACAACAAGAACTCATGTGAGATCATCACATCTCATCGGATGGCAATTTGTGAATCTTTGGAAATGTAACGTGTTCTGTGTCTTACACATTGTGTTTTTGAAGAACGTTTTTAGCTGTTTTGATTGAATACATGATTATCATGAGTGGCCAAAAAATAAGAAAAAACTGGTAATCAGGCTGCTCTCAAATGTGGGATTCTCTCGTTACATGCTGTTTACAAACCTCGATTGAGGCTAATTTGTTCAAGGGAATATAGAAAGACACCATCACTCACTTCCTCTTTTGTAACCAAAAGAAAGGCAAACTCAAAATTCCGCAAACGTTTAGGCATCTAATGTGGTGATGAACAAACAACGGAAAAATATTTTCCTCGTGAGAAAACGAATTCACTTTCAACCAGATGCACAACGGAAGATCACAAACGCTCTCCGTGGTTGTTTTCGGGAGCATTTCTTCCTTGCCACGGGCAACCACAGACCACACTGAACACCCTAAAATGTATTCTTCACGTGGTTTCAGGAAGCCGCGTTTAAGAACACTCGAAAATTAGTATTCTCATTCGCTTCTTCTGAATTCGTGTATGGTATAGATAATTCCACGCCACGGACATTTTACATTCACACTTCCAATGATCGATCCATCTTATGTATTCATGGGGCCACACGTAGGTTAGAAATGTATTTTAATCTCAATATACCCTCTAAGAGGCTGTTTGCGGGAACATTTTTCGCCCCAAGAACTGCATCAGACATCATTTTTACTTGGTATGCTTCAAATACTCAAGAAATTCAGGGAAATTAACCCCAATTACCCAGTCACTCACTCTCTCCCAGTCACTTACGAAAGTATTCAGGAAGTTGTAAAGAAAAATAACCATCTGGGAGGATCACTCGCTCAATGGCGCGCTCAGGAACGAGCGAAGTAATAAATACGAGCTTAAAACTATACTTACTGAGAAACGCAGAGCATAACAAAAGGAGTAAAGAAACCGTGTGGAGAACAAGCGTTTTTGGTCACAAGGTGGCCCTCTACAGCTCACTGAATGAAGAAAAATCCACTTGCAACAACGAAGAAGTAAGAGGACTTAAACTGTTTACACGTTTCACAGAAATAGGGGGAGGAAGTGAATAGCGGGGAACAGTTTTAGCCTTTGGGTTGGTTTGGTTATTTGGGGAGGCAACCGACGACTGATAGGGTTAATTGAGGAGAGGTGGTAAGGAGGAATTATTGGGGAATGCAGGAAGGTTGAAGAGAAACCCTGCGTTTGTGTTAGCCTGATCTTCTAAGCCTTATCCGTCGGACGGAGAGCTACACTTGAAATGCTCTCCATATGAAATCCATGTAGGGATCGTAATTCCCCTGATAAATATCCGGCACCGTCAGGATTTGAACCCGGCCATGGAAAGTCAGTACACGAAACACTACACCAGCCCGACACCCTTGGCCGTTGGGGGAAGGGAAAGGGGTAGGGGAGTTCGTAAGGCCGTAGAGCCTACTTCACACCGAGTAATCCTCTTCAGTGGCTTCAAAGGGCTGCATGCATAATGGCCAGAGCATCGCAACATACTACGAAAAAAAAGTTGCTCAGCCATCATTTTGTCATTTGGTTCAAGATAAAGCATTCACATTCATTGGCACTTGCTCTTCTATAAGTGAAGTCGAGATTCGTGTCTTATATTAACTTTCGCGATGGTGGTTTTCATTACACACTACCTTTCAGACGACCAAAGCCGACTGCTCTGGAAACAGTCTCAGTGCATTTTTGCAGTGTTCGGTCCTCTATGTGTGGCAAGAGAAACCCTTGGCCGGAGATGCGTTGAACGGTGTGCCCTTCAACATTTCCGCGAAGGTTGGTAGTGTTAATTTCGCTTAGGTCCGCACGCTCAGGGCACGCCGCCTTCTATTCATCCTAGATACTCGGAGCTGGATGTAGTTGGTGATAATTGTATTCACTGTGTGTGGTAGGAATTACTAAAAATCTTCCAGTCCTTCCGGCTGCAGTGTTGTCTGCTCTAATAACTGGATTGAAATATCTTTGGCCTTACATTAGCCCCTATGATATTTTGAACTTTACCTTACTGCCTTGAAATTCAGCCGTAGGCTCGTTAATTAGAATGGTATATCCTCGCATGCAGAACTTTTTCGTCTATGCCGAGGTCATAAAAGGTTACTTTGTTAAGATCAATTTGTACTGGGTAAAAAGATAGGAATAACAACTGTGGGAGGTTTATTTCATTGTCTGTACTCGTACAATTGACCTGTAAATTTCTTTTCCATTCATATTTGTAGCCACCTTAAAATCTAATGGTGATGATATCGTTGATCATAACCCTCGTTTTATAAATCTCGTCTTTAAGAAATGCTGTAATTTTCCTTCCATATGAAAAAAGAATAAGTTATAAAATTCGTTTGAGTTTTTTCTTCAGGTGCTAGCAACTTAATCGGGCAAGTTTACAGTGGAGTCAAAAGTGTAAGCTCAAATCTTTTGTGTTTACTTGGTTCCTACGTTATTGGTTGATTTATTACTCATTCATTATCATGATAATAGATTCCAGCTGCTGCCACAGGTATTCCAGAATGTTGTTTGTGTCATAATTTTCTTAGTAGAAACTTTGCGTCCGTAAATATTGCGTGTCTGTCTTACTATTTTTTCGTAACTGTGAGGAGAAAAACGACTCTGGTCATGTTTACAAAAAATCTCTGCATCTCTGCCTTCTTTCAAAAGATAATTAAATTTTCGTTCCCTGTGAAGAGATTGAATGTACGGTTATTTTTATGTGGGTGTAGGTATTCGCTGGTGACTTCTCTTTCTCCCTACACTTAGTGAATCGAAGGTAAATATAATTTGCGTTCCCGTTCATAAATTCAGTTGTATTGTCTATTTTATGGTCACATTAAAACTTACGGAAGTGGGCTGTAGTTCATTCCGATCGTATATGTCCGAGATATGTCTTTACGGAAAATTTTCCTTTTCATAACTCAATCATGCCCTCTGAAATTTTCTTTTACACAAGAAATTCTTCTCGTAATGATCATGGTGGGACCAATGTTACCTTCTGAGGAAATGAAGATGAAAAAGCATCGTCTTAGCCGATTGGCGCGTTTTGAACCCCGGATTTGCGTCCTTTCCACGGACGTAAGTCGAGTCCGGAGGTTATGGGAGGAATAAGGAATACGGGAAATCAGAATAAATCGCCTCGCGGGAAGATGAGAGGGAGTTTTTAAGTTTTCGTCGTGGCCGTGGGTGGACTCGAGAGAGTGTCCTCGCATTGTTGCCACATATTTCGAGTAACGTTCGAGCGCAGGGGAGGGAAACTGGAGGTCGATATCCTGCTTTCATCCGAGACCGAACCTCATGCCCTTTCTCCTAACCCCCTTTCCCTCTCTCCCTATGTATCCCCGCTCCGTACCCCTTCCCTCCTGTTCCCTCCCACGGGCACGCCTTCCAAATATTGGCTCTGTATTTTTCAGAGACGCGTCCCAATCGAAAGTTTCTCCAGTGGCCGGGAAAGATTCGTCGGTGCTAGGAGGGATAGGAAGTGGCGGTGGAAACGCTTGGAAAGGTGGTGGTAAGGGAAAGAGAGAGCAATATGTGTAGTTTTCCTCGCACGGCAACGTGTGTGTGTGCCCCATGAAGAAGGGTAGGTACGGCGGAGAAATGTAACCTTTCGGTGACTCCTTCAGCATTATCGCGGGAGCTGAATTGAATATTCCCGGTGACGCGGTGAATGGGATGCCGTGGGATATATTTCGGATACAGCTCTCTTCCGAGGGAGATAAGCCCCGCAGTAGGAAAACTTGGGATGCTCGATTCTAACTTCCTCCGCCCCTGCCTTCCTTCCTTCCTCCAGTGGCTAGCCTTCGTCTCTGTCAATAAGTAATATATTATCCGGAACGAAGGTCCGGGTGTTAATAGCCATCCTGTTTGTTCACAAAATGAGGCTTATTGTTCATAATCCTTCATAAAAGCTCTTATCTCTAGCAGATTGAGAAGTTGTGTGGTAAAATATGGTGCCAGAATGTCGACGGAATAACTTTGTTTGGCGCGTCATTGAAGGGATAATTATTATAATACTTTTTGTTTTCATTTTTAATTAATTACGTGCTTATTTTACTTCCCCATTTTTCATGGTAAGTAATACGTACCTATATTGTTCGTTCATGTAATTACAGGGGTTAAATGTTGAGAAAACAATTTTTAATTTCTATTTAATATCTTTCAAAGGCCGTTAATATTACTTCATATTCTTCTCATGATGACGAGCATGACTTACAGTCTTACAGACTTAAATTTGAGGCATTTCAGTCTGAAATTCCAATTCTAAATGTTGTTTGCTAAGGTAAGAACTTTTATTCTAATTTGCTTACAGGAGTATTGTAATTATGAACTACTGAATAATTGTCGTTTTGACAGAGCAATTGCCATCCTCTTAATTGCTGCGTTATTTTCCTTTCGTTTCTTAAGCCTCTTGTTGTTTTTTCTTTTTCTCGTATTTGAAGAAATTTCGTATGCTTAGATAGCAAAATCCAATAGTTTTGTTGAGCCTTAAGTCGGTTTTTCTCTTTTCCCGTTTTTTTTTATCAATTTAGACGCAGTCAAAGCCTTCTTATAGACCGTAGGACCGAAAATTGGCTGCTTATTGTAGTTCTTCCTTATGAGTGTTTTAACAATATATTAGTGTTTATTGGAATAAAATTAGTGTAAATGGTTTTCAACTTTGATTTTTCGACAGAAAATCATGGTGATTTTCAAACAATTTGCTAAACCTTGGGCATTTTAGTCCTAAGTAAATTTCATTCTGGATTGAGGAGAATTGCTGGTCCATTGGTCCCACCGTTGTTAAACTTCTCCTTCGCATCTTCTCCAGGGCTTTCAGTATGGTCGTGTTAAGCTGTCTGCGAGATATCTTCTTATTATTCATGCCCAGAAGTACGCACAAACTTTTTGTGGTGATAGCAGGACGTGCCGAGGGTCACTCAAATGTTGACGGACAAGCCCCAGAGTTCGGACTGTGGGCAGCGTCCCTTTCGAAGCGACGTCCAATTTGACCCCCTAAATATTCTGGATATCAGTCTGGAGTCGGATAAGAAAAGGGTTTTGGAAAGGGATGGAGTGTTGTCGGGGTGCTCACCGACAACCCATCCTCCTCGTTTTCCTCATATATAACCGGTTCCCGTTCCTAGTGCAAAGAAGCTCCTCCCTCCTCTCGAAGCCCAGACTTTCTACAAATCATGTTTACTTTTCGCGTTAGACTGTGTAACTTTTGCGGTGCGCGATTTATGGCATTACTACAAAGGATATTTCTTATCTTTTCCGGCGAACACATTTTGGGGACTAGCTAAGGTGGAGCAGAAGGTCAGCATTTGTCCTTTTTTCAAAATGTTCTCAGTATTCTATGTCATTCTTTCCCACACCTCCCGTAGTCTCCTTTGCGGGAAATTTTTTTTATCCTCCTCCAATTATGCAGAGGAAGTGAGGAAAGGTTGTAAAGAAGGAAACTGTAGGTTTTATTGTAGGTGGAGGGCAACATACCAAATCTGCCAAAAAAACAAGATGTGGTATTTTAACGCTATACCATAGCATAATACTTGTCATTTCAATTATATACATATTAGGTAACCCGTGCGAAAATTTCGCACTTTCACGCTATAAGGGAATAAGTATGTTAAGGAAACGGTGTAATTGGGTTTTAAATAGAGAAGAAGGTGTATCAAAAAGTACTTTCCCTATACTTGTTTTCTTGCAAAAATATACAAAAAATATTAATACAATACAGGCAAGGGAGTTTATCGAAACTTTTAAGTCAAATTAATGGGTAATTAGTGAAATTTGAGATTGAGTTTGTATTTTTCGTCAAAAGCCAGTGATTAAACATTTAAAATGATACCTCATTTATCACTGTAGGTGCAGTATTAACGGAGCATATACGGAATGACAGAAAAAGACCTTTCTGTAATAATATATATGATTCCTGTTGTCTGGTTTTGCTGAGTAGATGAAAAACAAAGGATATCAATGCATTTGCTACCACGTTATCTCATGCATATATGTTACAATGGACTGAGTAGGTACATTAAAGAGAATTTTGTGGACAACCGTGTTTAAAGCTCCGTATATTCCTACTGTAAATCAAGTGACTCAAGAACTGCTGCCTTGATGATGTAGATACTAAAACTTTGGACTTGTTCTCTCATGCACTAAAAACTACAAAATTCTAGCCATTCTAAACAGTTAAAAAATAATAAATTGAATTACCCCACTTTTACTGTGAGCCCTCCATATATGTCTCTACTATCCTGCACCAACTCAGCCTTTCGCCTTCGCTGCCTTTCCGTAGCCCGGGCTAAATTTGGAGACTTGCATCATCCGTGTAGGTTAGTTCCTGACCTGGGTCGGATTGTGTAAGGTCCTGTTAATGCATTGAAGTAAATGAAAGTCATTATTGCTGTATCACTCTGTGCGTTGGTCTGCATAGATCTTGGTGCTTTCAGTGATTAACGATCCCTTGCTTGCTGGACGGACTCCCACGATTGTGCTTTAGCTACTGATCGTGATTATTAATGTTGGTTCGTGATATGTTTCCGCGAAAGCTTTCGAGGTGAACTTATGATCCATGCGTTGGGCTTAAGAGCTTAGATACCAGGATATCTTTGGCCTATGTAAGATTTGCGTCATTATTTAAAATTGGTTTTACTTCCAGTTTAATTCTCTGAGTTATAGTGAATTGCATTAGAAGCCGAATAAAACAACTATGATTAATGTAAAACTGATATGCAATTAAAATACTCATTTATTCTAGAAAATAGTACAGAAGACATTACAAGTAGGAGAGTTAGTTCAAGGGAAATGGGAAGACTTATGCTTGGCTGAGTAAGTGTTTACAAGTCTCTTAATGGGTTCGTAGATGACTTTATATTACTTTGTTGAAAGTTAATGTACAGCAAAATAACTTTATCGAAGGCTTGCTTTTATTCGGGTTTCTCCCGCGTTGATTCATTTAATGGACAACCGTTTCACTTGCATTCCAGCTAGCGTCGTCAGGTCCTGAAAACAAGATTCAAGACCTGACAACGCTAGCTGGAATGCAAGTGAAACGGTTGTCCATAAAAAGAATTAACGCGGGAGAGACCCGAATAAAAGCAATTCATCAAATCACCGCGGAAGCCTCCGTATCAACATTTTCGAAGAGTATATCGTTATCCTCCCTCCCCCTGGGTATCCTCCCCATCCCATTATCGTATGCAAGTGAAACGTCGGTGTCCTGTTGAAATTAAAAACCAGAATAATGCATGTAAAGGGCGTTTAATGTTAGCTTGACCATGTGTAGGGAATGCATGAAAGTCGAATCACCTAGAGGGTATAATATAGAAGACGTGAGTATTTTGAGAAAATGGACCATTCCAAGAAAATAAACGAGTAAATTTTGACGAAGAGACGGGAAGATAAATTCATGGAATTCTAGAAATAAGAAAGCATGTATAAAACAACGAATAAATTTGACTTTTAAATGGACTACACGAGTAAAGAGCAGTGCGGAAGAAATTATTTGAGCGGAATCAGTTTTTTGGCCTGTGTATTCCGGTGAGTGATCCTTCTGGTTCGCCATGCATGTGAACTTTCTTGTGAAATTTCTGAGCGTGTCAGTATTCGTTGCTTTAATGCACTCATGACGCCTCTGGATGCTCATTCAAGTGGCAATACTTTCATTCTAAGTATTGTATCATATCCCCATCGAAACTTAGTTTTCTCCTTTATATTCGTCTTCGTTACTTTTCCTTTGTTTAGAAACCATCGTAAAGAACAAAGTATCTTTTTCATCTGAGATATCAGATTTTGTTTTTTATCATCGTACGAAATGTGAAAATACGATGAAAATAATATGCGGTGGAAACACTGCCAGTTTTCAATCAGAAGGTTGGCTTACTGCATGATGCCATACGATCCTTTTGACAGTTTATTTTATTAATTTCTGATAGAATTCACTTCTTATGTTTCTTTTGATTTCTTCCTTGTATCAGTCCCATTGTCTTCCTCTTGAACTCGTTTATTGTCTTCTTTAATATTTTTTCACGCAATCATTTTGCTTCTGGGTGCGCTATTTATCTGGTTCTTTTTTCTGCATGGTGTTCCACATTTCTATATTTCCTCCTTCTCCCCTGACTACTGCCTTAATTATTTATCCGACCTCTATATCTTCTACAGTCACCTCCAGCACCAAGTTTCGCAGGCTTCTATTCTTCTCCGTCCTCTTTTTCAAACGGTCGAATGCTCTGATCTCTATACAGCAACGCTACGCAAGATTTAAGCGAATTCTGTAAGGTACTCTTTCCCATTGTAACCGTATTCTGTTTAAGCGTAGAAGTTTTTTATTCATCGTGAATGACTCCTAAGCTTCCATAGAAAAAAACCCTTTAGCGCAACTTGGACAACATTGAGCTTTTAGACTCTTTAGAAAATAGTATTTGATAAAAAAAGTAAATGATGAAAAATGAGAACATTCTGAAATATTTTCAAGCATGTATCGGAAAATATTGAATAAATGAATGGAAACCGTCTAGGAAGCTTAGTCATAAAGGAAAATATATGCGCGGTAACTGGAAGCTTTTGAAATTTGTGTACGGAGAAGGGCAGACAGATATGGGTAGCAGTGAAGACCAACGAAGTGTTGGAGATTGTGATAGAGGAAAGCTATTTGGGAGCAAATATATGTTGTGCAATGTGGAGATATATAAGGAAGATGATTTCCAGCATTAATGTTTGCACATTCTCATACTTACCGTTAGCCATCTGATGGACCAGTCAGGGAAAATGGAAGAACTACTCACCATGTATAGAAGGAGCAAAACAAGATTGCTCTCACTAGCGGAGAATTGAAGGTCCTTGAGGGTGAAATAAGCGTAGATGAGAGGACAAAGGTACTGATACTCTGGTGGCACCCTCGGCCCCTCTATCACTCTTCCTATGCATGCTTTCCTCTCCCTTGCGCCATGCTCTTCACAAGCGAGTCCCATCAAGCTTCTCTACCTTTACAATAGCATGCTGAAAAGAGTGATGCAGGGTAGATTGTGAGCACGCAAGAAGAAGGGAGAAAATAGTAATTTTGATCGCCATTGAAGGAACAGAAGGTAGCTAAAAGCTTAGCTAGGAGCAAAATGATAGGTAATTTTGGAGGCAACCCTGATATGGAGTGAATATCTATATGTAAAAACCTATCCCGAGACATCTCTATTAACTGGTAGAAAACAAAATGAACGACTGAATGCATAAAAAGAAATTACTATTTTAACTGCGTAGCGAATATAGGTCATGGATTATGATGCCAACATTTCCGTAGTTACCCCCTGACATCCCCAGAAAACGAATTTGTGTAATTTGGATGTATTAACAAATTTAGCCGCACGCACAGAAATCCTGTATGAGAAGCTAAACATGTTTCCGTCGCAGTGGTGAAGCGAAATTGAATCCTCTAAACGGCAGGAGGACAGAGTGAGAGGGGAACGGAAGGTGAAAATCGCGTGTTTTTCTGGCACGGAGCGGAAAAAATATAAAAAGAAAACGAAGGCCGGAAAAGTTTACGGAAAGCATAAGACTACGAGGAGATGACGAAAATAAATGTAAACAATACACATTTACTTGAGCTCGGGATATACTACTGTGCATGAAAATGGCTCGCGGGATATAAAAACAAAATACGATGCGACGGGTGCTCGGGAAAAAAAGCATTTTCCCTCACACCACATGTTGGCCACCAAGGCTATGATTTTACTTCGTGCGGGGAGGGTGGGAGAGAAGTAGGGAACAAAAGGTATGAGGGGGAGAGAGAGAGATAGCATTTGGTCCGTTTGGAGGTGAGGCGGGTTTGTATGTATACATATATCCGGGAGGAATAAAAGCCGAAATGGAAGCAGGAGGAAAGTGACACAACGGTGACGCCTCGTTCTCCGCAGATCTGGGCCCGTGTAGCATTTATTTTTCTGGCAAGTGTGATCGGTATAGCATCACGTTCTAGAAACGTCCCTATTCTTACTCCATTAAATAATCCCTATATCGTTTTCCGTCCTTCACACGTTTTCGATGATGATTTTCAGAAAAATCGGTTTTCGGATTTAATTTCATCGGAATCTGCAGGAATGATTTGAATCTGCCGTAATATTTTTTACCCTCAGAGTCAGATTTTCATTATTTTTACCGAAGGTTGCGTTTCACACAAAGCTCATTTGGCGTTGCGTCTGTCGCTTTTCCATCATGATTATCCATATTCGTTGCACAATATTATTTATTATTCCCTTTGATTTGTATTTTAATGCGAACCATTTTGCGCCGATGAATTCGTTTGAAGAGAATTCATTATGAAAATTAAATATAGCGCAGGGGATGAGGCAGTTTATTTTGTGGTGTTAGTTATAATAAATTGCAGTATCTTCTAAAGAACGAGTGAAAAACTTGCCGCTGAATGCATCAAAATAACCTCATAATAAGTCTCTCCCCCCTTGATTGGTTATCGGTAGTTCAATTTCCGTATCTTTCGGTCGTGTCTTTCTCTTATCTTGGGTGGTTGCTAAGAGAAGTCAATTAAGCGTACGGGCCTTATAATAATAAAATAATAACTGAACATGTTAAATGAAAAACTTTGTACTATTCCACAATATGATGTATATGTTCAGTGCAACTAAATTCCATAAAGTGCCTGCCTCCATTGACATTATAAAATAATAAGTTTATTGTTCTTTGGCAAGCCACCTAAGAACAAATGCAAAGTGTATAGTTGTCACATCACAGTCGAACAGTATGAAAAAAGCAAAAACGAAGTGCAATACAAAAATTATAAATATTATTTTGGATCACATAAATATTGGCAGTATAATAATAATTATTTTTTTAAAAGTGTTAGCAGTATAAAATAATAAGGATTGAAAACAAGCTCCGCTTTTGTCATGTTCCGCTCCGTTTTCGTTCGTCATGGGATACGACATATAACGAGAAGAAATTGGGGAAGCCTGAAAAATATTACGGACGAGTGGAAGGTCTTGGTTACACGTGAAAGCTTCCACGGTGGGATGTTAAAGCTACATTTCTTCCAACATGTCCATGTGAACTAATGCGGTAAACATTCCAGATGAAACGGATCTGGAAGGCTCAAGCTAACAATACTAAAATTATAATGCTCAAGCCTGGTATATCATCGACAAATCTTGTAGATTAATTATTCTTGGGTTGTCCCCTGGATTAGGCGTTCCTTCTGCACATTAATCGAAATCTTGACTAGCAAATCCTTTTCTGATCTATATGGTATCGAATGATGTATCGCATAAAAAGTCTTTATGATGAGGATCGCGTCGGTCATCGGAGCACCGTCTTAGATGGAGATTTAAAACTTCTTTTCAATCGTATCAGCCGACTTTCGACCACGTTAATTTGAATCGGCCTTATACAGCCTTGATATTCGCCCAATAGTCCTTCATTCTCTCACTCTGTGCTCTCCTCATTTCCTCTGTCGATGGTGCTTGGGTCCTAGCTTTCGTTTTATCTTAGAAACCCTTCGTAACCTCAGTTCTGGACTTGAGGGCTTTCGTATTGCACACCTCTGTGCTCTGCACTTCCATTTACTGTACGCATGTAAATGTAGCTGTAAAGCTTAAAAATCCTTAAAATTTAATGAAATCAAATCTAACACGGTATGAAATTTAAGAATAATTCATCTAAATTCTAAAATTAAGGTCAAGATTCTCACTTAAGTCCTTTTTCCGTCCACCCTATTCATTCCCTTTTCCTTATTTTCCGACTCATTTCAAGCGAAGCTGATGAAGCTAAAGGTTATCAGTCGCCGGCCATCGTATCAAACGACGCTGCTAATGACTTCCAGGTAACTTTCCCCGCGAAGTTGAGCTCCGTTTTAAAGGGGATCGAGTTGATGTTGTGGCTTGAGTACTTGATTCCTCTCCCTTGGGCCCGGGTTCGAATATCTGGAGTGGTGGAGATTTTTCAGTAGAATTTCGATACCTTGTCTTGCGGAGAGGACTCAAGGCAGTAGTACTGACACAGAGTGCATAAAGAGAGGCTAAGTTGGTTGCCCCGTATTATGTAAGGACCGTTGAGCGCGTCCACCATGTTCATAGCCAGTTCCATTGGCACAAATTTTAAAATCATCGCTTTGCACCCAGTAATTTTGGACGAATTGTGTTTCGTAGTGGTTCACAAGAAAATGCCGTTAATTGATCATTATCACCTTACCAAGAGCTATTGGGAATCACAAAGAAGTGCCTAATTACGATTTAAAGAGGGTTTTTGGCCTGCACACCCGAAATGTTTTAAAGACGACGCAACATTTTCTTGTTCACGTGAGGAAAATATGAAGCAAGTTTTGCAAAATTATCAGTTCATGCAAAAGTACACCAAAACACACTCTTATTGAAACACCAATGTTATAGCTTTGTCCTTTTCCGAACTTCTGCTGGAGTCCACAGTTTTTGGATTAGACTCTAAAAAATCAAAATAACTCATGATGATCGCGTTGAGCATTACTGCCAAGTAATCGTTTGTCATTAATAAGTGATTTTTCTAACACAGCTCGCCACTTATTAACTATTGTGTAGCCGGGATGGAACTGATTAATAGCATGACGAATCACGCAAATATTATCACAGCCATTGTCGATTTAGGCCCTATGTATGTACTCTTCAGTAAGTGTGCCTCCATTGGATGAGACATTAAACTATGAACCCAATGGTGGATTTCGTTAAAAGTAAAATAATGCCGAAGACGCGTTTCTTTGCACCCTTCTTCCATGCGCAAATGATTCTTACCCTGCCATTCAATCCCTCTATTATTATTAGCGTAAATTATTTTATTGATCGGTCGCTCTCTCTGTAAAGAAAAATTAATAGAATCTATTTTAATACTGAACCAGCTCGTTTTGTTAAAAACTTCGGAGTGACGAAGCTGTTAAAATTACTGATTTGGGAGGTGTTAAGTGACTTGGAAGGATACCGGCGAGGCTAATGTGCCTAGGAAAACTGTTTATCTTCGTGTTTAGGTGTTATTTTATTCACCCAATATATAAGACGGATCAAAGCACTAAAAAAAGAGAAAATACACATTCGAAAAGACTGAAGTAAAGTTTTCTTCTTCCAGAGCGTCTTTAACGGCCACAAAAAAGCAGATCGAGACTCACACGCCATCATCACTTTCCTCTGTAATTCCTCTTTACCCTTCCTTTTAATGGCCGGTGTTTCAATACCCCCTGCCAAACGTCCTTGTGACGCTCGAGTGAGTAGATGTAGGAATTATTTTTCCCCTACGGTCCTACCCAATTTTCCATAATGGGACTGAGTGACTTCAGGTTTTGATACCCCCTTCAAATAAAAAACCCTAATTCTACGTAAACACGCCTTGGTAAATATCCCTTCCGCACTACCCTTTTCCTTTCTCGTAAGCTCTTCTTTTTTACGCCTGATTTCTTAACAACCCTTGTCACATGCCGATACGGCTGCTCACGGTGTAGTAACTAGATGCACATGCAGAAAGAAAGCGTCGTTTCCTATTAGAATGCGTGAGAGTCCGCCGCGGAAGAGATCGAAAACAAACCGATCCCAAAACTGGGGAGCCAAGGGTTAGGAGCAGGAGAGACTAGGATATTTAATGAAACCGACGTCTTTCCCCTAGTTCCCCAACCCTGCAACCCAGCCGGCCTTCAGGATGAGGTTGAAGCTGAGAAGGAGGTTCGAATGATAGTGTGTGCGCTTCTTGGGTTGGAGAGGGCTCGGAGTGTTCCAAGAGCCATTCATTATTGGAGTGTTCTCCACGAAGGGGCCCCGGAGGCGGCGTTCCAGCTCGGTTATGGGGATGGGGGTAAGAGGGGAGAGGAAAGGGGCTGGGAAGGTTTTTGGGGAGGGTGTAATCGGGAGAGTGAAGGGTGGTGGGATTGTCGGGGTTTGGAATTGCCGCCACCGGGGGGAGGGCTTGGTGTAGGAGTGGTCCTGGCCGCGGTGCGGTGCGGGTCCCGACTGGGACTGTGAAATTGGCTGAAATTGACTCCCCTGAGGAAATGAGCGATTGCCGCTGGGGGGTAACAAAGGCATTCATGGCTCCCTTGAGGGCGCTAAAAAGTTGACGGAAGCCAATGCCCACCTCCAGTGTCCTTATGGCCATTCCTACCTGACATGTTTGTCCTGTCATTATTTCGGATGATTAATGTAGAAAAACGCGGGTTGAAGAAGTCTCCTTATATAATCTCTCAAAGTTTTCCGTTTTGGAGTCACTTCAGAATAATAAAGAGAAAAAGGTCACTTGAAATCAATTAGAAGAGTCCCCGTGGATCTGGACCCATGAGATGGAATAAGACAGACAAGCTACCCTCAAAACAAAATTATGTTTATGTAGCTGACTACTTGAGCGATGTTTCAATTGATTAATTAAACGTATTTCGTATTTTTAAAACTTTTTGCATATTTTTGTAAATTCGTTTGTATCTCTTTGTTTATAGTTGATTTTTGTGAATTGCTAGCTTATAATTGATTGAATAATCTCCCCTTAATTTGGGATTGAAACACAGGCCCTTGGAGTGGGAAGCTCTACTGCTCTAACCAACGAGATATCCATAAATTTATTTATTTATCCGGCTAATGAAATGCCAAGGAAAACTATATTTATGTTTAAAAAATAAAAACAGGTTTATAAAATAATTTTCCTTATCAATGTTATTATCAATCATAATGCCTTATATCGAATACCTTATGCCATCTTTTATGACTTAGCTCCCTGTACCTCACCTATTTTTTCAAAGAATTCGGTGGATTTCTTGTAAATTAATTCTGATATTTATGAGAGTTTTTACTAGGGAAAAACATATTGACTTTGTATAAGCGTCTTCAGGCCAACCGCAATGCTAGCCTGAATACCCTTCATAACGCCTGATTTCAAATTCTATTACCTCGTATCTCTACTGAAAAATTCAGGGAACCTAAGAATGGAATTCTCAAGTAGTTGTTGGACTAGGCTAAACATTAGCAGTGGAAGATAAAAAAATTAGTAGAAAAGGAGGGACAGTCGATTGCGCAATATTTTGGCCGATATTGGGAATATTGGGGATAGTAGCGTAAAATTTTTTTTTATTTAAACTTTTAGAAAGAGGAGGGAATTGGTGACTGCGGCTGTAATACAAACACTAAGAGGTTTATAAGTTAGGTGAGATGAATAGGTTAGGTTTGCCTCTAGTTTCAATTTCAGTCATATGTGTTCGAAGACAATGCTTTGAAGGATGAGGATAAACATAGAATATTACTGGGAATAGGATATGGAAGGGAAGAAAAGGAGCATTGAGAAGAAACTTAAGTTAATTAGTGAAGGATTAGTGATGGAAAGTATGATGAAGAAATTAGGATTGGAGAGTCGTTGGAATAACTCGGAGTTTGAAGAAATTGATGGAGGACGTATTTAGTGGTGTGTGAAATAAGAACGGGTATTTTTTAAGCCGTCTATGTGGTGGAACATGAGAATAATATAGTCAAGCGCAGTTAATTGTGACAAAAGTGGTGTAAAAAGTCTCCAATAAGGTACACAACATGTGATGGGTAGACCAAAGCTAAATATTATTTGATTGATTGCCAATTATGGCCATTTGAAAGTTTAGGCGTTGTAAGTTTTGCCCTTTTAAATATGTTTCCCAAACTTTTAATAACCATGGAAGCCATCTTTTACTACCGTGTGATATATTTTTTTACCAGAATCAGTATAACCCCGCATTGAGATACTCTGAGAGCTTCGCGGAATGTGAATTCTATATCCATAAAAAATGTAAGCCTGTCTGTATAAAGCACGCCTTTGCTATTTAAGTTCGTGCTTTGCCTGAATTGCTTATTTATGTTTTTTTATGTTGGTGCATTGATATATTTTTTTATGGGTTCAATGAACCCTTCAGGTTGATTTGAATGGTATTATTTTACCCCAACAGTACACCCGTAAACTGACAATAGCGGCAAAGTAAGAGAGATACATTTTGGAACAGATAAGTTAAGAGATGTCATTTTCCCTCGCACCGTTCATGGTTTCTAACATAACCATACTTTCTTCCTCCTATTTTACTTTTTTACAAGCCTCTCTCTTATCCATGGATGGCTTCCTGCTACAAGGCCTTCATTTCTGCTCACCGTGTAGTTTGTAGAATTAGCAGCAATTTTACCACGCCGTCCTACTAACCGATCCGATAATGATGCAAACGAGCTCAGATGCCGATTGCCCCTGCAAGTGAACAATCACAGTAACTAATCTATTCTAACCTCATTTCTGTAAGTTTACCATACGTCTGTTTCCCTTATTTTTCTCTCGAGCGATCCTTAAAACCATTGAGAAATGACTCATCAACCTTTGCTGCTATTGCTATTTTACGTTGCATTTGTATTTTTTATTTCTTGGATGACTTTTAAGCCGATAAGTTTCCACATGAGGAAAGAATGGCTAAGTTCAATACTCATTTCCCGACTTTCCTCTTCCAACTCGAGGGCGTGAGTTGAAGTAAGCAAGCATGAAAGGGCCCGCCGCCTGTCAGCTCCTTCCTTTAAAGGGGAAGGAATCGTTCGGTTGGGCGCCTGCAAAGTCATCGTCAGGGCAACCGCTCCTACCCCGTGAATCCTTCGTTCCTTAAAAAAAGAGGGAGTTTAATTCATTTGAAGACGCTCCAATTTTTCTCTTCCTATTTTCTTTCGACGTGATTTCATTTTCCGAGAGCGAGCAACGAGTTCGCCGACTAGACCGAAGAGCTCTCCCTCTCGCCTCCTTGACTCTTGAGCCGGATGAGATGGAAAATATATGAAGAGGAACACTTTCTTCTAAGATTTCGCTCCTCATTCCCTCCCCCCCCCCATTCTAGTACTTACTCCACTCTAGCCGTTCGATATTCCTTTTGTCTCCCTAACCCTGTGTTTTTCTTTCTATATCTCCAACGCCTCGAAATGTGCTTGCATGATTTGGTTCTCCCTCCCCCACGCGGATGACATTTCCCCGTGCACGGCCGAATCGGCACTTCCATCTTTCTAAAAAGGAGTCGGGAGTCTGTATACAGACTCCCGATTCCTTTTTAGAAACACAAATTTTTACCATAATGTCAGCATATATGCTGACATTATGGTTAAAATTTGTATTTTCTTATTTCACTTGCGGAATATGTAAGCACATGTTACCGGGATAAATATGTATAATGCTCTTATTTGGATGGTTAGTATGAATGCACAATATGACTAAAAACTTGTGATGCATTTTCACGCCATGTTTTAGAACCGAACTAACAATTTTTTGGCAACTTCTTCCATTTTTAGGCAAAAATTCAAATGCGATATTTCACTTAGGATAAATCATTCGCCTTGACCGGGATTCGAACCCGGATCTCTCGATTTCGAACCGAGTGCTTTTTCCTCTGTGGAATATTGCATTAATGTGCACTTGCGGGTGACACCGTCAAGGTAAATATCGTGGCTGGTCCCGGCAGGCCCGGCTTAATACAAAATTTTAACCCGGGCAAGAGAGTATTCCGGCGCCCCCACCCCCCTCCCCCGCTTAGCAAACCTACTCACCAGTTAAACATATTAAAAACATATTTTTTCACAATCACGGCGCCCCGGGCAGTCGCCCAGGCCTTAAGCCGGGCCTGGGTCGTCCCTGTATTCTCATAATAGGAAAAATGAAAATAACGCAAGTTTTCGATACCATCGGTTGGAATGGAACCTTTTAGTAATATCTTACAGTTTAAGTTTTACAGCGGACTTTTGGGGAATAAATGTATTTAGTTAATATTGATATGGAGTGCTAAGAAAAAAATCAACTATGCAAGGCATTTTCATCAAACATGCGAGGCATTTTTGCCAAGGTGATAGTGAAAATTTCACAAGTTTCCGAAAGTGGTTATTTTTTTCTACATTACAGGATGAATGTGTTACTGATTGAGATTTATTTTGCTATTCTGTTTGTGAAAAACCTTTTCCAATTGACGCCAGATTTTATGTCCCAAATGTTAAAATTAATCAAGCATATTATCATGCATATATAATAAAATCAGCTACGAAAATTGTGATCAGTGGTAATTTTGTCTAGTATCTGGATATTTTATTGGGAGAAATAATGTCCGTTTTATAGAGAGTTAGAAAATAGATAATTCCTCTCTTCTATTAATCACTGTGGAGAAGAATAAAAAAATACCATTGATTCTTGTTTAATAATTCAAAAGGTGAAAAGTGGAATGTATATGATCTGAATGCCACCGAATGGTACTCACAAAAATTCGGAGACATCAATGCCATGGCGAGCTGGCGCGATGTCCATGATGCAGGTTCTCCCTGGATGTCCGAAGCACACAAGTTCATTTTAACAACTATCTCCTCGTATCGAGGATCAAAAAGAGAACCTCCTTGCCCTCTTACGGCGAACGCAAAAAAAAAACAAAAGTAAAACGGAATGCACCACTCGGCGGCAAATACGATTAAGAAGTTTACCGAACAATCTTTGTCTTCGTGCCTATTTAAATGTATTTCGTATTTTAAAAATGTATGCAAAGTTTTTATTTTGACGTCTTGAGTTGAACCTGCTGAAAAATGGCGCATGATTTATTGATTTTTAATACTCCCTGATGCCATCCATTCGCCAAAAGTTAAATTTAATCCTAAAACAGAATAATGTGAGCGCTATTTCTTTAATTACGACGCCTCCCGATCGTACTTAGATTAGCTTGGTTTGCTTTGCTTTTACCTCTATAAATGTCTCTCTCTCTCTTTCCTGAAGCTTTCCGTGTTTCCATTAGACATTTTCTTGAGTTATTTTCTGTCCAGTGTTGTTGGAAACGTTATGGTTTTGACAAATTAAAAAAAAATTCTCTTCGATGCCGTGTTGTCTACTGAAGGACCCCGACCTCCGAACAAACGCCAAAACCCTATACGCTGCTCCCCCAGTCATCCACGTCCAGCAACATGTCATACTGCCAGTGATGCCATTCCATATCTCTTGATACTTTTGTTTTTTTAATGCCCGACTGAGGGATTCTGGGTATTTACCCCGTCATTACCTATTGTTTCTGGTCACGAAGCGTGGTCTTGGCAGTGGGGGATGGGTTTATCATCACCCAGAATGCTGGGGCTTGTTGGAGGGTAGGGGGGGAAGTGAGCATTTTGTCTGGTTGGGGGTTCCATTGGTGGACGGATACAAGTCCATTATTTTTTTTTCTGTTTAATTCTTTTCCCTTTCCTTTCGTCCCCTGGACACAAGCAACTCGGTCGTTTTTTTCTCGCACGGTGGTGGTAGTGCAGATTCAAATAGGTGGCGGAGAGTGTTCTAGATCGTGACACCGAATTTGGGCAAAGCAAGGACACCAGCTGTTCAAATATCACAGCTAATGATATTTGGATAGTGGAAATACCGTGGACGAAAGCTATAAAAATAAAGATATCATCTCAATCCATGACATAAATATTTAATCCGTGAAAGGAAAACCGCGCGTTATTCTATAATACCGCCTCAAGAAAATTAGGGATGACTAGAGACTTGGATGGTGTACACTGGCGAAGGTTACTCGAAGCATTCATGTACTAGGCCGATACGGCGTATACCTTTTTCTTTTTTTAATCTGCCAGACAATCAAAAAATACATGTTTGGTTAAATTTACTGCCATTATTTATATCTTTTCGCGCACTATTAATTAATACAGCAAGAACCGATCGGGGATTTTTCTTCCAAAACCCACGTTTATTAACAATACAGCTCCTCTCCCAAAATTTTCTGAATATGTCCATTGCACAGGATAATTTGTGAAGAATATGTTTTTTTTGCTCCCTCGGGCGATTCTGGTGGTCCGTGTGCCCCTGTGACCTGAAGACATTGGTTTGTCTTCAGGTTTCTCAGGGGCCAACCACCAAAACTTGAATGTGAATTCAAAAAAGAAATAAAAATCTCCCTTAAACCTTTGAATTCACCAAAATCAGTCGTCACACTTCCATTAATTTCTGTTGAAGTGAATTGTATTAAAGCAATTGGATGAGCTCCTTTGACCTCTTAGGTGTTTTGTATTAATTTCGGTTCAGCATTAAATATCATTAATAATATAAGAGAGATTAACTTTTGATTAGTTAGGTATTAGACGATTCTTTCCTTCGCACACCATTAAAAGACCAAAAGCAGATCGAGACAGTAATTTTACCAAAATACACCGCACTAAAAATCGCTTTACCCCCATTCCTATCTTCTTATAACCTTTTCTTTTTATGCGACGTGTCCTGCAATCCCCATTCCCCCTACCTCACACCCTTGTGGCGGCTTGCCTGTTAGTACGTAGATTTAGATTATGTATCACTCATTCTATTAAAGGTCCGCTCTCCCAACGCAATGTGTACTCTGCCTACTCGACGTGTTGTTTCTCCGGCGCCTCCGGTCGCGTCAGACTGAGTCGTACGAGATGCGTTAATTCTTTTCGGAGGGGGGCCCATTACGTTATTTGCCACGCTACATGAAAGCAATGCCCTTAAGCCTCGGCTGTGCAAAGCTCCCTCTCTCTCTTTTCCCTTAATCTGTGTCCTTTTGATCCGCGGGCCCATCCTTGTGTGTGAGTGCGTAGGTTCTCCGTGTATCTTTTGGGGCTTAGTCGTGTCTGACCTTTCCTTGTTTTTCATTTTAATTTTAGATGAACGTGAAACTGTGACCATGTAAGCCCCTTGATGTTTTAGATTAAACAAACCGACTCCGAATGATAATTGGAGGAAGGCTTTGCATTATTATTTTTTCCCTCGCCTAATAATCCGCAGATCTCCTTTAAACCCTAGGGAGGTGGCCTGATATTATACAAAAGGAAAACACGCTGGTTTCCGACAGGCCATCATTTTCTTTCTTCTTCTAATTTCTTCACGTACTATTCCGTTGGAATTGTATGTGAAGAAAGTAGATTGAAGTTTATTTTTAAAAAATTCTTTAAGTCCAGTTAATCTGCGGAAAATGCCATTTCTATTTCAGAAACAATTTTAAAATACATTATACGCCGGTGAAGATAATCATGGAGGCTCTGTAACGATGAGTAGAATCTGAAGTTACATTTTTGGAGTGGTTTCCCAGAATGGCATGGCAATATAAAGAAAAAAAGGGGCGGCTTTATAAAAATATTCGGACAGTAAATCGGACGGCTCATTCTTCGAAAATCTTGACTTGAGTATTCTGGAGAGGAATGTAACGAAGAGGAATTCCTCGATGAAGATCAATTCAAATTCTGGGAACTTCAGGAAGAAGGGAAGCTAGTGCTCAAAGGCAGCTCTTGTGGAAGGGAAAGGAAAAGGGTCAACATAAATTCATCACATTCGTATATTTGGGGAGAGCAACCCTAAATTCGAAGGGGAAATCGTGCTTCCTTTTATAAAGGAAAAAGGAATGCTTATTGCTAAAAATAGGGAGATCAAACTCCTTTGTTGTCTATAATTGAGTTTGGTGTTAGTGCTGAATATGAAACTATATATCTTGGAGTAAGCAAAATTTAGCCCTGGCGTTATTTTCCTTCAACAGTTATATGGAAAAGAAGATAAGTGATTCCAATGAAAACTCTATAAGGAAGTGAGTATGATTTTAGATTAAATTCCCGCATAGCTTTACTTTGACGACGCTTTATTATAATTAGAGGATGGATTTTTGAAAGAGAACTTGCGAACTCGATGAAGGCATTAACTTAGGCTTAGTTCATGAAATGTATGATATAGCAGACGCATAGGGGTAGTTAAAGCTAGATAAATTACACAAATGTGTTCATGGTTATTCCAAAGCAAAAGCAATTTAGATAGTATATCGTAAAATGGTTCATTATCAATGAAAAAAGGCTTTTAGGAGTGCAGTGATGGAAGAAGTAAGAAAGATACAATTGGCTAATTAGCACTAGCAGGGAGGGCACTCGTTCAAATGAAGAGCATTTTAACTTGCTGCAACACCATCTGGGAAGTAAGGAAGCATTTCAGTGGAACACGCATAGAAAGAATGTTATGAAATCGCAAAGAAACAACGCTTGGTTTTAGCTGCAGTATAATAAATAACTTTGAAGCTAATGGAAATGTTATATCATCTAAGAACGGTGAAGTTCAAATGAACGGAGAGAATCACCAATAAATAAGCCCTACAAAAGTGATGTGCTTGGTAATAGCTCTGGCAAAATAGAAAAGACAAATTTATTGGATACGAGCGGATGATACCCGTTGAAATTCAACGGGTGTGGGATACGTTGAACTTATTTTATAAGAAAACCACAAAGCCTGAAGAAAAACTGTCAGCGTGGTCATTTGAGGAGTTCGTAACCTATCTTGAATGTTGTGTTCGTTGTAGTAGACACGCTGACCGTTTTCCAGGTGCACGGAGAGATGAGTGACTGTTGGTCCACTTTCATGCACGGGAAACCCAAAAATCGGCAACGCAGACTCATTACTACTTAAATAGCAAATGTTGATAGTTGGTCACCTCGTCCCTCCGGTTCTCTTGAGCCGTCTTCTGAGTGATTTGCTGTTTGATCGCTTCCCTTGTGTACATAAATATATTTGCATTCAATGACTTGATTTAGTTGCGCAATACAACGTTGATATGTGCGTTGAGTGTCTTAATAAGGATTGGAGAGTAGAGTATAATCCAGCGGTTGACAACGTATTATGAAGCATTTGCAGCAGCCATGTTTATTTGACCTATGAATCCTCCATCACTCGGATTGCACCTTCGGCATAAAGGGTAGCCATAATCATTGGTTTCGGTTACTAAATAAAAAATCTATGGTGATTCTTAGTGCACTTGCCGATTTTCATGCACGGATGACGTTCATTACGCAGAATTTCCGTTCTTCATTCGGGTAAGAAGCATGTAGTGAGGTCAGTATAATTTCCGCCATCTTAAAACAGATTGAAGTTTCGAAACAGATGTGTGTATATTTGAACCAGATTTATGGCTGGTTACCCGTCCGTAGGTTAGGTAAGGATGAAAGTTGTGCGGTTCTTAGCGTAACCCGAGAAACACCACGGGGAGATGAGACCGCTGGTGGGTATTTATTTGACCATCCAAGTCTAACTTTAGTCGTTTTTCTTTCAAAGGCTCATTTTCTAGCAAATATGACATTCATTTTTCTTTAGAAGATTTTTAGATAGGTAACTTATTCTTCTAATAGGCATGTTGATGGATATATTTTCAAGTCCAAGGAGGGGAAACACAGCGGAAAGTGAGAGTCTGGAGTAGGCAGCTCGATGATTTAGTGAATATACCTTAGTTGGCTGAACTTGAACACTTAAAAACATATATAAATGACTCATAACGTTTATGATGCGGGAATTGGTCTAACAAACAGTTCACAATCGTAATGAGAGGCAGATGCAGACAGTTCCACCACGTGTAATTTATTTGAGTACAAAACGATAATAAACAACGCCGTGTTTGTTGTAGCAACAGAGGCATTATTAACCTTACTATTTGCTGCACGTTAATATTCTTGAGCATTTAGTTGCGTGTGTATTCTATTTTATTCCTTTGTGTCTCGTTTACTACGTAAGTGTTCTCTCATATATATGCAGTGCCCCTATGAAAGCTGCTTTGATAATAGGCATTGAAGAGTATACTTGTTGTAAATATGAGCTCCAGTTGAGCTCTGTTGGTGTGCTAGCCCCAGATATTGCTGGGTCAACCATAGTTAGAGGTGATCGGAGAGGATGCCTCAAATGTACCCAGGTAGAAATGTGTTACTCTGTAGCTGGGAATGCATTAAAACAAGCTCCACCCGAGTTGTACCTCAACTACAAACCAGCTGGGATGGAACTGGGATATCTTGCCCTTGTCAAAATTTTGCCTTACTTCAAAACGTTGATCATCAATCCAGAAAATCCTTTTATCTTTGGCTATGAAATTTTTATTTTCCGGGGGCAAAATTATAACAATCGAAATAATTTCCTTTTTTGGATCCCAAAACAAAAATATTATTTATTATGCAAAAAAAGGCAAAATCACATTATCAACATATAATATTTTGATTCATACTGTCAATTATCAATATCAACATTTGATATTATCTACCTACCCGACTGCATAGTTCGCATTATATCTCATATCTACCTATCTCATACCTACTTATGTCATGTTCATCTACATCTACATCTACGATGTACCGTGCAAGCCACCACTGGGGTGTGTGGCACGGGGTGATTCCACACCAGGCATGCAGCACTCATTCCAGCACAAGTCAGAACCTCGCACGCTCCCCCTGGCGCTAGGTGCAGGCCAAAAGCAATCAGGAGAACAGTGCGCAGTCCAACCGGAAACTGGGAGAGTGATACGTAAAAGAACATACAAACATGCAGAAAAAATGCTATAGACACATCTAGTGGTTAATATTACTGATACTGTTAATTTATGAACACTACGAGATGCTACCTCATGCAAAGAACAAAATAAAATAATGCCGGACTAGTCGACCGTTGTGAAGAGTTAGTAATTATGTGGTGTTATTAAGCACAAGTGAAAATTCTACTCTACCTATTGAGGGTGGGAGTTTCATGTGATTGATCTATCGCAACTATTATGATTCCTTATTGTACGTGGGAAAAATGACATTTTGAATCTATCGGTTCGGCAGTCAATTTCCTTTATTTTATTCCTGTGATCGCTTCTACCGTAGTACGTTGGCTCTAGCAGTATGTGTTGAACGTCCGGCAAGAAACTGTCTGCTCCGAGTTTGCGCAAAAGATTAAACCTGTATTTTTCCCTTCGATCAGTTGAAGATTCCCACCCTAATTCCTTCAACAATTCGGTAACACTTCTAAGTTTATCGTAACAACCTTTCACAAATCTTGCTGCTCTCCGTTGTATTCTATCTATTTCAGAGATTAGTCCTACTTCGTAAGGGTCCCATATGCTAGCAGCGTACTCCAAGTGAGGTCTCACGAGTGAAAAATAACATCGCTCTTTAACTTTCTCGTCGCATTTTCCTAATATTCTCTTGATAAATCCCAATTTACGACTAGCCTGTCCGCATATTTTCCGAACGTGTTTCCCCCAAGACAGGTCCTGAGTAAGGGTCACACCTAAGTATTTAACTGACTCTACATTTGATAAGTCTGTTTGATTAATTGTGTACGTATCGTTGACCGAGTTATTCTTTTTCCAAAAATTCATAACAACGCACTTTTTAAAATTCAATTCTAACTGCCAAGTATTGCACCATTCATTTATAGCATCTAGGTCTTTTTGTAGCGCTATCTTGTCTGACGCATTGTCTAAATCCCCGTACAACACTGAGTCATCTGTGAAGAGGCGAATTTTGCTAGTAACAACGGTAGTGATATCATTAATATACAAAAGGAACAATAAGGGACCGATGACACTTCCCTGAGGTACACCTGATGTAACTGTCACTACATCTGATCTAACGCCATCGAGAACTACCCTCTGTTCGCGGTCGGCTAAGAACTCTTTTATCCAACATATTACGTCGTGGTATATTCCGTATGCTAACTTATCGATATAGTCACGCTTCTAGAAAGACTTATATATATCTGGCAATTCCCGTGCATAAATGTAACTGCGAGAACTAATTATTAAATGTCAATGCCATGATAGTTATCAAATAAATACAATCCAATCACGATAAATGTTATCTTGCATTAGTTAATTGAAACCTATGTTGCCACATAGGATGAATATTAAGTGAATATTAATGAGAATAAACAAGATTAATTCCAATTACCACATGTTTTCCCTTGTCGCTGTGGCTATGACAGCTATAACTACAATGCAGACGCTATAGGGAATATCCATGCAGCAGCTAGAGGGAATTGTCAGCCGAGAAGCAAAGTATGGGTAGGGAGACCAGAGTGACACGGTGCGGGCGAAGGGACAAAAACTCTAGCTGCTGCAGCCATGTTGCTGGTAGCAATGCACTATGGTCGTCACAGCCATAGCGTCTAGCAGCTGCACCACAGCATATTGTTCTGACATCTCTTATCTTTGCTACTGCACCAATTCTGACACTATCAATAGTATTATGGCTCCCCCAACCATAGCTTTTTTCCGTGTACTCCGAATGGGAGCGTGTATGCATGTAATAGTGGAGAATGCCAAAATTTGGAATTGAGCTTAGCAGGTTACCAGTTAAGATGGTAAGTATGGGTTGGAACTGCCGAAGTATAATCTTCAGATCGAAGACTGCTAATGATGATAATGACTATAAAATGAAGACATTATAATCGTGAGAAGAAAATTTTAATACACGGAAATATTTCCTGAAATTACAAAACGCTCTATTGAAGTATAAATGTTGGGTTCACTTCTGTACAGTTAAGAGACATGGATTTTAGAACGGCGGAAGAAGAAGATTGGAAGTGATGTAAATGCGGAACTGAATCTCAAGCGGGCGGATCGATTGATGAACTAAGGCCCACGGAGAGAGATGAGAGATGAAAGGAGTCTGATGAAAGCTTTTGGAAGTGAATGAAATAATATTATCGGACACATTTTGAGAAACAATGGTTTGAGGAAGGCGGTTGAAGAGGGAAATGCGTGTGGAAATATCCATTCGGTAAAATAAATCTGTGCAAATAATGCGAGGCTGAACATAAAAATAGATGACCACGAACTGGAACAGGTGAAGCAACTAAGTTTCCTGGGTAGTTCATAGGAAGATGACGTGCAAAGTAGTGAGGTAATTAGGAGGAGAAAAGTGTTGGTGTAAGATGTATTCACTAGTATAGAAGAACAGATGACAGACTTTTGGCCTAAATATGTTTCGAAAAGATTGGTGAGGAGTTTAATGTGGAGTGTAAAGCTTTGTTTTATGTAGGTACCTGTACAAATAATGAGCGTAAATTGAAACGACGAAGTTCTTGGAATAGTAGGAGAGGAGGGTGTACGAGGAAATTTGGAAAAAGTTAAGTATATGAGTAGGGTGGGTAATATGAATGGATAGAATGATTGTAGGGTCGTGATAGTTCGGAGAATGTTGAATTAGGGTTGAATATGAAGAAAAAGATTTATAGATGCTATGAAGAAAGGTAGGATGTATGCTGAGTTGAAGAAAAAAAGTGTGCAAGGTAGATCATAAGATTTCCACTGTTTTTTTATGAACAGTGGAAACAATTTTTCTCTACGTCTAACTTCCATTACTTGTAGATCACCTCTTATGATAATTTATCTTTATGCAAGAGTTGATATTCGGAAGCAAAGGTAGCTAGCGGCTTGGTCAGTTTTCCAAGGAGGTTTTATCTTTATTTTTCGAATTTACGGGTCGGTGAATGGCTGGAGGCCAATTCTCGATTCCGAGTACTCGAAGTGGACGAAAAGTACAAAGGTAAAGACCTCGAATGAGATATTGGAAGCAAATATTAGCAGATGAGAAAGCTAAGAAATTGAAAACTAGGACAGAACGAAGAAGCCCGAGATCTGCGTCAAACCAATACGATTTATGATGTCATTGATGTTGTTGGGTGCGGCTTGGAAATGAATTTTCTATGAAGTACATAGCTGGAGGAATTTATTGTTGATCTCTGGAAAGTACTTGTTTTATTTACTCTGTGAATGTGAATTTAAACAACTTCCGCTATACGCCGTTAGTTTTGGAGCATTCAATTGGTGGCATTTTTCACCAATCGGTAGAAGAAATTTTCTTGTATTCTTAAGTCATGAAATGATAGAAAAACTGTAACCTTTAGTTGTATCAAACCGCAGTTTGTATTATTCTGCTGCATTTTTTGCTATGTTAGACCACTGCGAGGATCGGAGAAACTGCTGTAGTGGTCAACTCTTTTATGAAAGTTTTTGTCCTAATTTTTATTTTAGAGTTTTTAATAATTTATATGGAATGGGTTAAAATGACGGTATATCCCACATTCCAAAAATTGAGGGGAAAAATAACTACGTTATGCTTCATTATGCTGTAGTCCATTGCATTTTTGCATTATGCTGTAGTCCATTGCATTGCATTATTTCATGGAACATGTCAGAAATTGTTTTGGTTTCAACTAACCTTCTAATTGATTGGTAGTTTTTTTGTAATATTATTCATATATTTTTGCTGGCACACTTGCCGTAATATTTATGTGCGTAATTGTGTCAAGTTTTATCTTAAACTAATTAATTGGGGCATTAGAAACATAACTAAAGTTGTACTTTTAAGTTTCTATTCGACCTGCAACAATAGGATACCATTTTTTAACCAAATTGCAATCCAGGATAAACTCATGAATATCATATTTCCCTTCAAAAATAATCCCTTCACTAATTAATTTGAACATTACGTACTCTGAATACATTATTTTTATCTTCTCTTTTAAAAGGGTTTTTTTTTATTTTTTGTTGATTGCTGGGCACAAAAATTTCCACACAGAAGTAGTTTAGTGAGGGCGCCTAACGATATTATTTTTCGAAAACTGGTAGGGATCCTGTGTTTTTTAACGTTTATCCTGAGAAACCTGAGTAGGAAAATAACATTCCTTTTGTATCGTCATTTTAATACAGAATGAAATTCCGCTCCCTACGTGAGGTTGAAATTATGTTAGTGGAAGAAGAATGAAGTTTAATATTTTAATCAAGGAAACACAAAAGCCGTTTCGAATGCTCGCACGTAACAAAACAATTCTTTATTTTGCTCCTGTTGGCTGAAAAAGTCGTCACTTTCACAACGGATTTTATCGCCGTAAGGATGTTATGGCTGAAGCATATTTTGCTTAAAGTTATGCCGAGAACGTTACATCATTTATTGTCCGGATTTCAACTATACAACGTCACTTATGCGGTACTGTGCGCGAAGTAGTAGAACACCAATAATCGTAATAAAGATCAAAAGTATTTTTATTACATTCCAACCAGGATACATACAAAAGCTATTCCTTTCCTTTACTGAGTTTCTACTTACAGTAAAGCCATTGTGGTCTTTTGTTTCTTTTGATGATGAATATGTAAATTGACTTAGGTACGATTTCACGCACATTTATAACAATTGACGGGTAGTGTCGATTTCAGGTAGTGCCAATCGCAAGGTTCTAATTAGGTGTTAATTACGTTCAAGATTAGTACTCGGTGCAGAAACCATGTTTGACCATTCAAAGTTATTGACTGAATTCTACCATGTACTTTTTTTTCCTATGCATCAGTATTGTAAAGGCATTATGCCTAGTAAAGCCTGATACACTTTATTTAAATTGTGTTCTCCATTGAATTACGATTGTTTGGTCATTCTTACTCGTGGTTTTGATTTCCTTTATTTTGCGAAAGTTTTTCGCTCACGAGATGCGTCTATGGCTTTCTTACCGTGAAGAAAATATGGAGTAGAATGAATCACCATTCCCACCCTTCTCGAGTAACTCCGTTGGTCGATTTTTGGCCTTGAGCAAGCGGGTGATTTCCGGAATTTTTCTGTGGAATCATCGAGACCTCCGGAGCGGCAATGTCAGATCCAGTACAAATCCTTTGCTTTTCCTTCCCCAACGTAATCCAAACACATTCCGGATCAGCCTTTTTTGAATCCTACCTCTTCGTCTTTCTTTTTCACCTGTCAAGCCAGACTTTGGAACTCATTTTTCCTTGCCTATCCTAACAGTTGTCCGGCCACTTTATTCTGCTGCCTCGCCTAAGATTTATTCTTATCGGATTCAAATGGCATACGCGGCATAAATTTATTTCCATCTGAGGTGCAAAAGTGAAAGGCAATCAAAAATCGTCACCAACTACGTCGGCTTTTAGCGAATGCTGTCGTGGAACAGACTCGTCTAACGATGGTTTCCAAATGTCGATGGCTGTTGCGGTGTAAGCGTGGCATTCCTTCGTGGGTGGCAATGGCATCGACAGCAGTTAAATTGAGTGGAAGTTGTGTGAGGAAAATACTAGTTCTAGGAGCGAATGTTATATGAGTTTTATATTATTGAGGTGACGACCAAGTGTCTTAAATATTGGTTTTCCAGAGAATTGCTTGCTCTGACAATAACTCCACAGCCAAATGGAAAAGGAATTTCATCATGATTTGAATTGAATTTTTCTCGCTCGAGAGCTTATGAATGTTCAGTGCTTGGTTGCATTATTTACCGACTGGTCATATCGGTAGTGATTTATATATTTCATCATTGTTTGCAGGACTCATGAGTCAGTCTTCATCTTCCTCGTTTCCCTTCGGCTAGTAACTAACTGTTAACAATGCGATGATCACTGCTTTAAGGTTACGTCTTTTCCTTAGGAGTGTTTTTCAGTTTCTTCGGCGTTAGCAGTTTTTGTGGCATTACCAATGCTCAATAATCATGCTATGTTCATTCGGAGTAGCTACTTTAACTTGATAGGACCATAAATAAGGTAATCTGGCATTAGTGCTGCCACAATGCACGGCCAGTTTAAAGCTTGAAGATGCTTCTAGTGCTCCAATGATTACATAATGGTTTTTATGATGGCCGCTCAATTTTGTCTGGAAATTTTTCTATTCTCTTACCGGCATAATGCGGTTATTTTCTGGCTGCGCCAAAGACCCATTAACTTTTTTTTCAGCGTTTGTTTTTAGCTACACTACCTATCCCTTGTTTTCTTGTCTTAGCCTTGAAATATAAAAACGTATGAAATATTTATGTTTATATACTCATTAGTAGTGTAAAACTGGATGCGTGAATGCCAAATTAACATAAAAACATAGCTCCTTCGTATAATAACATTTTTGCATGCGAAGAACAGGTTTTTATTTTTATCAGGGCCCAGTCAACCTCCAATTGAGATAAAAAAAACACATTCAAATCAAATTTTGAGGGCGATGGGTCAGTTCTTTCCCTTGGTGACCAATGTTTTTCCATAAACCTTGGTTAGTCACAAAATTTATGACGCATGGATTTTTGGTGGTGGTACCCAAAGATCACGTCCTGTTTTAATCCCAAACATCTTAACAAAATCAAACGAAAACATTCTTCTGCTTCGATAGCATGACGTTTTTGTCCTAGTATCACACAAGTAATAACTATTTATGGTTCAATTTTGATATCTTATTAGATACAAAATACCATTGTACTTGTATTCGCATTTGAATGGGGCTAAGACAGTTGTTATGCAAGGCGTAAGTGACGTGATTAGTTCAATTTAATCGTTTATACTCTGTGTAAATGACAAAGTCACATTGAACCGGTGTGAAACGAATGGTCTCAAGCCTAACATTGTAGAATTTCTTCATCACGGAATTAATGAAATATGATTTAACATAATTCTTTTTTCATTACTTCCACAACCAGTATGAGTTTGATTAGCACTTAAATCATTCATAAAAATGTGTAATCGATCGGGAGTATTTTTTTAATTACTTCAACATTTTACGTTATTTCTTATGGAGAACCGTCTGTGTCACCTTTCCTCAAGTCGTAGCCCATCTCAGTTCTGTAGAGGGCTTAGCGGGAACTCTCTATTTTGGTCTAAGAAGTCGAAATTACTTCTTCCATTCCCTCAAAATTGTGTCTCCCTGAACCTCTTAGCTTCTTTTTCCCCTCCAAGGCAGTCCAAATTCCCTGTGAGACATTTTTTTCCGACGAAGACCCAGCCCTCTAATTGTCTTCCAAGTTATGCTTCCCCATCTCCCGCTCTTCTGCGTCTCCTGTCTCAAATTCAGCCAACCCTCGGTCAATATGGCTCATTTTCTTTCGTCCCCCGCGCTGTTATTCCACGAAAAAATAATGTTCTGTGAGACGGAGAAGGGAGTATAAGTTTTAAATTTATTATTTTCTCATTCTTCCAAATTACCTGTTTACGACGGTTTCAATTTCTGTGAGGCGTGCTACGAAAATATCCCCACTCCCATTTGGAATTTGGATTAAGAGGTTCTTCGTGTTTTTAATTTTCCTCTGACTGACTCAAACTCGGAATAGCTAGCTGTGTGGCTGCTTCAATAATTTGTTGCAGCTTTTCGTCACAGATGTTCATTATTTCGTATTTTCTATTCTTAATTATAGTTTTTACTATTCTCCCAGCAGCTTTAGTCAAAATTACATCCCTTTTGTATTTCAAGGGAAGTATTCATGTTGAATTAAACTCTTAATACTCTTCCACTGATTCTTATGTCATTCTCAGAATACTAATGTATGTCGACAATTTCCTCTTGGTCCATCCTGAAGCTATTATATTTATTTGAAGGAAACCAAATGGGACATAACAGTGAAAAGAATGAGATTAGATTTCCTGTCAGTCTGTGACCACATTCATCAAATGCTTAGCGTTACGTTTAGAGATCAGTTATTTTTTTGCCTTAATTAAGCCCCAAACTTATATAAGCATGTTGTAGAAGCGATGTGAATAGCCCTTAAAGTTCGGGTTCAATGGTTCCAAAAGTGAACAACGCTCATGTAGTGTGGTGGAAATGGGGTTAATCGATAGTTTTTTTTTAGTTTTTCACTGAACTAAAGAAATCATTCTTAAATGTGGCTCTGCCATTAACCGAAGATTTCTTTTCGGAAATGACGAGGCGAGGGTGTGGGTGGAGTACCACTTGTAAGGAGAGGGTAAATCTCTTGGCACCCAAAAAAGGGGTGCCTACTCCCTGAGGACCTAATCTTTCCTTGAAAGGGATCTTAGTTCTATAAACTCAGCCCAGAAACTATGGAACGATTCAACGCGGTGGCGGGCTAAGAAACGACTTTGATCTTCTAAAGTTTGCGACCACCTCATTTGAGAGAGAAATTAGCGTGCAGCGTTTCCCCATAGTAAAACGGTATTGGTGCGACCCAGCATGGTGGTAGTAGATGAGAGAAGAGTTAGAGCATTAGTGAGGTGACTCTCAG
This sequence comes from Pyrrhosoma nymphula, assembly GCA_963573305.1. Taxonomy (NCBI): domain Eukaryota; kingdom Metazoa; phylum Arthropoda; class Insecta; order Odonata; family Coenagrionidae; genus Pyrrhosoma; species Pyrrhosoma nymphula. The sequence goes on from OY754329.1 coordinate 93,041,239, forward strand.
AGGCGTAATGTTATTATATTTGAATTAAGCATGTATGTCGCTCATATAGCTGCCACCATATCCGCCATAACCGGGCGTAAATCTTAGGTAATGGCATTCATTGCAAGATGTAAATTGTGTCATATTGATGAAAATCATGTCTCTGCTTTGCGGTCAAATGTAAAGCAACTACCCTTGGGAAGTACGCTGTGGTAATATTTTTATAATTCGATTATCTCAGTGAGGAAGGAAAATTAAAAGGATTGGCGTTGTGGGCGGGTTGATGAGATGTGGGACGTATGTTGAAATGAAGAAAGAAATCGTGCCAGACGTTAGGGACCTACGCCTGTAAAAATCTTGAGGACTTTTACCCTCTTCCTTGTAAAACTATCGGCAGATTTCCGTATTCATAATAATGACCGAATTTGTAAATTTATCAAGGAAAATTTCCACTCTCATATTACCCTATCCAGGGTTAGACTACTTCCTCAAACGTCTTCTTTATTCAGTTCGGCATACCTCCTCTCTTCGTTACATAAAAAAATTACTTTTCTTCTACTTTCTCTTGTATTCTTTACTAATGTGCCCTCTTTTCAAGACCTATTATTCCAAAACCCTTGAGTGTCCCAATACGTCAAGTCAAAAAAGTCATCCTTTGTCTTCCAGTCCGTCCTTTTTACTTTTTCCTCCATCCATCGTGACTCATTGGTCAAAAAAGGCATAATAATGAGCTTCATTTTGTTCCTACCCAAATAAACTCCCTTGTTCCCACGGTTAACGTAGCTAGAAGAAGCATATTCTTCAGTGATTGAGAGCCTGCTTTCGTACATACAATACGTAACTTCTCACTGATTTTCCAAAATATCCCTTAAGATAATTTCGGCACAAGGGTCCGGTCAAGTGTGGCATTAAGAGGAAGATATATCAATAAGTAAGGTCATATATGAGATCTTTTTGAGCCAAAAACCACTTTCTAGAGTTAAATTTTAATATTTGGATAAAATTCTGCATCCTCATCTGACGACCTAATGTGGAACAGTCGTTACTGGGAAGAATACGGCGTGATATTTGGAAAATAATCTTGCATCACGACGTCGGTTAGAAAGGCCGGGTTCTCGGTGCCCAAATGTTTTATGGTGTATTGGCAATAAGTCAAAATAGACAATAAATCAAAAAATTTACTAGGCATTTCCGTAATACGTAATTGTCCTTACCATCATTAATACCAATAGCAGTAGGAAATTCTTAATTTAGGATGGAATTAGCTACTTTTCATCGCGTTATTCTCTCCTGTTTTTTCGGAGTTTCTGAAATATTTTGTCCCGCAAACAAATAGGCTGTAACGTCCGACGAAATGTGGCGTAGGGAGAATGATATATCTGTAAGTTGAGTTACTCTGGTATTTTTCTAGTCAAATATAAGTTGTCGATTAAATACCTTTGCCTATAAAAGCATTGATTTAAAGGAGGAGATTTTGATTGAGAGAGGCAAAGTGTGAATAGAGTTAGTCCTGGCGAATTTGGTATAGCATAATTATAATTATTAGTGCATCATATGGACGTCCCTCTACTCCGCATTCATGTTCGTTCACAATTCTGGTCAGACTTTTGTGTCACTTCGCGAAAGTCGCCATTTCGTCGGCGTCCCGTCCGCTGTTTCGTTCAAAGGTATCCTAGAAACCCTAGTTACGACCCCTAATCTTTCAGTTTTGGCCAGTTACGCAGCGGTGTATTTCCTATTCCCTGTGCACAAAATTCCCACGCCTACCCTTCCATCTTCTGCCTCGACGTCCCGCGTCACCCATACCTCGAACCATCTCGATTTTCTGGGACTGTCCTGTCACTGGCCTGGTCTGTCATGGACGGGTGAAATAAAAGGATTAATTATGCAGACGAAAGTCCAGTGAATCGAATCACATTTCACATTTACGTGTTTCGTTAACATATGTCCCAACATACATAAACTGGGACATGTGAGAGAATTCTGCTATCTGGGAAGTGGTATCACTAATGCTCGGATGAAGCAATGAAGTCATAATGAGGAGAATAGCCTTTGCAAAAAAGGAATTTCGTCAGAAGAAAACTCTACGTAAAGCAAGAAAAACAAACTAAAAGGTAAATGAAGCTTTCGTTGAAAATATATAAGGAGCATGCTTTCATTTGGGAGTGAAGCTAGGAAGGTAACAGTGGCTGGACGCATTTCATTGAAGCAGTGACAGTTGTAGAAGGAATGGGCGAGCAATGAATGTCAAATGAACAAGGGGAATTATCAATGTAACTGTACTTCAATGAGTTAAGAGATAACATCTTAAATGAAAAGTTTACGAAATGTAAGAGACAAACTTGTTGGCAAGTAAGCGGAGGCTTAGCTCTTGCGTTCTTATTTCAAGAGCCCGAGAAAAGTTTACTCATATTGTTCGCCGGGAAAGCGTTAGATCTTTCTTCACCTGTGACATCTCTTTAACCTTATTGTGAATTTTACATCTGAATGCAACAATCACGAAATAGCTAATTAGTCATTAGCAGTGTTTACAAAGAAAAACCCTGAATTGTTTTTTGAAAGCCTTTGCACCAATGACGGCTCCCGATTTCTCCAGATATCCCTGCTATTAACGAACCGATGAGCGGCGTGGTTATATACAACGAAAGGATAATTAAACAACTGCACTCAATCAAGCGTAACTAGTACCCTTGTCCTGAAGAGATACCAGCACAATTGCTCCCGAGGCTAGCGACATGCGTTGTCTTTATAAGTTATTTTAAAGCCTTCATAAATCATATCTAAAGATTTTTTTTACTGTTAATGCCGAGGAAATGGTATGACAGGCATGGAAAAAGCTAGCTGTAGTGATAAAAGTAGCTGCAGATGATGAAGTCGGCTATAGTCGCTGACGTAGAGGAGTTAGTTATTCATCCAGAGTTGCAGGGATCAATTGAGGCATTATAAAATCAGCGCAGGAAATACCGAAGAAATCAGTCATAAGCAAATTTAGCAATAAGATTTTTTACGCTGAATAAAACGAGGCTGACCATGAAAGTAGTACGAAAATGGAAATTTTAGTAAATATATTAGAAGGAGAACATCGTGAGCAAACGAGACGTTTCCTAATTGGAGAGACGTAATTACTGAGGCCTGGAGTTAGAAGTTAAAGAATATAATGGCGATGAGTCTAAATGAAAGAGGACGAGAATAGGCTGCAGGCGTTGGAGATGTGGGTGTCGAGGAGAATGGAGAAGGTTCGACGGACGAAAAGGGAGGCGAACGAGAAATTTCTCGCCATGGCGAGTGTGTAGAGGAAACTGCAGCTGGAGATTGGGAGGAGACGGATTAGCTTGTCGAATAGGTTGTAAGGGACGAAGAGATGCTGAAGGCCGTGATAGAGGGAAAGATAATGGGCTAGTGGGGAAGGAAGGAAAGAGAAACAGGCTCTATGAATGGGATGGAGCCTTAGTTTAGCCAATACTTGCGCCGACCTGAATAATTTAATCATGCAAAGAGACAATGGTCTTTGGATGTAAAAAAAATGGTGTAGATATTCCATCATCCATTTAAACCTAGCGTAACCGGTAGATCACCACTTTAAATATTAACGCATAGAGTAAATTTCGCAAAGTAAAGTGCCACAGGACTAAAAAAAAGGCCCATAAACATGAAAACAGTCCAGAAAGTGTGCATGTGTGGAATATCATGTGTAGTATGTATAGCTTGCATGTGTGTGTGTTCTTCTGAGGGCACTATTGGGATCCTTGAGGTTTCAGTTTTTTTCAGACCCAACCGCGGACGTTTTCGGTCACTAGTTCCGGTCTGACGGCTAAATGAAGACTGGGAAGGTTTTATAGGTGACAGAGGGCAGGAGCTGTCCGTCAACCCGACCTACCGCTAACATTTTGACGCGCCAAACCCTCTCTCTCGCGTTTGCACACCTTTACTGTTCTTCGAAAACCTCCATGCGCTGCTGGACGGGACGTCGCGACGCGTGGCGTCGGTCGTCGATATGGTGACAGTCCAAGGACATCCGAAGGCCGACCATTTATGTGTCTATTTTTAATTAATGACGTAGAAATTCCTCCGTAATTCGCGACTGCGAAGTCTCCCATTACGCCTGCACTAATGGGGTGGCTAATCCCGTGATAAGCGTTCATCTTTCTGAGTTGCGACTCCGGGTATACGTTGGGGAAAGCTCCTTGTACTTGAACATCAATAGTGGATTACTGGTCAAGCTTGCCGATTTTCAGTACAAAGTAGATTGTATTCAGCTCTATCCACCATTTGCGCTGTCATTACTACCGGTATTTTAGTTAATAACATTGTGTCGAAAAGAAATATATCTGGGAGCGTATAATGATCGAGGTATAAATACACATCTTGCTATTCCGAAATTTAATTCATTATAATTTCAATTCGTGGCAAGGTGTGATTCTATTTCATTCCTAGATAATAATTTTTATATGAGCCGTTATTATGTATGACGAGATCAAAAGTAATGGTGAACGCTCTTGTTTAAATATTATTCGTCACAACTTGAATATTATACCTCAACACTCAACTTGGCATTCTTCCTACCAAGTCCTGGGACCTAATTCACAAAGGACTCAACATTATTAAACATCGACTATTTCGTTGGTGTGAAGTCTCAGCGTAGTAAAATCTCAAATTCTCTATGTCCTCGGCAGCTTTCTATTGAATATGTTAAAGTTAGCGCACATTGGTGGACTTCAGCACGCACGAACGATGTTTAATAGAACGATGCGCGCGGGAAAAACGTTTTGCATTCTGGCGTTAAGTAGCATTCTGTAGGTGCACAAGAGTCTCGGCAATTTTTTTCTTAAATATATCATAAGTTCGTACGTGCTTATAAAGCCTTTAACAGCAAAGAAATAAAAAAAATACATTGCCCTTGTTTGACGCCTTTACTCAATGCATAAAAAACAATCAAGGATGCGAATATCGAAGTTGTTTTCTACTAAGCCACACTCTCACGCGCATGAACTCTGCTCCCTATCCGTTTTGAAGTGCGCTTCCTAGTGGATAGGGTAAGAAGCGAATGGAAAGCGTCTGCGCTCTTGTCTTTTGAAGTGAGCAGCGCACTAGCGCGAAGGGAAATCGTTTATTATTAGAATGTTTTGAGGTTCCGAGGCATTCCTAACTACCTGGATTCTGTGCTATTCCTATTCTAATTTATGCCCCTTTATATTTTCATCCTTTTCATCTCTCATCTCCACTTAATCAATATTTCCCCTGAAATCACGACCTACATAATTTTATTGCTTATCAATTATTCCTTTTGCCATATCAATTTTGATGGAGGAAATTTTGAGGTAAAATATATTTTTCTTCACTTTAAGCCAATTGATTTATTCCTCCATCCTATTCTGTCATAAATACCTGAATTCAAATTCAGTGTCTCGCTTTTGAATGCCTGCTTTTGAGGTGAAAGCAAGGCAAATAACGATCCACTATCATTAAATTTATCTTATGAGAAGCTATTGTGATAAATAAGTGTCTTAAAGTTGCGGGTTATGTTCCCGCTTTCATATGGAGAAAAGTGATGCACAATACCGTCTTGAATAGTTTCGAGCCTATAAAACAGGCATCCATTCTTACCACAATTTGATTTTTTTGTTCTCGAGGAATTTTTATGAGCGAGCGAGTTCCGAGTTCCGTGAGTATTGTAGGCCACGGGCAGCACCGGATCCAGGATGAAATCATTGTGGGAAGAGATGCTAAGTTTTTGTTCCCTGGCCATTCTTTTACCAAGAAAGGAAGATAGTTTCCTTTATCTCAGATCCCCCTTCCGTCCCCTCCATTAATTGGTATTCCCTGCATTTATAATTTTTTTCTGCGTTATCTTCTTCAGCATTCATAACTTTGCTTCATGCGCTTAAATTTGGTCGGTAGTTGTGGCTGATTCTTTTCTCTCTGTGTTTTTATAACCCTCTTCCGTTTTGTGCTTTTCCGCTGGGATGGTAAATTGGGTCAAGAAAAACCGAATGCGACCGCACGTTATTATCCAAGGCACTGAACTACTGCTAACCTTCCCCTTTACCCAGTGTTTACGGAGGTTTTTTGGTGAATTACTCTAGGAATTTTAAATTTCGCTCCAAAATATTTCTTTTGTACCTCTCGTAAAACTTAATTCTTCCTCCTCCCCATGTTGATTCAGCCTGAATAACGTGATTATAGCCCGAGCTGAGTACTAGCTTGGATTTTGAATTTTTCAGGGAAATTTGCCAGTTTATACATTTTTTTTAGCTGTGCCCACAATTAATGCTGTTTCCACCGGTGGACATCTTCCGTTCCTTCTTACGGATTTTTCTCTTTGCCTACTGGTTTCTTTTTGCATTATTGAACCTTCAAAAATCCGCGGATGTGAGTTGGTAAATTTATCGAAAGAACGGTGATTTTCGTATTTCGCCATGAGCTTATTTCTCCTATATTCGGCAATTGTTGCAACGTTGCTAAATCTTTCGAAAAGCCGAAAAATTGGTTATAAAATAAATAGTGGAATCTATTCCCACTCTTTCCCTAATACGTTCTCTACGTCGACCCGAAATTTATTTTCGTCGCCAGTCCACATGAAAGCATGAGAGGGACTTAATTGTCTCCAAATTTGCATACTTTGAAGCGTACTGCTTTTATCAGTGGAGCCATTAACAAAAATATCTCAGCTCATTGACGGTGGTGTTCATTTAATGTGAGCCGGCATTTCGTTTCATCGGGAAATGGTGTACTCTGTGATTGGTGTACGAAATTATTTTCAAGCGCTCACACACGCGGCAATACAGACGCATGTAAATAGGCCTGCGAATTACGCGTTCGCTGTCTTATTTTTGCTGCTCTCCTATATCCATAAACGCGATGTATTTACGGCAGGTTTGTGAAATTAGGTGCGGTAATGAAATTTACGAGTGCGTATTAATCTTAGATGACTTTCGCTTCATAAGCCGTAAAATGAAGTGGTGGGTTTATTTCAAAGGATGGATGCCCTCTCCTCCTTAATGACTTGTATTTCTCCTTTTTTACTATAATCTTTTTTAATGCTCAGTGAGATTTATTCGAACCAAGTGGCGTTTTTTGATAAAGCGTCTGGTGGGGAGTAATGCCTTGACGTTTTGCTTAAATCGGCAGCCGGTTTCATCCTTTCACAGAGGAGTAGCGTAGGTTTCCCTTCACTCTTCCTCTCTGCCCCTGGGTTCCTTTTGTCTGAGGATCAGAACGGGTTGACACGGGTGAGGGGCGAAAGGGGTTGTAGCAAAAGTGTTGAGAATATATATTACCTCTCCCCTTCTGGCGGGAGACCCTCGTCAATCAGGAGGACAACGTCGTCTCCCTGCACGGGACAAAATTTTGATTGCGGCATTCATCATGGGATCCACTCAAAAATCCTGTCGAGGTAAACAATTCAGTTTGGCTGGGGATCTGTTTGAGTTAGTTTATTTTTTTCCGACGACGGCTCTGAATCGAGTCGGCCGATGTCTGTAGCGAGAAAGTCTTCCTTTCGAAAATATTTCCACCTTTTGAAGTAATGCCTTTACGTCGAGTGTCGTTTTCATTTCTCTGTCGTCTCGAATGAGGGAAGCATTAACTACGGCGCTGAGGATGTTTGGTGCTTTTGAGGACCTGCTCGTCGTATGTGTATCACGTGCTTTTGTCGTCTAACTAGTTGAATATGATAGCAAATGCGTGTTGCGTGAATTTGAATCCATAGCTTTTTTCTTCTTAGGTCGCCATCAGAATAAATGCTATTAATAAGTTGAGTTTTGTAATTGGCTTAGTATTCTTTCGTTTGTTAAGCATTATTTCTTCATTTAGCCTCTTCGTGGATATGGAAAATAGGAGTTAGTTTCGTGATTAAAGATTGCCTGAACATAGTTTCGTTTGCTTAAATGTAAATACTTAGCCGCATCATGGCTATGTAGAATAGCAGAACTTGGTCACTCGTGTAGTATAACTACGTCTGTGTAGATGTTTTATGATACTCTTATTTGAATAGTCTACGTCTGTGTAGCTTATAGATAACACGAAATTTAGGGATTGTTTCCAAAAACATTAATTTAACTACTTCACGAAGCGTAGATTGCTTGGTACTGATGCAGGCAATGTTTATGAGTTATGCGCGTATAAGTTAAATGCGTCCATCATTCTTTCTGGCCAAACCAACGCACCACGCTCCCCTCATACGTGTACATTTCTATAGTATCCGCTCCACATTAATTCATTACCCACTCATTTCTTATCCTATCCTTTGTGCTTTAACTGCTAACACTTCTTAGATAACCCATCACCGCTGCATGGATCCTTCTCTTATACTAATCATGACGTACCCAAGTTTTGCTACCATAGTACAATAAAGTGTGAAGGTGTACACTTTCGTATACTTCAATTTTTGCTCCCTTATGCGGACATTCATTCCTTGATACACCCCACAAGCAACCGACGACTTTCCTTCCATCACCGGGGATATACTTGTCATCCTTATTCCCAATACTTCGACGTCCTGGTCCTTTTATTTCTCGGCGAAGACATCGATGATACCACGGCGATGAACCATAATGGAAAATCTGTCCCATACACAGGGAACTCTTTCTCTCCTCCTCTCATCCTTCCCTAAGGCTTTTTCTTCGGCCCATCCTCCTCACCCATCTATCTATCTATATATATATTCCCATCCAACGTGGAAAGTAGAACCGAAATTTATTCTCACCGAGACCTTCAGCTTGTCTTCGTTCGCACGCTAAACCCGTATCTTATCTGAAGATGTAGGGAACCGGCAGGGGTCCGGCCACTGATTTTCGGCGAGGAAAGTAAGGGAGATGTGCAGGGAAAGAGGATGGATCGAAGAGAGAGAAGCCAGAGGGTAGGAGAAAGGGAATAGGAAGAGATAAGACGGGGGAAGGGAGTGGGATGCGCTTCGAGTTGTTCAGAAAGAAGGGTGCGAGGAAGCGTGGGTGAAATGGTAGATCAGAATTACGCCGGAGAAAGAGAGAAAGGGAGCTTGCAAGAGGATTGTGAGAAATTGAAGGATGAAAGGTATTGAGCGAGTTTGACTCTTGACCGTGCGAATCCAAACCCTTGATATATTCATGAATATTCTGGTTGAACTGATTTTTAGGCTAGCATGCCTATTACTATTAAAAATTAAATGAGGCTTTCTACTGTGCTGATTAGTAAACAAAGGTTATTTTTTTTGAGGAAACCGGGACTAGCCACGGTAGTAACCTTTACGGAGTCACCCGCAAGTGCACATAAGTGCGATATGGAAAGGTATTTTTAATTATTATTTATCTCAATAACTACTTGATGCGGATTTTGCAGCATTAGGTTACTGAAAAAAATCTGTGGTCTCTTTGCCCTCTTTGAATGCATCTAGTTGCACCGTAGATGTGCAATTTTCTCGTCATACGATATTTCTGGAAAACTACATGCGGTATTGACATAGGAAGTTGACCGTCTATTTTGAAGATTAAATTCCACACTGTTGGGCTTAGTATTTAGTTGGTTGCATAATTTCATTCAGTTTGATTAAGGAATCAAAGCCGGTTTCTACTAGAATTTGAGTCTTCTAATCGTATTTTATCGTTCAATATTTCAATAATCAGCTTATAATTTCTCGCAGTTAAGGGGCTAATAGCGGGTCTAATATTTACTTAGAATGCTCGAACGTTAAACCGTTGAACTAGTTATAGTGGGAAGAAGAAAATTTTGACGATGGCTTATTTGCTCGTAGGACTGGAGTTTGGGAAATAAATGTAGGTGGATAGTGCAGGTAATTAGAGGTGGTTGGGTGTTGAGGCCCGTGGCGGCTGTAAAATAATGTGACTTCGAGGAAAGCAAGAGGAAAGTGAACTGGTGGATGGAATAAATTAACTAACAGAAACTGCCGAATTGGAGAAGAAAATATTTCTGGGAACTGCCGAAATGTGTGGTTAGCACCAATCGGTATTGTAATAGCAGGATTTACGCATTATTTCCGTAATGATTGCAGTAATTAGATAATAACTATGAACCTGAGACTTCGCGAGACCTATGTTGAGGTCGACACAATGTTTCTCTGAAACTAGAGATAGAGAGTGTAAAAACAGTATCACGGCTTTCTGTTCCATAGGCCTGGGTTCGCGATAAAATTGCTAAAATAGAATTTTGTTCCGCGTAAATTCTTTACATATCTATTATTTACTCAAGAAACGCAGTTTGAGAGTAATGCAACGAATGTACACGGAACGAAATTCTATATTAGCAATTTTATCGAGAACCCGGGCCTATGGGAGAGAAAGCCATGACAATTTTTCTACACTCTTTCTCTCTCTAGTATGTAACACATCCAAATATCGGGATTGTAGTCGTTACTTACTTGATGCACGCTTTAAACGTGGTCGTCGCGGCTTTTCTTAGATCCTACCCTTAATTTAGTACATACTTCCTATTTTGCTGACTGGCTAACTCAGCGAATAAACGCATAAGAGATATTTTAACAAACATTGCCATTTTATGTATTAATAATAGCGTAATGCCAAGTTTTATAACAATTACATGCATTCAGTTTATGAATATTACTCAAGTTAAATCCTTCTTCAAAAAAATAAAGTGGGCATGAATATTTAATGTTTTATAGTTCTTTTTTATATCACTTTTCTTTATAAATCAAAGTTCATACTTATGCCTTTTTCCCGCTATCTCTTTCTTAAACAGTTCGACTTCTTAATCAACACATAAAAACAAAGTGAACAATATAAATAGTCACGACACGTATTTCCCCTGACGACACAGGCCTTCCCTCAAAGGGCTGGGAATGTAGTGTGCGACCCTTGGCGTCAATGGACCCTGGCTCTTCCTGGTTTGGCTGCCCTGCAGTATCGCCTCTCCTGAACAGCTGTCTCAGTTAACAGCAGCTATCGTGAATCACCCGCTCGTAACATCGTGAATCACCCTTTTCACGTAAACTATTTGTGAATGGAGTTCTCTTTTTTCTTTATACTTGGTTGTATCGTAACGTCTTATAGTGTACGTGTTGCTATTTCATAAGCTGTCCCTGAACTCCCCTAGTTCGACTCTTTTCTATTGTTAGAAGCCCCTCTTCTTCCCCCGACTTCTAATCACGGGATTGCGTGAAGCCACGCAATAGGCGTCTCCTAGCTACTTAGCTGTTAAGGGTACGCTTTTGTTCCCTCCTTCCACCGGGAGTGTAAGGTGAAGAAGAAATGCCCAACATGGCTGACTTTGAATTGTTGATGAGGTTTTGCACCATGTAGGAGATCGCTGTCAAACATGGCGGATCCACCGTTATGTTACAAGTATCAGAAAAACAGTGTGTCGATAGTGACCTCAACATAGGTCTTGCGATGTCTCCTTGTAAGATGAACTGTATTTTTAGGGTTATATATTATACGTATATCATTACTCAGCCTATCAAGACTTAAAATCACTTCTCATTTTTACAAAAATGATCAATCGCTATTTCACTAATCGTTTTTCCGTGACGACTTGTTTCACTGCCCTTCGTACTCAAATCTAGCTTGCAATTAATTTTTTAACAGGTCCGTCGTGATGATTTAATTTTTTATTCCAGCTTGACTTGATTTGGCTGATGGTTATATAAATACTGAAAATTTGAAAAAGACAATTTTTCTTTTACTATCCGATGTCCCTTGGCAAAAGGAAAGCTGAAATAAGGGATCGGAACTAGCGATAAAGCCAGGGAGGGGGACAGAGTGGGAAGAAACTTGGTTTGGAGGGTCAAAAGGTGAATGCCCAAATGGATCATCAATGCGTGCACAACCCCTCCACTTACCTCAATATTTGTCCCTTTATTATTAGCATTCAGGAGAGTGATTGAAACGTCAAGTGAATGGATTTGCGAGGAATGTCGGGGAAACTCCGGAAAACTCGGAGAAATCTGGCGAAAGTCTTGCCAAAATTATTTTCAAATCTGGAAATTCCCTGAAGAGGTCCTATCCACCATAGAAAATTACTCCGAAGTGCCGATTTGATAATCACTATCTGCTTGTTCCCTATCATGTTCATGACCTGAAGTTCATGGCTCTTCTCTCTTTTGGATTGTTAGAAATTTGTGCGACTTAAATGTAGATGAATACTACATTTCGAGCATTAAGGAAACAAAATGCTGTGGAAATATAATCGGAAATGGTAAATGCGAGGAAACTTTGCTGGTTGGAGAATGGTTCATAAAAACTTCTGGAATTCTATAACTCTGCCGAACTCAGGTATATGAGAGGAAAATACGTCCTATCATGTGCTTACAAGACGATAAGTGAGAACTAAACTGAGTATCTTCCATAAAAATCTGCGATATGTTTAATCTTGGAAAATGCCTCTCTCCTGGTTTTCTCTTAGATTTTACCCATTTTCTATGTCCCTGTTTCCCTTTCATTAATTCAGCACTAAAATGCGTCTTTCCCCATTTTATCCTTATTCCTTCACTAAATTGATGGAATTGGCTTCAACTTTGCAAAAATACATCTTGAATGATAATAAACAACAGCGTATAATTATTAAAGAAAATATTTTACATGGTACTACCAGAATCAACACATAGGTGTCATCCTCATGTACTCCATCTCATGACGCCTGTGCTATGAAACTTGTGGTGCCGAAAAAACAATTCCAATGAAAAGTATATAATATTGTATTTTAACATTCCTAATTCTTGACATAGATCACGATCAGTCTTTTTATGTTTTTATTCGTCCTGTACTCTTCTTTGTGGCTAACTACTTGTAGAAAACCGAACATATAATATGTTTAAGGCCCGTCCCTATCCTATCCTCCCGCATATGCTTTATGTTTGATGCATGCATAAGAATACATGGTGTTACATAAGGTGTGTAGCGTCAGATGATTATGAAACTTGGCCTATGAGGAAAATGGTTATGTGTAAGCTGGAGGTTGTTGACATGTTGTTTCGGAGAAGGATGGAGTCTGATGGATCCTGGGTAGAGAGAAAGACGATGGAAGTAGAAGAAATGGTTTGAGCATTTAAATGACGGTGACTGGTAGTTGATGAGAGCTTTGGAGAGACGTATTTTGGGAAAGACGGTAAAAGGTAGAAGATGGTGGGATTTAGATCGTCATGAAGGATGATAGGGAGTATGAAGTGTTGAAGATACTGTGAGATACATTGATTGGGTGCCTAGAATAAATCTGATTCTTCATCTTACAGAGATACATATCCTGCAATGTTTTTCACAGTATTGAGGATGATATCCTGACCTCACGCTACCCTCTGCTGGTCTGACATTGGTGGCGAAATAAATGTGATTGGCTATCAGTAAAATAGATTTGGCTATTTTATTCTCTGGCCTGTTAACCCACAATAGAGCTAATTGATATTAATTGATATTATAATCAACCGAAGTGGATTTTCCATTTCATATGTTCTCTCATCCGATTCCCCCCTCCTCTCCTCTCCTTTTTTCGTGACCTACTTCAACCTGTATCTCGACGTTGTGGTGGTTTGCTGGGAAGTATGCAGATGAAGTTGTAGACTCATTATGGTGATGGCCTCAAGCCAATAGAAGTCTCGCTGTCGGCTCCCAATACCTCGCTCAAAATGAACGGCTTTGATAAATGGTCTGAAGATGTAATCCGCTCCGAATTTGAAATTTTACGCATCTAACAATTAACAATATACTTCGGTAGCATAATAACATGAAAACCGAAACTATTCTGAGATATCACCGCTGCTTAAGCTTGATGCAGATATATAGATCAATTATTCGTTCACCCTGCGTTAAAAGATGCCCGCGCTGTCTGGAAAAAAAATCTTAGTAATCAATAGAAGAAAAGGAGCGGAGTTTATCGAAATTCATTTTAAATTAGAGATATTGATCTGAAAACCTAGTTATTACAAGAGATTTTGTCGCTTTCATTACATTCTCCTTCGCTGTATTGCGTTTAATCAATGGACATTGAATTTTCCATCGAAATAAAGAACATTGCTGATTCAGAAGTGGAGATACATAGGAGAACACTACTTTGGAAATTTAGTAAATCTCAGGGAATATTATTTTTCAGCTTCCATCTCCTCCATGCAATTTCCTCTGATGCGTTTCTGTTCATTGATCACTGACCAAAAAGAACTACTGCATAAATGGTGGAGAATATTAGAGAAAAACCACTTCGAAAATAAGGTGAATCTCAGGGAAATTTACTTAGTAGTTCATTTTGCCTCCATTTTAATGCGTCAGAGATGTAGAATAAAAGAACTGTCGCCACAAAATTCATTTAATAACGGAATAATCCATTTTCCAAAAATCAGTTAAGGAGTAGAAAGAGAATTTGATTTCCTAGCTTTTTTTTGCCATCATACCTACCTTTTCGTGTAAATCACAGGTGATCTGTTTCAAAATTGGGCTAGTAGATATCATCATTCTAAAAATCAGGAAATCACTCTCCAGGAACTTTACTATCCGTTTTCTTTTGCCCTCATGTCATAGCGTCAGTTCACTCTCTCTTTTCTTCTACGATGTATTTTATGTCGGATCGCGATAGGTATTTGGTTTGGGTGGGGCCGATAGAAACATCCACTTCCCCAGCGGCTCGTCGATTCCCCACCCGCACCGCGAGGTATTCTCGGAGCGTCGCGTCCGCAGTCTGCATTACACCTCTCTCTCTCGACCCAGGCCACCCTGCCATTCTGTCGAGAGCCCATAACATCGCGCCCTCCCCTCTCCACAGATATCTCCGTGTGCAGCCCCTCCCGCTTTGCACTTGTTAATCCCCCCTGTACTCCCCAAACCCCTCTCTTCCTCCTGCGTTTCCTCTACTCTCTCCCTCCCGTGAGTCGAGCGTCAAATGGCGCCATTTCGGCATCCGTACACGTAACGCCCGCTGGGATTCGCATCTCCTCTTCCTCCCTCCTCTCATCCCCGATCCTCCTCCCCTTCCCTCCCCCCCTTCCCTCCCCCCCCCATTGCGCGCAAACTTTCCACCCTCTCTCCGCCTGCCAGTTCAACCCGTCGAATCCACCCACACCCACCCACTCCCTCAATGCCCTTTTCTCCTCGCTTGCATCATCTCCTCTCCGAAGGTGGTTAACGGCGGTGGCCTTGATTAGATAATCACGGCTGACTGTGGGGGACACGATTCCTGCCTCAGGTGTGTAGGGGGATGAAGCTTAATTTTGAATTCCACGCGGATTCCTCCTCTTTGTTTTCTTCATACTTGAATAGTTAGAGCGAGCTTTTTCTGTAGTCCTAATAGAGACCATATTCGAATTTTATTTTAAATATAGACAGTTTTAAATACAAAGAAAAATATAACAATGTAATGGGCGCAAAAACTTGATTTTGTGACTTAATTCATTCTCATTCATGACTGAACTCTCTCTAACTAACCGAATATACCTAAATATTTGAGGCCTAAATTATTTGTCTCACACCTTACGCTAAAATGCCTTCTCCACTGAAGGTATTTTTACATTACAAAAAAGTGTCTCAGTGAGTGATAAATTTCATTTATAAAATAATTGAGGAAATACAAATTGCACACCAAAATTGCGCGATCAGTACGGCAGAACTTCGTCAGCTTGTGTTCTTATATTATATTTTCTCCCTGAACAGCCGTACCAAATACCTTAACACATAGAAAACTGCTTCTATTTTTTCAAAAATATATCGGAAATTATTGTATTAAGCGGCATATATTTTTAAGATATTAGAAAGATGCTTTTTTTTAGATCGAGGCCAATTTCATTGAATTTTATGTTGTAATATAAGGCTCAAACTAACTTGATGTACTTGTAAATCCGGTTCGTGGGTTAGCTTGAGTACCGGATTCACATTTTGAGGCCCAGGGTTTGAATCTTATCGGTGGCGGAGAGTAAATAGAGAAGCTCCGTTCCCCTTCAAGTCAACGTGTGGAGAGGATTTCAGTCGTCGTACCATTTCCGCCGGAGAGAAATAATTGAAGAATTTTGCTTAGGTGACTAATACCTATCATAATGGTGCAAATAATCGAAGTTTTAGGTAGACTCCCCGAATTATCTAAAAAAAACGTAGGAGAGGAGAAAGCGTCGTCAGTGACGAAGGGACATTTTTAAATGCAAAATAATGGTTACCTAGTGATGCTTTCTTGTGTAAGTTGTGATGTCATATTTTATAGCCAGCTCCATTCTTGCGATTCATATAGATTCATATGATAAGAATTGTGGGCAAATATGAATAGCTAGCTTAAGCTCGGTAGGTAAAGAAGTCGCTGGAGGAAATTAAAAAATGACGTACGTAATGGATGGAGCAGGAAATAGGGCGGAATAGGAACCAGCGAAGAGGAAAGAAGACTGAAATGGAAGGGAGAGTTTTAGGTGTGCTGGGAATTGGGAGTATTGAAATAACTTATTTGGGTGGGATTTAGAGAACTTGGAATTAAGTTGAGATAATAACGGAAATTGTATGTACAAATACGTGGGTGCTTTTATAGCGCTGCAAATGGACTCTAATCAGGTGCAGATTTCAATCCTACGTTAATCGGAACAAAAACTTAGCGCGCGATCTCGACCTTGGGACTCACTCAATATATTCCCAGCCAGCCTCTATATGTGGTAGATCTTCAACCTTGATCATGGAGAGAGTAAATAGAAGAATCCACCAAGTAGTGGGTTGTTAATAGAGAAGTATTAGGATTTAAATCTAATTTATCATGATCGATGTACGTGGGAAATAAGAATCCATCTTTGTGACAGTATCTCTTTTTGTCGTTTTTATTCTGACCTGTATGCAGGGTGGGTTTAGAGTAACATCCCTGGTGTTTGCCGTTAACTCATGAGATTGGAATTCACCTAGTAACCTAATTATGACGTTTCACGGTCCATTACCAGGTGACCCGTCTCTTGGATTCACTAACTGTAATGAGAAATATATTATCATTCCATTTTGACGTATCGTCATCTTCATTTAGATGTATTTAAGGAATAGCATATACATTCAATTTGGCTAATGTCACATTTTTATAAGCTTTATTTCTCTCCTTATGATTCATCTACTCATTCATATTATCTATGATTTTACTCATCCTACCCATCCCCGAACCCTTTCCCTCCCCTTTAGTCCTATTTCCTATTCCTCAGAATCTCGCGTTGGGATCGGAGAGGGAGGCCGAAGTGATACGAGAGCTGGATTTACGCAGCCCCTGGAGCGGGGAAGGTTGCTCTCTGAATGGGGAAAGGTTTGGAGGATGCAAGAGCGAGGTTGGTTGGTTGGTTAGTCGGATCTTCTCACGGCGAGGCGCATTCATAACCGACGTGACGCGATCCAATATGTGTGGGCGTTATATAAAACTATAGGTGCTCTGGGCCCTCCTCCCAATCCCCCGGATGGGAGATTTCTCTCTCTCTCTCTCTCTCTCTCTCTCTGCGGAATTTAAACGTCTCCCCTCCAGCATCGGACCCGCAGTGCCAATCTGAGACGAAAGATCCCATCTTCTCCCCCTGCTTGCTCGAATCCGCGCTCGATACTTCAGGGAAGCTACAATACGAAGGCTCTCGAGCCGGGGAAGCTGGGAAGGTAGCGTTGGGTTTTGTCGTGCTTGATCGCCTGAGTGAAGCCTACGGGAGAAAAAAAATCCGTCGTAGGTTTCCATTCATTAGCCTCCTTTTTAATAAGTCATTCGTTAAAACTATATCTGATTAAGGATGATGTAAAATGATTTAAATGCTTACTCATCAGATATAAGTACTGGAATTTCCTGTTTCGTTAACACGTATTGTCTCCCCTTTTCATTATTATTATTTGGTTGGGATAAGTATATATATGGATCAGTGCTGCTCTTCTTTTGCTCAGTTCAGGTCTGCATTAATTCCTCATACAACCACTTTATTCATATTGGTAGTAATAATATTTTTGTGTTGCGTGCTTCGACGGCTAAGGTAATTCTGCACTTACTGTATGCCGCGTGCAGACAGGGGCAACAGCATTCGGACGAATCGGGGGATCACTCCTCCAAACTCGAGCCGAGTCCAACGATGCTTAACTTCGGTGGCTGATCGGGAACCGGTGCTTCCATCGTGGCAGACCATTGCACATCTTTCTTCATTTCTGCGTTTCTCTTACGTTACTACATTGCACTTACCATACATTTTAATTATTTTTGTAATAGTTAGTACCAGTTTTATTTTTTGTAATTATCTTTATCGACGATATGGAATCACACTAGTAGCTCTGGACATGGCCAGTTTAACCCAAGCTTTTTCAGTTTTCCGGGTTTCAGATTGGAATATAAAGGTAGTGGCAGTCCTGTATACTGTGAATATAACACGCAATGGGGCTTGATACTTTGTGAGCTCTATCCTCTGATTTGAGTTAAAGCAGTGATTTTCATATTTTGTTATAAGCTCCCAAACTAATTTTCTAATTTTTTTCCATGAGGCAAAACGTTGTTAATCCCACTACATGCGCTCACTGTGTAAAAAAGCTTTGTCTTATTTCCTCATTGCCTGTGTTCATTTAGTAACTACAGTCCATTTATGTCCTTTCATTGGCATCATCTCTTACGAGGAGCTGTTCATGAACAATTAATTGGATTGATTTATTCCGTAGTTCTAAAATATACCTTATGAAGTCATTAATGCTGTTGCATTTTCCAGTGCATTTGAAGGAGAAACTGATTTGGCCCAAGGCTCGTTTTTTAGTCTGAAATATCTTCTCTATCTTCATACTGTGGCTCACATTCACGTATTATGCCAGCGTTATTGCTGTCATAAACCGGGCGACTCCTGGGTCTGTTTATCTTAGCCTTGCTGACCCCGTGTGTCTTAAACATATGCACCGGCATAATATGAATCGCGGCAGATGGGACTAGAGGCTCATGCAGGTCGCCGCATGTTGACTATTCTGGTCCATTTCCGGTGACCATCTAAGTTATTTACTTCGCAATATTGTATAAACCTTAACTCTTATAGTCAAGCTCCCATTATTTTGGAAGTGCTCTCTACATTAAATTAAATAATAACTAGTTATTATTCAATCTTGAGGTGGAAATATTTTGCTGAGATTCTAGTTGATTGATTGAAACCAATGTGAATTAACTCTCCCCATTTATATCATAGAAACAACCTAACAACATTATTAAATATGCAGTCTGGAATAACCTGAGCAAGTTATTACATTGCATACCGATGGAAAACCAATGCCGCGTTATCCTGCAGCGTTGCGGAAGTGCATTTTGAGACACTGGCGTTCCGATTAAAAAATATGTAAGTTAAAAAATGTTATCTCCCTCGCTAAACTGTCTCCATGAGAGAATGGGGAAATCAGAATGGAAGACTACGTTGGGGAAAGGAATTGTGAACTGTTTAAAATCATTGTCCAATTTTTTTTGACAAACTGCTCTATAAATTTAAAATTTATTACAAATTAATGCTTGCGGATACAAGTAGGTGCAATTATTCTATAGATAATGCTTCAGAAGAATCACATGCGAATTTACGAGAAACATAAATCGTCATAGCTCTATAGCCAGGGAACGAATTAAAACGCTCTTAGCGGGTTCGGTCAACCAGTAATGCCGAGTAGTAAAATAGTGCAACTGCTGCGAACGTGGTGGAAATCGGTGGGTCGAAGGTAATTTTGGTCTTTATCGGTGGTTTTGACGAGTAATGGGTCATTATATGTCGATGTATTGCTTAGGATTAATGGCGCGTAGGTACTCTGTAGTAGTAGATGTATTGCCATACGGCTATGCTTGAAGCATGAAATATAGCCTTTCTTGTCAGCTTGGGTATTTTAACTATTTTGTCCATTTTTATACCATTTACGAATCATATGAACTTTCTCTCAACTAGAAGCTCGGTAATGTTTTGTAGTTTAGACTAGTTATATTAAAGTTGATTTCACCTTTAAAACTAATTTTGTCCCTCCTCTTTGCATATTAAAGAATAAAAATGTTCGCAGAAATAATATGGCGACTATGGATGAAAGATGGAGTACATCAGCAACCTCAAACTGAGTTGCAAAGTTGGCTGGCAAATTTTCTAATCTGGTAGAATTTTATCTCAAAATGAAAGTTATTGGCTCTGACGTAGGCTCATAGTATCGTGTTTGAATAATTTTGTCGTTACAAATTTGTCATATGTGAGCTGGAAGCTGCTGAACTCTGTATTTAGGCCAACGAACTCCCAGAAATTCAGTTATCTTATCGATCTTCTCTCTGCTTACGCACTTCCATTGTATATGTTACCCGTGTTATGTTTACATAGTCTCTCCGCATACCTTTAATATAGGGGGAAAATTCCATCTGTGAAATAAAATAATGGCGTTTAATTAATATTTTTTTTATGACAGTTAAAACATTGCTTCGCATCTAGTTGTTAAATCGATTAGGGTAGTATTAGAGTGTAGTGCGCATGGTTGATTTCGTGTAATGTTCCCTCTGTTATTGCCTGTGAGCTTATTATTTTTGTTATAAATGTTACGTTGGATGCTTAGCTTCTAGTGTTTCAATACGATTTTTATATAAGTTCTGTCAATTACCTACGCTCAAAATCGAAACAATCTAGGAAACAACCTTCGAAACAACCTACACTCATTGTTGATAAAACTCTCATCGTCATCATAAGTTGCCATTCCGAAGATTGGTTTGCTGATGCTCTCCATTCCTTACTTATTTCAGGGTAATTCCAAATAAGTCTTCCTCCTAAATTTTCATGGTGAATTTCTGGATGTATTTCTTCCTTGGTCGTCCTCAGAATTCCACACTATCCCTTTTTCCTTCCATTATTGTTTTCGGTAGGATATTATGTCTGAAAATGTGTACGATAAGTAGTTCTTCTGCTTCGGAAAGTTTTCATCAAACATATGTTCTCCTCAGATCTTCGTAAGAATAAGAATAAGTTTATTTCACCCAGAAGATATACAGAATTTTAACAAATCAAATTGAAGACTTGATTGGTAATTCCCTCCGTCCATTTATCCTTCATCATTCTTCTATAACACCACATTTCCCTTTCTTCCAACTTTTTTTGTTCTACGTCAGGTATCGTCTAAGTTTCCCTGCTTCGTATTTATGTTTTAAAAAGTACCTGCGGCATGCAAAGAAGTGAAGCTGGCAAGGCTGCGCATAGACCACTCCAGACTTACGCATCTTCCTACTAACATGGGATGACCCACCTTTATGTCTTATCAGCGACACTGTACTTGCTGTGAATCATTTACTAACAGATTACACTCGATTGCGAGGCGAACGAAGTGAGTATTAAATCCTTTACCGCATTGAGACCGAATAGGGTGACGATGGAGAATTTATAGATAGACGATTGATTTTTTTTAAAAGCAACTAAAATTTTTGACACTATTTGACATTTCATGCATACGATAAGATTGAAATGGCGTTAGCTGATTACTGATGTCATGACAAATAATTAAATCCTCATACTAACCTGCGAGCCGGCGCAGAGGCGTGTGAAAGGGGTTTTTAGGATACCAGCCGTGAAAGGGAGGGAATAGGGGAAATGAGAGTGGAGAGGACAGAAGATAATGATATATGATAACTTGTTTGTTTTATGTTTCAAAATATTTTTGTTCCAATCATTAATGGTGGGAAGAAAAAAGGAATTTTTACCCATCAGTTTTGCCATGTCTTTTCTTTTATCACTTCTATCAGTTATAGGGATATAACGCATATTTTTGTTCGCTCGGTGCAGTTTTTAACGAAGCTTACGACTTAACGTATTTATTTTATTTACCTTGTGCTTTAAATATTTTTGCTCGGGGTCCCAATGCTCGTGATGCGTGGCCAAACTAAAGAGAAGTAGCATCCCTTTTTCTCTTTTTTTCTTCGGAGAATCCTCCTGCTATTTACTTGATAAATTATAGTTTATTATATCCATAATTATAATCATGAAAACTCAATGAAATGACTTTTTCTCTTTCTCTCTTCTCTCCTCCTCCAAAGAAGTTTAATATGGAGCTGGCGCGAGTAACTATATTGTCGATGCGACTCAAGTACACACTAACTCCCTCGTTTAAATTGCTCTTCTCCCATCATTGCGGCCATCCTTCCCATTTTATTCTCTGCTCCTTTATCTTTAATACTTAGCCACGCCCTCTTCTGCGCTCTCTTTTCATATTCTCACTTTCTCGTCCGACCCTTCCTTTATCTCTGTAAGCCAAGACTTGCCTCTTTTTCCCTAAACTTCCACGTCAAGAGCGGTAAACGTCCTCTCCTTGCCCACTCTGCCCTCTCTTCAAGCAATCTTCCAAACTTCACCCTAGTTCTTCCTTATCATCAATTCCCCCCTTCGCTTCGAAGAAATAAAAAAAAATCCTTCCTCGGATGGATGTTAGGCGTTCCTGTTTACTCGGACCGATCTTTCCGGGTTGACGCCTGCATTTCGTTCGTATCCTTTTCCGCCTTCGACGAATGAGATCGGCGTTGGAGCTCAGGTGGCAGTCGCGGACGATTATTTTTTATTAAAATCCTTTGAAATAGAATGGGTATTAGAATTCAGCGTTCTATTTCCGGTTAATTGAAACAATGTGTTTCAAAGAAATTTCTGTTTTCTGAAACTCAGCGAATCAATCTCTCCACGGTTATATTCCAAATCCACCTCTTAAAATTACATTGGCAAAGAATTAATTTTGGAAATACGGGAATGATGGAACACGCATTATATAAATTTACTTTTTCGGCTTTCTTCACGATTTTCTGGTTATTTTTGGCCTTGGAAATCTAAGATATTGACTATTTTAATAGCTAGTAATTCAGTTTCTTAGAAAATAATTGTGTTTTTCCTTTTACTGGACATACTTTAAAGCTCTACTGATTTGAAAAAAAAATTAGATGCAATAATACCTTTTTTTAGACGCTTGGGGCGTTGAAACTTCCCTTTCCCTCCTCCATCCACCATTATCTTATTTTCCTCCGCCTTTAACATTCAAATCAACGGCTTCATCTCCTTTCTTCTTTCCTCCACGGCTTCCTTTCTTCCGCCCCTGTTCCCGCCACGCTTCTTTCTGCGTTCCATTTCTTATTCGCCTCCTTGGTCATTCAATTTTGCGGAATCATGTAGACGAAAATATATGGCTCTAATTTTGAACCGGAACTACGGTTGATATGTTTTGAAAACATCAAGTGGTTCGCGGTACGTGTAGGGAGATCAACACAGCTAACTTAGCCGTGGATTATTGAGATCCTAATGTAGAAAAGGTGTTTGAAAAAAATCATTATGTCGCAGAAACCATACATTTTCCTTTTATTGGCTCTTCCTACCCCACCTATACGATGTGGGTTATTCAGGAAGAAAGCAATTTGTTGCGACCCTGGAGAGAGACTTGTTGACCTCAAATAGGTAGAGAACAGCGACCAATACCTTTCTCCCACGTCACGCAAAGATGCGGCAATGTAGCCTAGTGGTTACAGCATGGGGATTATGACTTTAGTGAGGGTCCAGGGATCAATTAGAAATACATTAGGGACACAGCCGGTTGAAAGTAAACCGCGAAATTTCATGATTATCTGACCTCCTTACAAACCGCTGAATATGAAGGGAGCAAATCCTTCCCTTTCACTCATTATCGTAAAATCACTTAATATTCTTCAGCTAATTTAATGGGGAGTAGCAAGTGTTTTATTGATTATACATAACGAAAACTTCAACCCAGTACAGCCTATAGCAGTTTGTTCAGTTCTCTAACCCTGAATTTTCTCCGAGGTAAACAGTTGGGTTACTCACAGACCTGACAACCCAATATGTGTGGATAACCCTACCCGGGCACGTATGCTGATTTCCTAAGAAGTTTGAAATTCCACATCAGCTTTACCCATCATCTCTCTCTAGCCATCTCTCTCGGAAATGTATACATTTTACCTGCAGAATGTGAACCTCTCAGTAGTCTTATTTTACCTAGGCCCTTCAAATTCCAACCATACTCTGGGTTGAACTCTGGTTTTTGCTTTCCGTTTTTGACACAATCATGAAATCTGTCTAGGAACTTAAATGCAGAGGAACACGCTATTCCTTTGTTTTAGGTAACTGGGATTTCGTCGCTCACCGGCTTGTTTTTGGCGAAAGGATTTGGGAAATGGCAAAGCGGGATGTTATCTCAGATGAGTATCCCGTTACATATTTTATGCCGTATCTGCTCTCTTCCACGCTAACAACTTTTTAATCCGGAGCAAACTTAAAGATCCCGGATGTTGTGAACTTTAACTCCGTGGGCGGTAACCTTGCGCTGCGCCGCCATTTTTCGCGAGCGCCCTCTTTTTACTGCAATATCTTCCCTTTCCCTCCTCCATCCACCATTATCTTATTTTCCTCCGCCTTTATCATTCAAATCAACGGCTTCATCTCCTTTCTTCTTTCCTCCACGGCTTCCTTTCTTCCGCCTCTGTTCCCGCCACGCTCCTTTCTGCGTTCCATTTCTTATTCGCCACCTTGGTCATTCAATTTTGCGAAATCATGTACACGAAAAAGAGGAGGAGATATTTTTTTCTTCCTTCTAGAAGCCGTAAGGCGTGTCATAGCCCCTCCCCCACTCAAACCCTCTCCCTGGATACGAGATGTTTCGTCGGAAAACACCGCAAAAGAGGCTCTCTCCCATCTCTGGGATAGGCTTGCTGACGTCGCTCATTATTTCCACTCATTGTTATGCCTCGGGGGCCAGATGGCGCCATTCTGTTTTTTTTTCTCATTCCACACCGAGATTGCAAATAGTGGTGGCGTTGGTCGCTTACCAGCAAAAAGTAAAAGTAATTAGCTCCGAAGAATGGTTTCGTGTGTTTTTTTGCTGTTCTGATATGAGAAAATTTAAAATGCTAAAGCATTTTTTTTAAAGCTGCTTATAGCAGAGGGGCTAATTAGTCACGGACAAAAATCTCCAGTCATGCGTTTCGCAGTAGACTGCTATGTCAGCTGTAGGCTGGTTGATAATTGAGGGCGCTGTTCTCTTGACAAGTAAATTAGCCAAAAAATGAGGTAAAATACATTTGTTGGTAGATAGAGAGTTTATTATTTTCGTTTTGATAGAGTTTACGGGTAGTACAGTGGTTCATTCGTGAAGTTCAATCCTGAAGAGTACCTTATATTGGCGATGCGCTCTGTGTTTTATTTTAATCAAAACAATTACTAAAATGATATGATGAAACTCTGTTGTTATCCCCCAAGGCTAATTGATGCGGCATAGAAGTGCACCCTGGCGGCTTGTGGATTGAAATTGTATTTGACGTCAATAATTTAACTATTAATTTGAAAGTATCTCCATAATGAGACTCTTTGTCCTAGAATTTTATATTTTTAAGCCGCATATATCTATATACAGCTAGTCGTATTGGTATGCGAACACATTTTACTTCGTAAATGATTTCATGAACGTACTAAAAACGCAGGTAGTTTGGCGTTTAATCAGTACCACGCATATAACAGTGTATAGCCGATTTTTTCAGTCCTCGCATTTATGTCTCGGGAAATTTTGAATGCTCCTTGGTTGTTTTATTTGCAGATGTTCAATATTTACCTCGATGGTATGTGTGAAGCATCAATTGATGATTTATGTCATGAACATTGACGTCAAACTACCAGTTCTAGGAAATATTTTCATTTTCTTTTATTTTTATCAGTTTATAACATATATTTCTCTTTCGAATATCGTGGTTTTAAGGTAGAAGTTCTGGCAATATCAATTGACTGTGCAGAATTGACCCAAGTTGTCCAATTATTCATAGTTAACTCATGAAATAATAATTAAGATTAGAATTTATTTCTATCTAAAGCTGAAAATATTCATAGTGGTCATTCAAAAGTGTGTCTCACCTCAGTACGTATACACTATTGCTCTTATATTTAGAGTTTTCCTTACATATACTTACAATTAATTACATTAACCCGTATCGTACAATGCGTACTTATTTTTCATAACGCATCAATAATAACTTTAATAATTATTACTCAAACATAAAACTATACATGATTACATGGATTAATATACATGATAGTATTAAAATGCACATATTAATCGTCCTGTATTAGGTATAAAAAACTTCACTCGCAACCCAGCTGCCAACGTTTCGATTATATTTTTAAATCTTCATCAAGGCCACAAAGAATTGTAACCGGTTTACTAAAACACTATACTTAACATTGGAGAGGTAAAAAAATTGTTACAGTATTTGTATCGCATTCCTGTCAGTAATTATATCTTAAAATTAGAAACACAAAAATGATTACAAAAAACTAAGACCTCATTTATTTAATCAAATTATCGACCGTAACTGTCATGGATTACCTTTTTAATTACGTCAATTCTCAATTAATACAGATAACAGTATTAATCTTTGGATTGATTTACTTGAGTTGTAACGATCCATTTGCTTCGCTGCCGTCGGTATTCTTTTCTCCTGTCGCATTTCTGGGGTTTCTTGTCTGCCATTACGTGTTTCATTTATCTTTTCCGGATTGTTACCCCTGTAACTCATCCCGTTAGGTTTTCCCCCATCTCGTGTCTTCCGCAAGCGATCGTGCTTCCCACTGTGTCCGATAAGATTATCCCATCGTCTTCTTAATGTTTTCATTAGTCTTATTTCTTCTCACTCGCTTCCTGGAACCATCTACGTCATTAGATCCGTTCGTTTTTTCGTTAATATTTCCTGTGCAACATACGTTTCGATCGCTTTCAATCCCCTTTTCCGTGAATTGGAAAACGATGCTGTTCCACAACTACAAGACATACCGTCATAGTGTTTCTTGTATCGATTCAGTAATTTTTCCGATCACGAAATTATTTTCGTTCGTAATGACTTTTTCTCCACTGTTACATTTCTCTGTTCTTCCAACTGTTTTTTCTGCTGTAAGAAGCAACTTGAGGCATCAGTTTTTTTTATATATCTAACGTTTATGACAAACAAATATTAAGTGTTTACTATTTTCATACTTATTTTATTTACCGACAAAGACTTTAACACATCATTGTCATTATCAAGTTGTTTTTAACAATGACTATAATTAATAAAAAATAAAATGGCTTGTTTAGGAGAAGAAAAGGTTTTGTATTATACCTTGGTAATGCCCTTGATTTGTTGAAACCTTGGTCGGTATATAAAATAGGTGTGAAAGTAGTACATACATAGTTAATATTTTCCCATCATGAATGTATTGCTCTTTCTTCTTATATTGAGTTTGCCGCATAGAAATTCGACTCCACGTAATACCTACAAATAAAATTTATTTTAACTTATTCCAACTTTTAATCACATGCCTTGAATGAACGTATATGTATTACCTTGGTAAAAAGATTATAATTCAAAATTTGTTTTTCCCGAATAAACCGAATGGCACATCGATAGGCATTCACTTACGGAAACGAGTTCTAATTTTCCATAACCCGGCGGTGTCCGTTTCCTAATTTCTATTCTTGCGTCTTTCCCGTCTAAACTCGCCCCTCTCGAAATCTCTCCCTTGCTGTCCCTTTGAGTCACACGTTGTTAACCATCATCTCTTTCCGCCTACACACCTTGCCCATGTTCCGAGCTCGTCCCTTCAAATCTCATCAAATCCCGCGGGATTCCATAATGAAAGCTTTTGCAGACGAAAAGCCGAACTGAATTTTCCTCCCGCCTTCTGCAGCATCAGGCCCAAATGAATGAATGACTGAATGGATTCAGTCGCCTTGATAAAATACGTGTGCAGATGCTGAGTGGCCCTTGTTAATGAGACCTCGAGAAACGCCCGGCGCGGCGTTCTTCCGAACCTCTCTTTCTCGCTGCCGCTGACGAGTTTATATAACCGTGTGTGTGATGGTACTATGAATATCGATTTTTTTAACCTTTTACATCAATTCACGAAATGAGTTCCGGTTGGAAGGCAATGAGAATAAAATGGCGGGAAATTGACATGAAGCCTAATATATTCAAGTACCCTGACGATTGTCGAAGAGGTTCTGAGTGATAGCTGTGTTGTTATGAAGAGCCTTTTTGATGAATTTGAGGGATTCAGCTTCCTCCTAGTGAAAATGTATGTCGTATGGGAACACACTGACAATCAGCAATCTTCTTGGTATTTATTTTATTCTTTACCAACCGTATTTGACTCTTAAGTCATCATCGTTAGGTACGCAAAATTGTATAACACATATTGAAACTATTCTGTATCTGATGATGACATCGTAGTTTTGGAACCTGTATCAGCATGTAATCCCCGTTATAATTGCACGCTGTTTTATGTTCTCATTCATGAGCCCTTTTTATGGCTTCCAGTAATGATTCAATGTCAGTGATTTTGACAAATGGAAGGAGATTCTTGTTTGATAGTTATATGATCTTTGTGTAAATTGGTAGTTGATCTAAATTAATCAGAGCATTGGTGAAAGAGTGTTTTTTTATAGATTCTTTCAGCCTTAGAGATATTACAAAAAGTGTCCCTTGTTATATAAAGTATGTGAAAATATTATACAATATACTTAGAAAATTCCCAATTGAGGTTATTAGACCTTACCATGCTCAAATTTTGTTTTCTCGCTTCCTTTGATATTTTTTTAAATCTCATACATTACTTCTGGAAGTTTCTATAGTGTATTTTAGGTGAAATATAATTAAAGTTACCTCAACTACCCTTAGCTTATCTTGTCAAGTTCACATAAAGCATTTAACTAACTAATTTCAAAACTATTACTTATAGAATTAATGGCTATGGTTTTTCCCCGCGTTTTTCAATCTAGCAAAATGCTCAATGCGAAATCAGAGGAATAAAAAGCTTACTAATATTATAGCCTCGTTGAGCATATTCTCTTAATCTGTCATATAATTCGTTCCATCATATATTTTTCAGTGTTCCGTAAATGGCTTCTCCCAAACTTTGAGTGTTCCCATTACGGCAAAATCACGTAAAAAAACTTGAAGTTAGCCATGACTTAGGATATAGTGACTTGTAAAATGTTTCCGCTGCTTGATGTTCGAAGTCTCCCAAGTTTCATGATGCACGGAATGGCTTTTACCGACCCTTAAGACCATTAAAAATTTCTCCGGCACTTCGCGTGTACGGGATAACCGTCCCTCAGTCTCAGTGGATTGGCTTGTGTAGTTTCTTCTCACTTTGAGTTAATTGTTTTGCAATTTATGGCAAATTGAAAATTCGAATAAATAGTTTAATAAATTTGAATTTTTGAAAATTTGAATCCGACCCCGAATACTTCAATATATTTGCTCTTTAAAGTATTTTTAAGGTGAAGGCAATAAATATTCAAATATTTAAAAGATTTTTGGCTTACCATGCAAATTATTTAAATTAATAATTTATCCTCCCCATGCATAATTTTGATTTCTGTTATTTTCACATATTTCACTGAAAGGGATTGCGCTTTCCAATGATCCTTATCCACAAAGAAGGTAAATACAGAGGCCAAAAGCGACAATATCTGTAATTATATTTTCAGCCATGTTATTAGCAAGTTAAAAATTCCGGACAGTCGATAGTTGAGTAGTCAACAGTCAGTCAGAGTTGAAATTCATTTTGAAAGAGAACAGGTCACTTTGAAGTTATGTCCAACATGATTCATGCGTATCACGACTCATTTTGATGTTTTGTAATCTGATCAACAAATCATTGACTCAAACCTAATTTTGATGAAGGGAAAAGCGATACGCTTGGTGTTATAATAAGTGCTTTAATATGAACTGATGATTTCGTTTTACAATATTTCACTAACGTGATCAAGACATAAGCAGGTAGTCGTCACCCTTAAAAATATTTGGGTTTGCAGATTTCCTTGCATTCTCTTAAAATCGGAATTAAATCCTTTTCGCGCCCAAAGTTCATTGCTTTTTATTAGGTCTGAATTAAAACTTTATTTAATTTTCTTTTTATGCCACTTTGATACACAATTCGTCAAAAATCACTAGCGCATGGAATTAATTTCAACCTTTGCACCTGAGGAACTGCCATATGAGAATAATGGATGTACGCAACCATTATTGCATAAATTAGCGTACGGATTCATAAATTTAGTCTCTCTCAATGTACAAGATTTGGCAGAAAAATAATGAGACTGGCAACACTTCGAGCTACCTGGAAAAACTACGGTGATCCTCTTATCACGGTGTATTGGTGATTCTCTTCCAGACTCTCTGTATGAGTTTCAACCACCTGCGGTTGCTATGCGATTAATGACAGCGTCTTTAGTGATGTAGGTAGTGTTTTTGTAGTCTGTCGCGATAAATGGAACAGGGAATTTTGGAGCAACACAATGCTATTGAGTTATTTGTTAATTCCGTTTTACACTAAGCACTTTGTTGCGCAATCTGATGCGGGTATGGATGTGAATTGAAAATTGCGACGTGTAAAACGGTTAATTGCTAGAATGCATGTGTTAATGCATAAACGAGAGATAGGAAAGTAGCCC
The DNA here is from genome assembly GCA_963573305.1 of Pyrrhosoma nymphula. Classification (NCBI taxonomy): domain Eukaryota; kingdom Metazoa; phylum Arthropoda; class Insecta; order Odonata; family Coenagrionidae; genus Pyrrhosoma; species Pyrrhosoma nymphula. The sequence continues at coordinate 93,071,553 of OY754329.1, forward strand.
CTGCTCTAATTCCGAGTCTGCATTTTCGCATTGCGAAAACAGATGCTACTGTGAAATAAAGTGCCTCGAGTAAAACGGCCTTTAAACTTAGTGAATCGACAGGTGTGACCTATGGAAAGTTGAAGCGGGCATATGGAGAGCATTCCTTATCAAGGGCACCTATATGTTTTTCGGTGGCAACTAAGCATTTTTGGGGTTCCAAGTGGCAGTGGAATCTCGCTCAGGAAGGCCTTCACCTTCAAGATTTGACCTCAATGTCGAACAATTCGGGGCTCTTGTGAGGTCAGACCGTCGCTTAACGCTAGAGATGATGAGTGGGAAGTTGAATTTGAACTGCGTCATTCTTCATCAGATTTTGGAATGCGAAAGTTGCATTCAAGATGATGCAAGATATTGCTGTCATTTGGATGCTTCACCATGATGCAACGCCATCTGTCACATGGCCATATCCATTATCCAGATTTTAACAAAAGAAAACGGATTACTTGGATTCCCCAAGCTCAAAAGTATTTGGAAAGATCGTCATTTTGGGACTGTGGATAACATCCACAGGAGCGTGACGTAGGCGCTATAGGCTATCCCGCTTGCACTCTCTCAACACTGCTACCAAGACTGGGAACAGCGACTTTGCCAGTGAATAGCTTCCCAAGAGAACTTCTTTGAAGGAGATAGATAACATTGATGTGTAAAATATAAAAAATTGTTGCTTAAAAAATCAGTCTTTTTATTTTTCTGCTACACCTTTGTATTCTGTACCATATATCTGGACTGGTGAGAGTTAAAAATGGCTCATTGTAGGATTACCTATGCCATTTAGGCCGAAGGGTAGACGCCATGCGAAAGGTAGTTCACGTGATGCTGTCACGTGAACTACCTTTGGAAATGGGAATCTCCCCCAAATATCTATTTCCTCGAATATGAAAGGCATTCATAGAGTAATAATGCACTTAAAGTGGATTCACGCAATGGAGACGCTGTATCATAAAGGAATTTCCAAGGGTAAATGGACAATAGAAAGTAATAATGCATGAATTTAAAATAAATAATTGAAGTAATGCCAGTTATCTGTTGAAAGCTAGGTCGGTTCCCCGCGAGAATAAATCTGTTTCGAAAGTACCAAACTATTCCTTTATGTTTATGTTTTCAATCTATCAACAGCCTCCTTCCTTCCTTTTGCCGACCATAGTAGTTGCTGAAATTTTATTTTGTTTGATTGGTGGTATTTATAAGTTTTCCCATTATATTTAATAAATTAGGATTTATTATTTACCCTGACCTTTTGAAAGAGTTTTTACGGGCAGTTGAGTCCTGTTTCTCATTGAGTTTTAATATATTTTTGTAAAACTATACAATCGTTAAACAAGGTGTCTTTGGTGAAGAAGATAAGCATAAGATAAGCTAGCGCCCAAAGAAACTATGGGCTGAAGAAAGTTTGTTAAAGTTTTGTATTAATTTATGTAACGAACTGTTTTCACACTAATTGTTAAAATTATTTTAATTTTAATTGAAATTCCTTGCTCTTTCATCCTGTTTTATTTATCAGTGATTTTTTATGCAATTAGTATAACAATCCCTAGGCTCTATTTCAAAACCTTTCCTTCTACTTTTCAGGTAATGCCAGATTTTCCTCACTGTTCATCTTATATGCAGTTTGCGGTGAATCGGGGTAAGACTCATTACTCTATTTGTTAATCACTTGAAAAATGGATGTTTTTTCATTAGAGACGCATCCACGGAATTCAATGAAAGGTTTTATTGCATTGTCAACTGTCTTTACATCTCGCTTTCCAAACTCAATTATTCCCTCAAGGGAAAGAACATTACCTTAGAAAATACTCTAATCGCATATAAAAATACTTGAGAGTTATTATTAGGCTTAACATCAGGATAACTTTTGGGATTGGAATATGTAGAACTTTTCAATGACACTTTTTATAGAATAGGTTGCTGAAGTATATTATTTGACCGCTAAAACATCTGGACAATGGCACTTTTCCTAACATGAACAAATGACACCTATTAGAATTATTTAACTCATGCCTCAATAACATTCTCTAAGAAGGTGACTTTAGGTTGTTTGTCACTATTTTCACAGTTGTATACGTTAAACAGGAAACATTTAAATTGTCTTCCATTTACCCGGGCAGAATGATATTTTACTTTGTTTGGTGGCAAAGATAATTGATTCCGCAGCTAAAATTGAAGGTTTGACTGGGATATCCACCACTTAGCAAATAAATAGGATTCGTTAGGAAACTTGGATGCATTGGAATAATATTTTTATTCTCTGCGCAACGAAAGCATTGAATGGACATACGACAGCTCAAATGGTAGTGCTAAATTGAGAAGTATATGTTTATTGTATACCTTATAGTTAGCGAGCTTTTCAAATGCATGTATCGTGTTTTATGCTGATATCAGAATTCTTGTAAATTGACTTTTATCTTTGTGAATGCAGTACGCTGAAACGATTCCAGCTGTGACATTCCAGTTCAGTTTTTCATATCAACCTTTCTTCCATTTCTCATCTTCAAGTGGTTGTTAAATCTTAAGTATGTGCTACTTTACGCATATTTAAGTCAATAAGTCAATGTAATAGTAATTTTTGAAATCATGGTTGAAAAAGTAATGCATTCATACTATGACTCTCTACCCAAGTAGTCGGGCTTTCATTAATGATATTATATGGTATGCCTACCACGATACCTATACCAACCAAATTTTGCAAATTGAAAAGTTTTGGCGTGTCTGGGATGCAAGCCTCAATATTCAGGCCTGTGTTAACAAGTGCCCCATGGGAGACAATCTAGGCCTAAAAGCAGAATGAATATTTTGATGGTTTATAAATTCTCCTTAGATTATCAACGGTGATGTAAGCCTTTTTTTAAATTTTGTGACCAACGGTTGGATATTTCAATGCCATTAGTTCTGAATTTCAGTTGATCGAATTTATCTTAAAATTCAATCATAATTATATCAATGTGTGAGAAAAATCTTTAAAATTATGTCGAGGTCATACGGCATAACTTGAAAATAAATACTCTTTGAACACTTAATTACTCCATGTTGAGAAAACCACCTTTATCATTTCCACATAACTTTATTCCGCTGGCACGACGCGCGTTTCACCACACTGTGGCATACTCATGTGCACATGATACGCGCGTCGTGCCAGCGGAATAAAGTTTTGTGGAAATAACAAAGGTGGTTTTCTCAACATGAATATCCATAATTTTCACGAGGTCAGGCCTGATATCATCAGTTTAATACTTAATTCCTCGTTCAATTTGTTTTCCTTTCTCTTCACCCAATTTCTGTACTTTCTGGCGTACACAAGAACTGGTGCCCAACATGTAACAATCTGCGCCGCTGAGGCATTATCCAGGACCCTTGTCAACGCGTATGAAGAGCACATCTGCCTTGAGTGGATGGGAAGGGGCAGGAGCGGGTTGAGAGTTCAAGGTGGAGAGCGTGACCGCGAAGAGAAGGCACTAATTGCGTGGGACAGTTATGCTGGTTGTGTGCGTTCACTTATAGGCATGCGAGGAAGCTATGGTGTGCGAATTCTGGAGCAAGGACAGAGGGTTAGAAGTAATAGGCTGATACGCGGAGACAGAGGGAGACTAACAGTGTCGCCCCCGGGGTAAGAGCCGCGAGATATTGTGATTCATCGTACTCGATATGTGGTATTAATGAAATATCGAGTATGCATATTGAGCCTCAGGGCAATGCAATACATCATATGGCATTTTAATTCGTTATCGTACGGTTTCATGAGATATTATGCATCCCGCGTAATGGAATTCTAATGATATAGCTACATTTTCAATAGTTGGATACGAGAGAAGCAATAATAATAATTATTTCTCTATTGGTAATATATTTCACCAATTACTACTCTTTGAAACACATATATTTAGGTATAGTCACTCTACTGTTATGTATGGATTGATGATTTAACATTGTGTGATATAGTGGCCGTATAAAAAAATAAAATGTGGGGAAAAGTTGCATTTAGTTATGTTTACGCACAAATCTATATATTACATAAGTGTGGAGTTTCTGAGAATCAAATTCAGTGAGTTGTAATTGCAAGATATTTGTATGTACCGTTTACTGAATTAGGTATTACAGTTTAATTTTATTGAATCGGGCGTTAAAATACCATTTGAGGATGTAGTTTCATTTTCCCATTAGCATATGATATAAGTAATTCAGTTGTTACTAGTTATTACATGGAAAAATGCCTACTGAAATGTCTTATAGATTAGCGTTTCTTGGAAAACTCTAGCGGAGAACTTTCTTTCAAAGAAGTAGCAGAAGAATTAAATAAAATTGTGCCATATAACATCATGCGATTTTAATTATGATACAATATCATGCGATTTACGATACATTTTGATATTATAGCTATGTCAATCTGTATGAGGTTTATCGCTTCCTTTGAAATGCGATATGGAGATCCTATTATCAATTAGCCCAACTGGAGGCCCCCTTAGCGAGGGCTCATTTGTAGTGGAGGAAGGGACGCGTCGCCAATCGTAGCGATAAACGTCGTCGTCTGTGGACTGAGGAGAGTCGGAGCCTTATCTCATATAGTGTTATCATCCGGAATCCATTTGCGACAGTTTCCCAGAAGATGGCGTGTTTTTCACTCTCCTCCTTGCCTTGAGCGCTGCACTCCATCCTGGACGACCCTTACCTCATTAGTGTTGTCGCCGAAATCGCAGCTAAAGACAGAACGGGGAGGAATTCTCCTACTCAGTTGGATAACTGGGGCGGATGAGACAGAATGCCCGGGACGCCCTTCCGGACTGCAGATTTAGATGTGAGCATGGAAAATGTATTAATCAGTGTCAAACCTCCTTCGCGAAGGGGAGGAGAGGGTGTTGCTTGGAGACGTGAGATGCTTGCTCAAAAGGGGATGTAGCAGGTTGCCTAGGAGGAACACCGGGAGCTCATCACTCATCCCGCCACCCTATTATGTCGTGTTTTGAATTGTTAGCGTTCTAGCCTTGTGAAATATAAGCATCCTTATCGTATAGTATCTTATGCAGAAAGGTGAGTTTTTATGTTGGATAAAGAAATAATTCAGTAAGTTTATCTTTTTGTATCCGTAAAATTATCCTTCATGGTATAATATGATTACCGATATTTCGATATCCTATCTCGATATATTATGATTGATCTGATTTATTAAATGTTAGCTTTATACCTTGGAACAATATAAGAATTCTTGTTCGAAGAAGAACGGGTTGTACGTCGAATAGAGATTCGACAGGATTAGCCCTAAGTATTCATGAAATCATGTTACTGGAACTTCATTGACAATATTTCAATGTCCGAAATCGATTGATTATGAATTAAACATTTAATCAATGGAATGAATTAGTAAAGAATTGATTGTATCCAACCAATATTAAGAAGAGCTGAAGAAGTCCTGTTTTTAACATTTTGACCTGATAAAATGTTAGAATCCCTGGCATCCTCAAAAGGAAAATGAGATGTCTGCCGGGGAATTATTAAATTCCTAAGGTAGAGCAAGTAATGATTTTAGCATCATTCTTTGTTCAATAAACTCCTTCGCAATAATAATACCGAACCCAACTTTTCCACATCCAAAGTAAATGTACTAGTCACCCCCTATCAATTTCCTTATCACAGGGGTTCTAATAATTATTCTGTCACGCGGTCCTAAACACGCGACGTTATATACCGTATCAGCCCGACACACAAAAGGTACCCTTCACTTTATCACTTCTTACCTTGAGAGAGATCCTTTCTTTTGGTAGTCCTTGGCGGCAAAGGTTAATGGATTAATTCATGCACAAAAATGATACACTTGAACAATACATATATTTATAATAACCCTTTTATTCTTCACTTAGAAAACAAATTCACTTTGGTTAATCAATTAATTAATATATGTTCCCTTCTCAAATATATTCGTATTAATTTATAATGTTTGTTCTACTTCACCGGATATTGCACAATGTGACTTCCGCCGATACTCTATGCCCCAGTATCTGTTTATCGGATTCCTGGATCCTTCCTTAACACAGGACACTGGCGTTGGTAATCGCTGTCCAAAGCTGCTTACTCCTGGCTAATTATCACTGCAAAAACTCCAGACTGACTTTCACTCGATGACCGGTCCTTCGGCTTCCCTGAGTGAGTGAGTGCTGACTTCCTTGAGACCTTGAGTGTCCTCCTCCTACGTTCCTTGTGACTTTTTCCTAAGCAGAAGCCTCGTCCCTTGTCAAGCCCTTATATACTATCTCTCCCCCCTTCCTGTATGTTCTAGAACATTCCAGGTTTTCTCCCCTTCTCTCGTATCTGATAGGCTATTTCCCTTTCATTATTATAATTTTGTTTACCCCTTCCATCCTTTCTCTGCCTTGCAGCTTTCATAACATCAACGGCATTGTTTTAAAGTTATTTTCATAATACAGAAACGGTATTGTTGCCTCTCGGTAGTACGTGTTCCCAAAATACCCACAATGGCGTCCTTAATTGTATACTTATGCCAACACGGCCAAAATGGCGTGTTACATAAATGAAAACTCATTGGATCTGCTTTTCTCTTATAGAATGCGTTTTGCAGTCGTTGTTCCGATCCGTTTAATGAATGTTTCCGTTCATCGTAAAAATTAAAAGAGTAACGAATCATTAAAGAATTAAAGATAATCCATTCCATAGCACTATTATTAATGTATGGGAAAATTATTAGTTGTACTCATACTATTACGTAAATCTAAACGCAAAATGCTGGCGTCCTTAGTATCTAAATCTGCAGAAAGGGTTGTTGCCGGGTCGATATTTAATTTCTTATGTTTAGGGCACCTTAGTGCCGTGCTTTGTTAAATTTACGCCTTTACGATATAGTAAGGTACTCGAAATTTCCATGTACGAAGTTAATTATTTCTCTGTTAATCTGATTTGTTCTTGCAGGATGCATTTATCAGCCATGGCGATTAAATAACATATACGTCGGTCGCTACAGTAGATGAGTAATGGATGGGTAAAGGATCAATTCAACCCGAATGATAATAAGAGGCCAAAGAAGTGCTGTATTTAATGCCTTTGCATCTTGGCCGTAACAAAATGCAGGCATCTTTGGAATATTAAGCTGCATAATGGGATGTTTGCCGGATAAAGATGTAATTCCGTTGTCTAAGCATAATTATCTTCGTACATACCTTCATGATAGATTACCGTATCCAATATTTCCGTAAGTGGATGGATCCTTAATGAATCTGCTTTGTTCTTGTAAAACACATTTGGAAGTTTCTGTATGTTAACCGAAATTATAGTTAGCCATAGAAAGAAGGGGGTTAATGAATGGGTGCTGGTTAATGGATGGTTTAGTGCTGGACGATAACAAGATTCCGAAGAAGTCTTCCGTTAAATGCCCTGCGTGGCTTGTTCAGATGAGTACTTACATTTTCTCTTCAACCCTCTAATATAGTTGCTTACATAAAAGAGTTAATACTCTCATTTCTCTGTTATTATTAAACCGGTTATACATCAGCCACGTCTTTCCTTTTCCTCTAAGAGTTATTTTTATACCCGTCACAAAATGTGCGCTGTTTTATAAACATTTTAGAGCCATCTCTGTAAAAGATTTTGCCTTTTGACGTCACCCTCTAAATGGTTATTTTAGCCCTGATAAATCGGTTGTTTAATGAGTGTCGGAGGGAATGAATTCGGAATTGAAGGAAACATGGCGCACCGTATTCAAAGAGAAGGCTCCCTAAACCATTAACAACCACTCACATTCCACAGGCAGGGCTCCGTGGAGTGCGCGAAATCTTGTTGCTGTGTGTGGGGTAGTTCCTGTCTCTTCATTCCTCTCCGTCTTCTATCATCGTCATCCTTGATGATTTCCTCTTTCCCTCCTTTCTCAAAGGCGTTAATGACTTCTGCCAATTACGCTTCCTAAAACAATGCGTTTCCGTTTTCGAACTTTCGTCTTCTCCCACACCTCTCTCTTGCGTGCTTTCGAATTTCTGTGTGGTCTTAAGAAGAGAGACTGTGAACTCCGCCGAGCGCCTTGTTTCGATTCCCTTTCACTAATTACCGTTTCCATCGCGTTGTGCTCTCTTAAGCTCTTTGTCTTTCGCCGTGGGATGCCTTTTTTATCGTGGTTAAGTAACTCTTGGATCACTCGGCATCTTATAGCTTCTTCCGGAAGATACTAGTCACTCTACTGATAAAATGTTAAGTAATACATATGCATGCATGGAGGTAATACATCTTCAGTGACTCGAGGCATGTTGGTCATACCTTTTTTGTTATTTAATCATCTTTGAGTTACGAGATACTCTTAGAAACTACTTTGAGATTAACCTTGATTAATGGTTCGGATCACCTTTTTAAAAACATTTGACACAAGTACTCTTTTTCATTATTTAGATCCATATACTTTGTCGTCGTCGTTTATGCCTATTTTTCTCATTTTTTTTTATGTTTGGTGTTTTCCTTAAAGCGTAGTCATATTCCAATATAGTTATATTCCAATGCTCTTGAAATTGTCACCGGTGTATTAAATAACCAAGTGGCAAAGGCAAAATAAATAGTTAGCTCCTGTGGTATAACTTTGGGCCGTGCGATGTATATATATATCGTTTATGATTGGTGTTTTTTGTTTAATATTCACATGTAAAATTTATTTGTGTGCCTCATTGAGGTTAATTTATTACTAAATCACTTTGAGTTAAAGTTTAATTGGTATAACGCTTAGATATTTAGTTTGAGGGAGAAATTTGGTCGTTGATGATATTATAATGAGAGGTCGAAAGTATGTTGAACCGGAGAAAAACTATGTGTGATTAAGTAGTACCATCTGAAAAAGAAAAATATGCCAAAAACTTTCCGTAATCTTTAGAAGCTCTAATAATAAATGGATTTTATTTTTCCTCGTTTAATCGGATGTACGTAGTATCATTTTCTTTTACCGTCTTGCTAAATAAATATCCTTAAATATCCAGAGAAAACCTATGAGGATCTTCAAAACATCGCGTCGTACCATATGGACGTAACGAACCTCCACGGGGACGAGGGTTCAGATTCCTCCAAGGCTCCTCTCAAGCTTTATCAGGTCACTTTTGGAGGACGCCAAATCAAAACACCGTCGCCGTCATCATTCGACGAAGATTCTGCCCGTGTCGGTACGGACGGGATGGCTCCCGTATGCATGCTTTGCTCGTCCTCCTGCAACTCTCTTGAGAGTGTACCGGTTAGTTTTGAGGAGAGAGAGCCAACCAGAGGAAGAAGGCAGATAAGGTAGGAGCCCCCATACCCAAAGTTCCCCCACGGGTAACGAGTCCAGCTCCCATCATAGGCGAGCCAAGACGAGGCGCGAGGCATTTAGTGTGAGAGTGCGTGTGTGTGGGAAGCAGAAGCTTGGAATGGGAGGTTTTAGGAAAGAGGAGGCTCAGGAAGTTTCTCCTGCGTCGACGTCTCCGCTCCGCCCACCTTTTGAGCCTCTTGGGGGGACGAGGAGTTTCGGGCTTGGTGATTGGGATAAGAAAATCCTCCACTTCCATACCTCCCTCATCCCACCCAAGTCCTCCAAGAATCAAACCACTATCCTTGCTTTTCACCCTTATACATTTTGCTCCCCCTTGAACCTCAGAGACGATGGTGGAGTTTTAGGCGAACAGGATACGGTATTGAAACGTGGTAGTGCGGCTAGAGATGGGAATGGATCCCGGGTGCTGTAAATGGAGTGCAGAAGGTGTCTTGCGTTGGCTCGGTTGAATTCAGGTTTCATCTTAGGGAAAAGATGATGTAGGAATCATCGTATTTCTCCGAATATTAGCCGCACTTTTCCCCCGATTTTGGGGCAACAAAACCGGGGTGCGGCTTATATTCGAGGTGCGGCTTAAGTTCGAGAATTTTTTTAAAAAATCGTAAAAATGACCGATTTGAGCAAACCAGAAATTCAGATTCACGCGGACGCCGGCTAAACTCGCCTAACCACGGGGAAAGTAAGAAATAACGCTGAAAAAGGACAAATTGGTGCGCAATTTATTCATATATTAAAGGATAATATAGGTAACATTGTATCATAGTTACATAGGAAATGTAAAAACTGATATAAAATTCTAATGCCAAATACTGTAGGTAGTACGGGATGCACTGAAAAGGATGCGGTTTAAATTCGCGTATTAACTTTTTCCGTGTTTGAGTCCCCAAAAACGAGATGCGGCTTATATTCGAGTGCGGCTTATACTCGGAGAAATACGGTAGTGTACATATTTTTCAGGGTAATGCACTCATTTGATACCTATAGCCTATAAATACCGATGAATAAACCCAGATGAAAAGTACTCGAGGTGTCTTAAGGAAACTTTTCTGATGCAATTTTCTCCGTTCTTACCACCTGAAAATTTTTGCATTGGAAGTTTAATGTTTCTAGCTTCAAGTAATAAAAAGTTTGGAATCAATTTGTGCGTTACTGAAAATCATTCTTATTTGAAAATTTAGGGGAAAGAATAACGCTGCAACTACTTCTATTGGTTTTATTTCTCATGACTGTGGCTTATTTCGCACCTGATGATCTTGTTTCACATCGGAACCATGGTCCCATAAATTGAAACCAACGGTGGAAAATGCAGTATTATTTCTTACTCAAATTTCCTTAGAATCTAATCAATGTTATAGATCGTAATAAAAAGTTTCTCCTCTCCACTCCAACGCTCGCAATCTTACTAGTCGGCCAACAATCAAACCACTAAAACCCTTCATCTTTCCCACTAGAGAGTTTCCTCTCCTGGAATCCGTAAGACGATGGCGAGGGTTTAGACGAGCGGGGTACGGTATTGAGGCGTGGTAGTGCGAGATGAGAACGGAAAACGGTTACCGTAGAGGGGAGCGCAAAAGTGGTGCGGGATGTTTGTTGGGATGGGTGGACTCGTGTGGAGCCAAGGTTTATCCGAAAGGGAGGTTGACGTGGGAATAGTTTGGCATATTTCTCTGGGTCTTTTTTCAGAAAAAAATTAACTGTGGCGACTCATAATCAGCTTTCCGATCTTTATATTGTCTCACTACAGTTAATCTTGCTTTCTCACAAACAAATCATTTAAGAAAGTTATATACAAGCGGGACGACTAGTATAATATTCATGGGGAGTCCTATATAAGTTCTTTGAATGGTTATTGACCACTTTAATAATACAATGGTTAATATATGGAGGTTTGGTCATGTCTTTTTTAAGAAACCTATCTTCCTTTTTCCGCCAACGTTTCGCCTTTTTATTAAGGCTTCTTCAGGGTTACAGTACAATGCAAGGAATACTGTTGGTAATAATTATAATACTACAAAGATAAAAAAGTTATCAATCATAAATTTAGTACCCCAAATTTATGTAAGTAAGAAAGTTAGTCCTTTGAGGTACTAAGTTTATGATTGATAACTTTTTTATCTTTGTAGAATTATAATTATTACCAACTATATTCCTTGCATTGTACTGTAGCCCTGAAGAAGCCTTAATAAAAAGGCGAAACGTTGGCAGAAAAAGGAAGTTGAGTTTCTTAAAAAGACATGACCAAACCTCCATAAATTAACCAATGTCCTATACAAGGTTAGAAAATATACATAACCGAAAATAAGTGAGCTGCAAAATTGAGGAAATCTAAGAAACGGCAGTTCTAATCAGAATAATTTCTTCCTCCAAGAAAGATATTCAAATAGATAAAATCATAGATTTACTGGAAATAATTCACTCTGGGGACAATATATTTTGCAATATAATTGCAAATTGACTGTTAATTTCCTTAGTTATTATTATTTCCATTCGAAGATCCGTTCTCCGTAGCCGTCCATTCCTTTTCATTTGCTAATAAGTCCATTATACCCTGTTAGTGCTCCCTTCTGGTAACTCTATTCTGTCCTTGGGTCTTTTATTTTGTCTTATTAAATTATTTAGAGTTTTTAAGCGTGGTGATCTCTAGAAATTTATTTCTAATTACTCGAGTATTCTCAGCGAGGCACTACACTAATTTTTAAACATAAGTTCTCTATATTTCGCCAGAAAACATCCGGAGGTTGTCATGTATCGTCTCAGGCCTGTGACAAGTCCTCTGAATTCGTGGAAATGGTGTGTGACAATTTCCTGCGAGCTCATGCAATGTGCAGTTGTGACTGTGATGTGGGCTGCGTAAAGGCACAGAATGCGTGGTGAGCACAGTTAATCGAGGAAGCTCTGTAAGTGTATTATCTATAGAAGAAGAATTTTCTGCACCACGAAAAGAGTCATTTCGGATAAATTACGTCAAAAACCTGTGAGAAATACATAAAAACTATCGGAATTCAGTGAAGTTAACATTATAATTATTACTAGCTGTGCCCGGCATTCGTTGCAATGCCACTTTTTCTTTCTAAGTAGGCACTTATATACAAAGCAGACATGTACAGAATAAATGATGGACAATGATTTTTTTGTCTATTCGCAAAATTAAATACTCTATATTGAAGTCCCCATTCATTTTCATACTTTTCATGGCTTGGCCCACAGATCTTTTCAGGGTTCAATATCGGTCCCTAAACAAATTTAAAACCCAGTTCAATGAATTCCTCGTACCTACACAGGAATTTATAACGCACAAATGATGGCATGCGTTTCAATTCCATGCCTATGCTGCGGTTAATAATTTAATAAAATATTCTAATGTTGAAGTAGTGCAAAAAAAATAGATTTTCGACCTTAAAAATCCAAATTTAGGGAAAAGCGAACCATATGCAAAAAATCGAATGCAAGAATTCAAAACCTTGTTCTTTAAGTGATCTTCTGATAATTATTTAAAATCCAAAAGCAAACATGGAGACTACTGCACCAAATCTTATTCTACGTACAAATAAATTAAGTTACTTTCAGCACAAATTATGTCTTACTGATACGATTCTGATGCACGTGATTGAGAAACTCGTAAACTATCTGCTTCGTGGCTTCCTTGTTGTTCCTCGCTTGTGAGAGAAGCTCGCATGCCATCACTCATTTGTTGAAACTATTTGCGCTCCACTTATTGCACAATTGATTTAATAATTCAGAAACCTTCGAAGGCGTGCGCACAACAACTCTTTTTCTTTCTAAGTTGGCACATATATGCAAAGCAGACACATTTACATGTACAAAATAAATTAAAGGCAATGATTTTTTGTGTATTAAATTAAAGTTGAAAAAATGTATTCAAGTGCTTTGGGGTATACATTATTTTGGTTTTACCGTCCTCTGCAAACACAAATACATTTTTCGGTTTTCCCACTCGTGAGCATATTGTGAAAAGCATGGATTATCCAGATTTAATCCACACACTTAAGCGATTGACTTTTTACCTTGTTGATGGTCATTGAGAAGGCAAGGCGAACGGGGAACACTATTCGTTTGGCTACAACTATCAAATTAGTCACTGAACCTGGCCTTAAAATGCTGCAGGAGTGAATAGCCATTCACTCTTGCAGCAATTAAATCGCTATGAAATGGATATTCACGCCTGGTTGCCAAGGAAATTTTGTATTGTTGAAAAGGAAGAAATATTGATAAATTGCGAGATATAAACGCATTACTTGGACAAAAACAAAGTGCATAAGAAAATTGAATGAAATAATTAAGTACTGAAATTTTTTATTCGTTCTATGGCACACATTTTCATCCAATACCTTGAGTGCAAGTAATTTTAAAAAGCAATTAAAGAAAAACTTGCACTTAATAAAATGCTTTTCTTATGGGAGTAAATATTAACATCATTGGGGTAAGAACAACCCCAAAAATTGCCATTTTTATAATTCAGAAACCTTTATGGGCACGCACTAAACAACAACTCACCAAAGTTTCATCGCAATCGGATATATGGTATTGGCGTGCATAAAACACGAACAAAAAAATATTCTTTTTTATATATAAGAGAAGATTATTAGAATAATAACCGGTTAAGGTAGGTTCAAATGTAAATGTGTAATGATCCCCTCGATTAAACCGGCGCAGACTTCTATCTACTTACACCATTTCTTTCTTCATCCCAGCATACGTTCTACCTCTCTACATCCCGTCCATAAAACCTATTAATTTCTGTCCCCTCCCCGCTTACCTATCGTCCTCCCCTCTATCATGGCCTTCAGCCACTCTTCACCCCTTATACCTGCACACAACCACCAAGTTTCCTCTCCTCACCCGCCATTCCAAGCACTTCCACGTTTGTCTTTCTTTTCATCCAACGCAATTTCTCTATTCTCCTCCAGTCCACACATCATACTCCATGGAATATGATATCCTTCCTTATTGATGCTAGTAAAACCGAAACTTAAATATTCATCAGAATACTGTTGATTAATCTTTCTTTTTTACTTGGTATATTGTCTTCTGCATGAGATTAATGAGCAAAATCGTCACTACTTCTTCCACTTGTACTCTCCCTGTCATGAATATTTTGGTCTGAAAGTCGACATTGTTTAATAACAAATTTATCGATTTTGGGGTATCACGACTGAAATATAATATATATTGATTGAAACATAGCAATAGTAATTACTAAAGTTATATATTAATCAAAAATATATCACCTGAAATAGATATCGGAATCAAAGTTGTTATCAATTATAATGTTATGCACAACACACATTCCAAAAAAACACAAAAAATAGTTTTGTTCGCGTCGCTGCTCCTTTTGCCCTCTTATGCACCTTTTTGCTCATGTGGTGTTTGCGTCGCAAAAGGTGCAAGTGGCGAACGCTGTTCGCGTCGCAAGTTCAGGATCCAAAAGTGCAGCTTGAACCTGCACTTTTGCTCCTGCTTTGGAGGTGGAGCAAAAGTGGCAGAAGGAGCAGTGCTGAGAATCACTGGAAATAACAAATGAAAATTCTCTGGTTTTTGTCTGCTATATGGTCCGGAGAGTAAATTAGAATCATATCCAGGGACCTTTCTCGTGGTTATTATTGATTATTTGCTGCCTCACTCAAAATGGCCGATAGTTAAAAGATAAAGTTGAAATTTAAAAAAGCATTTAGTTCACAGTCTGTTAACTTTAGAGAAGTCATTGATAGGCACTCGCATGTCAAATTAGTTGCTTTGCATCACGTGAAATCAGCGATTGCCGCAAGGTTAGCTCAATTATAAGCTACGCTTGAACGTGTATTTCCTCTATTTCGGATGGTCTGGTGGGGAAATCTAGGGCCCGGCAAGCACAGGCACTGTGAAGACAACGCGTGCTATCGATTTGACAAAATCGAAATCACATTAAATCTTTGGTCTGCTGTCATAATTTCGCGAAGCACTTTTTCTGTTTTCATCATTTTGCCGAATTTTCGGCTTTTACCACTTTTTTCGCGTTGCATTTTCAACAAGCTCGCGTCGCCCCAGTGCATCGTGGTGCACCGGTTATGAACCACTGCTACAGACTTATAAACCGTTTGATTGATTGGAACACAATTTGGCGCGTATGTTCTTAAGATCCAGAAGAATTAAGAGTCTATATCAGAAAGGCCCCATGCACCCAAGGCTCCCAATTAGCCATTCGGTGGTTGTAGATTACTCTAAAAAGAAAATCATAAGATTCGGTACAATGATTTCTTTTTTTTTGCTATTTTTAGTAGCTAGCTCTCATGACATACGAGGATTCGAAATTTTAGTATAGGATGACTGAAGGCATGAAGTTGTTTTATTTTTTGTTTTTATTTTCGTTTACGCTTTGTTAATGCCTAAAATTGATTTGAGATTATGGATTTATAATGGTCAATTTTGGTTCTATTTGGACAGTAAAAATTTTATTTTCTTGGAAACCGCGGCATAGGCTTTAAATGGGAGCTTATGCCTGAGGCGCTTAGTACAAAATATATCAGAATTACTGAGATGTTTCGAGGAATTTTTCAACATAGCCATATTTTAATTTTATTTTCGCTGAAATTCAACGGGAACCATCCGCTAGTAATACCCATGAAATATTTAAAAATGGTTCTCGTTGAACAATTTAAACACATTCAAGTAATAGCTAAGGTCGAGATCTTCCTTGGGCCCCTCTGATTGAGGAGTTTCGCTGGTTATAGATCCGGTCCTGAATAGAGTGCTCTGGGGATTCCAGTGAAGTATCTCCACCACCGCGGAGTTTCGAACTCTGAATCTGCTGGATGGAAAACCAGTTAACCCGGCCAACGCACCATCCCATGGATTCCTCCACGCGGGGGATGATAAAAGGAGGTGAGGACAGAGGGAAGGTATGAGATGGGGGTTGGTTGGATGGAGGGAACGGATTCTCTAATGCATCCTCCGTCGAGAGTGTGGGCGCGCCGTGCCTGTGAACGTCTGTGTGTGTGTTTGTTTGCGGAGATTAAGTCGGCCGTCTCTATGGTAACGGTGCCGTAGATGCTTTCCTCCCCTCTTCACCCCCTTGCCACTGTCCTCCCCCCCATGCCACTGTCCTCCCCCCCATGTCACGCTTAGCTGTCTTCTGCGTGAGTGTTAGTGTGTGTTTGTGTCGGATCGACGTAATTAGGATGGGTCTGACTGAGAGGAAGTGGGATAGGGGGGAGGAGGGTTGAGAGAGGATTCAGAGTGGGGGTGAAGTCGTAAATGTCAGTGGCAGCGTCCATTTAAAGAGTTGTCCGAATGCAGGGAGACTCCATGGGTGGGAATAGTAATAGCTTGTGCGTAAAGGGTTTTTTTTAGTATACGGAGTATGGATGGGTTGGAGGAATGGGAAGGGATGGGTACATGTGAGAACTTTTCGAGGGGTAATAGGGGTAGGCAAAATGGCAAGGTTGGCAGGAATGAGCCGGGGGAGTTCCCAACAAGGATATAAGCCTTTTTTATATTCTTCTGAGTTGAGTGCGGTTGGAAGCGAGATTTGGGATGGGACGGGGCCAAGAATATGGAGAGGCTTGGTTGGGTAGAGGAGGAAAATGGGGTTGGTGTGGTGGCTACAGTATTGACTTTCCCTTCTGGGGGTCCTAGTTCTTATCCCTGTGGTGGCAGAGATTCTGTACCTACTAGCATTCCGATGCCACATGGAACGCGCTTCAGTGTGCAGTGCGATGTCCGTTGGCTGGAATGCAGAGCAGTGGACTCCCAGACGACTTTCTTGAACCATTTTGCTGACAGTAGGTCGATATATCCGCTCCTGATCAGAGCGGAAACTGTCACTAGCCGATATTATGGTACATATATGACACCTGTTGTCAGAATATAGAATTCCTGAAGGCAGTAGTTGTAAAAAACAATACTATAATTTGTACATTGTACAAAAATTATGGGTTGACTGAAGAATAGAAGAGGTATATAAATTCCACTAATGATAGCTTTAGGAGTCAATAATGATATAAAACGTATTTGAACACGCATTTTTTTTGCTAATACAATCGAAAGTTTACGTAAACAAAGACGATAAACAGTGATGTAAGACACTTTAGAGAGACATATTTTGACGCTGTGCTGAAAAAGGAACGCCGCTATGTTGGCGTTAATTTTGATATCACTAGGAAGTAAACACCTCTAACAATCAATTTAAATATTAAGCTTTTAAATTGCTTCACATGCACGTAGACTATGCACATTAGCTACTTTTTCCTCACGACTTTGCCGTCGCACTTGCAATCTCGATAACGTTCAATCTTTTGCCTGACTTTAAGAACTTCGTCCCTATCTATGTATTTTTTTCAATATTGTCATAATTGGCCTTCCCACTCTCACAGTCCACTTTTATTGATACCATTAGGTACCTAAAAGACTAGTGAAATTAATTTCTCTTGCGGGCGTGTGCAAGACACAGCAGCTCCATTTTTGACAATGTGAGCAAACACATAGGCGCAGCTCTGCTTAGTGACGTAACCAAATATGGAACCCCGTTTTGTTTGACGTGAAAGTTTTGGAAAGGTCTGCTGTTTTTTTATGGTATACGAAAGATTTTAGGCATTTGAAACTATGCTTTACTGAGTAGTTATTGGCTATATTTCTAATAAAGGCTTTAATTTCCAGCAAATTAACAACTGGATCACAAACCAGTTGTCTCATGAATGGTATTCAAATTCAGTCGTAATGATGTGTTGTACCACACATGTGGTTCTGTATAAATGTCTCTTTACCATCTGATCGCTGCCAACATCACTTTATCGCTATCTGGCCACGATGCAATTTTTACTTATTTAGCACCTGCTAAATAAGTAAAAATTAAGTAAGCCTCCTATTATTACTGTATTTAAAGTGTTTTCCAATTGGAAAACAGGTGAGGATTAGTCTCTTTGAAAAATCTCCTCCCCTTGGTGGGCTTGAGCTCGAGACCTCATGGTTCACTGTGCCTAGTACTCGAACCCCCACTCTTTCCCAACTCGATCCCTTTCTATCCAGTCGCATTTCAATTCAGAGGCTTGCACTTAATCTATAGCGAGAGCGACCCCCAGGAGTTGTCTTTGAAATGCATTGATACGATTACAATCTAAAGTCGTTGAGATTTGTTTTAAAAGTGACCCTTTAGGAAGATCATTATTCAAACAAATGGGGATGCTTCTTTAATGAGAATAATATCGGCCTCGGTGCAAATGGAAGGAAATTATATTTGGAATATGGTAGATGCACGTAATACCCGTCCATATTATTTTTTATGGTAATCGATTTCAAGCATGACGCCTCTGGATATAATTATCCCGCTATTCGATTAGTTTCCACTCTATGGACTGGTGGCCATTGAATCTCTTACAATGAAATAACATTTTCTGAGTGTGTATGGGTTAGTATAAGAACCAATGCGACTCATTTCAGGGGCAAAAGATGTTGACGCTACGTTCGAGATATAATCTAAATTAACCCTTCGTTCTTGCATGGTAATACTTATTTATGTCTCATTTGGTCATTTATGGTTTAATTCTCAAACAGAAAATTATGTAAAAACTGACCTAATCACACCGCATCATTCTCCAGAAAAAGTGGATTGGTAACGACCGCTTCATATGGCGTGCTAGCCTCCCAGCTGGCTAAGTCGGCAGTAATGAGTTTCAGCTTTGAAGTATCGGCGGCTGCGTCGGCAATCATTTAACCAGTATCAGTGTCAACTGCAAGAGTAAATGAACTTATTTACTCTTCAGGCGAGCAATTAAAAGTACGAGGCAAATGAAGAATTTATGCTACCCCATATATATCGTTATCAATCATTTTATGAATACCGCTTTGGATCTGCCTCTTATGGAGTACCTATAATTTAGCGGACGATATACGATTCCCATTTTTTCAAAGTATATCATGGTAATGTCTCTTTTAAGTTCAAAGAATAGGAGAGAACGTTGGACTTGAAAGCTCCTTTCACTCTCTGTAATCAATTTCGTTGCGTTACTATAGATGATGCTGATTTATTTTCATCAATCGTACTTATCTCAGAATTTGAATGAAAACTGCTAATAATATTCCACATGAATGATTTTCAGTGTCAATCGTCCGGTTTATATCAACTCGATGACTATCTAGATAATTACGTTCGATAAAAAATGTGAAAATGCGGCATGGAATAAAAATGAAAGCTGGCGTCTTGACTTTGCGGAATTGATTATTATGGATACCACTTTTTTATACTTTTCTAAACTTTACTTTTAGGCCTCAACCGGTTTCGACGCCTTCCTGAAAATGACGCGCGTGAAAAATAAACGAAATGTTTTGCCTTTAGTACAATTGAATATTTGGAGTATTTCGAAGTGGTTTGGTTGCTATATCAGAACTCTTAATGGAAGATTTGACGTTCATTGTTTTTTTTTAACTCCCTGGAAAAATTAATCAAGCCTCACGTTCCCGTATTTTTTTCCTTAAGGGCGTGGTAATTTATTTCTGAGATAATCTTCTTTTTGCTCATAAGTGAGGAAGAGGCTCCAGTTATCATTACTCTATGGGTTATTTGCAGTGTATTTCGAGGGGTGGATTTAATGTAAAACAGTGATTCATGCCTAACTTTGTGGAAGAAAGCCATTATTAATAAAATCGATGGCTTAGTATTATCCACACTATAATTATTTACCAACCACGGTTTCAGTAATATATTGTTATTATGAAGATTATTGATAATGACAATGGATTGCTTTATCCAGGGCCGGTTATAAATTAAAGTGTGGAAAATACTAAGCTATCCTTTTTATAAATTCTTCTTCTTCGAAGGAATTTTTGCCTGTTCTGTATGACTATGCTTTTTTATGAGTTTTTATTAATTGCGGCGGATCAAATATTTGTTAGCGCTTAAACTGCTCCGCAAAACTGCCTTTCACCGCATGGAAACTAATAAAAATTTTCTTTGATGGTAAATGAGGTGAGCGGCGAGTCTAGGGACGAGGTCGAGGACTTCAGAACGCCAATCCATATTATACTCGGGTGCGGGGTAAGACTTGTCACGCGGTTTCTTCCCGATGGCTGGATTAATGCAGTCACCATTCCGTTCGAAATCATCGGAGTGATAAACTAGATGAGAACTTGAATAGAGAGATAGTCAAATTCTGATGGTATGTAAATTGGAAAAAAATGAACGCTGGGAAGATGAGACGTTAGCTAGGGGGGGGAAGAGAATAGGGTAGCGCAAATGGAGTAGGAATCGCGGATTTGAGGAGAGGGAGTGAATTGGATATGAAATAACTGGTTAACCTTTAAATCTAGGTGACAATTTTTCTAATCCGAAAATCTCAGGGAAAACTAGCGGAATTTGGTGGTGTTTCTGGAAGTCGGTTTTGGCATATTTTAAGAATTTACCTTCCCTTGCTATTTTGGTATGCAAGATGCATTATAGTTTATCACTAAGCATTTAAGTGACGTAGAAGCGTACTAAAAACACAAACATATTTTCGGGAAAGGTAAAGGGAGAACATAATCAGCAATTAACGAAGAGTAGAGGGAAACCTGGTACCGGACTTAGCCGACGTTTAGCCAAAAACTGTTTGTGGCCCAGAGTGGAACGTTCGGACGCTCTGAATTGTTTTCAATTCAAGGTGCATTGTTACAATGCATTAAAATTTATAATTTTTTTCTAAAAATTTATCTTTATAAGTATACATATAATGTTTTATATATAAATTAATAATTGGATACTTGGGATGTTAGCTTTCAGCTGACGTAATTTACGCCATTAAGGGAGGGTTGGGAGGTTTATAAGGGTAGGATTATTTGAAATGAAAGAATAATGGAGCTAAAACTGGCATCGGCATTAGTCTACTCATTAAGAAAGGCTCCAAAAGGTCCGAGGTTCAAAGTCCCTTCCGATAGAATACACTTGAATTGATATATACCTTGGTTTTGCTTTGTTAGTTTTTACTTATTTTCTGTTTAACTCGTTTCTTCTTCTTATGGTGCTACAACCCTCCATAGGCACTGGCCTATTAATCAGTTACAGCCACCTACTCTACTACCCATCTACTTCTATCTTTTGTTTAATCTCTCCATTGATTTTCCATCAATTTTGTAGGAATCCTCTGAGACATCATCTCTCCTTTCCCTGGGTCCTCTTATCCTATTTATTTTCGTTCTCAAGTCGTGCAATCATTTCGCCATGACACGCATACTATATGCTAATGATCCAATGTGAAGGTCAACTTGGCGTTTTTTGGTGTGCTTGGTTTTGGTTTGGTGGTTGGCTAAAAAAGAAACAAAGTAAATAAGATCATCTCAGTGGAACCCCCCTCCCCCTGGCAATGCCGGCTAAAGCATCAGCGTCGCGTCGAATTTCGAATGAACAGGGGAGTTGATGGAACGAACGGTTAAGGGAAGGGAGGATGCGGGTTTGAAAAATTCAAGGTGACTCCGGATGGGGTGACAATAGTGCTCTCTATCGCGGAAAGGAAGGTAACCTTTGCTACTGATGGAAAATAATGACACGCGCTGGAAAAAAACTCGTCAGGGGTTTATAGAAAGGAAAAAAATGGTGTGAAAAGGAGGGGTGTCTCCTGCGGATGGAGGGAAAATGAATACGAGGAGGAAGATGGTGGTGGAGGGATGAAATGAAAAAGCATACACTCTCACCGGGGACGTGTTGGGTAATCCCTTTGGAGGAGATGCATATTAAATTGCCCCGAGGATACTCTTGCCAAGGGAAGGAGAGAGCGTATAACTATAAATTAGGACGGGAACACACCGCGGTGTGCAAATTTATGATGGCAGGGAGAGCAGTGAAGGAACCACTTCAGTAGTGGAGGCGGCGACAACACGAGAGTCCTCATCTCCTGTTTCCCACCGCCCAATGCCTGCCCCCTTTTCGTCGTTCTCCTCACCCTTCTTCCAGCACATAGTGATGACAGTGGTTAAACGAAAAATAAATGTGGGTGAGGAAAGAAGAATTTGATAACGCGCAATGCAAATGAGCCCGGCGGAAAATGTCGCGGAAAACACACCTGAAAACGCGCTCTCGAGAGAGTGAAAGTTGAGTCAATGACACGTGTTTTTCTTCCCGCTGCATAATATTTGCATAGACTGAAAATGTGAGTTTCGTGAAAAGCGGACTAGTTAACGTTGGCATTGGAAGAACGATGATTCGGAAATGTGCTAGCTCTTGCGGAAGAAATAAGTACTTTCTACTTTGATTTGGAAATTTGGGTTTCATGAGGGGTGGGCAATACATGTGGTGGACGAACTATGAGGCATTGAGTGTTACAGAGAGGGATTTGCAATCCTTTTGGAGCAATACAAAGGTATTAAAAAAGTGGCCGTGGGGATAACAGGATGCAATGAGTTTTTGAAGGCCACGGTAGAAGTGAGAATGTTGATAAGCGTGGGAAGAAGGAGCGAAATGTTCGTATGAATTGGCAGCGCAAAAATTAATTGTGTTGGTTACTTTATCACGGTTCATGAAGCCGTGGATTGTGATAATTTAATGGCAGCATTTACTTTATGTAGTCAAACGAAACGGGAAAACACTGATTAAAATTGTAATGAAATTCTTTTTCGATTCGAAATAGATACCCTCACCCCCTGGAAAACGAATTCCAATTCCTAAACCTTTAGAATTTCGCAGAAAGTGAAAGTGGCCATATCTTCCGTATTGAAAAAATGAACAATCAATGAAGAATGAATGAAGAAACACAATATCCTCGATTAAGTCTCGGAAAATAATTTAATATTGGTTGCTCCTATGTATGTTACTCGGAATATTATCCTCGAAATGAATTGTGATATTGGATAGAGGGAATAATAATAGCAGTAAAAGGAGACTATCGGGTTGTGGGAAAGGTAGAAAGCTAAAGAAGTGGATGAGTGAAGCTTCGAGGCAAAAGGATATAAATAAGAGGGAAAATAAGAATATATACCTACGTATATAAATGTATGAAGTATATAGATATGTGTGTCCGTGAGTGGATCTGTCTGAAAAAGGGGGGCACAATTGAGAAGGCCGAGGTGGATAGGAGTGGATAAGACGAGAAACAGACGAGGTGTGGGGGCGAAGGGCAAGGAGGAGGAGATAAGAGTGTAGAAACGAATAGGGTGGAAGGAATGGCATGGGAGAGAAGGCAAGGCTGATGATAAGGGGTGAAGAGGGTTGATAAATATGCATACACTGGAGGAGCGGGGCAGCTTTGAAGATTTTTGAAGGGTCCATGTTTACGGTGAGAGGAAGAATTGATGGAAGATTCTGGGAAGGATCCGAAAATACGGCGATGTACTAGACCTAAAGAATAAGAAGGGGGAGAATCATATTATATTCCGATGTCGCCAACGGCAAGTTGATCCCACTATTTCCCTTATTAAACCATCCCCTAAGGTGGCCGAAAAATTGGGAAATCTGGGAATGCTTAGTAATCCAAAGTAATGCGTGCGAGTAGCATCAACTGTAGCAGAGTTGCCCCATAGACGAGTTTGAAAACTTTAAATTGAAAAAGTCATTAACCTGAACCATTATTCAAACCTAAATCCCCAAAATTAGCGCCGAGTGGTTTAAGTAACCCAGGATTAAATCAATTACGTTACTTAAGCGGATTTGTGAACTTCGCACTTTAATGTATGCTCAAGGATATTTTTGGTACCGGTAAACGCGAGGAAATATGAGGGAATTTAGTGAAGATTACTCAAAAAGTGGGATATTATTGGGAAGTTGGTGACTAGCCTCCCTCACAAAGCTAAAATAAGTTGCTGGCTTGGTCATATTCATTTGCGGATTCTTAATGCCTCAAAAAATGCCCCCAAAGCCTTAAGGATAGGAGTTGAAAAGGTTGAGCAGACTTAGATGAACCAAAGAATGGCAAACAGAGAAGTACTTGGGTAGGAATGGAAATTTCTGAATGAGATTAGGAGGAAGCAGATTAACTTGTGCTAACCGAGGAGAGGATATATTGACTGCTGGTGTTAAGGGAAAAAACCGAGTAAGCGGAAACGAGGGAAAACGCATTTTTGACGGGATTAAGAAAGGTAGGAAAAATAAATCTAGAGTGAGAAATTATGTGACTGAAGATATATTAGACGATAAGTTAGGGATGACATTGGTACATTGGTACATTGGTCACAACAGCTGGAAACTTGAAAGAATGTGGTATGGTATTATTTCATTTGTTCTGCCGATTTAAGTAGATCATGAGGTACCTCAACCTTTGTACCTTGTACCTCAAAATCTACTTTAATCGGAAGAAAATATAAATTAAACCTTAGCCCACTCTTTTAAGTTCAAGCTGATGTGGACATCTGAAAGCGACACCAACAAACATAAACAGAGTATTGGTATATTGGAGAACAGGAAAATGTGCCGAATTATTCCTCAAGAAAAAAGGGAAAAAATTGATGAACTATTGGATAAGAGATTAGCCACTCTAATAGGTAGGGAAAACAGTATTTAGAATCCAGGAATCTGCTTATTAACCATGGTAGTTCCATGATATTTCACGTTTAAAAAATTATAGTAATATATAAATATTAGAAATCTCACCCGCTTGACTTTTGCGTGCAATAAACCTCAAAACTCCCAAAGGAAAATCTGATTGTTGATCATGTCACATTTTTTCACGGATTTGAGCAGAAGATGGTTACGAGGTAAGCTACGCTATTCATTAAAATGTATTTTAGCCAGCTATCAGAAAAAAACTGAAGGCTATGATTTCCTTGTTCATCGCGTGAAAGTAGAGCAGTGATTTATTTTTAATTTTACAACATCATGCCATACACACTTTTCGGCCTTATTTCCATTTTCTGACGCCGCAATGCGTGCAATTCTGTCTATCCGCATTCAGTCGCTCCACCGTTACACTGTCTGGAAAACCGTCGCAAGTACAAACATTTCCCAGCCGCAATCCCGGTACCGTTTGGCCCTACTTCATATACTCCCTTCATCTCTCTTCCTTGCTATCTCGGCGTTTAAGCCCTCTCAACACCACGCCAATGACTTCCTTTTTACGTTTTATTTTCCATTTTTTCTGGTACATATTTAATGTGAAATCGGGTAATGCCGCATAATTTCCACGGAGCCGTTTGGGGAAAAAATATATATATCGGGAGAAAGAGACCGTAGTGGGTAGGATGGGGGTTTGAAGGAGATTACCCTCTCCTCTTTCCCGCTTAATCTCGCTGCTCCACTCCCCTATTCAACTCCCCCGAAAATTCTCCAAATTCCTCTCACCTCTTCTCACCAGCTTGTTTCTAATCTCATCCCGCTCACATGCATGGCCTATTTCTTTGTCTCCTTATTCCCTCTCCGTCTCAACGAGGCCACGACCAACGAACGAACCGAACAAACTCCTCTTCCAGTTCCGCCTTCCAATTCCTTTTAGGGGATTAGGTTGATATGGTGGATGTTTTGGCGCGGAATTTACAATATTATAACCCATGTTATTCTTTTTAGGATGATATGTACAGAGCACTTCAAGTGCAGTACTTCGTCCGTCGAATGAGGCGATAAATTTAGGTCCTTTACCATTTATTTTGTATCCTATAAACCTTCCACTAACATTTTTGTCGCCATCATCTTTGATCATCTGTCCGAAGATAGGTTTGTGGCAGCTCTCAACTCTACTCCCATCTCTGCAAATTGCTTTATTCTACACAACAGTTTTGTAGAATAGCTAAAACCCTTCGTATCTCTTTGTTGTCTTCCATTCCACTTCACAGAAAGTGTTCCGGTTTTGGAGAGAAGAAAAGTATTTCGCTTTCCAAACATTTCATTCCAATGTGAAAAATTATCAGCGAATTAAATACTTTCGCTCTCAGCTTAAGTGAAAGATTAAGTTTGATTTTGGTTTATTTCCCTGCCTGTAACCAATCTATGCGGGGATCGGGTCGGTATAGTGGCTTGAGTAGTGGTTTCTCATTCTGAGGAACCGGATTAAAATCTTGAAAATACCATAGATTTTTCAATAGAATCAATGTTTCATCATGGGTGCAATAAAGAGAACACATCTAGTGTGGTACTCCGTGGAATGGGATATCAAACTGTGAACTCCTTGTTGCCTTTCGTCATGAGTAACCTAATTGCGACTATCACGTTTTTCTCTTCTCTCTCTCTCTCTTCTTGTCCCAGTATAATCTCTCCATTACCAACCCACATGCGTATCCTAAATTATTGGGATGATTCAGTTGTCTTTCGAATCCTCAAATTGCCAAAAAATACTCTTCAAATTCCCTTACTCCTTTAGTAAGGGAAGTCAGAAAACTGTAGTATTGGGAAAACTATTTTTTTATGATTAACCTATATGGTGGGTGGCGATATTTTGGCGGTACTTCGATCCTTACTTGGGCTTGCTGTGCTGAGAGAAGCTCTAGTATGGCAAATTATCTGTCGAAGGGGGCGTTAAACGTTAGTACTTATTCGTTTAGAGCAGGCCAGTGACGACGCCGAGTTTCTTTCCAACACATATAAACTTACCCTCACCAACCTACCCACCCATTCATCATGACGCCAATAACCTCAGTTGTCGATCGCCTCCCTAAGAATAACTAACCAACTAACTTTTTCATTCTTCCTGTTTCGCTACTTATCAGCTTACATACATGGCTCCTCTCCATTCCCAGTCTTCTCTCCAAAACGTACTCTTTCTCCAACCCCAACTTCAAATTCATATTAATCTGCACCTCTTCATGCGCTGAGTTCAATGAAAAAAACATGCTTCTCTCAAGTTCTGATGAATGCACTAGGGGAAAAAACGTGGAAGGATTGAAGAACGGGCTCTTCACTCATGATTGAGTGCACACGAGGACTATGGAAGCGAAAAAATATGTGGATGTGCGATTGTCATTGGTCTTCTCATTTTCTCTTCTTCTTACACAGTGTGCCCAGTTGAGGTTTTTTGGGAGAATGAGATGATGGAAAAGAATTTTTTTGAACTACACCATTGTTGTTGAAAGGATTGAATTGTCACCCGCTTGACCCTGCTTTTTTGAGTGTTCTCAAGCGTGGATGTGAGAAAAAAGGTCCGTTTTTTGCCCGTGTAGTCTGTCGTGAAAAAAAATCAACGTTGAGGATAAATAATATAGATAATAAAGCAATGTGGGATAATATTCCAAAGGTCCGTGTGGCTTACATTGTACGTGCTGATGCGGAAATCCCATTATAAGTCGAGTGGTTACCATACTCGATTAAAACGCCAATTGGGGCTGGTAACCCCAATACAGTATGTGCTCCAGTATATCGAGGATTCATTTACCTACTTGAGGGTACCGGTTTTGAAAGTAGGCGAAGCATTATGATCGCCAGAAATTCAGGTAATATGATCTTTTTTACTTTGCAAATATTATGTGAAAAGCAGGTGGTTGTTCAGCGGAAGAACACAGGCCTCCTAAATGTGCGAAATTCAGTGGCTTCAGTACTATGTTGCAATAGATTTCGTCGCTCATCGAGTTTTTAATCTCGTTGAGTAGCGTTAAAACATAAAATAAATCATTCTTTAGTCCTGATCTAGTGACAGAAAATAGCTTTTATTTTGATAAAGAGAAGTAAATAAAATATGAGAGTACATAACATTTGCATGATTAGCTTCTTAAAAGATAGGGTTTCATGTTTTGCGAATGAAAATCAAATTATAATTTCTACGAGAATACTATTAAGGAGAGACGCAGCAGATTGAGGGATTTGAGGAATTGCTTGCATCGGTGAGGAACCAGATTTATATTAGATGGTGTTTGAAATCTTGGAATTGGATCTCATAAGAACAATCGATATTGCATCTGCATCTTATGCATTTTCCTTGAAGAGGAGAGTTCAGGTGCTTTTGCATTTCCAAGGAATTTAGAGTCATAAGCAAATTCCTTATGCTGAGGGCTTAGGGGTGGTAGTGTAGCATCTCTTCTGGTAAAAACCGGAAGATAGTAAGTTAGTTGTGTTTCTTGCGAAGTGTGTTGGGCAAAGGGTTTTAGCGAATGCGTTGCAATGACGTAACTTAAATGGGCTTCCCGGCTTCAAGCTTTGTAGTCCCGAAAAGTGAGGGATCCAAGTCCGCTAGCTTAGGACAGGGGAATTGAGGAATTTACTTTAATTTCATTGCGGCAGAAAATCTAAAGTTTATTCCACCTCACTTTGCTCTAAGAGCCTGCATTCATGTATCCTATTCATTAGTAACCTCCTAGAGGTAACACTGTTACGCATCGGTTGAAAAGATGGGTTAAGATTACTGTAGTCGTATTCCGATAGCCCTGGGCCTAGGTTAAGCATATTTATCAATGGAATACCGATCCTTCTATGGGTGTCTGGTGGGAACCTCTGGAGTGGTGTACTTAATTTGTGGAGCCGTAAAGTTGAGCCCCTCGGTGCCGCAGAGAGTGATCTTATTCCGATAGTACCCTTTTTTTCTTCCTTCATTCCTTTGTTTTTACTTTTTAAGTGTCCTTCTTTTCACAAATATTCTTTCACTTCCGATCCAATCCAACTATCCTAGATGACCCAAATTGGTCGTCGCCCCTACTACTAGCCAACCAATTAAAGAAATTTATGAAATCACTGGTAAAAAATCATTCGACTGGATTGGAACCCAAACCCAGATCCCTCGATATAGCACCAAATTCTCTAACCACTGAAGCCATTCAGACGTCCTATTTAATTGTGAATTTAATGGAAAATTCAAAGAATGAGGTGTTCTCACTAGGGCTGAGACGATTATACATTCCGATATAGAGACTTCTTTGGCAAAGGGAGCATTGAACCCAGGAATGATGAACGGCTTGTTATATCACCTAAGAATTGGCATTGGCATAGAATGATGCCGAATATTTTGTTAATTTTCTCACAGAAGTATTTTTATATGTTAAAAATGTTTTTTAAAACGTTTGTGGATATGTTTTCCAGCCCAAACTATTTCTCTCTAATACCTCGTTAGTCTATTAGGCTCGCAATAGTTATCGGGTTCTCGGATTAAAATATCAGGTATAGGTTATCGGCGGAGCCCTAGTTATCACGGGGTAATATGCACAAGATGATATACTGTAACTTGGCTCGTGCGCATATCACCCCCGTCCACGAAGTAAAGTCAACTTGAAACTTACTGTTGTTTGTTGTTGACAAATTGTGCTGCCAGTTCCGCAGTTCTTTGAAATGTTTAATATATTGAAGGTTATACTGTTCCATCGTAAATTTTGATAGGTGCTGCTATTTCCTTTGGGAGAGTTCACTGACCCAATTTTTTTTATTTCCTGTCTTCTCTGGGAAACGAGTGCAGGGGGGGGGGGCGCCTTGAGATCCGCTCTAGGCTGACGTCATCGGCAGCGCGCACAAGGAAGTTTTTAGCGTCGTAACCCTCCCCCCAACCCTACCCGAGAAGAGTTATCCGCTTGCCTTTGCGATATCAATGCTTCCGCCGCAAATGTTCTGAGAGCCCTCAACAACGTCGCTCCTCAAACCCATCCTCTTCCGCATCCCTCCATATATATATTTCATCCCACAAACACATGCACTATCACACGTGGAGAAACCACACTCATCCCCCCCCCCCGCAAAAAGCCTTCCACATCCCCAATCCACCCACTTCCTTGGAACCCCTGGTAGGCTCCTTCACCCCCTCCCTTCCCTCTCCTTGACCCTTCAGGCCCTTCCGCTGTCCACACCCCTTACCACACTTATGCGCCTTTCACACTACCAATTTAACAATAATGCAGCGGTGTAGCTAGGGGTGAGCGGTAGGGGTGTGGTCCACCCCGGGCGGCACTTATTTCGGGGCAACATATTTTAGTAGTTTAAAATATTTCAGTCTCTTTTTTAATATTAAGTTAAGGGAAACTATCAACTATTCCGAGAGTTAATAACTACTAAATCTATATTACTCGCTATTAAAAATTTCCCCCAAGTTTTATTATAGACAGTGCATGGAGTACCGCCCCGGGATGGCTCAAACTGCAGCTATGTCACTGCCACTATGTGTAATAGGACTGGTGGAAAAGTCGATCGTTACTTATAGTATTCATCGCTGCCAGCCTTCAAGATTAAACTCTCTCATCGTGGAGGGAAATCGGAAGAATGAAGTAAATTAATCGAACAATGCAAAAAATGGAGGTCAATTTATATTCTTAACTGTCAAATTACGAAAAAAACTCAGGAAAGCGATTTTTTGGGTCTCAGGAATACGATTCTGAGATTGCCTACTTGCTTTTAACTTTTTCATCCCTAACCCTTGACGGGGCAGCACACAGTTATGATGGCATTTCAACTAATATTTAATTCAACCAAATAAGACAAAACTAAGGTATAAATAAAAAAAAACTATTTTACACGATGTATAATGCAAGTATAAAATAAGTCTTAAAACCGTGTCTACCACTATATTCTGCAAAGAAGAATAAAAGAAGAAATTACAATATTAAGGTGCTCATTTACTTCCGAAATATTCCGTAGTATGTATATTCTTTTAAGCGTGCCGAAATGCCTTGAGAGTTGAGTGCCATTTTCTGCGTATCATGACCGGTAAGTACAGGAGGCCACCTAACTCAACGCAATGTTTGTCTCCAGTTAGGGCACTATTTACAAAGGGGAGTACTAAGAAGATCCAAGCCACTAGGGCTGAATACAAAATATTTTACCAAAAAATTAATAATCTCTACACAAGTTTGACAAGTGCGTGGCATTCCTATTGATATTAATTTTCATCATGACCTCCAAAGTGGTCAATCGGGTAAAGCCTGAAACCCTTGCTTGTATGTTGATTGGTTACCCTGCTCTATGCGATGTTGGTGAGTAAGGGACATAAGACCCGGCCCTCTATTTCACAGCTCCGTGCTACCGCCTCATTCCACCTGCTTCCTTTTCAACCTCCTTGCAGACTCCGACCCTCCCGTCCATATACCTTCCACCCTCAGGCCTTTCCGATGTCCACATCCCTTCAAAGGGACGGCCGTTCTTCCCGCCACCCCCTAGCATCCTCCACCGCGGCGTCGGAATTGAGCAACCAATCCCTCCCCCCCAATTCCCCTGGCCGCCTTGTCACCGCACCGTACTTCTCCACTTTCCCCCATCCCTGAGACACGGACGGGCTAAGGGATGCTGCATCCGCTCTGCTCTGAGCGCCTTATAACCCTCCTCACACTCCAGAATCGATTTATGAATCCCCATGCCCTTGGTCTTGTTTTCTTATTCTCTCTCTCCTTCTCTCATATTCCTTCCCAACACCACGAACCCCTCAGCTCAGGCGCACTATTCCTCAATATATAGCATCATCTTTGTGACAAAGGCTTATGTTCCTCCCCTGTGGTCGGCTTTGCGGAAGTCTTTTGTTTGGCTTACCTCGAAATATTTTCAAATGTTTTTCCTTCCGAAATAGGAACTCGTGAGTGAAATGGGATTTTGTAGGTTCCATAGCCACTTCCTTTGTCAGCAATTATATATGCAAGTGTATAAAAATGCATGCACGCACGGTCATATTTATCTGAAGGCACGCGTTGTATGTACGTGCGCTATAAATAACGCATAGACATGTTAACACAAGAGATTAGAGAAAACTTGATTATAGAAAATAGAACGGAATATATTTATATTTGAAGGCTTTCACATCCTATAGAACGTGGTAAATATAATAGTTGCAGCCGTTAGCACATCGAGATATTCATTATCTGCTACAAGAAGATAATCCAAATAGAAAATAATGACTATTACATTGGTAGCACATCCAATTGCAAAAAAGAAAACTGTTTGTCTCAAATAATTTTATCAAGTATTACATAGTTGATTCCATTCATAGAGAAATCATAAGGATTACAAAACTGTAAATAAACTTAAATAATTACAATAATAAATTAGCTAAATTAATTATGATATTTTTCTCACAAAGCATGGAGTCAGGGTACACCAAGAGGAAACGATAAAAATATACCTGCGCTAGAACGGAAACATCATAAGTAAGTAAAGAAATACCTTAGGCTTTCTCGGCGTATGGTGATTTTGACGGTTGTTCGGACTTTCCACTGGGTTAAACTCTCCATCCCTGCCGACGTTGGCGATGGACGACACGTACATGTATCGAAACGTCGGCAGAGATGGAGAGTTTAACCCGGCGGGAAGCCCGAACAACCTTCAACATCATAAGTGTGTAAAGCTCTGCCGATCTACTGATAGAATAAAGTTCTTCATAATACTTTCTAAGTGTTGTCAATGCCAATTTGCTTAATATAAGGCTAATTATGCTACACGGAAGAGAAGCACATGTTTTTTTTATCTCTTTTTCAAAGTAAGTTGGCCCGAATCGCGGCGCGACAGAGGTTCATTAATTTTTCCTACATTGAACCTCGTATCTGATTATTGTGAGTAGTTAAAGGTGAAGAGTTTGACTAAAACAAAGTATACTGTTTAGTCACCCTAGCGTTTTCGTGGAGGTTTCAAAATGTTGTGAGGTGGGTACGATTTAGTTACCCAGCTATTTGGTAGTTTTGTGCTTAGGTGACTTTTCACTTCTGATATTTGTTTCCTCCGCTCTTCTGAGCCTAATGAAAATGAGTATGATCACTTGACAGTGAATACGTGTATGATATATAACCTCTGCCCTTAAATGGTTGGCAGTTTAGTCCGCCAAGGTCCAAGGGTATCATTTATTCCAAAATTTTCTTTTTGGTTTCCTTTGCTCTCAGTCTCATGGAAATGGCATTAGGGCGACATATAACAGACTCAAGGAATATGGTGTTACATTTGGAGTGATGTCGTATGACCCTGCATGCCATAGTAATGGTGGCCTATTTACGTCATACTGCTTCAAACTCATATAGTTTATGTATGATATTTTCCCTCATACTCACTAAAATAAATGTATTATACTCACATGGAGTTGATGAACAAGAGGGATGGAAATGCAATTATTATTATTTTTCGCTTACAGCACTAACCAAAGGATATTGGCTAACATTTTTAAAAATATTTCACCTGTTTAGATTTGTTTCATTCCATTCAAGTTCATGTTTGAAACATGGAAAAATGTAGGCTAAGAAATAGTGAACAAAATCCATAAATTTCCTATCCACTGCCGGTTCCGTCATAATATTTACTCTATATCTTATTATTTTAATTGCTAATTTTATGAAACATTACCTGCCCGAGATTCAACCTTTCTGTAAAACAAGTGTTGTGGAAAATTTGAATTTAAATGAGGTTATATTTTCGTTAAATCTGTCTGATTAGTATATTTTACTCTTTTCCACCGACGAACCCTATATTAAAATTTAACTTATCGAACTGAACTCTTATCAAACTATGTAGAACATATAGAACTGAAGTCTTCATGTTAAGAAATATAACATTTTTTGTTGCATTTGAATATTCCGAATGATGACGCAGCATTCAATTTTTAAAATAAAATTTAGGTCAACGTATTGAGCGCCCATTATTATGGAAAGGAATTTTGATCGACGTCAGTTTTTTTCTCGACGATGTTCCAATGGGATTTATCTCCAACGACGCATCCTCGCCTGCATTTGATCTCACGAAATAAAAATTAAAGCCCTTGAACATTCACCTCCTACACCGCGGAGCCTCGCTTGTATGGCTGGGAGCGCTGTAATCACGACGCGACGGGGCTTTCAGAGGCGGGGCAGAGGGGGGGGGCCCTCTTCGGATAAGGGTGACAAAAGAGAACAAGGGATAAAGAGTAAATTGAACAATATTATTAACGTGTCACCCAAAAACGGTCCCCCTTCAAAAATCGATAAGGGAACTCAGTCTTCCGAATTTGATTTGACCGGGGCGTGCCTTCAGCCTCGCGCTTCGTCGGCCGGCATTTGTTTCGCTGGCGACAATACCCGCCTGCCTCCACAGCTGACGCTCAACGGGAGCAGAAAGAGTGCTGTGTTGCAACGCGGGCAGGCAAGCCTTTTTAGAGGCTCGCTGGTGGGAGCTAACACGTCGACGTAACCCTCCGGTCCATGTCAGTAACACCTTGAGCACTCTTTTTCTCCCCTTTTTCGTCAGCTGGAATAGATAAGTAAAAAAAGATTATTAATATAAGGAGAAAAATAAAAGGTTGGAAGGGGTCCTAAAATAGACCCCTGTGGAACACCAGTTAGAATTTGGTAACGGTCCGATGTGATCTGCTCTTCATTTATGGTTAAAACCTCTTCTTGGGATCTGGAAGTTAAATATGACTTAAGCCAATCCAGGGACTGTCCACGAATTCCAACTCTTTGACACTTACTTATAAGTATATCGTGGTTCACCATATCAAATGCATAGCTGAAGTCTAAAAACAATGCTAGGACTAAATATTTGTTGTCCAGGGCACTTTTAATGAATTCCAATGCATGTGCAAGGGCATATACCTTTTCTGTAGCCCCATTCCCTGTCAATTAGGATATTATATTTCTCTTAATAATCTATTAAACGATTAAAAATAGTGATTCGAATAGTTTTGAAAACTGGGATAAGAAGGAGATTGGCCTATAGTTATTCAAGTCATCCTTATTTCCTTTATTCTTGTACACAGGAATAATTTTACTTTCCTTCAAAGAATCAAGAAAGGTTCCTGTTCTGAAAGACACATATATATAATAAACCAGGGGCTTCAAAATTGAGTCCATGCAAGATAAAAGTAGTTTTCCTGGTATTTCATCTATACCTGGGGTAGATGACTTGATATGTTTATGGATGCATATAGATACTTCTCTTTCATCACAGGGATATGGATAAAGGGAACTGTAGAAGTTATTATTAGAGGATATGTCTTGAGAATTATAAGAAAGATTTATTGGACTAGCTAAGTTTAGGAAGTTTTCGTTAATAAAATTGGATATGGTTTTAGGGTTCTTTATAATTCTGCCATTTCTATCACAGTTTTTGGGATGTAAAAATGGAATTTCTTACCCATTTTTTCATTAATTATTCTCCACATAGCTTTAGTTTTATTATTTGCTACTATTAGGCAGTTGTCATTATATGAGCTCTTGGCATCATTAAGCATTATTTGATAAAGTTTTTTGAGTTCCTTGAATTTCGCAAAAGACTCTGGACAATTGGCAGTTTTTACACTCCTTGATTCATCTTTTAGCTTTTGTGAAAGAGCAATTATGTCATTTGTCAGCCATTTTTTTATGATACACATTTTTCATAATGAGTAACTGTGAAATGGCACTATTGAAGAAATACTGGAATTTTTCATAAAACCTATCAAAACTTACATTGAATGAATTCTTATGGAAAATGTCTAGCCAGCTTTCATTTTCTAAATATCATATTAAAGAACTAATATTTTCCTCGGAATATACTCTATTTGCCATAGATTGATATTTTGGTTTAGAGCAATCTAAAGGCAAGAGAATCTCAATAGCAGAATGATCTGAAAGACCCAAATCAATAACATTTGTTGACACTTCAGGGGAAAGGTAATTGGTAGCTACATTGTCAATTAAGGTACTGCTCACCATAGTTATCCTCGCAGGTTTGGTGACTAGGTATGACATACCAAATATTTTGAAAATACTTATTAGCTGGGAGGTTTGACTTGAGGTCTCCATAAAGTCACAATTAAAGTCAACAGTAATGAGTAACATATGGTTCTAATTATATATACAATCTAAGAATTCCTCTAGCATCGAAAGGAACTCATTAAAATCCCCAGATGGGGAACGATAAATTTTGCCCAGAACAATGGTCATCGAGTAATTTTACAAATACATGCAGCACATTCCATTGTTTTTTCATGAAGTGAAGGAACAGTTATAGGTTTTCCAGAAATATTTCTCTTCATATTAGCAAATATTACTACACCCCCATTTTGAAAAGTTTTTCTTGAAAAGTGAGAAACCAAATAGAAATTATTAAGGCTAAATACAAGTTCATTTTCACTTAACCAGTGTTCATTAATACAAAGAAAATCAGGTTCATTGTTCTGTAATGCCACTTCAAGTTGTAAAGCTTTGTTTCTCAAGCATTGAATATTTGCATAGCTCTCAAGCATAGGTGTGTAACCATTAACACTCGCTTAAAATCACTAGAATTACCTATTATCCTTTCGAGGTTACCTTTTGGGCGATCCGAAAAGAATAGTTTCCTACATTCACATATTTTAGCCAAATGTCGGCGTTTAGCAGCTTTGCACGTTGTTCTTCCTCGATAGACACTCGAAACGATGCATAGTTGCCACGGGAGACTTTTAGCTGCTCAATGTTCAAAGCGGAGTCTGCGATCGTGAGCACTTTTTCTTTTAAAAAATTTCGTAAGGTCTCAGAAGTGGTGTCAGATTTGAAGTTCAATACGTGAAGATGAGATTGTCGTGCTACTCCCGAAAGGATACATTCCGAATCCAAGGAGCCTTTTACAAGAAGATTACGCTTCTTTCGGTGGTGAGTCATACGAATAAAATTGTCATCACTTGATTGAGGCTTCACTTCCTCGTTGGTATTATTCAACGAGTCACTATCTCGAAAAGGCGAAACATCGTCAGGGTGATAAGTTTCGATAATCAGGTGATTATTACGCGCACTGTCAGGATAAGAAGTAACATTATTAACCAGAAGAGCACCAGATTGGTTCACGGCCGTGATGGTTATTCCGGAATCATTTTTTGTACTTTTGGACTGAGCATGTATCGACTGTTGCGCAACAGGCTTCTCATAGATTGGAGTGATGCCTGATTGTTGTTTTGATTAAATGGGAGTAACTTTCGGAGTGTTGGCGAACGATACACTTTTCTTGGGTTTATCTTGATTAAGATCACGTTCACTTTTTAGATTGGCTAAATCTTGCTTTACAGATTCAAGATCAGCCGCCATCTTGGCTATTGAATACTTCTGGGTGCGACAAGAAAAACACCTCCAAAATATATCGCGGCATCCCAAAAGGGCTTTACATGATATCTCATCAAGTGCAGAAAATTTACAATGAAAAATAAGAAAACAAATTTCACAGGAGATGGACTTTTCACCTGACTTTAGCGAATTTTTGCAAGCACCACAAGCTCGCAAATTATCAATGGACGCCATATTTTCATTTATTCCTTTGGTTACTGACTAAATTTTAATTTTTCGCTGATTGCCATATCCGTAAAAGCGATAATGTCTGGCCTTATCCTCATTGTGGATACTTAGCCCAGATACAACTATTTATTTCATAAATCTGGGTTGATATTTAAAAAATATATATTCCGTTAATGTTTCTGTGCTTTCATGATTAAATTCAATATTTCGCATTAAATATTCCAATGAAAAATTACTAGTTCTTTAGCAATATATCTGAAATTATTCTCAATACGGCAAATAAGTGGTGAGGTAAAGGCTGGGTCTAAACTGGGTCATAGCAAAAAAAATATCCCGCTAATAAATAGTGATATTTGGAAGAGGTTTCCTATGAGCGTGGGCTAATTAATGTTTTTGCACCTTTTTCCTTTACAATTATTGTTTTTTGAATAAGGGAAATTCATAACGTTGGTTTAGGCCTGGTTTCCGGCGTAATTAAATGCACCTTGCTGTTTTATTTGGATGAGGTGGAAGTGGTAGAAAAAAAGGCTTTAGTCATAAGGTCATGCCTTACCAACTCCGGCTCCTGTGGTTGCCAAGCGACGTAAAGTTGAACTTTAAACAGACTTGAAAGTGAAAAGTGGCTCTTTTATTGCGTCGCTTGGAGATAATATCCAGGTTCAATTTTTTAAAAATCTCTGCATAAAACGATGCGAGCCAAAAAATTCTTTATCCTAAGCTAATTTTACTTTGCCTCTTGATGTTGGAAAATAATTTTTCGACAAAATTAAGAGCATTTGAGTGGTTAGCATAAAAATTAAACATTCTCTCCGAGTTCATATTTAAACAAAGTAGATAAATCGAAGATATATATCGAATTTAAAAAGCCAAAATGATGTTCCTCTCGATTTCAGCTCACCGGGAGGCATTAAACCCGATGCATGATAACCAGTCTTAAGGTGGAATTTATCACTCTCCATATATCTACGTGGAGAGAACCAATTATATGCATGAAAGCTATAACTTCACCTAATTACGTTTTTTCCTGCTAAGTCTTACAGATATTAACCCTTTAACTGCGCAAATAGTCTGAAATATAGCTCTCCCCTATCGCAAACTTTTTTTCTAAATTTTTGCGTAATTTTAAAATTTGTCACTTTTTATTTTTTGGAAAATTAGTTTTAAAATTTACAATGAGTAATTATCGCCTGATTTTACTGTTGAATACGAATTGTTGAACTTTTTTTTTACTTAAACCATACTTCAAATCGCCAATAGACGATGGGAGCAGTTAAAGGAATAAGGGATACGAATTTCTCCATGATTTTGGACCCACATTGTCGTCAGATTGGCATTATGTAAAAATGTAATTGTTTGATGTGAATTAAAGTTACCTGATTTATCGTCCGATTAACAGGTTATTCTTTTAAATTTACGGTGGAGGTGTTATTTTACTCCAAATTCCTCAGTTCGCTTTATTTTATCATTATGAAATTTCGTTATTGAACTAAAACCTTGATGTGGTGGAAGGTCTTGCGCGTTTCAATAACCCCTAGAGCTGGACTGGTAGGAGCAATTACTATTATTCCTGGAAGGGCTACCCATGCCAGATAGATCAAAGAGTAAGAGCCAGACAAGAGGTATTCTCGAGGTATAGGTATTCAAGAGGGAAACTCGGGATTCGATTACGGTGATGAGGACACTTATAGGTAGAAACATGGAGTATAACATCGATTTTTTCTTTCTTTGTGGATTTCGAAATGGCTTTTGACAGAGTAAATTGGGATAAACTAATGCAGATACTCGGTAAAATGGGAATAGATTAGCGAGATAGGAGACTTATGCGAAACTTATACACGACCCAGAGGGCACAGGTGAGGGTGTGGCTGATGACGAATCAAGGTGGGCTGTTATAGATAACGGGATAAGGCAAGGGTGCCCATTGTCGCCTTTTCTCTTGAACATTATGCTGAGGAAATGGTAAGAGAGGCATGGGAAGAGCTAGATTTGAGAATCAACGTAGGAGGTCATCTGGTAAAGTCGGTTAAATTCGCGGACTGCCAGGCGCTGGTTAGTTTACCTTCGAAGAGATTACAAGCTTTAGTAGATGCATTAGAATTTCAATGCGGGAAATATGGAATGAAGATAAATCATTAAAAAAACAAAAGTAATTAAATTCTCTTGGACATAGAAAGCGAGGCTGGTCATTTAAGTGGGAGGGCACAAACAGATCAAGTTGAGCTTTTTTTATTACTAGTGTTAGCGAAGGAAGTGTTTAGTAATAGAAGGGAGCTGATGATAGGGACCTTGGATTAGGATATAAAAAAGAGGCGGATGAAGAGCTTGATATAGAGTGTAAATGGAGTACAAACATGGACTCTGAGAAAAGAGGACGAGGAGGCTACAGGCGTTCGAGATGTGGGTATGGAGGAGGGTGGAAAAGGTGCGATGGACGGAAAGGAAGACAAGTGAAGGAGTTCTTGACATAGCTGGTGAGGAGAGGAAACTTCAGGATGGGATAAGAATGAGGCGGGGTAGGTTGCTGAAAGCGGTAATGAGTGGCGATGGGTTGCTCAAGGCCGTGATAGAGGGAAGGATTTTGGACAAGCGAGGAAGGGGAAGAAAAGGGAACAGGTTTTATGGATGGGAAAAGGTTTTATGGATGGGATGAAGAAGGGTAGGACGTACGCGGAGATGAAGAAAGAAATACTAGAGGTAGATAGGGGTGCGATATGCCACAGAGGAAAAATCATTCGCCTGGACCGGGATTCGAACCCGGATCCCTCGATTTCGCGCCGAGTGCTTTAACCATTTAAACTAACGAGGCGTCCTTCTCCCCTGTGGATTATTTGGTGGCTTTATAGGAGCATGATGGTCAGGACTGCTAGACATATGATGTTATTAGCAGTCCAAAGCGTGCGCTTAGCGCCACAGTCCGCGAGGATAAAGCCATACAGTGAACACGATGAGGTGTTCGCTCTTTTGACCAATTTTGAGGAAACCGGGACTAGCCACGGTAATAACCTTTACGGAGTCACCCGCAAGCGCACATAAGTGAGATATTCCATAGAGGAAGTGGTTAAAAAAAAGTTCGGTTCGAATCCCGGTCAAGGCGAATGATTTTTCCTCAGTGGAATATCGCACTCATGTGCACTTGCGGGTGACTCCGTAAAGGTTACTACCGTGGCTAGTCCCGGTTTCCTCAAAAATAGGTAGATAGGGTTTTACTTGTGTAAAAAGCTGGAGGAT
This sequence comes from Pyrrhosoma nymphula, assembly GCA_963573305.1. Classification (NCBI taxonomy): domain Eukaryota; kingdom Metazoa; phylum Arthropoda; class Insecta; order Odonata; family Coenagrionidae; genus Pyrrhosoma; species Pyrrhosoma nymphula. The sequence goes on from OY754329.1 coordinate 93,112,066, forward strand.
TTTCTCTGGCTATCAATAAAACCTACCTCTAACCGGTTGAAGATTACTTAAATGCAATTTTAGCAATGCAGGTCAAACAAATTCCAATGTGATGTTTTCTCCCGAAAGTTATTTCCAGTCTGCATTTCGAGTTTAGCGGTTTTCGATTCTTGACCAGCGCCCTCTTATGGCCGCATATCGCTTTCAGGTGTGCATAATTTAATTAACTACTTCGATACTTAACAATTTATAGGCAGTTCTCAGGCGTTGCTCCCGCCACAGTTTTATTATGTCTATTCATGCCGGGTTAAAATTTAAAAGTGCTCCTATTCCAGTTGATATAATATCATTGTTTTCGGTCTCTTGCCAAATGGATTGTAGTTTGGCTTAGTGTGCATTAAAACCTTGCCCAAAAAAACTTTAATCCTACTTTATCAGTGGAGAACTAAAGCTTCCGTTGGCCCAGTTAACATGTAATCAGAAATAAAAAGCTTCACATTCATTCACCTGATTAATTTATGCGGCGGTGACCTCCTTTAGTACTTAGCTACAATGAAATCCGCTTAGAATGGAATTGAATTTCTGTCTATTGTTGGGAGTAAGCATTATCCGTGTGGATTAACTCAATCTATGATCGATATTACGTTTTACCTTTGGAGAGTGCGGTGATAAACAATTCGCAAATGCCAGTAGCAAGATGAAGCAAATGAAAATAAAAGTATTTCAATTTTTTTCCATTAAGAAATTAATGTTGGTCGATACATTCATTCAATATGAATATAAAAAAGGTTTGAGCTGATATCACAGAGGAAATACATTTTGAATAATATTGAATGCCATATTGGAATTGTTGACAGAATAAAGCAAGTTTTATAACTAATATTCTCATGAAGCGCATGGTCGGTGTAAGATAATACTGTCTGGAATTCATCACCGCATACACCGGTATAGCAAGTACAGTAATAAAAAAAACGCATGTTTCTTCTCTATGAAGGAGACGGTGTAAGTGAAGGTACTAAATGTATTTAAGATATATTACATTTAATTCTCATGTGCATATTGAAAATATACACATTTTTAAGTTAAATATAAATTTCAATACATTCCCAACGATTTCTAATTTTAACTGATAATAGGAATCAAGATGGGGCTCTCATGTCTCAAGGTCTTATGTGATGTTCTCTATCGTACAACTACCGGCGAGTTATTTACCTTAATGTGATTTTGGTTTGGTTTGGTGGATCACGTAATTATTCTTGAGCGGGAGTCTACCGTTGGAGGAATCCTAGTGCGTGAAATTCTCAGTGGAAAAATCATTCGCCTACATGGGGAATAAAACTGAGGGAGTGTATTGAGAAAGGCCTCTGCCTGTCTAACCTCGACAATTTCAAGGTGATGACGTCTCTCCGTCGACGGATCTTAATAATTTTAATGCGACAAATGGTATATGTTGAGGCTCTGACGTCAAAATTTCGTCATTGTCAAGGCATTTAAATATTGAGATTTCTCGAATAAGGGTCCAGTGTCCTCAAAATTTCGCCGGTTACTTTAATTGGGCTGCTGAACCAAAGGGAAATTCACTGTCGAAGAGAACGCGTATTGAGGGAATAATTTGATCATTTGTATTCCTGGAGCGGGCAAGATTCATAAAACTCGAGAAGGATCGCGCGAGACTATGGTTTTCGGCAAATTAGATCGATTGGCTCATAGTGGAGATTTACAAAAATAAATTCACAGATAAAAACATTCGATGCCTTTGTACACAGATGAGCTGTATCCTCAGGGCTAAAAATCACCAATGCAATGGTTTACCTTATACATTATCTTTTTCTTTTAATGGGATGATTTTTCTGTGTCTGGTTGAGAAGTGGCTAAAAAGCATTAAATGAACATGCAAGCTAGAATCAAACTTACATCACATGATGGCTTTCATTAATGAAAAGGCATTTTTAATAATCATTTGACATTAATATCGTACTGATGTGCATTATTATTATTATTTTTTGTTTGTTTTTATTTATTAAATATTTCACCCACTCATTGGCTTAACCGATCCGCGAGATCTGATATAATAATTTGATAATACTAGTTCAAAATTGAAGAGTTTTTGACGGAATGTTTGCATTAGAGAGCGAGTGCAGTGTTTGCCGAGTAGATTGGTGTAGGATTTCAACGTGAAAAGTGTATTATTCCTTCAAAGTTTTCTTTCACATGGCTTTTCATTTTAAAATTATTCAGGATTTTCGTTCTAAAATAACTGTCTTTGGTTTATTTAATATAAATTTCGTAGAAATTTATGATTTATTTGCATTATGGAAATTGAAATGAAAATTAATTCCATTTGATAAATCGAAACGAATAAATTTCGCATTGAATTTTTTATCTGTTTGATACCTCATACGCTTCAGTCATCAGTCAACATGCGTTGGCAATTATTTAAATTATCATCAACGTTTATATGAATAATTACATAGCTTTCAAGAGAAAGGGAAATATTTTCATTGCTCAGTCATGTGTCTGATCATATTATTTCGTTTATTTCTAAGTAGCAATGTGAATTTTGATGAAAATGCGAATAATTCATTGCCTAAATAATACGTTGGACATAGTGTATTACACATGGGGTAATTATTTGATGCAAAACTGCTGTCCCTAGCCGACATTTGTTGAATTGTACTTCATCAGTTATTTTCAAAAGGCGACAAAATATTCATGTTTTCGGAATCGGTGAAAGAATCTTAAACGCTTAGGACATCTGAGTTATACTTGTCTTGGTAATTATTCAGTAGATTATTGATAACAGTTTCAGGGATTCTCACGCAATAACTTTTAAAGCTTTATTTCAAGAAGAAACCTTGCGATCAGCCTGTGGGCGTGTGGGAGGGATTGTTTGAATAACAGCCATGAAAAGAGGAGGAGGAGAGATCTCATGTGCATTGTATGTTAACCGAGTATCTTAAGTGTCTCGCCTTGCTTTGGGTATAGACTTTAATGGAGTGTGGGCAGAAGGTATTTTTGTAATTGTTAGTTCGACAGGGTATCTCTCTTATTTGGCCACTTCTATCAGTTCTGGAGATATATTGCCGGGCTAAGATAATATCCTCCATGCCACCCTGAAACTCACTTGCTTTGAATTATACAGGTTATCTTATTGTTTGTCTAGCTTGTAGCCTCCAATTCTCTGGTGGTTCCTAACCTAATCCTTCCGTCATCTGAGTAACACTCTGTTCGCTCTTAGAAGTTTTTATATTAAAGATTGCTTCTTGGGAAAACTACGCGCCGTTTGCAGTGCTATGAATCAAGATATTTTCCGACAATAATTAAAAAATTAATACGAATACGATCTTACATGTCACTAAAATCTTACGTAAGATGATCTCAGACCCAGCGGCCCTCGAACTCCCTAGTCTTTCCCTCATGATGCCTAGTGGCTCCCTACCTAGTGCTTAGCGAGGCGACGTAGTCCTTGCATCCCCATTGAACTGTCGATGCTATGCGACACTGCACCGTCCGACCTTGACGCCTGAGTGTGAATCCGTGGCATTAGGAAGAGGAGAATCTGTGTATGCGGAGCTGAATGGAGAGATATTGGAGGGCAGACGTGGAAAAACTCCGTGGTTCGTGTGCGGCGGCGACGAAGAGAGGATCCTCCGCCCATCACGTGCAGATGGCTGCCACTCCTCCCTTTTCCACCTCCCCTCTTTCGCACCCCGTCCAAATCTGTTTGATGGATGAGGGAGGGATGGAAGGGAGGAAGCGAAGCGGAGAAGTCTTCTTGGGAGAGGAGGAGTGATCGCCTTAGTGAGGGGTCGAAGGTGGTGGGAAAACTAAATCTCCTCTTCCCTTTCCCTCCCCCACATTATTTTTTCTCTTCGTCTCTCACACCCTTCATATGTGAGTGCTAATCCATTCTCTTCATCCCCCTGCCATGCACCGGTTCATGCATCACCTGCTTCGGACGCGACTTTTATTTTTCTTAAAGCTTACCGAACCGAAGCGCGCTCTCTTCTTTTCACCTACTTCAGAATACTTCATCATCATTCAGTATTCAGCCATTTTATTCGGTTGGTTTTTTGGACGGCTCCTCCTCATAACTTCCACATTTCAAGGGTTAATCTTCGTCAGTGCGCAGATAACATCTTTTTCTAACATTAAGTCAGTCATGAGCTTTCATTCAAAATCTGTATTCACTTTTGAGTCATTCGTACTAGCTGAAGTGACTTTGTCTACGATTACATCTGTAAAAAAATTATGTTGACGCGCACTAAGTCATAAAAACACCTTAAATGGTAACAAAGGTATTTCTCAAAGCCCGCAGTCAATTTATATTCCTTTAAATCCGCTGTTACAGGTTATATAGTCGTCATGTAGTTATCTGCAAGCTTATTGACTGATATGTTGATATTCGTCTGCTAAAAATCTCATAGCCGGAACTCCTTTTTGAAATTTTATCCTTATCAGCTACTCTTGGCCGTCATCACGTTTCTTCTCAGTTCTTTATACTTTCTGCCTGTTTTTACCTCGTTCTAATCTTGTTCTTCGAGTTGCTCGCTTACACAGACATCTGTCGTCCATCAACCCCTACAACCTACCGTTCCCTTTCAAAGCGTCCTCCATCCACGTTTGCTGCCTTTTCTGAATATCCGCACCCATTTTTATTTTTCCCCCTCCAATTCTGAAACGGCCTCGTTCATCGCCATCGATGTCCAGCTTACATTCCTCTTCACGCTCACATTTTAGAATTCTTCAGTCTACGCGCTACTTCTCTCCTCAATGACCAAGCCTACGTACAACACTACGCCCCAAAATACAGTTTTGCCTAATATTTACTAGTATGCACTATTCTCTAGGTAGAAAGAGTTGGGTGAATGTGTCATCAATGCGTGGGAAGGTTGAAGTGATTGATTGCAGAATGCGTTGAATGTGTATGTGAGAAAAGCATGGTCGGGAAAATGTTAGTATATGCTTGGTGGAATTCAAAAATGAAAGCTGTAGTAATTGAAATTAAAGAGGCATGCATGAGATTGATTATATCCAAATCTGAGGTCGAGTGAAGTAATTCATGTGAGGTGTACAGTGAAAAAGTATCCTGAAACGCTGTGAAAGAGAGTAAGGGGAGAATTTACATGGATAGGGATTATGAAATGCAATAAAAAGCTATTTTTAAAATGGGTAAAAAGTTCAAATAAATTTCCCAGCCGAGGGAAACTAATGCAATTGAGAACAAAGATGGTGTGTTCCGGTAGAGTCTAATAATGTATCAGACGGTGAAAGTGAGTATAACGAATGGTGATTCTGGAGTGTCAATAGGAAAGTATAAATACCCGAGAAAAAGGTCGCAACGGCAGTAAGATTATTAAAATGAGACAATTACAGGCGTAGATAGCAAAATGTTGAAGCATGCATGCGAATTGATTATTATTCTCATATTTACTGACAATTGATTATTAATTGTAGGAATGTTTGCCTATGGAAGCAGAAATTGCTGTATATAGGGTGTATAAAGTAATGTATGAATATACCTAAATGAAGCAATAGAAGTATGCAAGAAGAAGGCAGTATGGAAGGATTGTGCAGTATGCGAAGGCAGTATGAAACAGAGCTAGTTTTATATGTCAAGCACCGACGATAAAGCTCCTTTGAGTGTATCCCAGAAGTGAAATGCGTGATAAGTATGTGTTACTAATATTTTCAGGTGAAATGCAATGAGTTTAGAATTGCGATCCGTAGAGCGGTAATTTCTGGTGGAAAATTTCGGTCGATGTTTTCTGTCCTCTCATTAGGAAAAGTCTAAGGATTAGTAAAAACGACCTCCCTATGCTGTCATTGTAATTATTTAGTCGTAAACCAATGCATGTATTTATTTTGCGTTAAGTTAGTTTTATGGGCGGTTCAACGTCAGCGAATGGTTCGATTTTATCTTTGCAGCCTCGTAGAGTTAATTGTATTTTAAGTGTGGCTGAATATTTGCTTGTCGTAGTAGATTACCCTCAAAACAAGTTACGCGCAAAAGGTAATCATTCCCTTTCTCGTTGTACAGTAATTGCCCAAAGGTTGATCTTATGGATGTAATTGAAGGATAAATATGTGAAAGTGCAATTTATTTAAAATGCAATCGGTTTGCTTCGTGGTTCCAAAAACAATACGCGCTGCTATTCATGGGGCAAGCACATTAACAGCTAATAAACACATCAATACTACATTTAACGGGACAATGTTGTGCAACAATTCCCGATCAGTCACCAAATTTAAGCATCCTTAGGGTCGGCACGAATTGTGAGGGGCGATCCTCCTATTCGTCCGAGTGCTGTTGCCTCTGCCTGCAAGTGGTAGACAGTGTGTGCGAATTGACATTAGGTGTTGAAACACGTTAAATTGAATTACTACAAATACTACATTTAAACTTTTATCCAAGAATAGTGACAGAACATGCTGGCATGGGAGGGTGTTCAATTGGCAATCAATTTCCGCTGGGGATACGAGAACAGTTTTTCGAAAAGAGTCGTAGAATAGGTCGCATGTGAGAAAGTGACAACTTTATGTCGAAAACCACTTTTCAGAACAATTTTACTTTTCCCATTTTTCCCTCCAGCCGTTCGATAAATCGATAAGTTTTGAAACAATATCATACAGGCATTATGAACACACTGATATATTATAAACGATATTGCAACATTTGAGTTTGTAACTTGGAGGCTTATAATAAGTTTTTGGTGGAAAGCATAAAAATATTTTAGGATCTCAAGATTATAAAATGTAAAATATGACCTTCTGTTTCAGTACTTCGCGCAGTATTCTGGTTCTTTCTCGAATATTTGTAAAACTTCTTTTAACAGGAACTTTTTAAGACCATATTTCGAGTTATATAACTTCAGAGTTCCTGCGATGAACTCATTCCTCCTTTTTAGCGCTGTAATTGTTTTTGCAATCCAGTCTACTGCAGACTGTTTGCGAATTTAATGTGAAAATATATGTGAAATTTGAAAGAGATTATGATATATAAAGTTCATTCAACCTCCCAATTTGAAATATTCTGTCCTCACAAATAACGCCGATAACCTAATATTAATTTCTGCCCGTGCCGTGAGCTAAAATGTCTATACTAATATTTATAACAAAAATAGCTTAACGCATAAATTGAAGAGAATGGTTTTCCGGGTCTCCATCCGCGTTTATCCATTTTTGGTGGACAATATTTCGCCAGCGTTCCAGCTGGCTTCCTCAGGTCCGTTGGACAATCCAAGCCTCATGTTCGTTGGAAGCAATATCAACGATATACTCAAATACACGATGTTTGTAATACTAACGTCTTTACCTTATATCAACTGGTGATAAAGATGGCGTTCTTCCATGACGTTGAAGAAGTTTCTGTCCAGGGTTTGATTAAAGCGCATGGGTGCAGAAAACCCAATAATTGGTGGTGTTTCGTCTAGAATTTAGAGAATTATTTAATTTGTAGAAATTTACAGAATATTGACACGTGCATGTGCACTCCGATTCTGAGAGTTTTCATTAATTAATTTACAAGCAATTCACCTTGGGGTACCGGCTTTATGTGCCTACTTACAAAAACGTTGCCCGTGACTTGTTGAACCACAGATGCTACCTCCTGCCGGGTTACCGATCGTTTCGACTGTGCACATCGTTTCATCGTTTGTGAGCGCTGAAGTGAGTTGATGTGCTCCGATCAGCGCTGAATTTAACATATTGAATAGAAAGCTCCCAATACCATTTAAAACTTTAGATTTGTCGAGGCTCTGTCTTCATGCCCACGATAAAGTCGAAGTTAGACTAGATGACAATTTTTTCATGGTTGACTCTAATAGATAAATGTTAATAAATTTTCAATTGTCTCAACCTTGACTTTGTGGAAGTGGCATATATCCATTTTGGATTTTAAAAACTTTGTACTTGTCCAAAATCAATTTAAAACTGCGACCGGTTTCACCTTGATAAGGCATCTTCTGGCACATTATGAATCCTCAAGCATTCTATATACTTACAATCAGAATTTTTTTCAAAAAAATTGGTGAGGGTTGGTTTGAGATGGGTCAGGGGAGAAGGGTGGTTAGTGCATGGCAGAGTGAGGAAGAAAACGGAGAGAGAGCATTTTTTGTGTACATATCGGGGTTGCGGCCGAGGACTATTATGATTTGGCTAAAAATGTGTTGTACACCGATCCCTTACGTACAGAATGAGGGGAGGAGGTGGTGGAAAATTGCGAGAGGAAAGGAAGGAAAGTGAATCGAGGGAAGGACAGTTGGAGGAGTAGAAGGTCAACAAGATAGTGTTTTCTATTTTTTATAGGGGGTGCAAGGGAAGAGTGGTTAAAAGTCACTCTTCCCTAGCTAAATGCAAGGGAAAAGTGGTTTTATAGAATGCTTGAAGTTTCACAATGTGCCCGAAGATGCCTTATCAAGATGAAACTGGTCGCATTTTTAAATAAAGTGTGCAAAAATACATTTTTTTAATTCAAAAATGGAAATAAAAGTGAATTGCTTAGGCCTTCCAAGCTCTGAATTGAAGTGAAATAATCCCTGAGTTTGGCAATGAAGCGCATAACTTTGCCTTCGACGACTGCCCGAGGCGTAAAATAATCGAAAGGAAACAGCCGTCGATAATGGGAATTTAGGCACTTGGGAGTGGACGGGAGATAACGCTGCTGTGAAAATGTTCGTGAAATCAGCTGGTATCCTGGCTTCAAAGCCTCAGGGTTATGATATGTATGAGCTTATCCTTGGTTCAAATTATAGTCTAAGCTGGATACTCAGCGAGATTATGAGGATGTTTGGTCAAAGGTTGATCAGATTATAAATTCAACGGAATACACCCATATTCGAAGCCCCGTTGTGGTATAGATGATTTTTCTGAAAGATTCCAATCCATACTTAATTCCTCGTGTAGAGCACGTCAAGTGCAATATTCCGTCCATCGTGTTGGACGCTAAACTGAGGACGCCTTTCGCGAGAAACTGGGCTCATGCAGACATCGGGTTTCTCCTCACGCTTCCTCCATTCTCAATTACTTCCACTAATATCAAACCTCCTAACAATCCTAAATGCGATTATTAAATTACGATTGCATCATACAGAACAAAATGGCATGGCTTCGTGGTCCAGATGGCTTTAAATGTCGCGTTAGTGGTTTGAATGAAAATTGTACGTTGCTTGTTTTGGTTACATGTTAACTTTTCATTGCAGTCATGAATATATGTTCTGTATCGGTTCTGTTATGTGTGCTGAGCTTTCGCAGTATACGAGTCTTCTGGCTATAAATATTCACACTTTAAAGGTAGAAGACCATGTTATTTCTCTCATACGTAAATTCTATACTTTGGGTATTTGACTATCGGGGAAAACATCTATTAAAGAGTTAACTGAAATGGTTGTGAGGAAAAACTTGGATTTGAACCTGTGACTTTTAAGTTGAACTGTGAAAATATCCAAAAGCCTAATTTTGTCGAATCTCTTAATATTGCGTCCGGAAAGTAGCATATATTCCGCAATGGGTATAGCCTATTAGAAAATCGTATTTTTTTAAGCATAAATATTCACGGACTTAGAGGTGGAATGAATGTAGCAAAATTTAAATCCTCTCTATAACATTTTTCGGGGCTTAACTTTGATAAAGCTCTTCACATGAATTTTTTACTTGATATGACTTCACCGTTTCAAGAGAAACGTAATAAACCACTTCAAAATTCTGATTTAGCTTAATTTTGGAGCATGAACTTTTTTTATTTTACTTCTGAGAAACTTCACCTTCTATGGAAATCGAGTCACATACCTTTGGCCCTCCTTGCCTTAATTCCTGAACTTTTTCCCTGGAAGTTTTCAGTGTGTATCATTCCTATCCTTAATCATCGTCTTCAGTATAAATCGCTTATCATGCAAATGGATAAATGGGATGTGATGTGACGGACCGTGGCTTACTAGGAGCCTGCTGGTACGTTACTTTAACATTTTAGAACTCCATGAAATATAGGAGCAATATTTCCCTCACAATGTTCGGTCAATGGACGTGAAATGAAATAATTATTTTCTCAAATATCAAGCTTTAATGTGAGTATACGAAGCGTTTTCGACTCTTTTTTTAAATTCATATATATTTTCATGTCTTCAGCTAGTCCTATGGTATAAAAAATCATCATTTTCTATTTAGACTTATAAATCAGTCTGATATCTGAAGTACACTTTTGGTTTAAGAGGTGTATTGTTCATATCAAAGGTGGGCCTTATTATCTCATCTGCATAGGTGCCATTCTCTCATATGCCGTTCTAGCAGCTTCACTTCCTCATTTCATTCGTCACCTCTTCTTATTTTTTACTTCTTCTGTGTAGAGAGAAGACGGTTTGCGTCGACACCTTACTATCCTCCTCCCCCCCCCCCCCCCCCCCATCGTCGAATTTATGGCTGAATGGATAAATTTTCAGAGATGAAAGGCTCTAAAGCGGTGTACGTAGAGTTAAAGAGACATAGGCGAAAAGCCGGTAAAGTGCACTGCGACGAGCATCCCCGGAAAAAAGGCCTGACGTCTCTCACCGTTGCAACCTCTATATCCGCCCGCATTAACTTCACTCACCTCCCAAACCCTCTCTCTCAGCCTTTCCGTCACCTGCTCTCTTCTCTCTCTCTCTCTCTTATCCCTTCAGTAGACGCGAGCCCTCCTTTTGAAGAAGGCCTCTGCTCGGTTTAGGCGGGAGGAGTAGTTTATACTGGGGAAGGACGATCGAGTTTGGAGGAGAGAGGGGGGCGTGTGTTGGGAAATGTTTGGCCTCTCTCACGGCTTTTCACTTCCCACTTCTCCGCATGTCATACGGGTCGTGAAATTAATTTTTAGCCGAAGGTTTCAAAATGACCCTTCGGTATATATCCTTCCCCCCTCTTCCTGCTTCCATTCAAACATCCCCCGGCCAGCGGAGCGATGTGGCTCTTTCTCTCTCCCTTTCAGAAGGCCTTCCCCGTTCCACCCTCTCCGTCTCCTTTTGACAGGTGTCGACACAGACGTATTGACGATCCGGAGATCCCTTACAAATCATTCGCACACTTGCACTCATCTGTCACATTCGTGCCGGAAAACACATAGCCTGCATGGAAATAATTGGTTAATGTTTTTTTTGGATGTGTAGGAGGTTCAATGTTAATATTATGTAAATGCGTTATTTTCATATCCAGAAATGTACCAGAAGAACGAGCCTGATAGCGTTAAATATCAATACAAATCTATCTTCTGCGGATAAAAATTAGAAATCCATGGTTTTTATTTTTAAAAATGGTTGAAACATTTGAAAAAGGATTTTTTCCCTAGTTAAGAGAGTTTTTCTCCATTAATACATAAATTAAGTGTATTTTCTTAAACATTAAATAATTGATAGTTTCAGGCGGTACTTGGTGGAACTTATTCATTGTATAAATGAAAAACTTAAACTTTTTGGTTCCACAATGATAATTTTATTTGCACGACCCGGGTTTCGACGTACTATAACGTCATCTTCAGGTGAAGACTACAAAATACTCGTGGTTATTTACTGTAAAAAATTATTTCTTTAGCAATAGCGCTGTAGTTGGCTCTTCAAGTTGGGAATGGCAGTCTATAAGAAAGACATTTGTCGCTAATCGGCAATTTTTTGTGATTTACTTCTGCATGCCAAAACTCTCCTGGGAATTGTATAGTAATGTAATGAAAACGTCATCCTATCTTACTATTTGATACGTAGTCTTTAACTTCGTAAAATTGTAACTATGGAAGTTTTAATTCGGTTGATTAATTAAAACGATGAGGCATTGTTGGGCTGAAATCCATGGACTGAAATAAGTTTTCTTGAAAAAGGATATCGTCGATTAATATCCACTTTTCGCTAGTTACTTTTGCTTTCCTGTAGCTAAGATATGTCATCAGAAAAGGCATTGTTTATTTCGAGGAGGTGGAATTTTTTTCTTTTGATTGTCGTGGTCGCGAGAGAGTCCCTTTTGGCTTGCTGGCTTCAGTTCTGCTGTCTCTCTCGCCTTTCAAGTGCCCGAATGATTTTCACTCGTCACTGCACTCATCGCCTAACCCATGCCCCCTCGTCACATACGGATTCTCTCTTGTGTGTGCCGAGTGGTTTTTTGAAATATTCTGGCGGAACGTGGCGAATGGTTCGTCTTAGACGAGGAGTCACCCGATTGATTATTCCAACCTTCCTCATCCTCCCAACCTTGCTCTTCTCCTGCTGTGTGTGTGACCGAGTTATGGTGAGCCTTCTTTTGTGAAGACCGAAGTTGAACAAAAACATTCCACTCTCGGAGAGCCATCACCATCACCGAGCTTGATTAGCTTTGGCTCTTAGGTCTCAGGTTAGACGTTTGATGTCGTCGCGGGAGTGATTCGCCAACGCCATAGATACGGGTTCATCCTATATCAAAGAATGAGTTTTAACGAACGAATCGGTAGTTGGCGTTTCCTGAATCTTTTGTTCGCTGAAAATTTCAAGATTCAAATTTGAAGTAAAACCTCCTTATTTTATATAATTTATACCTATTTATATTACAGGTCGTTACTGGAATAATTAATTTCTTAATTTCAGTAAGTGCTGAGCAAATTTTCATCGCAGTATAATGATGGAATCATGAAAAACAACACATACTATCCTGAAAAAAACGCAATTAATATATTCTGGATGTTCAGCAATTTTTGTCGTACCGTCTGTAGTATTGTGTGAATATTGATTCGTAGCACGCATATTGTTAACATGAAGGTTTTAGAGTATTTCATTTTATCTCAATATTATATTAGTGATAATAATGAAAACTAATGGATAGAAAGAGTTGAATAATTAGCACGATAAATACAACGATATACATCATCTAATCTGTTTTGAAAATTGTTAACTAACAATATAGATTAGATTATCAATTCAGCAAAACCTAAGCGACTTCCGATGGTTCTGCTGGAAAATGGTCGTTAAGAGGGGTGGTCGTTTGACAAGGGTTTAGGAGCCTGGAGAGGTTGATTATATTAATATAATTGCAAATTATCGGGCCACGGGCTTGTATATATATGTATATAAAATATAATTGTATAATAAAATAACTGTAGTGTTGAATGTTGGATATACTCATTCGGTGTTAACGTGTAGAATTCATAATGGAAAATGATTGGAAAAAGCCGAAAAAACCTTTAAGTTTTTGTCGTACTCACGAACGTTCTCGAGAAAAATATTCAGAAATCGAGATTCCCCATAAAGTTGTTGGATTAAAACTTATGGTACAATAGTCTGATACATAAAGATAGTAATTGTTAAAAACTGGTTTTGGCGTTTATGTTATTTTTTATGTGCAGCTCGCTCCATACACCAAATCCGATTTTACGTTATGTAATGAGAGATATTCTTTTAAAATTGACGGTGAATATCTAAAACTCACCACAACCCAAAAAAATAGGTCTTGGCTGCGTTATCTTTAAGACAATTCGAAATTTCTGGTAAACGCCAACGCATGATCATTATCAACAGATTAAGTTAGCATATTGGGTGCCCTCTATGGTTCCCCACTTCGTTTTCTAATTGCCTATTGTATTCATTTTTATAAACATATCCTTATCTTTGATCGTTATCTGAGTATTTATCATTTTTATTTCGAGTCTTTATCTGTATTTTCTCTGAAGAATTATGCTTTGTTTTTAAAGTTTCTCAAATCATATTAGATGGGATTTTAAGGGTAAGTTCTTTTTTACGTACCAGTTATAACGCCACATGTGCTCTTGTTCAATGAAGTAACTTTGTTCATTTTCATATAATTTACTTTGCATCTACAATGGTTTTTACGCATTGTGCTACCATTAAGCTAAAAATTGTGGATGAGTAATTTGTGTTTGTTACCTTGATAGTGACACAGCGTGTTGAAAGTGTGGTTTAATAATTAGTCACAAAACTATGGTCGGTATCAAATAAACCTTTGTGAACATTTACCCTGTTACTTTATTCAACATGAAGATGAATAATTTTTTAATCACGCCCTAACGTACCCCTTATAAAAAACATTTCTCTGTGTGTTTTAAAGTGTCGCTCAAGTATTTCCGAGCCAAGTTCACCCAGTATCATTACATTTCGTCATTAGTTTAGGAACTCGCTAAATGATACATCCATAGAATGAATTCCGTGAGTGAATTGCTTTAAATTCGAGGAGAAACCTCGCTTTATTTTTTTAACCTACTACCGCAGCCTTCTCCTCTTGCTGGGTTTTCCCTCATTGAAGTGTTTTTTCCGTCACCCGTAACCATCTCTTGTAAAAGTCCTTGACGTCCGTCTACACGAGAAGAAAACAGCCCGTAGCAAGTTTCATACTCGAGGCACTCCCCGGACGAAAAATCGATATCACTACGACGAGTAATGCTCTTCAGATGATACGCCACCGACCTTAATAAAAAAATAGAAAATATAAATAATCATCACTTGAACAGTCTGTGAGGATTTTTAATTCCAACTTTCGAGGGCTCTCTTAATACTGTCAGTACCATTGTGTTTTCGAGGATCGCGAAGAAAGCACTAGTTATCTGCAGGGCGCGGATACTTACCGTATCGGCACATTTATGGATGCATTGCGAAGTTAAGTGAATTTAAAAAATGGTCCGGCTTTTGTCCCATAAATCCTACTCGAAAAGAGTAGGATCTTACTTAAAAGCGTGATATTTCGAGACGTTTTAAAATGGTCATTACTAGATAACCGTAATGCTCGTAGGCTAGCGGTAAAGAAAAAGAATAAGAATAAGAAGAATAAGAATAAGTTTATTTCACCCAAAAGATATACAGAATTTTAACAAATCAAAATGAGGGTGAAACTAGGCACCCCAGAAGAAATAGTTTCTTGTTTTGGGGTTGCCCTCCCTTAAATAAATTGGCTGTAGTTCAGCAGCGGTCATTTACAAAAATAATCATACAATAAATTCTGGTTTTTATATAACATAAATGTGTTCCATTATAACATTTTTGAATTTGAATATAAAATAAATTGCAATTTTCACATAATAAAATAAAATAAGTACACATACCATACAAGAGTCACACCATAGTTTTTAGGAGATATTCCACATCATTTTTCTCTAACAACCAAAATTTCAATTTTCTGAGGAGCAATGAAATCAAAGAAATGCTTGTAAGCTTCAATATTGGGTTTAGGTATGGTACAATAGTGAACACTTCTTAATCTACCGTAAGTACACGGTTTAAAATTTAGACCTCCTCGGTTATAAAAGATTCGTAATACTTTATACAAATAGAGATGACGAAGAGGCAATATTTTTAATTTTTTATATAAAGGGAATGACGATTCTCTTGTGCCAGTTCCCAGAATGACACGTAGCATTTTATTTTGTACGATGCGAACTGGTTGGATATTAGAGTAGTACGTGCCTCCCCAACAAGTCAAGCCATATTCTATTCTAGAATTAACAAGAGCAAAATAAACAGATTGCATGACTGACACAGGACAAATTCTTTTTAGCAAGTAAAATTTTCTTAGAGCAATAATTAATTCCGATTTTAGTTTGCTAATATGTGGTTTCCAATTGCAATTTTTATCCATGATTAAGCCTAAATACTTCAGATTATCAACTGGTTCAATTTTTATGCAGACTTCACAAGTTTTTCCATTTGAATTCAAGCATTGGAGGCATTTATAAAAAATATTAATGTCAGGTGGTGGAACATTTTTTAAACTAAAGAATATATACTTCGATTTTTTGCTTAATACTAAATTGTTTGCACAAAACCAGAGATTAAGTCTATTCAAGTCACTTTGCATTTGAATA
The DNA here is from genome assembly GCA_963573305.1 of Pyrrhosoma nymphula. Lineage (NCBI taxonomy): Eukaryota > Metazoa > Arthropoda > Insecta > Odonata > Coenagrionidae > Pyrrhosoma > Pyrrhosoma nymphula. The sequence goes on from OY754329.1 coordinate 93,127,832, forward strand.
ACAAGTTCCGACGTACTGGAAGAAGAATAGCACAAAGCAGTATCATCAGCGAAAGAAGTTAATTTTCCACAGAGGAGACCATTACACATATTATTGACATAGATTAGAAAAAGGATAGGCCCGAGGACGGAACCTTGTGGTACCCCACATGTGACAGTCACCTCTTCACTAAAACAACCATCAACTTTAACTCTTTGGGTTCTACCCGACAGGTAGCTCTTGAACCAATCATTCACAACACCTCTAATGCCAGCTTCTGTCAGTCTTTTTATTAGTATAGTGTGGTCAACTGTATCAAAAGCTTTTGTTAAGTCAAGAAAAAGACCAGCACATTTTTTGTTTGCATTTAACCCTCCATATAAACAGGAACAAAAATCTAAAAGAGCATCTTCCGTGCATCTTCCCTTTAAAAAACCAAATTGGGACTCACTAAAGAATTTTGAAGTATTTAAAAAATTTAGAAGACGGGATTTTACTATTTTTTAAAGTATTTTAGCAAATATAGGAAGGAGGGAAATTGGCCTATAATTATTAACATCAGTCTTATCACCTTTTTTAAAAATTGGTATAACTAAAGCTGGTTTTAGCTTCTCTGGAAACTGACCTCTTACCATGCTTAAATTTGCAATAAAAGCAAAAATATGAGCTATATTCACGCTAATGGCCTTTACAAGGTTTGTAGTCAAATTACCAGTTCCAACAGAATGAAGTTGGTCTGAGCGACCAACCATTTCTTCAGAAAATTTGCTCTCCTTTGAATGTGAAAAAATAAATACGTAAGTAATGTTTACTTAAATCCTTGTACTGACATGTTAGATTGTGTTACCTGAAAAAGGCTGCGGGACATATTCAGGATTTTGCCTGGCCTTCCAATTATCTTTTAGACTGCAAGATAAAGAATATTGGTTGCTTCTCACTATATCAAGCTCGATTGTAATTCAGCGATAACTCTTTTTTGTATTTGCGAAAGACAGCTTCTGCCAGAAAATATATCCCGGAATGCATATCGTTGCCCTGATCAAAGCATTTATTCTAAATTAAGTGAAGTAATTTGGTTGGACGTAGCTACATTTAAAGTTTCCCCTGAAGCTTGAGACTCACTGCATACGTGCCATCTATTACGCATCTCACGTTTTCACATTACCACGGCGCTTATAGCAGTGTTGCAGGCTCTACGTCACTCTCTCTCCCCCTATCTCTCCCCTATCCTTAAGTCGACGGCTCTTGCACTCCCGTTAGCAGACCTACCCATATATATTAACTCATTATTTACGGAGAAATATGAAGTATTTTTAAGCACGGGAGTGATATCGTAAAAATGAATCGTACATAGTTTCAAAGTAAATTTCAACAGCTTATAAACGCCTATCTTTCCCGCAAGGTCACTCAAAAATATGCCGGTCGGTGCCGGGCGTGGCCATACGGACAGGCGAACTTGGACCGCCTGTAACATCTGAAATTTTGGCTTTCGAGTCGTGATGTGGTCAAAAGTTGGGTGAGGTTCTCTATATTGTTTTACAAATCCGCGTTTTCATTTCATAAGCTTGCGTCTGAAAATATACGGTGCTAGAGGGCACTTGTGTATCTCTTTCGACGCAATGTAACTTCAACGGATACAACAAGTAACATTTTCATATGTGGGTGCAGGTATTTTAACTATATCTTCCTGGTTTATTAATTATTCACCGTGTGAATTAATGTACAATTTTGGTGATGTAGATGCACTCTTAGCTATTATAACCATAGAAAGAAGTGAGAGCTTTCAGCCTGAGACTGCCTTGTTTACATCTGGTCTGGCTAAGCTTTTTCGACTCACTGCTGTAAAGGAGATCTTCGATTTTTCTGATGCCGGTCGGTCTATTGAAGAAAGGAGAAATGTTCTCGCAGGCAGAATGTCTTAGGGTGGAGTTATTGGAGACCCCGACTTCCCTTAGTCCCTCGCATACCGTGCCTACACGTCACTACCTAAGACACACTCATTCAAGTGACCATTACCTTCCCTTCAAAAACTTTTGGGATAAACTATCAGGGTATGATTCTGTCTCATGTCCCTGCCATATTTATTTCCATTTCAAGAGTATATTAAATGTGCATTGTTGTTGAACCACATGAAAAACGTTGAAAAATTTTTGTTTACATCACGCGATACATTTTAGACATAGAGACAGTATTATGAAATTTTCTCCCTCACTTTAGAGAAAATACACCGAATTTCTATCGTATTACCTACATAACTAGCTTATTTCTCAAGTAACGGTCGCTTGGCCTGTCCTTGCGATAAAACTATACGCCTTATCCGGGAAAACCCATTTATCTACCAACCACACGACCACCAGCAGTGCTGAGGCCGAAAGTCTCCACTGTTACAGAAATTTGGAAAGCCCTATCTCTCTCACTTCTAATCCAAATGCGACTAGTTTTTTACTAAAACAAATTCAATGCTTGAAAAACATTTCTCCCGCTGCATATACAAGTACCGTGGAATATTCATGAGGAGTATTTTTTCTCGCTAGCTAACGTTTTCCTTGCACGCATTTTTACGAAGCACTAATTTTTAAACGTTGATATGATTTCTCTATTTCTCAATTATATAAGTGAGATATGTATGTTAACATTGGAAAGTAAAGAGATTAAAATGTTTGAAACAATGCTACTAAGCAATAATCGGCTCACACTTATGGCGTATGAACGAATATTTTCGGGAGCATTTTTGTCTCGTGATAATTTATAAAAATAAGAAAATATCAACTTAGAAATTTTTACAATTCTTTTGAAGTTAACTACCAGGGGAAATACATTTTCTCTGTATGATGACGATTCCTCAATCACGTAGTTGCAATTTAAAAATGTTGTATATCTGGCAACGTTGCGCTCGAAACGCCCTACATGGAAAAGACTACGCCATTAGAGCCCAAAGTAAAGTGAAAACGTGAAACGCGCTTTAGAAGAGTGCAGTTGAGAGGAGTACCTTATGTTCATTAATTTCCTAAATCCTTTCCTAAAATTTTTCCCTTGTTTAAGGTTTCCGATTACGGATGATTGTGCTTATAGAAGTGGACATTTCTTTTTTATTGTAAGATGTGCAATTTTCTTATCAGATGATTTTTAAGGAGAAAATATCTGACTTATCTTTCCAGTTCGGGATTAGTTCTCGTGAATCATGGGTTACGGAAATTTATTAAACAGAAAAATCTTCTTCATTCATTGCCAACAGAGGAACCAATCCTCGTTAAATGTAATATATCAAAAAGATACTAGATGCTACTGATATATCTATTAATATCTACTGTCTATCAATGTGATAATAGTTTTATGGATAATACCTTGTGCTTCACCGCAAACTGCAATTTCCTGAATTTTATGCCTCGATTTTTATTGTCTGTATCTTTACAGTTACTAGCATTTTTCACTATTTTTCCAACTTGTATTGCCAATGTCTTGCAACTTATTTAATGTACTGTTTGATATTTTTGCTTGTATTGTTCCCCAAATTGGTACTTATCCCTCCAGTTCTCTCTAGTACCTTTTGGCATCCTAGTACTTGTGTCTTTTTGCACGTCAACTGTACTTTTTAATTATTAATATATGTCTTTATTAACATTGAGTGTTTGTAAAAACAGGCACAAGCCTTTTAAGCAATATTTTATTTAATTCCGGAAGAAATCCATTTATCACAGTCTTTGTATTTATAAATTGAAACTTGTTGGGAAAAGACTAAGTCACTTCAGGTGCTGAATTCCTCTGGTTTCACTTTTATTGAATGAAATTATGGTGGAGCTATTACTTGGGCGAATGTCGGATAATTTTTCGAACCGGAGGAAATGAAAAATAACTTTGTGTATACCACTTTCAAGATTTTGTTGCCCCAACCGAGTTTTGACACTTCGTGTCATCTTCTGGTGGAATTATATATTTTTGTTTAGTATATCTATACAAATTCATGGAAAGGGGGGAGAAGGAGTTGAAAGGAAGGGAGGTGGATATGAGGTCACTAGGGACATCCACCTTCCCTCCCTCTAACTGCTTCCATGAATTCGTATATACACTACACCAAAAGATGTAAGTTTACCGGAAGATGACACAAGTGTCGAAACCCGGGTCGTGTCGATAACATGTGAAAAGTAGTATTCACAAAGTTTTTTTTTCATTTTTTCCATGGTGGATAATAGCCACCAAATCAAGCCTGAAACGTTTACCTCTGTTGATTTTCTGACAGATTATTTGGCCAATGGATTTCTCTGGAAAAACTTTGAGATTTAAGCTTTTGAGTTACTCCTATTTTTGTATTGTTTGTGTCGTTGTCCACACCCTTACCTAATTATTCCCCAACCCTTTTTACGTTTCCTAACCTTTTCGTTTTATTCTTCTCCTTCCTCTTGCTCACGAAGTGCATGATCCCATCAAAGGGAGACATTTCTAACTGGTTCTTCCTTCACCTCATTGCACGCCGCTCTCTTTTGTTAAAAAAAGCATGTTCATCACCGTGCATTCATTCTCTAACTTAAAAGGTTTCTTCTACATTCTTTTTCATTTTACACGACCTTGAGCTCCCTGCATCAGTAAGTGCTCTTTTCATTTTCTTTTTCTCCGTAGCTATCTCGTCTGCATGCCTCTGTCTTCGTTCTTTCTTTCTCCTTTTTTCTAATTGATTCACATGTTTCATCCTACTGTGGTGACTGGCTAATGGGTTCCTTTTCTCTCTCTCTCCCATTCTCTTTCTCTCTCTGCCTCGTTCCTCCTCCTCCTTCACGTTCCTTTAATCCCTTGAATGCCTTGATTTCTTCCATCTCTCCTCACCCATCTCATCCTCAACGGCTCCTCTTTCTTTTAACCCGACCGTCTTACCCTGACGTCCTAATTTCCTCTCCCTCTTCTCTCTCCGAACCGTCTTCCATTTCGTCTGTCGTCCTACCCTTCTCACACACTTTCCCCAAAACTCTTTACTCGTCCGTCCTAAACGCCCCCGCCTCAACCTCTCTCTCTCTCTACGAAACTCGACGCTTTCTTTTCCTTTCCTTGGGTCGTTTCTTAAAACCTTTCCAAACCTTTCTTAACCCATTCCCGACGTCTTCTCCCGTTTTTTTTTATTTTGATCGACGTCCTGACCCTCTCCTTCCAACGTTTCTTACGACGCACCGCCCGCTTCTTTTCGGATAATCTCTCCTCTCTCCGCGTTCATTTATCCCGTCCCTTTCGCTCCCAACTCCCGTCGTCTCCCTAACTACTGTGGTGTGTGTACCTATAATTCTGTGTTATTTTCCTCGTGCCATGTGCGCCTTCTTGCTTTTAAACCTGCTCCACTTTCTCTGTCACTGTGTTTTTTTATCGTCTCCCCCTCGTATTTTATATCTCTCACTCTGCTGTCCGACTTAACTTGTTCCTATTTCCGCGCATGTTCCCCTTACTACCTCTTCCTGTATTATTCATTTTCTTCCCTCCCCGCTTTCGTCGCAATTATCTCACATCGTCCGCTCCCTTCATCTTGTCCGCTGTAACTCGCCTTTTGTCATGTCCTTCATCTTGTTACCGCCCTGCGTTTTATTCTCATGCGCCGTTCCTTCTCTTGGGAATTAAACTCTATCTTGGCCCACTGTACTTGTTTCTCGTTTCTTCCTTATCAACTGCTTCTTGCACTGGCCTTTCGAATATTCCCACCTCTTTGGCCTTCTTCAAATTACTCTTTCGTACTGCTTGTTGCAACAATTATTTTGTAATGTCTTTTTTTTGTTACCGTCTTCATCTTATTTTCGTACGCTGTTATTCTTCTTGTTCTTGGGAATATTCCATTCCTACCCGACATGCATTCTTCTCTCTTGCATTTGTTTTTAATCCCTCCCTCCCCGCTTACTCTCTCGATCTTCCTACCTCCCATCTTCTTTGCTCCCATTTAATCCTTGTCCATCCTCGTCTTTCGTCATATCCTTCATCCTATTACCGCTTTTCGTTTCCCTCCATTGCACTCTTCCTTTCCGTTTTGGAAATATTCTCTATTCTCGGGTCTTCTTGCTCTCTCCTCACTTGACTTTTCATGTTTCTCCTACTCCTTCTCCCGGCCTTTTCGTCTTTGGCCCACCCCTTTGGCCCTCCGTTCAATCCACCAAATCCACTCGACTCACTCCCATCTCACTTCTTCCTTTCTTCGTCTTCCAAACTTTCCCTCTCCAAAACCCTCCCTTGCACGACACCACTTGTTCGCCCGTTTTTTTTATCTCCGACACGTCTATCGTCATCTCAACGGGTTTCTCTATCTCACGCCTTGCTTTTTTCCTCACTCTTTCCTCGTTCCCTCCCACTCCCCGCCGCATTCCTTGCACCCTTCAACACTTGGCTCATTCCCTTGACGTTATCCATTCGACGTGTGGTTCAACCTGGATTGCTCCTTGCTCTTTTTTCCACCCCCCTTTTATATTTTTCCCGCTCACCACAAACACACCCACCGTTCCGATCATTCCCGGTCGAACGGAAATTATTTTTCGTTTCCTCAAATTTCCTCCGTTTCCCGCCCATATTCCTCCGTTCGCTGCGCGATCGCCATATGCGCGTATAACCCCTCTAACTCTTTATGCTTCCTTTTGCGGACTCTGCTTGTAAAAAAATAATCTCTTCTCTTCTTATCGTTCCTTATCCTTCTTCCCTAATGCGACCCGTCTTTTCCTCGTGCGTGACTTGACTGTCCAATTGGTTGTTTTGCTTTCTCTCTCGCTTCTATCCCTCCGTATCCCCACCGGTTCCACTCTTTACATGTTACCCTTCTCTCTGTCTATGCTTCCATTTGTATGGTTATCCTATCTCTCCCCCATATTTCTGGTTTCGACCCCCTTAATTATGTCTATCTAACCATCCCTCACGCTTCTACTTTCTCCTAACCTTATCTGCTACTACTATTCCGCTATACCCGTTATACCCTCTTCCTTCTCCTACTGGTTTTATTTTATACCTACTCCTTTGGAATCTCCTGGCTCTCTATCAAATTGATCAATTCTTTGTCCATATCTTCGTTCACTATTACAAATTGAACTGATAATCTCTGCATCCGTACCGTCTCCTTAACCCTTCATTTTCTCTTGCATTCTTTCTCCGCTTACTGTCTTACATTACTGTTTTCCGCTTTTATCTCCGTTTCCTTCCTTCCTTTACGGTATGCCTATCCTTGGCACTTCTCTATCCATCCCTCTTTCGTCTTCACATTCCTTCCCCCTCCACCGTCTGCACCCTTCCCGCCCCCTGCGACACTTCACAACTGACTTTCCCGCACGCTACCTCGGTCGCTGTTTCTGACGCTCTCCCTTTACCTCCTTTTTAACCCGCATCCGTGTGCAACGTGCAACCGTCACTTGTGCCACGCCCCCTATCGCCTCTTCCTCATCCGCTCACCTCCAACCTCACTCCGATGCTCACTTCACACGCATTACTTGCTTTCACTCTCGCCCCCCCTTGCCTCTCTGTCCTTCTCTCCCCTCTGCACCCGACACCCGTTCATGTCCCGCACACCCGTCGCCCATACCCTCTGACGCCGCTCCTCTATAACTTCCCTTCCATCTTCCTCTACCCTTGCGTTTCTTGTCGGCTCCGCCTTTCCTCATCCTCTCCTGTATACTCCGGATTGGATTTTTTGTCCATCTCTCCACTCTCTTCCCTATTCTTCGTTCCGCTCTTCCCGTTCTATTTGTCTCCATTCTTCCTTCTCTTAAAATCTCTCTCTGCCCTCTCTCTCTCCTTATCTCACCTTCCCTCTTACATCTCGTCTTGTTTTTTGTCCATCCATTCCATGTCATGTCCATTCTATTTTGTCCGCTCTCTCTTCCCTCGTCCTCGTTCCACTCTTCATGTTCTGCCCCCCCCCCCCTCTCATTCCTCTTTAAATCCTCTCCTTGGCCTCACTTTCCTACCCTTTTATGACTTCTTCGCTTAACCTCTGCCCCCGTCTTCTCTTTCACTTTCCATCACCCCCTCTCCTGACACCTCTGTCGGATCTCACTGTCCAAAAACCATCCTCCTCGATCCGCTCTGCTATCTGGGATTTCCCCCGGGTCTTATCATCCTATTCTTCGGCCTGTTTCCTCGCTCTTTGCCAACACTTTTTCGTCGACCTTACCTCCTGTTTCTCCGTTACTTCTTATTCCTTATCCTACATTATCATTCCGCTTGCCCACCCTTCTCCTCAACCTTCTTACTATTCCTTGCGTCTGCTCTCTTTTTTTCGTGTTTCCATCAAACTATTACCGTCCCATGGCTCTCCTTGACTTTCTTTATCTATCCCATACCCTTACTTTTTCTCGTCCTTGTTCTGTTCCACCGCAAATCGTCTCACAATGTTCCATCTATCATTATATCCTTTCTCTTTCCTTCTCCATGTACCGCGTTCTCACGCCCTGGTTTATCTTCTTCTCCTCACCATTTCTCCACTTCGGACGTTTTCTTATCCCTCTCCATGCCTTTCCCATCTATCCTTATCCCTTCATTTACGCTTGCTATCACCCTTTTTCACTCCTCCACTCCCCACTTTCCGCTCTTTCTTATCTCCTTCTACATCTCTTTCCCCAAAATCATGTTCTGGGTCCTCTTTCTTTGGCTTACTTTTCCCTGATTGTTTGACGAAACTCCTCCTCGCTGCTCTTTCCTATATCCTTTCTTGTGTATCTCTCTTCTCTCCTATTCGTACTTGTACCATTTTCTGCTACTCTCGTGCTTCAATCAAACCCATGGAATTCCTTTTACCTTTCTGTCTCTCCTTCTGTTATCTCTACATAAACATCCACGATTCCAACCGTATCTTTATTCTCTGTCGCATTCTTTCCTTCCATTTCCCAATTTATTTCTGTCCTCCCCATATATTTTCTCCGTCATATTACTGTGCGTTTTATTCTGTCATGTTTCTTCCCTTTTATTCCTTCCATACTCGATCAATTTTCTTCAATCCTCTACCAATCGAACCAATGGAATACCTATTGACTTCCCTATGTCTCTTTCTGTGCGATATCTTTATATTCATCTACATTCCCCACCGTGTCTTTTATCTCTGTTGGTTTCCTTTTCTCCATTGCCCAATCCTGTCTCTTTCTTTCTCAATTCCTCTCATTTGATTTATTCGACAACACGCTCCCTCTGTCATTCTCTTCCATTTCTGTCTCTATTTTCTCTTTCTTTCACCATTGTCCGCCTTCCTCTCAACCCGATTTGTCGTTCTTCCTTCTTCCTCCCACCCCTTTGTCACTTCCTTCCGAAAACCTATTCTCTCCGACTCCGCAACATTTCGACCGGGCCCCTCCATTTCTCAAACTTCGAACAACCCCCACCATGCACCCTTCCGTCTTTCATCCCGCCGTTCAACGACTGATCCTCTACCGCCAAACGCTGTGTTGCCCTATCCTCACCAATCTAAGCTCTCTTGTCAGGTACCCTTCGCACTTACCAGCGCGCCGGCTGCGAAGGCGAGCAGGTCATCCTCCGCTGCCCTCCTGGCACCTCCATCTCCGTCCAGGTGGCCCAGTATGGACGCCCTCCGGCCACATCCCCGGCACACCGATCCATCGTCTCTTCGTCGACGCTGTACAAGCCGCCACCGCTCTGTCCTGGTGGCAACACACCGCCCAACCACGCCGTCAACACCACCTGCCACTGGCCCAGCGCGCTTCAGGTTAGTGTCGTAAGCCACCTTCTATTACTCCTTATAATTTTAGAGCCCATTCCATGGGATCAGAAACATTTCGCCCCAACAAACCAGGATTATTTTGTAATCTACAAATATCACGCGCTAATCATGAAAGATTTATTCCATAAGGCCCCTTCATAGTAGCACTATAACAAAAAAGAATGGAAGATCAAGGTAGCTGTTCTATGCAACAGCATTGGGGACCCAAGCTCGAGAAAAATAAACTGGCTATCATGCACAGGCTCATATGTCAGAGCCTTCAGACTTTCGGCCTTGATACATAGGTATATTAAAAATTGACTGCTTGACGCATTCTCAGGCATGGACTTCCAAGTTTAATTCTCTTTAAATGTTATATACGCCATCGGTCAGTTATTGAGCCTTTCACAGATACAAAAAAATGCATTGCCACTTCTGGTTTTGAATTGAAGTGTATTACTTTGAAAAAAGGTAATAGTTGTAGAATTAGCTTTTTGCAATTCAGATCATATAAATAAAAGAGAGCTTTTTGCAGTATTTCTCAAGTTTTATTTTTAGCACCGTGCGGTTTCAACGAGTACAAGTCGTCATTATAGAGATGTCTGTTACTGACCACCATGGAATTTTTCAAGGGTTATTCAGAGAAAGATGGGACTATCCAAGGGCCAATGATAGGATAAAAAGAGCATGGATATGCTCATAACTCTGTAAATCTATTTAGGAACGTTGCAAGTGGATACCGTTACTAGCCAATATGTTATGTTTAAAAAGTCAAGTAGGGGTTGGGAGTAATATATTCGACATAGAATCGATCGACAGTTGGTGACGGGAGCAGTTTATGGCTTAGGAGATTCCACCGTCCTATGAATTCAATATAATTCTGTTCACAGTATTTTATTGTCGGGAAAAGTGCCCTTCTTACCTGATAAGTCATTGAATGCTGCAATTACCTATTACTTTCTCCATAAATTCAGCTTGGGATTGCATTGGATTCAAGGCCATAGTACCTAGGTGTAACAGGAAATTAAAAATGTTTTGAAGCTTACTCATCAAAAGCTTTATGTACGCGTTGTAAGCGAACTGCCACTTTTATTGAAGACTGAATACGCCCGTCATTATAATAAAAACGACTGTTTAGTCGGCTCATTGGGCAAAAAAGTAGCCGTTCACAAAATAATACTCAGCGGCTAATCTGTGTATCTTGTATCTTACTTTTGCTTTTGAGTAGCTAAGGCTATTACAGTGATCATGAAGTATATCTTAAACAACACAGTAAAAGGTGGAATTTCTTATTTGTTTTGACTCTTGAATGGAACCTCCTCATGAGATTTCCCTCATGAAAATGTGAATCAAGAGAAATTGCAAATCAACTTTACAACATGCAATTCAGGCCTAATTAGTATTTTTATTCTCACAGTCCTGTGAGTAGTGCTAGAGGTAATTTTAAAATAACACTAAACAATATTCCGGTCATCCCATTCCATTAGTTAATTACACCAAGATTTATTGGCAGACCAGTGGTTTTTTTGTGTGCGAATTTCCAAAATTTTGTGTTATACGATAAGATCATTCATATAGGAGATGAGACCCATGTCGCAAGTTGGGTTCCAATAGTGAATGAAGGTAGTGAGTTGATTGAGCGTTCTGAACCCTCCGCCAAATGGAGTGTGGGTTCTCAGTCACGCCGCATCTCAGCCTCCCCCCGTCTCCTGTCTGGGTGGCTGTCGAAGTGGTTTGTGTCCATCGCCGCTCCGAACACACAACTCGATGCAAGAGGACACAAAAAAGGGCGTTCGGACCCTACCCGGCCAACAAACTCCCCTCCGATCCCCTTTAGATGGCCCGACGTTCATTTTACCAATCGATTAATCAGCCAGGAGCCCCTAACCCCCTGTCCCTACCCCTATCCTATCCTCCCTCGCTTCGCCCCTCAAACCGGAATGCACAAAAGAGTCAAAGGGAAGTTAGTTTGTGTATTGGGGTTCTCTTGAATTCCGCGGCGTATTATCCCTGCCCCCCCAAAACTTTATCTTCGCCGCCGGGACATAACTTTGCTGTTGTAAAGTGGACGGTTGATAAATTCCGCGGACGGGATGAGTGACGCTATCTACTCCGTTCTCTAGTGGGTTCATTTATTTCAGGGACTGTCCTCAATAAACTTACCGTATCTGTGTTTTGTCGCTGACTTTTGGAGTATGAAAATTCGGAGCCGCTGAATTGAAGTAATTTTATCGGAATGCGATTTTTTTATCATGTGCACTTTGACCGCTGCGCCGTGACAAATTTTATTAGTATATTTTACATTTATTTTTCCTGTTAGAATTTCATATTTACAAATTTCCGTCCAGTTAATAATATTGGAGGTGGAAGACGAATATAAGATTGCAGGACGAAGGAAAGGCAATTTTCTATTACTCATAGTAGGTGCGCTGAATTATACGATAAGTTATGAGAAAAAATTGACGTGTCGTATATGCTGGAAATCCGAAAATACTTGAGAACTTCTTTAAAAGAAGCCTTTTTTCCTAAATCTATGCACCGCATGAGGGTTCAACTATACGCCGAATTCATGCATTAAGTACAGGGACGATGTAATCCCAATGCCAGAGAAGATGGTGCATTATTATTTGCAGGTTTGAAAGAACTTGTTCAATTTAATTTTTTTAGTTTGAATTCGTTTTATAATTTGATAATTGGAGAATCCTCTTATAACATTCTTTTTTCTGTGAGTATTTTTCACATTTTTAAGAATATTTGGAAACATCTTTCATGTGTGACCAGCAAAGATACATCCATAAACGCTCTATTTAATTACATTTGTGTACAAACTATTTAAGAGTATCTATTTAATTTATAAAGCGCTATTTTGCCTTCATGTAGCTCAAAATGGGTGAAAGGAATCGAAAATGAAAATATTTATAATGGAAGTCATTTGTTAAACGAAATCATAATACACTTAAAATTATTATTTACTCATATTCATGAGACATTAGATGTAATCAATTAATATTAAAGCAGCAGCCACTTAAAGAGATTTGACTTTCGGGTCTTCTTCCGCGTCCATCCATTTTTGTGGACAATTTTTCACCCGTGATCCAGTTAAAGAACCCGAAAGTCAAATCTCTTCAACTCTAAGACTCCGGGTATGCCTTCACCTGAACAACAGTCACTTCACCCACCTCTAAAATGTCTTTAAAAATTATAAAAATATTGAAGAATTAATTTTAGAGTCTGCGTTGAATTTTCAACCAAAACAATGGAACCAACCTTTTCTTACTGTACTCATGGGTAAATATGCCATAATTTTAAGTTAAATGTTTGAGCATTCATTGCTGCATAATACGCTAATCAAGTAGTTTATACAAAGTGTTCATATAGGCAGGGAAGAGCTATATCGTCTCTCGCGTTCATTTGTCAACCGGCTCGGAATAGGTCGATGTACAGCTACTCTGATAATTTTAAGGCATCTTCTATTTCAATGCAAAATTACACTGGCATCATGCTATACTCTAGATATTAGTTATTTTTATACGAAAAAAGTTGGGCTGTGGCCACTCGTCTTCATTTTTCTGTGAACTTTGTTACATATCCAATAGGATATCCCGAAGTTCAGCTCGTTATCTTTAAATGAAGAAAGGTATTTGAATTTTAATGTGATAGTGAAAAAAGCGATAAAATATTTGCGATTAAAAATAGTTGATGCCGATAACTTAAGGAGGTGTTTATGCTGTAGAAATTAGTAATTTCCGCGTTTTGGAGCTTCGGTTTAATTGTTAAAGCACTATGATCATTATCAGTCAAACAAGAAACACATGATACAATGGCGCAAAATCTGTGCCCGGGGACACCATATTAACTCATAGCCCTAGACTTATCATGCAAGTTCATCTCATAATAGACTACCCAGCTGAGCACCAAAAGTTTTGGCTTGGACTATTAGTCTCTTCCATCACGCCAATCCAATGTATGTCCACTCACTTCCGCACGAACTGCTTCCTACCTCCCAGCGCTCCTCCCTTCGCAGAATACTTCACAGGACGCGAGCGTTATCCGCGTCGTTGCGCTGCCATGGTATTTTTTTAACAGAGGAATTGAGAATTTTTATTTTTAGGGTAACAAGAGTGCCGACGATGTTACGCGCAAGTGAGCTGCAAATGCAAACTTGTAGCTCCGGTTGATTCAACTTTTATTTCACCCGTCGCTTCCCCTTAAGTCACCGTTTGGCGTAAACTTTCCTTGTAATAGATTTTCCGGTCGGGAGGAGCTAAATTTGGAGCAAACGGGTGCATTCCCAAGTGTATGCTAATTCCACTTTGCTAGGCTTTGCGGCGGGGCTGTCTGAGTCGCAAGTTCTCTCTCATGCTTTTCCTGCTGCCATGCGGCGGGCGTTATGCAACCGGCTTGGGGGTTGTAGCGTAACAGGCTGGAAGGGCAAGTTATGATGCATTAATTACGTGCCCTCAAACTTTGCTTTGTGGTGGACACCATAATAAGGGGGGAAATTGGGCAAGTATAGGACTCACGGGAGGAGGACGGTGTTTCAGAGTCGTCTTATTCCTTCAAAACCTTTTTTATTAATACCTAACCAATTGTGATTTCATTTTGTCTGTAATTGAATTTTGTTAATATTTTTACCGCAGTCTATGACCCGCGCTTTAAAGGTATAAAAATGGAGTATAAATAAATCATTGATCAATCGAAGTAAAATCTTAAATTTAGAGCTTTCCATCAAAATTATTCGGATACTTGGTGTTTGCAGAGTTGGGATGTTTAGGCTGAAGGCTTTCTAAATGTGAGTGTGGATGAGAATGGAGAGTGAGACCTGTGTGGCAGAGAGGAGAAATGAGAAAGTGATGGAGGTACTTGGGCAGGAAAGGAAATTAGGCAATTATGTATTTATAAAGAGGAACTTATGAATATAACCTGAGAATCTGAAGGAGAGCGCCAAAACTGATAATTACACTCTCCAGTTAATTGGTATTATCCCAAATAATTACGGTATTTTCTTTCAAATTGTTGTTCCTTTTTAGTCGATTGCTGACCAGCTGAGTTGATAAGGTCTGATACCACTTTTTCCCAAAAAATGAATGATTAATACTGAATAATGCGTTTTTAAGTATAAAATTGGGATATATTTGTCGCAACGGATATAGGGAATATTTGCTGGGATGTATTATGTAAACTTCTTACATTTATCACGGCAAGAATTTTAATAACTTTCTTTTGTGCTGACTTAAAATATTTAAGAAAATTATTTCTTTTCTAAATCATCGATGGGTAAAGTAGGTCCCGTAGTACATACATAAATAGTTGCGAATCTTTTTCATATAGATTGAAATATATTTGATAATTCTTTCTAGTCTTGGATACACACACTTGTGACAGAGTAGGTAGCAAACGTAAGGTTTGGAAAGGAGAAGACATTGATCTTCTGGTTGGAGATAGAGAATTGTCTTTCTTTTCATCCGGGTGATCGCGCCATTTCAATGCTTTTGTTTCGCCTGCTCCAATTAGCGTGCCAGGGTTCCAGAACTGGTGCCAAATCATCCCTCTTAATTTGAAGCAGTCGTAGCCTGAAACGAGGGTGCCTGGGAGGCTTTCAATCACCTTATTCGGTGACCGGATTACTTAATTTTCGAAAAATCCTAGAGATTGGCCGTAACAAAAGGTCTTTTGGATCATGTCGTTGGATACTTGTACTCGTTCTCCGAAAATGTCCACCTTTGTATGGGCGAGACGTAAGGGAAGAATTACTCTCTCGGGATGTAAAAAGTGAAATAAAGGTGTAGATACTACTCACTTGGAAGTTTTCCCAAATTAGTGGAGCGTAGTAGATGGTACGATATAAGAAATGGAATAATGGTTGCCGTGAAGTAGAAGCAAAGGAAATATGGAACGAATCGCTTATAACTCAGATAGGAAGAGATGAATCTGGTTGGGGAAAAAGGATAAATGCCATAGCTATACGCTATAACTTGGAAATGAGGACGATGATAGGCTGTAGGCGTTAGGGATGTGGATGCGGAGGAGAATGAAGTAAGTACGATGGACGGAAAGGAAGATGACGGAGGAAGTGCTTGGTATGGTGGGTGAGAAGAGGAGGTTTCTCGGGGAGATTGGAGGAGACAGAGAAGGAGGTTTGAACAAGTAGTGAGGGGCGATGGGCTGTGTAATAGGGTTGGCCGAAAAACACGAAAATGTCCGAATCAAATCGCGATAACGCGGAAAAGTTGCTATTCGTCCCCCTAATCGCAAAGAAAGAAAAAGTTTTGAAATCGGATGACATCTTCCGGTCGCACCACTCGTTCGAAGTTTGGAAAAATCGTGACTTTTTTCGGGATTTTTTAAAATGAGTTACAGTGATTGAATAGCGTTCAAAATCGGTATGTGGCCTCTTCTGAAGGTCTTTTGTATTTTTAATAAGATATAATTCCTGCTCCCCCCTTATTTTATGGGGTAGGGGACGGGCATGTATCGTAAAAATAAGTGACCATACAGTCGTTGTTTTCCTCGTGTTAAGTGTGCAGTTCTTCGCCCTAGAAACTTAAGGTTTATGGGTACTTTCGGCTGCACCGCGAGTTTCACCTTTTACTTATCTTACTTTAACAAATGACGACAGAAAGGATCAAATTTTTTTCTACAACCGATGATAAATTCACATTGTTCGGAAGAAGGATTTGTATTCTGGTCGTTGCTTCCCTCGTGTGAGGAGTGTCGTTGGGTAGGCTAAGGCGTTCAAAGCGTTAACATATATCCTGCTTAGATCATTCTTACGTAAATGTAATTTACGCATAAAATGGGAGGGGAGCATCAGCGAGGGCGGGCCTAGCCGCTAGCCAGGCTGGCGGCAGCCGGTGCAAGGACTTCGTTGTGCCGCTGCACGCAACGCGCCAGAGAAGTCAAGTCACTCCGAGAGCGACCAAGGCTGTTTTGTCTAAGCATTCTACTGCTGCTTAGAGTTGGAGCACGGTCGTATCTTCGAGTTGAAGAGAGCTGGACAATTACATTGAGGACGTATGGTGAGAAATTTCACTGTCCTTTATTTGGACCACCTCAAAGTCAGAGCTATCAGATTCTTTCATCGCATGCTGATGTTTTACTGCATTTCCAGCTTTTTAGATATTCTTTAGCACTGGCTTTGGCCAGTCAAAAACAGGATGTCAGCTTCTCTGCGGTAGTTAATGTCGTTGCTGATGATATAGAGACCATTTTCATTAAGGCATCTTTGCCAACGGTCTCTCACCTTAGAATCATAAAACATATCAAAACTCTTCACGATAAGTATTACTATGTACGTAAAAAGTCTTACGGGGACAAAAAATATGAGGAATAACAAAAGGAGTACTCACAATGTATTTCTGACAGTACAAAAACTTTATTTGACGTATGTTCCTGCAAGTGCAAAATGCACCTGCTATGTAATTGCTACAAAATAATAGATAAATGTACCTGTGATGAGCCGGTTAAAATCGATTGTTCATGCCCTGTCGACAGGAAAGTTCCTGTGGTAGAGAAAGAATTTCTTTATGGACAGCGGAATCACAGAAATAGCAAGATAGGAGCAGTTGACCGAAAAGAGAGTGAAATGATTAAGAAGAGGCTGGCAAGAAAAGCAAAACAAGTAAAAAATGAGGGTGGTAATTCTTCTGAAACTACGGCCAACATTACCTCAGATCCTGAAACAGAAGAGACAGATACGGTTGCAAAATATACGGACAAAGATTTTCATGAGAGGTTCGGATTACCCTCTGGGACTCAAATGAGAACTGATACTTGCTGATACTCTTTACGGTACATGCCCCTCCCTTCCCCCATTAAATAAGGGGGAACGGGAATTATATATTTTTTTTTTAAATACAAAGGACCTTTAGAAGAGGCCACATTTTGAACGAAGTGGTTTGTTTGGCTGCATTCTTGAATTGTAAGCGATCTGAAACTAAATATTTCTTGTGTCCGTCTCTCTCTCTATCTATGCCACAATCTCATCTCAATCATGTACTGCTACGGAATAATGTCCTGCAGATAATTTTTCAAGTCGTTATTTAGTTTCAGCGAAATAGACACAAATTTTCTTCTCGAAATGCTTGTTGCATTGCTATTCGAAGAGAGATTCCTCATGCCTTTCCATTACAGCGTGAGTTATTTGCGCATCCTACTTGCCTCAGTTTAAAAGCTATTTGCATCATCGTGCTTTCCTCAGTTTACATGTTATTTCGTGTTGGGCAAACGCCTTGTTCGTCACGGCGCGACCCCGACATAAGCAGCACCAGTCGGCTTCACCCCGACTGTTTGCAAGCGTCCATCTAATAGTCAACGAAGCACTTCCGCCGCATGCGACCTTTCGAGGCAGGAAATAATTACGTGGAGACATCTTTCACGTCGGGACGACTATTTTCCATCGCCGGACTTTCTCTAAACTTGCACGGTGGCCTCCGCTAACGCCGTCGTCGCACGGATGCCGATTACAGGCGATGCATGTGTGGAAGATTATTCATCGAATCATCCTCTCTCTCTCCCGCGTGAAGGGATGGGCGATGGGAGATAAAGGGTGTAGTGTGTGATATCCGCGAGGACACCAACGTGGAGCACGAGCGCGGAAAGCTTTAGGGCACGCGATTGCTTCCTGCCCCCTCCCTAGCGTGTGCGGAGGAGGTGTGTGCAGGGGCTGAAAATGGAGTGAGAGATGAGAGGTGCGGAGAGAGTATGCGTTTGGATGGCTTCGGCAGGACGTCCGCCGCTATGTCCTTTTATCCCTGCCTCCCCCTCACCTTTCAGTTCCGCTTGCGTGGCCCACTCTCTTTCCCTCCTACCCGACTGTCCTCTCGGCCGTTCGTTGCGGCCGCGTTGCATCCTCTCTCTCACATTCTCTTTCCACATGATCATCCTCCCATCTCGTGGCCGCTCCTCCGTTTCCGGCATCTTCCCTTTCCCCAATTACCACTATTCCAACAATGCACCTTTTGAAATTCATCGAAGCCAGTGGTTATTTAGATATTATTTATTAAATTATATCCTAAATGCAGTGGATTCAGGCAAAATTTCGTGGAATTTGAACATTTTGGATGGATAGTAAGATGCGCGATTTACCATAAATAAGAAAACCTATCATTACGACCCGGGTTTCGATGTACTGCACCATCATCAGGTATCTGATTTATGGAAAATTGTGGGAGAAATCGTTTTATCAATCATTATTTACATTCTATTTTGGTTTCTCTGAGCACGCACTAGGCGGTTTCCGTTGCTTCTTGTCTTTTTCTTTGTCCAGCCAGTACTTTTACGTTCTTTATAACAGGTTCAATGTGGCGGAAATAAAGAGAGAAATTCACTGAGAATTATGCTAGAAATAGTGTAATTCCGTTTTTCTAATTTTATTTCTTTGATCAGTTGTTTATTTAAATATTATTAACTGTTATATTCTCATTTACGCTGTTCCAAAGACGAGACCGTTTTTCCTCGAAGTGAAACACTCGGAATATTTATATTTTTCTCTTGTTTCTTACAAATTTTATTAGAACCACTATTATTGAAAACAGATTTTTTTCAATATCGAGCGATACAGCACCTAGTTTCAGGTGACCAAATCTGTCTTTCTGCGGCCAGCACCATTGAATCTGATTGGACGGTTCTAGTGACTGGACGTTAAAAGATTGAGGGTGTTGCAAACGTACCAAATTATGGAAGGAGCAAATAAAACACCTAAATTCGTGGACATCTCTATAACTGTCCACTCGGTCACTCATTGTGGACGCGTTGTATACTCTAGTTCCACACGATTATCCTCTTTTCTACCTTTCCATCATCTCCCCTCCCACCTAAGCACCCTAATTCCCTGAGTATGTGTTTGAGAGGCATCGAAGTGATTCCGGCCATTGGTCACTTAAAGATGAGGTTTGGCTACCCAAATAAAATTATGCAACAATATTGCGTTTAAGAACAGAAAATTACACCTTTTATAGTTATTTTTACAAGCGGCAGGTCATTTAAAGAATACTAACTGAAACATATCTTTTCAGTTGTCTCAAGCATGAACAAGGTTAGCCATGTTACATTTTATCACTACTTCTACATTTAGCCGGTCATTAAAATATTATAAACTTAAATTTGCTCATCATCGATGCCAAAACGCATAATTCCGTATGTGTTATTCTGTGTCTATCATTGACCAGTTATTTCCTTTATACCTGGTTGGATCTGTTGAGTGGGCATGTGAATGTTAAAGAAAATGAAAAGTATAAAAAATATCATAAATAAAACGAGTCGGACAGCCTTGTGTTGCCTTTTTTAACCTTAATTTCACAGGGAAGGGGTAGTGTAGGTACCTATTACTCGGCTTAGCTCACAAGCTTTAATTATTTTAAAATTGTGTAAAAAATGGGTCATGAAAGAAGGTAGACTAGGAGCTACGTAATGGAAAATATTTAAAATGAGCGTGTGTCGTAGGTTCGTCATGCTGATAGAACGGATGAAAGTCGAATGACTAAGGATGTTAATATTTGGTAGAAGGATGAATTGTATGTTAATATGTCAGGAGTGAGCAGACCGTGGAAGTGTACATGGTGTAGAAGAGGCTGAAGTGAAAGAAAATATTTGGTTTCTCTGGAGTAGGAGAGCTTGCATGAACATTATACGAGTGGCAGAGTAAGAATGAATAGATATTACATTAGGAAAACATGCGTTGAAACAGCGAGTTATGTCATCTATGGTTTATTTCACTTCCTCACCGTAGACAAAAGCGTTTAGTAAATAAAAATTAGTTCATTGGCAGTACTTTATTTTCGCGTTGTCGTTGTTAAAATCTATAAATATTCTATCAATCATGAAAGTATTTTTTTCAATTTTACCTTCAGAGAAAGATAACGAATTTGTATTTACAATGCTTAACAAATTTTAAGCATTCCCCTTATGCACACACGTTTACGTGTTGTTGTAAAACTAATAACTACGTTATGCAATTTTACACCCCGAAAAACTTGCATGGAATTCATGCTAAATTAAAAGCCAACGTAAGAGAGGTCGGTTAAGGAATGGAACGTTGAAGGAGGCGATACATGGGAGAATGCTTGTTAAGCGGAAGAAGAATTCGACTTGTTAACGGTATGAGTGGAGTCAGAAAGAATGCGGAGCTGAGGAGGTAATGACGAAGAAATGGATAAGTCATGTGTAGGAATTTTAAAATATGACACGAAATTGGATATTTGGCATACAGAATGTCCATAAAGCCTACAAAGTAATGGTAGCTTAACAAATGGGGACGATAAACTCTGTATAAAAGTATAAATATGTTATGCAATAATTCATTGGCAAATTATAATAATTATCTTCGCTAATAGTCTGGCACGCGAGCATATGTAAGGCAAAATACTTTTAATTAATCTGTAATTAATGTATTTGTAATAATTAAATTGATAACTTAACGTGGGGGAAGTGATTTAAGTAAATTCTAAAGTAATATTAGTTTTATTTCTAATAGAATATGGAATCAATTAAATAGAATATAATGTGAAAAAATGTTAGGAACCTTCTTTGGAATCATAGTCCTGTTTAGGGATTTCTAACTTATTGCAGTTAAATATTTGAAATTCAGAGTGGTCAACGTGTTACATCCACATTGTTAAAACCATTGGATTTTTGGAACAAAATAAACTACAGTGAAAAAGTAAATGTTGGTGAATCAGCTAATGCATTATTTTATGATATTTTGTACCCATTATTGGGTGTTCATTGGAAACATTTTCATTTATACAAAGTGAGCAAAACTTCAACTTCATTCTTCTTCTTATATGTCTGTGGGTATTTAAAACGCCCCCACCCTCCCCATTACCCTTAATCCGACCACGCACACCCCTTCTGACCAATCATCTGTACCCACTACTGCACACTTGCCTAGATATCGTGCTGCTTTCCGCCTCCCTACGTAACGTACCACCCCGATGCGGATCAGGGCAATCGCTCGGCAAACCGCACGCGAACACGCCGGGCGGGGGAAGCGCATGAGTGAAGGACGGGGTGCGAATGTGGAGAGGAGTGAGAAACGGGGGAAAGAGTTGGATAGAAGAGGGGACGTGGTGTGATGGTCGCGGACCTGTGTTCGTGTGATCCCCGGCCGAGATATTTTCAAGCGGCGGCGTCCCCTTGCCGGCGGCCTCGACAGATCAGCCCCTCTTCGTCACGTCATAAAGCCGCGTTGCCCGCGCCAAGAAATATGTATCCGAGGGATTTCGCTTCTGCCTGGGGCGAACGTTTTCAGTGCAAGCGTGAAACTCGTGCCTCCCCGACTATTCTCTAGTTGCCAAGGGAGCACGATGAATTCCTCAAGCCACGTGCTTTTCGTGGTGGTAATGCGACATTAAACACCCTCGAGGCGGTCTGTGTACAGAGTTCTTGTTTTACTTAGTATACATGCTGTACAGGTTCATCCATGATATTTTTGTGATTGTGTTTTGCGAGCGAGTTAGCAAGGTAAGGTAGTAGTTTTTTCTGGATACGGTATAGTAATAACTCGGGAATGAAGGTTATCCTATGATGAATTATAATGCATTTGTGTCGTGAAGCTACGTTGTTTATTTATTCAGTTTTAGTAATCATAAATCGACCCAATAATCTAAAATTCCGAGGAGTATGTCTCAGATATGATTGTAAAATTATTTACTTTGTTCCTCTTAATTGCCTGAAAGAAATAAAAAGTTATAGCTTGTTAGTTATAATAACATAACGAGACAACTATGTTAACACCCACGCCTTGCATAATGAAAAACTTGCCTAAGTGGTAGGTACTCGAATCCTAGAAATGGCAGTTGACCCTTTTAATGGCAGGCTTGGAATCTGACAAGCACCTCCGAGGCCGGAAAACAAAATGTCGTATATCCACATTAACAGCTAAATGAATACTTTTCGTAGTATATTGTCTTTCTGGTTAGCTAGATTATCCGTTTGCAATTGTAGTGAAAGATAAGTACCTTGTGAGAACACTTCATTTCGTTAACCATATTGATTCATTGTGGACTAAACTTAACCGGTAGATGCTTTTCATAATCTCTAACTACCTGTCCACAAATGGAATTCCAAAAAATTACTGGGGAAAATGCTCTCTTGTTTCTCGTGGCCATCTTATGCTCCATCAGTGGTTAGATAATAGGGGCATTCATATAACTGCACGCTGCGATAAATATCCAGCTCGTTGGAGCAAGACACAAGTTTAAATTACTTAACGGATATAAATTTTCGAAAAAGCAATTCCAGGTGCTCACTATTGGCTGTAACCATACTGCGACTCTCGTGATAACATACATATAAAATATAACGAAATTAATATTTTCCCAACGTTGCGTTACACCCGTATTTGAACCAATTGAATTCACTCCTTTGAAATACCTCACGAGACACTTGAGTCACGACCGGGAATTTGGGTCAAGTTGATATGCATGATGACCAGGGTCTGCTATGTGCAAAAATACAGTGTCTTTTGGAGAATATTATGGAGTAGTTGAGGTTATGAAAGTAGTTTCAAGTTGATTCTGAAAATTTATTTAACCTTAAACGTTGTAACTTACTGCTAGCTCCTAGTGCTACTTCTTTTTGGTTTAAAATTCAGTTGTTAATTTCTTGACTATGCCCGAATTTTATTATATGATTTGGTAAAACGTGCGACAGTTAACAAAGTTTTTTCTTTATCTCGTAGATTTTGCGCTTTGTGGGAAGTTATGTACGCGAATAAATGTTGTAAAATGAGTAGATAGAAGTCTTTGTTTAGAGCACTTTCATGAACTCTGCTCTTTGGTTATAAAGGCAAGAAAGCATTGAATATTCAGTTTTGGCGTATGCGGTGAAGTAGGGATGGGCAAAAAATACCGGTATTCGGTAGTACCAATACTAATATTTTTAATCCGGTAGTACCGGCCAGAAATTAAAATCGGTTCTACCGACGGTATCGGTACTAAAAATACCGGTATTTAGACAACACTGCCTTCTTGCGTCAACTAATGGAAATAACTACGAAAATTTTCTAACTACACTAATTTTCAAATATTCTTGTAATATGTCTCTCTTTTTCATTTTTAAATAACCGTGAAGTTGAGACATGTTTGTTATCATTATTGATATAATAGGTAAGTATAAATTTTTGACGCATGCTGAACACCAGACAATCGATGATTTTGAACCGTATAAATTCTAATATTTATTCATGTAAGTTAAAAGTTAGTGCGACAGCAAGGATTGATCACTTTAACAGGGGATTTTACCTGACCAAAACAATAAAACAATAACAATCGTTCTTCATGTGATTTAAAATCATTCCAACAAAAAGTGACGAGCGCAAACATACAGCGTAAAATAAAATGTATTTACTGAAAAGCCGATGTATATTCCCGATGAATGTTCATAAAATGCGCCGATGGATGGAAATTTCTGTGTATCTTTTTGGACAGATCTTCTAATTTGCCGAAATACCGGAAAATTAAGTTGAAACATATGTTAATTTGTAATTAATTAAAATATTTAATCAACCACATAAATGCCGGTTTGGCAGTATTATTTCATCGGTACTCCCGGGCGAGTAGTATTATTGCTTTTTAATACTCATAAAAAGTACCGGTACTTTTTTTAGAAACCGTCATCCCTACGCTGGAGGTGTAATTCATTGTTTGCTCTTTTGTGGGTCCCGATGATAATTTACTATGAATGTGATAAGTCAATCTTATCTTTTCATTAGGCTTTCCATTTGCCATAACACTAGAGACGTTCAAGCGTGCATGCCTGGAGATGGTCTGAAATCCTATTACTTTGATGTTTTTCCAAAAATTATTATTTCTAAGCTATTTCAATTTTCTCAGCGTCCAATAATACAAGCACTGAGGGATTAACAAGTCCTATACCGAGGTGATGTCACTACATGCAGCTAATACGAGCTTGCGCCGCTGCTAAGGCTAGAGGGAATGCAATTGGCTGGAGAGGACGGAGAAAATGTGACGAGAGAGGTTTGCGGGTCTGGTGCTAGCCTCGAAAATGACTTCATTGATCCGGGTAGTTGTCTCAGCGAAAACTTCACGCATATTCAGGCCAGTCAAATTAGTTCCCTTGGTAAAGCGCCATAGCTGGCGGGCACGGCTGTCTCATTGGCGAAGAGGCGGCATAAATTTAGAAGTGATCATTACTTCTTTGGGTTGCGAACTTGGAAAATATATGTGTAAATGCAAAATTATATGGCTAGAAGAGTCAAAAGGTTTATCTCTAGAAATGTCGCATCGGTTCAGGGCTAAAGCTGAACTCAAGAATATCATAGAACACTAAATATTTTAATAATTAGCAGAAAAAATCTAATCATAAATTTTCCTCACATGATTATAAAATTTACGAAACAAATTTCAATTTATCGAATCAAAAGTCTACTTTTTAAAGTGAAAAATTGAATTATACAGTAACGCATTGTTTCTGTTTACGTAGTTGTTCTTTTGATTTAATGAAGTTAACTTATCTTTGAGAAATGTGGGAAAAATAATTAAGTTGATAATCTAGTTTTAACTTTTAAATTATCCCCATAATTAGGCGCGCTCCGTTTTTGTCACGTAGCTTGGCGCGTGGAGGTCTGGCAGGCACCCAGAATTTAAAATTGATTACTCATGAATTATGAAGTTTTTTGAACATATTTAACCCGAATAATCTAGTTACATATAATTCTCTTTATATTTTATAGTTTACATAGCAATATCGATGAATTTTACCTTAAAATTCATAATTATCGTAAATGTCAGCGTTACTGCGGCGTAAATGTCAGCGGAGTACTGATAACTTGCCTTTAATAAAGTATTAAAGCATATTATTTCTTTTTTCGCAAAAAAACAGTATTTAGATAAATTAAATGAGAGCATATTTGAGTTTGGTTTACATTAATTGAATCATCTAGAGATTAATTGAATCATCATCGACATTTTTTTCATGACCTCTTTTTTATAATGCAATGTTTTATCTTCTTTCAGGAGATATTGGTCTATAAATATTTTTTCAAATTTATAGACCTATATCTCTTGAAAGAAGATAAAACATTGCGTTAATTGAATGATGAATTTAGAATAGGACTCATCTCGGATTTTTGAAAAATTTCAGGAGGCAAGTAAAAACTGATTTTCTGTCACACCATTTGAAGCATGAGCGCAGGTTTTTTTACGAAACACCTGATGAAAGCTTTACGAAAATCAGATCTGAGCTCTTATCGCTCATAAAACATCTTTCAATAAGAAAACATTTCCGAGATGAGCCCTTTTCGAAATTCATGATTCAACTACCATTAGGGAATTTGAGCATATGGACACCATTGACAGAAAGTGCAACGTTAATAAGCGCTCGGGGTCTGTTTGACTCCCATGAATTAAAAATTGTTATTATTTAGTATTTAAAAATATTTGTATTTGTTATGGGTGAATACTGAATTAATTGAAAGTACTGAAGACATCCAAAATTTTTATCGTACACATAAAAATTAGAACAATGATAAATGCATGGCGGTCTGCGGGACCCCGCGTGCCCACTTTAGGGCTTAGCATTATTCTCAAAGTGTATAATTATTTCCCGTTTCATTATGTGGCCACATGCGAATAGAAGAATTTCTCTGCCCTATTGCGGGTATCTCCTGCTGCATATTCACATCTTGCGAAAGTTAAGGTTGATTTTTGTGAAGTATTCGCATAAGTAAATCTGAGTTTATTAAAATCTGAAAATGTGGCATTTGAATTACTTCTCAGAATTTCGACCCTCAGCCATTCGTGGTAGTGTAACTTGAGGTTCTCTGCTTAGTAATGTTCATCTTTTGTCTTCTAGCTAAGCAGTCTCATAGAGTATTACTAAGTATCAAAACCATAGTTACCCGTTAAAAAATATTTTTGGCAAATTTAAGTGTTTCTATGACCTCGGTCAGGAAAGAAACACAATTTGATCCCGAGACCTTTAATTATTAAAGTTAATTTTTCTCCAGAAGTAATTCGCGAAAATCCACGACAAGAGCCATCACCGGTTTTTGGGTTCTTTTGCTTCTTGGCCCAGAAGGGATAAGAAAACTGAATTGGGATAAAAGATGAGAAGGTTAGAGTGAAAGGATAACATTTGGTCTGCGGTGAGAATCATGATGAGACCTTGGAGACGATGGCCACAATCGTGATTCTGGTCAAATCCCAAAGGTCTGAAGGACGCAAAGGATTCCGGTAGTACGTGACTAAGGTCTTTCAAAATCCGTCAGTCTTCGTCGTGTTCCACTTGCATAAACCCCATTATTGAATTTGGTAACAGTACAATGTGGGTTGATAAAGAATTCATTTTCTTAAGCGAAATGTTATTATTTTTCTGCAATCAACTCGTTCTCTTTGATAAATGTAAACGTATTTAATTTTTTAATATTTTAATTTTAGCTCACGGTGAAATGTTTTCTAAAACATTGGATAAGATTGGTTGTGTGTCTGATAATTTTTAAAAATGGTTTATGGTTGCTCACCGTTAAACCTTTTCGTAAATCATAACTTTTTTATCGTGGAGTGAAACTGGGCTTGCTCTATTAAAAATAAGTAATTTTGTGAAATTTTAATACAAATTGCATATAACTCTTAAATGAAAACTTTTACCTTTAGCATCAGGCATGTGAAATTTTTGGTTTATTATTACACAGAAAACCATGTAGCCATGTAACCAGTAATAGCTAGCTGTTGTGCTGGTGTTTTTTGTGCTCCAACCGTTAAACTCTTAACAGTCAAACTGTATGCCTTTATTATATGGCAAACAGCATCCGCACGCTGGGCAGGATATGAACCCGCAACCTTTGAATTATGTATTCATTGCATGGGCGTATTTGTGTAATTAATCTATGCTAGGAAATACACGTTATGAATTATGATAAACTCATTTTCGAATTGTTACGTTCAATAATGTTGATGATTAGGATGAAATTTCAATACCTTTGGGTAAAGGGAAACTAGTGTGATTGTATGCTCATGCAGGTTTTGCATTCTATTTTTAAGTTTCGTATTTTAATTTTCGAAAATTGTAACATATGTGGACCAAGTCATCCGATACCCTTTGGGTGTTCTCTGTTTTTCGCCTCAATAGTTAAAGTGCATTGCAGGGACGTTAATATGGAATAGAATTGTGCACTATTCGCGCGAATTTATCTCATAAAGATTGGAACTGTTCACAGAATAATGATGTGATTATGGGCAAATTGGGAACCCCTTTCCGCTACAAATACATGCATTCGAGTAGGTAGGTATTATCCGCACGCAGAACTAATTGCGTAATGAATGAGGTTACGAAAGAGCCGTGCTTGAAATTCCCTTTATTCGACTTAGGCCGGGTCCATTTAGCTAGTGAGAGAGGGATAAAAGGGTTTTGGGATTTAGAGTGGTGCTTTGTGGGGGTTGGGGAGTGGTTAATTTAGAGAAAGGGGGCTAAAGGAGAAGATGCAGGATGAAAGAGGAGGAATATGTGAAAAAGAAGGGTGAGGAATGACGGAGAAAGAGATATTTTAAAGTAATATATTATCATTATTAGAATTCCTCTACCTACTAAGTATAATTAAGATGAAGACTAGAATACCTCTACATGTACAATTTCTATTCCTCCGGTCAAAGATCTTCAGGCGACATTTTTATGCAGGAAACGATACATTTACTGTATTCTTGGTGATTAAGTTATCTCATCGATTCAAGGCATGCTCGAATAACAGAACACGGTTTGAACGTCACACGTGCATACCACAGACATTTGATCACATTTGATTGAGACTCGTGGCTGCCGCGACGAAACCGCAATAATGTACTAGGTGATCTATGGGCTTCAAAGGGAAGGGATAAAATAGGTGCCTCAACGGGCGTATACACCAAAGAAGGTGAAGCTCGCAGTGAAAAAATCATTTGACTTGGCCAGTATTCGAACCTGGATCTCCCAATTTCCGGCCAGTTACAACACGTCGCCATGTTAATTCAAGGAGAATTTCACTGGGGTTTTATACGAACAAGTTAACAGAAGCTTAAGCGGGACGGAGACCTAAACGGAAGATAGGAAGAATGAAAAGAGAGGAGATTGCGCAAAATCGGTTGGTTTTCCGGTACGAAGACCCTGCATTTCCCCGGGAGTATTTTTGTGTTATTCTTGTTCCAATTAAACGGCATACTGTCCCAATTAAAAGAAAAAATCCTGGATATTCTTCGATCGGATTTGTCTATCAGATTTGTCCCACGTAAAATGCTGCCCTAAATAACCGGAGGTCGAAATTAGCGGAATATATGTATTAAAAATATAAAAATGAAATAACGAAGGAACGGCTATTATTGAGTGTGTATATATGAATCATTATTATTATTAGACGTGGTCTTCTGATTAAGGTGGAATTCAATGTGACAAGATTATGGATAATCATATCTTGTCATATCTTATCTCACCAAGAGGGTGGCCGATAAAATACAGAAACAAACGATGACACTGGTCAAACGATTAAGATATGTTCTGGTAATCTTTCACAAATAAGCGCTTCATATGTCCTAACTACATACGTATTTCTTCTGCTTGACATTCTCCCAACATCATCACTGCCGCCCTTAGTTCCCTATTACCTGCGCCACTGACTTATAGTTACTTTCTCCTGCAACTACCTCTCCTTATTCATCAGGCCAAAAAGTCCTCGTTCCCCTTTTGAATACAAAAATGTGATAAAAAATAAATATTCACCGTCGATTTTGAACTAATTTTCAAAGAAGAACGTGGCTGTTCCTTTGAGGCTTACCTGGACGTTGACACCATGGATGCCTTTTTTGTACATAAAGGAGTTAATGCAATACTTCTTCAGAGCTATCTTGATTTGCCCATTATCTTCAGATGTATGCCTTTATTTACCTCCGCTACCTGTCGTGGTGCAGCGACAAGAAGTTGAGTCTTGAGGTTTGTTTCTATCGAATTAAAAATCTCATTTTATATCTGGAAGGTCCTGTCTGACGATATGGTGTCAAACTTTAATA
Source organism: Pyrrhosoma nymphula (assembly GCA_963573305.1). Taxonomy (NCBI): domain Eukaryota; kingdom Metazoa; phylum Arthropoda; class Insecta; order Odonata; family Coenagrionidae; genus Pyrrhosoma; species Pyrrhosoma nymphula. The sequence continues at coordinate 93,157,457 of OY754329.1, forward strand.
ACTAGGATGAAGGAAATGATTCCGGCTTTTAAAGTTTTTTTCAATAATTTCAGTCTGGCTTAATGTATGCAATGATTATCTCCTCTCCTCGCCAATGATACCCGCCCTGGCATCCACCCTCGCCCACCCCTCCCACCCCGCCTCCAGATCTATATAACCGTGTAAAAATTCGGTAAAGTTGCCGGATGATACTCAGTTTCGAAACTGGTAGCAAATAAATTTATATTTTGTAGATCGATGAGTATACTGCAAAAGAAGACAGACGTCTTATAGAGGTCAGAAATTACGCATTTTTTCATTTAACAGTCACTTAATAAAATGTGATCGCATCATTTTTAATTCTACTTGAAAGTGATAGTATGGACGCGCATTAAAATAGCACATGTCACCACAAAATCCTGCTTTCTCGAATGGATTGTGTTTCTACGGAATGGGTGAGAAGAAATTAAGCATGGGATGGATGATAGAGGAGAAGACTGAGTGTAGTAGAATGACTCGATCCCTTGCTCGGCTGCTGTGTTTTCTGGTGGGAAATCTCTTCCGCCTTTTCCCAGCAATTTTTATATCCCCTCCTGGAATCCCGAGAAAAGTTGGCTTGGAAATCGGGAAAATTGCTCGTTGAACCCCGTAATAATAATAAATAATTTTAAATTTTGAGAACACCTGAAATATCTCAGAAACAAAGCAAAAGTGATTACGCTAATAAGAGCCCAAGGGACTTTGTTCAGCGTCGTGGGCAAGTGATGCACTAGTGGTTGCGTGAATGAAATTCCGATTGGCTTCCATTCACGAACTTCTGAATCGTCGTACTTCATTTCGTGTCATCCTTTAAAAGGTGGGTTTCTCTACTATACTGCGTGGAAGGCTATCTAAGGCATCTTAACTAAGGCTTTGCTGTAAGTTATCAGCACGTCACTTTTGTAGTATTTTATTGCCCTAAGGGGTGTTGTACCTAGGCCTTAAATATTGTTTAATAAAATTATATAATATATAAAATACATTAGGTATTGTATATTATATTATATATTATATAATATTATAATGTATTATATTATATCATAAATCGACAGTTGCTGTTTTAGTATTTATTAGTAACAAAATCAGTAAATTCCCTGGAAATGCGATTTCCGGATTTGCTGGATTCCCCTCGCGTTCGTCATTTTTCTGAACAATTGATTCACCAACAGTTAGTACATGGGCCAAACTGTTGACCAGGAAAACTACGAACATTTTGGGAATTCAAAAATGCAGGCATCATCGAACTCAAGCCGGTAAAACATGTAAACGATTTCCCATTCTCGATTTCAGAATGATTAAAAATGTTGAGAATCTGGAAACCTCGCTTTGCAGAACCTCTTGCTGAGACACTGCTTGGGAGAAAGGGGATGATAAGGAAGAAAACGGCTAAGGGAGTATGGGGGAATGAATTGAATTAGATAAGACTACAGAAGGGAAGAAACGTAGAGAGAGCTTAAGAGACTGGAGCGCATGCAAAATTGGGATGCGGTAGAGTGAATATTGGGTGTCGGGAGGAGCTGGATGGTGCATGTGGTGAAAGGAGGTGTACGCTCATGGTGGTGGAAAAGCGAGAGGGAGGACAATAAATTGGCAAAAGCAGGTGGCGGTGGGACTTATTCTGAAGTGATGCACTCTGACTCCACGAGGAGTCCCCGTGTAATAATGGTAGTCGGGCTCTTATTGGGGAATGAATGTAAATTATTCGAGGCAAATGGAATCTCGAACGAAGTGCAAAAAAATGCATTTTGTTCTAAAATGCCTTTCTTTGTTTCATCATGCATCTACTGAGTTTACTCTCTTACTGTAGATGTCCTGGATTAGCTGCATTTCATTGTTGGTGAAGAAATTCCCATCGCAGCGTGAAACGCGTCGCTTTAACCGGCTTTTATTTGTGTCATTGATCGTTTTCAGCGTTCGTATTGGACGCTTTGGCAATTAATGAATCATTTCTTGCGTGTGTATAATGGCTACTCAATACCCCACCGAATAGGGCTCAAAAATAATTTTTTTGCATAATTATCACTACTCTTTCTCATAAGTATTGCTTTATTCATCACATTATTCTTTCATAGTTCAAAATGGTTTGAATGAATGACTATCTAGTTTTATTCGCTTTTAGTTATTTTCAAAATTTGAGTAAGTCCAGGATAGATTAATTGGGAGTAAAAATATTTTCTGCTTCACTTTTGAATTTAGTGTAGGAAAAGGAAGTCGATAGTACTGCATAACACCTGTCCTTTCGTTTTCCATTCTTTAGCTATCAGCGCATGTGACATATTTAGACAAGAAGGACTAAGTACATTTATTTGGACTCATTTCCTGTCGGAGGCGCTTGTTATACAATAGGAAATGGCGAAAATTCAACTTCAAACATTTCCCTGAAAATTGTCGTGCGTCAGTCTCCTTCCTTGCTTGAAGAGAGGAATTTGAATCATGCAATGTTTTCGTCGCATTGACATTCTCTTGTCTTGGAATTAAGGTACTACCTTCAAATGAATACAATAATGTAATGGGTTTTAGGAAAAGAATCTGACATTCTAATATTTTCAATAGGTTTAAAATTAGATTTAATCTATGCAGACAACTTTCAATTCTCAATAAACAAGGTTAGAGAGGAAGTTGCAGGTACGTCGAGGAATCGACTAAAGAGGAAGTGGGAATGTTTATAGTGGTCGGAACTTCCGTATTCGCCATTATTTCCTCTTCTAATTAAATGTGCCCACATTTTTTCTTTTTCTACCTGTAGGAATGCTTCCTCGGATTCGCATTCAAATGGTGCATCGCACCGAAAAATCTAGCTCTCTCGAGTGGAGAAGAGAACGAGGAAAATACCAGGCTAAATAAAACCGCAATTCCTCTCCAGAGATCGCTGAATTACAGACAGAAGAAGTAGTGTGTGTAGGTACACACTAGGTAGGTACGTAATGAAGGTGAGAAACAGGTCAAGCTAAAGAGATACCGTCCGGAGAAAGCTCAAGAGCGATAGCAGAATCAGCCTCGCGTACTGAGTCGGCCATAACATTCCCACATTAAAACCCGGGGGGAATTAAGGGGAGAAGCGGGTAGTCTGTACGTGCCGTGCCGGCAGTGACGGCATCTGGAATTTTTGGTGTGGCATATGTAAGGAGAGGATACTTGAGAAGACTCAAATGGTTGTAGTGAAAGGAAAGAATCGGAGGAAGTCTGTAGATTGCGTTGAAGGGATGGGAGGGAAGACGCGAGGATCGTTTGTGGAGTTGGAGCGTCACCTGCCGATTTCTGGATCGCAGCTGCGTCTTGCGGAGTATTGCAATCATCGGGTCACCCACCCCAGTCCTTCTCAGCTTCTCATCTCGATACCAAAATCCCCCAGTTTTTTTTCATTTCCCTCCTCGGGAACGTCGAGGTAATTTCGATGTAGTACATATCGATATCGTTGTTTTCACCGGCTTTTTTTTTTCACTAGCCTATGGTTACCTTTCAGTTATTCGGAAATCAGTGGTTATATTAACACTTAAGAATCGTCCCTTATTATATTCCCAGTATAACAGTAAAACCAGCAGTCCTTGTGAAAGATACTTTGCTGTGACCAGGAAATGATGCGTATAAATGATAAAAAAAACAATTCATTTGCATTGCTACAAAGCATAGGCAAAACGCATGTCATCTCCTCGTTATACTCTTGCACAATCGTAGGTACACATTTTCGCCACCGTCTCGTAGGTATATCGCAATGCTATATTTAAGAAAATGAGTAAAAACAGTTTGTTAATGTTTTCGTTACAGTGCATTAATACCAATTGAAACGTTATGTCTAGAATATTGCTTTAGAAATCACGCTATCGAGCGTCACAGAAGAATAGAAAGAAGTCTGTACGTACTGAGAAGTGGAAGAAATTCTCGATTTTACTTATGAATCGCTATAATAAATATCCAAGATACCAAGGAGACATCGATGAATTATCAACTCGTTCCTTCTCGCTCTCCCAACTACTTCCTTTCTCTTTCGAGGCTAGGTATATATATCTGACTTTCACCTCCTTACTGCCTCGCAAACCTCCTTCCGTGCTGCTCTGCTGCCGAACTCCCTCCACTTTTAACTCAATACACCGCAGTCACTTACAAAATGCCTCCCACCTTTACCACACACACTCCCAGAGAGTTTCTACCAGTCCTCCTCCCCAATCGTCCTTCCTCCTCCTTTTAGCCGTTCCCATTCCCGTCTTTCCTCGCCCCTCCCCTGCCTCCCCCTTGCTTTCTCCCGCCGCTCGACTCCGCGTTTCTCCGGCGCGTTCCCTGCGCCCGGGGTTATTTCCTCCTGCGTCTATTATTCATCAAATTCTGCGAGGGAGTTTCCCTGCGTTCACTCCATCCTCGTCAGCCTGCCTTCAACCTTCTACTCCTCGAGACCTTGCCGTTTCTCGAGCTACTCCTTTGAGCCCCCATCTTCCGATCCATTTCCCATCTCGGGCCTTTGAAAGGGGTATGTGCGCACACGCCGTGTAGGTATGTACCTACATCTTCATGATACCCTTTCAAGCAAGGGTGCGTGGCAGGGTGTGAGTTACTAAGAACATGCACTAAACTATACCCTAATAATGTTAATGAAACTACGACTATAATGAATTAGCAAAAACCCGATAGTTGTTGCCAAGAGATTAAATTTTACCAACATTCACTACACTATAGATATGCTACCAATGTTGTAGAAACCGTTTGTATTAACTTTATTTGCAACTACATAAAATCTAAGAAAAACAAAGAGTTTTGCCGGTAAAGTCCAATACTTACTTTTAATACTACGTAGAAGATAAAGAAACAAGTATATGGAGCAAATCAGCAAACTAGCTACACTACCTAATGACAAACCTAGTTAAAAGTCTCAATGGCGGCTGTGGGTCTTTTATCGTTCGTGGGAAAACTTACATTATGACCCTGTTCGTTTTGCTGTCTATTTTATTCCACGATCTAAAATATGTACGTACATTTTGAATTATATAGGTACCAGGTGAGCAAATTTGATATGCTTCGGGGAGAGGCTCGTTAACGTTTAGGTATTCGTGGTTTCTAATCCAGGGGTGACACCATTGATTATTCTCTTCCAAGGTTGGTTGGTTATTGATGGGAAGCAACCGACGGCTAAGATCACTTGCGCTATTGAGGATAGGTGGTTAGATTGGTAGTGAAAGGATTTTATGGGGGACGAAGGTCAGGTGGATAGAAACCCGGCGTCGGCATTAGCCTACTCTTTATAAAAGTCGACCACAGTTTAACGTCTCTTCCGGTAGATGGAGTGCTGTGCTTGAAATGATCTGCACATGGAACCCATGTAAGGATCGGGATTTCACTGAAACATCTCCGCCTATCCTGGAATTCGAACCTTTGGGAAGGGAAGCTAGTTCTCATGTCACCTCACCAACCCGATCCCCTTCTCCTCCAAGAATGTCGAGTTCGAGTGGTGGATGGCGACCGGGTCTGTCTCTCCGAGGGCCCGTCTTTGAACTCCGGCTTTGTTGGCGTAAACCCAAGCCTTCAACCCAAAGGTAGGTTTCAGTGATACATAGCTGTAAAAGTGCGAAACACCAACAGCGTAGTCAATTGCACCTTTAAGTAAGGGTGATCAAGGTGTCTAGGGAAGAAAATTTTAATATATACTAGAAGGTGGGGAGACACCCGGCGTCACATATACTCTACTCTTAGCGAGGAGACACCAACGGGTTCACAGACTTTCGTCCAGAAAAAACACTGCTCTCATATGCTGTTCATGTATCACCCAATTAGGGTCGGGAGTTATACTAAAAATCTCCTCCACTGCCGGGATTCAAATCCTGGCTGTCTCTTTGAGAAGCCATTTTTCAATCCACTGCACCAACTGGACCCTTTTATCAGAATGATCCATGATTTTATATTTTACAAGCATTAATCCCAGCGATGAGTGAAATTCACTCTTTAGTGTAGAGGGGCTCTAGTTCCTTTACCTATTCCGCCTGTGGTTTCTCAGAAAATTAAAGGTTCATGTTCCCAGAAAATTGAACATCATGGCTGCAACTGGAAGTGTCCAAAGAGCGAGTGCAGGTCTTAAAGCCCTTCCACCAGGCTAGGTATTCAACTGATGTCGACTTTTCGATAGCTAACTACGCCATAATCCTCATAGCGCTGACAGTTAAAGAGTTGAACGATTTGGCAAATAACTTCATACTTCGGCAAAGGCGGTTCTGGTGGAAGACGCATGAAGACACTTACATCGTATCCAAAGAGTTATCTATAGGATTTCGACTCATTGCATTATGTTGGCATACTATCGTGCTACATGCAATGCTACTAAGCCTTCCATGGCGACACAACGATCTCACTGGTTGCATAAGACCTGAAATGCGAAGCAACGGTGGATGGAATCTTAAGCTCTGGGTCTCGAATTTGGCGAAATTGCTTAACATCAGGTAATACGAAAGTTTACTCCTCTGCTCCTCCCATGCCAATGATCCTTAGTCCCACCGAATCACCCGCGAAAGAATCTCAAGGGTAGTTAATGTTTAATTACCCTGTCGACTTTATGAGCACTATAAAACCTTATGACTCTTGTACAGAGTGTTGAGTTCAACCTGAAAAGTATTTATTTGAATGCATTTTTCTCTTTAAGTTCATTATGATGTCAATTGAATTATCTCGTCTGATGTGCGCGGTTGAGGATTATGTTAAACGTTTTCTAGAATAGAACTCTGCAACTACTATTTGGCAAAAAAATTATTTCCGTGGTAGCCTCTGTTTCATTCTAAAATTTGCTCGCCCTGTAATTCCTTTACATTCACGCTACATATCAGCTTAATGAGCCCTGCACTTGCCTGTTATTCATAAATTTTTATTTTAGTTAAAAATATTTATTAATCAGCAGTAAGTTGACTGACTGATATAGCTTACCCATAGGATATCACTGCTTCTTGGTTACTGCCTGATTCTCAAAGCCGAGGTAATGCTAATCAGCGTTATTATTGTATTCAAGGGAGCCATTTCTTTATTCGCTTTACATGCATCCATTATGAATCCGTTTATGATCTTCTGAAGCGCATACCAGTTAGTATTATCATATCAATGTACCTGGATTATCAAAACTTCTTCTACACATGGCCTCCGGAAAACGTTCTGCGAAACCCAGCTTGGACTGTTCCTCCATGATATCCTTGAATCAATTAAAACGAAAAAGAGCAATTTTACGCGTTAGTCTTGGATTTCAGGAAAGCATTTGACAAGTTCCCTCCATTAAAACTAATTATTATTTCATAACCATGTGGATTCAACTAAAAAAATAGTGAATTAGATATGTGACTTTCTTACAAATCGCAAACAAAAAGTTGTAATCGACGGCATTAGTTCCAGCATGGTAAGATGAGCACAGCTCAGGTGGAAGAGCTCCTGAAAATATAACTGGGGGCAAGTCCCATACGTGAAGAGCACGCATTGACATTCGGCGTCCCTCAAGGAAGCCGGAGCCTTTGTTAATACTTATTTATATGAACGACATAACTCTATATAATAGACTACAAAATAGACTACTAATAATGCGGTCATCCACCAAGAAATTTCCCCAAACACGGACTTCTTTCATCGGGCCTTTACGCGTGGTGTCTTGAGAGGGACTCTAAGGCTCAAGAGAGGGAGGGGGATCAAACTCAGTCATAGTTATTCACTGCAATAAACTTCTTGCGTAAGAAATATCGCCAAAGCCATATATTTAAAGTGTGGGCAGTTAATGTAAAGGTGCTAGATGAAGTGAAATTCATGGGAATTTAAACTTCAGACGTAGCGTGGGCTAAAAACATCCGGAATATTTTCGGGACTGTAATAAGGAGGGAGGTTTCGCTCCACTTCAGAAAATTCAATGAAACTTGCTGGAGACATTACGTTTGTTGTTCTAAAGTTACCTGATTTCTTTCAGAATAATTTGCAGTAGATTTCTTAAGATATTTGAACGGGAAGTGGGCATGAAAAGACATGGGTTCTTCTGGGAACGCAAGGCTTTATTCATCAGAAAGAACCTTTTATGATTGTTCAATGTGTAATAATTTATATCATCTATAGAAAAATGTGTAACAGATTCATACTCCGAGCGCTTGAAGAAATCCCTCGCTAGTGTTGCGGACGCTGTGAAATTGGCACCAAGAGTAAGGTACTTGAACTTGGATGCATAACTTGTTCCAATGAAAAATTTGCACTACTGACTAGTTTCTGTAAAATAGTAATTATAATATGCAAATGTAGAACTAAATTGCTGTTAGTTACTTTAAATCTCATAAATTTTGCAAATTTTTCCAAAATATAGTTGAACCATTCCCACTGACATCTTCGAAGAGCAGCAATGACGAATTTAATGACTCCAAAGATTTTGGGGGAAGAGTAGAGAAAGTTGCCACCAGTGGTCCTACAGCCCGATAGTAAAGCGGGCTTGAAGAGACCTTATCACTACGAGACTTGTCGCAGCTTTCAACAAATGCAAAGTGGGCGACAGGGAAGCAGTTCAAATTTTGATAGGAGCTGCTGAAGCATTTCTCCAAAATGTTGACGAATTTTTCATAAATTGCTCATCTATCCGTCGCTGCCGCGAGCGTTTACGGGCGGAGTAAGCAGCCAACCTACGCAGAAAATTCGCATTAGAGAAGCTAGATGCAGTTACCATAAACTGAGACGGAAAATTGCTTCCAGCATTGATGGGCAAAATAGTGGATAGGCTCCCTGTTATAGCCACCAGTCGGGGAGCTGAGCATCTACTTGGGGTTTCCATTTCACCATCAGGCAGTGGGAAAGATCAAGCCGTTGCCGTGTATCAGATGCTGGAGGAGTGGAACATACATGAAAATGTGCAAGCATTCTGCTCCGATACAACTGCGGCAAACACTGAGAGACTCAATGGCGCATGTGTCTTATTAGAGCAGCCTCTCAAAAAGGATATCTTGCTTCTACCATTCCGGCACCACATACACGAGCTGGTTTTAAAATGTGTCTTCGACGCAAAGTTGGGGAAGTCTTCGGCCCCTAATGTTGCTCTGTTTAAAATGTTTCAGAATATGTGGCCTTCATTACATAAGGACAATTACAAAACAGGTATGCAAGGCAGACGTTCGGTAGAAGTTCTGCAAGAGGAAGTTGGAAATATTCTACCGTTTGCGCTACAACAGTTGCAAGAAAATTACCACAGGGAGGACTATCGAGAACTTCTTGAGCCCACTGTTATATATTTAGGAGGGGTATCTCCGCGCGGTATATCGTTTCGCGTTTCTGGTGCTATGCATCATGCTAGGTTGATGTCGAAAGAACTTTACTGCCTGAAAATATTTATTTTTCGCTATGAGTTCTCCTTGTCAGCCGAGGAAGAGTCCTTAATCCGTGATATTTGTTTGTTTATTGTGCATCTGTATGTCGAGGCATGGATAACGGCACTGAATGTGGTTGAGGCTCCGAGGCGGGATTTAATGTTCTTCAAAACTTTGTATAAATACAGAAAAATCGACAGTGCAGTTAGTGAGGTGACAATGAGCAAATTTCGGAACCATTTATGGAATTTAACCCCGGAAGTTGCAGCCCTAGGCTTTTTCGATGACAATCTACCAGTAGTGGCCAGAAGACGAATGCTAGAAGCTCTAAAATCAAGCTTCGCTGATAGTGGTGACGAGACACCGAAAACATTTTCTTTGCTTCCGAAAGATATAGACTGCTTCGTCAATAAGGGTCTTGAAGACTATATTTTCTGAATCAAAAAATCTTTCCCAACGACTTAAAGTTCCTATGACATTTCTCTCCAAGGATCCAGCTGACTGGAAAAGTGATAAGGCATATAAAGAAGGACAAAAGATTTCAATGCAATTGAAAGTGCTGCTGAAAGGGGGGCTAAATTGATGGAGGAATTTAATGATAAGTTAACGAAAGACAAAAGTCAGAAACAATTTTTACTAAAGGTTGTGTCTAACTACAGGCGTAAATTCTCAGACTCTAATAGAGCTACATTGTCAAAAGAATTTTGATATGTTACAGAGAATCAAGCATGCTAGCTAACTTAAATATTTAAATTTTAAAATAGTGTTTTATTGTCCCGGTTGTTCGTCAGAATAGATGGGTTTGTGTTAAGTGCTGACAAAAATGTTTCCTGCATTAAGAGAAAAATAAAGATACAATCATTGAATCTTAAATTATGTGCTTTGTTTAATTAAATTTAATTAAATTAATAAATTAAAATTGTGTTAAGAAAATATCGCATAACAATACATTTCGTCGAGAGAATAGGACTAACGCCGAAAGAAGCGGCGGACTTGGGAGCTTCGAGCATTGGCGCGAGGCGGCGCCACTTGGGGTGGTACGCGCTCACTCTTGGGGCCGTATCTCGGGAACCACCAGTCACAATTGGAAAATATTTTAGGTGCAGCATGTCAAATGTCCAATAAGTTGTTGGTCACCAGAGAAAATCAGTTGAAAAATACCAGCGCCTTCTTATCGCTATTCATATCCGAAAAATAGCCAAAAATGACAAAATTTCACAACTTTGAGTGCGATGCGGCACGTCTTCCCGTTATCCAATTGCAATAATATTTTACAGGATATGTTTTCACACCAATTGGCATAAATTTGGGGGGTGTCCCGAAAGAAAATCGAAAAATAAGGACCACCCTACTGTAACCCTGTGCTCGTTATTCCAGATGCCACTTCTAGCATAAATTTTCGGTAAAAGTTTAACGTTTTAGCTTCGATTAAGTTAGCTTGAGAAATTTTCCTAGTCGTCAGAACACACATCCACTAAAAGAGCAAACGTAATTCAGCTTCAAGTGGTCTTCATTTTCTTTCTTTCTTAGGTTACATCTACATCTGCAAAATACCCAAAAGCCACCTCAAGGGTGTGTGGCAGGGGATGAGTAGTCACCAACATGCATTACACTACACCCTGAAGTTGGTGTAACTACGGCTAATTATACATTAGCATAAATCGATAATGAGTGTCACGAGGTGAAGTATCACTAGCAAGAGGTTATTTGATGAACTAAAAATAAAAAAAATCATTTTGTTCTATCTCTCTATGTAATTCATTGACTAGCGTTTCTTCATTTTCTTTATTTTACACGGTCGTCTCCCCTTCGTTTTTCTCCGTCTACCCATGGTATCGGTGTTCTATATAGGTATGTTACTCTTCTTCTTTTTTTAGTGTGGCCAGTGGGAAAATAACGATTGGAATAAAAGAGGAACGAATTCGGGAGAGTCCCTCTTTTTGTGCGACAAGTATTTGCAGCCCCGGTACTGCGTTCTCGTTCACCGGGCGCGAACTGCTTCGCTGTTGCCTCGTCCTTTTTGGGGGTGATATTTCCCGCCCCGGCTTTGAAACCACCAAACTCCCCATCCGCACACTGCATCACCGCGTTGCCCTTCCCTTTACTTGGTGCACTCGTGGCGCCTTTTGCGTCCGGATCAGTTAACCTTTTCAGTCTCTACCCTGCCTTCCTTTGATGTCGACATTTTTTTTGCCCCGGATGAATACGAACGTTATAGTGGTCGAGAAGAAGGTCGTCAAGCTTCTCTCAAGGCTCTCACTTACGCCTTTGATGGTTGGAATCTTATGAAGTCATTACTTAATTATTTTATATCTAACGTTTACACCGTGACACACTTGTCACCACGCATTTAATTTTGTGCAGGGCCACGAGATGCCGTGCCTTATCATCAGATTACGGTAGTTATTTGTTTTATATCTCATTGAGAGTCATAAGTTCCGTACGAACACATTTTTGCCTTTATCTAGGTGGAAAATATTGTAGGCATATATGATAAATGCGCTTTCTGCGACTGTTGTGATCATGCAGCTGGCTGAGCTACAAGATTGGCTTTAGAATTTTGGTTAAGGTTAGTGCTAACAGATGCGTTCTATCCTTACCCTTCTATCTTTACCCTCATGTCATGTTAAGCCTATAATCTGCGGTTAGCTATCTCATGCAAACATTATTTATCTTCAACAGCGATGTTTATACATTACTGGTTAATTATGTTCTCTTTTATCATATTTGGTACGCATTTTGGCCCAATCACCTTTGTAGAAGCGGCTGAGGCTATTAGCGGATTCAGGTTACGTTTACTCATGGTAAACTTTGCCATTATTGCCAATTTTTAATGCAGAAAGTAACGTTTTATTTTGTTGCTTCCTTGAAGGGCCTCCAGTGTATTCTTGAGGAATCAAGAGGAATCCTAAATGTAGTCACCCTATCATTTTACGAATCAATGTCTCCCAACCTTGCTTGCTTTTTATGGCTTCAAACCTTCCAAGAAAAATGATTCCGAACTATTGTACTACTTTTTTGGAGTAAATTAATACGTTTATCTACTCTTTTTGTTCAGAAATGTTTCATACTATTCCCTATACTGGTTATATGATATCTTCCATGTCACCCCACCCCTATATATTTATGTCAGAACTCGGAACTTTGATTTTGAATTTATATTTTTGGTCTCAATAATCCTTTGGCGAAACTTTTCATTTTTTTGTCACTTATAACTGTGTTTAACATTTTTGACATTTTAAATTGTACATCTGATGAGGAAAAAGAATTGATTAGATTTTTACCTTTTTTATTTCAATTTATATCATGTACCTGTTTAGTGAGAATCACCTTAACTAGAGTGTTAAAGTCTTTTACTATGGTATTCTGAATATCAGGAGAGTGGAGTGTGGTGTTAAAACAATTATTTCGAATTTTGAGTTAAGGTATCCTGAGGCCTTTAGTTATCCACATGAGACATACTTATATTGTTTTCTTAAAGCTATTTGACGCATACCCAGGAATGTTGCTGAATAATAGCACCTCACTTCGAAATTTTGAATTCATAATTCAGAGAATGGAAATGCATGCATTCCATCACATTTTCAGGGTGACGATTGCCAGGGAAAACCGGGAAAACCTGGAATTGTCGGGAAATTTTGAATTTTTGGAAAAGTCAAGGAATTATCGTAACAGTCAGGGAGAAACTGGGATAGGAAATTATCGTTATTTTTTGACCATTACGTATATCGGCCAGTATTTCCCATCATTTATTTCACCAAAACATTTCACCAACTAAAACTAATGTCCATCGCTGACGCGCATAGAATAAACCTCATCAATTCGTTAAACATTCAGTTGTGAATCTTATTAGTTGTGCATCTTAATTATTTAGTTGTAATTTAGATGTACTATGTATCCCTTTTGTATATCCGTATTGCGATGTTTGCCTAGTAGTGTTACAATTCATGATCACAATTTATTACGCACATCACAAGGAATCCAACGCTATGTTGTTCGGAAAAGTTTACCTCGCGTTTTTTTTTAACTTCCGAGACTCAGGTCGAGAGGTAGCTGGAGCACACTAGCTCGTTGTAAATACTTACTTGCAGTTCTAAAAATAAGAGAGGATGATTATTAAAATGGTAATACAAGTACGATCTCACGTGTAAACAAAGTCTTATGCAAAATCATCTTCGATTCTCATACCCCTCTTCGTGAGAGGGTAAGAAGAGCCCTCCTCCCCTCCCCAACTTTCACGCTCGACGTAATTATTGAATCTCCCTTAAGCTCCCTCTCGAAGTAATTTAGTCAGGTCACAGACCACTTAAAATATAATATTCCTGAATATGATGCTGCCGTTGCTAATTTCCTCCTGTCCTCGCTCGCAGTGGCGCGTTTACGTTTTGTTTTTTTAACGAAATATTTAACAAAATAAAATCCACAGCTTCAGGCTCTACCTTGTAGAAACTTTTATATTCATTTCAATAAAGTTTTGTACTTTTCTACACTTTTTATTTTTTCAAAACACTACGCGTTTCACCAATTTTTGACATCGTCAGATGTAGTAGTTTTTTTACATATGGTATTCTTGTCGTTGTTAGATAAAGAATATTAAATTTGATTAAAAAGAAATGTTTACATTAAGAAAATTACAAAAAGGAAATGAAGCCGCTTTTTACACATACTACTAGTTTCTGGAAAAAAGTTTCGTTAAAAAACGTTGACCTTTCTTATACCGCCACCCTTTGATTTTATTGTATTGCCAAACATTATATGTAAATTTTTCTTGTTATTATTTTCATGTTAATACTTTTTTACCCTCCTTTTTTTCTTTTTGTTTCATTTCCTTTTGAAATTTTTTTAATGCAGGTAAACATTTATTTAAAATAAAATTTAATGTTCTTTACCTAACAACGACAACAATACCATATGTAAACAAACTACTGCACCTGAGGATGCCAAAAAATTGGTGAAACGCGTAGTGTTTAAAAAAAATAAAAAGTGTAGAAAAGTACAAATCCTTATTGAAATTAATACAAATATTTTTAAATGGTTTGGTTTCCTCTTGTTATCAAGGGGTTGTAACCACTTTAATCAAATTGTTATTCGTTTCTTAAAGTCACTTGCGCCATCCGATTTGGATCCAGAACTTGACTTTGATTTGTATTTTTCGCGCACCTTAGTGATACCTGTGCCGGAGTCTGCCAGTAAATTGGCCATTAGCTTTCCCTTCGGTGCCTTTTCAGTAATCCGTAACCTCCCAGAACTACCACGACGTGCTACCTCTTTCTTGAAGAATTAGACATTTTCAATTTGTAATTTTTACCGCAGGATACATGCACGGCCACGGAAATACGATACACGGCCACGAAAACACGATACACGGCCGCGGATACGCGGCCGCGGAAGCAATGTAAGCTCGCTCGCCTGAGTCGCCCCAACGCTCGCAATGGTTGAGGGGACTCACCATAATGCAACACTGTTAGGCGTAATTCAATAATCTGATGTTAAAAAAAACCTTGTGTGTAGGGAAATTTTGTAGACAAAAAAACGGCCGCTGCGACGGCGCACAGTGGTCGGATATCGAAAAAAGCCGGATAAAAGTCCAAAATTGCTTTTCTTTAGATAAATACTTAAAACTTGGCTCTTACACTCACATATTATTATGAAATAGTAAGTAATTCTTCATAGGCCCTACCCATTACTATATACGGAGGCTCAAACATGACCAACATTCCAAAAAAACACCCGTTTTGACATTTCTTCGAAAATCGTGCAAGTTATGCAGATAGTGGAGTTGTTGAAGGATTTTAATGGAATAAAAAAACAATACTATTTGTGATAATGGTAATTTTCCTGTCCTATACATAAGGTTAAAAGATTATGGTCAATATTTGGGTGTTTTCCGTCATAAAATGGCGGACGCTTTTTAATGCACAATTTCACATAAATTAGTCATTTTTATCGGTTTCATGAATATGTGCACCGAGATATTTGTACAGAGTATTTATCTGAGTTCAGACTTCTTAAGGTTATTCTGAGAAAACCTTCGAAAAATGTCAGCATCTTTGGGGTAGCGGGTGGGGGTGAGATAATAGTGTCCTTCGCCTTGCCAGAGCATTCGGGGGTATGAATAGACCCTCCTCGGTGTGTTTTTTCATTAGGATGTACTTGCAGCTTTTTATGTATTTATTTGAGCTGCTAACATTTTCTGAGTTTTGACGAAAATTTATTTCAGCAGAAATAAAATATTCCAATAATAGGTGACCTTTTAGCGATCGGTCAGGGAAATTGGTAAATCCATCAGGGAAAAGTCATGGAATTCAAATATTTTATATCAGTAGCCACCCTGCTTTTCCTTGGCTAAGTTTTCTTACATTTTCAAGCCCTTCCAAACATTTGTTTTCCTCCCCTTTCTTCCTCTCATACAGTCTTCTTTCAATCACATTCTTTGCCACCCATATAATAAGTCTTACATTGCCATTTTATGTGTTTGAACTTATGCCGACCACTTCTCTTCTCCCTCTAGCATTTCGTCGTTTCCCTGCTTCTTTGCCTAACTTACTTTTTTCCGTCTACTTTTATCCACTACGACACAAAAGCGTTCAATCTACGATTATCATTTCTTCTGAAAGAAAACGTCATGAGACACGTCAACTCTGACGTGGGACACGTCGTCAACATTTTTGCATGGAACTCGGGTGATTCCAACGTGTTATTCCTCGCCTTTTTTATAATATTTGCGTATTGCGGTGTGGGACCCTAAGAGTCGGTTGGAGATCTGGGTAATGCAAGGGGGCTTAAGAAGTCGTTTTGTCATGGTGTTCGGTGTAGACATGGCATCAAAAAGCGTAAAAAGAGCATTCGCCAAAATCCTGCGCGCCCCGTTTTGAGAAATTCCTCGCTTACAGTAGGCCCGAATTCTTTTTTGGCGACACCACGAGTCACATACTCCTGCGAATTTCCCACGATACAAGTTTCTCGTCAGATTTTTTCTTACTGACCACTGAATTTTATATTTTATTGATATTTTTTGGGATAGACGCTATTTATTCTAAAAAGTTTTCTGTGCAACATCTGTTAAATAGGTATCAGGAAGGAATTACTACTCTGAAGGAATTGAGCCAATAAATATCTATTATATTCCGCCTTTTCCCTATTTTACCCAGCATTCTGTATGTCATATTGGTTTTTTGCGGTTGAGTTCTCTGTGTACCTGCCTATGTAACAAAGCTACAACATTTATGTAGCGTGAGGAAGTAAATACGCGACTTATACCGTTGGTTGTCAATGAAAGACATTTTGAATATTGCTGCAACTTGCACTCTATGGTTTCCGGCTGAAATTTTTTTTAGAAAATTTGAATTAGCAATTTATCGCAAAGTTACCACCACGGACATGATCCTCACCCCTGACTCCAACCATCACATATCTCAAAAGCTTTCCACAATTCACTTCTTGTTTAATATGGATATATTTTATGGGATAATTTAATAAGGAAACTGTAAGATCAATAGCCACTACCAATTTTTACAGCGAAACGATGATTGAAAAAAAGCTTCTACTCACAAGGCGCATGTGAAAAGTAAAACCGTTAAAAATAATTTTCCCTTTTTTACATTTACACACACAGACAAGTTATTCAATTATCTACCCTTTGTTTAAAATGAATTATTATTACTCTTATCAATCATTTGCCGGAAATGAAACCAATAAACATGTGCTCATGTGAATCTAATTATTCTCAGGTAAACGTTCATTCACGTATAACATGCAAAATTATAGTAGGGTATAGTGTAATTCATCTACATTACAAAATACCCTGAAAGCCACCTCAGGGGTGTGTGGCAGGGGATGAGTAGTCACCAACATGCATTACACTATACCCTAAAGTTAGTGTAACTACGATGTAGGTAACTACCCACCCCCTGCCATACACCCTTGATGTGACTTGCTTGGTATTTTGTAGATGTATATACAAATGAATGGTGATCTCTGTTGGTGGGTTTTGGATGGTCCTGGGTCTACTTTGCATGTCCCGTGTCGATGACTACTAGTAGATCAGCACTCTCGGTCCTGGGTAGTTGGGTCCCAGCTGTTCTCCTCTCTTTAGGTCACTGTGATGAGGTTTTATCTCCCTGCTTCAAGGTCACGGTAGGAGGTGAGTCCACAATCGGTCTCCAGTCGGGCAGCGTTTCACCTCCTATTGGGACTAGCAATTTTCGGGTAGACCCCCTTTATTCGCCGTTATCACTATTTATAACCACCCTTAACGATATTTTTCCCTTTTCTAGGTCTGCTCCTATCTTGAATCTCTCCCGCTGGGTTTTCCCCGAGGTCTTGTCGCAGGCGCAAACGGCGAATTCGTGGTTGACGTCATGGAACATGAAAATTGTATTGTAGAAAGGGTTTGCCACCGAAACCTGCGTTTTTGCTCGAGCGACGCCCAAATGTCGTTTCTCCAACCTTGGGGATGACCTCGCGGTGCGCTTTCAGGATATTGTTCATAGTTCGCCTTCCTAGCTCGCGACACTTTCCGCACAACAGTATTGTGGCCGGTCTCCCTACTCAACCTCGGGGAACTACCTTCATCAAGGCTTAACCTTGATACATTAGAATCTTAATTTTAATTATGTCACAACAGAAAATAAAAATTCAGTGGTGTAAATTGCCGTATTGCGGGATCATTTCAGAAAAAAATAAGCAACCTCTTCCCAAAGGACCGCTTTAGAGTAGTGTTTTATAAAAAGAACTATCTTAAAAAAATTCTAAACAAAGAAAAAGGAAACATTATCCGTTAGAAAATAGTGGGATATTTCTAATGGTTTTCAAGGATTTCTGTGCGGCCCATATAGGATGAGTGGGCCGCGTATTCCGGACAAGGGCTGAAGAACACTAGATATTATGTTTCTTCAAATGCGATCTCTCCCAGTCCTACTTTTCTAAATATCTGTGGGAAGAGAACCACATGTGTGAATATTTTGAGAAAATTGGCTCCGGGAGGAAGAAGGAAGGAAGATGTTCCATTTCTTGTTCCGCGATATCAACCGCGTTGTTGTTTTTAGGATAACGTTTCTCCTCCTGCCCTGGAGGCGTCTTCAGATCGAAAATGTCTGCGTTGCATTTTGACCAGATTATATACTGCAGAACCGATAGATTTAAAATGTAATTTTTTCCACGTACAATATGGGATCATAACAGTTGCGATAGATCAATCATATAAAACTCCCACCCTCACTAGGTAGAGTAGAATTTTCACTTGTGTTTAATAACATAGCATCATTACTAACACTTCACACCGCTTGATATGTCCGGCATTATTGTGTTCTCTGCATGAAGTAGTATCTCGTAGCATTCTTAAATTAATAGTATTAGTAATATTAACCACTAGATGTGTCTTCAGTTTTGTTATATGTTTGCATGTTCATTTACGTAACACTCTCCCAGTTTCTAGTTTGACTGGGCACTGTTCTCCAGACTGCTTTTTGGTCTGCTCCTAGCGGCCGGGGGAACGTGCGAGGTCCCGATTTGTACTGGGACGAGTGCTGTATGCCTGTTGTGGAATCACCCCATACCACACCGTAGTGGTGGCTTGCACGGTACTTCGTAGATTTGGATGTGTACTATTCTTATTCGCGTCGGATTGGCTGTCAGTTTTCGCGCCATTTTTCATTTTGCTTCCTCCGATACGCGCAAAAACTCTCTTCCATGTAGTAGCTACGTTGTAACCGTCATCCCTGTTGAAGGTCTCTGGCCATTTTGCTATTGAAATAGCTTCCCGTATCAAACATGGGAAGTATCGGCTTTCCGCGCTCAGCGCTTCAGTCTCCTCGAAGCATATGGAATGGTCAGGCTCAAAGCATACGTACTCTGTGACTGCTGACTGGCGGAACTGCTTCTTCTCTGTCGCCTTTTGGTGTTCCTTCACTCTGCATGAGATGGTTCTCACTGCTTGGCCCACGTAGGATTTCCCGCAAGTACTGTTGCCTTGTGTGGAATCACCCCGTGCCACACACCCTAGTTGTGGCTTGCCCGGTACTTCGTAGATGTACTTTTAATTTTGTAAACTCCCTCCTTCATGGTAATGGGGATGTGTTGTTTGGGGTTCGGTATAATGTCACCGACTTTCCTTGTGGTGGAGAACGTGGTCACTATGTAATATTTTTTTCAATTTTCTTCCAATTTGTTCCGCTGTCCCTGCGACGAGATGGAGATTAGAAAAAAGATGAATTGTTAAATGACATTCTTTAAAAATATGTTTCCCCCTCCTAGAAGCCTCTGTTTCCCCTACTGAAAAACAGAAGCCCTTAACCTTTCCTCTCCCCCCCCCCCCCCTGTCCCGCCAACCCGCCAATTCCTCGCCGCTACCTTAATTCCTAATAACCCTCGAAACTGAACTACAACCCGTCAACCCTACCCCCCACCCACCGGCTTACATGTCCAATCCCGGATCTTTTTCTTACCCCCTACCTCCCCCAATCCCTACCCTGAATAGTATATATACCTCAAGACTTATTTTTGAATGTTGTACCTGACGATGACACCAATGTGTCGAAACTAGTCGTACCTGAGTAAAAAATTAGGGGAATAAAACAGTATTCCTTTTATTCGTTATCGTTATGACTTGAGATTTCCATATATTGCTACAATGCACGAAAATAGTTATCAGTTGAGGAATTGTATGCGTAAAACTTGCGCTGCGGGACTTTGCCTTAAGATCTGGAATGAATTCACACTAATAAAACAGATTGTCAATTGACTAGCTTCCTAAGGAAATTCGTTTATTACTGTTATATTTTTATGATATTCAGCCAGCTATTGGGTGCCTGGAGGTGTTGACGCGCAACATTTGACTCCATATTTTCACCCGGAAAGAACAGCTCGAAAATTTAAAGGAAGCTTGGACATTTGTAGTAAAAATAGGGCACAGAACACGAACGATAATGCTTTGCATACCACGATCTCAGCAACCGCTCCCTTAGCTCCGTTAAATTGTCAGGCAGTGATCCTCAAACTACCAGGAAATGTGGCGCGATGGAAAAATCCAATAATTTATGGGTCCATTGAAGATGCAAGAATGATAGCAATGCCGAGTGAAAGGCGTGATCCAGCTGAAGTTGCGATACGTATGTTTGAAGATTTATTTTTACTTGGAGAAAAAATTCCTACGCCGAGTATTTCAATAGAAAATGAACCTAGCCGGTTTCTTGAGGTCGAATTATGTGTAGGTGCTTACCTTCGTGACCTTGGCCTATCGGAATATTGAATGGCAGTGTGCAATGCGTTAAGGAAGCAATTTATCGATTATCGACTTCCAATTTACCCCCGTGTATACCATTGATATGTTTTTGAGAATTTTTCTGGATGGAGATGTATATCTAACTGCCTGCGACGTGCAGGGGCATATTTCTTGAGAGCGCCTTCCTTATGTTTTTACTGAATAAGCCTCTGTCTGAAGAGAGACTGATTTGTGTATGATGGAAGTCATTGTGCTTGGCTTTTTTTTCTTTCGTTTGCCTTCTCTCACGATCCAGCTCCCCATTCATGTACACTGTACAGCCAAAAGTTAGCTGAATAATTATGCTGAATTTAATCAAACCTTTCTTTAGAGAAATTTGTGGATGTTATCATATACAAATCGAACGTATGATGTAGGTTTGGAGTTACCTGGTTGGTGAGTTATGGAACTATTCGTATTGAAACTAGGGTATCCATTTTATTTTCTATGGTTGGTTGAAATAATTTCATTCATTTAATACGTGTCCCATGCAATTCCATTTATTCTCTTTATTTCTTGACGAGCCACCTTTCCGTATAATTTCTTGTAGTTGTGTTACATATATTTTCACAATGAATTCCTTTCTTCAATCTTTGATTACTGTTATATATTTTAACCCTTTATGTGATACCATTGAGTCTGTTTTTAAATCGTATTTGAAAGCAACAGTCCCTACACGATTACACTTCTAACAGTTTCTATATTTTTAATGAATGAAACAGGCTCTCATCTTAATTAAAAAGGTAGATCAGTTCCTGGGATCTAATTGCACTTATTTGAGTGCATATTTGCATGCACAAAGTCATAAATTGCGAGGATAGTTGACAGAGCCTGTAGCCAAACTCATTTGTCATCCCCGTTTAAGCTCTGTGATGCTCATCGTTACCTCTTAGGATAATTTAATGTCCTTCGTAATCGCAATTCTCCAGGAATTCCAATAATACGCCTGCGTAACTGAGTTTTTCTTTGAGGGTATTTAGCTACTCGATTAAAACAATAACGTCGAAGAGCCTAACCTTGACAGCCTAATTAAAACGGGATATCCTGCCTCAGTGTGGATTTTCCATCCATCGTTATTTATCAAAAATTGCAAGGGCTAAGGACTCTGCGAGCACAATGTGAAAGTTGAATTATTTTTTGACATTAATGAATCGATAGCCAACTCCGATTCACCTGCATAAAGCCCTTTGCTCGTTCCATATTCTGCCGGCTACCAGTATTCCTATGTAAAATGTTTGCTCGTGAGCCGCTACAGGTAGTACAAAACACGTTGCCGATCCCTGGAGAAATAACTACCGAGCGATGATCATTAATCGAGTGGGCCATTCAGAAAATTGATGAAAGCGTCAAGTAGCTACATAGCGTGTATTGTCCTGTGCGAACTAGTGTAAAACCATGGCATTTGCAGATGTTTTGGTCATCTATTTGTATGCTATTAGTATTGGTAATGGAATGAAAAACCAGCTACACGTGACTGCATTTCGAACCAGCAGTTTCATGAAGCCGAAGCCGAATTCAAAGCTTAAGTTACGGGATTATTCGAATAGTGTGCATTTGGGCGATGCAAACATCTGGTGTGAACTATGATGGAATTGGCTTTATCTTACGACCTTTGGTCATAGCGCAGTCTCTGGCTTCTTTCAGTTAACTTTGAAACCTATAAGATTTTGCTGAAGAAACTTTAGTGTATGCTTTTCGTCATACTAGATGAAGACCTGGAGAAAGAATGTAACAATACGGAATGGAAACAGAAAACTGACTACATTGAAGAACATTGGAGTGTCATTTAATGACAGAAGAGCAATATGCAGACTCTACGAAGGACTGATTGCAGAGATTAAAAATGGCTTTAATGCGGAGAAAGCGAAACTGAGGAAAGAAGTGAGGCAAAGATGTACCCTGTCAGTCACAATCTTCAATATTTATGTTGACAAAGCAATAAATGGAATAAGGAAAAAATAGAGACGGAAATACCTATAGACGGAGAAAAAATATGCTTACTACGCTCTACTGATGGCATAGCAATCGGGAAGAGAAGTATGAAGATTTTATGAGGATGCTGAACTGTATGTACAAATCAATGAAGAAATGCAACAATGCAATGCAAATAAAACCACAGTTATGATAAGGAGAAGAAATGAGGAAGAAAGAGTCACAGTAGCTTATATATTCACGAGTTGGAACTTGGGTAGCTAATATATTTATAAGTTGAAGAAGTTTGCTATCTAGGAAGTAAGGTCAACAGTGAAGCAAGAAGAAAGAAAGTTAATTTGAGTATAATAGTCCAAGCCGAGAAGGCATTCTACCGGTATCTAGTATCAGCAAGCAACACAGGTTTTTAAGGAAGAAAGCATTTCTTTTAAACAGATATTTGGACAATGCTCTTACATGGAAGTCTGGAAGATATTGTTATGGTCCGATTGGACACATAGGGCTGCGTAACTCATTAAAAGGATCGCATGTCTTGGTGGCAGAAAGAAGAATCAATAAAAACACTCAGATCTTAAATACCGCATTTATTATACATTATGCCACTGGCTTACATGGCAAAACGAAGTCGGTTCAGGTGACCTGGCGGGGCCTACGGGCTTCGGGGAGCTTTGGCGGCGAAGACAGCACGGGCGACGATGCTGGTCGAAGCAGGAGGTCAGCAGGGCGCGGTCGTTGGCGGTGCGGTGAGCGTTCCTTCGGCGGATACTTAGTCGCGTAGCGTCTCGGAGTAATCAAGTGACGATGTCTGACCGCGCCCGTGAGTTTATATAGGAAATGCCCTGCCAGAGCCAAATAAGGAGATTCTTTGGGAATCTTCTTATTTGCGTAGGTCTAAAACTGGTAACTCTTGATTAAAACGTATTATGTTTTTCTGAGAGGTGAGAGGCGTGAAGTGACAGGTTAATGAGGATGGTCTGCTCTTTAAGATTGCCCCAAAAATAAGTGGGTCCACATAGCCAAATAAGGAGATCGCGATAGGTGACAACCGTGAAAACTAACTTGCTGACGCACATTGGTTTGTACTTAATTTTCCAAGGGGATGGGGGACCACATCCTGTTGCTCCCTAGCTCACTCACTCTGCATGAGTGTATTTCATACGCTCATGAATTGATTCACACAGGAAGATGATGCATAGTGAAAAAATAAGACCTTAGTCACTGCCTTGGTTAAGAAACCAGGGGTCAGAGGCCAGGGACAGAGCAATATGAAGCATGAGCATTAACAGTTTTAGAGCGTGGACTATTGGGAGCAATGGAAATGTGATGTTATCGAAGAATGATAAAAATCAAATGATTTTAGAGAATGACCAATAAAGAAGTCCTGCGGTGAGTTTGAGAGAAAAGATGTTTTATGAAAAGTATGAGAAGAAAAAGAGACAAACTGATGGGACACATTTTGCGTCACTGTAGCCTCCTAAAAGTAATAATGGAAGAGGTAATGAATGGGAGGAATCGCCAGGGAAGACCAAGAATGGACCATAATAAGGAATATTTGAGGAACTTCGAAGACACATATGAATGGAAAGGTTGACTGATTGGAGAGTGGAGTGAAGAGCTGGTGCAATTGAATTTTCTTGTTAAAGACTTCTGCTGATGCTCCTCAAAAAAAACTTAAAATTCTTATGTCTACAACCTAGAACTTATTTTCCATTAATCTTGTGTTTAAATATAATTTTCGCCTCGATTGCACCTCTCGGTTCTTGTGTCATCGTTGTATCTTACATAGAGCCGTTATACACCTTACGGAAGTATAGGTGCTTGCTGCCCTTATTGCAATGTTTTGACCAAATGTATTTTATCCATTATAAAATATGTATTTCAGTTCTCCTACTAGGTGTCATAAAATGCAGTAACTTTTATTAAGTGATTGAATAATAACTAAAATTCTTTCTATTTTCACACACATTAGTGCTGCTTTACTGAATTTCTGAAAAAAAAACTGCTAGCTGTGCAATGTGCTCGGTAAGCTAGGTTAGCACATGTTCTGACATCCAAAAATCTGTTAAGGGTGCTTCACTTGAACTAATCAATTTTTGAGCTAATTTTTTATGCATTCCAAGGTGAATTAAATACTCATAAGCACTGGAAATATAAGCATTGAAGCTAAAATATATTTGATTTTCCTTAGCTAAGTTTGAAACTTGCAACATGGAAAAAATATGAAAATCTGAGACAGTGGGTGTGGGGCCGCGGTTGAGTTGACACGGAATGATCCGTCTATCATCAGGTACGAGAATATCCCGCACTTGCATGAGCATCAATATATTGACAATTGCTCAAGATTTGTTGCTATCAGTGTGTACATACATTTCTTAATGAACTCAGTCACTATCAGGTGGTAGGAATGATTCAGATGAACTCCACTATTACCCTTAGCCGGTCTTCACTGTATTGTGCTACGTACCCAATATATCACGATCTGCTATGCTCTTCGTTGTGCTCTATGGATTTTCTCGTCCGTCATTCCTCCTCTCCCCTGAGTTACTGAAAGCGACACCTTTGGGAAAGGCTAGGTTAAGAGGGATCAACTCTCCGGTGACGCGTTATAGATATTTCAGAGCGAGCGAATACATGGTCGACGTCTTTCTTGTTCCTGTACTTTCGGCCGAAATCATATTCTTTGTTCTTTATTTCCCTGTAAAGAGAAGAGAATTCTCCATTCTGTGCTCTTCGCTTTGTAGCTTCATCCTTTATCCTTGGCTGTGTTTCAATCTTAGTATACTCTCCCAGTGCGTTCAACCATGGAGTACCTTTACATCATGTATACCCCAGTACTAGGTAGAGAGTAAGGCAGAGAGTAGATCATGTAATGGGTTATTAAGTAAAGGGGTTACCGTAAATATTGGTAGGAATGAGAGCTTTTTTCAAATTCAGAATAGCTTGCAATACAAAAGAAAAAGAAAACGCGGTTAAGGTTCATCGAAAACGAACGCGTTATTGATGAAATAAAATACTACAAAGAAAGGGCGTGTAAGTCGTATCCCAGGGATTCCATTTCCATTGTGGCCAGTAATTGCGTAGCACTGCTTTTTGGTCTGCACCTAGATTCCGGGGGAAATTGCGGTCCTGATTTGAACTGGACGAGTGCTGCATGCCTAGTGCGGAATCACCCCGTGCCACACACCCTAGTGATGGTTAGTATGGTACTTTGTAGATGTAGATCAGATTGGCTCCTGCTTCTGAAGCCGAACTGACTTCCAACGCTACCACGAAGATGTGATCGGGGAATTCAAACAAGTTATATGTGGTTGGCAAGATAATTAACATGCTAGTAAATATTTACTCACCCAATAATTCGCAACCCTTGCCATCTCATACGGCAAAGTGCATCAGTGGATCTGGAAAGAGACTTAGCTAGGTAGACTGCCCTCATACTTGCCTTTTTCGCCACCGTGCCACAAACCAAAAGATTGTTGAAATGTATAACAAGGACGTCATTTAATTCGATGCATAGTTGCGAATGCTGTGTGCTGGAAAAAATGATTGTCAGAGATTTTAAATGTTTTCCTTTGTATGTGATTTTTTACCTGTTTAAAAATATTGAAGAAATACATTTAAGTCTATAATTTCCATTTTACTTACGTTCGTGTATCACATAAAATGTGTCCAACAACAAGACGGCTGGCTATTTTTTTCCAGCAGGCAGCGATGAATAACAGTCACTTATATACACCGATGGCCCGTAACGGCACTTTCACTGCCGTAAAGTTAGCTCAAAGGCTGAGAGTGAGACGTCACTTCCTGAATTAGAGGTAAAATAAAACGCCTAAAAACAATTTTGGATAGGAACTCGACCGAAGTTCTTCGCTCGCACCTTCTCTCTTACGTCGTCTCATTGACGTCTCACTCTAAGGGCCCGGACTCAAATTTCGGATCGGGGATATTATAATGGAATCCTGATGCCTAATTATGTTCCGTTTTGAGAGTGCTTCAAGTGCAAGACTCCGTCCGTTGGATGGGACGTCAACATGTGAGCCCTTTGGCCGAGTACATGTAGCAGTTTAGCCGTAGGAATATTTTTTTTATGGTTCAACCTTGGGTTAAATATTTTTTCGGTAAGAAAAATAAAGTTGATTCGTTCTCCCATCAATAAAACTCACGTCAACTAGCCGACATTATGATATAATGAGCAAAACCCAAACTTTCAGTTAACATGAAGTGAACGAAAAAGCTTCATGATTTTTATACCTTTAAGGTTGCATAATCATTAAATTATCAGTACTCAGCTTAGTAATATTTTTTCTTTTCTTTTTAGGTGTTCGTAGGAATTCATATTCTAAAGAGAATTATTCGGCTTCTCTTTGTTGTTTAAAAATGTTAATTTAAAAAATCATAATCATATTCGGCAGCATGTTTTTATTGATGTTCCTTTTTTTCCATTACAGGTACATTTTCTTTTCAATTACACCGTATACATTTCATTTGTCATAATAAACTTGCGGGTAACGTTAGCCTGGTATTATAAAACCGAGCCTAATGAAAGTAATGTGGTGAATGGTGTACCTACTGGCTTTTCAACAAGAAGGGCCCTAGTTTGAATCTCGTCAGGTGTAGAAATTCGTCTTCGGAATACCGATCTTTACGACGGTGCTTTGTGGGAAGCACATCAAATGAGTATTCCGTTCATTGAGTGAGACGTTTAACTGTGAACCCCCTCTCGCTTCTTCGCTAACAGAGTGCTTAAGTCGACGCTGGGTTTCTTTCCACCCTTTCTCCATTGCTCTTGCAATTTTTACCCCTTTTGCTAAACAATGCCATTATATTCAATGACGTCAGTATAATCACGTCAATATTCTGTCTACTCCGCAAATAACCAACCAACGCAGCCTGACATCCCTACGCTTGCTTCAAAGCTTTCTTCCCCCGAGGCCTGAAGTGCACTCTTCCGAGCTCTTTCCTTCAAACTCAACCTTCCCCACATCTGCAGCGCTCCCCTCATTGACGGACAGAGTCGCTCCCCACCTTCGTTCCTAAAAACGACGTCAAAATCTCATTTTCAGGTACGTTCGCGAAACTTGCATGAAGCCCATTTAGTTCCCGGCCGCGCTGGATTTACCCTGCGTGTATCCTCTCTTCTGAAGGCGGTTTAAAAAAAAAAAATCTTTTTCCTTGATCTATTCAAGGGAGGTGTTCCCTATGAATTGGTGCGCGTAATTTGGGGGAGTGAATCCTCCTGGAAAATCGAAGCTTATCTACTCTCTAGGTCAATCGATAGCGCTGCGGTCTCGGGAGAAAATTAACCTATGGAAAAATAGTCTTCCTGTATCTAAATATGTTCTACTACGAGTCTCTTTAAAAGCGCGTTGCTAGGTGAGTCAGGTCACCAGCGACGAGAGAATATTTCAGGGGTAGTATGGGTATATATTTTACTTATTTTTATTGGATCGTGTGCGCACCTGTTGTTCAGTGAGTGTGGCAGTGATTTAGCACTGCACATGAGAATAAAGGTTCTTTTATATGATGATTGACAGCAAGCGGTCTTACTGCGGTGAATGCAGACTGATATCTTGCATCTCAGTATTGCTATGTAGAGGTGGGGCACGGAGGAATATGGGCACCAGCAAATAAAGAGTTCTGTGGAAGTTATATTTAAAAGAGTTTTTGCAATGTACATACCTCAGTGCTATAGTGGTCACGTTCTGTGCTTGACGAGGATTATTTGAAATGGGTTGAATGACTACTAACTGTTTAATGGCAGACAACGGAAATATGAAGCAGCTATCAGGCGGTAGGAAGAAACTGATAAAAATCTTTATCTCATGTCCAGGTCGAATGTAATTGCGTTTTTTCTGTCGTTTTAAATTACTGAAATATTGAAAAAGTGATAAAAAAAGTCTCCGCTACAATTTCAAGGAAAGAAATGCGAATTAACTCTAATATTTAAAATTGTCAGTTTTATTTTCAGCTCTTAATGAATCACACAAATCTAGCATTCATGGTAAATATAATTTATCCTTACGGTTGGTAAGAGAAGAAAATTAATTTAAAGCTTTTCTGCCTTGTTGCCAGTCTCTAGTTTTGAAGTGCGGGCATTGTGCTTATCTCTAAGAAAATTAGTCCTCGTATTTTATTTGCTCATATTTTGCGTCCACTTCTCTCTAATTAACCTGCTATCTTCCCCTTTCGGTGGTCATTACTTGCAGGCGTAAACAGAATGGTCCTTTCTCCTCGAGAATTACTTCGGTTGTTAATAAAATTGAAAAATAGTTATCTTTCTTTGTTTTTCCCGTCCCGTTCTTTGAGAATGGTGAAGGGAATATAACTCGTTGTAAAATTTTGTGTGCTAGTTAAATTTTATGGCCCGTTATGAATTCAGAGTTGCTGAGAAACTCAGGGGCGCATTGGATTTTCGACATTTCCATTTACAGCCGTCCAGAAAGGATTATTTACGCTCTCAGATTCAAATGTTGACTCTCAGCTTTCTCTGGTTCAGAATAATGCCCCAATTCTGTAAATTAATGCCGATTTAATATTCTTTTATGAGTTGTCACGAATTAGCCAGATTGCAATGTATTCTTCATGCTTCCCCAGCTGCCTTTCTGCCTTGATTTGCTGATCTTAAAACGCTTTGATGAAATTACGGTAGACAGAGGGGGCCGAGCATGTATGATGGTGGAAAGGAAGGGGCAGAGAAATGGAGAAAATAGTTATTAATGAAATTACTTCCAAAATCCGTAAATTTATCTCTGTGTAATATCGTTATGTTTCGCTAATAACAGGCCAGATTGTAATGTTTTCCTTTTGCGTGACTAGTGGCTTACTTAAATCTTGCTGGCCTCGTTGACGGCGGGGTTATCCTCGCCTACTAACCCTAAGGGCAGGTTCAAGTCACGCCTGGATGGGTTTTTTTCCACTCAAGACATGAGCGTTAATGTGACGTGAAAGAGTAAAATGCAAGAGAAAACTTTATAGTCCTAATTTTATTCTAAGTAAATACGCCATTATTATCATCCTTGCTGGTGATTGATAGGGAGTTGAGTGACCGACTATTTAATATTGTTGAAATGAAGAAGTAAGAAATGGGGAGGATAGCGAAGAATTAAAGGCATGAGCAAATAAACAAAATGGAGGGAGAGAGGGAAAAGGAATGATCATATTGGACCGCCATTGATCGAAGTTGTAGGCATTGTATGAATTTTGTGTCTTCTTTCCTTGAAAGTCATTCAAGTGGTTCGTCTCCAGAGAGAAGTTTAACACATTCATTGTGATTAAGACGCAAACTCTTCACCGGAAGAAACGAATCGCTCCCGGAATCGTTTGCCTTTTGTTATTTTGGTTCATTTTCTTCTCATTTGGTTGCGTCATTCATTGTCTCACCGCCCTCGACGTTCCCCTTCCTTTTTTGACTACAGCAGGTGCATGTCTTATTCATCCCTTATCCCCAACTTCTTCCCTCACACGGCTACCTTATCGTTTTCTTCCCAAATGCCCATCGTCCCTCAATTTCGATCGTTATCTTCCTTCTTTCCTTCCTTTTTCTTTTCCTTATTGCCGATTCATAGGGAAAAAGTAAACGCAAAATTATCGTAAGTGTGCACTAGTGTCAGTTTTCAGTGCCTCTTCAGCAATGCAAATCTGGATTGG
This sequence comes from Pyrrhosoma nymphula, assembly GCA_963573305.1. Lineage (NCBI taxonomy): Eukaryota > Metazoa > Arthropoda > Insecta > Odonata > Coenagrionidae > Pyrrhosoma > Pyrrhosoma nymphula. Next base: position 93,187,595 of record OY754329.1, read on the forward strand.
ATGAAATTGGCGTAATTCTCTGGCATTTGTGGAAACTCTTAACGTGAAAACCCGTTTTAATTCACGGAATAAATACCGTAGGGCTTGACAGAATGTGAATTTAAGTGACATTAACTAAGAGCGCTGTGTCACGATTGCTTTTTTAGCACTTTTATCAGTCATTGTTTTAATGTTCGCGTGTATCAAGGCAGAAAAACTAGAACGATATTTGCCTGTAATATGCCATTTTCTCTCTGAATACGAAAAGGTTTCCGGTCCGCGAATTAATTTTCAAAAACGATTTTTTTCGTTGCTGTGTTAACTTCAATCTTAAGTGATTGAATTATTTTTTACTTTTTTTATTTATAAATCGAATTTCAAGCCCCTCTATTTCGTACTTCATTGCTAACCTTCCATTCCGAGTTCCTTTCATCGCACCGAGCTTTCAGTCTTGCTTTTCCTCATCTCATCGCCCTTTCAATATTGGATGAAGGAGGGGAACGGAGGTTGTGGATACCCCTGTCACACCCCTGGCCTTGTTCAATGGGAGACCCTTTTCCCCATCCCATTCCCCACCCCTTACCCTTGCGTCGCTGCACTTTTGGCCTTTCCCCCTGTCTAATTTTCTCTCCCCTATCCTCTTTTCGTCATGCGAATCTCTGAAAATTGAAAGTTGACAAAAGTGGCTGACTTAGCTGTGCAGAAGTTGGTACTTTAGGTATTTTGAGTGAGATATAATATCAGATGGCATTAAATTAATTCGGGCTCATTATAAAAAATATCTCTTCTTCCTAATGATACAAAAATATCAGCACTACTTATCGAGATATTTGTCAAAATTAGAAGCCGTTTTACATGTCTATGGTACGGATATGCGCTCAAGAGACACATTATTAAATGAAGAGGAAGTTCTGAAGCACAGATAGCGTCATTCTTTTAACAGTGGATAGTTAATATGTTTTATCTAAATATTTTTTTAGAATATATTAATTGCTTATTTTAAAGAAATCGCAAAAAACCTTCGGTTGCAAAGGTATTTACTGCGTACGTGAAATAACTAGTTAAGTTCAATAGTATAAACAGAGTTTTAGCTTCATTAATATTACTATGGTTACTTAATTCTTACTGCAACCTAAATTTTTAATTAAATGTCGAATATGGTTCCATTACTATTAGGGAAACATCTTGCTCAAATTATCTTAGCTATTATATCCGAGATTTGGGTCAAATATTTATTACGAAGTGTACTGAACGACGAATTGAGTGTGTGTTCTATGTAAGAAGATTAGTATCAGAGAATATTTTGATAGGAATGCAGGCTTCCACCGGTTGGTGTACATTAAGTATCCGCGGATCGCAACAAATTAAAAGCTGACGTAAAAGTGACTTTTCGCGGAGAATTGAAATGCATCTAGTTGACTCATTTGAAACAGCTATACACCACCGTATGAAGTAAAAATCTGGAATATACAAGCTACAGGTCAAATACGTTTGTGGTTTCAGTCATATGTATGGTGAACTCTTTTATAGCGTTTATTCACAAATCCCTGCAGTGACAATATTACGAGTCTTCCTGGAATTTCCTCTTTGAAGGGGACTGGAATTTCCTCTTTGAATATTGTCTACATTTACTGTTACATTTATCTGAAGATATTATTGGAGGCTCCTTAGTTCAGGTTTCCTTGATGAAAATGAAGTGAAGACTTTGTGTCTTGGTTAAAGCGGTCTTGTGTGATCGACAAAAATCCTTCACCACTCCCTCGGAATACCAGCGTCAGTTTATAATGTTTCAAGGGAATCACTCCGATTTTGTGCCAGTGTACACAGACGGATCTAAGTCATAGTTGGAATGTGCCTGCGAAGCATTCTCGCCTAACCAAGGAGCAGTCAAAGCAAAATTAAATCCGCTGTGTAGTGTTTACACAGCGGAATTATTTGCCATGAAGATGGCACTTCAAAACCTATGTTACGAACATGGCTCCTTCGTTATATGCACCGACTCCCTCAGCTCAATACAATCAATCTCCGGCTTTTCGCCCAGGCACCCGATCATTCAGGACATTCATTCTTCCCTGCTGTCTCTCAGCAGAAAGGGAGTACGCGTTTGGTTCCTTTGGGTCCCGGGGCATGCGGGAATAGCCGGAAATGAAAAGGCGGTCGCTTTGGCCAAAGAGGCTCTGAACGAGACCGAGACTAAGTCGACGCTGGTACCTCACGAGGACCTAAAATCTTCCCTGAGACAAATAATCCTAGGGCAGTGGAAGGAGTTTTTGCGTACTACACAAGATAATAAACTTCGTGACATCAATCCGGTTACGTCAGTGTGCCCCTCTTCCGTCAGGAACAGCCGGAGAGAGGAAGTCGTCATCACACGTTTGAGGATAGGGCACTGCCCTTTAACTCACGCATTTCTCTTCACGGAAGAGAAAGTACGACCGCAGTGTGATAATTGCGACTGTCCTATCAACATTCGGCACATCCTGACGGAGTGTGACAAATACCGTGACGCGCGAAGGCGGCTAAATTTAGGGGGAGGCCTAAAATACGTCCTAGGAGACGACCCTAATGTTTTAAGCCGAGTCATTTTATTTCTGAAAGAGACAGGACTTTTCAAAAAAATATGTCTTTTTTATATTTTTTTAAAATCACATTATATATTTTTTAAATAAGTGACAAAAGTGCAAGTGACTAATATTTATTACTTTTACTACGGAGATTGTGTAGTGGTACAAAATGACCTAGCCGTCGACGCACCCTACAACCTTAAACCTACTACCACTACTTTGTGTCTTTCACTAAGTAATGTACTCTTGGAACGCTATATTTTTTGCTTTTTCATGCGATTCACACTCTGAGAACCTTTATTGTTATTCTTCATGGATTTAATCAAATCCCAGGAGAAAATTCTCTTAAGAATCATATTTTCTTGATCGCCCATTCCATCATAATGGCATACGCGCACAGCCTCAATTTGGTTTTACTAGACTCGCCCATTGATGGTAGGGGAGAATGGATAGATGATAGGAGAAATAAGTAGGCAGTGAAAATGGCTGGAAGACTTATTGTCGGATAAACACATTCCGAAGAGGGTGGTACATGGGGAGAAGGTTGGGTAAGAGTGGAGGAGGTAGGTGAGGATAGGAATGAATATTGGACGGTATGCTATGATGCTGAAGATAGGAAAATTTAAATAGGAATTTTAAATTGATTAGGGGAAAGTTCTTAAAATTAAACGTAAGAGAAAACTCCAAGTGGTCGGGGAAACTATGTCGACAGGACTATCTATAGAGGTTTATTTATAGTACAATAGAATAGGAAACTTAGTGTGGGACGAGTAGTTAGTGTCATCGGTAACGTTTGGTGACGACCCTGCCATAGAGTAGAAATAGGCATGGACTGTACGATAACTTGTTAATCAATTGATAGAACACCATAAGAATGAGTGACCTATCATAATGGCATTAGCGCCGATGCATTTGATCGTGTTTAATCTTTGTAGTTTTATGTCCCTACGCTAGCCTTAACTTTCATTTCTTATTCCCGGGCATTTCATCAAAGCCCTTCCTTCAACTTTATGTTCTATGGATTTTTAATTATTCTCGACGACCTACGTCCTCCCTTCTCTCTCTCTCTCCCTCTCTGTCCCCTCACTTTCGTTTAATTCTCCCTCCAAAAAGGCTTCCTATTTCCTTGTAAAAAGGAGGAACATAATAAATGTGTGCAATTTAGAAGGAATATCAAGTGAATGAGGAGGATTTTGGGTAGGGTTTTCAAAACCAAAATTAATCCCCGATACATAACGGGTATTAATGGTCGGGGCTGCGAAATTTCCCCCGGAACGAGTATTAGCTGTTTTAATGTTGAAATCAAGTTTCCTCCGATATTTCATCCGTCCGCGTCCCTTTTAATTCGATTATCGCGGGGTCATATTTATCTCTGCAGTTGATTTGAGGTGAAATCGTTTATTTTTTCAGATTACCCGTTTGCTCAAGTATCCTTCATTAGCTGTCGTCAGGAATATATATGGTTGTTGCCGCTATAGGCACTTCCTTTGGTTAGCCCTATTGGGCAATATTTTAATCCGGATTTTAGTTTGGATTTTAAAAGAATATTGTAAGTTAAATGTTTTAGTTAACTCAATAGGAATGAATAGGCTAACGATCTTCCTATCATACTGGGCTTTCTTTTGGGGACATAATATGATATCAAGCTATTTAACATGTGTTATTTCACCATCCTACAAAGTAAGTATCATTTCTTGAACATCACTCATTCCATAAACTGTTCAATTAACTAGACTATTACATGTTAATTTTTTTGGGCTGTACTTTTTGGAAGTGAATCACAGTAAATGATTTATCATTTTGCAAGTTCCACTCTTTTTAAATTCTCACCAACCATGGTTTCGACATACGGTGTCATTATCAAGGTGCTGAGACCATATATGTCAAATACATGATCGGTGAGAATAAAAAGTTTGAAATTTATACAATTAAAAGTGATAAATCACTTAAAGTAATCACTCGATGTAATTTCAGTCTAATGATTCTTTATTCTGCGTATTTCATTGCAACAGAAAACAACGGTCTTCTTTGGAGAAACAAACCTCCAAAATGCTTTCTCAGTGATGTAATATTGGCATATGTTATCTTTCATTGTTTTTTAAATAATATTTGGCGATCATAACCCAACTATGGGAAATTAGGTCTCTACGGAAAGACAGCGTCGAGTGGAGGCGTCGGGTGTGGCTATGGTAGAGGATGGAAGGTGTCAGCTAAGTGGAAATGATAACAAGTGAAGAAGTTTGAGTTTTCGTTTGGAGAGGAGAAGAAGCTGATAGAAGAAATTAGGAGGCAGCAGAAGTGGTTAGAGGGCATTTCGAGGGATAACGACACGTTGAATGGGGTAATTGAGGGGAGAAAGTTGGACAGGAGTGGGAGAGAGACGAGAAAAAAAAAGAAAACTTGGACAGTACGTAGGTTGGCAAAAGATGAGATCAAATAAGGTTTCAAGTTGAGAAATATATCTGTGAGAAAACGTTAAAGGTTTTGAACTTATTTTCAGGAAAAGAGGAAACTTTTGTAAACCACAGAATGTCACGAACTACACGATCCAGGTTTTAGCGCTGTAACATCTACTTCAGGTGATTTACAAACGAAAGACAGCTTCCTTGTACACTAAACAGTAAGAGGGAGGGGAAGTAAAGGGAATAAATGTGTAGATGAGAAGAAGTGGGGAAAAGCATTGTTAACAACATCTGAAAAGATAAAGGAAAAGGCGGTGAATAGGTAATTATGGACATTAACTCCGGGGTCAAGATTTATTTTAATGAAATATGATGACGCTTAAGCATTGAAACACGGGTGTAGTAGTTTGTGACATTTGTGTTTTATTAAAAATTTCTCCTGAAAATAAATTTAGTGATTGAATACTGCTAAGTTTCAGGAAAACGTGCAAAATATTTCTGCCAACGATTTCCCCAATCGATGTCAGAAACTGGATGTACATATATTTATTAGAATATATATGGTGATTATTTGGCCGTAAAAAATAACAGTTATTCAAAACGCAGATTGACATGTAGATTTTCCTCTCGTGTTATCAGAAAAATTCAATTTCTACGTAGCTGAATAAGATGCCTCTTAAGCAGGCCGCTGGAAAAAATTTTTATAGCCATTTGCTAAGAATATGTTTCGTTTGAAATCAGTTTATGTTTCTCACTCGGCTATTTTAGGCACTTTCAAGACCGGGATTTTGGCGATAAACATGCACAAGGGAAAAGGGAAGTGTATGCTAATAGGTGGTATAAAGTATTTGCTGACGAATGCAAATTCAATATTTTACCGTTATACAGGAAAGCGACCTCCACAAATATTTGTTGGAAAATATGACTGTATGGTTGGCATTTTTGCGACCCCAATTTTACTATTTAAAAGTTTTTTAAATGTATGAATTATTAAAGTCATGGAACAATTTCCTATTGCTCGTCATTTAGTGTTAATCATCACCCTCAGCGAATGTTAATAAATGCTAAAGATTCTTTTCGCCTAATAATTAGCTTGTTAATAATAATGTAATTCACACATCATTTTTATTTTATTATCATATCATTGAACTAAAATCCTTGTCTCCTAGTTTACATTCAGGATATGCTGTGCAAGCATTTATGAAAAAAATGTATAAATGTATATAAATATATGCACACATTCAAACATAGGAATTAGAAATTATATGTATGTATACATCATTTTTTTTAGTTGGAGCTTTGACTGGTTATTTAATTTGTTGAATTTATTGGTAAAGTTGGGGATTATTTGGGAATTTTGTGGACTTTAAGTAATTGAATTTTAAGTAATTGAATTTTAATTTTGAAGTTCATTTTAGGTACTTTTAGGTATATCATTCATTCCATACGATAAAATACAATCCATTCAGTTTATTTACCGTATTATTTTTTGGGATGTTATAGATTCTACTAAGTTCTGTAGTATGTACATTTTTTATCAGTTTTTCTTTGACGAATTAATATATATTCCGTGAATTTACACCTGGTTGTGTATTTAAAGAAAACAATGACTGCTGAGCGCGAAGTGAAAGTTAGCAGTGTTACTGAAATGACAACATTTCCATCAATTCGTTCCGGGAACCTCTCTCGACCATGCTCCTATCGTCTCGTTTCAATCGTTTTATCCGTTAATGGAACCTTTCATTCGACTTAGTTTCTACGGCACGCGCGAGAATTTTCAGCCGGATTGTAAGGTTTCTGGAAATGTAACAAATTTGAAACTTTGTGCTTCGGGAGTCATTCTCCCTTCTCATAAGCGTTTGTTGCCCCTTCCATTTTCCTTGGAACGCATTTTGTGACAATTTATTTGTGGATCGGCCGAATGCGGTCTCTCTTTTTCATTAGCTGGAGGTTATTTGGCGTTTTTTTTATTTTTGAAGAGGAATGCTTCAAGCTACGACGAGACAGACTGGGAAAACTGCGGGAAAAAAAGTCGTTAAGAGTTTCTTAAATGGATTCGACCGCTCGTATTGAGCGAATATTGCCCGGGAAACACTCCGGTTCGCCCTGCAGTGCCGCGTGTGTGCGAGCAGTAAAGATGAATTCCGGAAATGTAATCACAGTCGCCAGAGGCAGTTAATCATGCTCCGGGACTCGATATGCCAGTCGGGATTAGCTTATAGTGTCGTTAATAAAGTCAGGGGCGGGAGGGATATAAGGGTGTGTGGGTTGTGAGAGGGAGAGAGGCTGTGTGGAAGGACCGGGAATCGCTCGACCCGCGTGGCTCCGAGCCAACGAGAGGCTTTCGTCCGTACCAATGGGGTCAGAGGTCAGCGTTAAATATCATCATTCGACTTAGTTTCTACGGCATGCGCGCGAATTTTGAGGGGATGGGAAGGTTTTTGGGCAGAAGGAATGGTGGAAAAGGGGTGTGGGGTGTTTCGCATAGTCACAGCTGTTGAGGGTGGGTCGTTTCCCCAGACTTATTTTCGGGAATGATATGCACATGGCCTTAACGAGCGGGAAATTTTTTTGGACCACTATTGGGCTCTTTCGGGATGTACTTCATTATTGCTGTCCAACCGTGTGCTCGTTTCCTTTTGGACAAGGGGATATGTCTGTATGCATTTTATGGAGGGTGGTGCGGCAATGACGCCGTGGGACGATGTCGTGGAAGGATGGTCCAGGGATGGTTTGAGCCAATTATTGTTCCCTCAGTTACCGTTTATTACGCCCCTAACTTCATTCTCAGCTTTTGCCTTTGATGTTCCGAACATGTTGGTAAGTGGCAGGTTCTCACATTCTTATTGCTTCGTCTGCGTGAGAGGCCGAATTTCTCAACATCGCCTAACGTGTCACAATATATTAAATAAGCCTTATGATCTAATTCCCATTTCTACTGGCTCTCAACAGGTTTCTCTTCGATGCGCAAAAAATCATGCTTAAAACTTCGTACTTGATGTGACATTTTAATTAATCAATGAAGCATTATTTCTTCTCTTCTGTAGTCTTGATATTTTATAATTTTGGCAGATATATGCCTTTCTTATTCCATCCTAATATTTCATTTAGTTGGTAGGCTAAATAGTATATTTTCTGTCGTAAAACTCAGGGTATTAAGGCGCTTATGAAATTTGAAATGAAGTAAATCAATAATTAAGAATTCATTCAAGGTAAAGCAGGAACGTTAATGAATATGCTATTTTTCTCTATCCATTGTATTTACCGTATTTCGACTGTAGATATAATCACGTTTATGGTGTGGTGATATTGTATGTACGTTTATATCATCCATTTTAAATATTTGTAATGATAGGAGTTTAATACTTTAAAATAACACTTGATATATGGCTGCAATTTTTAAATTTATGATTTATCTTCTATGTTATATTTTGGGTATTTGAATTATTATATGTGATTTATCTTTGGCGCCAAGATTTAGGGCAATAAAACAGAAATTTCAACAGAAATGGCAAGTTATACTATGAATTGGAGCAATACCAAAATTAAAGTTCATAAAATAGTTGTTCTCAGGATTTTGTTAATTGTATGCCGAAGGCTGATTCCTCGTTTGATTCTGGAGATAGGACCATGAAACCAGCATGAAGCCTAATATAAACCAGAATTTGTTTTCATTCTGTTATACATCTTCACTGAATTAAAATAAATATCATAGTGCACATTTTCGTTTATTAGAAACGCTGATTGTGAGTCAATGCGAGAGAATTGCATTATGTAAGAAGTTACTACTGCTCTAGTTAGTGTACTAGTTCACGCTTTCCATAGTAATGTTGGTGACTGAAGATATTTTACTTAAAGTGCCAGTGTTTAACGATAATTTATATTAGTTTAGCATTGTTGAGCAGTTATCCAGTGCTGAGGTGTTTCAGCCCTAAAGATATATATTTGAATGTCAGTTTATTTCTCAAAATCGATTTGAGAGGGGCCTGGTTGGCCATGCCGAAGCCGTGCCGAAGAACGATTGGATGAAATTACGGTTTGGTCCGTTATTGTATGGTCGGCTTAACTATTTTATTGCTATGTTACGAATTGAGGTAAGCCACTTCATCCATTGAGTTTTTACTTACTGCATACCAAGCATTTTCTGCGTTTCAGTAGTTTTATACTGTTTATAGAACGCCAAAATTGATATATTTGTAATTCATGCGATTATGCTTGATGCATTTTGCATTCATGGGTAGATTTTAGTAAGATATGTGACATAACTACAATTTTGGTTATTATGTAGACAAGCGTACATTTCACTAACCGGAGTAAAATTATAGCCTCCCTTTGTAAGTCGATTGAGGACCTAAATTGAGTCAGGAAAGGTTGAAAATAATGGAGATGATTTTGATTTTTAAAAACGTATATGTTATTTATGTATGCGGAAGTTTTGCATCAATTGTCTCAAGTTTAATAGTGTAAATATTTCCATTGAACTCATAACCATCTTGTTTTGATCAAGGATCTCAATTTTAAGCAACATTTTGTGAAAATATCGAAATCTTTTAAATCCCGACTTAACTGATGTGAGGATATTGTACAGAAAATGATGCGCTCTTCCTCTTCGGCCTACTTATGTTTCGTATTTTGCTTTATTTTCTTTGTACAAGCACCAAGTGAAGGTGTGATTTAGCGTGAAGTTTGTATCTAAGTCCTCGTCTTTTTGCATTTCACTGTGGACACAATCGTGCATTGTAAACTAAAGCATTTTTATGAACTGCCCTAAGAGGTTCCCCCTTGTGCGATTTAGTATGTATATTAAGCTGTTTTTCAAGCAGTTACATATTTCCAGATTTTCATCTTTTTTATCTATATTGCATTTTGGTGTGTTTCCATATTTTGAAATATTGGAAAATGTAACATAGGATGGTGCAATATTTTGCGCTCCAGCATTTTTTGTCGTTGGTCTGTGACAACAATCTATCAGTGCAGTGCAATCTCGGTTCCATATTTTCGAAGAAACGTATTTGTTACTCTTTAGAATGCAAAAGCAAGTTGAAGCAAGCCTTACTAGATTCTTTCGACTTTCTATATCTCATTCCAATATAGTCACTACCATTGCTTCTGTACGATTCTCCGTGCATTCCTCAAAGAGACTGCCAGAATCGTCTATGTTAAAGGGCATATTGGAATCAAAAACTATATTATGCCAATTAGGGTATCAATGAAAACCTAATAGCGACCCATTCAGGTAGAATAGCTGTTTATTCGAGTTATTTTCACCCATTTATTCGCCTGGGACTTGCTTTGAGCGTTTATTTGAAAGCAATGCTCGTTGCTAATAATCTCCTGATCGAATGGAATTTCGCAGCCATTTAAGTCGCTCTTCCCACGCGTTCCCTTCTTTCACTGCGTTTCTCCAGAAGAAACTCTGTCCGTCATTTTTTATTCATCCTCATTTCATCTTTACCGCTAATAATAAGGCGCGTTTGTATACGTAACAGAGTGGATTGTTGTCCAGAAAAATCGACGAAGAGTGAAGACAAATTCGAAAAAAATAGGATTGTTCGATCAAATTCACATGCAACGGGGACTCGTAGGGAGGAAAAAACGAATCTTGAAAGCTACAGTGGAGTCATGTTGACTAACAATAAGATGATGGGTAATCATTCTGTATTCGTCGATGAACTTTAACTCTCGGGTGGAAATCGATTGGAAGAAAATATTGAATCAGCTCTTGGTCAGAGTACTGCAATAACAACCAAGATAGTAATTTAGGTGAAACAAAGTATTAATTATTCTTATAAAATAAAATGGATCAATAGAACTTAGGGGATGTCAAAACTTAAGGGCTTTTTGTTGCCAGTGTGTTCTGAAGTACCTTTCTTTGTCAGGGCGATTTGCCTCGTTCATGCTCAATGTAAGAATGCGTGCACACATATTCAAAGCCCCTCATAATTTTTTTCTGTTGAGCCTCTTCAGTGTTGATTTTTTTCATTTCCTGGCTGCGTATTTTTTTGTTTTCGGGGGTTGTGGGAGAAGGGTCCCATTTGACCCAGTTCACCCCTCTTATCCCGTCCCATGCCATTTTCCCAAACCGCCCACTCCTCTAGTGAGTTCTCTCCACTCCAGTTCTTGCCGCGTCTGTACATATATATTCCTCTCTCTCGACTCTCTCAGCAAAACAAATGAGCTCTCCTGGTGATCCCTGAGAGAGAGAGAGCATAGTTCCTAGACCCGCGCACAGTCTGCCACTATTTCGTTCACCTCTCTCTTTCTCTCTGCTTCAATTTCCATCTACTCCGTGCACTCCCTTTTGGCGCTAGAGCAGCACTGGAGAGTAAGGAATATGGTGGCGGCCGAGTTAGTCCGTGTGGCGGAGAAATGTCGGAGAGAGTGCTCTGAGGTAGACGTGTAATGGCACGGTAGGCATCAGCGGCGCTTGCGCCCAGGTACTGGAATCCGAACCCGCGAGTGATGGGCGCGATGCATCTCGAGATGCGTGTAAGCAGGAGGGAATTTGAGGGTGGATGGGGAAGCGACTAGGGTTTGACGTGGCTGAGGGAAAATTTTAGGCGAGTGTGTATGTTTGTGTGATGCGCCAGTTGACTCAGGATGCTTGGAATCATCGCTAGGGTACTATATTTGGTCGATCCTTACTGTGATCCGTGCCATGGGGAAATTACTGAACCGATTATCGCAGCGAAGTTTCGGGATTCGGGTTGATATAGTTGACAACCAGATGAAGAAAATGTTTTTGTGAATCATGGAGGAATACTATACCAAAATTACGGGAAATTTATAAGTTGGGTACCTAACATGAAAGAACTAAAAGGCTGAGAAGAGAATGGGTGGCAGAGGTCGTACATTCTTCCGATTCAAGGCTGCTGATGATGGATTCTCGATGAGTCACCGGACCTTGGACGGATATGTTTTATTCTCGTAGTAGAACCTTTGTATTTGTTTCATAATTTCCATCCTCCTCGGTAATACCCAATGCTTATCCTTGTTTCTAAAAGGCGTTGCTATTGTTTATTGCCATGGCCACTGTTATGCAGGCCGGAAAATCTAAGTAGTAGATGAAAAAGCATTTTACTTGGTTACCTAATGCATTTGGGACCCACTGTTTTTTGGAGATGCAAGAGATCGGTGCGCACCTTCCCGATTTCAGAGTATGTTTTCGAATCCGCCACGATCTCAAAATATTTTGAATCGACCTTATGCTCTCTAAATACAACCCTTATTTCCCATTTTTTTTGGAAGATCAGATTCTCCTTTTTGTATTCCTTTTTCCTCAGCTCCTTATGTATAGATACGCTACTAGTCAGTTTTAGTTGCGTTGAATAGCTTCGTTTTTTCTCATTTCCTGTTACTTTCGTTTAGGGCGAACATGGCGGAATATCGTGTGATGAGCCGTAGAGTGCCCTGCTAACCATCTTATTGGCCAGGGACCTGAAGTGGCTATGATTATCCTTCGTCCTATTGAAAGGAGATAACTGTTCAAAGAATCTAAAAATGCACCAGGGAGTGTCTTCAAATCACGCCGGGCTATGAAATTACGGTTAATCCTGGGTAGTGTGTGAAAATTTCGTGGGTTTTTAGGGCGCACTGCGTAAGAGTCGCTGGAATGTCTAAAATTATTGGCTACATCTGTTTCATTTCTGCTTTTCCGCTTCGCTTCCCCGCGTGCAGTACGCGGGGAAGCTCTGCTGCTCCTCACTGCCTTTGGCTGCGTTCTCTTCCTTTCTCTCTCGCCCTGTGGCCCACGTTTGTGGCTCATCCGCGATTGAAATGGGGTATTACGATACATTTTGCGAATCTCTTAAAGCACGCCCAGATTCCGGCAACCAGGTTCCAAATAAACTCACATAGGGTGGGAATGAGAAAAATTACCGAATCCATTCTTCCGGGAACAATTTTATGTCAATTTGTCAAGTCTGTATCAATCTGATTTTATGAAATTATGATCTCGCATTAATTTTTTAGTTCTATTATATTATATAATATTATAATGAGGTTGATGTACAATTCATAGGATAAGAATTATGAGCATGTATGTATGTACGCATCCAAACCTCGCGAATCATCAGGCGTAATTTTTGTTGTGCATTTTTGGGTAACTTGATTTGGTAAGTTATCTGGCTAGCAGTTCCTGTTATTTTCTCAAGTATTTTTTGGAAAATATTTATTCCATGAATCCTGGGCTTTGAAGTTCTTAAGGAGTGTATTGTTCGAAATAATATTTTCCTGCTGCTGTTCAACTCTAGCAGATTTAGCTTAAATAGGTATATACATATAATTTGAAGAAAGAGTCTGTTACTAATATACTACGTAGGACAAAAGAGATTATTTTCCTTATTGAGGTGTACTGATTCATCACGTACACGCAGATGCTAAAATCCTCCCCTCATCTGCCCTTTGTTTTTTTTCTATCCATTGAACAGCATGGCTATAACTCGTGAATTAAATCTAATGTCTACAACTGAGGGGCTAAAGGTACAATCTCTACAATATCTGCAACCTAGGTCTGTTAGTCTCAGCGATTTCATTATGTCATGTGTCAGTGTTGCAAGAAAACGGCCTAGTGGATCAGCCAACATATATCAATGTATTGTAACCGAATTGTGGATTAAATTCAGTGTTGTATCGATCACATTTGTAAAATAAGGAGCGGAGACCGGTAGATGATGACGTTAAGGGCTTTGGCAAAATTGGCTATTTATTTCTGTAGAAATGCAGAATGAATATATAAACTTTTCCCAATAATAATGGTGAATTACTTACACTCATGAGTTTCTTAATGTATGAGAAACGAATTGTTTTCATGCTTAATTAGGTAGCCTACTGCGTTTCGGAGTCTGTTCTCTTAAAATGCATTTTTCCGCTAGATACCATTTAAAAAAATTGTATGTTCTCCTATTTTTTACGATGAATCCTTTTCGCATGGAAATGGACCAAAAACCAGCCCACCGGAATGTCTCCTCTTCGTAGTGTATTCAAGAAGATCCCTTTTCCGTTAATGAGGACTTGGTAACTATTTAACTGCAGTGGTATTCTGACGCGTTTGTTAAAAGGGTTTCCATTTACACGGCCCTTTATTCTGCCTCCGAGCTACACCACAGCAGGTACAGTCCTCGCAAAAGCTTACGGAATTACGCAGTAGACGAGATTTGGGACCGGATCTATTTTCTAAAAACCGGTTGCCGCGGGTGGAAGGGTAGCTAATGTTTACGAATTTTGTTGCCAACATTGAAATTTTTCATATGCCTTCAATGAATTTGAATGCCCCTATCTATTCGCCGCTGTGGGCTATGGAATATGGAGTGGGCGTCGTCCCTTTGTATCTGAGCGCGCGCCCGGGGATCATGGCCTGGGGATCTCTGGCCGATGTCTCGGAAGTGGATTTATAGTTGCAATAAGTACTAACTTTTATCTAAAATATTATACAAAAACAAATATCACATTCATATTACTTGCGATTTTCGTTTTTTTAATAAATTACGTAAATTATCCAATTTATTTTTGCATAATATGTATATGTTCTCTCATTCTATCTAGAGTATATATTCTTATATTTCGACTCTTTTGTGTTCTCAATGTCCCATTTATTCATCGAATATGCATGTGCATAGTGCCAATTTATTAAATTATCTCTTATAGTACTTTTTATTTTTTATTTCAGTGACTGAAATTATAGTCTATTGGTACAAAGTCCGATTCCATTCATTGCATTAGCTAAGTAAAAGAAGTACGTATATAGAATGCACTGTTATTTCGTAAGTTTATGGTGTATATCTCAAATCTGGATTACAGAAATTCACGCGGCTGAATATTTTAGCAACTATACTGAAAATCAACGGAATTGCACGAAGTTTGGTGTCTACTTATGGAGTGTTTCAGCGGAATCATGACAATATTTATTATTTTTTATTAATTTTGAATAAATTTTAATGCATTTAAAGTAATTTAAATACCCAGCTATGAGTCATCGCGTAAGCAGTACCTCCATTCCACATCCCTGGCCGCGGAACGGAGGTACGGCGGGGAAGGATCGACTACCTGCTCCATACTCCACGACGAGTCGAATTGTCCAATACGGCTCGGAATAACATTTCTACGCTGAGAAACTAATTTGGCCATTCTGCCTGCCACGCACTCACTTTCCGTTCCTTTCTCTTACCCTTCCCATTCATTGCACCCCCTCTGTTCTGCGCATCTAAAGGCCGTAAGCTTTCGCGAGAACTGTACGTTGTTCAAGGACGTAGAGCTTTGGCATGTCCATTCTTCAGGGAGAAAAAATGGAACAACTTTATACTTCCACAAGCATTTCTGTTCGTGTTTCACGAGTGTTTTTTTGTTAGTGGATCCATCTTCTTTCATTCTTTTGTCACTCTTCCAGTAGCATTGGTCCGTTCCAACACGTGTCTACAGTCTCGTGTATATATACTCTATCACCTTAAAATTTTGTGATTCAGAATTTAAGTGGGTCAACATTTGTATCCATTTGTGTGGAGTAGCTTATGAATGCTCAATGGTTTCATTATATAGTCATACGCTTGCTTCTTAGGTTCAAAGAGTTCGTTTTATTTTTATTTTTTTTTTATTTCATCAACCTGAATGCAGCCTCGAGGACCATTTTACATCAGGTGTTGTAACAATAATATAGGACATACAACCATGTCCTGGGAGGAGAAAAATCCTCCCCAGGCGGGACTCGAACCCGCGTCCTTTGGGTTGGCAGGCGAGAACGTCAAATGTTTATGGTCCAAATCGATTTTGGGGACTAAAGTTTCACTAATTATGGATAATAAGAGGTTTCATCAAGTGATCATGTCGGCACATATTACGAGGTTAAAATACAGATCAATTTCATTTCCAGATGCCAGACTCAATATATGGTGATAAAGTTATTGCATATGTTCATAGTATCGCTCGAAAACTTAAATGGCTGCTAGCTTTTCATTTTACGAGTTAGTATCCTGAGCAAGAAATAATAGAGAGCAGATTATCTGTTTATTCATCTTTTTTCTCGCTAGTAATGTAGTGCAATATTACCCACATTCATTATTATTGAGTGTGGTATTCCGACAAATATTCCTCAAACAAGTCGAATTAGCAAATGCATATTTAAAGTTTAACTTAGGAGATAATGACTTCTTATAATGTGCCTAAAATTACTTCTTATGTCCAGACTCTTGTCTGAGCTAACAATTGAAATTGTCCAAAATTTACTGTAGAGGTATTAATATTTTTATTATTATAGAATAAAAAAATGTTAAAACCCAAGTAATGACGATATTTGCACGAGTTGGACGTCAGTTGAGTATATCGGAGCATCGAAGTTAAAAAGAAAGTTGCCATTTGTACGTAGTAGATTTATCCTAAACAATACGTAGATATAAATCAAGGGGTGGAACAATTGCACACGGAAAAAGACACGCAAGGCCGCCTCTACTCTCTCTCTCTTTCGAGGTCTATCGGCGTGAGGTGAAAACTCGAACGAAACACACCCAAATATCCCAGGCGGGTGGCACAAACATATAAACCCAGCACCAGGTTTATTAAAAGATATTTTACTTCTCCTAATTTCTGAAGACATACCCATATTAAATTATATGCTGATTGTATCCATTTACCACCAAATATCTCTTTAGTGATCAATCTGATAGATGTCTCTCGAAAATATATCTGTGCAGTAAAATGCAAATTTCATCTTGGATATGTTTTGATGAAACTTACATTTCGGAAGGCTTGTGAACTTATAGGACGACCTTGTTTAACATATTGCGTTAGATTGTGGTAGTTCATAGAGTAAGGGCAGAATAAATCTACCTTCT
Organism: Pyrrhosoma nymphula; assembly: GCA_963573305.1. Lineage (NCBI taxonomy): Eukaryota > Metazoa > Arthropoda > Insecta > Odonata > Coenagrionidae > Pyrrhosoma > Pyrrhosoma nymphula. The sequence goes on from OY754329.1 coordinate 93,204,362, forward strand.
TTTTAGTTATGATTGGCATCTGAATAATTTGATCTCTGACGTGGAATTTAGTTTTTAATTCTTAATTACATAATGAATCGACTTTTTTAAGCATGCTGTCAGCGTTTGAGGGAACGGAAATTTTATAATGTCATTGCTATCCGATAACTCGAAAGTTGACTTGTTACCACTTGTGATGGCCAGATTAGAATATTTTCCGCCACGTCGCTCCGGCAGAACCATCTTTATATGTATTTGTTTCCGTGGAACCAATGATATACACCATTTTTGCGGAAAAAATAAATTTTAAACGATAAAACGGTAAAGTAGTGCTAGTATTGCATTATTTCAGCGGAAAAAGTTATTGTAGGAGAAAACATTTTTAGGAAATATCATTGCACATGTGGTATTGAACTCCTTCTCGATTTACGAAGCTAAAATATCTGTTTGTAATTCCTGTGGTAATTGCTTGCATTAGGGCCTTCACAAGGGTAATCTCAAGGGTACTTGCCCATGATATTCATAGTAAGTAAATATTGTTTGTTTTCAAGAAAATGGCTCAATTATGCTTACATTTTAAAGCAATTTCTCTTTGAAAAATATGTTAACATTTTGAATAGGGAGGCTATGTTTTTGAAAGAAAGTGGGAGTAAGGAAACCTTTTCGAGCATCTTCAATTTTTATAGGCTTATTTATGGACTGAAGACTAAAACTTACCTTTTTTCCTTTAAATATCTTTCGTTAAGTTCAGAGGCCAGGGTGTTTTTTATTTTCATTTGAACAAATTTGTGTTATAGCAGATGTAACATGTATTGAAAATCAATCTTAACGGGCCAAATTGAGTTTCTCGTTCTAGAATTAGAAGCATAGTCTTATTAAAATAGGGTTAAAAGGTTTCCTCAAAGAAACGCTAGCATTGCGTTGCCTTTTGAGTAGATTTTAGTAAAGTTATTGTTTGGGTTTCGGTATGGTAGGAGGCGACCGACGCGGTTTAATCTTTTTGGAAATCATTTTGCCCCTTATCAGTGATTTTGCGGTTGTGTGATAATGCGGAAACTATTGGATAGAAAATAATAACCTTGGCGGCGGGAAAAAGTAACCCGTAATAGCTGGGAAGAGGGCCATTCCGGAAGGCATAATTCTAGAACTTTAGCCCAACACGTTGTAGCATAGCGTTTCCGATGGTGTGAATTTGACCGCCTACCGGCTACGCCACTCCAGCGAAAACGCAGCACGAGATTAACTTGCCAGGTTCATTAGAATATGCCTCCAAATCACCCGTTTCATTTCCATCGGAAACGGAGACATGTTTTTGTTGTTTTCTTTTCCGCTCCACGGGTTTGGTTGTTGCTTGATGACTAGCATTAGAATTCACGATGGGAGAGAAGCAGTCAAGTTTTACAGCTATAAATTTTGCAAGGCTGCTCAGTTCCCGCCGAAATGCTGGCGCCGCGCTTTATTTTATTGTCAAATTTTGGATTGGTAATGTTTTAATAGCGTTGTGTCGCTGTGAGTGCAGAGGTAAAATAAATTATTCGCACGTTTCGAGTGAGCGCATTCGTGAAATCAGGAGCGGAGGTTATCATAAATTTTTCGAGTTTTATTAACCGAGGGTTTGAGTATTAAAAAAAAACATTGAGTCATAAACTTAGATCTAGGAAGTTGATATGGTTGCTTGAGAGGAAATTTTTCCTCTGCATTCCTTTCCCATCGTTTAATTATTAGGCGTTTAGTATCCGAGGCACGACCAAGAATTTTATTTGTGTGATTAAAGCTAATGGAAGATAGTCATCTCTCTGTGCCATAAAACTACCAACTGTCTTAAATAACAAAACTCCCTGAGGAAATAGTCGTTTTGTAAAAAAACGTAACAGAGATAATGGAGAGAACTGATGGGAGAAAATTAGGGCGTGCAGTCCTTAGGGAGAAGGATGATTTTTAAGCACAGTCTATGTTTCAAGAACCGGGTGGTGGGCTTAGACCTTTTGCGATCCTTCCTTTTTTCTAAGAGTTTACATTGCTGTCACTGTAGATAGTTTCTTCCGCAGGCAGCGTTCACATAGTCATGCCAACACGGCTTAAAGAAAACATACCGAATGAGTGAATCAATGCCTGTATCCATTTCTGTCCTTTCAACGATGATAGTGCCATTCTGTAGCATATTCGAGGGGAAAACTTTTTAATGTAACACTAATAGAGCGCTTTTGTTATATACCGTGCGTCTGTGTGAATAATTTATTTTTTTACCTTCAACTATGGCCGGTATTTTCGGCGGAATTAATGACCAGTATGATAAACACTCTCGGAAAATGCAATTTTAAGTCCAGCTAAACCATACTAGATTACTGGTACTGAAAATGTTTAACTGTTGTCAAATGTTTGTGTTAAAATATCCACCACAATGCATTAGCCTTCCGACAGATTTAAGCTTTTTCAAGATTTAAGATTTATGTTTTTTATTCTTAAATTTTTATTTATACTCGTTGGGTTAAACTGTTTTTCTACGCTCATATCACATTCACGCGTTCTTTAGATGTTAAATACTATTATTTAAACTTTATAGATTTTATAAACGTTGAGTGTTATTCGGTGGGCAATAAATAAATCTCTTAAGTAATATGTTTTGAATTTTTATTGAGTTTTCTGTACGCATAATCTATTTATCACCAAGTATTGTTTTTATTTAAAGGGCATCTTAAAAAATGTTGGTGATTTTCTCCCTTAACACTCCCTTAACCATTTTTATTGTACTCGGTAATACATTTGCCTCCATTTCGTTTCATTCTCTTTCTTGTGCCTCCGTCTATGAGTAGCTTAGTTATTAAAGATTCATTTCCATCGAAAACATAAAAGGTTCAGCAATTCATGGATAATTTAGCCCACCCGATAACCTGTTTCATTAGAACCCAAAGAAAGCTAGATGGCTCGAGCAGCTTAAAGCAATGTACTTCTTGTTTCAAGCAATAATATTTGTGGCAATTGGAGTAGTTGGGCTCAATTGCAGTTTTACTCTAATCTCATTGGTTAGCTGTGATTTTTTTACAAATCTTGTGGTGATTTATTTGTACATGCAATTTTACTTGTGTAATCTTACGGTTATTGCCTGATTTCGCTCAAAATAGCGTGAAACCTTTTTCTGAGCTTAGTTCTCCGATATTGGGACGTTGATTTGTAGATACTTAACTTACTAACTGACTTAACAATAGTAACGCGTCGTTTACAGTTACAGTTTTACCATGCTTTTTGTGATCGAATTGGCAATAAATAATCTGTAACTTTTATTAACCTTTAATAGTTGGCTGTAGTGTGTATTAGCATTCTCATTTGAGGTATTTTTCATGACTCAATCCGTGACTTTTTACTCGAATGAAATATCTCCACTTCTCTGCTCGCTAGGGATTTGGGTTTCTCTCCCGCGTCGATTTTCCGCACTTACAATTCCTCCCAAAATTCACGTGTAAGACTTTTGCAGTGGTTCTCCGAGAACGGGAACGTTCCGGAATGGTGATTCCACCCGTGATATACGCCGTCTCTCTCCATTCCGAAATTCACTCGTACAGACCTTTATTATTTCCATTTTCTATTTCGAGTGAGAGAGGGAAAAAACTCCCTTGCCCCTGAGACAAAGAGAGGACGTAAGTATGAGAGTGCTGGACTCTGCCGCGACGCGAGAGAGGGAGAAAGAGAAGGGATAGGAGAATGTGTTACGGGGAGAATATTACGTACGAAAAGAACGGTCTTGGTGGACGACCTTTTTCCCGTAAGTTTCATTTTCGCCGTGAATTACGCGAGCAGTTCGGAACAGCAGCGCCGGTCTCCGCGCCGCCACGCTGTGTCCCGTGCGAAACGAGTGTCTAGAGGACCTTAAATTCCACGTTCTCTATGCACCACGGTGAAAGGGCACGCAACGTACGTTGCGTGCCCTTTCGCCCTGCACAAAAATATAATCCAGTATTTGTGCAATGCCGTTACGGTAATTAAGCGCTTGGAGTCATGATCTAAACTTTGGGTCTAGCGCTGTAGACAGATTTCTTAAGTTTCGTTGAATCTTGATTCTATCTGAAAATGAATGGCATGGCCCATGTAAGTGGCTCATGTGAAGATGTATTTCTGGTTGGAAAGTGAACCCATCGCACTGCAACGCGTATTGACATATTTTTGATAAAAATAATCGTTGTGTTATAACAGCATAGGAGGAAAAATCACGCCCATTCATAAAAAATCATTACAATGCATTTACATGATTGCGTGTGAATGAATTCGAAATAATTTTCTGATGTACATTCTAAATGTGTATTTCATCATGAAATTTTTACAGCATAAGCAAAAAAATTCTGAAATATATTTCTCGGGGATTATGTAGTGGTATAAGAAAAATTAAAAATAATTCATATTTAATGTGAAAAATATATGTCGTTATTCTTCAGCGAATTTATTGAGTACATGCAGTAGGCGATGAAAATGAACAAATTGAAATCTTTACAAACTTAATTATGTACAGCAGAGCCAATGTATACTTTTTTTCTGATTATTATGCAACGATGTCAGTCAACGTTTATTGTCGCAGACCTTATCGGTCTTTCAGACATTTTGGTACATTAGTTATCATTTACACAAGATATAATTTTAAAAATATAATAATAATTCCAAGATAGTGTTTACACAAATATACACAATAATAATAAATTTACACAAAAAATACAAGAAAGTGTTTTCACAAAAAAATTAAAATTGATTACAGTGTTACAATCATTATTTCTATTTTCACTTTCTTTTTTAACATTTTTTCGTGATTATGGATTGAAATAATATTCTTTTAAAACAGGGTACATGTTTTTACATCTGTTAGGAGAGTATTCCAATTTCTTGCTACAGTGGTGAAGTCAGATTTATGGTACATTTCAGTTTTGTGCTGTGGGATCTGTAGGTCTAAATGATGGTATCCTGTTTGCCGGTTTTGGATGATTTTTTGAAAATAAAAGAGTTGAACAGGTTTGGAGGACAGGTTGACTTGGAAATTTTGAAGGCAGAGAGAATAGATAAATAAAGCCGTCTTTCTCTAACTTTAAGCCATTTTAGTCTCTTGTATGAATCAGTAACATGATCCCACCGTTTTACATCACATACAAATCTCACAGTAGCATTCATAGTAATCTGGAGCTTATTATTTGTTTCTTCTTCGATATTGCTTAGTACACCGCAACAGTAGTCAAAATGTGGGAAAATAATCGTATTTACGATTGTTTTTCGTAAGTTTGTAGGCAACTGGTTTTTGGATTTGTATAATTGGTGAAGAGTTTTATAGTTTTTACTCCTAATATTTAATTTTTATTATTTATTTTACTCCTAATAATTTTACTTCTAGATTTTTTACGTGTTCTTCGTAGGGGACAGCATTTTTTTTGACTGTGATTGCTGGTGGAAATTTATCTTAGATGTAAGGTTCCTACTGCCGATAATAATAGCCTTAGTTTTATTTTCATTTAGTTTTAGGCCATTGGTTATGTACATATGTATATAGCTAGCTATATATAATCGCTGAAGAAGCATTCGTAGTGTTTTATTTATCGTTGACTAGCTTTTGTCTCGGCAGTTTTGGTGCATAGAAGTTTAAACCAGCGGGCATACTAAGTAAACGTTGGAAGTCAAAACTAACTGAAAAGCCGAATATCACTTTTAGCTCCGCAGGAATCCTCAATCAGATCAGGGATAAGGAATACCTCCTAAACCCAGGTTCAACTTGAAATGGTTTATGAATACGGCCGTTTGAACATTATAGGTTTTAATTCTAGTTCCACTTCGTTAATAGATTGCCTTGTTGTGCTTGATCAGAACTAAGTTAATTGCTAAGCAACTAGATAAATTGAGTTACACAGAAAAGGAATCGCTTTGTTTACGAAACAAAATTCAACTGCCTCATCACTTTTTTCTTTCAAACACTAGATTTGGGCGTGTCTACTAGAAGAAACTTCTAAACGAGGAGTATTATCGGTGAACAGCATTGACTGACGCAAGGTCACTGTAAAGCTTGGCATAGTTCCGAGTTTCTAATATTCCATCTATGATGCCTATTCTTTTCTCTCTTCTATCTACAACTTCCCATGGTCTATAATTTACTATATCCACCTATTTTGTCATCACCATATTTCCTTTTGCATTGCACTTCCTTTGACTAATTCCATGCTCTGGATAGTACCTCTACTGCTAGTTTGCTATTAATCCTTTTTTCTTTGATTATATTTACCTTCCTCCGAACTGCGAAAGCCGCAAGAATTGTTTAAGGCCACTAATTCTATTAGATCGAATTTCCTAACGGTCCGTATTCCGGAGCCATGAAATGCCAAGTTCCATTTCGAGGTCCTCACTAGCCTAATCTCCTGCTAGCGAAGAATAATTATGGAGCCCGCTCTCTTTCTCTTGATTTCATTCCTGTAAATTAGTCTATCTACACTGACCAAAATTGAGACTTTTATGAGAACGAGCTCTCCAAAACAGTGACGGGAGTTAGAACAGTTCAGCCTATTTTAATTTGGGAACCCTTGCCTTGGGGACCGCAAAAAATTCCTCTCTTTTATAATGAAACTCTTTTGTGTGACGTTTGATAAAGAGAAGTCGTCCTTTAAATCGTAATTGCCCAATTTAACGAAAGGAAACGACGTTCTACCGCCATGTTGGGTCAAATAAGGCCCTGATATGGATCTCTGCGTCGTTCCATCAGAGAGGGGTGGTGGGGAAGTTGTAAGGGTATATACGGAACGTATGTACGTGCAGCGCTCAGCCGTTTTTGAAGGCGGCAGTGAGCCAAGCCCTCTCATGCTCTCGCCCCGGCCGTGCTCGAATATGCAAGCGCCGAAGGAGTTGGAATGGATTGAATATTTTAAAATGATGCTCCCCTTTCTTCCGTCCCATCCCATTATACTCCGGCCATTCTCGACGGACCCAATCTCCCGGCGCTGGCCGTCCATGCTATGCAAGATCTCTCGTTCTTCTCTCTCTTTTTTTGTCTTTTTCCCGCGTCAGTCGCTAAGATACCCATTTTTTCTCGCGAATGAGCCTTCACAAGTTATATTTTTTAATTTTATTTTTACAATGGCTTACTCAGTTGAAAACATTACGTACTTTCCGGTAAAGGAAGCTGGGAAGCAGTATCTATTTATTTCATTTCGTCCGTTCGTGTCAGCATCACTCGTTATTGGGAACGTCAATTTCTCTGTCTGCAAGGAAACCTCGATATCTTACTGCCATTTACCTAAGCTTTATCATCATCAGCAGTTACCCGTACGATGCCTCGTTTGCTGCAGCCCTCCACGTCACTCTCCTTACAGCTCACTATTTAATAATTACATTACTATTTACTTTGACCTCGTTCATAATTAGCCCTAATGTATTCCATCCTAGGTCTTCCTCGGTTTTTCTGACCATTCATCTCTCATTACATTATGGGTTCGCCTTTTTGTGACGCAAAATGTGTCCAATTAGCATGTCTCTTCATCTCAGAGTTATCATTATACATCTAGGCTTACAAGTTGAGAATCAATTGGAATAGTCATATGAGACAAAGTTTTTTGTGCATTCCGACTGCATAGGTGATATCCGCTTCTTATTGCTTAGGACAAGCACGTCCATTATTGGGACGTGAATCGATCCAGTGGCCTTTAAGTTATCTGGCAGAATCGTTGCCAACCCCGTTACCGTCGTCGGCTTTTACGTTTAGTTGTACGGTCATATGGTCATGTGCGAGGCAATATCGTGGCTGCCTATGAAATAGGGGAAAATATTTGAGCTCTCTTCACAGGAACTCAATAGGTGTGCCCTCGTCTCGCTCACTCTGATGTCTTCTTTCTTATCCTCCTCTTTCACTGGAAGGAACATTTTCTCTCGAATGAGCCTGGTCGTTACTTGTGCATTTTGTTTAACTCTGGCCTAATCAGTTGAAAAAATCAATTTCTTTTCCAAAAAGGTAGCTAGTATGCAGTATTCATTGATTTAATTTCGTCCGTGGAGTGTTTGCATCATTTGACATGGATAACGTTGATGTCTTCGTCTACATAGAAACACGTCTTCTAATAGGATACCCCTTTGGAAATTTGTATTAGCAGTTATAGGCTTGGTTAGACAACCAAAACGTCAATGTCCTTGGCAAAATTCGATCCCGCGGTGTTTTATTTGGTCGGACAGGCGAGTTACCCGCCTAATCATCGCGGCTGGTGTTTAAGGTAGGTACTTAGTCGTTAGATGATAGTTCGCCGTTGGAAGAAAGTTTAGTACATTGCATAAGCCGTGAAATAAAATAAAACTATGAAAATATTCCTGCCCCTTTCAAGGGAACTCAGTAGCCGTTCAATGTAGATCTCGTCCCAGTCACTTTCGGTCGATCTTTTACCCCATCAATAGCTGAGAGGCTCTTTTTCTCGCGAATGAGCTTGCAAATCTTTCTTTTTTTGTAAGTTATATTACCAGTGGCATATTCAATCGAAAATAATAACTACCTTTCCTGGAAACGTGCAGTTTAGCATAAGTCCTGACTTTGACATTTGACCGCTTTTCGTTAGCATCTCTCGTTATTGAGAAAGTTCGATGTCTTCGTCTGCAAGGAAAACTCAACATTTACATAAGACTCTCAAAACTCTACACGGTTGGACAAACCATCGTAATAATATTTAATAATTTATGGAGAGTAGTAGATGATAGCTTTTTTCTTTGATTCAACTGTTTGGGTTTTATTGCATTCTATAAATTATGATGGATGAAGGTTGATCGCAATAAAAAACAAAAGTAATGAGATTTACTATGACAAATAAAGCGACGTTGGGCAAAAACTGTGGGAAATATAGCAATTTAATTTCTTTGGTAATACGTTGGAGGAAAATTCGCATTACCGTGCAGAAAGAAGCGCACAGCAATAGCATGGAGCCGACGGAGATCTTGCGTAAGAACCTAAAGAAAATACCAACGAAGTGTTTAATTTGGTATGTCAGGTGAGGAGAGGAAACTTCCAGAGGAGGCAGAGGAGATGGCTAGAACTGGTAATGAGGGGCGAAGGGATGCTGTGGGCCGTGATGGAGGAGATCATGTTAAGCAAGCGGGTAAGGGAAAGGAAGAAAGTGCGTTTTATAAATGGGTTGAAGGGTGGTGGGATGTACGCTGAAGTGAAGAAATAAATGCGAAACTCCACCGAGGAAACATCATTTGCCTTGACCGGAACTCGAACGCGAACCCCTCGATGTTGCGCCGAATCCTATGTCCAGTTATGCTGCTGAGGTGTCCTTCTCTTCAGTGGATTTTTGAAGGCTTTAAAGGGACAAGTTGATTCGAACTGACAGGTAAATGATTTTTCCTTTGCGGAATTTCGTACCTATGTGCACTTGCGGGTGACTCTGCAAAGGTAAGACTGTGGTTACTCCAGGCATCCTCGAAATTCTAAGAAATAAATCCTGTTAAGGATTTATTTCTTAGAATTTCGAGGAACCCAGTCTTTTGCTAGTAAAAGACTTGAAGATTTTTACTCTCTTACATTTTTAACCCGACTGGTAGATCACACTAATAATAATAAATAACCTTAAACCTTAATACTAGTAAGAGCAAGAATCCATGCGACTGGGTTTGAACCAATGACCACTGGGTTGCCAGGCTGGTGCATAGTGGTCCCAGATTCCTCTTTTAGTACCCTAAAATTTTAATTATGACGCATCTTATTACTCAATGATACGATGTCGCAATAACAGTTACTGATACCCGTCACCGACAGCATTTGGGATTGTCGTCCAATTTTGTGCAAGTTCATGAAAGCAAGCACAACACGTTTCGTAATTTAAAAACAATGGACGAAAGTGTTTGATTATCTTTCACTAAAGCCGTAGTTACCCAGTGAAGCTGCAGTCGGGAACACCCATGCGTCGGATTGTGTGAAAATGCAGATCTGAACCCGGAAGCATGCTGTGCGGTAATTTCCATCTTTCTCTCTGTCTCATTTCGAGGATTTCGGTCTCTTATATTTTTGGTGGAAAGCTTTTCTCGCTCACTCGGAGTGGAAAAAAGTAGTCTCTCTTGCTCACATGGACATTTTTTTAGCTCTCTTGGGGATTTGTAGGTAATGTCGTCCGTCGCCTTACTGCCAGGACAATGACCGACCGTGGTGTTCGCCGCGGTCCCTGTCCCTCACCCCCGGACCCAGGTCTCCAATCCGAACCTCATCTCCGGCGGCGTTTCTACTCAATGACATCTGGGGCTTGATTAGAAAGGAAATAATAGATTGGAAAAGGTGAACTCCGGAAGTAGAGAATGAATGGGGGGCTTGGGGACGCATGCGGACGGACGGTGTGTTGTACAGCCAACCCATTCGTCGTCTTGGTGATGCTGTGACGAGCCTTTTGTGTATATCTATTTGTTTACTTTCTTTTAATTCTCCTCTCTCTCTCTCTCTCTCGGTGTCTGTATCTCTGCTATCACGTGCTTTTTTTCTATCTGTCGGCTTCGATGAGTCCATTACGGAGGAACAATGACACTCGTGAAAGAATTCAGGCGAGTTGGGAGTGCGGAGGGTGTGTCATGACGGAGTGGATTGGTCCGAGAGGGAAGGAAGGCCTTGGCGAGGGAGAAAGGTAGATATTCCCTAGGTGTGCTGCGTAGAGAGAGAGCCGGAGGATTCGGAGAGATGAAGTGAAAGGAGGTCTGGGATGAGATTGGGTCGCGGGAAGCGGAGAATTGGGAAGCCAAGACCTTGGAAGGGCTAGGAATTCTGACCGTAAAGACTGAAATCTAGTTGGAGAAAGAGTGAGAGAGATTTTGAGCATGTAATTTGTATATTGCTCAGTATTTATGTCGTTGAAATCTTTTCTATTTATTCCTGGGAAAACGGAGGCCATTGCTGAGCAAACATATAAGCATATATGTGACAAATATTTGATTGTTAGCAAACACTTGCGGGCATTGGATTGCTGCGCAAGGCGTTGGCAGTATTAGAAGCTGCGTAGTGATAGCGCATGCATCATTCGCAGATCTCCGAATTTTCGGCGTGTTAAGCCCAGTATGAATATATTTCCACATGCATGTAACGCATTATTTTGTGCAGCCTACTTTTTTTCAAATTTATCATGCTTTGTTTCCGTGCTTGATATTATCCGTAAGAATTTGAAACACAATAGTTGTTTTATTATTAAAAAGAAAGCCCATCCATCATTTCTTCTTTTTCACATCAGATGGGAATTTGATTAGCTTTTGTGTTTAACAATTTGATATGCTTTGGAATTTGTTGAGAGATTATATTAGTTGAGAAAGAAATATTTTTAATAATAAAACTTTAAAGGTGCATATAATTCCGCTACTGATTAGGCTAGCATAAAGCAAAAAACAAATATTTTTGAAGATAATATATATTAGTTCTCTCGGAGTTTTCCGCGGCGATTAGATGAATGTTCCATTCTTCCGCGTATCTGCCGCGTCGTGTTTTTCTGACAGCGTTTCTCCTCCCGTCCTGGAGGCGTCTTCAGGTCGAAGGTATCTGCACTGCATTTTGGTTCGACTTTATACTGAAGCTGGTCGCATCTGATTGGCTGTCAATTATGGCGGCAAAACCACTTTTCGCGCCATTTCTCATTTCATTGCGTGCCAAACCCCTCCTCCAAGTGGTAGCTAGGTTGTAACCATCATCCCTGTTGAAATTTTTGGGGCATTTGGCAATTTCGATCGCCTCCCGTATCAGCCGTGGAAAGTAGCGGATCTCCCTGCTCAGAACTTTGGTCTCCTCGAAACATATGGAGTGACCAGACTCCGACCAGGCATGCTCGGCTATTGCTGAGAGGCGGAACTGTTTCTTTTCGGTCGCTTTCTGGTGTTCCCTCACTCTGCAGGAAATTGCTCTCCCTGTTTGTCCCGGAAGAAAAATGGAACATAATATATATTAGTTGATGAATCATACCACCCACTGTTGATACCTATATACAGTTTTGTGATGGTACTTCGCGTGTAGTTAAAGCCCTATATTATTACCTGTACTAAATATTATTGAAAAAAGTAATTAATGCACCACTACATTACTTGACATTTCACATTTAGCCGTGAAAATTATCCTGTAAACTTCCCGAAATAAATAAGTGGATTTCTTAGGTGTGGGCAAATAGTTAATATGGCCTTGAAGCAGGATTTATTTTGATCGCGATGGAAAATTGGAATTCATGCTATTTTTACCTTGCCACACGCCACTGTTGTCCGCCGTTCTCAGTAAACTGCACTCCCTTCACTCCCCAGACTTCACGGTCCATTGGCATTCCTCGAGGCGGAATGCTTAGCGGCGTTTTCCGAGATTTCCGAGTGGGATGTGAGGGGGTCAGGGAGTGGAAAATCCAAAGGCAGTAAAGTCCGAAGGCCCACAAAAGAGGGAATGTCGTAATCCTGTCCTGCTTAACTTGCCTCGAAAGGGTAAGTGTAATGCGTGCAATCAGCGTACGCAAGTGAAAGGGGGCCGTTTTCAATATCCTCTCGACCCTGAACATTTTCAGAAACCATCCCCTCCTTCAGGCCACAAAAAAAACAATTAAAGGTCTCGAACAGATTGCAACTGCGCTCATTAAAATGGGATCTGGAGGGAAAGTGACCTGTAGGAGCGGGAGGTAATTACAGATGATTCCCAAGCGAGATCAGAGCTTTAGAGAGTGGGTGGGAGGGATGAAGAGGGAAAGGATATCCTTCCCTTAGTATCCGGGGTGGTGGATAGACCCCGTCCAAAGTAGGTACTAGGGTTCAATATGGCGCAATTTATGGCCCTACTTTCACACGACCTCGCATTTAACGTCAAAGAAGCTTGTTACCTTAGTTGCTTGTATGTAAGAGGTTAAATACGTTAGTTTTAGTAGGTTCTTGGTAGTCGGCATGTTATAATGGGTCGAGGGTGAATAGACGCTTTGAAAACCTTGTGTAGGAGGTGGATGTAGAAGATAAAATAGTAGAATCAAATCATCCATGACGAAGTATAGAGAGAAATACAAGAAGAAAAACTGTATGGAATAATCAAAGGAAGACAAGCATCAGGAAGTGGCTACAATTTGAGACACAATAAACTCTTAAGGTTCGGGAAAAAGGGGAAAATAGAGGCAAAAATTCTGCAAGGAAGACAGGAATCAATGCGTTAGCTAGATAACACGGCAAAAGAACTGCCAGGACATAATGGAGTAAGCAGAGAACAGGGAGGAGTGGAAGGCTGCAGTCAACCAATCTTAGAATTTAATGACTAATGATGACTTGAATTTTATTAGTGAATGGCTTTACTGGCGTAGGTACACATCTATCGGAACCGTATACTCGTTTTTGTATCGATTTCTATGCTTGTCTGTCTTAATTTTTTAAATACTCTTTCTTTACTATTATTATTTATAACTTCCATTGGCATCGCTTTGGCCGCTAGCCAATGCCAACGATGGTGACTTAGTCGTTTTGAGGAATTGCACTGGTTAGGTCCAACCTGCGTTTGCACTTTCAACTTTCAATTAGTATTTGTGAAACCAGAGAAGTAAGGTAGTGGTGCCTGGGGCTTGAGTTGCAAAGTGAGTGTAACAAAGGTGTTTCGTTGAGTGGGGTGGAGAAAGTGACGTATCAGTCATTTATTGTGCTAGGGATGTCCAAATATCAGGTATATTTAGTAGTATGGGGTTTCCCACAAAAAAGGCGTGGTTTTGAGCATATTTTAATTATGTCTGCACATTATAATGGAATCAAGAGGGAAATAAACGTAGACAGGGAATAGTCATCGTAGATTTGACATCAAGGTCGAGGCTGTAGAGAGAGAATGTGAATGGGTTCTCTTAGTTTTCGGCGAATAAGCTAGATGAACATAAGGTCTGAGATTGGAACGAGCGAGGGAGAATGGCGTATTGAGGTCATTTGACGTGGGTACGGGGAGGGGCGAGGTACGCCGAAATAGTGGGTACTTGAAGCGGGAGGGGTGGTTTTCCATAAGATGAAGAGAATTGGGTGGGGCTGGAAGTAGGAGTGGTGGGTGAGATGAGTGGTCTGGGAAAGGTCCATGGGAAAATAAAGGCAGGAGGAGAGAGCGTTAGACTATCAAAGTGGGAAGGGAATGGTCGGTCATAAGAATAGAGGCACGTGGAGGATATGAAAAAATTGAAAAGAACAATGGAGCGTTAAATTGTGCAGGCTAGGGAACGGTCGATGGCCAAAAGGGGAGAGTGTAGTCGGGGAAAGTACAGAGGGTCGAAGGAAGCAGGGAGGATGAGGAATGGCTTTAAGGTGGCTGGAGCTGTAATCGTGGGTCATTGAGTGCACATTCAAATAATTTTTACTGGAAGTCGAAAAAATACTATGACCACATTTTATTGGAGTGCATCTGTTTATGCGTAGGAAATCACCATAAATGTAGTAATGGAAACGGTATAAGAATTAATTTTTTTTATTTTTGTCTTTATTAATTTATGTTATGATCGATGAGCTATTGATCGTTTTCGCGGTGTTGAAAATGTATGCGCAAATCATATTAAAATATATTTTTTCGAATGTTTGACTCAGCGTGACACCGTATAAGCAGCCATTATAACACTATGAAATTTTCGATTTATTACTTCGCGTTTAGAAGACAATCCGTGCATATGTAATAGACTAGAATATTAGGAAATATATCCTATGTGCCATAAGACTTCGTGTTAATATAGTATTGAATTGCTAAAGAACCAAATCGGTAAAATACATTTTTTTCACTTGTATCCAGAGATATTACTAATAAGAAGGCGTAAGCTAAGTTTCGCGCAAATCCGAGCCTATATAAAAATAGCTCAAAATATTTTAAAGAGATAAGCTGACTACCGCAGTTGGACGTGGCGTTTAGAATGTGAGGTGTTATATAGGGAGAAGGGCTCTACCAAGAGATTTCTTTACTGCTGCGTCTGTATAAAGGAATGAATAATCGCACTATCTCATTTTTTTTTCGTTTAAAAATTTACTTCTTTCGCATGTGAGATGCTTCGTCTACATCTGCATCTGCATACTACCTCGTGAGGTGCCGAAGGGGAGTGTGGCAGGGATGTAAGCATCAGTTAGTAGGGCACCAGTCTTTAAAAAGAAGGATACTGGGAAGGACATTTGAAGAGGTGAAGGACGAAAATTTGTTGTTTGACGGATAAGTTTTTCCCTCTGATTTTTTTGTAATTATTATTGGTGCGTGGAAATAGTTCTTAAGCCTATTTGTTGGGCAGTAACTTGATGTTATTTTTCCTGAAAAAATAAGGTGCTGAAAACGGAGGTTAGCCAACGAGTGTATTTTTTTATAGCTTTTCTCCAGCCGTGGAAGCCATCCGCAGTGCAATTTCCATTGAATAACCTTCTTTTGACTTCAGTAGCTACTGTTATTAGCTGTTAACTCTAAATCTAAGATCCCTAAAAATTTACTTTGATTTTTATCATTCATTGGTCGTTCAATCCTAATATAGGTTTACTGTAGACCTCTATTCTTCCCTATCTAATTCTAGTCCCGTTACTCGCTAGCATTTCCTCTTGTGTACTTTCCTCTTTATTTGGTCTATGTATTCATCCCTTGGCCTTCATCTTGGGACTTTTCCTTCTATTTTTCCTTCAATTATATTCTTCACAAACCCATTGTGCCTCAGGATGTGCCAAATCCATCTGGTTTTTCTTTTCTTTATCGTTTTCCGTATGGTCCTTTCCCCTTCTACTCTTCTGTATACATCTTCATTTCTTATTTTACCGTCCATTTGATCTTTATCATCCCCCTAAAATATCAGGTTTCGAAAGTTCCTAATCTTTTTTGATCTCATCTTCCAATGGTCCATGATTCCGATCCATCCATGGACCACACAAATGTTTTTACGAATCTCTTTCATTTTTCCAGTCCTATTGCCTTTGAACTCTGTAGTTGTCTTTTCATCATGAACGCGTTCTTAGCTGGGCTATTCTACGCTTGATTTCCGTTGCATTTATTCCATCCGATCATGATCAGTATTCACAAAAATTACATTTGACCATGGCAGAGAAATGGCATACCTCACCTTCTATTTCCGTTGAGCCCATGCAAACTCCATTGTGATTTGTAGAAAGGTATATTAAAAAGGAAGGATTTTGTTGATGCTGCAAGGTAGAAGAAGTTGAGGTCTGTGATATCGGGGATATCCTAGGCAGAAAGATTTCGAGCAGTCCTCCATTACGTTCATCTTCGGAATTAGATTCAGGTTCTTGTGCAAAAATCATAATTGGAAATTTAAATTCGTGCCCCTTCGTTTGAATGCACTCGAATCAGGGAATAGGCAAAAATTAAGGTGAACGGTAAAAACACTGAGCCAAGCGCCAATTGCAATTAGCGATTCTTTTAGGAAAAGAGTCATTCTAGAGATAGGCCAATTGAGTCTTTAATTCGGTTTAGGTTGGTAATTAGATTTCAGAAAAAACATTGGAATAGGAGCTTGTCTGATTGTGAGTGTCGAAAGGTGATTGTATTATCCCATCTGTAATGGATGTCTTAAAGGCACTTGGTTGAGTAAGCAATCAGGCTGTCGTTGTCCTTCAACGATCGTCCTAGTACATATTAAACTATCCCATGGTAAATAATGGGGTTTTTTTAGACTATATTGAAGCCTTTAAGGTAATAATTTAATGCTTTCAAGGTCTCATTGGCTGAAAGCAAGTTATATTAAACCGTTCTCGAATCATGAGCGACACGAAAAGAGTGAATATATCTTTGTAGCTTGTGGGAGAAAAAGTAGCATTTTTATTTTAAGTTATTATTAGCGAGTTGTAGTTATTTGATTTGAACTACGCTTATATTAAAACATTAGGCATTTAATCCCTTAGCAATTTTATATGGTGTAAGAACTGTATTACTGAACTGCCTCATATATAAGATGCTCAGTATCACGTGTTTTTCTTATCTCCAAGCACATTAAACATAAATATCAGTGGAATTCCGAGAATATGTTTTTGTTAATGAGCCCCTCTTTCTTCTTTCTTATCCTCAAGTTAAACGTAGTTTCAAGAACCTCGTATTTCTCAGCACTCCCTCAAGTTTTATCGGTGAGGGGCGAAGTAGTTTAAGTTACAGCGCCCCACACACCTCCTTCTGTTTGTTTTTAAGGTGAGCCATCTTAAAGCTTCGCCTCACAGTGTTTACGCATGCTTGCCTCGCGATTCAAAACGAATGAAAATATCAGAGCGTTGGCGGCTTGCCTTTTAAGCCCAGTCTTAGAATGCAGATGCTAAAACGCAGGCGGGACGGTCAAATGAAACGAACTGGAAAATGAGGTTTTTTCGGTCTAAAAATGTTAGCATAACGTAATCCCAAGTTGTAGAATCCCCTGATGCATTCCGGCGATTATGGAACATACGTGGATTCTACCCTTTGTTTCAAATTTTTTCGTATTTTTCTTATTTTTACATCGTTTTGAACTTATATTCTCTTCTTTTTGGTGGAGTATTTGTAAGCCCATTGAACTTTTCTTGGAAACTCGGGTCTGCGTAGAAATTCCAAAATCAGTTAAAGCAAAATGATTCTGGGCTGTTATTCCATATTACCTGAACTAGATTGCTAATCCTATGTGGGCTCCCCGTTCATTAATTAAATAATAGCTGTTGGCACCTTTTATAGGTTGCTTAAGCTTGTTTAGTTACATGCATACATAGGTTATTCTATGAGTAAAAAAATAAGAAAAGATTCAGGTTTGGTTGTTGTTGACTTATGCATTACTCATTTAATTAATCAGGAAAACAGTTTCATAATAAAGCAGTTCATTAAAATTAGGCAACTACATTAAAGGGGAGAGCTTGGAGCATTCTGTAGACAACGATGCAGCATTCTGTCTTTTATGATACATTTCAGCACTTAATAGCCTTAAAATATGATTGACCTTTATTCAGGCATTGATCTTCTTTTAAACACTGATCAGCGGTCCTCTTTTGAACTCTCAAATGAATGGTCACCGTCTATCTGTTCCAGTTGTATTATAAATTATTGCTTTATGCTAAATAAAAATGTTATGTTAAAGCTGTATATTAGTAAATTAGTTTCCGTGATGATATAAATTTGCATACTCGTATTATCAAGAGAAGAAGGTGCACTGTTGCCACCATATTCCTCATTTATATAATTTGTTCAATAAAGCGTGCGTTTTTGAACGATAGACAGCTATATTTTCAAGGCATTAAAATTTTCTGAGGAAATCACTAAGGTTTAAGTGACCTTACGCAATTTAGTAGTTATATTCCCAAGCTCTTATCAGCCTTATCACCTATATTTAAAGTCATTAAAGATCTTAAGCTCCGATCAATGAATCAGTTGCGGAATCAAACAATGCGTTTCGTGGTAGAACGCCGTCTTCATATTAAAAGTTGCTTTATAACCTACGTTTTATATTCTAATGGTCTAATTATAGACCACCAAATGTAATATAAAAACTAAAATATAGTGTAAAATTTGAAAAAAAGCTTATGTTGAAGAGTCAGTAGTATATATATATATATATATATATATAAGATTCAAGGCTATTTTTTGGAGCAAAGGGTACTTCTGGAAAAGGTTTCCATTTGGTTCTATAGCTTACGGCATAGACTGAGTTTGAACGTAGTTGCAATTCCCGTCATGTTTATAGAATGAATACCAAAACGAAAGTTTGTCAGTGTTTTTAACGATGTTAAGTGAATCTGGGCCGATTTGAGGAATTGTTCGTATGCGTTTACTGAAACGATACAGTTTTGTTTATTGCGGAGTGACTAGTTTTTCTCCCAGGTTCGGAGAAAAACAGTATCTGGTATTCATACAATATTGAATTTGTATGGCATTATCGTTGCGCTTTCTGAAAATTAATTGGAGAAATTTACCGTTGTAACTGATTTGAAGGTATGAGTCTCCTGGCTGTCAAAATGCTATGCATGCCTATTATGAATTAATACACGAATGATTTCGTTATTAATTCAGTTATACGCTGATACCTATTTTCTTGCTCTGCATCAACTACAATATCAAAACTGAATTCTACCAAATTATACGGTTGGGTGAGACTTTGTGGTGGCAGGAGCAGCCGAGCTCGATTTAATGCTATTCAACTCAGCAACAAATAATTATTCCGCTGCTTGCAATTAGTTAAATGGGAATTAAAGTTGTTCAATGCATATTCAATTTTTATTTCGAGTAAACAATCCGTGGATAATTGTTTTATACCTACTGCAACTGCATGAGTGGCTACCATATATCCTAATTTTCTAAAAATAGAATCAAATTTTGAAATGAATCATTCCCCGGAAAAGGCTCATTTGTAAGAAGGTTGTTGGTTACTGTATGCATTCTAGAAACCATACATATTGTGGAAAAAATTAATTCAAAAACCTTTCTTTTAATGAAGCTGTTTATGCATAGTGTCGCATTTTAATAATAAAAACGGTAATAGCGGAAACATAAATAGTGTAAAGTGCCTTGTTAGCCTTCACTGCGAGTTCTAAAAGCGAGGGTTTTTCGTTGAACTGAATCGACTTAGTTTAATTAAGTTCTAGTAATCTAATAATAGTTTGAGTAATCTAATCTGAAGGTAAGCCAATATTGCGTGATCATTTCTTGTGAAATTTTTATTATATTAAAAGTGGTTCCAACCGATGGTTGAATGCCTTACGATAGTTTAATAACAATTATGTTGTAAATATTTAGTTTTCTATGTAGCTAAAACATTTTCATGTTAAAATTGTTTTTCTAAACTTTTCATTTAGTTTTGACGGTGTTTAGATGCAGTCCCTGTTACTGTGCGACTGTCTTCAAACGCCATTGCCGTAACATTTTTTGTGCTAACAATACACCATTGTGTTCCGTGCATCTGCGTTAATATCTGGTTTAAGTTAATATAGTTGAAGATCGTAATGCTTACATAGAATTACATATCGTGTCGATATCGTATAATTATCACAAAGAACTGCACTTTTCAAGAATATACGGAAATTCGTCAAGACATTCTTCCAAGGCGTTTTCTTCAACTTCCTTTTTTCAAATCAAATTAATCGATTGTGGCGATACTTGGTGGAAATTGAAGATAGAATTCATTATGGCAAAGAACAAGGTTGTTTGTCTTGTAAATGACGCTTTAGACGTCGAAACCGGTCGACAGTATTAAAATAAATAGTGGAATTTTGTACTGTGTTTTTGTCATAGTGAATCCTATTTTCTAGATGAACAGTACTAAATTGCAAGTTTTCAGTAGATGTAAATCCCTCATGGCCTTTGTTCCGGGTCGTTGGAAGCGATTGCGGAAAAAATCTCCGGAATGCATAGCATGAAGGCAGTTTACTCTTTGATACATACTGTCGACAGTGCTGTGCTTACTACTGAGAAATCTTCTTCTCCAACCTCTTCAACCCAAATGTTTCTACTCAAAATGCCGCTGCGAAAAAAATAGTAAAAAAATTCAAACGCCCATCTGCTGTTGCTATTGATTCCCTAAAGTTATGTGCACAGATGAGAATAATAGATGGGGAAACGTTCGACATACGTTTGAGAGGGAAACGGAGACGAGGAATTTTTAACGTTATGAAGGGAGGCAAAAGGTACGAAGAGCTTGCAAATGTTAACAAAATGGACGGTGGTTCTTCTTGAGTGGGATAGAATGTGCATAAATTCACAGGTATAACAATTTTTAATATATTATTTAAAATATATCACTCTCTTGAGCAATTAATTATGGTAATTGAAAAAGTATGTGACACCGTGGAAAATATATCGTAACATTTAAATGCTGCCTTATTATTTTGCTACACTGTACGATTCTTCAGTTGTTATGACGAATTCCACGACATTTTTTCTACTATTGATCGATCATGAGGGAGTGTCTTGATAGCCTTTGCGCCTAATTGGATGAATGTGTCGCGATTTCCTCGGATGTAATTGACTCGTCTCAGCAAAACATCGTGCACAAGTAAAAGGGAAGGAGTCTCCTTAAAGTTGAACTTTTTTCGGGAAAATTAGGTCAGTTAAAGGTGAGACAACATCGTTGAATTTTTTAATACTTCATGGGCCGGACTTGTTTCGCAGTCTTTTCCGTCAAAATAAATGTTTAATAGACGTACGTGTTATGTACAAGTACTTACTATGTTATGCTTCCAAGCATGAATGTCTTCCCGCCCGTTACCGGGAATCTTTAAAATTTCAGGTTTTCGAATCCGGGTTGGTTGGGAAGCCGGGAAAAATACTTCTAGAATCCAGTAGTAACAATATTGTTTAGATTTTAACACGCTCAGAGCGGCACGACCTACCTCAAAAACACGAAAAACCTACACAAGGTAGCCTACACAAAATATAATGTTCATCATAGCTGAGTGACCCTGTTTAGTAATCTAGATAGAAGTTGCTATAGTTATCAAATTCTTGTTGACCTTCATTTAATCTCTAACACTTCATCCTCAAAATACTCTTCTGGCCCATTATATTTAATTTTGTGTCAACCTTTAATAGCAGCGTGGTAGCACCTCTGCAAGACTCCACGCATCCAGATCACGTTTCCCGGTAGCTCCGCCATGACTATATTATTTTGTTTCTTAATAGTTTCTGTTAAATTCACTGTTGATTATTATATTGTCAAAAAAAAATAAATAAGATGATTTCGAACATTTGATGACATTGTCGGTAAATACGATTTTCCGGCCCCGATTCCCGAAGGTTCTGATATGCCTGGAATTTCAAAACCAAACCCCATGCAGCTCCCTTTTTTTATTAATTTTATTTCCAATTTAGTTACTGCTAAATTGCAATTGGGTAATAAAACACTCGTATTTGAAGGGTGAGGGAAATATTCCTCTTCCTGGAGTGATTAAACTACTCTGCTTGGGAAATTGCCGGTATCAAACATAATTTGTGGGTGTATTTCTGTATCACGGCTGCTGCTGTTGTAACGTTGAACAATGCCCTTTGGCAAAGTGCTCTCTAAATTTCAATTGGTAACTCAAATCAAAGCCATGGTTGTTTTATATATATAACCGGCAGTATACTCAAATTACTATGGCAAACCAGAAAACATTTGTGAATATTACTTGAGTAATTGAGGAAACGGCAAATTAAACAAAATATCTCTAGTCACTGACATCAAAATGATAAATACCCGCGCAATTGTGCCACGAAAATAAAAAAATGCAAAAATAAATATGGATTGCTTGAATTGCATAATATATTACATTACTAGGATAAAAGCATGAAATGGGGAACTGTATATATTTAGCTACCTTTGAGAGAAATTTGACTTAAGCTGCTGAGAAAGAATCTGATATGTCAAGCTTCACCTCAGGATGGTATATTTTCCCTTCCTATTTATACCTGCTCTGACATGATATAAAAAATTATCATAACTATTTAATCGAGAGGTCAAAGTGGTATTATGTTGGTAGAAGTGAGTTTTCGTTGTTAGATGCCTTCGGCCTTCCTGAATCGATATGGATTTTATTTCCGAATAAAATTTGGGAGGAAGATTATGTCTCATATATTTTATCCAATAATGCGGAATTTTATTATCCTGACACCGCTACGACAACCGAGGCAAATGAAATAAAATCGAAGTAAATTTTTCTAGCAAATGTAATTGCTTAGAGCTTGGCTAAAGCTGTTTTATTTACGTTATTTGTATGAATACCTTACGTAATTTTTGTTTTACCTTAAATGGAATATTGTTTATATTTTCTCCGTGGATAATCTCAGTGTTAGTCTCGCATTAGATTTCTACCATCATCTCCTTTCTCTATTGCTATTTCTGTTTTCCCCTTCGTCCGTCCGAGGTTTTAACGTGGAGAAAATACGCGTGTTTTTTGTCTAAGTTCATCATTTTGTGTAAAATAAATTCAATCCCTCGCATATTATTTGTATTTTTTTAATATTTCCCTGCATTCCGCCTGAAATTCTTTTCTGTCAAATTTATTTTCAACGGGGGCTGAAACTGACCGATCGGCAGAGAATGGCAAGCAGTGTTGGACAATTCTCTGATAACTTTGTAATTGTTGAATATAAATGTCTAAAATGTTTATGCCATACCTATCGTGGTCCATAAGCTAGAGTTAATCAATATTTTTGTAAAATTATGACAAATTATTTTAAAGTTAGTACTTGAGCCGTAATATTGGTAACATATTTATTTTTCTCTTTCAGGTGAGAAGTAACTTCAGTCTGGATTAAATATTTATAAACCCGTTGATTCCGTCAAAGAAACCGTAAGTAATGACATTTAAAATGGTTTACCCATTTTTTGACGGTGTAAGGTATTTAAACTTTTAGAGTTTTCGAGAGTTTGTAGTGCTGGCTAAATGAAATCACGCTTAATTTTTACCTACTCTCTTTTATAATGTTTTTTTGAAGAGAAGAAGAATTTTTGAGCTTATACTCACTTTTCTATGTTTTGTTCTTGTTGATTCTTTCACACTAGACTAAAACCATTGCAGCTATTTATTCCTTATAATTCTAAATATTCTTCTAAGAAAATGTTCTTTCCACGGAAAGTCATTCTCTTGATATATGCGACCTCTATAGTAATGTGAGATTGGCATTTTATGATAAAATCATCCTCTTACAGGCAGAACACCTAACACTGATGTTGAAAAATGAAGCCATTGTGTAAGTTATCGAATGAGTGGACGACAAATTATTCACATCTTTGTTAGTAAAAGTAACCTCTTAGTTACCTTTAGTTGGAAAGCGGAAGCAGAGAGAGTGAGTCCATTAGTGAACCTTCATTTGAACTATTTACTGAGAATTGGAATGAGAATTATTAACTGAGAATAAGAATTATAGGTTGATGTGAAACAAGCATTTCGTGAGTTATTCACCGTCCCCGGCAGTAAACCTCTCAGGTGGTGAACCATGGAGTAGTTTAATTCCTAGTGACTAATTTAATATCTTAGAACTGTAAAGCATCATTAGTTCACCGAAGTGAATAGTTCGTTTCCGAACTTCATTCTTCTACTACCGTTATCCATTTGTATGTCATGTTGATATTTAGTCATGCACTCGCAAAAGACTATAGATCTCTATCGGGTCGTAATATTGGTGGGTACTTTCTTATGTTCAATGGCCGAACAGAAGGCTTGCAAGCTTTTGCGCCACTTGTTTCTGTAAGAGTACAATGTGAGCGCGGAATTGCTATGATCTCATCTAAGTAATTACTGCGAAATTGATAGGCTTATTAGGAGAGGGGCTTTTGAAGAGCACCTATATTGATTTCTGTATTCGCAGTTGTAAATATGTGAATGGCAACTAATTTTACAAAACTAATGGGGTCCGTCAAGTGTATTTGTTAGCGTTTTTGCGAAATGCTTATTTTCATTCTAGGAATAATAGCGTGTGAGTGTGAAAATCTTAAAACTCGTTTCAAGAGTTTTCCATCGTAAGCTCTAACTGGTGGTGTTTGTAAATTTTTAGTTAATAGGACCGATTCTGGTACGGATGAAGTCCATTGCCCACCCAATGCATTAAAAAGGAGGGCTGAAAAAAATCTCCCACTTCAACTTAATATTTTAAAAAAGTGAGCCGACTCTACTTTATGAGACTGTGGGTGTCTACTTTGTGGAAGATTTCCATAAAAGGGGGATAATAATAGCCTTTTATATAACAACAAAGATGATTTATTTGTGAAGACCACGGTTTCTGCACATTTTTATTTCAGTAAATTTATTAATTACGTCCTAAAGATGATTTTCATGTCGAAACATAGATCGTGATTTGATCTTATCTTTATTGAAATGTTATTTAAGTTTCTCAACTGTTTCGAATCCATCTCTAATAGTAGTCTAATCTAGGCTAAATTATTGCAAAATAATAAAAGTTCCAAAAACCTTTTGTAAATTTGGAACCAAAAGGTAGATATGAGAATATGTGATGAAATTCACCGTAACGTATGGTGCTCGTTTTTATTTTTTTGCTTTTTTGCACTCCATTTAAAAAACCCAGCTCGTTTCCATAAATCCTTTTATGTAACTAGGCTTGATGGATGGGTTCAATCGTTTGCTAGCTCGTTTTTGTAAAATTGGCAGTTTTGCAGCTGAGCTTGTAGCAAGATGAGCGAAAACATTGGCCGTGATTGCACCTTTTTACGTTAATCAGGGCAATGCTGCGCTTTTGTGACGTAAATAAACAAGCCGTAATCGTCATGTTTTAAAATAATGCGGTTTTTTTAATCCAATAAATTAATGCTACGCTTTTGCGTCGCTCCACAAAATATAGATTCCTGTGTGTAGTGGAGATATTGCAAGTAAAAATGTGGCTTTCAACAGTGTACGTAGAGACTTTAGCTTGTTCGAGCTTAGAGACTACAATTTGACGTAAATATTTATCGTCCATTTGATTTCAGGATGCCATGCGACCATGTTCCAGGTCCGACAGAAACGATAAATTAAGAGAGATATTTTGCCGAACGGATAGGTATGGGAATTCGTTTTTCCCCCGAACAATAAGGGACTTTAATAAATGCAAGGCGTAATTTCATAGAGCGTTTCCTTTTTATATGTAAATGGCTGGTGTCCTAACACCCCCCGCCACACGCCTATTGAGGCGGCTTGCGGGGTAGTATGTAGCTGTAGATGTAGATGTTAACCAGTTCTTAATTTTTCAAGCCGTACCAACTGTGATAATCTACCTTTCTTGTATCCCTACCTTTCTCATTATCTGAGATGATGGAATGATTTCGGCGGATCAGGGTCTAGGAATTTTCTCACCAGAAACGTAACAAGTAATGGGAATTTTCTGGGAAGGGCATTCTGCTGGTTTACCCCGTACCACCCTGTGGGAAGCCAAAACCTGCCTGGCAGAACCTGAGTGAAAATTATGAACACATGAAGTTCTAAGCGGCTGGTGCATGAATTTTTGATTATCGCCTCACTGTGTAAAGCGAGCGAGCATAAATTTCTCGACATCCCGCCTGGAGAAATCGTGGGAAATGAATGCCGCTAAAACTTTACCCTTAAGAGCACCTTTATTACATTAAACTTTTTATTAAGGCTCACGAGGATGAATGGCGGGGCGAGATGAAGTTAGCCAGTTTATCGCACGACCCGACGTAATCCCCTTCCCCGAGATTCGTCTTCAGGACGAAACAGTGGATGTGGCCTGAGTGTAAAGATTTCTTTAATTGCCCACCGTAAAGTACGCCTCAGTCAGGAACGATACGTTATCTACCCGTACCTACGCTACTACTTCAGCAGCTCAGCCAACAGCGACGTATTTGCAGCCGGGTCAGAGCAGTTTGGTGACATTAGTCTTTGTTATTTTTCTCTTTTTGCGAAGGAAGGACTGTGTAATTCAAAACGAGTGGCACCAGTTTAGCTACATCTCGTAAAGTATCCACAGAACTCGTTGAGGACGTTAAATGTGTTTTTTTTATGTTTTCAACTGGGTCAAATAAGTTGATGGCCGTAGTCGTCTTTTTTTATTTTTCTCTCCCTGCAAATGAAGTACTGTGTAATTCAAAGTGAGTGGCAGCAGTTAAGCTTCATCTCTGTGAAGTATCTACTGGTTCATTGAGGACATTAAGCAAATTATATATATATATATATATATATATATATATATATATATATATATATATATATATATACATATACTGAAAGGGATTCTTTAAATGCGTAGTCGTCGAAATTCTACGAATCACTCGGAAAAAGTGCGTGCTCCGTAAAAAAAAGTATACATACAAGCTGTGTCGTTTCGAGTTTTATCAAGATGAAGCGATAAATAAGTGGGTGGGCTGTAAAAGCGAGAAATCCTCACGGAACACCGGTAACGTCATGTGATTAGGTGAACAAAAAGTGGCACAGCTGTTAATTTTCTTTATCTAACTCAGTACTGGTCGCATTGAATTGAAATGTCACTACTTTTGGCGCACGATAATTAAATTTAGATTTTAATGCCCTTTAGATTTTCTCGCTACCATTAACGGCTAAAAATATGCGTGATACTTCTTTTATTTTGAAACTGTCACTAAGGCCAAGCCTACTTCTCCGCTTAGGTGAATATATTCATATATCACACTTCGACGATTGGGCTTGATTACCCTGTGCAAAAGTTATGAATTCATGAAATTAGCCAGCTTGGGGAAATTAAATGAAAACTAAATTTGACTATGGTGCACAGTTCACTCAGCCGCTTGAATGTTTTATTCTATGCATATCTCGTGCGGTAACATAGATGATTAAAATACTGTCTTTACTTTAAATAATGTTAACGAGAGTTGTCTTTGTTCGGGATAGAACCATTCATTTTCGTAGTCACTATGCTACTCTACTGAGAATTGATTTACGTCTCATTGAAAATTGAAAGTTTAATTAAACCCGATATTTATTTCTTGGAAGCTGATCATTTATGACCTAATGTCAGTGATTAAGGATGTAATTATTTATTTTTGCTTAATATGAATGAATATTTTTAGTTTTATTTTGTATATAAAATTTTCATTGCCGTATCCTCTTTTTCATGACTTGACGCCATACTTCACATTCAAATGATGATTAGTGTACTCAATTGGAATTGATAATGATGAAGTGAATCCTCTGTGGCATTGTGTATTTTTTTCAATGCTCGAATGGAATCAGTAAAAATATTTCCGTCCATTCGAAATAAAGGAGAGGAATCAAGAGCAAACGGAATTAACTTATCAGTATAAGAATCTTTTTGCTCTTGGTTAATTTCATCGTTCTCCGGATAACTTGTAATATACTACCGGCTTTAGCTCGTTACATTACTTCAATAGCTGACTATGTAGTAGAAGTGTATCGAGCAGTTGTGAAAGCAACACCGAATGAACTAGTATCCAATTTATATTTTATTAATGATCGCTGACTCGGTGATCAGACTAACGCTGCCTGATTCGCAGAAATTCTCATCCGTTTTTGCATTGTCCGCTATAACATGATTCACATCCGAATTCAATACAAAACAGTGAAAATGCCGTATCAGTTCTTTAAAAAAATTGTAATCTGGGTTACGACTTCTTGTACTCCTTTTTTGGAGAGAAATATACGCGGCTAGATTATGCTCGTTAATGATATCTTAATGATTGAGAAGTATTCTCTATTCTCACTGAGTGAGGCGAGGGTTGGGATGTAATAAATATGAAATTACCCGTGCATAATAAACCGATATATTTAAGACAAAATTTTACGGTAAGTGTACTGATATAAAATGTGCTGATATATGTCGGTCGATATATTAAAAATTGCCATATCCTTTTCATGGTGCTGGTGGTCTTTCCTGACGTCGTGAAATCTGGGAATAGATACGCAATGGACTCACAAAAAACGCTTCTCAAATAAAATTTTGTTGAAGCGATGAATGTTTATTTATTTTCCTTAGTCCTTAAAATTAAAAAAAAATAAATTTAGTGACAAATACCATATTTAAAAACTTTACTCGATAAAAACTATGTCGGATATCTGTGTTCACGAAATACCTTTCGCTGATTTTACCGGTATGTCGCATTCAAGAATATACAGATTTGTATCATAAAAATGTACAGAACATTACGGTATCCCGATATATGCCTCCTATCACTTGAGTGAAGTCTCAGCGAATGCGATTGTAGATCACACTGCGATTCTCACCCTAGATAAACGCATTTATGTATATAATTCGGAACGAAATCGTGTGAAAGCGCGGTTGAAGAGAAGGAAAAATACGCGTATCAGTGTACGGACTGATGAATAATTTTATCGCGGTCCGCAGAACATTGTTGCGGTGTAATCGGAAACAAAGCGAGAGGGAATAAAAAACACTAAGGGAAAACAAAAGCGAAGAGATCGAAATCGCTCGGTCCTCACTTTCATGTATTTCACGCGCCGACAACGAGTTTCAAACTCGGTTGCGCAATAAATTGCAAATCCCCTGCCGCCGCGCGCCGCCTGCATGATGAACAGCTAAAACTTGTCCACTAAGACCTCGAGACCCACGTTTGTAGATATCATTATAGGTATTCTAAGAAATTAATGGTCAATCTGTGAACTTCCCTGGCCACAAGTTTTCCCAAACTATGAGATTTCTCTATCGCGTCTTTTATTTAACTATATACTCATTCAAACATAGGAATAGGAAATGAATAGGTTCACATTAAAGGACGAGCACATGTTTTGGTGGGAAGGTTGAAAATGAGTCGAACTCAAGCAGGAAAAATTTCAACTGACCCAGGATGCCCTGGGTAGAGAAATTTCAACCCAGGTGGAACCCACGACCCCAGGATTATTGGCCGAGGACTTAAATCCGTCGCCACTGGGGCCGGTAAAACGAACAAGTTGTGAGATTACCACCTTAGTAACATCGTAATGGGGAATCAAAACTTCAACGTTTTCATCAAAGTCGTCGTTTTTCCCGTCAATATCTCGAGGGACGCAACCAACGAAACACACTCTCATAAATGTCCGCTGCTGGAGTTCACAACCATCATTCTTTCATGACCCACTCAATCGTCATCCCCCCCTTCTTTTGCCACAAACATTTCTGAGGTACTCCATTCCCACTGCATTTAGCCTAATATTATGCTTTAATTTTTATATTATATCCCTTTCATAACAATTCTTAACTGTTACCTCCCTATAAACTGTCAGAAATGTTCGTCCTAAACCCTTCCCCATGCTCCCCAAGCTTTTGCGTCCCTTAATACAACCTGTGCCCGCAAATTGTGAACCATCTACGCGGCTAACGGCCAATTTCTACTTCCTTCATCTAAATTCTCATATTAGATTCCACTCTGATCCTACCACATTCATTACCGCTTACTCTTTTGTTTTCCTCTTTACCTCAACATACTCTTTCCATCCTTCTCTACAGACCCACATCTCCAAAGCCTCCAATGTACGAGTCTATTTCTATATCAATACATACGTATTTGCATTTACGCGTGTAACAATGCCTCGATATCGGCGATAACAGAGCAGAGAAAGTGAGAGAGTGTTGTGTGAGAGCTGCCTGGTTGGGTCTGGGGGAATGAAGTTATGTTGGGAGATTTCAAATAGGGGGGTCGAGCGATATAAATTTTGCACAGATTGTGCTCTCAGATTGGGGGAAAATATCCGTGAACGATGAGTGCTGAAAAACTTCCTCTCTTTCTGTCTCCATTTCTGTCTCCCCCAACCCTCACAACGCTTTCCCTCCATCCACCAGAATTTTTTCCATTCTACCAAACGCCCCCAGCACAAGTTTCCGATGCCTCAGACGTGGTGAAAGTCCCGATCTCCTCTTTCAAACCCCCCTAAAAACACCCACGCACCCTCATTCTCCCCCCCCCCCCCCATCAACAGCATATGTGTAGGAAGTGCTGAGAAGGGTTGGCGTCCTTAGAACTGAGAAACTTTGAGAACCGGAAAAGAATTAAGATTGGTGGAACGGAGAGACTTGGATGATTGGTTGGTTACCAAAGGAGGCGACCAACATCTGAGTTCATTTGTGCCATTAGGATAGGTGGGTAAGGCATTACTCAGAACTAGAAAAATGTTATTCCTTACACTTATTGGTTATTTACGTTGTAAATAAGCTTGTTCTCAGAGCTTGCTAGCTTCTTTACGACGAAGTCTTTACAAATTTAAGTGTGTGTGCGTGTGTGAACACAAGTCAGTTACAGTCACATTTTTCAACCCTAGTAGTTTGAGCTGGGCCTAAATGCCTGCACACGCATAGACATTTCTGGCGCCGGGTATTCCTTGCAAGGCTGCCGGCAACTGATGTCGTCTTATGTACGATTATATTGTATGCCACTTGTTGGCATGCCAAGTGATCGCGGGCAAGTGGCAAGCGATAGAACGTGTGCTATTTTTCCTAACTTCTGTATCTGAAATAGGCGCTGGTATGGTGAGGGAGAGTACACTATAGCGAGGAAGATAACATTTAAATGAGATTATTAAAGAGACTTTTCAGATAAGTACCAGCTAAACGTTAAGGAAGGTATATAAAGTGTTCCATTCTTGAAGTCCATTTGAAAACGCGCTTTATATTTCTACTGTTTTACACCACTGCTTGGCCTCGTGTGCACACACAGGTGATGTTTCACGCTGTAATACTTGTCGCTATCTAATTCTCACCGATGTGCTGCCGGAATGTGAGCCATTGATCATGCAACGTAAGTGGGAATGCTGGAATAATGAAAAGAAAAAGTTGAGAGAAATCTGGTGTCGACATCGGCGTAGTATTTAAGTATTTGGGGGTCCTTAGTTTAATGTACTAGCCTCTTCGCGCGGGAGTGCTGCTGTTGTAGCGGGGGTGTAGGTACGGGGGGGGGCGTCCCAATGTTTAATTCCCCTGTGAAATAGGCAATATCAGTTCATAAAATATCAATCGATCCCTATCCCATGAAAAATCCATACATACGGCACTGTGTTGGGTTCTCCTCACATGGCACCCAATCACGGCTCAAGTTTCCGCTTAAGTCTCCACCACTGCTGGGGTACAAACCCAGACCCTGTACATAGGAAGTTAGTACCTACTATAGCTGTCGCATCAAAGTCCACTCGGATGATTTCATAGGGGAAACATCATGGAGGAATGTGGGGAAAGGGAGGAGATGAGGCATGTGGAGTTGAAGAATCGGACGTAAATAATAGTCAAAAGGAAAGAAGGGAACAATAGGTTTTCGGAGAACCTGGAAAGAAAGAGAGGAGAGTATCCATTAGTTCGAGGAGTGAGGCAAAGTGATGATGGAAAGAGAGTAGAGGAAGAGTTGGGTCGGGTCCTGCTCCTAGAGCCAAGTTTGGC
This sequence comes from Pyrrhosoma nymphula, assembly GCA_963573305.1. Classification (NCBI taxonomy): domain Eukaryota; kingdom Metazoa; phylum Arthropoda; class Insecta; order Odonata; family Coenagrionidae; genus Pyrrhosoma; species Pyrrhosoma nymphula. Next base: position 93,236,028 of record OY754329.1, read on the forward strand.
GAGTGAGAGGGTTGGAGAGAGAGAGAGAGACAGAGAGTGAAAGGCAGAGAGAGAAAGGAACAGGAAGCAAAGTTGTAAATTGTCGTGCACGTTAGGCCATAAAGAGGGCCGCGCCGGGCCCAGATTTAATAGCGGCGAAAACTTCGTAAGAGTTGCTCAAAGTGGAGGATTAATGTGTTAAGTGTTTGTTAGGCATCTCTCCCTCTTTATTTTTCTGCCTCCCTCTCTCAAGTCTGGGGGTGGGGAACCCCGGTGTCCATCCTAGTAACGAATAGTTGGGTTGGGTAAGACTCAGCCACTCAAGGGACAAAGTGTGGGATGGAGTGCTTGGTGTGTTTGTTTTACGTGTGTCTCTAAGCGTGTGACTACCCGTGTTTGTCTGAATGTCTTTGTGGCCTTTGCGAGGAGCGGTATGAGTGGGATATAAAGGACAGGTCTGGTGTTCAACGACACAAATGTGTCCGGGCCCTCTTTCCTTTCTCTTTGGAGGATGAGATTAGTTGCGTACTCTTTCGGGATGAGCAGATTTGAGTGCAAATGTGACTCGGGCGGGCATAATCGTTTCATTCTCTGTAAATTCCTTCCCCTCCCTCTGTCGTCGACTTTTGTGAAAAAACACTTATAGAAGAAACTATCTAGAGGATTAAAGTAAATAAAAGTATTAAAAATTGTTTGTGGAAGATATTTGTTTTAAATTCACCGTGAGATTTTGAAAGCTAAATGTTGGACAAGAGGAAGAATTTCGCTCTCAGGGAAGCATGATCACAAAGGATGGAAGAAACAAGGAGGTGCATTGAGTAGAGTAGCACTAGCTAAGATTTAGTCTGCTGACTATGAAGGAAGGAATCAGTAGATTAGAGGAAACAAGGTTGTTGGACATATCTTTAAAAAAAATAGCCTCCTAATAACAGTTATGGGATAAGAACAATGGGCCGAATAGCGGTGGTTGCTCGGTTGGTTATATGGGGGATGCGGTTGAAAACTGAAGTCCTTTTCGCCATTGAGGACAGTCGGGTTGATTGATAAGGGAATGATCATTTGGGGAATGGGGAGAGGATAGAGAGAAACCCGGCCCCGGATTAGTCAGCTCTCAACCACATCTGGGATTCAAAGCCAGGCACGGGAAATCAGGAGTACCTACTCTAGCAGTAAAAAAAACTCCATCTACTGAACAACAGAGGATGATATGGATTATAGCTACACGCATTAAAATATGAGAGATGTTATGATTGGGAATGATTAAGAAGTGAATGAGAAAAAGAGGACGGAGTGCACAGCAAACCTATTTTCCGATAAATGGGTACTGATGAAGATCCTCAAACCATTACCTCCATCTTTTATGTTTTGCTGCATTTTTATTTTCTGTTTTTTTTTGTTTCTAGCTTCTTTGTTCATTGAAAGTCCAAGAGGTTCAAGATAAAGGTATATGGTTAAGGGACGTTAATTTGTGAAAATTCTGCTTTAGAATCCTTCTGTTAAGATTATTTTTCTTTTATCTTGTTTATTTTGTATTCGCTACTTGTTTTTTAAATCATTCAGAAGAAGTACAAGAGGTTTGAAGCAAAGGTGCCTAAATACCGCAGAGAGGTTAACACGCAAAAAACCTCTTAAAAAAGCCTGCTAAAGAGATTTATTTTTCATTATGTTGATCTCATCCGGTTCTCAGGGATAAAATTTTTTCGCAAAATATCTTTTTTCGTGGCAGTATCAACTAAATTCCTTGCCGATACCTAATTATCTACTTAAAATAGAATTCGAAAGGTCTAAAATTTATATTTATGCGTTACAAGTTAAAGATGACTTAAGTTGCGTGACTAATTTGTGTTGTAGGATTATTGGAGTCTAGGGAAATTTTGGCTGGAAATGATGCTCTACAATTTCCCCCTTACTTTTTTCTCTGGTTCTCTTTTTTTCACTTTAGTTTAATTTTTTTTGTTTCTAAATGTTTTTCAAAAGAAAGAAAAAGCTTGTTATTCATCAAACCCGGGGATAAACTTTCACATTCTCCACCCATTCGCGCCTCACTTGATGCATTGAGCGTTTATCAAGCGTGCTTGAGTGATTACCTCTTTAATTTGCGATTTTCGGATTCCAGAGCCCGCTCTTGCTTCCGTATGGGGGGATAAATGTGTTGTTATCTGAGGAGAGCTAATTTATAAGGCGGCTGAGGTAAAGGTAGGTATATTTATTAACCACGACACGGTAAGAGCGTTTATCAAACTTTTCCGACGGTTTCCAGGCGAGACGCGTGACTAATTGCTCCTTGTGGTTTTGCTCCTTCAGCAGTTAGTAATCTCTTTCTCTGGAGATAGCTAAATATTTTTCCTTATTCCTTCCTAAAAAATCGTAAAAATAGGTATCCTAACGCTTATCGTAAATGCCCTATTTTTTGGGCTTTTGTGAGCTCATAATGCAAATGCGAAGGCATGCATTCCGTCTGGATCTATAAAAAATTCTATTTAGCGTCCCATGGCACGATTTAACGAAATGTTTTGTTAGCCAACTGTTAATAGCATTTTTTAGGCTGGAAATGAGCTTCCTCCTTTCATCAAAGGTTTTTGCTTTTATGCTTCCAACCTTTTACAGTCTCATTATAGTTGATTTCCATCGGATAAAATTCATCCACCGTGGATAATCGGACGGAAATATTGCCAAAAAATGTACGAGATATTGCAACAAAAGCAAATATGCACCTATATGCGTAAACGTGAAAAGGCCAAATTCAAGGCAATAAAGCGAGTGAAAGGACGAAATTTTCAAACTGCATTGCAAACATTTTGTTGGTTCCCAAAATACCGCCGCTCCTTTTACGCGTTCCAGCGTACTTATACCTCGATTGGGAGCCATCTATCTTTTTGGTACAGATTCGCTGTCAATTGCGTTTAATGTCCGTAGAGAAATTGATAGCTCGGCGAGCTTTTAAGCAGCAATTGGATATCAAGTTACGATTTAATTTGACGGGGTTGGAAACAAACAAGAGTCGCACTGCGTACGATTTCGCGCACGCGACCTCTCTTTTCTCTCTTTTCCCAGCCGGCACTTCCTCGTTGTCACACACTCACACTCTCTCATTTCCGATGCATGTGATAGGGGAATAAAATAGTGGGGGGTTCCACATTTGAATTGGTAAATGGAGGAATATCGAGCATCACTTCCCGTGGAGAGCCCGCTCACCCTGAACACTACTCCCACTGGCCAGCGTCAATCCGTGCCGTCGTGCCCTCAGCACTTGGTATGTGTGTGTGAGGGCACTCTTCTTCACCCTCTCCCCCCTAGCATGCGTCACGTGCACATGCCACGGAGAGTGTCGACCGCACCATCGTTGGAAGTGTGGGTCGTATAATCATGGAAAGAGAGGAGGACTGTGGTGGCATGGGAAACGGATAACCCGGCCAACGCCACCCCTCTCTGGACTCATGAAAAATATCTACGTTCGCCCTCCGCCCCATGGGCGTGAACCAACTCCCTCTCTGATTCGCTTCTAGGCTGGAAGTTCGCCTTGCATCTCATGCTGTGGAATTGTGCCGTAGACAAAGGACAAAGCATAACTCTGAAATCGACTTGGTCAAGTTATAATATGAAAGAAATGGCATGTCCACGAATATTTTATGATCCCATGCCGTTTTTCTGTGCTAGTATTCCACGTTACATCTCCCACAGCGTTACTGTCTTGTAAATGATGGAAATAAATTTACAGTGACACAGTGACATTATCAATTCAGGAAAGGAAAGGCAGAGTAGCTCCGCACAATTTCAAGTTGTCCGATGCCTTTGCTTTTGATAGCCTAGTTATGCTTCACCTTCCATAGCAGCATTATAATATTCTATCCACTAACCACAAGTGACTTATCACTATTATTATTTGCATTATCGAGGTAGGAAAAAAAAGGAGGCGGTGTTTTCTTCCAGTTTAAGGACTCCCATAAATCTGTTATAGGCTGATAATGCGCTTTATATCTCCCACGACATAAGTAGGTTTGTACTTAGGAGTTAAAATAAATTTATTAATAAATCATATTTTCTTCGGGAGAAGATAGGACTTTGGAAACTTAATGTTTTTATTGTCTCATCGCCAATATATCGCAATTACTAAGATATTTATGAATTTATTTATTTTATATTTATTTTTTACCTAAGTAACCAAATAACTACGGAAACATTCCTCTCCAAATATAAAGGAGGAAACAAGAAAAAACTCAAAGGTAATCTTTTTCTGTGGGTATGATTTGATGACATCTTGCACCAAATGTTAATGGCCATTTTTTGTGAATGCTGTGAGTTCATTGTAGCCCTGAGAAAGCAAATATTCAGTTGAAAATCGTTGGTGATGAGGTGAAGTAACGATCTATTATTTACCAATGCTTATCTTATTCGGGAGAAAAATGGTTTATTGATAGAAAGAGAGATTGAAGATTGATTTATTGATAGAGAAAGAGCGAAACTAGTTCCTCGTAATATATAATTTTTTTTATCTACGGAGGTCAATTTCAACGTATGTAGTTTCTATATCGCCATTAGGTAGAGTATTTGCCCGAAGTGGATCAGGGAACTTGAGGCGTTTATTTACAGTGCTGCCGTCGGCGATCTGTGGTGGACTCCGCCACACATTAGAAAAATATATTTTTTATCGGTGTTGCTAACGAACGCAGCTAATATCTTTAGAGTTGCCCTCTAGAGGCTTTGGAGAGTCTCGTGTGTGAATGTCTAAATATCTATCTGTGTCTCAGTTAACATGATACCTCCTTAATTGCGAAGAATTGACTGTAAACAGTGTCTGCTCCAACCTTTCTCCATTGGTGGAATATCCGTACTCATATTGGCCATGAAAAAACGTTTCCGGCGTAACTTTGTGAAAATGTTTAATATGCATATTGAAAAATCACTTGGTAAATTCAATATGCTCATATTGCATTGAAATTGCATTGCAACTGCATTGCAATATGCATTTTTCAATATGCTAATATTGACCGACTCACCTATAGATGTAGATAGAACATAATAGCGACAGTTATGTCATGCGTCCTATAATACTACTACTGATATAAAAAAATATATTTTTTCCGGAAACTCTTTTTCGGAAAGTGACTCTTAGACTATTTCGGAAGAGAAATCGGGAAAAAAATGATTTTTGAAAACGATTTATTTCTGTTTCCATAGTAGACAGGCAAAACTAAGAACATGCGTAACGCTTGCCAAACCGACAGGATCTCACGTCACACTGCAGCACCGGATATAGTTTTCTATTATGAAAGGTCTCCAAATATCCCTTGAATTTTTTATATAGTTTGGAAAAATATGGAAGACTAAAATGGGAAATAATCGACAATATTTTCCTTGCTTGGACAATCGTTCCGATTAATCCAAGCATTCATTAATGCTGATCGACGTGGAACGAAATAAGCTGTGCTTAATTGAAAGGCTTACTGTTACAATTGACACATTACTGTGATATTTACTCATTGAGTATGAGAAAGTATTGATGGCTCTCATCAATGCCTGACGGTAACCTGGATTAAAGATTGCGGGGTTCAACACCAAAGTGTTGAACGTACATCCGAGTCTATTCTGAACCTTTTGAGAATCAGGTGGTGACAATTATTACTTTAATGTCAATATTATAAAACAAATTACTGAAAATGCTGATCGATTATCGGAAAGCGGAGTCTTCCTACACATATAGTAATATGTATATGATATGCTAAATTAAATTAATAGGTTCTCAATTCTCCTATCATCTCTTCAGGATTATAAATGAAGAGGCACTGCCTTCTTCATTGTCATTAATAGGTATATGTTCATTTACCTCTTATGATGGACTAATTTCTTTCATCCAGGGATATTGATGGGTAGAAAAACATATTTCATGGAAAAATACATAAAACATTTTGTGATTTAATTAAATATCCAAATCGTACCTGTGTATAAATCATAAGTGTATAACGGTAATTCTTTCAATTTTCCGCTTTTCCTAATTCTAATCACCACACTAACCATATGCCCTTCCACCCCAGTACTTACGCTCCACACTCGTATTGGACGCGGCGTCTAGCTGTGGTTCGATGGGGTCAAAATTCGTGGGGGTACTAGAGTAGAGCCCGCCATTCGAAGTTCTGTTTTCATAAGTCAAATCAAGCAGACTGGTAATTGATGGCATTTCTCAAAATTCTAGTAATAGCAATTGGAAACAGTTTTCCATTGTTTAACGTGGTTATACGAATAAGGTGACCTAAGTTAACCTAAAAACACTTTAGACCTAAGACAATGGATCGTTAAGTCCACAAAAGTGAAGTTTCCGAAAATGGATCAACGTGGAAGAAAACCCAGAAATCCTCAAGCTACAACAATACTCCGCTAGCCTCCACTTCTACTTGTGTATATGGAATCAGATATGAAGTACTTCAGTGGTATGACGATGAAATGTTATTTGTAATTAGATATAAAACAGACATTTTAATTAAGATACTCTTTGCTTCGATGTTAAGAAAAACAACGCAATGTGTATTTAGATGACCCTTTATCTTGACCTGTTATTTTTAAATACTTGTTTATTTTCCTTCTGGAGACATAGGTCCATTGATTAATTAATGGACCTATATCTCCAGAAAAAAAAAACAATTATGTAATATGTATTAGTCAATGACATACAACTAGCATGAAACCTCGGAACTCGTAATGTGATGCATGGGTTACGCAGTGCTAGATAAGTGTGTATTGATAAATCTGAACAGTTTCCAGACTTTACCAATAATGCGGCTCAGGAATGGAAGTATGTACTTTCATCGTCATCGCCTCTCTTTTTTAAATATCTGTCTTATATAATCGATAAGGATCTCTGGAAAAAAAGACTTTATGCCAAGGTAGTTTTTAGGATAGTCTTGATGGAAGAATTTTTGAGAAGCAATATATCAAAGGGAAATGTGTTATCGTTCCACTTTGATAAATGTAAATTTTGAATGAAAATGTTGATTTTGTTACCAAGTTATTGATAAATCTCAATTATTTATTCCCATATTGACGAGGAAATATTTTTTCAGTCCTTAAAATATGCAAAACTCGAGCGTGCTATCGGAGGTACTTTTAATAGGCGTTGTATCTTTGTTAGGTGTAGAGGGATTCCTACGCGTTCCTCCCTTGGGTCGAAAGCGGTGCGGTCAGAGTGGGTAATGCTTCGGGATTGGAGGGGGATGTGAGGAAACGGTGACACTGCGAAATGACTACAGGCGTGTCTGGATACTCACCATCTCTCACTCTCTCTCTCTTTGCGCCACGGGAGATAACGCCCAGCTTGGAGCTTTATCGCCGAATCCTAATTGCGAACGAGATTTTAAATGACCCGTGAGCGTCGGCATGTATCTGTATGTGTGCATTCGTGAGTGCGTTCTTGTGAGCGAGTTTTATGTGTGTAACCTTTTTGGAAATGCATACCTCTCGCGCGTGCATATATGGGCGTGTGGACATATTTCCCACGCAGGTGAACGTAAATACGCACACAACTCTGGTGAATGTCAAGGACTGGAAATCGTTCCTTCTTTTTCTTTTTTTTTCTTCGCTCTCTCTATTTATTTCTCTTCAGTTTTTTTTTTCGTTTCAAATGCAAATGTATCGGTTGTGCAATCCCCTTTGAATTCCCATGCGGTGAGAGTTCTTCCCGTCCGTCAGTCCTTCCCATCCCATGGGACGAGATGGTGTTTTGGGAATCTGGATGGTGTGGTTGCTAGATCACTATTGGTCTCCCGTCCCAAAGGTGCAGGGTTTAATCCTGTTGTTGGGGGATATTAGTGAGTGGAATGACAATTTTTAATCTGGATTCCATGTGGAGAGATCTTCAGATAGAGTATTTGTGCCGTGGGATATGGTTTTAAAATGTGGACCATTTATTTTTTATCTTATACGCAGTTGATTGAAAATTTTATTGAGATAATCCATGTTGGGTGGCTTATTTTGCGCCCAAAAATAGGCTTTACTTTTGTAACCCAAAGCCTGAATCACAGGCGTGTACGTCATTTTTGACGTAAACATCCGGGCATCATTTGAGCTTTAGCTTTTCAAGGATGGGGAAAGTGATAGCGTAATTAAGCCAGTATTTTCCTTATCACACGGTCGTTTTTGCTGTAAATGAAAGCATCATTTCCTTAATGTTTACAGTCCTAATTTGATTAAAATATTCATGTGTTATCACATTAACACTTTGCTGTGGTTTGCTTTGTTTGGCTATAGATCAATTCACGGACGTGTTCAGGGTCAGAAAATACGAAGGTAACAATTGATAGAAAAAATGATCCCTATCATTGCCGCTTTCTCTGACAGTAATGTTTTAAAAATCCATTATTTAATCTGTCATTGCCGCTAGCCCTAAACATATACGAAAAAAAATTACAGAATGATTCAGGCATAAGACACCATAATTTCCAGTCTTTGATGTCGAGTTGGATCGTGGGATATAGAACTTGGTCCATGTTCCAAGAACACAAGTTCAAATCCCAATAGCGGCAAGTATCTTCGTAGTGGTAATTCTGTCCTTATCGAGTGCCATGTGGAGTAAACCTCAGGTATCTTCCTTCGGTTGGGACATATCTTCCCTATCCTATGCTTAATCCTTTAACTCCCTTTAATTTTTCATTCCCAGATCCAGACTCTTCAATTTTCCAATGTATTTTTCCCTTTGCCTTCCTTGTGAGACTTTCTCCTATGGTATGTTTCTTACAGATGCATAGTGTCTCTGTACGTACCTCATCCACTTTGTTCTTCTTATATCAGGGTTGCCACAGACCTGGAAAACCGGGAGAAACGGGAAAAGTCAGGGAATTTAAAAATGGTCATGGAAAACCTGGAAAAGTCAGGGAATGTTTTAATGCGACCTGGAAATTTCTTTAAGTTTCAAACTGATCCGCGTCATTTTTATAATCCCTTGATTTATCTTACGATTTGTAAAATGGTTGAAATTAGCATATAAGCGATATACTAAGATCGCGTATCGAGTATAAATAATCTTCCCATTTAATCTTAAAATCTTCCCATTTAATTCGTCTGCGTTTTTTAAACAAAGCAAAAATTTAAGTTTCTACTCGCTATTTCAGCTCCTCTTTCTTAGGTCAAAGTACAGCTACAGATCTGCTACAAGGTTTTTTGAAAGAACTTTCTGGTCTGAACTTAAAGAATCTCCTCCAAGTCTCAACAGATGGGCCTAATGTGAATTTCAAATTGGTGACAGACCTGCAGGCACACCTTCAATCCATTCATGATGTTGATGGTCCCTTTCTTGTCTCTATGGGCTCATGTGGGCTTCATACTGTACATAATGCTTTTAAAACTGGTTAAAAAGCCACTGGATGGAATGTGGTACCCTTTCTTAGAGCTTGCTAAAATATGTTCAAAGATAGCCTGCGAGGAGTAGCGACTACAAATATTATAATGAGAGTTGTACATTCCCGAAGAAGTTCTGGCCAATTAGGTGGCTCAACAATGCGGAAGTGGCAGAAACCGTGTTGAAAATTCCTTCAAACATGGAGAAATTATTTAGTGCAATGGAGAGGGATGGCAAAAGGGTGACTTCACGCAGCTATAAAGAAATGTGCGAAGTAATAAGGACAAACTCATGGGATCTAGATTAGCTTTTTTTTCTCATGTTGCTCGCATTGTGGAGCCCTTTCTTTGTTATTTGCTAAGTAATGATCCATATTCCCCCTTTCTGTACACAGAACTAACTCGTATTATGGTGGATTGAATGTATTTGTTTGTGAATGAAGACATACTCATGAATGCCAGCAGTATTGACCAAGCCAATGTTGAAATGAGTGACAATCTAGTCTCAGTAAAACGTTTAAAATTAGGGCATTCAGTCAAGGTAAGCTACGCAGTGTAGTTCTTAAAGATGCCGAAATATTTGCATTCAAGAAAGAATTCAGAATGTTCTAGAAGACTATGTGCTTAAAATTGACTGAAAAGTCGACATTAAAATATAAATTATGCAAAGGAATTACATTTGCTGATCCATCCCTGATCATGGATTTTCCCGGCTGTGCACTGATGCAGTTGGATATAAAACTAAGGATTTTTCAAGAAAAGAACTGGGCAAGAATTGCGATCAGATTGAAAAGGAGTTCAAAAATATTATTACCAATCCTACAATCGTGGAGGTAATGAAAACTTTTAACAGAGGGGATCAGAGGCTGGACCATATCTGAATGAAAATGCTGTCTTATTCATATTCATCTGATGTCCTTGTCAGTTTCCTTTGCAAGGTCCTAATATTAAGCCATAGAAATGCATTTGTGGAGAGGGGCTTTTCAATTAATTAAGATTTAGTTGTTGAAAATCAGCTGCCTAAATCTCTTGTTTCACAGCGTCAATTCTATGATGAAGCGCAGGATGTTGGTGGTTTAGACTACATACATTTGACGAAGAAATGATCCTGAGGGTAAGGAATGCCAGGTCTCATAATGCAAACACGTTAGTTGAGGAAAGGAAGAGAATTATTGAGAGAGAATATGAAAGATTCAAGAAGAAACGGATCAGTGATCAGTTGAGAGATCTAACTGAACAGAAACGAAAATTTTTTCTTGAAAGCCAAAGGGAAGTCGATGTCATTGATGACAATATTAGTGCTCTCAAGAGTAGCAATCGAGAATACATTTTCACCTGTTACAGACTTTTCATATTCGTTCATAGTCAATCCTTGAGTGTATTGGAATGTATTTTTTTCATTCATTGAAATTATTATTTTGAGATTCACTATCCAGAAGGAAAGTCTAAGTTTTATTTTCCTGATATCATTGTAATGTAGGGAGTCAATCTTTAAGTCTTAATTTTTTCTCCCTTTCTTGTTTATTATCTTAATTTTATCATTGTTTTTGGGAAAATATTTCTGGACATGCCCATCCCCATATGCTGATAGCTGTTGGATAGGCTTCTTATTTCATATTTTAGCATGGAATAATAACTACAAATAATATGTGAACTCTAGTTAATGAATAATAATTATTTACTCATTCAATAATTCAATAATTTTTCAAGATCATATCTATTCACTGAGCTACATTGTATCTTAACCCTTCGTTACTCAGGCAGGGTGTACGGAACCCTAGTGGATCAAGCTGTCCTCGATTCTTCTAGATGGCATGAGTGTGCACTTTGAAACCTTGAGTAATCGTCACCTAGTATTTGTGCTTTGCGCACACGATTTCATCGGCAGTCTGATGTGGAACGTTGAATCGTAATGATCGCAAATATAGCTTCTGGGTGTCTCACACCCCACCCGAGCAGTGCCGGAAGTCTTCTGGGTGTGTCTCATCCCACTTGAGCAGTGGCAAGAATGAGTGGAAAAGTAAGAGACTTCAGTTTTTGCTGGGATGTGGCTATAGTGTTTTGTAGTTTACAGGGTGCATACAATAACATCAGTGCATCACCATATGCAGATGTTATACGAGGAAGATATTGATAAATTACTTTTGCATTTGATTCTGAAAGTGATAGAGAGCCTAAACAGGGTGATACAGTTTTACAACCGGAGAATGACTCTTCATTAGAACCAAGACACATCAACGAGAGTGAACATAACACGTACCTACTGCATTGAAGATGCTTATGATGAAAATGAAGATAGGGAAGGGATTGCAAAGGAAACATATTACATAGGAAAGGACAAAACGTTCAAGTGGTCAAAGGTACAGTCTCGTATAATACACGCACCAGGTTGCACATCGTAAAAGAGGCGCTTGGGGTCAAAGGGAATGCAATAATTGATAAGTCCCTTACTGAGTGCTTTGAGTTATTCAAGTCCTCCAACATAATCCAGTTAATTGCTGAATGTACTAACATGTTCAACGAGAAAGCCGCAGCAGGATTCAAGGACAAGTCATGAGTATGAAAAACTGGTAAAATGGCAAAATCTGGAAGACGTATCGAAAAACGACGGAACTGGCGTTGACATCTTTCCTGCGACAATCTCACTTTTCCTGTTTTGGTTCCTACAGTGCTGTAGTACTGCTCAGTGTCTCCGATTTGATTATCGCGACATTCGTGAGGATCGCCGTAAGTTGGACGAACTGGCTCCAATTCACGGTGTATTCGAGCTCTTTGTGTGGAATTGTGTGTGTCGGTGAATGTGTCACAACTAATGAAAATCTGGAAGCCTTACGTGGTTGGAGCTCATTTATCCAGTACATTCCCGCTCCCGCGAGAAACATGGTATCAAGGTTTTTGCTATGGCAGGCTCGAAAGATTTTTTACACCAGAAACTTAGAAATTTACCTTGGCAAATAGCCAGATGGTCCCTAACAACTAAGCAACACCACAGGTGTCTCCAACCTCAGGAACTGGACGTAATATAATAGTCGATCATTGGTTCACCAGTATTCCTCTGGCCACCAAGCTCATGCATGATCACTAACTAATATTGGTAAGAACAATACGCAAGAACAAGAAGGGAATTCCTTCAGCGATCCTACAACCAAAAGATCGATCAGTTGATCCCAGCGCCTTCGGATTCAATATCCGATCCCCAAAAAAAGCAAGGTCGTAAATATGATTTCAAAGATGCACAATGATGCGAAACTCAACGAGTCCACGAAATAGAAAAAGAAACACGACATTATATCTTTCTACAATAAAATAATGAGGAGTTGATACAGTTTATCAACTGTGTGGGACTTATGATGTTTCTCGAAACAGCAGGCGATGGCCTCTCACCGTCTTCTTTGCCCTTTTCAATATTGCTGGAATAAATGCTCAAGTAATTTATTATAGAAACACTACACAGTCCTTGCTGTGCAGAAACTTCTTGAAAATACTTGGCTTGTCTCTTATACAAGATGAGCTGCACCGAAGGCACGATAAAGGCCATCTCACCAAGGAGCCGAAATTGAAGCTCCAGCGAATTACCGGAAGGTGTCCATCATTTGCGAACCCTCCGCCATCAAAGAAACTAAAGCAAAGATGATGTGATTGACCAAGGGCCAAAGACAGAAAAGAACGATTTCAATGCTATGCCTGTGACAAATACATGTGTATGGACGATGAGATTCCTTCATGCAAGAACTGCACGACAGGAGAGGAACAGGTCTAGACCCAGCAGGTAACTTTTAAAATGTTGTAATAATTTAGGTTAACATATGTTTTCATTGTATTGCAACATTTTTTTATTATTTTCAACAATTTCATGTAAACACTCACTGCCTTTTGAACTAGATAAAATATAATCCAATATTTTATATGAATATTGATAACAAAATAGAAATGGGGTGCTTGACATCCAACCTGTGCAATCACGATGAAATCAGGAACCCGAGTAATGAAGGGTTAAACTCAATGCATTTTCATTATTAATTTTACTTTCAAGTTTTATTTTCGATTTTTTTAAATACATGTTAGAGATGAGAGTAAGATTTTCCTTCTCACATATTGTTGCAATAGTTTGAGCAAATTATTTTTGTTTTTAAATTTCACTCATTTCTTACTTGTTCTCTTTAAATATTATTGTAGTATTTTCGAAAGTCTCTCAGAACATTACCAATGACTTAAAGTTGTGGGAAAGCTCTCTGGAATTTTTACGTTGTCATGTAATTTTAAAATACCTATTATTAAAGAGCAATTTTACTAGTTATCAAGAATTCCTTTTCACTTAAATTTTCCTGTAAAATACCAAGCACTGATAAAGGCATAAGTAAACGTTAGATACGTATGGAGGAAGGTAGTGTCTTGTATAAAAAAAACACATCTCGTCCCCACAGGATAATTACTGCTACCAAACTTTGGTGTTTTACGAATAATATTAATTTTTGAAAAGGTCAGGGAAAAAGTTGCCAAACACCTGGAAAACCTGGATAAGTTAGAGAATTTAAAAATTCAGATTTTGTAACAACCATGTTTAAATACTTTGTGCCAGTTCTCTCTTTTTCGTCCCTTTAGAGTACCACCCCGTTTCCTACTTTTTCCATCCCTTTGATCTTTATCATTCTAGTCCAACACGAGACTTCGAAGGCATGTGTTCTTTGTTTTCCACTTTTCCAATGGTCCACGCTCCTGCGGGCCATACGAGTGTTTTTGCATGGTGTTTTCTCACCTTAAGTCAGACATCTTTTGTAAGTGCAATCTAATGCAGAAGTCGGGTTTGTCTTCGCCATTCTCCACTCCCAAAATTTAAATTGCGCTCCTAACTGTTTAGAGAGGTAGCACAATTGCGACAGGGAGGAGAAGAATAGAATCTTGGACGGTACGAAAGGGGACAAAAGATACGAGTATTAAAAAAATATATTTTTATAGGAAAATTGGTAGTTTAAATTTAAAAGACTCTTAAGATGAGGGATATAAGGAATAGTAAGAATAGAAGAGCGTGTGCGAAGAAACGCATGGATGTAATAGAGGCGAAAGAGGTATGCAAGAACAGGGCATTGTGGAGGAAATGATATTAAGAAAGCTAGTTTCCTTGGTGTAACAGCGGTGTCTTAGTTCTTTGACCCTTTCTACCCCGAAAGGGAATGGCATGATGAGCATGTAACCATGGTATTATTATGTAGGAAGCATTTGAGAAGCCTCCCCAAGATCGAGTAATCAATTGGAATGACTAAGGCAAACAATTAATTTAGAGGAATACCTATGATAGTTACCGTACTGCCTACCCATCCCTAATGGCACAGATGGCCTAAAGTTGTTGGTCACTTACCCAAATATCCTGTCTATATATGGAATTCTCATCCTCCTGATGTGCGGCTCCGCCGATGTGCGATTCTTTTTTCTGTGTCCAACTCCGTTAGCACATGCCAGTTTATTGACGGGGATAGGATGCAAATGAAAGCATGATGACGGGGAAATTCGGATTCTCTTATCTGCTCTCGCACGAGTAGTCCGGAGAGCGAGCTACTTGTGCGTCCGACTAGTAAAAGCGGAATGAATAATGGAATCGTAAAGCGGACGCTAGCCATGCATTTCAGGAAAGCGCCAACTGCTTGCACAGCCCCTCGTTACCCCTCCCCCCCTCCGTTTTCCATTCCGACAATAAAAGCCGAGGCACTTAGATCACGTGCAATATTAATGCCGAGTCCCACGTATGTAGTGCATGCAAGGATTGTGAAAGCAGAACTATGTATTCAATGTTGCAGACGTCATTAGTGAGCATAAAACTCTTGGCAAAATCGTGACGGCTTCTCGTATTGATGTCAGTCGCCAAATCTCCCTGCGTTGCTTCCAGAATAAAGGATCCCCAAGGAGATGACACCAACTGGACCGTAATTACTGAAATTTTATGCCATCAGTGTAATTTGAGAAGGATTTTTAAATCTCAGTACTTAACCATATAATTTTCTTATATTCACCCTCAGATTTTTAGACGTGGCATGAATTACCGTAGTTGTAATTTCTATTGTATGAAACCTTAGTTGAAGAAGTACTTGTTTTATGGATAGGATAAGGGTGTCTCTAGGCTGAGGCAGTTAACCTTGTATTTAGTATCTAATTAGAAATCATTCTATGTGATACGACTGTGTGAATAGTGTATGGTAAAAGTATCGGAAATTATGAAATTTTAAATATGAGTAGACGGAAATTTTGGAACGAAAATATTTCTAAATCAGCGTAGTTTACGGAGTATGTTTTAGCGTAGTTCACGGATTTCTAAATATTGAACTGAGCGAGATCCACGTGAAAGTACCGTCAAATAATCTCATATTTCCATCACATTGATGAATCCGTTTTTATGTGAAGATAATGAGAGAGTGCTGTTTCTATTTATCTTTAAAGAGCATCTATATTGGAGAAAATATTAACGTTTAAGTAGTTATTGGGAATAATAATTTACAATGAACTATTCATGGACTTTTTTTCTATCATTTAGTGCCGCCTTGTGACTTATGATATAAATGAATCGACGGAGTGGAGTAAACGCGAGTAATGTCAAGCGAGACTAATTTTTCCGATAAAATGATTCCTCAAAACAATTTCATTGGAAATATTTTGCACATTCTCAAAAGAAACATTTAGCGGATAATTTAATTATTAACTGTCTTGCTTATGTTAATTGCTTAAAAAGTCAACAAGTGTTCTGAAGTGAAAAGTCAACAATTGTTGTGAAGTGAAATATGAACTACAAAAGTCTCACATTGTAAAAAGTGCTTTTGAAACAGAATCAATACAAACTTCGTAAATTTTACTATGAATTTTATTCAATACGACCGGTTTTATCGCATATCGCATCGCAACGTCATCGCATGCACAGGTCTTTTGAAAATATTTATGCAAATTTTCAGCTTCCTGGCTTGAAAAAATCACTTTTTTGTCTTTTGGCCAGCTTTTTTCGATTTCAGCCCACTGTGCGTCAGTTCATTACTGAGTGACATCTTCAGAGCAAATAAAATTATTTGCTGTGAAGTTGCAAAGTTTATTTCTCCTTTTTGCATCAATACTTGGCTAATAAATAAATACGCTAGTCCGCGATCCACGACGCTTGCTACTATTAATTTATTGCCAATATCTTTTCTACGAAGTCATTGTAAACTCGCGTGAATGAAAGCTAGTTATAACCGTTCAATATTAGTGATTACTCTCAGACCTAGTCCTGTGGATGCGTGGGGCGTTAAGGGTTGTTTGGAGTGGCACTCCGTGAAGACAGTGACAGCAGAGGCGAAGAGTTGCGCTCGCCCTCGTGCTGTGCAGGAGAGACGTTCGACGTGGGAATTGAAGTCTTTTTAAGGGGAGTGCAATTTTCTGCGGTTCGAATTTCGACTTTCGAGAGCTTGGTGCGGAGTCCTTGGGAGATGGCTGCTGAAGGGTGCCCACTCCAGAACACAAGGGGCTCGTGGCGATGGGACCTCGACTCTCCCGCGCTCGGAGTGACATTAGAACATGAACATTGAGTGCACCTCCGTGTAAGAATGATACCTACTCGCGGAAACGGCGATTTTCTTTGTCACACGCCATCTCTCGCTCGTGAAACTCTCGTAAGCCTCTGTACCATGGAATATAATCCCAACGGAAATGTCATAGTGAGCCCAGGCTTAATGCCTAGGTTTAATGTTTCTGACAAGTCGTCGTCGCTCGCGAGGACATGAATTATGGCTTTATTCCCCGTGACCTTGGCTTGCCAACCTTGACATACTGTTCAGCGGTTGAGAATGTAATTGAAAAAGTGCTGTTCACTATTTGTATGTTCTCACTAAGTCTGGTTTGTGGAAGAGAAAAAGAAATGACTAACCTAATCGACAGATGGTAGAGCTGGGTTTGATGGCTTCAAAGTCAAACTGACCATTCGTTTTCATGGCAGCAGTCCGCGTGCTTGTGTATCATCTGTATCTCGGGTAACATGTAAGACAGAACCTATTTGTCTTAATTCGCTCTGACTACAGGCGTACGGTTATACATAAAATCTTGCAGGAATTGACGAGCTTCATAAATCTCAGTCGCACGAAATAGTTACCAAGGAGTATTTTGCTTGATTCAATCTTAAGTGAGGTGAATGGTTTTTATTAATTTTTTCTTACTTCCCAATAAAAAAATCTTATAGACCTCATAGCTCTTTATTCGACTAAAGACATAAGGGGATGACAGCAGATGAAGCATTGATTCCTCCGCACCAATGACTTCATTTACGAAATCCCATAGCAGTTTCAAAGGCCTAGATATATTCTTCAAAACATCTCTCATTGATAACATTGTATAATTTTACATCTCGGATCTGTATGTTTGAGCGTACTTCAACTTTATATATTTTCATTTTCCTGGTTTTGCTTGGAAACGATTAACACATGATGAGATATCTTAAATTATCAATAAGAGGCTGTGTCCTTATTTATCAAAAAAGTTCCTAATAATCTAATCATTGCCTTTCACAAAAAGTTAGGTGTATAAATGAATTTACGTTAGTGAATTTTTTGTTATATATAATAGAATGCCGGCCCGTTACTTTCCGGCGATGTTCAAGAATTATTTCTGAATTTTATTGAAAAATGCATAGCCTTTTTTGCATCCATGTTTTTTCGCGAGCAGTGTCATTTTTATGCTCTCCTACTTTCTTCTTCTGCATCTTTTTTCCCCCTTTACTCTGACCTTTATGTATCCTGCCGCGCGCCCGTCTCATCAAGGGCTTGCTTCCCTCACGCAGGCCAGCTGCTATTACTTGTTCTTTCTCTCTTTTCATCTCCCCCTGCTTTTTAATCTTCATTATGATTTCGCTCCCGCCCGTTTCACCTTAATCTCATTACAAGTCCGTGTTATTACATGTTCGTTCCATTTCTTAAAGGAAGTATCCCTCTCTTTTTTATAGTTTCTTTGGTTTCTAATTCCGTCTTTCCTAGAATTTCGGGTAACCTATCCTAACAACCTCATTTTTATCTCTTTCAATGACTGCGTTGTAATTTTTCTACGTGCAATATTGATATTTAGTTGTGACTTCATGTACCCTAACGTAGATACTCCCCTATATCTTCTTTCACATTCCAACTATAGTTCTAGTCGTTAGCAATACTGTATCCATTCTATTTTTTCTATTTCTACCCCTCGAGTGTACATTGCTGTTGGTCTAAGTATGTACCTACTATGAAATCTATGTTCTCAAGGATTTTCATACATATTTTTAGCGTTTTTTTATCACGTCATTAGTTATTTTCTATCATTCCTCCTTAATTTTCTCATCCAATCTTCGAGTTTGCCGTTCATTGTATCCTTCAAATGTGGTCTACCTAATAATTTTCTCCCCATGTTGTTGTGACTGCATCCATGGCCAAAACGAAGACCTATTTCCCATGGATTATTACTGATATATCGACTTTCGCCGGCTTACTCTCTTATTTCTTCACTTCTTCTGAAGTGAATTTTCTATTAATTCATGAAGAGATATGAATTTTGAGGTAATTCATTAATTTTTATGAAAATATTTTTGAGCCTTTACACACGTAAGAGAGGGGTGACCTCAAAACTACTCTCTCTATGTATATAAATCTTCGGTTTCTCTCGACTGCACCGTTGGGCACAGCTTTAACATGATATCCAACATTGATGTCATCCACATTCAATAATCATTTTGGTTAGATGTTCACTCTACTCTTAAAGTTCCCAAGATTTATTTGAACCACATATAATCAATCCTCTTTGCATACCATGATCTTTTTTCCTACATGTTTTCAGACGTTGACTAAAGGCTTTGCCACCTTCGCACTCTTCCCTATTATGTACGCAATATCTCGCTTTAGAATTGTCCTTTCTTTTCCAAATCTTTTACTTTTCAAAAATGATAATGTAATTTTATGCTTTTCTTATTGATAGTTATACCAGAGGATAAGGAGAGGAAAGTCATTGTGCAGTTGTCCAGCCGTGAAGAAAGTAAAGCTTATCTTAACGATGTAATGCTACAATTTCTCAGCGGATAAATTGATAAGTTTCGCTTGAGAGAATATTACTGTGGAACGGAATGTTGCAATGCTTAAACCAACATAATTTACCAGCTCTCGTGAATGAATAGCCGTCCATCCCCTTCGAGCGAAACCCATTTTTAGGTGTTCTTATTTCTCCGCGAGGGCCTTTAAGCGGACTTTCACAATATTCGGCAGTCTGAACGAGAAAAATCTCAACGACTTGAACTCGTTTTAGAATAGTTATACGCATGCTAAGTTTTGAGATTGATATGATATCATATTTCGCTACGTTTCAAAATAGATATCGTGTTTTGACAAATTAGAAGCATAGCTGCGTGCTTTAATTTCCGTGAACTACTGCATTCCTCAAACGAATTTATAAATCTATGAAAAAACTGTGAAATGGAATTTACAATTGAATTTTGACGTTATCGAATCTTCTCTTAGTTTCCGTCCACGACTGGAAAGTTAAAAAAGGCGGCCATTTTCCATTTATTAAATGATGAAACCCCTTAAGTGAAGCTGTTTGTCTCTTCTCCAACTTCCGAAATTATTATATTTTTCCATGGCTACTTTTTCGTCTTTCTTGCAAAGCTGTGAAAAACTCAGCTTTCTTAAATTATGTCCCACTTAATTGCAGGCAATTAATCTTTTTTTATCTTCCAAACTTTTTGCGAATACTTTTGAATTCCATTTAATATATTCGAAATTCATTTTTTGCTTATTAAAGGGGAGGAATTAAT
The DNA here is from genome assembly GCA_963573305.1 of Pyrrhosoma nymphula. Lineage (NCBI taxonomy): Eukaryota > Metazoa > Arthropoda > Insecta > Odonata > Coenagrionidae > Pyrrhosoma > Pyrrhosoma nymphula. The sequence goes on from OY754329.1 coordinate 93,256,108, forward strand.
TTCCACGAAACTGAACTCATAGTCTTTTAAAGCACCGTGTGCTAAAGTAAATGAGGAGATGTATAGTAGCCTGTCTCGTTCGTATTTATTGTGAATACTACTCCACTATTAGAATTTTTTCAAAATAAAATCGCTTGGGAATGTGGCAGCATCGTGTCTGGTGATGCTTGTATTCATATCCGCACCATATACTCATTTACCACTGTTACCATTCTGGTATCCATGGGTTCGTTTTATTTGGGGACATACTTTTATCATAAGTATGTTATTATAGTCTAGATTTTAATGGTACCGGTGTACATACACGGGAATTTCTCATTTTATCATGAAATAGCTTTATGTTACAGCATATCCGCCAAGTCGTGGCTTATACGTTTCGTATCGTTCACAAATAATCATTTCATTTACCATTTTTTATTGGGTGTTTTTACTTCAGTAGGAACAGAAATCATGAGCATCTCCAGTGTTATTTATTTTTTTAGCTAACCTTTAATGTTTTACTTGTATGTTAGCGTCAGCAGTAGTATGAAATGCATTTGGATAGTTCATACTCTTAAAATGTGAATTTGGAAATTAACTATATTATTCGTCAAAAAGATACTCTTTAAGGCATAATAAATATTTATTCCATTCTTAAATGGTCTTCTTCAAGAATGGAAAACTAATCAAGTAAATGTGCTGCTTTTAGTTCGGGCACACCTGTCATTCTACGTGTAAGATCAGGTCGTAAACGTCTACTAGACTAGACTAGAGATATTGGCAAATGCTATCCTCCTTATCTAAATATTTATTCGATATTGTAATACATTATAATAAACAATTAATTATTATTAGTCAGTATTATTCGTTCCTCGCAACAGTAAATATTATTTCTCGGCATAGTATTTCGGTAGCGATGGAAGTACGTTCAATTTACTTTTTTGCAAAAAGAGAAAATTTTGCCTCTTGCTCAACTGAGTGATTTATCCATCGCCACATCCTGCGGATATTATAACTTTGCATCGGTAAACACCCTTCCTAATGGTAACATTTCCAAAAGTAATTAACTTTCCTTACTGCTTACTCATCCATGGAATGGCTAATAAACTGAATTCTGGAGATCCGGTTTTGGATCTCACCTTAATCTTTGGCCAGAAACTTACTCCTTGGAAATTCGAAACTTTCCGCTTTCTGCTATTCAATAATATCGATCATTAAGTGTTTGCAGCTTAAATTCCCCTTCTCTTTGCCTTAAATGTCTTGACGACAAAAACACGATCCTCCCACCAGTCAGTAGGTAGATCATATCACAAATAAATGTTGCAATTTCTTCGCGTGAATCACTTTCTTATGTATTTAGTCTCATTGAACGTATGTAGACGTATCCTGTGGCGTTATAATTAGAAGCGTGGGTTAAGGTCTTTATCAGAGGTGGTCCTCTGATAAAGGTATGTGCTATTAGAGGTCGGTATTAGAGGTAAAACTGCGCCATCAAAACTCTAATAGCCACAGGAACCCACCTCTTTACACGATTTCTTTCTTCAGCTCGTTATGCATCCTGCACTTCTACATCGCAATCCCAAGGATTATTCTCTCGCATCCTTGGTGGATGGACAATGAGGAATAACATATGTTATCAAGTACTCCCACAAATGATCTGAAACGCTAATGTAAAGTCATTTCGCCGAGGTATACTTCTTACTCGCAAAGATGATCGAGTACGTTCATATTTGCCTGTATACTAATGCGATGAAAACCATATGATCAAGTACCGCAAGGCATGCGGAAATCTGCAATTGTTATGATGTTGTCCTATCTGATGTCCGAGATGCACTTTTATAATTATCCGGAGATGACAATATTCTGGTGGGACGAAAGACGGACAGGCAAATAAAATCAATGTTGATAAATATTTGAAGTGACCAAGTGTGTTATACAATATTTGTATAGTCTCTCTTAACCTTACATAAAGACTTATGTTGTATCATCATCAGCATCTTCAGTAATCATTCCGTAAATCGGTTTACTCTACAACCCATTCTCATTTGAGTTAGCCCCTTAATTCCTTTATATTGCTTATTTTGGCATCCATCATATATTGTATTATACATACTTTAACATTTGTTGTGATTTGCTTTGTATATACTATTATTCGTCTTCCTCGGCAATCTTTCACACCGACGGTAATTCTTTGGTCTGTCATAGTTTTCAGTAGACTGATGCATTTCAGAATTTACTCTTTTAGTTTGGCTATTCTGCATCGCATGGTATTCATCTAGCAAGTTCTTTCTCCTACTCGGATTGAGCTTCTTCATTGGCATCTCTCTCTTTCTATTTGGTATTCATCATTCTTCGATAACTCCTCATTTCTCTCGCCACCAGTCACCTTTTTAATTGCTGATTTCATCGTTCAAGCTTCTTTGCCATGTAAAAGTATGCTAACGCTAGAGTTGTTGGAGTTTTTTACGGACAAAAAATACAGAAATTCGTGCGTGAAAATATGTATCTTTAAAAAAACAACAGATTAAGGTGCATTCAATAACATTTTTCGGTGTTACGAAACACCTTTAATGAGAGGTTTATAGGATATGTGAATATGTTGAGTGATTTCCTGCTTTTAGGCTTTTACTGCTAACACTTAATAGGCTATCGCTCTGATAAAATGCCATATCTTCTAATTTTGGCGAATTAACCAGACAGTAATAATAAATAAATAAAAGCATTTTCTTGATTGCTGAAGGACACTCGTAGACCGTGATGAAATTGTTAAATGGGGTCAGTGAATGAGGTGATGGCTTCCGATTGGCCTTCAGTGAGTGATGAGATGTCTCCTTTCTCCATTCTTTTCATCATAACATAGCGTGGACACCGAAATGTCAGCGTCGTCACTTTTGAAGCCGCTGACGAAACGAATTGCACTGCAGCCAGTGATGGCAAGGTTGCAGTTGTTCAAACAGAAGCACCAAGGCAATCGATCAATAGCGCCACGATTCGGAGCTAAGTCTCCCCAGGGAAAGTTCCTCTTCGATAAATCCGATGATTTTCCCCCTCGTTTCATGTTGATTTTGTACTGGAATACTAAGCCCATTGGTCTTCTAAACTTAACATTTGATTTGAATTTTGAACTCTCTTTTCAAGTTTTTTTAAAAATTGTGTTCACGAAAATACGGAAGGATTTATAGAAATAATATATTTATAAATTAACATTACTTATCTAGTAAGAAGACAGAGTAGTGCCAAATTAAATATGTATTATGTGAGTTTATCACTAATTAGGAGAAATCATGTACATGGGATGCGGTTGATATTGACAATGCCTACGGCTGCTATTTTTAATGACTTTTGTATCTAGGTTCTTCGATTTTAATGTGCTTTTAAGTGCATAGAAATACTTCGTATCATTCGTTTTACTATGAAAATGTATTTTTTATTTATTTTTCTACTCTTTTCTCCATTAAACGGAAGGTAGCTTAATTTTTGGTACGTAGAATATGTTTTCTTAGCTATCGATTGATTTGCTTGTGAGTCGCTTAATGTTGAAAATACATTAAATCAATGCGTCAGTTCTACAGACTTGCTTTGCAATTTTCTCATGCTTATTTTAAAAAAATGAAAAAAAGTGTAGATGGGTTCAGTGTTATTCGCATAATTTTGAAATTCGTCGTTTTCGATGCATTTTAGATTATAACCAGATGAAATATGGGATTTATCCCTTGGGGCAAATTTAAATCCCTCGGCAACTTATAACAGTTAGCAAGTGTGTTATCTCTGTGCAATTTTAATCGCCCGGAAAAAAATATCAGGAGCACATTAAGCCGCATAACCAATGATGGGAGTATTGGCTCGATGGCGTGATCAAATTTTGGTTTCTGTCCTCGTGAATTAAACGTGGATGATGAAAATCAATTCACCGAAAACAAACGAATAATTACGTCAATACCATGTAAATAACTCTTGTGTATTGCTGAAAACTGTTGCCTTGGCGTAATGACAATCAGAGTCATGTGGCCCTTTGCAAAGATACGACGGTCTATTATTTTTTTTCCTTGTTTGCGTAATGTTTATGACTTCTTACCTTTTCTGGTTCCTCAAAGCAAATAACAAGCTCAACTTTTAACGAATTCGTTCGCCGTCGCATGCCAGTCAAAGACTTTATAGAGCGAACGTCCTCTGGCCTAACTCACACTTTTTTTTAGGATTGTTCTGCCTTAACTGCCTTTGGACGTTTATATTTGTTTTATTTTATTCTTTTTACAAATATTTTGTCCGTTTCATGTTCTCCGTCTCAATTTTCCTTCGCCCAATTTCGTCCCTCTTTCGTTTTTCCTTTTTCCGCCCGCTCCCCTTTCGTTCTCAACTTCGGCCTCATCTTGCGACCGCTGCCGTCATCGCATCGTTCTCATTCGGTTAACAATTCCTCTGTTTTGTTCTTACCTTCCTTCCCTCCCTCGTGTTCAATCTTCATTTTATCCCTTTCATCTGCCTACGCGTCCTCCGTCCCCACAATCCTCCCCTTCTTTCCCACTCCCTCAGTCCTTTCCCTTCCCCTAATTTCCTTTTATTTCCCCTCTTACTCTCTCCTACTCTCTCTCTCTTCTCATATTTTCCTTTCCGAATCCATACCTCATCATCAGCTCCAATCCTCCATCATATCTTCTTTTCTTTCTGTTATGGCCCTCCCCCTCCTTCGTTCCCGTTCCACAAGTTTCCTTTCAAGCGTTATATCCCACCCACCCACACCCGAGAAAAGGAGTAAACACAAAGGGAGAAGAGATGGTGCGTCTTGTGTTTTTGGGTTTGGGGTGAGTTGAAGGCTCATCCGTTCGCCAGTGGTGTGTTATCAGGAACTAAATAGTGGGACGAATTTTCGGATTAAATTTCGTGATCTCGAGCGGGACGTTTTCTCCTCGCCTTGTAATTTATCATGGAATCATAATGCAGACCTTTCGCTCCGTGGATGGGACATAATTGTTTTAACTGGTTCTTTATTAATGCCTTAATTAAGTTTGAATGGTTTTCTTTTTTCCTCTCTCTAAAGTTTCAATTAGTTGGAGAAACTCTTCACTGAGGTCGACTCGAGTTTTATCCATTTTACTTCGTTTTAGAATGGCAGTGGGAACTATAAAATGGTTTCGGTTGACTATTCTCATGTTGTCGAGGGTACTGAGTGTATTTGGCCATGTTGGCTCTCTTTTTCTTCGGCTATGCGTGCTATTAAACGCACTGTTCACCTCTGTATTTGTTGTATGCCGGTAATCCTCTTTACCTCTCCTCTTCTGCATATGTTCGTAACAGGGAGGACTGTTTACTGTAGGATCCTGAAGCAGGACGACATGTAGAGGGCCACAGCAAGTGTTTTACAGGAGGGGAAATCATTTTCCTCTTGCAATCGTAACGAGCGACCTATAAATTTGCGAAACCATCTTGATTGCACTTTTAGGTGACTGCTTTCTTTAAATATCTTTTAGTGGGAATAACTATTTGTACAACTGTTCCGCTGCGAATATTTTTAGTCTCTTAACTAAGTTAAACGGCGGAACAGCTCACTTCGATTCGAAATTTACTGTGGCCATCCGAAAACTTCGTAATGAGGTAAGTTTGGAAAACTCGAATGTACTCGGGAGAGAGAGAGAAAGTTCTCGTTAAATTTTTCTGGACGGATCGTTCTTCCCGAGTTCGACCGTTCGCGCGCTGCCCCAAAAAAATGCATCGGAAGTTTTTGCGCTGCGGGTTTGTGTTCCTCTTGCTTTCTTTCCCCCGTGGTGGCGGCTGGTGGTTCTGCCAGGGAGGATATTTGGCTAGCATGCGTTGACTTTGCTGCTGTACCTACTCCTGAAAACTTAAATTTCATGTGAGTAAACCAATGCGAAATTAGAATGCTAAGTCTTGGCGTGTGGTGGTGTTTAGTCACAGTTGTATAAATTTCTTCTGTGGAATGCCGAAATCATGTGCACCTGCGGATGACTGCGTTAAGTTAATACCCTGGTTAGTCTCGTTATCTTCGAAATTCGTTTGGTTAACGTTCACTGCAAGATAACATAGCCTGTTCGTTATCGTGATGTGTACCAAAAGTTGGGTTTTCGTACAGCACCTACCTACGCCCGAAATATGGTTAGATGACGTTCTTGATGGTAGGACGTATTAATTTCCGTTTTTAAAACGATAAAATATTTTACTAGAAAATATATAACCGGGCTGTGCTGAAAGATTTAATGGTAAAAGAGGTACTGGAAAAAAGTCTTCGATATAATTAGTTGAAGTGGGACTCAAGAGCCAATGTAGGATCCAGTAATCATTGGGAAAGAATATAAGAATTCTGCCCAAAACTATGCTTTTGTGAACCGAGTTAGTGTGATAACTTGAGTATTTGCATTCCATCCTGAGGACTTGGAGGTTGAGCTGGACCGTATTTTTCACCGGAATCCCATTCATTCTTTAGGCGTAATATGGATAGCTCCTTGCGCCATTATACTCCGTCCGTTGGACGGAACCTGTAGGCTCATTGTCGATTTTCTCAAAAACTAAGCTAATTCCAGCGCCGTATTTATCTCCACCCTCTTCCATTCCCTAAATAAACTTTCCCTTACCTACCTACAGGCCTATTCTCAATAGTATCTACAATTGTCCTCATTTGTCAGACACTTCCAAATATAACAAACAATTTAATATCCTTATAAATTAAAATATATTTATGTGATATCGATGTCTGAAAGCACAATCATTGTATGTCCACTTTTGTAAACTTTCGGAAAATGCCAAAAGACGATTTCGAACTTGGGGGACTTACCAAAAACCTTTAATTACTCAACAGTCTCATAAATGTATGCATCAGATAATCCTATTCTAATATATAAAAATCTAATGCTGTATGTCTATTTGTCTGTTACTCAATCCCGCAAAAACGGCAGTACCGATTACTTTGAAATTGTTCATGTGGGTAATTAAGTATACTGGAACGAACATTTTCTATATTAAAAAGTCCTCAGGGCTCTAAAAACGGGCTCCTGTTATTTGCTCTCTTATAGGGTCTGTCATATAGGGCTATTATGATCCCAAAGAAAGTGAATGCAAATGACTGTGCTAACTACAGAAAAATATCCCTTTCCGTCTCATCCGTCAAAAATTTTGATCAACATCATAAAACACAGGAATAAAAACAAGATGGATCAATATGAAGAAGATCAGTTTGGATTTCGGCAGGGCAAAGGAACAAGAGAAGCAACTCTAGCATTAAAATTGATCTTAGAAAGAAGATTAGAACCGAATAGGTGAACATACGTTACCTTAATCTATCTTGAAAAAAGCATTCGACAGGTTCGATTTGAAGCTGCTGTTCCAAACTATGAAAATAGTATAAATCGACTGGAGGGATAGGAGACTAATTCTCAGCTACTATAAGTCACAAACCGCGGAAATCAATATTAATGGTCATATACAGGAAGCTAAAATAAAAAGAGGGATTTGGCAAGGCTGTCCCCTTTCACCCTATCTCTTCAACCTCTTCATAGACGAAGCAATAGAAAAAACAAAATTGAAGTGTAAGGGCATAAAAGTAAATGGCCAACTCATCCATAGTATTCGGTTTGCTGACGATATAGTTGTTCTTGCAGACTCAGAAAAGAATATGAACCACGCATTGGAGACTCTTGGAAAAGAAATGAATTAATTAAAATTAAATATGAACACCAAAACAACCAAAATGATGGTAGTGGATAAGTTAACCGACAACATAAAAGCTAAAATTAAGTTGGGAAACTCAACTATTGACCAAGTTAAAGAGTTCTGCTACTTGGGAAGTCAAATAACAAATGACCATAAATGCATAACATATGCTAAGAGAAGGATCACCCTGGCCAGACAAGCTTTCCAAAGGAAGCATAACCTCTTGGTAAACTGCCATCTCTCAATTGACACGAGGAAGAGATTCGTAAAGACATTAGTGTGGAGCATACTCACTTACGGTTGTGAAACATGGACTTTAAGCAAACAAGAAAAAGACAGGCTCCAGGAGGCCGAAATGTCGTTCTGGAGGAGAATTACCAAAACAAGTTGGGTCATGATGAAAATGAAAGAGCAAGTTTTGAAAGAAGTGGGTGAAAAAAGAACGCTTCTCCAATCAATTCACTCTAGGAAAATTAAACTCGTAGGTCACCTAATAAGGCATAACGAGTTCATTAAGGACATAGTGGAAGGAAAAGTGTAGGGGTAGAAGAGGAAAAGACGACCTAGGAAGTCCTTGCTCCACAGTGTGATGTCAATTATAAACTGTAACTCCTATAGTGAAATGAAAGGAACAACCTTAGGAAGAGACAATTGGCTACTACGACAGGGACAAGGCCTGGTCTTTTGAGAGACGACAACGAGGGTGTGTCCGGAAAGCAATGAGACTTAATCCGGGGAAAACTTGTATTAAACATTTAGCTATATAGGTTTTATGATTTTTTAAGTAGGACTTTTGAGCGTCTATACACCATTGCCAGTGTGTCTGCGAAGCCTTTTAAGCCCCCTGGAAGGCAGCAACGAGAATGTCCTCCAGAGCGCTCGTAGTAGCCACTTCCACTCTGTTTAAGGTCTCAAAATGTTGTCTTTACAGTCCGTGTTTGATCGGGGGGAACAAAATAGTGTCAGCTGTGGCCAAATCAGGACTTAACGGTTCCCGAGGCAGCGTTTTCACGTTGTGCTTGGTCATAAACTCCCTCACTTGCTGCGATATGTGACTCAGCGCGTTGCTGCGGATGCCGAGAACCCTTTACTCTTGTACTCTCAGTGTATTTCAACACATTTTTTATAAGTTCCAATCTTTCTGCTATCATTATGACACTCAAATGATGGTCAGTATTTAAAAAATCCTGCAATTTGTCCAAAATTTCCTGATATTGACTCGTTGATGTCCGTCCAGAGCTTGATTTGTCCTCAGTGTCTTTTTTACTCTTCCCAAACAATTAAAAATATCGGTAAGTCTGTGCCTTGGACAGGAGTTCCTCGCCAAAAGCAGTTTGATTCATGGCCATCGTCTCGGTAAATGATTTCCTGAGTTTAACCCCAAAATTAAACGCATGTCGTTGCTTAGTGGTACACTCCATGTCGAACCGCGACCGAAGTAAAAAAGAACACTTTGTTTATAACTTAACCTGTACTATATAATAGATCATATGTAATGGCGGCCGACGGGAATGTGTTACTGACACCCTCCTCCAACCGTCCCGCCCTACAGCGCTGCCATGTGGCTTTTCTGTGCAGCGGGAAGAAATCAGTCTCATTACTTTCCGGCCAGACCCTGTATGGATAGCATTGGTGCAGAGGTTTCTTTTTTTTTCTTTTTTTAATAACTTTCAATCAATGTATAGGGTTGAATTATTCACTATCGGATGGCTGGAAGAATGAGGTATTTAATTCTTGCAATCCATTTTGCAATTTGTTTCGTTTTTCTTTCACATACGTTTTAACTACCAATATAATAAAATTTTCTTCGATTTCAACAAAAGCATATTTCCTTGACAACCTGAGCAATGGCTATCAACGGGAAATTTCTCCCTGGTCTTTTAGCTTATAATAAATTATCAATATTAGCTTATTTCATTTGGGGTATCTTGTACCTCAATTTCTCCATGCGCGCTTAACGGCTTATGCTAATGGACGGAAAACACTAGATGATTTTTTGAGTCACATGAATCAGCAGAATCCCAAGATCCAATTTACTATGGAAAAGGAAACTAAAAACTGCCTCTTTTTTTGACATCCTAATTAAAAGGAAGCCTGATGGTACTCTTGGACGACGTGTGTACCGAAAATCAACTCACACTAACCTCTACTTAAATGGGAGAAGTCACCACCACCCCACCCATAAGCAGGGCATCTTAACCACATTGATACATCGGGAAAATATGGTAGCAGATGCAGAAAGTCTTCCCTTTGAATTGGAGCATCTGAAAACTACGGTAATACGCAATGGATATAGTGACAGAGATTTTCACTTGGCCTTGATAGGAAAAGTTGGAATAAATATGCGACCGGAAAAATATCACGAAAATCCGTTGGGAAGAACCTGCATTCCCTATATTTCCACTATCTCGGGAAAAATAGGAAGAATTTTACAAAAATACATCATTCAGACGATCCATAGACCTCCAGGGAAAATTCGAGATCGGATCGTAAGAGTAAAGGACAACCTCGGCCTCGGAGTGCCTGGAGTGTATAGCATCCCTTGTGAGTGTGGCCTCGCCTATATTGGAGAGACTGCACGCACGGTAGAAACCAGAATTAAGGAAAGCAAGAGGCATATAAGACTATTTCAACCCAAAAAATCGGCCTTGGCAGAGCATAGTCTAGATTATGCGCACTCCATCAATTTTAACGGAACCAAAACCCTCTGCCGTTCAAATGGATACTGGGATCGTTTGATGAAAGAGTCTATCGAGATAAGAGAAGCTAAATCGAGACTCAGGGCAGTACATAAGCCAAATATGGAGACCGCTTCTCAGTAAAATTAAACTGTCGCGGTTACAATTCAAATTCAAACCGCCTTGAACGAGCCGGTCAACAATAGGTTTTCAATTGCCCTTGGCTTACTATAAAAACCCGGCATGGACCAACTCGGCAATCAGTCTCAGCCCTGATGCGATGAGGGAGTCACTCGTCAAAACGTTGGCCTTTAAAATCCTTACCCGGTGGCAAACCCGAGAAGATTTACGAATAATATTCGCCGGGAAAGCCTAAGATCCTTTAATTATAGTGTGTTCGGAACCTCACTTCTGAGGTTACTTCGAGGTTTCTTTAAAATTTTCCCAAATTCTAACCCGGTAATCTTGAGAGCAACCAGTCTCAGTTCCCGTTTCTACCCTATCACCTTTTTCCTTCGGTTCTTAGGAAAGTAATATCGTAATATTATCATCAATCTGGACGATTACTATTGTCATAAGAGCACATCTTGTAATGTGTTTTTCAGTGGTCGATGAAATATCTAATAATCAGTTTCCTGAATCAGAGCCGGTTTCTTTAAAGAAGGACTATTATACTTCCAGGCCCGATGTCGGTACAAAGGACTCTTCATTTTGATTAACTACCGATTGAGGGACTCTTTAAATTATTTTGATAGTTAGATACGATTTTAATTACTTATATCCCCCTTGTCCGTTGTCCTGGTTTCCTCAGCCATTGTCCCTGTTAGCAGAACTATTCTCCAAGTGATATCCACTGTCACTCGAATCGGAGAAATGCGATTCGTAAAATTTGTATCAATGCACGCCGGCGCCTCATTGTCCCAGTCCACGTCGTCCCGAACAAAACATTATGAATAAAAATTGAGAAAGAAAAGGAGGGAAAAAATAAGGACTCGCAAATTCGGAATCCCTACAACTTCATTCCCCTCAGAAGCGTTCATTCTTTCCCTCATTCTGTCCCTTACCCAGCCCCCTTCCCTCCTCTCGGCACATTCCTCCCCCAAGCTACCCTCTTTATTTTCTAACCCCCTTGTTCCTCTTTCAAAAATCCCCCATCCTCCTTCTATCCCTCGAACACCCTCCTTCTTCTCTTAAAAGACTCAACTCACCAAATACCTCCCGCATCTCTTCCTCCTACTTACTCTTCTTTTCCCCTTACTCATCCTTTCCTTATTGCCCCGATTTTTTAAATCTAACTACTCATCTCCTAACCCACCATCTCTCTTTCCACCCTTCTGCCCTCCTCACACTCCTGTCTTTCACACCCCCTGCTCCCCATGTCTTCCTTTCCCACTGAATTTCCCCTTACTGTCTACAACTCCCTACCATCCCGTGGGTCGCCATTGGACTTGGTTGTTCGGTTGTTTTGGTAGAATCCCGAGAACTGAGGTCACTAGCGCCGTGGAGGATAGAAGAGTTAGGCTAGTATAAGTTAGTATAAGTATTATAAGTATTATTTGAGAAATAAAGATAGGGTGTTGAGAAACCCGGAGTCGCATTTACCCTACTCTTAGCGGATGATGCCAAGTGGTTCACAATTTAATGTCCCAACCGAATGATCAAGTATTTGTTAATCTGGCGATTCCCGTCGTACATTCGGTCTTCAAAATTCTTTTGTAGCACATACTTTTCATTTCCTTCAATTTTTTTCTGTTCTCCTGCTAGATGGTTGGTTGTTTCAGGAGACGGTCGAAAACTGAGGTCATGCTTACCATAGGTGGATAGGTAAGGATAGATAAACAGGTAGAAAAAGAGAGTAGGTGGGTGAGGAGATGAGTGGTTAGATTTAAAAAAATCGAGACAATGAGTAAAGGATACGTTAGGGGAAATAGAAGTTGAAGTGGGATGACGGCAAGGGAAGGAATTATGTAAGGAATAGAGAAAGGGTGGGAAGAAACCCGGCGTTGCGTCGGCTTAGGGCTACACTAAACTTAAGGAGGAAATATGACAGGAGTGTGACGTCCCATACCAAATAGATGATGCCAAGTGGTTCACAATTTAATGTTCCAACCGAATGATCAAGTAATTGTTAATCTGGCGATTCCCGTCGTACATTCGGTCTTCAAAATTCTTCTGTAGCCCATACTTTCCATTTCCTTCGGTTTTTTTCTGTTCTCCTGCTAGATGGTTGGTTGTTTCAGGAGAAATTGAAATCGCCCATCCTTGAAATGCTCCACTTGTGGCAGCCAATTAGGGATCGGGATCCCTCTGAAAAATCTCCGCAACTGCCGGTATCCGAACCCAGGCCCTCGAGGTGAGAAGTCTGTACGTAATCTACCCTACCCTCTCCCATCTGATCTCCCCCGAGCCTTCCTCCAGCCTCCCCTGTCCCAATCCCTCTGTACCATTTCCGTTGCCTCTACAGAGAAATCCTTCTCCCTCCACCCCCACACAGCCTTCCTGCTCATGCTTTGATACCCCTCGCCTCTATGAGAGCGCCCCTGGACCACCCACATCCACAAAATCCACGGTTCTTCGCCCCATCCCACCCTGTCTCATCCCACTTCATCCTACCTCCTCTCCCCCACTTTCCTCACCCGCTCACCGCCGCTTCATCCACTCGGAGGAAAGAGATGATCAATCATGGTGAGAAAAATGGGGGAGTGTGAGGGTGTAAGGAGTGAGGGATGTGGTTTCCAATGGTAGATTGTGGCGAGAGAGAGGGTGTGGAAAGGAGTGTTCAGAGGAAAAAGGACTGGGGTAAGATGGAGGTTGGAGAAGAAAGTGTTGATTCGTCGAAAGAAGGCCGATAAAAAGGGAGAAGGCGTTTTCGTTGTGATGGAGGAAGGTTTTTTTTGGGGGTTACCGAGGCATGGATTAAAGTATGGTGCAGTCGGTTGGTTTTTTCTAGGGAGGCGACCGACAAATGTGATCATTTGCGCCGTTAGTGAGTCGTGGGTTTGGCGGTAATGGAAGGATTATTTAGGTTGTGGAGGATGGGTAGAGAGAAACCCGGTGACATAATTAGCCCTTTCTTATAGAAGGGCACGAATTGAGCCAACACTTAAACAGCACATCCGAAGGCCACTGTACTACACTTCGCGGATTTTCCACACAGCACCACAGTAGGGATCATGATTCCCATGAAAAATCTTGCCCGCAGCCGGGATTCGAGCCTGAACTTTAGTGATTGGAAACAAGGCCTCAGTCATCTGTAGTTATAACAGGACAACGTGGTAACGGAGTGTGTCTTGACGTACGAAAATAAATCTTACTTTTTTGGGATAATTGAACCATCCAAATTGGTTTATCGCGTAAAATTGTCCTTAAACTGTGCTTGTGTGTCTTCAATTACGTACTGTAGATTCTCGCAGCGATAAAAGGGCGATCTGGAATACTGAAGGCCGTGATTAAGAGAAGGATGTTGGATAAGTGGGGAAGGAAAAGAATTAAAATCGGCTTTATGTATGAAATGCGGAGAGGTAGAACGTATACCAAACAGGAGAAAGAAATCATTGATAGTACTAGGATGCTTACTGTTGATTGGCATTGAAAGAGGTATCATTTTAAGTTTACTTCAATCAGCATACAACCTCTCTTAATATTGAATTTAGATGAATTATTATGATAGCGTGACAATTATTTTAATATACCGTTGCTTTCTGCGAATTATCTCCGTAACGTTTTCAATTTAACGTGGCCGTTGGATAATCGCGTTTTATAGATATTCTCCCGGCATTTACGAACAAGCTATTGTTCTCTTTAATGAATTTTTTCGAGGGAATCGATGGGTTAGGAAGAGGAGAACAATGTTGAATGGGGAAATTAATAGAAAGAAATGCAGAGGAAGACAAAAGTGAAATAGGCAGACCAAATTATGAGGGATGCTTGGGTAAGGAATTTAGTTTAAACAAAGCATTTCGTTGTAAAGAGAATGCAGTGGAGAGCTCTAGAGTAACAATCTTCGCGTTATGACTGCTAGTAATTATGTTTAAATACATTTATATTATCATGGTATGGTTGCCAATATTTTAATTTCACGTATGTTTTCGCCGGATTAGGTACAAAACTGCCCCCCCAGCATGTCCCATAGCGCTTTTAATGTCTTAAACACTTCACTGAGAAGCAGGGGAACGAAGAGGAACGAAGCAGACTTACGATAGAGGAGTGAATGGTGTGAGAGGATGGGGCAGACCGAGAAAGTCATGAGTGAATGTGGTGGAAGGTACCACTCTCTATAGAGGGATTATTAGGAGTCTTTAGAACAGGAGGGCGTGCATGAAGCAATGTTTGAGTGTAACTGAAGCAAAAGAGGGATAAAAGGATAGGGCAGTATGAAGGATATTATTGATGCTGAGTCAGCTTCACAGGCCTGTCAACAAGCATTAAACTGTTTTGTTTGTGCCCATCGCGAAATGTATCGGCGTGATGGGTATGTTTTGCTTCATTTTATTTATTTATTTTTCAATATAAAGAGGGATCGAGGGAAATTACACCATTTCCATACACCTTTTCTCAGTTTTGCTTCCTTTGCATTACTGCCATGTTTAATCACTGCCATCTATTTGTCACTTTTTTCAATTGCGCCTATCACGTATGGGGACAGCGTGATGGGAGCTGCATGCATGTATGCATGCAATACTCCCCTGTGCTATTGAGCGCTATGGTTTCATCTATCTCCGTACTTTAATCTACTGTTTTTGAGTAAGAATTGTGGGTTTGGGAGAGAGAGAACGGAACGGAGGGGGGTATGGGAGAGTGAGTGGAAGGGCGAGGTTTTGTGAGACGAAGGGCTCAGATTAAAAAAGTAAATGGCATGTAATAAGAACGGGTGGTGGTGGTGAGGGAAGAGGAAGATGGTGGGGGGGTGAGGGGAAGGGAGGAAGTGGGAGTTGAGGAGTGGGTGTGGGAGAAGTGGATAAAGGTAATCGGGGGTTGAGGGAATGAAATGGGGGGCCCTTTTCTTTCTCCTAGCCCCGCCCCTTCCTTGCCCCTCCAAAAATCCCGCCCTCCCTCGTCTACCCCTCTCTTTTGGCCCTCCCTCTCTCTCTCTCTGCCACCCTCTCACTCCTCTTAACCTTTTTATGGGGAGAAGAAGAGTGTGATAATTGAGACGTGGTGGAGGGGCTCTCGAGGTGGGGACTGAGGGTAGTGGGTATTGGAGGATAAGGGATGGAGAAGAAAGAGGTTGCCCAAGGGAGGGGAGAGTGGTGGGGAGGGGGAGAATCTAGGGAGGTGTGTGGGCAGAGTAGGCCGATTTTGGACTGAGGAGTGGGGGATAAATTAAAAAAAAGGTATAAAAAGAACAAAAGGATGTCATCGGAGTGGATAGTGGAAAGAGGGTGGAAGTGAGGCGATTGGCCATTTTTTTGTGAAATATATTTTTTTCTTTCTTTTTCTTGAAAAGTCGCTTATAAAGGAATCGCATTGGAGAGGAGTAATCCTCGTTGCGTCCTTGTTCCATCGTTTCTCTCCAGCTCAGTTGTGTATTCGTCATCGGGGTTACTACCAGATGCTTGGTAGGTTTCTGTGCAGTCAATATCCAACTTTCATTGGTCATATTTTCAGTGTGCCTTGCTACGGTCAAGGTTGCAAGTTATTACGATGACTTCATAACATATTCAAATTTCCCCCAAATATGTTCAAATTACTTGCAACTATGGAAAAGGGTCTACAGTTAATCAAGATAGAATTGGGGCGCGATCATGGTTCTACATGACGCGCGCACTCGCGTTACCACCATTTTAAAATAGCGCTCACGAGAGCTAAAAAGGGGTGCTAATTCTTTAAACATTTTAGGGGCTTTAATTCACTAGTTTTAATTGATGGACAGAGAATGTGATCATTACCCTTCTTCAGCGGTTTGCGTTTTGAATAACGATAACGACAACGCAAAAGATGGTTTCGTGGTCCTACCCCAGTATTCTTCTTTTCGGGTCATATACATGCACATATCAGCCTCCTGGAAATAATAAGCGTATTATATTTTACTGGAAATAAATACTAAGATAGAATAAGGATGGAATGCAGCTATCAAATCATGAATAGTGTTGGAGTAAGATGTTATGGGGAAATAAAGCAGTTGCCCGAAAAGAAAATTGAGTGGAGAACTGCAGCAAATCAATATTCGTCCTGATAAATGTTAATGAAGTATTAGGTAGGATTTGATGGATTTTGCATAAATATATTCGTCAATCACATTCCAAGGTATTATAATATCCCGGGTTTGCTCCATAATATCCATAATCGTAGATATAATCTACTAGGTGTGATGTCTCCGCATTACTATATTGGTGAAAGAATGAGGTAAATGGGAACAGGAAGGACGAGTGGTACTTCTTCAATAAATAGATTTTTCCCTACTCTTTTCCTTGAACAGTTTGTAATAAAGGAATCTCGCTGGAGAGGAGTAATCCTCCTTTGGCCGTGTGGTCCTTAGTTTCTTTTCGTCTTTGCCGTCCCCGCAGCGAATCGCAATCAAAGTGCTTTGTTTGAACCGCCGGGTTTGGGGTTGGGGATGGAGGAGAAAGTTGCGGTTGGGGAAGAGCAGAGAAGGGGAAGTTTTTATTGAAAGGGAAGCGCGGGAGAAATGGTCGAACAAAAGAGCGGGAGACCGGTTTTGAGACTGTGGGAGGGTTGTCGTGTGAATGTGAGTGCGACTTTTCTTTGCGTCAGCGAAGAGTGGTGGTAGTACATAATTAACTGCCTTTCGGGTAACTGTCGCAAAATCTGGTGGTAGATGGACGATTCGTCACGGAATGATTTGGTGTAGTGGTAGGGGTATTGAGAGACTTAACCTGTGTAACTTTTTGATTTGTAATAAGTGGAATGGTTGGCCGATTGCAAGCAGGGTGTACTAAAGTAAACAAAGGTGATCTGCGACTAACCAGTGACTTACCCTTATAATAAATAAAAAATGTACCCTTCCATCAATAAACCCTTCCCTAAAATAAACTCTTCCTTAAAATAAACCCTTCCTTTCTCAAAACCTATGTCACGAGTTTTTTTATAGTTTTAGACGCATTGGATGCAGGATAGTTCAAAGTTAACAAAGAATCTCCGCTTTAAACACCCATTCATCTTCAGTGGTAGGGTTATTGGAAATGAACCCTTACAGTTCCACAATCGTCAACTGCTTATTTCCCACGAGCTTTAGGGAAGGTCTTCTTCTTCTAAGGCGCTGCAACCCTCCATGGGCTTAGTCCTCTTCAACAGTTATGGTTCATCTTCCTTCGTCCATCCGTCCATCTTTTGCTTATTCTTCCAATGATTTATATTAATTTTAAGGGGATCTTGTAACAATGTGGCGTCATCTCTTAATCTTTTCGTACGCCCTTTTGTCAAATGTCTATCCAGTCTCCTTTCGCATTTTTTCTTACTTATCTAGTGCTTCCCATGCGAGTTGTGTATGTATTCCAGCCATTAAAATCTTTGATAACTATGTAATCCGAAGATTCACGTAAAATTGAGTGGAATTTAAACATGATTAAATAAAAACCGTGTAATTTCCCATATTACCTGTTTACTTTCGACCCGGATTGCAGCGTTGATACATCATCGTCAAGTGACAAGTAGTGTGCTAAGTGCGCACAATTTATGCTTATTTGGGAGAGGGTGGGGAACGGTAAGGAGTAGGGAAAGGTGGTGAAAACAGAAGTGCTCGGTGACCAATGGTAGATATATATAATAAATCTATATCTTTGATATCTTTGGAAGTTATATATTTGATAAATAATAAAACCTTCCTAGGTGTCTCCTTTTATCAGATCATTGAGTTCTACATTTATCATAATTTTGCTCAAGTTTGTTCTTCTTGACTTTGTCCAAAACTACTACCGATAATTTCCCTCTAAAGATTTTCCAGTATTTTCATATTTTACTGTGTTTGTATCCGTATCTCACATATGTATGTCAGAATTGTATAATTATGTTTATTGTGTTATTTGAATCCATATTGTATTATAGTATTGGATTAAAGTATCTTCCTGGAGGTATATGTATCTTACCTACAGTTAATCTTTCTGGTATTTCCTCACAAATGGCATTATTTTCGCACAGAACTGAGCCTAGTTATGTATAAGTAATAACACAAGTTTTCTATTGCTCACACAATTTTCTATTTCACCACTCATAAATACTTTCTGTCTTAACTATTCGCTTCATCTCTTCCTGCGCTCTATTTCTTTGTTTTCTCTCCTATTCCTCCCGTGTGTGGACTCTGCGCCGCGATCTCAATCCACTCCCGGGAAATTCCCGATGAATTGCCGGGGGAAATTCGATTTCATCCCCCCACCAACGGACTCTGTGCGTCGATTTGAGGAGGCAACGGAGAGTTTCGCATTTTCGCCGGATTAATTAAATGCCGTCGAGTCTTTTGAGAGTTTGCAAAGCACGTAGGAGCCGTTTGGATCCCCCTCCCCCCCAACGTGCGAACGCTGAACGGTGTCGGGCCCCGAAATGTCATCTGCATTCACAGTTCACAGCTGTGCGTAGATTTTTCTAATGTAAGCGCTTATTTTAGACAGTTTTCACTCTTTCGTCGATTGCTTAAAGCTTACTATTTTCTTGTAAATACTAATTTAAGGGTTGACTGCGGCAGACACACCCTACTGTCAAATCTAACTGCTGCATACATCGTAGAGCTGCTTCGGGGTGAAGGTGATTGGTTTGATGTTTATAAATTCAGATACCGTGACAATTTTATCCGACCAGGTCGCAAGGACATGGTCATGATTGGCAATCTACGCGTGACACAACTAGAATAATAAGTTGGTGTTTTAGTTTGGTTTGGAGTCCAGTCCTCCAGCGTTGGTGGTACAGTGTTTCAATTAATTTAGTTCATTTTATTAATACCAGGGTTTTTCCGTTAGATGGCTACATTGAACGATGTTTATCTGGCGTTACTCATGTACAGAAATTATTCTTTATGACGCCAAAAAATAATCCAAATCAATAAAATATTTTTTTTTTAATTTATCGATAAATAATTCACTCATCAAATTTCATGTATATGCCACATAAGCGCTCTCGATTATGTTTTTTAAAACTTTTTTATAATGTTGGTAATTATTCCTAACTCATGAGAAAAAAACGATTATGAAATAGATTCCAAAAGGTTAATAATTTATTCTTTTAAATTACTGACGAAATTTATTAAATTGTGGCTACAAAGGATTTGAAATTTGGTTTTCCATTGTCGACGAATGTTTGTTTCTCCATACACTCCCACTTTCAAAGAAAGCTGTGGCTCTTCCATCATGGTTACGTATCCCATCTCCCTTATTGTCCTTCGGTCCCTTCCTTATTGTCCCTACCATTGAAGATGTTTCGATGTGAGGCTTTGGGCTTAGGGGCATTGTTCCCTATCATCGCATAATAAATAAGATTCCTGGTGGCCATTGTAATGAATTGGCATCGGGTTTATTTTTTATGTTTTGCTGTCTATGCTCATTACGTTCAAGACATTCTACTAAATAGTATACAAATCATATTAATAGTAATTAAGAATATACTTACGCACGAAATTAAGTTGACACACCGAATTTAGTTGATTTCATCCACTAAAATTAGAATTACGAAATATTTATTATCCTAGAGGCCTTGCTTGTTTGGGACAGGAATGTATATGCATTAGTTAAATGACATTCGTTGACTTATCACACAAAAACATGTGGTATTCATGTTTAAAAACTATAAGGTATGAATATTTTTGAAGCTAACATAATATATCTCATAACAATCTAACTAACATCAATTACATAACCATTATTTATGGATAACAGTTATGCACTTATGGTTTTGATAATATTAACTGTGATTTAACAATAATATATAGGGCTTTCATTAATAATGGTTAATTCTTGCAGTAATTTTTAAATAAATATACCAATTCCACATTTTTTATAGATATTATAAGATTGCTAGTCCCTCGTACAGCTTGAGTTTAAAAGAAATTATTTCTTAAATGTTATGGTACGGTAATGGTATACATACATTTTCAGGTACTCCAGTTTTCCTCTCTTTGTTGTGTATGTTTTCTACGTTTTGTTAATCCTATCACTTTTAAAGGAAGAATACATTCAACTTCAAGTGGTTCCATACGCTTCGTGCTCACTCTTTTGTTTTGAACTTTAAATATCCTTCATTTACACCATAAGTCTAGCTGCTACACAGAAGTGATTCTTTCTGAATATTTTAAAATGAGAACCTGGTGTTAACCATTGCTCCCCTCAAAGTCATACGTTTCTGGTATGACTTTGGCAATGTCCTATCATTATTTCTCCAGTGAACTCAGAAATTTACCGCCCTAATATGTTCTTGTGGTGAAAGACCTTTAGCGCCACAGCAGTTCTCACTGAAATAGTATGGCCATTCATCGAGGACTCTTAAGAACAGGGTCCCCTTCCAGTACATTCCATCAATTTTTGCTCGTTTATAACTCCATAATAGCAAATATCGTGTGTAGCAATCGATATCATAGTCGTGGTAGTGGAGTACAAAGGGTTATTCTGAGCCATAATTCTCAAAAATATTTTAACGGCAGTACCAAAAGACTCGATTCTCCAAACATTCAAAATTTCAAACATTTTCAGCAACATTGGGTTGTTCCTCTTCTTTTATATTTCTCATTCCATATTATATATGCATCTTAGATGTGCTGTTCTTTTTCGAGATCATTTCTGACAATTTTTTAATTTTATAACTAAATCTTGTCGCACGGATTGGAACAATAACATTCGGCTGTAGACTGAATGCCATGGATAAGGGTGGGATCAAAATGTCTTGATAAATAACAGAAGGAGAATAAGAAAAAGAGAGTTAAGAGAAATTCAGATGTCATGCTAAAGTTTTAATCGATTTTAGCCTACCGTTGTCTCACTGATTTCCCAAGATAAGTTCTTTCTGCAAGCAAAGGCGTTATGTTTGTATTGTTATTAATAAGGCAATCTACTGGATGAGGCCGTTTTAAATGGAAGAAAGTAAATATCATCTAAAATACCTAATATTTGGTATGGGTATCATGAATACAATCCCACTTGAAACCAAATAAGTGTATTTATAGGTGGCCATTCGCGTTGCCGATAGACGATCCTCATTAAAAGCTTTTCCTTAATGCCATTCGCTTATGCACGCTTTTAGAGGGCAGTTATAGTTTTGTGGTATTGATTTTGGATCTAATATTCTCTGCAGATGAAGTCTATTCCTACCTTTAAAGCTAAATCACCGGTGGGTAATCCATCGTTAACGAGTATTGATGCCCACTGCAGAATTGCAACCATTGTGATTAGTTGGTTAAGTACAAACTTGACAAAGGCTGAACATACGAAACTGATTATAAATTAAGGACAAGTGGTTGTTATCTATTGGAAATGATTACTGTGGTCATCAAAACTTTAAAATTGTGAAACATAGTGTAGTGTATCATTCGATTGGCTATTTTTTTCTAGTGTAAGATAATGGAGTCATTTTCAGGTATCAAGTTTCATGTTATCAGGAACTAGAGATATTAATGTTTAACTACTAATTTTACCTTATTTTTATTTAATTTATCTGATGGAACATATCAAAGTATAAAATCAAATAAACCAAGAATAAATATCCATTCTGTTTATTTTACCGAATCGATCGGGTATTGAAGATGACATTATTAAATCTATCAAATGAGTACTAGCCTATTTCGTCTATTTTTTTGTTTATAGGGGATATGGTAAAATTTATCAAAAAATATACAGTCATTATGATTTATTATATTGAATCAATATCTGAACTAATGAAACAAACAATGTTTCTGAAGTATCAAATTTGAAGCTGTGAATGGTCAATTGATTTCAAGTTTAAGACATTATTGCTACAATCTACCCAGTAAATACCATAATTTACTAAATTTTTGTGGGAGCATATTGACATTTGCACCTGAAATTTTTAACTATTTCATAGATTTAGCGTTACAGAGTATACTTAAATCTGCAATATTTTGAAAAATGTAGGCATGCTGCCATAAAAATGCATGATTGTGATCATTTGGGGTACCCCAGGATTTCAGCAGGCTTTGCTGCTCCAATATACCATTCATGGAATAACATTCATGCTCGATTAATTAAATCGAATCGGTTCGATGTTTCATTTTCCGAAGATCTAAAACCATTTTTTCGATCAAATTCTCTTCACGATGCTTAAGTCTATCAAACAGAAACTTGACGATGTCGATATTTTTAAGCAAACGTAAAATTCGTTCATTTAATTAACCGAAAGTTTATTCAAGGTTTTAAAAGTCTTACAACTATCAAATTCATTCCGTAATTTTCGCTGAAATATGTCGTGCACTTAGCTCAAATATTTACTAAGTGTTTAAACACCGAAGACAGTGAAATTCACCATGAAAAAATCATTTGGTTTGACCGGGATTCGAACCCGGATCTCTCAATTGCCGGTCAGATGTGTTAGCCAGTTACACTACCAAGCCATCTTAATTCAAGGTGAACTTCAGCGGGGGTTTATACGAACAGGATATCCTCGTCCCCAGTCTACATTGTAGCACAGGAGACGTGGCCGTGCATGATATGCCACAGTCGCGGAGAATAAACCCAACATTGTCGCTTTGGAACGACTACCTTGACAAATTTCCAAATTGCAATTGGGAGATCCGGGTTCGAATCCCGGTCAAGTCAAATTATTTTTTCTTGGCGAATTTCATCGTCATCGGTATATAACTTCGCACCCGTGCGCGTGACTGCGTACCACATCATTTGTAACATGCAATGATTGAAAATAAGTGTTTAAAAACCAGATACCAAATTTTGCAATACATTTTATTAATCGTGTAGTTATTTCCAATGAATATGCCGTTAATTTAATCAAAAAAGCCATATCGAACGGGTTCAGTTGTTTCTGGCGAACCTTGTTCTCCGTCTGTGGTGAAAGGATTTATAAATTACCTTCGCCTTATGTATGACAAATTGTGTGATAGATCTCTATGAGTTCTATAAACTACTACCATTTCTTTCTATCGCTACCTTACTACTCTAAACCTGCCTTCTACGTAAAACAAAAGTGAAAAGCAGCATAAGTTTTATATTTCAATGGAGTGTCAAGTAAGGGTGATTGCATGTGACGGGTCATAAAAAGAAGTCACCTTAGGTCAGAATCACGGGTATCGTAATTTTATATGGTACAGTGGTTAAATAATTTTTTTTAAAGCCGTTTATATCTAAAAAAAAATCGACGTTAAATTTTTGCGTTTGCAGAAACTGTACGTCATTGCTTTCTGCTCTCATGTTTAGCTAAATTGTATTTTCTCTCTCCCATCTTCGGACATTTTCTATCTTCCTAGGCTCTTTCTTTTCTGTGTTCCGTACCCGACCCGATTGAAAATAAATCTACCTTTTACTTTTGACTATTCACTAAATGATAAAGACCATTCAATTGTAAAGAGAGAGGACATGGAAGACAATTGACTTTTTCTGGAGAAGCAACGGGGGTTTAAAAGAAGAATTGTCTCCCTAGTTAACGACGTATTCGTTTTTTTTACGGTTTTACTTAGGCATTTTTACAATCGTTTACCTATTAAGTTTTATGTCCGTTCTTAGTGGCAATTTGGCACGAAAAATGTTGGAGGCATAAGATGCGCGTTCCAAGGGTACCAATTAATTCAAATCACTATTAGTTCTGAACATTTCTGAGATTTGATTTTAAGAAAAGAACGTTGACTGGAGGATTTAAAGGTTTAACTAAAACAAATAAGAAATCAGAAGCTAGAGCAGTGTTGGATGAAATGGTGATTGGCACTGTTGGCGTTTTATCAGCTATGTTTTTATTTTTCGGTAAGTCTATAAAGGTCAACCGAATTGGTGGAAATCCATTAATTAGCCTTAAAGTTGGCGTCTTTTTAGCGCGGGGGACAAGAATAAAATTAATCAATCATTAATTTATAAAAATGGAAAGGAGGAAGTGCGTGGGTAGGCATTGCGACGCGCGTCTGTGCCAGGGTGCAAAAATGAATGTGGGACGTGCACAGACGGAAATTAAGACACCCTAAATTGCTAATTACGCCGTATCGTCGCTTGGTGAAGGCGAAGTGGGCAGACGTAGAGGGTGGAACATACTATGTGGGTGGGTTTACCAAGATGGAGAACGGGCGTATCGGGCGAAGGAAAGGAAAGCATTGACGCGTGGTATATTTGCACGCTCCGTATGAACCGGGACCCATCAGCTTGACCAACGCAGCAGCCCTTGCAGTAACGCACGGAATGTCGTTGGCTTAACGTCAAGGAAGAATGCATTTAGTGAACAATGCTAACCATCCAACGTAGGGAGCTCAAATTCATGGTGTAACGACTTTTTATGACATGGGTTAGGTCAAAAGTTATAATAGTATTATTTGAAACATAAAAGTTGGATGAAAAATGGCCGCAAAACAAGCTTTTCCAAGCCATATAATGAAATCTGAACCCTGAATCTGGCAATGCATATCGTATGGAGAATTGATTATATGACAAAGTAGCATGTTTATTTTATTAGGATAATCTACCGGTTAGTTTAGGAGATCTAAATAAACGAATTTTTCCTTCATCACAGTACACGCCCTACCTCCCTTCATTCCATCCATTAAGCCTATTAACTTTTATCCCCTTCCCCGCTTACTCAACATCCTCCACTCTATCAGAGCCTTTAGCACCCTTCCACCCCTTTCTTACCTATTTCAAACACCTACTCTGCCTCCTTATCTCCTCCAGAGTTTCCTCTCCTCATCCACTATACCAAGCACTTCCGAGTTCGTCTTACTTTCTGTCTTCCACACTTTTTCCATTCCTCTCCACACCCACATATCAATAACTTGCTGCCTATTCTTATCCTCGCTTCTCAGGTCTGAGTTTTTGCACCATACTATGATAAACTCTATATTATAGTATTCGCCAGCCTTTTTTTTTTATGTTATTACTAAACGTCCTCATCATCAATATCGTATTTATTTCCGTCTACCGCAGTACTTTCTCCATTCTCCTCCACACGCAAATCTGAAATACCTGCACCCAATTATTGTCTTCGTTTCTACTTCATGTAACGCTACACTCCGTATCAAACTCTTCGCCAACCTTGTCTTTACATTAATATGCAAAGTCCCCGTCATCAGCTGCCATGTAGTACTGAACTCATCTTTCGCTAGTGCAATTCTCAACGTGCAGAAACGGAATAAAAAGTTAGACGACTCGTGAAAGCATTCGCCGGGTGGGAAACTCGAGATTTCTTCACCAGTTTCATTCGCCAGTATAGCACCAAATCTTACATAGACAACTCATGTAACGCATCGGCATGGTGTTTCAACGACTACGAGTTTTTCTTATTTCGAAGGAGAAATAAGGACTTTTAACCGAGAAAGATAGGACATGAAGAGGGAAGAAAGAAGAAAACTAGGAGGGTGAAGAGTGGAAAAGGGTAGGGAGTAGGAAAAAACTTTTTCAAGGGGTCCCAAAGTATGGCAATCATCAATTTCCGTGCCTGCAGACAAGCCCTTAGTTTTGCTGGACCCGGAGCGTGGAGACGTTTTCTTTTGTCAGTTGGAAAGGGGGGGGGGGCTATCATGAGCTATCCTCCTCAGGGATTTATGTCCGTTCGTTATGCCTCTATCTCTCCCACTCGATTTTTTTTCAACTGAAATGCGTCTTCCCTCCCAGCTCAGCGTGACTCCTTCGCTTTAATTCCATTATGGCTCGATTTATATTTGGCAGGCTGATTGATGGGAGGAAAACATTAGATTTACATTTTAGAGGAGTACTTATCCATGAATTTCAGTTGTTTGGTTTTTATTGTTATCGGAGCTTAGTGTCTAAGTAATATATAGCCTTGTTTTGTTTTCATGGGTATGCACTTCCTAATTTCCCTCATTATATTGATGATGATGGCATTATTCGGCCATTGTTTTGGCATACTCATTTATACCTCCATGCGATTAATCTATCACATCATGTCACTATCGTTAGGTGTATTGTGAAAAATTAAAAAGTTGTTTGTTATTAAGAAAACAATGTTTCCACAGTTACGGAAAAATGAATCATTATTATTTATAATGAGTTATTTGTTTCTATTTTGCCAGAGTTTGGGTTAGTCAGACTTCATATGGTAATTTTCCCAGCTGCATTGGCGTTATATACCTACATTTTCTATGTGCGTCACTCGGTTTTTCTGGTTTTGTGTCTGTGAGAAATATTGTGGGCTCTTTCCTTTTAAAACCGCTTTAAAGATTAGACTACACATGTTTATAAGCCTTTTTCTTTGCTGAAAATAAGCTTTATGGAAATATAAATGCTTTTGTTTTTAAATGGTTAAGAAATGGCCGTTATGCTCCGTGCTAAGCCTTCGAAAACGTGAGTATTTCACTCTGTGCGGGAATCGGAAATTTTTCGCATGGAAAATGCTAGTTTTCCGCTTCATCGGAATTTTTCAAAAGTCACCGATTTCGGGAAATTCCAAGGGGAAAAAAAATATATTCACCATCGTTACGGAATACAGGAGGGGAGTGAAGGAAAAAGGGGGGCCTTTCGACTGCATTCTTTCCCCAAAAAAAGTTCCCTAATCAGCTCGCGGCGCGTTCTTATTCCCGCTGGAGATAGAAAATCCTGGTGGTTTGCGAAGAGGGCTCCCCCGACGAATGCTCACCACTCCTTCCCCCTTATGCTCTCCCTCCCTCCAACAAACGCATCGTACGCTCGAATGAGAGAGAGGGAGGAAGAGGCTGAAGATTTTTCATCCGCTCCTCCTTTTCACCCTAAACAAGAGCGCAGCACGCCGCGCGAGTTCCCCGCGGAGTGTGAAATAAAAAGGATGGGAAGAAGGTGAAAAAACACAAACAAAAGAAAAATCTCCCTCTATCTCTCCCACGCCGGAAAAATGAATCCCCAATTAATCTCCGGGGCATTATTGTTTTCCCTCGCTCGTTCATATCCACCCACTATCAGCCCACCCTACTCCGGGTTCGAGTTTTATTTTTCACGGTCTTCCCATTGGCCACGCGATGGCGCGTGCACGTGTCGTAATTCAAGAGAAAATCACCCTCTTATGTGGCTATCAGCGATCCTCCCACCAACAAACTGTAGTACCTGGACTCCTCTGCTGTGTCGAAAACTATTCTTATTGTATTTTCGGTGATGTTGATGAAAGAGAGAAAATATTTCAATTTTTGCAATTTAAGTGGCGACGTGTTACTACGTTTCACCCAATAATCATGTGTCGTATACGTGTCATTTTTTTGCATATGATAATGCTGGATAAAACAAAAAATTTCGTGAATGAAATTGTAAAAAGAGAAAATTCTGTTTTATTCAGTGTGGAACACTTCCACCAGAATTTCGAACTTCCGAAATAATGTAGAATGCTCAATGACGTATGATTATTTTGATGAGCAACCCAGCAGTAATGTTTGGTGTCTCAACAAGAACGTATTGTCGTAAACGAGGTGTTTTATTTGGTTAACCGTGTGATGACCAGAAAACCGATCCTTGTACAGTTTTCTTCCACTGTTCGATTCCGGGTGAAGTAAGTATATGTGGGCATGTATATTCAATTCCATTACCTCTTTAAACAAGGAGTAATATGTTTTTTATATCATTATTTAGTAATTTACGTTTCCCCATAGGTGTTTCTGCTGTGAGACACTGCGATATGGGAATCCGTTCTCACTCACAGTGCTTGAATAAGATTTAACGATATTTTCTGAATGACAAAGGGCCATGACTATATGTAGCGTATTAATTTTCGGAATTCTCCCCGAAAAGTAATGTAAAGGTATTCCAAAGGTAATGTAAAGGTATTGATGGGAAACTTGAGCGCTCAGCATGTTGAAATTGAAATTGGAATCAGTAGTGTCTTCTCTATTTCAGTATTTTCAATGATCTTTAAGAAGGTGCCAAGGGGACCATAACTCTTATATCCCATCCGGTAGTCATAGTGCTACACTCGTTATGTCCTCATTGCAGTACTCCAGTAAGGTTCGGGATTTCAGTGTCAAATGACCGCCGCCACTGGGATTTAAACCCGGGCTTCTGGATGTAGTCCAGTCAATGAACGCCCAAAACGGGGTTGTAGAGTACATGGAAGAGGACAAAGACAAAAATTCAGGGATGGATGTGTTTTGAGTTGATAGGATGTAAATTAATATTATTTTATGGTTATCATATTTATAAGGAAAGGAAGCTAATTTTAATGAAATAGGAGTGGGTATATATAGGTGGCGGGCTTCACCTTAAAATGTCTTGGATGTTATATCCAGTATATTTCGTTATCCTTGGTGAGGACACTACTGGCTATTGCTTTCGCAGGTGCGTATTGTATCAGCAAAAGTTCTTGGTGCAGACCTGCGCGGTAAGGAGAGGAGGTAGAAATGGAGGGAATGAAGATAAAGAACGGAGGGGAAGAAAGAGAGGTAATGATCGCAGGGTAACCAAACTACTTCGCGAAAAAGCTAGATCGCAAGGCAAGTAGGCTAGTGGAATCTCTCATGACCATGACCTTACTAGGGACCCTGTCTTGAAGGCTCATTCCGAGACCAATCGAAACCGGCCGGAAGGTGGTGGTGAGCCACCCCACTTTTCAAAGCGCTTGTGTTGACAGCAATTAGAAAGGCTTCTCACTGGACAACCTTCCTTCCCCGTTTTGTCAAATTTTTAATGTCGCATAGCCCATGTCCTAAAATGGTCCTCTGCGCAGCGCCAGAAACTTTTGCGAAAGCTAATCTCTCCACATGGAGCACAAGTAGGCATCTTAATGCAAATGATACACCCCCACCACTTCTGGTAGTGGCGGAGATGTATCACTAGCGCGGTAATTAGCGATGTGAGACCTATACTATAGTCACCACACCGTTTTTGCATTCATATTGTTAAAAAAGCTGGGAATAAGGAGGAAAATGGTGGGCATGTGTCATGGAATTGCAGTAAGTATGCTGAAATGGAAAGAAATTTAATCTGAGGAAAGTGGTGATTTAAGACAGGAAGGAAAAATGCAAACGATCTATCAATATATTATGTATGGTGTTAGCGTGTATCTCTCCCTCTATCTCTCGCTCTCTGACTCACAATTAGTGGAAGCGTGTGCGTGGCGACCATGATGATTTAGTCATCCCCGCCATATCGCACCGGTGTACTCTTGTCGAATGCGTCCGTAAAATGGTGCTCTCGCTCTCTACGGGGAAGGAGGAAATAGGGAAAAAAACTCGATCGAACAAATCATCCGTCGCTTTCGCTCGCGATGAAATAAAAGGGAAGGCTGGAAGGGAGTTCTGTCTTTCTCTCTGGGGGAATTTACGGCACCTCGAGGGGTCTCTCTCTCTCCCTCCTCCACTTGCGTGCCCGCCTGTTCGTCCCCAAACCCCATTCCAACCTCCCTCCCGCTACTCGCGGTGGCGGCGTGATGGGGGTGGCTTGGAGAAAAAATATCCTAACGGGTTGGATGGAGAGAGGAGAGACAAGGGAGGTGGAGGAGGACCCCCTTCGGCGAGAGAAATAGATGCGGTTTCGCTTTTTCACGGACGTGGCGCGGGGGCGGGGTTGTGGGGGGGGAGGAGGGAACGTGGTGCGCTGTGAGGGAAAAACGACAGTGACCCGAAAGGGAGGGGGAGGGCGGACAGAGTTCGCTGTGGTTTAGGGTTTTTGAGCGAGTGACTGTAAGGGCGCGCTGTGAGATCTTCAAATTTCAATTTCGTATCGGGGATTCATATTTTGCAGAGCAACGTAATGCGAGATTCCTTTGGATTTTTTATTTGTTTTTGGGAGGTCGACCGACAGCCGAAGGACATTTGCGCCATTGAGGGCAGGTAGATTAGTTCGTGAGAGAAGGATTACTCGAGGAAGTGAAGAAGGTCGAAAGAAACCTGGCCTCGGTATTAGCTTTCTCTTCAACGACCGTTTTAGAATGCCTCAGGCGTCACTTGATGGGAAACTTGAGCGCTCAGCAAATTGAAATTGGAATCAGCAGTGCCTTCTTTATTTCAGTGTTTTCAATGATCTTTAAGAAGGTGCCAAGGGGACCATAACTCTTATATCCCATCCGGTAGTCATAGTGCTACACTCGTTGTGTCCTCATTGCAGTACTCCAGTAAGGTTCGGGATTTCAGTGTCAAATGACCGCCGCTACTGGGATATAAACCCGGGCTTCTGGATGTAGTCCAGTCAATGAACGCCCTGAACGGGGTTGTAGAGGATATGGAAGAGGACAAAGACAAAACTTCAGGGATGGATGTGTTTTGAGTTGATAGGATGTAAACATACTAAAAGTCCCCGGACCTAGGAGGTGTGCGGCGGGCATTGGGAGGGGGGAGCGCAGAAGGTCCTTTTTTGACATATTGCTCATATCTTGAAAACTGTGCGTGTTAGCGAAAATATTACCGATTCTAAAATTGAAGTTGACAAACTTTACTACAAATAATTTCCAAAAACATTTATCCCTATTCCTCTTAGTTATCGAGATATTTGCTAGCGAAAATTATAAATAAAAAAACGCTCAATTTTTACTCACGTTTTTTAACAAAATATTCCTTCCAGCGGCTCACCCTTTAGTTTTACTGCAAAGTCTTCAGCATCATATTTGTAGAGAATTACATTTTGTTTAAAATGAGACAATTAATATTTTATCTTCAACTGGTCAATTCTTCAACTGGTTACATCAATTTGATATTCCTAGGGAAATTCCGAAATATATGTTAACATGTATGCAAATAGTGTGAAAAAGTGAGTATACATAAGCCTACTGTATGTTTAGGTCGTTACACACATTTTCTTACCATTTATGTTATTCAAATGACTTGGTGGAAATTTGAATGCTCCGATGTTACCTTGGAGTAACGCGACTTGACCACGGCTCAAACGAGGAAGTAAGAAGACAGTTGAGTGTTGCGCTCACGGCTGCGGAAATGCAGGAAGGTAGGATCAGATGATACGGACAAGGCATAGGAAACCTAACACAATCTGTTGCGAGAACCGCCATACTGCTCGACCATGACGGACGGCGGTCGCACGGGGGCCTAAAAAACGATGGATGTACCTAATTCAGGAAGACTGAATGAAAGAATTAGTTAACGCCGTATCAGATATCCTGGATCGATCGAAATAGAGACAAACATGACAAGTGGGCTCTGGCCTAGCGCTGGTAGGTATAACGTTTGCAAGAAGAAGACTCCTGATAGGTTTCGTATTGAATAGCATGGCAGTATATTTCATCGCCAATGACATGATATGGGACATCGTGTGATATCACTTATGATGAAAGGAAGACCTTATGCAGAGTTAAAGAAGGAAAACGTTCTGGGAGTTAATGTCTCTCGGTTTTTGAATGGTCACCTAAAATCCATCTCAGCTGTTAAAATATTCTGCTGATGTGCGCATTTTATCGCTCATCCCATGAAATCTAAATGCAGAGCGTTGGATGGCTCGGAAAATCTATATCGAGATGTGATATTTAAATTTGCATGCGTCTCCCAGTAGATGTAGTTATCGAAATATCATATATTTCAGTGAGAGTGAGGGTTTGTGGGCGCCTGGCGGCGCGCGTAGGGCTGCGATAGGGAAACTTGGGGTGTTCCGGGAAATAATGTAGTAAAGGGACGGGAACAGACTGGCGGGCGGGTGGATGATACTTGGGGCACGGGGGGCCTCGAGGGAATTTGCTGGGCGCGAGGGAAAGGGTATTAGCCACCTCTCGTGAGGCGACGGATGGGAAAGGGATGGGACTTAAGGCAGGTTTAGTGAGAAGGTAATTAATCTCCTTCAAAGCATTCCTGAATATGGAAAAATATTATTAACTCCCTTTCTTCTTGTTAAGGTGTTGATTTTATAAAGTCAAAATAATTTGTTGTGCTATCAATTGACTGGTAAGATCATTGACAGTTCTCACCTTATAGCCTTCCCTATTCAGTAAATTTCTTTAGACTTCCTTTCCATTACTACCAATTAAAGTCACAATAAAGCTGTGGTTAAGCCTTTAAGTCTCTCTTAAGCTCTTTATATCATCTGCCAACCCTCATTTCATCCAAAATTTCAAAATATGCTTAGTGAGTTAACTGTTTATACTTAACCATTTTATCCCTTCAACATAAGCTGTTCCTAATCATTCGAGGGTGTTTTTTTGGTTGAGTAAAACTGACTTTGTTCCTTAGGGACCCTTAAGGCATACTTACACGACGCACGAACCCACGCGGGTTCACGTGTGAACACTTGCGCGAGCACCTCTGCCAAATTAGAACAGGTTTTTTTTGGGCGTTTGTCCATAATTTAAACAATATGTAGAGTTTGAAGATTATTTGAAGGGAACGTGGATTCGCGCCTGAACCCGCGCGGGCATATGCGTCTTGCAAACAAGCCTTTACCCCGTGGGTACGCCAATATATCTCGCTTAAGGTTCTGAATTACTTTTAATAAAAAATACTTTATATATGTTTCTATGGTACCTAATGCTAGACATAGTGAAATAACTCTTCCATCCCGAACAGTTGGTTCAAATATCATTGAGAGATTTGACGATAGAATGGGGTGTATAGTGTACCTATTTCAGACCATCCGGCAAAAAAGCAAGAATGCTTCTATTCCATGTAATGAAGAACCTGTGGGTAGGAGTTGTCTATAAATGGCGTGCTTACAGTTTTACTGATAATTGGACAAGAGCAAGATTCACACATTGACTTTATATGATAGCCTTGTTTACCCCGAGTAAGGGCCAATTGCAGAATCCATGTTAACTTTTTCTGGTGACCTATTCCAAAGACGTCAAGCTGCCTCCAGCTACTACTGCTCAGCGTTTCTAGCTCATCTATTATTCTCTGAAGTTTGAGTTCTTATACGAACTACAGCAGGGAGTCGATGACGTTTTTGTTGGCGGTGGTGGTGACCGGGCCTATCTTTACATCAGCACGTCGCTTGAGCGTACTAGGCGTCGATATAGTTAGTTACATCATACGAGTTCAGCACTTAGGAAGAGGTTTCAAAAACTAGAATTATCGTTTGAATTTTTGATTGAGAAATTGATTAAACAGAAGTTCAGATGAAAGCATGAGACAGCGGCATGGTCATATCCCATATGATGTTTCGTACCATAGTAATCAGAAGCCCAAGTTTCGAGTTAGTCTCTTTGCCTATAATAGAGGAGGTAAGGACTACATGTTAAACGGCTCACCATTACCTATACTTTGAGCGAGGACAAGGGCCACCTAACCGCAGAGGAGCTTCGCATCTGGCTACAAAATTCTACTTTACGCGCAAGAACGAGAGAGAAGACACGACTCTGCGCCAAAAAAGTGATCGGTGTACGTGGCGAGGTACATAGAATTCCACCAGATAACCTTGACTCTATCCTTACCTAACTATAAAACCAGGCATTCTGCACCCAATCCTTAGTAAAGCTTGTAAAGAAATAACTCGCTGATGTGAGCTGGCAAATGCTTGCATTAACTAACTGCCAAACGAGGCTTTCTGCAGTCGGCAGTAAATAAATAACCCTGCTATGTAAGCATACTAATTCCTGCTTCACCGTCCCCATCCATGGATAAAGCCTAACTTATCCCAAATGGGGGGAGGGACTGGAAGGGGATGGATACAGATGAGACGGCAGAGAAGGCTTCCCTTGTTATTGTTGTTTCCAGTTGGGCGGTCCAGAAAGGGGAATTAGCGCAAGACTGACACGCGGGATGAGGCAGCAGACGCTGTGCGGTGCGGGAAAAGAGAGGGCATGGGGTTTTTAAGGGAGGGGGCTCAGAGTGGAGGGTGGGTTTTAGCATAGTGGGGGCGGAAGAGGGTTTCACCAGGGCCGTCTCCTGAACGTTGGGAGGTGGTGAGAGGAGAGGGAAAACCAGGAGAGGGAGAGAGAGGTAGCTAATCTTCCTTCTTCGCCATAAATTCTCATATCGGTCATTAATCACTCCGACGAAAAATAACGGCCTTGGTTTTTTACCTCCTTCCCCCCTCTCTCTCTATCTATATAGCTATCTATCTCCCTATTTCTCTCTTTTCGGCGCCAAAAAATGGAAGAGCTGTTGATATATACGTGCCGAACGTTTCAAATACGGCGCCACCTATACGTCGGTCGGGAGGTAAAAAGATCGTGCCGGATTACCGACTGTAAAATCGGCGATTCTGGCGAGTTTTATTTTTATACGGAATTTTTTTTGCTTTTGGTGCGAGAAAAAAATATACGCATAAAATTTGCCTGAATAAAAACTCACGAGAATTTTCTGTAGCAAAGACGTTTGAATGAGGACGTTCGTGGGGTAAAAATATGTTTCCACAATGGCCACCACGCTGTGGGTGCCTCAGGCAAAGTTACTGCGGTGGGAAATACATATTTCCGGGACGTTATGCTTTTAGGAGCTTGGGTCTTTGCACCCTTTATGCAGGCCGTGGACGAGGAGGAGCAAAGGAAGGATAAGCCGAGAGAATGTTTACAAAATGGTAATGCAAGAAGAAAAGTAATTTTTTGACAAAGATTTCGGACGGAAGCGGAAATGCGTTCTGCTTTGGCGACTGCAGTTTTCCCTCCGCCTCGAAAAAAATCGCTGTAGAAATTTCTACGGGAAACAAAAATGGCGAGTCTGCCGGGTACGGAACCAAATTGGTTATATTTCCCGGCATAATATGAGTAAAACCATACACTTTTTGCCTTGGATTAGGTTTCGCTGGAATTTTTTCCAATCATCTACTCCGTTAAGTCATCCTCAATATAATCCATAATATTTTTTCTCAATGTAAGCTGACCGATAGAGTTGCCTTGGAACGCAGTATCTCCGTAGCGATAGAGCCTAGACTTCTAAGTCAGCAAAGATGATATTGTAATTTAACCTAAATGCTGTATTAAATCTGCTGTACAATGGTATGAGGAAATTATGCATATTTAAAAAATTATATGGAGCCGTGTCACGCATTGATAAAAAGCCATATTTCTTCTTCAAGGGTAAAGAACAAGAATGATATGTCAAGGCAATAATATATGCGTCAATTCAAAGGTGCAAAATTCAATTTTGTATTAATATTCCAATTCGGTACAGATATGCTCAGAAATTTAAAATGGGATGAAAATACACTCTTCAACAAATGCTGATATGCCCCTACAAAAAGTCCTATAGTATCTGGCCCATATTAAGACTTCATTTGAAATCGTTCCCATTTTTATTTGAAAAAGCATGTTTCTCCCTGTAAAAAAACCTGGTAACGATCGCTAAAGATAATGCTAGTAAAGATAAAGTCCATTATATTTTTTGAATAAGTGACATTTCACCGAACTTATCACATTTATTTGGTATCCCCATGTTAAGCTCACGGAGAAATTAGATATCCGTTACGCAACGCATGGACTCGCAAACTTAATGAAAATGTTAGAAGATTTAAGAGAACGTATGAACTTGGATAAAATAAAGATTGTTTTGATGCCTAGACTATCAATCTATGAATATGAAAGAAACGGTCGTATGAGCACTACGAGTCATAACATTTTATGCATAATAAAATAAATACTATTTATCCTCAAAATGATGGCACGCATGCCGGTTACTTGAGCCACGGAAGGCGTAAAAGTGGAGGGATGCCCGTCGATTCCAGTGTCATTTATGAGTGGTACATGATATTAGCGTACGTGCTGAGGGAAATAGCAGTACTCAAATAATGCGTGAGCAACCTTAAACATGACTCCAAACACTTACGTTACTATTTTTTACGGCCAATGAAATCTTGAAATGAGGACACCACTCGCATTAAAAAACGGGGAAAAATAAGTCATCCCGTAAAACTGCTGTCGTAAAGTCATCTGGGAATAAAGCATCCAATTTTTTTTAAATCGTTCGAGTGCTTTCACATCTCTTGTTTTTCTTCCTCGAAGGTTTAAGGGTACAACCAGACCTCTTGGCGTAGGATGTCCCAGGGACCATGGCGCCCGTCTGCTTAGTCGAGGTCATTGGTTCGCATCGCACCCTTGGTAGCCATGCTTCTTTATCAAGGGAACTATAGATCTGAGTTGAACTGTGTATGATGTGAGTTACCAGTAGAACGATTGAACTGCCTGGGTTGTACGCTAGAAGAAAATGGATTATAGTAGCAAAGACAATAGGACAAGAATAACGCTAGTGAAATAAGCGTTCAGTAATAGAAGAGACTAATAACGGGGACCTTGAGCAAGGATATAGAGAAGAGACTGGTGAGGAGTTTAACATATAGTGAAGCGTCTTATAGTGGATAAACGTGGACTCTGATAAAAGAAGACAAGAATAGACAGCTGACGTTTAAGATGTGGGTGTGGACGAGAATGGAGAAGGTGGATGGAAAGGAAGGCAAACGAGGAAATTCTTGATGTGGTGGGTGAGGTGAGGAAACTTCTAGATGAGTTTAGGATGAGGCAAAGTAGGAGGTTGGTGCTGATAGTGAGGGGCAAGGGGATGCTTAAGGCTGTGATAGAGACCGGGGGAGAATGTTGGATAAGCGAAGAAGGGGAAGAAAGAAATTAGTTTTATTGGAGGGATGAAGAAAGATGGGGTGTATGCTGAGATGAAAAAATAAATATTATAGAGTAGATAGCGCCCTGCACACGTAAAAATCTATAGGATTTTTACTCACTTCCGTTTAAACATACGTTAACCGGTAGGTTACTTAATAGTAATAATATGAACCACCGTAGCACTTTGACATGTCTTTCCAACCATATCTTTACGATTGGGGAACTCATTGGGTAATGTGAATATTCCCCGTAAATCATTGCATATCTCTTGATATCTCGGAAATATTTTAGTAATTTTAATTAATCAGTTCTTAGAGCTTTTCTCAGTTAAAATTTCCGTTCACTCCTTTTCCTCGGCCTTGCATCATCCTAAATTTACAACCTTAAAATCAAAGCAAATTTTCAATACCACTTCCTTGCACGCTTTCCATGTATTTTTCTAATATCTCCCGTTGACTCCTGTTTAATTTTTTCAAATTGCAAGTTATACTTTTTAATTTTTTTTCTTTCATAGGATTGTGATAGTGAGGGGCAAGGGGATGCTTAAGGCTGTGATAGAGACCGGGGAGAACCCTTGCTCTTCTTCGTTCAGGCTTGAAAAAACTGAAATCTGAGCTCATTTTTTCATCTTAGAGACAGAATTTTATGAATCGTAGATAAGATTAAAGTTAGAGCAGCTTAGGCTATTTCTACGTCCATATTTAAAAATATCGTCATCAGTTTTTTTTTAAATGCGTCTTACTCTGATGCGATTATATTCCTATTGTCCCAAACAATACACCCGTTTTTGTACAAATTACCTTCTTGCTGCGTGCGATCTTCTGCTCTAAAAAAATTATGCTTCCCTACTTTGATGTTTCATCCTTTAAATGCTCTTCCGTATTTTCCAGAGACCCCAACTGAGTAGTAAGATAAAGAAGAGTGTTGAAATAATACGTCATAAACGGGAGCTTGTTACATATCTGAAGCGCCAGGAATAATTTGGAAGCCTCAGGTTTTGTGCTACCCAATTTTTTACAGAATGATACAGATACTCTTTATAATATATGCTACATTTTTTTATTTCGCAATTATCGACTACCAATTTTTCTGTTATTCCATCGTAAAGTAGGTTACTAGCTTACTCATCACAAATGGTATGATTATAAGAACTCTTTGTGGCTTCGGTGGCAGTGTGGGAAAGTCCATGCTTGCTCAAAGGTCATGAGTTCGAATCCCGCATGGGTGGTCATTTCAACTTGGATTAGCTTACTCAGAACATCGGCTATTATTCTACGCACATTTTACGACCCCGGAAGCGGTGTGGTGATCTCAGGTTATCAGCTGGTAATCTGTGGTCACCGGTTAGAATCTCTCGTGTGTGGTTTTTATACAACCCGCGCTTAGTTGAATGTGTTCATCTTAGTGAATTGGTCGTAGCTAACGAAATCTGTGGTCATTTTTTGCTCTCCGACGATTCTGGTGGTTCGTATGCCCCTGAGATCTCAATAAGCTATTGGTTTGTCATCTGGTTTCTCAGGGACCGAACCACCGGAAGTTGAAAGCAACACCCATGCCATGGGCATGTGAAAAACCGACTCAAGCGGGACTCGAATACTCGACGACCCTCGGATTAGAAGGCTTGGACTTTACCCCGCCGCCACCGGGGCCGGCCATTAAGAAATTATATTCATTCATCATCTGTGAATCTCCTTTCAGTAAATCCATGACCACTTACTTCATGAGAAATGTAATATTTCTTTATGGATGATCCACAGTGTAGAGATTAGAAATATTATGAGCTAGATCTACATCGTGGTGGACTTAACGCGATTCTCGGCGTTCTTACTGCCACATTTTGTACCTTCCCTATAACATTATTCTGCTCTTTGCAATACGTATCAAGTTTCTCCCAAAATTCCAATTCTTTTACTTCTCTCTTACAATTTTTCTTAGCAAACCTCGCTTCCATCACGTCCCTAAGAGTTCGTAGTAGAAATTTTCCTTAGAGTCGAGACAAGTAGCGCGTGGTAACACCACTTCAGCGGTACCATGGGATTCCATTTTGAACCTCAGCAGGAGGAGCAGCCGCGGCTTCTCTCGGGTCGGGACGCAATCGAATACTTGCGCTGGTGAATGAGACAGAAAAAGAGAGGAAAGGAGTGAGAGGAAGTTGTTGGGAATCTTAAGGGAACGTATGTGCATGGCCTAGCACACGGTTAAGGGCAGAGAGGGATTCGCCGTCTCCACGGTCTGACGATGGCTTAGTGTAGCGGCTCCGTATAGCCCCGGAGATGGCAAAACGGGGGATGGAACTGGGGGAGGGGGGGGACCATTAAGGCTCGCAGGGAGAGAGGCCTGCCATTAATCCACCCCGCAACTTCGGAGCCGTCCATAACGGTGGTAGCACTGTTGCGAAGGCGAAACACGTGCGAGCGGGCGGAACGAAGGGCATAAGGATTCCCAGGAGTGAGAGGAGAGAGAGAGAGAGAGAGAGCTTGGCGGCTGGATGCGAGTGAAGTGCAAGGAGAGACAGGCAGAGAGAGAGAGAGAGAGGTGGAGGGTAAGAGAGGTGTCTGGAGGTCGAAGTAAATGAGGCCCAGTCTTAATTTAGAGAAGATAATAGATGCGACCATGTGGCACGATAGTAAAGCAGACAATTACTGGAAAAATAGTTCTCACCTAAGCTAAAAAGGATATTATTTTGAAAACCAATATCACTACTTGGTGCACAAGCGCGCGAATTGAGCGCGTAGTCAAGCGCTAAGGTGCATAGATATGCCTATATTCAGGTGATATATGGAATAAGGGACTTTTAGTCTCAATCTCGCCACAATAAAGACGTCTATTCATCTATCTGTCTATCTATCTAAATTAAAAAGATGAAATTCGACCAGAAAAAAATCGTTTGACTTGATCGGGATTCGAACCAGGAACCCTCGGCAATAGCGGCTTTTCAAGCGCGACACACTCCCTTGCGCCACAGTGTGATCTGGGGACGAGAGCATCTACTTCGCATAAACTCCCGCTGAAATTCGCTCCTAGTAAAATAAATTTGTAGTGTAACGGGTTAAAAAACCTTGCGGGTGATTGGGAGATTCGAAGTCGAATCTGGGTAAAGCAAAGTGATTTTATCATGACGAATTACGTCTCTTTGACGGATATAATTTTGATCGTGCGGTTCATCTCTTTAAGTGACAGAGGGACAGTAAGAGAAAGAGAAAGTTGATCATATACGCACAAATAGTCTTCTCACGCACCAATATTGTCTTCAACAAAAACAGAGCTTGACTTTAAACATCGCTCTTTTCATCTACCACATCTCCGAATTCCTTTTCCCTATAAACTTTCTTGTTTGTGTCTGGTGTACTAACAGTCCCTGCGTTGCGCCCCTGTGGAGGATCGCGGGATATCAAGTAGTATAGCACTAGGAAATATTGAGTTATGAAACCAATACAATTCGCAGTTTGCCATGTTGAATGGATATTTGTACTTCCGGTAATAAGCCAGAAACAGGTATTAGTTACGAAATCGTTACGGCTTGGTGATTATCATTCCAAACTCATGTAAAATGGCATATTATTTAAATTTACATATCTCAGCGTTTTATGCAAAAATACCTGCTGGGAATGTTCCGCGCGATATCCATCATGTTTGTTGCATTTTTTTAATCGGTAGACAGACTTCAATTCCGTGCACCAAGACGTCATCTCTTCTCTTCTGCCGCGGTCGAGACTCTGGAAGAGGGATAGAAGAAGTAAGTCTGCAATTCCACATGGTAACGATTTATTGAATTTAAAAATAAATATATTCTCTTAAATTTATTTATTTTATGAATACTAGTTAAAGAATATCTTTAATTTTTAAATTCAATAAATCATTACCATGTGGAATTGCAGAGTTACTTCTTCTATCCCTGATATCAAGGAATTCCACCAAGTGAGGTCATCATCATCTCTGGAAGAGCTACAAAAATGAAGAATTGAGCGCGAGTGGCGATGATGTGTATTTTGAACTGTTTCGATGACGTCCGATTCAGACTCGATCATACGAAAACATCGGTTTTTTTTGCTCTGCGGGCAGATAATTGGTATGGTGGTGATGAGATTCGGTTTCCCTTGCTTGAGGAATGCAAGTGAAAATGAACTGTGTGAAATTGAAGGAAAGACAGGCGTGGTTACAGATGTGTTGAGGTAGGGGGAGTGTTGAGGTACAGAGGTTATGGAGGTAGGGGAGGTTTACAAGCATGAAGGTTGAAGTCAATGAGCACAGGTTGAAACATTACTGCGGAGTCATTGAACGCCGTCGAACTGAGAGCGGTGTCAATGGTGTTCACTGTAGGTTGGCGCCGATGGTATTACTTAGGCCTTAGTATAACGAACGGTCAACTTCGGAAATAAAATCATAACTTAAGAATGTAACTTATGGTTGAACTTTTGCTCGCGAGTCAAGTCGAGAACGTTCACAACATGCCTTAAGAACGAGAAAAATGTCTCTCGGTCATCCCTTAAGTTGTTTCGCGAGGGAGGACCAATATCGAGGGAGAGTGATTTATTATGTTCATCCATAAGAAGCTAACTTGTCGGGTAAACATACGCCACTAGTGATGAGAATGTGAAGTGGATAGTAAGCAATTATTTTTTCTTGGTGTGTGACATCATGAATTTCCTCAAAGTTCAGCCGGTAACCGTTATATTTAAGTAAATACAAGATACTTAAATGATTGATTCGCTTCCCATTGAAGTGTTTCGCAAGTGACCGTATTTGTATAGCAGTATGCATCGCATATTTAAAGATTCCAGAAGTAAATACGATGGCGTGTATGTTTTATCGCATTGACTAACATTAAAGTTTAGACTTCAATTTCGGAGACTTAATAATGTACATTCCCTTTTATTGGAAAACTTAGAAACCTGGCTACTGCGGACGGCTTTAAATTTTATTTTATTTAGTTGGTGGTGATAATTTTTCTATTTTCCGCGGAAATGAAATTTTGAAAAATCAGTTTGTTCTACTCAAATTACTTATTTTCGCTAAGCATGTAGCTGGTGATGTTGGTTGTTGTTCGAGTTTCCGACCGGGTCAAAT
Source organism: Pyrrhosoma nymphula (assembly GCA_963573305.1). Lineage (NCBI taxonomy): Eukaryota > Metazoa > Arthropoda > Insecta > Odonata > Coenagrionidae > Pyrrhosoma > Pyrrhosoma nymphula. The sequence goes on from OY754329.1 coordinate 93,297,990, forward strand.
CTCCATTTCTGCCGACGTTTCGATGAACGAGTCGTTCATCATCCTCAGGATAGTAAGCAGTTCTTTTTTTGGTGGGTGGCATCATGAATTTCCTCATAGTTCAGCCGGAAACCGTTTTATTTAAGTTATTACAAGTTACTTATGTTTGATTCGCTTCCCATTGAAGTGTTTCGCAAGAACTGACGTTACCCAAAAATACATGGAATATTCTTATGATTCCGATGACTCCCAGAGCGTTAAGCATTTATCTGTGAGTGACCTGACTGTGACGTCAAATATCTACCATTTAAGATGAAGTCGAAAGATACATATTGCCCCAATTCTTGTCATTTAACAAGTTATATAAAATATTTTATTTCGACGTGAAGCATTGAATCTCTCTGCTACGTTGATTTGTGCGGTGTGGATATTATTTTTCGGATGGGTGAACTAGCAGTTTGTCCATGGCTGCCTGAAAAACGTACGTTCGTGTTTCAGCTCCTGGTGTCGCACGTGGATGCCTGCCTTCCTCTTGCATTAGTTTTTAACGGTACATTTATGCCTGGGTCCGGCGTAGGAAAATTTCCGAAAAACTGGGCGTCTCTGCAGTCGTAAAAACTCAGCCAAAATACGGATATAGTATAATAGTTTCTTGCAAAACCCAAAGTACGGCAGACTTGTTCTATAATTAAGAAATTACTAACTCATATCTCCAAGGTATTATCTTAGTCGCGAATTGCATTGATAACGGGTAACCAAGCCATTATCCTCGTTGACTGATGGCCAGAATACATTTTTATTACCGGGTCGGCGCGTAATTCGAGGTGTCTAAGAATTATTAGATGCTTTCTTTGATCTATTAATACGATATTTAACTATTATTTATGAATCTTGGATTTATCATTATTTCTCAGGGCTCGCCAAATAGAGATGTCTTGTAGTAGTGTTACGAGCAGGGCTGGGCAAATTACATGTTTTGCTTTAATTAAAATACAAATTAAAAAATACTTTTTTTCGCATGTTTTAAAATACGAAATAAAAAATATTTTCAAGTCGTGCATTTGAAATAAAAAATACTTTGAAATGTTTTAACCATTTTTATTTAAAATACAAATTACAAAATACATTCAGAACCTTTGATTGCAATAAATTGTCGTAAGTGCCCGTATGTAAGGGTGCGTTTCCATAGAAGTAAATCTGAGCAGAGTGAAGCAGAGACGCGCAAAAATTGACCTATTATAATGCTCAAAAAACACATCTCATCTCCGATTCACTTTTTAGACTTGTAACGTTTTGTGGTATAAGAGCCAAGCCAGGTGTTAGGTAATGCAAATAGAACTAATCCAGCCCAGCCTATTTATCAGTAAAATAAGAATTTCCCTTCTTGAACACTAGAATTTTAAATGTATCATCAGACAAACAGCTTCTTGTTGGGGAATTAATAAAACCTGTTCAAGAAAACAATCTTTCTACTGGTCCTGATGAGCACAAACTTGTGTTAAATTTCTTGAACACTTATTTTATATTTGGATAGCTTTCAAGAATGGTAAGCTCTTTGCTTTTTTCGTTTAAGAGGCTGACTAACTCTTACTCCATTTTTGATGTCTGTGGTTGATTACTGCCCCTGTCCGCAAAAACAATAAAATCATAATCTTCTGTGCTAGTAGTGCTACTCTTGCTGCTCTCAGGTATTATTTCACGTTTTTTGTAATTTACCTCTAAGGCCTTAATTGCAAGATTTTGAATTCTTTGCCTCTCGTGTGCTGTGATGCTTTCTGGCAATCAACGCATTTTGTAAATAGGGTGGTAACACGGACCCAATATGGCTCCAATTATTTCAGGTGACAGTTTAAAAAGTTATCGAATCTTCTTTCTAATCTCTCTTTTAGTTATGGTACAATGCCAGTAAAATGTCTCAAATTTCTCCCCTGAAGTCGATTTAATCTTGTTCTTACAGACATTAAAGTAGGCAAATGTTTTCCATAATAACAATAATTGCCGTGAATGTAATCTATAATTGTAGCAATTGGTTTCAATACTTCAATGAATTCCTCCAAGTATACCAGTTATGTGGCCGAGAAAGTGTGTCTTACCCAACTTATCAAATAGTTCATTTAATTTTGATTTACTTTTCATGAGCTGCACTATAGAATCGTAAAGAGAGTTCCATCATGTGGGACAGGGATATATTAATTGATGTCCAAGACAGTCTTTTATGACTGCGGGTGATTTGGGCCTTCTGGAAATATTCCATAACAGCGTACGTTTAGCTACTGCTGAATAGTGAATCCTGATAACGCGAGAATCTTTTGTGAAATTATTCATGTCTGTAGTGGCCAAAAGACGATGTGTGACTGGCACATCTGAGGTGCCTCGGCGAATATAACTCTCTAGATTCATCTTCTGTTATGTTTACTGGTAACATTACCTCCTCTTATAAAACGTCAAAGGCAGATGTTGATTACACTACAGCTTCAACAGTATCTAAAAAATATATATAATTATTCAAACAAAACAACAACAATTAGTAAAAGTCAAGTCAACATTATTCAGAAAAAAATTCAACAAGTAATGTGATTTGGTTAAGATTTGATGGATACTTTAAAAAAACTATTAATATCTGTTTTTTATCGATTATCTATTCTATATCTAGGTTTAATCAAAGTAATATTTTTTTACCTTCAACATCATTATCAGAAAAATCAGGCACATAATCAATAAAACCAAATTCTCGGAAAGCCTTCACGAAATTTGACCCATTGTCAGTAGTAGTTCATACCTCTTGTTCATATTTTAATTTGAAAGAAGACTGTATTTCAAAAAGCATTTCAGCAATCTTATCATTAGTATGATATCCTTTAAAGCGGTTAAAAGATAATAAACAACTCATACATTCCAGCGAAATTGTATTGATCTGAAATGAAAATAATGTTTGATTACTGCTCCAATTTATATAGAAATAAAATGTATTGTGCAATAAAGTCTGGTTAAATCAAGACTCCTTTAATCATGAATACGGAAAAGATTGAAGATAAAAAGTATAAGTCAATGAAATGTTACCCAGTGTGCAGTTACACCAAGAAAGCTCCTAGTTTTAGTTGACCATATTTCTGCAGTGATTGATACATACTCCACATTACTCAAAAGTTTTTCCATGATTTCTTTTTGAGACATTTCAATTTTCCTTCCTAATGTTTTTGTGGAAGGTTATTATAAATCTTTACAAAATAGGGATCATCAACTGTACTTAAGGGTTTCATACTCTGTCTAAAGTAGTTCATGATGTATTTATAGAGTTTTTTGACATTCATTTTCATTTTACAACTTAAAATCCAGTTTAGGTTGTTTCGTATTTTCTTCGTTTTTTGATGACAGTTTTCTGTTACCAGTGACATGTTGATTTATTTTGCAGTTTTCATACTCACTCAGAACCTCAGGATGCTTTCTCTGAAAAAACAATAAATAAATTGCATTGCTCAGCATGCATAGGCAACACATAGATACGGAAATAACTAGGCTAGGCTCCATTCCCATCCATGTAGTTAGTTTATTTTAGATTAGGAGAGTTTTATGACAGAACAATAATATATGTACTTAAGGGCCCAAGCTATCAGCAGAGATGTATAAAGTATGGACAATAATTTCATAACCTGCAAATCCTACAATAACATAACGACATAACAGAATTAACTGGTTTTATTACTTACCTTTAAATGTAATCTGAAGTTGCTTGTAGCCTTTAAACTACCTTTGATGGTGGCTCTACATTTAACACAAGTTGCCTGTACATTATCTTAGTCATTACTATTGCCGCTATTGATCACTGTGTGTGTATTCACTGTGAAATACTTTCCTCCAGTTAGTGGATGGAACACAGCATTCACTTGATTCACTCCATTGCCGTCATAGTTCGGCATCGTATACGATGATGTTGAGAAAATTTGACCATCCATTGTGACACTAGTATCAATTAAATCAATCTTCATTTAATATATAAAAAAGAATGTTTGTCTGTTTGTGTTTTATGCACGCCAATACCATTCATCCGATTGCGATGAAACTTTCGTGAGTTGTTTTTCGCGTGCCTATAAAGGTTTCTGAATTATAAAAATGGCAATTTTTGGGGTTTTTTAAACCCTAATATTGTTTACATTTACTCCCATAAGAAAACATTGAATTCGGTGCAGGTGTTTATTTGCTCTTTTAAGTTACTTGCACCCAAGATATTGGATGGAAATTTATATTATAGAACGCATAAAAAAATGCAGTATTTGATTCTTTCATTCAATTTTCTTATACTCTTCGTTTTTGTCCAAGTATTGCGTTTTTATCGTGAAATTTATCAATTTTTCTTCCTTTTCAACAATAGAAATTTATGGCGTGGCGAGGCGTGAATATCCATTTAATAGCGATTTCATGAATGCCTATTCACTCCTGCAGCATTTAAATGCAAGGTTCAATGACTAATTTGATAGTTGTAGTCAAACGAATACAGCTCCCCGTTTGCCTTGCTTTCTCAATGACCATCAACAAGGCACAAGGTCGATCGCTTCAAGTGTGTGGATAAAATCTGAAAAATCCATGCTTTTCACATGCTCACGAGTGGGACAATCGAAAAATTTATTTGTTTTTGCAGAGGGCGGTAAGACCAAAATTATTTCTATCCCAAAGCACTTGAATACATTTTTCAACTTTGATTTAATACATTGTCTTTCATTTATTTTGTACATGTAAATGTGTCTGCTTTGTATATGTGTGGCTACTTAGAAAGAAAAAGAGGTATTGCAACGCATGCCGGGGAAACTTAGGTGAGTTGTTGCGCGCGCGCCTCCGAAGGTTTCTGAATTATAAAATACATTGTACAATAGGTGTTGCGCGAACAGTTTCAACAAATGAGTGTTGGCACGTGATCTTCTCAAACAATCGAGGAACAACAAGAAAGCAACGAAACAGATCGTTTACGAGTTGCTCAATCACGTGCACCAGACTCATATCAGTGAGACATAATTTGTGTTAAAAGGAACTTAATTTTTTTGTATGTAGAATAAGATTTGGTGCAGTGGTCTCTTTGTTTGCTTTTGGATTTTAAATGTTTATCATTAGATCACTTAAAGAACAAAGTTTTGAATTCTTTCATTCGATTTTTCGTACACACTTCGCTTTTTCCTGAAATTGGATTTATAAGCTCGAAAATCTTATAATTTTGCACTATTTCAACATTAGAATATTTAATTTACTTGGACACCGAAGCATAGGCATGGAATAGAAACTAATGCCAACACTTTTTCTGTTAAGGATTTCTGTGTACGTATGAGGAATTCATTGAACTAGGTTTTAAATTCGTTCATGGAACGATTTTGAAGCCAGAAAATACTTGTGGGCCAAACCACGAAAAGTATGGAAATCAATCTGGACTTCAATATAGAGTATTTTATTTTGCCAAACGCGAAAAAATCATTGTCCTTCATTTATTTTATACATGCTTGCTTTGTATATGTGCCTAATTAGAAATAAAAAGAGGTATTGCAACGCATGCCGTGGACGGCTAGTATATACTAAATAGAAGTTTCGTGAAAATAGTGGAATTAAAATCAGTAGAATCATTAATTAGAATGAATGCGTTTTTATGAATAAATACCGCGAAACGTTGAAAATTACAAGACAATTGACAAAATATTTGCTTTGATTCCGACGGTAAAAATGGCTTTGACTGGTGGTCCGTACGCCAATGGCTGCATAGCCATTGGCGTACGGACGTGGGAGGGGGGTTTCACCCAAAAGGGTTTAAACCCCCCCTAAAACATGTTTACCTGAATTCGTTTTCGCACGTTTATCTGAACTAGCGTTTAGAATCTTGCTTATTGGGCTGAAAAATATAGTTGAATTGTCGTAATGAACAGAGAATGTTAATTTAATTATAGTTTTATTGAATAATAATCTAAATATTATTTTATGATGATGCACATAAATATTAATGAAACCCCTCCCCCAGAAGTCAACCCCCCCCACCAAAGTCAATTCGGCGTACGCCAATGCATACAGCACAGATAATATAGAAGTGGCATACAGATAGAGTGTTGCCAACTCTAAAGATTAACATATTTGCCCTGGATTCTAGTGTTTTTAGTGTATGTATGAGTCGGCTTATTTTTTATTATCATTAATGATGATGATAAATGTGTTTGTGAAAATGTATTTGTAAGCCATAAGTATTTGAAATACTAATTACAAAATACCTCAGCATCAGGTATTTGAAATACCAATTACAAATTACATTTTAGGAAGTAATTGAAATACAAATACCAAATACGTATTTGTATTTTAAATACGCATTTCAATAACAAGTAATTCAAATAATGCCCAGCCCTGGTTACCAGTCATTGTCAGCATGCTAGAAGCGTACCTTGTTTATCTACAAAGATCACCGAAAAAAGGCAGTGTAGAACATTTCCAGAGATTTTTCTAGCGTATAAAAAAGAAATTAAAAAATGAGGTCGAAGTCAAAAAACTATTGCATATGTTTCCAGAGTGACTCGAACTAGCGAGATCTGTTTTTAATCTCTTGAGTAATATTTTCTTTTTAACATCCCGACTTTTATATTGCGCCCCTTTATATTGTTTCTCCGTTGGGCAAGACAACTGGCCGATAATAGTTTCGAATCGTCATCTTCGTGAGTCATCATCAATATTCATTAATGCCAAGATTTGTTTACTGCAATTCATCATTACATTCTCCTAGCAACTAGCCGCTTCACTCCTTCGCAAGTGTTCACATTAACCTCCTTAATAATTCGTTTTGTATTTTCTATCCTTGGCCTTCATTGGTGATTTTTCCCTTTTATTTCATCGTCCAGTACTTCTTTCAAGAGTCTTTGGTGTCACAGAATGTCTCGATTTTATAATACTATTTGGGGGAACATTTTACCATTATTTAAAGGCATTACATTTAATAAAATTTAAGATTATAGATTAATAATATATTAGTGTTTGACATTCATCAACCTCAGCAGTCATCAATGCGAGGATTTTTTTGCGAAAGATTCCAGTCCGCTATCCGTTTCATTCCTACATAATTTTTCATTTTAATGTCCCTCTTAATTTGTTTCGTGCATGAATAAGCCTCTTTTTCTTCTCGTCCCTATCAGCTCTCCGCCGCAAATGCACACATGCGGAAAGGCTCGTTGGTGATTGGCAGAATGTGTTGTGTGGAGAGGAACTAGTTGCGGAGGGTGATGTTCCGGATACCGAGTTGCCTTGGTGATCTTTGAGGTTGCCCTAGGCTATGGATTCGCGCCATCGCAGATTTGAATTATTAATCCGGCATTAACGGGGTCTCTCTGTCGTCTCGCTTTTCAGTCAAAAGACGAGGATTACCGCGTGTCTGCAGGTGAAGGAAGGGATTCTGCGGACTCAGCCCACTGTTGCGAAACCGAGGGCTTTCGGAGCTTTTTTTAACAGCCCAGCGAGCAAGTTTTTTTAATGCATTTTTTATTTGTGACAGTTTTTCTTTTTGTTCGTACTTTTAGTTCGTCTCACTTTCTAATAATGAAGCTAGATAAGCAGTGCAGGACTCCTTTAAAAATAATGCCTTAATATTGCTCAATCTGAAGAAATAATCCTTGTTTATCGAGTGCTTATAGAGTTCTGGAGCGATCCCATTCCTTCAAATTTTTTCTCAAGTTTCAAAATGATATATGCGCGTTGCATTCTGAAAGATATGCATCTTCTATTTATTTATCATTATGTATGTTTTAGGAATGTATTTTAAGGTCTTTTAATTATTTGGAATGTTTTCACTATCATAAAAAGTTATAAGTCGAAGGTTTATGGATTTCATCGGTGTTTTGTCGTATTGTCAGGTTTGGACAATATTCAATGAGCTTGAAGCTGCTTTGTGTATTCCATATTTTGTTGTTAGACTGGTCGCATTTGTTTTTCCAAAATGATCATGTAACACTCAAGTGCAATGGAATAGCTACGAAAAAAGATTAACTTTACCTAGCAAGAATGCCCAGGTCGCAATCATATAGGGTTGTAAATCTCATGCAAACTGATTCAAATTTCTAAGTAAACAGATCGCTGATGCAGTAGTCATTCATTTAACATAATTTGTCGGTTTTAGTCGTTTCGTAGTCACTGCCTTTAACTAGGAGACTGTGGGACACAGCACTTTTTACGGTCAGGACAGTCATCGATTCAAATTCGAGCCAATTCCAAAAATATAAAACTTCGATTATCAAGCAAGAACAGATGTCTTAAAAGGCCGTTACTTCCCTGTGTTGATATTTTTCGCAAATACAATACGCCAATACCTTGATTTCTCTTGCTTCTTGCTTGCTTTCTATTAAGGTTCAGTGTTTATTTTTAAATCACGTTCCTACTTCCATGTAACCTTTTACCTGAAGTTATCATGACACTGTAAATATCTTGAAACTCTATGTTTTGTGATTAGTCAATGTGCTTTCTGTTAATTTTATGGTCGCTATAAAGATTCTACCTTATTCCATATTTAGAATGGTTTGTTGTGTGGATAAATGGATTTTTACTGTGATTTTTTTAACGCAGGAATATTCTAGGAGATCTAGGCTCGTTTTCTGAGAAAAGTGATGAATTATGAATGACAACATAACTACTACAGTGACGTATTGAAATTTTATGGAGCCATTATTCGAAACGTAATGGGGCTACCGTGGAATTGCATAAATTCCTTGCGTGTACGGTGAATCCCTTGCAAATCCTTTCATTTCATTTCGAGATAAGAGTACACTTTTAAGTCGATACTTTGACAGAATTCTCTCTCGTGAATGCATCTACATTTTAAAATTCCCGAACGCTTTCCCACGAGGAACGAAAGCGTTGTAGAATATAAAGGTTCGGGAAAGAGATATTTACGCGGTAGGAAAAAAATTTTTAATTGTAAGGGACGTGCACTCCGAAAAATGTATTTTAAACGGCCCGGGGAATTCACTTAATGTGTAAGGCATTCACCCCCTTATAGAATTCCCACCGTAATAATTTTTCTTCTCTTACTTGAGACCAGGGTGTCGAAACACACTCAAGCCTTGCCTCTTGAACAAAATGGAAGAAAGGTACATAAGTGCCGAGTCGGAGGAGTAGGCAGGACAGCAGGGGAGATGAAGCTTTTGGGGAAAGGGAAGAAAAAAAATGAGAATAAAAACGGTAGAAGGGGACTTTCAAGTGAAATGGAAAGGAAATGAAAATGAAATTGTGTGGAAATAAATACGGAATTATGGAAATTTTGAAGAGAAGAAGGAAAAAATATATATGAACCGGGTTTCTTTTTAATTTTCATAATTAAATGGAAATCTCCGTCGTATCGACGGTGCCGCATCAGAACATGACATGAATCATGGAAGCCACTTACGTGCCATTAGATGGAAAAACGATCCACGGCTTTTTGAATTTTTTTGTCGCCCTCGTTGGTGGTTTACGTCTCAATTTCCCCTATGGCTAAAAGATATTTTGCCCAGAATACATGTATACCGTTTAGGCACATCTGCAAATCTCACGTTATTACTTTATAATCTTGTATTTAATATATGTCTTAAAAAAATCAATTTTTATTGTATATTATATTCAGCACCACGGAAAAAGAATCTGAGGTTTTGGTGTTCTATGTAAGTCTTCTATCTCTCTATCTATTAATTTTACACCTGAGGTCCATGAAATCTTGGTGAACTATACTCAATTGTTCATTTTTCATACATTTCACTGAAACCGTTACTTGACAGTGATTTTGTATTTTAAAAATTAGACTTGTTCTAATTAAATTCCATAATTGAATTACTTTGCATTTTGTGGTGCCATTAAAACACCAATAGCACAGATATCGTATTAGCCTTTCATGAAAGATATGTTAGCTGTTCAAATTTACGTGTTCATGAATATTTGCAATGCATTTGTGCATGAATTTTCCGCCATGTAAACTTTTAAACTCGAAATTTGATCTTCGTTGTGTCATTAGTTAGAAAAAAAAGCATTGTACTGTTCTATGTGTGAAATGTTTAGAGCTAGGAGTATATAAAATGTCATGGTGGCAGAACAAATCCTTGGGGATTAATTCAAACTTTGTTAGTCTAAGCAGTGCCTAATTATTTTATTGCTTTGAATGTCTAAACAACAATGATTACTATAAATAATTATTTATTATAAAATATAGGTTCCATAGTTAAGTTTTGATTTTTTTTAAAATAATTTTTTATTTCATGCTATTTTTACAACATAACCTCACACCAAACATTTCATATTTTTAATACAATAATAATGAACTAAAAACCTAAAATTTCTAACTATACTAATTTAAAAAATTAATTATATGGTTTTATCTATAGGTCCAACAACAATTTATCAATTTTGATAAAGTTTTTAAATTTTATATTTTGGCCCATTTCTGGTGATTATACATTATATATATATATATATATATATATATATATATATATATATATATATATATAGAAATGTTTTGCGAGTTACGGATATATGTGCAATGCTGGCTTTCTATAAAACTTTGAAATTATTTCTCCTGCCAAGGTTTTTTAAATAATAATAGTTTCGGGATATTTTCCACGTCAATGATTGATGAGAAAACCCAACGTTTCCCTTCCAACTCCGGAGGCTTCTTCAAGGGTGTGATGATCTAGCGAGGTTGCTTTATATTTTTATCGCTGCATGGGAAGTGGGGAATGGTACTCGGTGGGGTGGCTTAGGATTTTCAAGAAATGGCTTGATCCCATGCGTCGCTGATCTTTTGTTCTTAACCATGGTTAATGTAATTTGGGTGGGTGAGTATTTAGATGGCCTATCTGACATGCCGATTTCTGAACAATTTTTTTACCAGGATCCTTATGTTTGCCACGTCAATTCTGTATCCTTTGGCGGCGCGTTCCGCGATGGTGGAGCGTTCAGGGTGACCCAGTCAAATTGCAATCTTATGCTCTCCAATCATGGTTTCGACTCTTCTTCCGGTTTATCCGACATAACACCATAATGCTTGTAACAGTGACCAAGGGCAGATGATCAGTGAACACATGGAATCCAGTAATTTCTAGAAGAATTCAAACCACCCCACCCACTACAATCATCCTCCTCTCCCCCCATGCCTTCGTAAAAATATAAACCAATCCCACCAGATCGTCACACCCTTAAAGAAGCCTCCTGCATGGCAGAGGAAACTTTTTTTTATCAATCATTGACTCTGATGCTATCCCGAAAATATTCAGTATATCAGTGACATGGTCCGCGTAAGTTTTAATAAGTTATGGCAGGGTTATTGATACGAAATGGTTTATATCAACAATTCATCCTCTTTATCACGTATCTTCCCACCTCCCAGTTTAATTTCCAGTTAATTTGACCTTTAATTCGTTTTATCCTCTTCCACTTAATCATTTTCTTGTCTTCTTTGTCTTTGGGAGCTCTTGAATGGAACGATGTGCGATGGCGAAACGTTTGGTAATTTTTCGGTAGGTTCACATCATTTACATCCAATTTATTTGTTTAAAGTTGATGCCAAATGCGTTCAAAATAAGTATTTAAAAACGTTAGCTTTATACCACAGAGTTATTGAAAATTTTAAAATAAAGTATATATTTTTAGTTAGTTTATAAAGGTTTGACGCATTTAAAGGAAAATAAACCCCAAAACAACTTAGCGCGGATGCGGTTATCGATGTTCTCTGTTGTTTAGCGCTCATCATCTCGGCTCCCGATTTGTTTTGAAGTGCGCTACGTAGTGTGCAGGGTCTGAAAAGGATTGAAAGCAAGTGCACCGTTATGTTACGAAGTGAGCAGCGCATTAAGGCTCCCTTTGTATTTCACCCCAGCCAACATTGCAGAAAATAGAGAATGAATAAAAAAACGTTTATGTAATGTTTATGTACGGGATTGCAAGCTTCAGTAGAAGCATTAGAAAATCCGTGGGGGAAATACGGAGTGAAGGTAAATCATAAGAAATCAAAAGTGTTTAGTTTCCGGAACAAAGAATGCAAGGTTTGTCATAAAATTAGGAGGGCGCGGTACAATTCAATTACTTGGGAGAACGTTAGGAGAAAATTAGCATTGCAGCAAGGACATCAGAAGGACAATAGTGAGCGCGAAAAAAACGTTCAGTAAAAAAAGGGAGCTGACGACACGGATATTTGGTAATAATGTAAAGTAGAGGCTAGCGAAGAGTTTAATTTGGAGTGAAGCGTTGTATGGCGGAGAAACATACACTCTGAGAAAGGAAGACGATAATAGGCTTCAGGCGTTTGAGATGTGGGTCTGGAGGAGAATGGAAAAAGTGTGGTGGATGTATAGGAAGACAAACGAGGAAATTCTTTTAATGGTGGGTGAAGTGAGGAAACCTGTGGAATATATTAAGAGGAGATAGTTGGAAGAGGTAATGATTGGCGAAGGGTTGCTGAATGGCGTGGTAAAGGGAAGGATGTTAAGTTAGCGATGAAGGGAAAAAGAGAGAATGGAGTTCATGGACGGAATAATGATAGTTAGGATGTATGCTGTAATGAAGAGAGAAAGTGTGTTGGGAGATAGAAGGCCACTCCTATAAAAATCAACAGGATTTTTACTCTCTCCCATTTAAATCTCCCATACCGTTACCGATAGGTTACCCAAATAATAATAATTTAAGAATGACACGAAATAGTCTATTTTCGTATTGTTAGAACAGGTCTGTCAATTGTTTCGGTTTGAGCAATCGGTAATGACGCTGGGTAAATTATTTGGGAGACCGTTGGTTTCCCACTTCTTCCCACTGAGGTCTCTCCGTTGGTTGCAATATGCATTTAGAAATATACCTGCCGGTGTCTGTCTGAAACTGAGTACATCTTGAATGCTAGGAAGCAGTTCTCTTTCCCTTAAATTTCCTCTTGTTCCTTGGTTACTTGTCGAAACACTCCCCTTGTTCAGTCTCATGTTCAATTTCGGGGAAGGCATCGTTCTTTAAGAGCATTTTTGACGTCGACATTTAGGAGCGGTGACGATTTTGACGGGAGCAATTTTCTCGGGGAAGGTTTTTCAGGGGGAAGTCTTGACGTGATGCGGAGATATAGGAAAGAAAGGACAAGCACGAGCCCGTAGGTTGAGCGAGATATTTTGAGTGACAGTGGTCCTGGAAGAGGGTGAGGCAGAGAGGAGAGAAGAGTGGATCTTAAAGGTAGTTCTAATGTTGAGGGATATCTATTATCCCCAGAAAATCTCTTCGCAGTAAACCCCTAACTGTTCCGAAGGAATTATTTGAGAAAAGTTGAAGTCAGCGATTTTCTAGGAAGCCTTGTCTTTGCGATCGAACTGTTAGAGAGAATTTTCTATTCCGTGAGGCCCATATAAATCAGACTTGATGGTTCTGGATTCATTCCTTACGGTGTGGTAATTTGATTTGAAGAAGTTGAAAAAAAAACAGTTTGATGAAGTCCCTTTTCTACTACTATGTGTGAGAGCATCTATGCATGTCTTATCTCAATTTTATTCCATTTTAATTTACGAATATTATTTACTGTCTGGTGCGAAATGAGTTTAGGGCTAAACTCAAAGTTTAAATCTTTGGCACTGTTTTACTTTTAGCTCAATATATCCGTGTCTTCTGCAATGCTGTTGCCTCAGCTATATTCAGCCTCACTATATAACTGATCATAGAGGTTCTTACCAGACTTTGACATATGCATAAACTCTTGTGCCATGCCATTTATTATGCCTAACCTTTTTAATGTTTTCTTGCGCCATCTGCGTCCATGAAAGGAAAATATATGGTACGTTGGGATCTTAGGCTTTTTGCTGGTTATCATTATGGTATTTTATATAATTAGCGAATTTCTATTAGATTCCATAACCATTTGAAATAGATTCTTGCTGAACCTCTTCTCAAAACAATGAAAGGGAGCTTCAAAGTAATTAAAAATATAATCTGCCCTACATTTATTGCTTGCGAATCTTCTTGAACCAGAAAGGTATTTATTAACTGTCGATCAATTTGTCGTGTTTGTTTTTTTGTTTTCTGCTTAATCCTGAATGATACTTTATCTTGTGTTACTTCGTGCTGTATCTAAGCACTTTATTTTAACTTTCTTTTGGACTCATACCTTGATCACTTATGTTACCAAATGCTTGCGGTCATCTCGTCCCTCGAAGTAACTTAAGTGATTCACGTTTGGTTGTATCCATCGGCATATTTGAAACTTTGACCATCTCACTCATTCCCCCCCCCCCCATATCTGTGCCGTGTCTCTGTCTCTCCACTCCTTCAAAATATATTCCTGTCATCCTCCCACGATCTGCGAGAATGTTAATCAGGCGCGACCGTGGGAGCAAACTTTATGACATCACGTCGACGGACCGACGCCAGATTAGTGGGGCCCAATGTCATTCAGTCAACCCCGCTGTGCCGGGGAGTCGAAAACCATCTGTGAAAATTTCAGGGGACAAAGTGGGGGGAGAGGAAATGAGAAAGAAGGAGGCTGCAATTGTAACAAGTAAGATAACTGTTATTAGATGTAAGCAACCGATTTATGTAGGTTCAGATGGAGTTAAAATTACCTCCACTCAATAACTGCAAAACTTTACTTCCTAACGTAGATTCCTTCTACAGGTTAGCATACACCCACCCTACCTCTTTTCATCCATGAAACCTATGCACTTTCTTCCCCCTCCTGGCTTGCTCAAATTTCTCCCCTCTATCGCGTCCTTCGATATTCCTTTACCCCTCATTACCCGCTCCATCCTCTTGCCCTTCATCCGAATCTCCCTTAGCAGTCTCCTCTGATCACCTACCATCCAAACTTTTATCTCGTTCATTTGGTCAGGATCCCGTGTACGACGCTACCTTCCATATTTGATTGCTCTCGAATCATTTCTATCGATAGACGATTCCAATCGTCGATACTCAATAGTTTGGAATTCACCGCGTCTGGATTGTAAAACACCAAAATTCTTCTCCTTTGTCGAAGACCTCCGCAGGGTATATGAATGTCGTTTTTTGCATTTACGAATTTATATGCTCAAGTAGGTGAAAGGGGAGGGGAGGTTGCAAGTGGATGCAGACCGTTCTGGATGTTGTTAATCCTTTTCGAAAGTATTGGTGGCCACGAATCACTAATATTTTGTCCCTGGTTTCTATTGAAGTTATTGCTTTAATTTTAAACAATGCCTTTATAATTATCTTTTTGAAATATTTTTATTTTGCGTGGATCGTGAGATTATTGACGTTAATATTGTGGTTTTGGGGGATTGTTCGGTGAACGCTCGTTTATCTTGGTAGCTCAGTCGAATTGCGGCGTTATGCTCCTTTATTCACGTCTATGTTGTCCGCACCGTTTCTCCTACATGCAACCTTTCACATGTTTTATGCGTAAGCTTGTGCAATGGTATAGACCACGTAAGATACAAAACTTTGACATTAATTCTATCTTCTTAGTAAAAGTTGTTTTCGCTAACTTAATGTCCCCTCAAATACCCTTGCTACTGTAGTCAATCTTCTCCAAGGCACTCAAAATTATTTTTATTAGCTGATCCAGTGTGTTCCCGCGTGATTATTTTAACAACTTAAAAAATAAAATTAGCACTTCGCCGGACCCCTGCGGCGCCCCTGAGGAACCCACCTCGATCGACGCCGCGCGCATCGGTTACGCGTACGCATTTGAATCGTAAATGCCGGGCATGTCACGTGGAGATGGAGTAGTCCCGGCAGTCAGTCCCTAGCAATTGTCTCGATCGCCTCTCGCGAAACTCTGTGTGTTCACGTACCAGGCGGGAATGCCGACTAGCTCCATAGAGTGAGGGGTGGTGTGCTGAGGCAGGACATGTTGCATTCTACAAGGAATTATCGCCTGCCAGCCGCCCGACCCATCATCTAAGGAAGCATGAATCCCCCCGATTCGGCGTGAATGATTACGGAATCAAATTAGGTTCCCTTAGCGGACGCCAGTTTCCGAATCGTACCCTACTCCCCCTTTATACAATCAATGCCGTACCCACGGACTACGTATCAAGCGGCCTGTCCCCGATCGGTTCCGCATATATCACTAGAAGATCGACCCCGCCGTACCCCCAACGAAGTTATTTTCATCATGCATTCTACGGAGTGTTTGGCCTCAGCTAAGACTTATTTTCTTGCGTTTACACCTTAGACACATGGGTACCACGCGCTTAAAATTTACACTCGAAAGGCTTAAGAATTTGATCGAATTTTCTTGGCCTTACTTATTTTGAAATTATTTTAAACTAATTACGAAATATTTTAGCGTATTCGGAAATATGTACCTTTAGGGATACTTTATTGAGCTACACGGTTAAATAATCCCCAAATCAATTATGTTATCCTGAAAACGAGTTTTGTTCCACTATTCCCTCCTAGACTGGGTGTGGCGAGTAAATTTGCCATTTTTCATAATGAGGAAACACTTCTAATTCTTCCAGTGTAAGAATACAACATTTTATTTATCACGAATATGAACTGCTTCACCAGGTCAAGCCTGAATCAGTCATTCCTCTCATATTTACTAATTCTTCCTAACTGAAGGTATTTCAGCTTAAACTGATTCACAAGCCATTTTTTTAAGCCAGAGGTAGTCGAAGAATAAAAATAACCTCCAATTTCGGAGATCGATGTACGCTTTAAAGAAAATTGATTTGAGTAATTTATTTAATAAAATATATAACTGTCCTCTCAGAATCGTCTAGTATATGTATTTTTTTGTATTCAGTATTTTTTATTCAGCTATAGCCTTCAGTGAAATGCAATGAACGATGGCAAGTAGTTGTAGCTAGATGAGAAGGAATCTTTTGATGCCAAATTATTCATTGCTTAATAATTTATCACAGTCTTAAAATAAATTTAATTTATTCTTTTATCCCATAAGAATGTTGTCAGTTGTTTCTATCATGCGTAAATTATAATAGCAGTTACTTCATTGGATGCCCACAATCGGGCTAAAATTGAAACACCAAAGTTTTAGATAATTATAAAGCAAGATTCACGTTCCATGAATAGCGTTACGCATTGGAGTCTGTTACATGTCAGAAAAAATCTAAAGGGATAAGCATGAATTCAAGGACAGGAGCGAGATCCATCCAAAGTGATGCAGTAAAGAAACGAAAATGGTGTTTCACTCAAGTGCGTTGGTCCTTTGATTGGAGCCGAGGGAAAATGAGAAGACCAAAGATAAAATTTCTTGTTCTGATTCCAGATTAAAAATTCCTCATCCGGGCTAGACAAAATCCGTAGGAAGGCACTTGCTTTCTGTTTGCTTTTCGGTGTCCCCATGCTTCATCTCCGCTTCTATTCATGGAAGAGGTACGTCGCTCGGCGCAGCTGTTTTGACTATCGGGTCACTCTCTGCCTTGCGTCGCCCGAGGCTGCATCGAACATCTCGGCGACAATCGATCTCCCGGTCGTCGAGGTGGAAACAGAAATTGGTTGGAAGGCCTGAGTTGTCGCTGGGGCAAATGGATGGTCGTGTCGAAATCGTACGTTAACAAAAAATGCTTTGTCGGCCTTGTCATCCTATCTGTTCCCGGGACGGGATTGCGGTCAACCGTTCATGATGCAACGGAATGTGACGTTGGAGAATCTAAATGCTGGTTCTGCAGTATAACTTAACGACAGATAGATGTTAAAGGCAATGTCTATGGATGCTGAACCTTGTCTCCTCGTTTCATTCAGCCACTTGCGATGAGGTATGCATACAATAGTGCAATAAAACGTATTGTTAGTAGTTCATTAAAAAATACTTTATCGACAACTGCATAGCGAAAAGAACGAATCTACAACCACATAGTACTCTGAAAGCCACCTAATGGGTGAGTGGCAGGGATAAAGTTTTCTCCAGCATGGCCTTCTCTATGCCCTACAAATGTTATTGATGCTACGAGTATTGATAAAGCAGAAAAACCTGAGAATACGCGTCAGGTGTTGAATTTTCACCCTAATACACTACTCGTTAATCTAGTTGTGTGTTATCGCTTCTATCGATAATTTGGATAATTTAAAGCTGATGATACCAGGACTGACCTCGTGGAAATTATGGATATCCATTTTGAGAAATTTCTTGTTTTAGTTAATTATCGCGGTGAAATAACAGTCTCTGCATTCTAAAGATGAGTTTATCGCAGCACACATCCTGCACACACACAACTCTCATTACAATACATGACACAGCGGCATGGTAGCGTGGGTAGACAGTGGCGCCAAAATACAGGCAATTAAACAAAATTCAGACTCACTGCTGCCAACCTCGAAATGCAAACATATATAAACAACATACATAATAAATGACTTACGCTAATATACAACAAAAACCACATTTATTATTTCCACAAAAATTTTTATTCCGCTGGCACTACGCGCGTTTCACCACACTGTGGCATACTCATGTGCACCACAGTGTGGTGAAACGCGCGTCGTTCCAGCCGAATAAAGTTTTGTGGAAATAACAAAGGTGGTTTTCTCAACTTGGATAATTTAGCTATATAACTTAGTATAATGATTTAGTTTAATTTAGCTTATTCCAAACTGCTTCTTAATATTTTGCCCTTTCGTTTATTTGTCTTGATCTGTTGATCCATTGCCTTGAACTACCCTCAGAAATAACCAAAAGGCATTTGTGTTACCCTGTAACTGTTACACTAGGGTTTTTAAAAATTTTATCTACGCATTCCGAAACGCTTCCTTAGTAGTGGCTTTAGATATTTAAGGTTTTTCAATAGCGAAATTATGATCAGTGATGGACAAATCAACACCAAATTTTTTTTTCATTTTGGCGTGGCGTACTCATTTTCACCTTACCGCGGAAGAGAGAGCTAGAATCATCGGAAAGTGGTTTCTAGGAGTTTAAGTCTCGTTGCGAGCGTCTCAAAACTTTATTTGGAGCTCAAATATGCTTATGGAATAACTGTTACAAAGCGCTATCTAGCTGGCCAATTTTCTCCAACACATACGGGATCGCTTTAATTCAATTAGACCTGTCCTTATCCAATTAGATTGCCAAAGCACATATTGTGATTTTATTGATAGATCGAATTTGAATAGTATTCCAGAACGAACGCGAAGCATTCATCCAGCACTAACAGGCGGTAAATGCAGGCCAGACATAGCCATGTGGAAGGTAGCTGCTACGTGAGAAGGGGCCATGGAGTTAAGAAGGTACTAAAGGTGGCGCTACCTATGGTGGGGCGAAAATGGCGGTGAAGCTGAGTGGGCGTAGCCTTCCGTCATACTGGGATATCGTAGAATCTCATTAATGTAATAATACTGAAAATATTCATCCATTGATTTATATTTATTTAAAGCTGTAATTCCTGATAAATTGAGACCTCCTTATAAGTAAGATTGGCTGAATAAATTTTTTTAAATCTACAAATTAACTCAAAATTAAATTGCAAGCAATAGAAAGCATCTGGACTACAATCGATTGCCTATGCTTATATTACCCAAACATAATAAAAATACAATCAGCTGAGGTGATTAGATAATGTTACTAATGCCTAGGTCGTCTGGCAATACTCATAAATCATTATCGTTTAAATAAGCAATCATACTCTAAGGAAGGGGCGATGCGACCTCTCCTCTGATGACCAAGATAATTAACTAACCTCCAGTAAAATAATATTGGGTAACCATTGCATTTCTTTAGCGTGCCTAACCCTCAGTATAAAATGGACCTTAATGGTCACATTCTTGTACGTATAAGTGTATAACCTTTTATTTTCTTATATGTGAATTCTAATTTTTTATTGGCTTTCACCTGCTAAATTGGGCAGTCTCGCGGCCTGATAGCCATATATTTTGATATGAAGGTAATCGGGAAGGCAACCGCCAGCCATCGCCATAATCTAATCTGTCGAGAAATATCTTCTCTTGACAATTTCCCTTCATTGGTGGAATGATGAGTGTAAATTAGATGAGGGGCTATAGGACGGTACTTTATTATATAATTTTCTGGTCGTTTATCAACGATTCCTTGAGTCACTGAAGCCACATTTTTGTACCACTTTTAGTTTGTCGATGACATGTAAGTAACCTAGATAATAGATACCGTTTTAGTCTTCATGGAGTGTATTTCTGAAAACCTAAATAAAAGTTTTTAGTTACGTATTATTAAAGAAAATATCTTTGTAGTTACAAAGGGCTGCAACAGCTTTTCTTGTTCTCAATTTAATATATTCGTGTATTGAGTTAACAACTTTAATACTGATCACCTTAAAAGGTTACAAGGAGGGAGGGAGAGCTGTCTGTTCCCATATAGCATTAATGTGTTACCTTTCGAAAGGGGGCCGAGATTAATGCACGTGATTCTCAAGAAAAAGCGAACGTGCTTCCTCCAGCCTAATGCTCTCGGTTAAGTTGTAAAAGTGGCAAATTCTTTTTCTTTTTTGACATTTCGTTGCGGGAGAGTTATTCGTTAAAAATGTGTTCAACATCGCCCCTGAGAAAAATGAATCTTTCCTTGTCACGCGAGTTAGCATTGGATTAACCAGATGGGAATCTTTCGTGTTCCTTTATATTAATTTATTTTACTTTAAGGTTTTGAGTGTTTCCCTAGTGGATTAACATAAGACGTGGATAATTGCCCGGAATATGAATACCGGGAATCGTCTTTCAGAGATGCCAAAATTAAATGAGATGGTCCCCAACTAACACCCGAGTGATTATTTTTATAAACATGTATTTAAGTGCATCCATCTCTCTACTTTCGTCCAGATTACTCTCGGATTCAGTTGGCACGCGAAAACGATATTAATACGAGGGCACGTCAAGTGAGTTGAGCTGCCCCTGGGAAATCTGGGACGTGGGAGGGCAGTTCATTCTTGAAGCAGCAACAGTTGGTCTCTCCCGAACGTTGTTGTCCGGGAATGCCAGCGGTTTTTCATTTTCGTGATGGAATTTGCTTGTTCCGAGAGAGAGTACACAAAAAAGATCGAAATCGAGAGGAAAAACGGGGCACAAAAAACGAAATCATGAACCCCCGAATGATTCTTTTTCACACGCGCTATCTCTTTCTTAGAGAACGGATGACAAGGACCTTATCCGTGGATATGGAATAGGCTGGTGAAGAGTCAAAAGAGTGGAGAGGGGCGTTGTACGGTGCAGAAACCTGGACGCTGAGGAAAGAGAATGAGAGTAGGTTGGAGGTATTTGAGATGCAATCCTGCAAGGAGATAGGGTCTTGCGGCTATGGAATAAGAAGTAAAGGTACTTATGCATCTAAATTGACCTATCTCTTCTTTCGAGAACTGATGACAGTGACCCTGAAAAAAGATTTCAAGAAGATCTTGGGGAAGTGTCTACTATGGCACTCTGCATTGAAGAAAGGAGGAGAATGAGAGTGGATTAGAGGCTTTTAAGAGGGGGGCTTGAAGAAGAATAAAGGAGAGGAAGTCGGATGAAGCAGTCCTCTACATGGTAGGTAAGGAGAGAAGACTGCTTTGGGAGAAGAGGCTGAATGAAGGGCGAGGGGATGCTGAAGGCCGTGATAGATGGAAAGATGTTGGGTAAGCGGGGAAGACTGGGAAAAATATTTGGTTTAATTGGTGGAAATGGATGCTGAGTAGGTTGTTCGCAGTAGTTGAAGAAGGAAATTGTTCCACAAAGTACTGTCCGGCGGTTAATAATCGGCTGGTGGAGATAAACTTATTTTCGTTTATACCAGAGATTCAACGGGGTCGAAAATTATATTTTAAAGGTATGGAAAAATCATGGGGTTAGAATCAGGATTCCCTCAGGGCTCCGTGAAGTGTACCATTAAAATTAAATTTACTCTCATCAAAGTAGCATTGAACTTCTCGCTAAAAAGCATAATTCACAAGAATTCTATTAAGTTAAGAGAGTGAAGGAACATAAAGATTTTTCTTGTTTAAAATTCCATGTGGGCTATTAGGAAACATTTGAGGGGGCGATAGTTGTGAAAATGTTGAGAAACCTTAATGTATACCAACTTTGCTTGGTAGATTTACTGCAATAAATAAGCTTGAAGATTTTTAAATTAATTGCATTACATTTTATTAGACGTAGTTATTTTTATTTTTTTTCACAGAGTTACTCTATGATACTCTCCTTTCCATTCATCTATATATATTAATTTTGTAGCGTGTCAGTCAGTCTGTCATTCTGTATCCATTTTGTTTATTTATCTCTCAAGTTTTGAGCTAGAGAAATGAGGTAGGGTGCATTAAATGTGGATTCTCTGTCTGTATGATTTGGCAGTAGTTTTTGATTTTTAACAGCTGATGGTGCAAAGAAAAATGCAAAAACCCGTTTTTCGGGACTCCCAGGTCCACTTTCAATGCGTTAGGGTCCCCGATAGCCGGCTGGTTTTCCGTGGAGTCTATCTTTCTCGGGACTCCCGGGTTCACTTAAATAGGTTACAATGCATGCTCCGGGACTCCCAGGTCCTCTTGCAGTGCGTTAGGGTCCCCGATAGCCGGCTGGTTTTCCGCAGTCTTTCTCGGGACTCCCGGATCCACTTTAATAGGTTACAATGCAATTGCTGTTTTGGGGTAGAAAATTTATTCTGAATGTTTTTTCATTTTTGGGAAACATGTACACTCATTTAGCCACATTTCCCACTGCATACACTTGAGTAGCACAAAAAAAGGAAAATCACTAAGTTCACCCCAAGAGCACACCAGACAGAGACTGCCTGCAAAGCAGGCAGCAGGTTTGCTAGTATAGTATGTTAAACTTAACAAAGATGTTGTGACGGTACCATGTAACTTACGCAAACTAAAGCAGGGTTAGCAATGAAAATACTTTGTGACTTCCGCAGTTTATTTATTTTGAACTACCGGTTTCGGCTGTCAAGCCATCATCAGGTACATTGATGGGTACATCATCAGGTACATAGATGGCTTGACAGTCGAAACCGGTAGTTAAAAATAAATAAACTGTGGAAGTCACAAAGTATTTTCATTGCTAATATGGAGCCCTTCCACCACGTCATAGCTTCTAGTTTCGATTTAACTGAAGCAGGGTGTTGGGCAAGAGGGTAAGAGTTGGAAATAATAGGCTTCAATAGGCATCCGAAGAAAAGCCGATGTTGGCTTTTACATTTAATATGGAATAATAAACGTTTACTGATAATTAACTTGAAATTAAACATATAAAATGGTGAAAAACATTAATACCAATGCAT
This sequence comes from Pyrrhosoma nymphula, assembly GCA_963573305.1. NCBI lineage: Eukaryota > Metazoa > Arthropoda > Insecta > Odonata > Coenagrionidae > Pyrrhosoma > Pyrrhosoma nymphula. The sequence goes on from OY754329.1 coordinate 93,321,112, forward strand.
TCAAATAGCAACAAGACGGAAAGAGGGTGTTAGGAGGTAAATGTTTTTTATTTCCTGGTGTATTTTTCGGAAGGTTAGGGAAGAGTTATATCGTACGGTGGTTGGATGAAATGATGTTAAACAATTCAGGAAGCTGGTAAAAAGGAGATCTTTGGGGGAGAGAAAGACGGAATTCTGGTATGTGCAGAGGATGATTATTGCACAAGCCACGGACGGGAATATGGAGAGAGAAATACGGGAGGATGTCAGTCGATCGAAAGATTCCGTTTAGGGTGAATGGAGAACGAAAAGGTCATTGATGATCCTGCGGGTGGACAGCAAATGATAGGGTGAATATTGAGAAGGAAACATGAAGCGTTGAAGAAATCACTCTTGGAAGGGTTTCAAAAGGTTTTTTTTTTGCTTTCATGGACGATTCTGGTAGTCCGTATGCTCCTGCGATCCCGATAAGCCATTGGCTTGTCATCATGTTTTTCAGGAGCCGAACCACCAGAACTTGTCAGATAAACCCATGTCCATGGCAGGGAAAAACAAACCCTGTCGGGACTCGAACCCGCGACCATAGGATTAGCAGGCGAGGACTTAACTCCACCGACACTGGGGCCAGTTTATAGGAGTAATCTTATTTCGATTTAAACTTATCACCTACCGTAATCGATAGACTAGGTACTTCATCGATATCATAAGCAGTCGTCTTCAATACGAAGATTGGTTTGCTGCTGCTCTCTATTTTCTTGTGTATTTTTCACCTAACCGTTTTAATTCCTTCATATTTTATTATTTTACAACCCTATATTTGGCTTGATGTATTCAGACTACTTCTTTCAATAACAATGCTTCTTCTCCCTTTACAATTGGTTTGTTGTATTTAGACTACTCCTGTCAATGACAAATATATTTCTTCTTCCATCCGCAGTATTCGCTGCTCCAGACGGTGGTCGAGGCGTGCCAGAAGAAGCGGCAGTGCAAGTTCCCGGTGACGGCCAAGGCGCTGGGCGGCAGCGCGGCGGCCGTCGAGGACATCTGCCCCGGATCCTCGAAGTTCGTCGAAGTGGCCTACAAGTGCCGGCCGTGTGAGTATCCGACCGGCCGTGGGAAAAGTATATATGAAAGGGGGAAACAGCAACAGGTCACTCACTCGACATCGAGTACCATCCACACGAAACCCCTTTTGTCCTGAGCCAACGGTGGAGGGAGGGTGTGGAAGAGTTCTCCCAGACGCCGCCCGCACCCACACGTTCTCATACTCGACTCTCAGGCATGTCTTTGAATTCGTCCACCAAGGCGTTTATCCCCCTTCTGTCTGATGAGAATCATTACGGTGATTGCCGTTTCTGGAGTCGTTAGGAAGCTTTGTGGAGTTCCGACTCATAACCTGACGAAGTACATTCACAGGGTCTCAATTACTCCACTTACGGATTTACCAAGGGCACGAATTATCAGAAGTATAGTTTTCGTTATGTACTTGCCTCCTTCGTGAGGGAAATGAAACTGGTCACTCGGACTCTACATAACGTAACGAAGTACTTTTGACCCTAGGACTGACTGTCGAAATCATACGGAAGGACGTAATTAGCTACATTAATAGGATCTCTATCATCCCTGTCCCGATTGGATAAGTTCGCGAGTTATAAGAGCAATGGTTCTGCCTACTCCACTTAAAACCAAAGCGAGACGAAAGAAATGGCAAGGTCCCTCGTACTCGACATTGATAACCAGTCACACCAAAGTTAAGAAGGTTTGTGAGTTCCTATTGATAACTTAAGAAGTACACTTACAGGGTCTCAATGACTGAGTCCCGACAGGCTGAACAATTCAATCAATCAAACCAATCAAACCAATATCAAACAAATAGTGACCACAATGAAACTGCCACAAAGTTGAATGCAACTATTTATTTGCTAATTTGCATAACTATATGTGCGTCAAACCTACTTGTTATTACTTAAACGTGGAAATTGATTGATTAGTTTTGTTAAGAAAGAACTAAAAGAGTAGGAAAATAGGGTTTATCAGATGTGAAGCTCATTCTTTCCAATTTAAAGTGTATTAGTTATCATTTTTTTCCTGTGTTTTTTTAATGCCGGAAGGAGTTATTAATTCATTCTTTTTTCACGGATGTGGAGTGAGGTGAAATATTTTCCATGAATGTATTCATTTAACAGCCTTCAGAAATCAGATATCGTATCTGGCGTTTTTAATGTTCTCCGCCATGAACTCCGAGGGTTAAATGATAGCTTATATTTTTACAGACCATTATTTTTTTTAAATAGGTAACAATGTTTATTAAGCTAGTTTCGCTTTTTATTTTCTGAATAAAACTGTGAGGATCAATTTATATCAAAATCAACTTTTGTCAGTCAGATATTTTTTAATAATAGCAAGATTTCATACAAAGTAGACATAATAAGATAAAGGGTAGTTTTTTAAGAATTTTTGTCCCTGACAGTTTTACCAAAAGGCCATCAGTAAGCGAGCCAGTGGTAACGTTTCCTTGATTTGAAAGCCAGAGGAAACGAAGAAGATCTAAATCCCCGTTTCTTTCGTTTATCTGATAAATTGGATTGAAAATAATGATCAGATCAGCTTGTTTTCGAAAAATATTTTCTTTAATCACAGGCACGTTATTATATGTTTCAATTTGGTCAAACGATTTCAAGTATGTCTGTGTGAACAAAAAAAACACATCTACTTGAGAAAATATAATTTTATCTTGGCTTGTGATGAATTGAGTATTTTTATTTTTTATTCTAGTGTGGTTTGATTGGTTCAAATTTTATTCGTGGGGTAAAAGATGTATTAAATTGCTCACGTCTTTCTTTATTATTCTTATATGTTGAGGAGAGACTTAACCTTCCACTATTTATATCATATAAGACCTGGAAGTTAGTTAAAAGATTGGACCTAGTTCGGCGTGACTTCAGAGGACGATTTCTTTGATTGTTGTAATTAACTCTGCTATTCGTAGCTTGGAATAAATGATATAGCAAATGATTTTCTTGATGATTTTACTTGGCCTAAAGGCAAATACGTCCTTCGATTAAAACCTCCTTTCTCGTAGCCAGAAACACAGCTAACGCCAATTAAAAAGCAGTTTCCTGGGGCTGATTTATAAAGGTCTTTTGCGGTGGGGCGTTAATTCTAGTTAGCGGGATTAATTGAAATTCGGGTTAGAGGTAGCCTGGGTCTTTGATTGCTCTCTGGTAGAAGACGATGGGTGAAAAATATTCGTGAAGTGGCGGAACTAGCGTAGAGTAAGGGTGGGACAAATTGCATTCCCTCTTATTGAGCGAATCGAGTCTTTGCCCCAGGAAGCATGACTTTTCCCACTTCCGGTTCCTTGGAAAAAAAGAAATTTGTATGGAGGAATTTGTTTTTTTCTTCGTGACTTCCCTGTAACGTTAACAGCTTAAATAAGTGTTACCCTTCCAGATATATGCCTTTCCTAATCCACTTAGGTTTTTAAGCCTTGATTATTTCAACGCATTCCTTGGGTCTACATAATTATTTTTAGAAAAAAATAAAATTTATAACGAGAATTATGAAACAACGAAGTAGCTTTTTGTGAAATACACATTTCGAAATTTATTCAGGTTTATGGAATGTTCATAAAATAATCCAGGTTCATCAATCCCTTCATTTCTAATAACGGATTCAATTACAACGTAAGTATATGCTTAAAAAAGTAATGAATGACCTAGTTGTTTTATTTTATCCGGGAATCAATGGTGCCTTCACAAAATTTTGGGTCGATGATAATCCGGCATACGAGATACAAGAGCAAGGAATAATGGTCAATATAGTCATGAAATAGTAATTACATGACGCCACACCATGTAATATTCTAACATTTATTCGACATGATCCAAACTGTATAAATTATCTTTCCTCGAGCACCCTCTGAATGTTTTAATGTTCCTCTATTTTTTAATATTTTACCCCCCGCAAATTTAATGGAAATCCCCAAATAATTTTTACGGACGTTAATGATCGATCTGTAAAAATATTCTACATTTCAAGATGCCCAAATCCTATTATTTATACCTCAATATCCACTCTCAATATAAATATAAGCGAATTTGTCCGTAGTGGTGCTCGGACTCCATTCTTTAATCGAGGTAACATTTGAATTTAATAAATTAGTCTGTTAAATTAAGAGCATGCTCTTATATCACCTTGGCTGCGCTTTCAACCTCTGTATTCATTAGAATCGTGGATTGTTGCGAGGGAGAACGAGTGCTCAAATTTATCTTGCCGAAGCAATGTCTTTCCTATTTCATCATGTAAAGCAGTTACTTTATAGTTGTACCTACCGATGCATTACTACCATTTACTTTATGGTGTTTAAAGAAAACTCTTGGTATTATCCCCTGGTGCACGCACGGTCGTTACTTCTCTGGTATCTTAGTAAACTCGACTTCCTTATTGGCTTTCATCGTGGAAGGCATTTCTCCTCTTCGTGGCTTCTCTTCTCTCCCAGTGACAATTTTTATTTCTAGAATTACCTTTATGTCATATTTTATGCAATTATAATTCATCGATTCTCCGTGGTTTTATCGTTATTTCTTTTGACCTAGTTTCATCCCCTATTGGAATCAGTTCATTGAATTTTATTACCGATGTAGCCAGCCTGTAGATATGGTGTGGGGTGCTTTAGGTGCCTGAATTAAACTGAATAAACCTCAGCTGCCTTTTTAATAGTCTTTAGCTTTTTCTCCTCGTGATTAAGAGTACTATGCCTCCAATAATTCTTTGCAATGCCGTGAACCTTCTTTATCCGCTAATTTTCTGGCTGAAATTCGATAAATGATGTTCAACTTATTTGATGTTGTAGATAGACAAATATCTATATCTCCCAATGTGCTGATTGAGATTTATCCATGAAGAATCTCGTGTAATTGAAAAGATTGACACATATTTGTCTAAAATATATTTTATCAGGAAGTGAATATTTAACAATTAATTGCAAAAAAGTTAATACTTTGATGCTGATGGATACACGTTCATTTCTTAAAAAATTTCTTGATCATATTTAATTCAATAAAAGGAAACCCTATGGCAGTTTTGTTGGCTAATGTTGTGTACCAGCAGTAGTAAAAAATGAATGCCTTAATAATTGATTAGTTGCGAATATTTTTCATCGTAAATTTAAAACCTTACGTGGAAAAAATCGTTATGCATTTTTTAGTGTGATGGTTAATTCTTTTGGGAGAAAGGTTACACGATTTCCCTAATTCCCTCTCCAATCCCTTCATTGCTTTGCAATACTTCTTTTCTTTGGTCCCCGTATAAAAATCTCAGTGTAGCGTTTAAACAGTAGGAGTGGGTGGAATTCGCAATGAAAACAAATAATTCACCAGGATTGCACCTCGAACCAAGATCCCTCGAAACTTGGCAGAATGCTTTAAAGAATTTGGCTACCTTGTCTTCGTCCTATTCCAATGAGAACTTCATGTGAGATTTTATGAAACTAAATGCTCTTTTAATCCTCCTTTCACAATGCCAAGACGCGCTTGAATTCGTGCTGGCCGCAGTGTTAGTTAGGTTACAGTAATATTAACAGGATATGCCAAAGTCACAATGAAAAAAATCATTCGCCTGGAATGAAATCGTAGTCTTGGTTAATGTTTCCAAATCTATTTTCATGTACTTACCCATTATTCACTCATTTACCTTTAATTTTGCCAATGTTAATTTAGGAAAGTGTTTGATGTTAACATCCACACAGCTTTTAAAACGTACTTTCCCCTAAAATTTACCGTTTTATCGCGAGCTCCTAATCCGCAAAGGACGTACTCTTTTATGTACGCAAGCCACAATTTGAAAACCGCTAGTCAAGGCGAGTAATATTTTCATTGTTAACGTCTTTATTAGTGTCCTTTTAAGCGTCTGTTGCTGGTTTTCCCGCGGTACTTTTTGTTTCTCTAAGGCATTCGCATCACTACTAGCAATTTTATCATGGTAATACATCACAAGGGGAAGTATTTGTAATGCGAATGCCAGTTTACACCGACCATGGTACCTCTGTCTACTTGGATAGAATTAGCATAGTTTTCTATTTAGAATGGTTGTTTTCTGCTATCCGAATTCACGTTAAATACACTGGTCAAGTGATCAATCTTCATTTTATTCAACTGTCAGGTAGGTGATGACAAAAAAATATGGCACACGTTAAAGGTATCAAATACCAGTTGTACCATGCTGGTTAAAGACAGGTGTGAATGCGGGTGGAGATTACAAAGGTTTTCTACCGTTGTAAGAAGCTAGTAATGCGAACGAGATGTGAGGGTATGCAACTCTCGGGTAGTTGAAGGAGATGGATGGCTTATTTATTGTTCATCTCTTTTCCTCCGGGTGTCCCGCAGTCGAGTTCCGGAGCAAGGTGGCGTGCGAGGACGAGGCTGCCGAGCTGAGGTGCGGCTCCCACGCCCGCATCGCCGTCTACTCGGCCAGCTTCGGACGAACGGAGTACGAGAGCATCCAGTGTCCGCAGCCGCAGGGTGTCCCCGAGGAGAGTGAGTACCTCAACCCGTCTCCGTACTCTATCAATCTCCCTCTTGCTACGACCCCTCTTCCACCACTGGTCCCCCGTCCCTCCCCAAGACCCCCACTATCCTCCCCCCGTCCTCAAACAACCCCGCGGTCTCCTCTATCGGAGATTGAATTTGAATGCCTTGGCTCACCGGAAGATCGGGCTGCGTCAACAGATGCGAGACGCTTACCGAATGGCATTCCTTCCTTCGCCGTGGAACTTGGGATTCTACCCTTCGTACTTGGCAGTGTTTGCGCAACCCGCTTGTGAGCTCTGTGGTTTTTGTCTCGCCAGTCGGGATCATGCTTCTACCGGCTCTTACGTACGATTTTCATTGATTCCATTAATCTTCTGGCCGCATTCCTACCTGTGAGATATTACTGAAAATTGAAATAAACATAAACAATGGGTCAGATTGTTTAATTTAGTACTTTAACCTTATTTGCGGAATCATATCGACTTTTTCTTTGAAGTTAAATTTGTATGAAACTGAGATAAAAGTTTAAAGTAAAATATCAGTAATTAATAATTACCTTGGATGATTTCAATTATCTTAGTATATTTCAAAAGCTAGGGTGAATTGATAGTTTTCTCCTTCCCAAAATTTCGTAATTTATGACGATGGATTGAGTTGTAAGTGGAGATTTTTCCTGATCTTCATCCAACTAAAATCTTAGCACCGTCTGTAATAAATTTTAATCGATCTTTATTATTCATTCACTGTGCTCTTAAATTGTAATTGACTACTTGGAAAAGTAAGCCTGGGCTACTTTTTCCAGATATTCATCACTCCAGGCTCTTGCCTACGTTTTGAAGTGTTTACTATCGCAAAGCGTGGAACATTAATTGATAATGTCTTTAATTCTTGCGTGGTTGAATAAATAACCTGTAGAGATAAAGTGACCTTTAATACCTATCGATTGTTATCATATTATTCCTTTTATTATTCGTCATATCTCCTCAAATGTCTCCTATATACCCTTAACAAGCCAGGAACTGCAACGGTTGTTCATGTTAACGAGGCATATTTTTCCTGCTAATTTAACTCTGCTCAGTCCGTAAGCCAATGCATTCACTAACTCATTACATACCTTGTAAGAGCACTCGTAACGTATTAACCTAGGGCTTTCCCGTTATTAAATGGGTGGTCTTGATCTGATGTGAATCCTCGTTTAGACTTAAGTCACATTAAAACGTAATTCACACCCCCATGGAAGAGAATTGAGTTATCACAGTGGCCTATCATAATTCAAGTGTAACTTGTCGGTTATAGTTTTGATCGATATTAAGGAGTAGCAGTGTAACTTTAAGATTCAAAATGGAAACCTCGATGAGCCCTCTCCAATTTTCATTCTCTCCGCAGCCTGCCTTGTGAGCTACGCCACGGAGACTGCGATGCAAATGTGCCACGGCAAGAGGAAATGCATCCTCAACGCCAATGCTGCCACCTTCGGGAACCCGTGCAAGCAGGAGTCCCGGATGTACCTCAAAATCGTCTACACTTGCGGTGAGTATCAGAGTGAAGCGTGTTAGTTACGTGAGCACGGAACCATAAAACTAGGTGAATTTTTTATGGGCGGTAGTGCTCATCTTTGGCTTCAATAAACGCGAAGTAATGATGTTTTATTGAATTACTGGTTCGTGGTAGTTGTGGTTATGAGTTTTAATTAATTAATATTCTCGAAAGTAGGGGTAGGTGTGTGTAGGCCCGATTGGTTTGATTTACTGAACATGTTTTGTGATTTTCACATTATTCCTTGCTCATTCTGTTCCTACGAGACGACAGTCTTATATTTATTGTTTTGTTATAAAAGATAAAGTAGGTGTGTTAAATGTAAATATGTGAGATAAATTTAAGTCTGTGGCCTTCATTCTAGATTAGACACGCTTTTTTACCCGTCAACTATTACATTTAGTTGAAAAACTCAAGCACAAAGACCCTGAATATCCATAGGAGCATACACTTTTGCAGCAGCCTTTTGTCATGTTTATTTTCTCAGGGTATTTTATGATATTTGCTTATCCGTATGAAATATTTCCGTTGTTTCAATTAATTCATCCTGAGGAGTGCTTCTGAAAAGTTACCTCGAATGAGCATTCGAGGTAGGCACATATGGTGTCTCGTGAATCCTGTATTATTGATTAACGGATGTTATTACGCCGTGAATCTTAACCGCCACAGTGTGTCTTTTGATAGAAACACATATTCTCTATTGCCGGCGTTTGATCCTGCAGAATTCTCGCTTTATTCTGAAAGTTCTCGTATAAATGATGGCCCATGTTCGTTCCCCAGTTTTGAGCTCTTAGCATTCGTGAATCGTGAATCACCAGGCGATAACTACTCTTGATACAAGTGAATGTCATCACGCCAGTGATGGCCATCCATGTTGTGGTCGCTTGTTTCCTGTGTAGGAATACAAACACGGAGATTGTAATGCATACTGGAGGCGCCAACTGGGAAATTATCGTCTCGTCAAAAGTCCGCCATCTTGTTTTGTCAACTTTAGTATCCTTGAAATAGACTTTCTTTCCTGAAAAATGTATTGTAAGCATGAAATAGTTCACGATGAGTACCACTTGTTCAAATTTCCGAGAGGATTCCAGATGTAGATGTCGACATGCCACAATATCCCTTTGTTACACCACAAAATCCTGTAAACCAACGCCAACAGCAACAGCTTTCCTTATCATTTTGCATTAGAATCAGATATCTAGTGAAGGTTCGTGAATTGGTAGTCATAATTATAGTATTTATATTTTATTATTTAAAGTTTTTTAGAAATACATGTAAGTGTCTGCTAATATTTCTCTTGGAATTATGAAGTTGAAATTACCTCTTCACCCGGTGAGGTTTCATTGGTCAATGTATTCTTTTAACTCGATATCCTCAGTCAACGCTCAAGAAGGGCAAGGTCACAGTTACTGTCTTAAGAACGCCATCCATCAATCATTCAACACTAATGACTGAAATCACCTGGCAACCCTTGAGGATGATGATCTCGATTTCGCTCTCAAGAGCGCAATTGAAACGTAATGATAACGCGAGCGAATGGAGAACAATGATTGTATCCCTGGCTACTTATAGAAATACATAACCTCTGAACAACAAAGCCATTTTACCTTTCCACGTTTTTTTGTAAAAAATGAACTTCAAATTACATAAAATCAAATTCGAGAATGCGTGGTACACGGGAATAATAGTATTTCTCTGTCTAATAGAAATGCCACTTTCGCGAAAAACTTCTTCTGAAGCGGATTCTCCCATGGAATCGAATTTTAATTAAAATTAGCCACCTGTTAATTTATTTTAAGCTACATGCAAATTGATGAAATGAATGCTGTCAAAAATCGTTAAATCTACAGAAATAGAGCTGCAGTTGGCTTCTATATCTGAAAAGTGTTTATTAAAAAATATTCTCGTGAAATTATCTGCATCTTTTGTTCCTTGATTTTGCGTGATATACTAAAGGCATGACACCACCGAAAGCAGTATATTTTTAAACTATTTTAAACGAAGAGATGGAATTCAGTATTTCTTTTGACTCAAAGAGTCGCAGTGAAACATCCCTAAATAGATTGTGAGATCCGTTGCGTGAATAGGTGGAAAGACATCGGACGAAAAAGTAAAAGATAGATGCCATCTCATTTTCATTAGAAAGAATCCTGAGTACTCTAATCTTGAGATCCAGGTCCGGACGATTCAATCCGCGAGATTATTAAAATGAGATCCGCACGGTGTGTGTGTATTTGAGAATGGTACGATAGAACCATTTGAAGTACTGAGTTGGAAGCCATTATAGAAACGGAAGTTACATGCTATGCTAAGGTTCCAGAAAAATTTCATGTTCCACGAGTTTGAGAGCGACGTGTCAGACAGTAGTATCCCCTACATCTTTTGGACGGCCAAAAGTGATATAAGTGAGCGAGGTTTACTGTCGAACGTCACCCAAAATGTTAGAGAATTCTTCTTTCCGCGCACCAGTCGCGATTAAAATTATTTAGAAGAAACAGAAACGAAACAAAAATGGTTTCACCAATCATTGATTTCTTCCTCCAATTTATTTTGTCCTATACCCTACCTCTCCATCGCTGGTGTTTTAAAACCTTCTTTCTGTCGCCCTTGTGGTGGCTCGAAGAGTAGTTAGATGTAGTAGGTACGTGTTGTCATTTTTTTGTACTGAATAGGTTTGAGAACAAGAAGGTTAAGCGTCCATTACGACATGCTCTCTTCCGCAGACATTGCTAGGAATACATTTGTCCGTGTCGTATCAACTTCCCCAAGTCTCCTCCTGTCCCCTTCCATTTTCCAGAATCCTAATGGCTCTCCATTTGGTTCGCGCGTTTAAGTCCGTGTTTATTGCGTGCCAGCGAAATAGCTCATCGCGTACGTATATCGCTCGCCAATCGCGTTTTGTTTTGACTGTGTCACGCTACGGCAGTGGTGGATATTTCGCAAATAATTATTTACCCGACGCAGTGCCGTTGGTAGGTAAACCTCTCTTCCCTCTCTCGTGCCTACAAGTTAACGGTCCGGTAGCCCACTCCCTCGAGGGATTATTTTTCCATCGATCGCCTTACCGTTCATTGCGTGCTGAGTTTAGTCATCTCGCTTCGGGATATCTTTTAAGGGCCCCAGCATTCCTTCATTTGGTGTTGGGGAGGGAAATGTTTTACACCGAAACATTTACATTTAACGGGTGAACTGGAGTTCCCTCCTCCGTATGGCCGATCCGAGTTCGAAGTTACTGCCGACCACGTAATCCTCGGATCTTCGGATAAACCCAGATCCCATTTGGGTGTTTACGGCGAAAATACAGAGGAGGGGTTTAGTGTTAGATATTGAAGGAAGTGGAAAATTTTTATTTTTTTAAGCGTACGCCCAATGGGCGTACGCCCATATGAATCTGCTGTATTAGAATCTTAGTATGGCGTTTTGACATTAACTTGGTATTTCAAAATATTTTAGGAGCAAAAGCTTAATATTTCTTCACACTTAGTTTTTCAATCAGTTTAAGGAACCCGTTTTCTACTCTTTATTGTCATTCATTATAAAGAAAAACATTTTGAATGCTAAAGAATGCAAAAGGGATATAATATTAGTAAAATTTTATATGGAATTTCCGAGTTTTGGCTTTCGAGATATGTTCAAATTCCACTATGTATAGCCTACTAGAATATTTTCGTATTACCAAAGAATCGATACGTATGTTATCACATTCTTCAAGTAAGTTGAATTTACATATGTATCTCGGTGGCTTGATACTAAAACACACATGAATACTGGACATCGTAGTCACTGCATCGCTATATTACAAAAGCCTAATCGTCCCGAATTCCTCACGAATGTGTGTCAGACAGTTTAATCCTCAGTGTTGAGAAAAAAAATACAAAAATGATCGGTTAGTTCGGTTAAAAATGCACTCCCTAGCACGTGTGCTGCCGGTCGGGCACCCGGTGGCTCTTTCTTGAAATAGAGATGGACATAAAAGCAAGAAAAGAGAAGTACTCGAAAGATAGCTGGCGGTCCTACTGAACGCGGGCAATATGGCGCGCGTCCTCACTCTTCACACATGCACATTCACATACGCGCGCGCGCGGTAACAATCTTCCCGCCGTTGTGGTTTCTCTTTAAAAACCACTCAAAAACGCCAAATGTATGCCGGGACAATGAACGCTCGGTTAAAAATAATATCCGCGGGACCCCCTTGAATATGTATGTCAACCCGTGCGAATATGAAGTTTGTGGACCTCTACCGCGCGTCGTCTGCTTATGACACCGCCTGCTCGCGACAAAGGCTCACGGAATAAAAAAATATGTATATTTATTTGTTTTAATGCTTCATTCGCTTTTCAGTGTTTCGGCACTTGTCTCATTTTTTTCACCGTTTTCATTATCCAACTCTTCCCCTCACACCAGCTTATATCCCAGGGTTTTCTATAGGTGGATACCTACGTACGTTCGACTTTCAGCCGTCGCGCTTATTCCCTAATTTTTGCAATTATTCCGCGGAAATTATTTTATCTCACTGCGCCATTTTTCCGAGGCCGTCTCGATCCCCGGCAGTGACCAGTCTCGAAACATGAATACAAACGTGGCGTAGGAAGCGTAATGAGAGCTCAAATTTCTTGTAGATGGGTTCATTAGCAGCGAATGGAGTGTAATTTTTTCATATAGACGGATTTTATTTTTGGAATTTCGTTTGATGGCGGTGGAGGCACTTTTCTATTCCTTTTTTTCGGCATGCGCATAGGTCTGTGTTTGACGTGAATGTACGCCTGTTTTGAAGGGAAGATATTCTATGCTTGTTAGTAGTAAAAAAAAAGAGGACAAGACAGTGGGAAATTCTGAAAAGGCTATAAAAAAATGGCTGGTGTGTTTTTGTCGACACACATTGCCGTTGTAAAAATATTAACCGCCCAGTAGTCAGCCATCCATGGGATACTTCGAAATATAAACAGATCGTTCGGTTCAGAGGTTGAGAATCGCTTATTCTTTTTTCTAAGCCTTGCGGCCTTGTTGATGTGAAAACACATATATCGTTGAAACGTGCGCGACATGTTCATGACATGAATGAACTTTTTTTCGCTTGTCGAGCAGTCAGTTCTTTTAACCGCGCTCATGCGGCAGCACTGGTCAAACGGTATTTATGAACGATGGGATATAATTGTTGCTTATCAAAATGCAAGTATGTGGCGTAGGAAAATGTGCATCCGTCTATTTTTAAACAATATTAATGGACAGAAAATTACGTTTACAAGACAGGAGTGCTACTAATCGGTGCATAACAGGGCGACACTACATCATATCTTCGCCTGTTTTTTCCGTCCTTCCCTATTTTTGTTGTGAGAAGTCATCGATTCACGAGTAAGTTATTATGATTTAACAATTGTGTTTGATTGGCATCTTGACATCGGCATCTGTAAGAGACATGTCTATTTTACCCCGTTACTTTGAATTGTAAGATGAAATGATGTATTGAAAGAAAATGCTATTGGAAAAATATTATTAATATTTGGTTTTATCGACCCCTCATTTTCATTGAAATAATTTTTATCGTCTCAAGGTTCCCCTTTGCTTTCGATAAATGATGTTGCATAGTGCGAAATTTATAGTCTTCTCCTAGTTATTTTTCAAAGTAAAATCTTAGTATTACTCCGATTTTGTTGTTGTGTAGACTGTGGTGCCGACGTATTTGAGTCATTTTATGATAGAACGAAATGAAAAAAGATAAATTGTGTGGAAACACAAACCTTATCATTTATTCTTCTCGAGTGTCTTCTTGCCCGGACTCTTTCCTGGCGTAACGAAAAAATCATTGAAACATTTTAAAATTAAAATTGGCACGCCGATCTCTAGATAGCATACTTGAGGTGAAGTGGACCTTAAAGAAATCACATCGTGCAAACAATACTTGTTTCGAGTGGTCCAAGCCCCTTAGGTGCTCCTTGCTAAAAGTTATAATATCGCAGGTTTCTTTCTAGACTGGAGATAATGCAGAAAACGTATTCCTTATATTTGAGTTTTGAACACGAATGCAATTTATCTTAAGAATTCATATGTATTGCGTCAACCAATGACATGTATTTGCTTTTTTAAAAGTACACGCGTTTTTAGAAGTCACGTGATCCAAAACGACATCTCTACAGTTTTACATCATTACGTCACAGTACGGTGTCCATTATCCGCTGTACATGTTTCCGCAGAACGGATCTAAATTATGACAGTTCATCATCCCCCATTATGGGAATAACAACGATTTTTTTCGTCAAATCCGAATAAAGCAACTGAAATTCACATGGAAACGCGTCGTATTACTGCCGGGGATAGCGTTTCCAAACGTCAATTACCAGGTTCCTCATGATGTATTGTTTTAAAGCAGCCAAGCGCTCTTACTTTTTACACAAAATTATTTCCGTGAATCAAAGTTAGCGACAAAATTTATATTATGTGCATTTAGGATTTAGAACTTCACATAATATGTACCAGTAGCTTTCAAAACTAATGAAAGTTCTCCAATGCACTGGTGCACGCAACTGCGGGAAATCGTGCGTTCGTCGAGTCGCAACGTCCCACGAAGGAATGCCTAATGGCAACCACACCCGATGCATGCGTCAACCGACCCCACCCCCTCAGGAATTGGTGGTGGTTCTCGCAGACCGCTTCACTGGTTTTCCCAGAACTCAGCGATAGAAGACCCGAACAGTGATAACGCAGGAATTGCTCATCTCTTCCCTCCAGTGTTTCACCGTACCTTATGTAAAACACATGCATAGTGCATACGTTAGCCGCTCATCCCTTTCATGATTAAAATTGGAGCTAAGTATTGGACGGTTGGTAGAAATTTGCTCGTTCTCGTTGATGTGGTTCTATTACCATCAAGTATTGCTTCAAACGTTCCTCCTCTCTCGTCCCGGTCATCATCCATTTTTCAATTCGGATATTGGTTTTAGCTGCAGTACTCAATAATACCTTCCTACTTTTCAATGCTAACTCTCTTGCATCCTGTAAGGTGTTCCTATCCTTCATCCCTCTCGATTCGGTCCATTTATTTACCCCCTTGGTCTTCGTATACTTTTCCTTCTGTTTCTCCTCAACCATATTTACATATTACTAATTTGTTCCATGGGGACTGCCCTCTCCATCTCGTTCTTTCTCTTTTTGTATAGTTCACCATGTTGTCATCTGCTATTCTATTACCCAGTACTCAACCTCCTTCTATCCATCCTCTTGATCTTCAGAAACCAGCTCCAAATCCTAGTTTTTAAGGCTTCTAATTTGTCTCTGGCCTCTTTTCCCAATGTACATCATCTCTGTTCCTCATGAAGTCCCTCCGATTCTCTACAGATCCCAAATTCCTCTCTGCTCAGCCCTCCAGTCTCCAGTTTACAAATCTTGATTGCCTCACTTCCTTCATCTCATCCAACATTTCTCAAGTACCCTTTGATCATTGCTATCAGCCACAATAGTTGTTACACCTGGATTACCATTTCCGGTTTTTTGGAACAATGTTATGTGGGTATCTTAGACATGATAGGGGAGGAAATTAGGCAGCTTGAAGTAAAGAATTTAGAGGAAGAAAAGTAGGCGTACGGAAGGAGTGGAAAGTGGGGATGGAATACTGAAAGCCGATTAGGAGATTCAAATGCTAGGAAACAGGATAAGAGTTAGGAAAATAATGGTATTTTGAATTTTGGAAGGTATTTTGGATGCAATATAAGGCTGGAAGTATGCTGAACTGAAGAAGCATATAGTGTGAGGAACTAATGAACCCCAGTGAGGTCAGTTGGAGAGCAGTAATGATCCATTCAAACCTAAACACCAAATAGTTATTATATTTGGTGGGGTACATGGGAAATGCACGCGGGTAGCTACCGTCATTCGTCGGGGGGTCGAAAAAACACGTTCTCTTCCGTAAAATAAAAGCAATCGATCCGTCATTTCTGTATTGATTATACCTCCCGGGTTACCCTTTTGCCAAGCTAAACCACATCCCTGGATTGAGGGACGAAATGGCATGAGGCTGTCAATGTAACCGTGCGTGTTCGCGGGGAGACGTAAAATTGGTTTGGGTCGTGAGGGAAGTTTAGGTAGGGGGCTACGCGAGAGTGCGATCGGGGTCGTCGTCAAGCAAAATGGGGTAAACAACCCCTCCCCTCCCCCCAATGTCGCGTGCAGAGGAGGATTTCTCTCTCGTGGGGAGAGAGAGAGAGGGAGGATCGTAAAGACAAGACTGGTTGGATATCCCTGTTTCACGATGGAGGTCCCTCCCCTCGCGAGGCATCGCGGAAGGGACTGAAAGATTAACCTCTTGACGGTCGACCCGAACCGCGCGGGTTTTTCCTTTTACTTATTAACGAGCGCGTGTGAACTGCCTCTGCTTAAGCACTCCGCCGAGATGCCTGCCTACCCACGGCCCAGGAAGCTGTGGCGGTGGAGATTTCTCCTTCTTCCTCCTTTTTTTTTCATTACCGATGAGCTTGCCACCTCCCATCGCCTCCCTATCAATCACTTCGCCACTCTCTTCCCTTCGTCTCTCACGCCTCTGGGGATGGAACTGATCGCTGCGATTTCCTCCCCCCCCGCGCCCCCTTCTTTCTCGTCTTGTGCCCCTGTGGCCGCGAAAGCCTTTGCCATAATTGGTTCTTCTCTTCCGCCTTCTTCTTTACTCTCCGTCTCTCTCTCTATCTCCATGTGTTCGGAACGATCTTTCGTATTTCTCTCTCTCCTTGTATCCGTTCTTTCTCTCCCACTCCTTTGTCCCTTTAAACTCACTCTTTTGTCTCCCAGTCTCCCCCTCAGCTCACAGAAATTTCGCTGAGTTTTCGATCGCTCTTTTGTTCCTGGTAATCTGGATCACGATGCAGTTTTTGTATTAAGCTATCACAAATTATCGTTAAATTAGCACAAGATGTTTTTAGTTTAAGAATTGTAAAACGCTAATACACAAATAGAGGGTCCCCCTTCAACTGCATTTCGGACTAAGACGTCCATCATTGTCGTTCGGTAATTCAGGCGGTCCACATTCTTTTAAATATTTCCCACCTTTCTCAAAAGAGTTTCACTGGAGTATTTTATTATACCATGGTAGATTCGTTCGTATCTATTATTAAAGGTTTGCCAATGTGATGTTGGCCAGCCAAGCTCCGTAATTTTTTACCCAGATTTTTTTCGATTTTAGTCCAAGTGCATTTCCTCATGCACATCTTCATACTGGATTTTAAGACTCAAGCCATGAAATCGAGTCCCGAGGGAATCGGGAAATGGTTAGGGGGAGAACAGAGCTGAACTGCATGTGAACGACGTCTTATGTTAGTGTCACGCTGTTTTGGTCGTAATCACTGATGGTGTGTGAAAGTAATAAATTTTTGTTCCCATTAGTTCCGCAGTGTACCTATCTCTCTTATTTGGAGGCTTCCATCTGTTCTAGATAAATAGCGTGGGGTCAAAATAATATCCTACGTGTCATGCCGAGACTCGCCTGATATAACTTTTCCAGCATGTCCAACTAACCCTAGCATGTAACCTTCGAGTCTCAAACGGTTCCCAACCTAGTCCTTCCATCAGCCGGGTAACACTTTCTGCTCGTTGGTAGCATTTTTTAACGAAGCCTGTACTGGTTGTGCCAAGAGGTTCCCACAATCTTGTCCATCGCTCTCTACTCACGAAGTACGTCGCAAACCGCATCAGCCATTATAAATGGTTGATGATCTACTCTTTCGCTATCCTCTTCCATTAAGCTAATTTTGAGCGACACATCACTTCGCATAAAATTCGATGAATTTGACATAATTATAAAGAAAAACATCTCATATATCCGATGATAACAAAATACCAGCTTCTACTTATGCCATTAGTCTAATTAGTTTTAAGCATTTCACCATATATACCATCATACTTTTCATGATATTTGACAAAAAAATACCAGTCATTTAACATGGGAAGTGGTACGGGTATGCACTCTAGAGAGGTTTATTTAAAAAATGGTGAATTTATAACTCATAGATCTAGTCAGAAATTTCACAGTGCATACATATTTGTAAGCGTTCTCAACTATTTTCTAAAATAAATTAATTTCCTTCTCACCTGAGTAATTGCTACAGAATCGCAAAAGTATCTCCGGCGTTGTGAAGGCGTTTTCAGCGTACGGCGTGAAAAAATGAGTTAATTTGAAACCTTATAGATGTACATTTAGTTAAATACTGAGAATTTCAGTTATTTGAAACAATTTTTGTGCATCAATAATATTACAACATTTACTTCGTGCCTTTTTCTGCTGCTTTAAATTAAATATAAAATTTTAATATGGTCTGTTTTATTACTAGGGAAATATCTCGCTCAACTTACCTAAATATTCCATCACAGTTATTTAAAGTATTTATTTAAATTTAGAGAGAGTCGTGAGAATGAATGTAGCACCACTACGCCCACTTATTATGATAGTCTTGTGTATGGATATATTTATTGTATTTACATAACTATTTGGCTACCTGAGCGATGATTCTTATTGCGGAAGCAAGTAACTAATTCAAAGTAGTTGTTCCGACCCTCCATGGGAAACATGGAGGGTGCAAAAAATAAAAGTACCATGCTCGAATTGCCTACCTCATAGAAGCACCCATTAGAAGTATAAAAATGCGTGGGGCGCTGGTGTTTGTTGACTAATTGAGCTAATATTTTGGAAAAGGTATTTTCTAGTCATTAGGCATTGAAATGATGGGCAGCTTGAAAATTTGTATCCCCTTCGTGTTTTTTTTGACCATCTCAACCTCACGTGCCTCCTCGTCTTTTGTCATAATAGAACAATGGTGAAAGGATAAACTTACCCCATAATAACTTGTAGGCGTTTCTTGGGTGAGCACGAAAAGTGGGATTTTCAGCGCTCAGTCGACGACGGTGATGTGCGCGATATCTAAGTGTCGTTGACAGTTGTTATTGATTGAACTAAATCATTGTTAGCGCTCGTGCTCGCGTTGTTATGCACAACCTCTAGAGTCGCTCTTTTTCCTAATTACTTCAGTTACTTCGCGATATTCGTTTTGGTTCGTATTGTCGTTCAAGTCACATTATACTGCCATGCTTTACTTTCCAGCGTTGATACTAAGAAAGTTTTTTATCACAGATGTGCCTGAGTGTATCATTCGACCTTTAAAAAAAACTATAATCCCTTAAGCTTTTGCTGTCAAATTTTTTGTTTTTTAATTTCACTTTTATCAGGTTTCCCTTCTAGTGGCACGAAAGCTTGGCAAATTTCGGAAAACTTTTCCATTGAAGATATTTAGCCAAAGTTGATGACATGTAGACCCAGGCAGGTTTAAGGAAAACTGCCCCTACAAAATTTGGAAGCAAGGCGCACGCCCATAGTTTCGGTCAACTTTTGCCTCGCGTAACAACACGTCATGGGAGTAACTTTTCCCTAGGATCTGGTTTGTTTCAGCGCAACTTTATACGCTCTGTGCGTCCCGAAAGCATGTATCTACCGCCTTAATTTCGGTTAGGTTTTCCAAAACATTAATTCGGAGGTTTTCTGCCGGACCTTTTCCGTAAATAATGGATCTGACGGCTTCTCGAGATTTTCTTAAATATTTCGTTTATGCAAGCTTAAAGTTAGGTAGATGATGATGTGAGGATTAGTTATGAAGTCTCGGAAATCATTCTGATTAATCTTTCCCTCTCCAAAGCAAACATTGGATAAATCCGTGCATTAGCTGCCATTTTAATTTCCTTTTCGTATTTGACTGTAATCGGTGGGAAGTAATTACAGTTAAGTGCACTCATATAATACCCAATGTTCACATCATTCTAGTAAATAGTTCAGGTTACACCGCCGTAATTTTCTTTCGAAGTGCACTTTATAGATGACGAGCCATTGTAACGTAGTATTGATTTCATTTTCTAAAAGCATCACCAATAATTTGATTTCACGCTTATAATAGTAAAACTTATGTGGTAGTTTATGCCTTGGGCTTAACATTTTCGACATGTGCAATGTATTATTTTATCACTTGGTTGTGAAACTTGAAAATAGCATATATATTTTTTTAAGAAACGTCTATAAGTTTTTAAACTTTAAATTTAAAACCCGTCATCGTATTTTGGATTAGCTACGGCTCGCGATCTTTGTGCGGACTATATCCGAAAAAGTATTAGGACTACCCACCTAAATGCTTGTGCGATGAAACGCGTGAAACATTAACCTTGGCACAATTAATTCAGCTGATGTATCTCCGTTGAGTGTGCACAGAATTGAATCATTTTCAGAAATTTAATGACAAAATGCGTGAAATTAAATTAAAATTAAAATGTGTTTTGTGATTCTTATGTTTTAAAGAAACCGCCGTTTAGGGATGTGCGGTAAATATCTATATACCGGTATATCCGGTATATTTTTGCCGATATACCGATATATACCGGTATATTTATTAAAGTCGATATACCAGTATATTCGGTGTTATTTTATAAATACCGGTATCCGTTATATTGCTCAAAATGAAAATTTTCATACCTAAGTACAGTAATTAAGTTATGGAATTATTTTAGGGAGTGGGGTTGCTGAAAATTCCCTGTAGCAAAGGAAAATGGGAAGCAAAATTTCACTGGTTTTTACTGTTTTACCACGGTTTTTAAGAAGTATGATGAACTCTTTTTACCTTGGTTTTGAATTCTCTTATTAAAGTGTTTCTCCTATTCGGCGCTGCTACTACGTATTTTGTAAAGCGCTGTGTCTTTAAAATAGGCCATGTGACGGCCTTGCTTAGAAGCGGATGTAAATATTTCTTTACAGAATTCAAGCCGAATTTGGTGGAGCAAAATTAATGTCTCCAAATCTAATAATTTAAAAAAATTATCACAGTCATGGAAATAATGTTACGCACTGGAGTATAAATTATTCTTTCTATTCAATTTTAACATATTATGTAGATTGATTTGATATCGTCGTTTTTTCTATTGGTTGCTCTTGCTCAGATAAAATAATCACTTTTCACTAAAAAAAGATTGCCTTTCGCTTCAGTCTCAAAATGTTGATTTGCCGCGAACTAATTGCTGCAAAAGCAATGCTTGGGGTGTTAATAGCCCACGTATAAACACAAGCAATGAACACAATTAAAACTTTTATATCGCGATTCTGCATCGCAACGCGGCGCGATATTATTCATCTTGCTTCTGTGAAGGAGACTTATTGAAGCCTTTTACGAGCGGTCCTGTGTACGACTTTTTATTTTACTCAGATTTATCCTTGATTGTTAATCATATACAACATACCGGAATCATATTTCCTTAACATTCATTCGAGGCAAATGTATTCACAGAATAAAAATATATTATATAAATTTTTCCATTCCTTCAGTTGTATCTAACGCCATAGCTGACATAAGTATTGAAGGAAACGCTGACCTTCACCACCTTGGTCAAGTCTCATCAACCCCACAGGGTCTTCATGAAAACCCAGTTGATGACGAAGCCCCTACAACAATTTCGGTGAATCATTATGAAATAGCTCGGGTAATACGACGAGAGCGAATATAACACGTCACATTCGATACCAAATGCGCTGCAATATCTCTCAGCTAGACGTTATTACTCAAAGCAATGAACCCTCTGAAGTTTTGGCAGAACAGTAGAACGGCTTTCCCTACTTTAGCCGGAGTGGCCCTTAAATTGATGGTTGTTCTGGGATCCTTAGTACCAGCTTAACTCACCGTCTCATTGGTCAACTATGTTGCATATAATGATCGGAGCAGATTGACTGGTGAATATATTAACCATCTCGTGTTTTTGGGATCAATTAGAAAAAAATATTGGTTTCCATGATTGCCATTTGAGATCAATCGCATTTGTCTTGTCACTACATCATCAGCCAAGCTAGGATGGATTAAGCCTCCTGGAAATATTGTATCAATGCATGGCATATTTGAATTCCGAATACTTTGCTGAGACCTGTCCACTGTATGTATTTACCTTGATAACATCTAATATATTCATTATCTGTCATAATACGATGATTGTTGTTTGGTACGAAGTTGTTTTACGCTCATACCTTAGCCTATTTTTGTGTTTTTTTATGGAAGCTATCGCGCATGGAAAATTATACCCTACCTGAGAATGATGAAAATAGCATTTGGTAATTACCAGAGTATATGCTTTCTGCATAAAAATATCTTTAAAAAATTGTACTTAGGTATCTGATAAAAGCATGTTTAGAGTATACCAGTTGTGCATTTATTCCGAATATTCTTGGACTGGAAACCACAATGAATCGAACAAAATATTGAAAAATGTGTCCTCAGAAATATTCTGTAATTAATATATATATATAAATGAAAATGACGGGCAATTTTCCACAAGAATATATTTAAAAAACGACCGGTTTCAGTGTACAACACCATCATCAGGTGGTGATGGAGGACCTGATGATGGTGTTGTACACTGAAACCGGTCGTTTTTTAAATATATTCTTGTGGAAAATTGCCAGTCATTTTCATTTATGATGTTATTCCATAAAATTAAGCCTGAAACTACAACTTTTATTAATATATATATTTTAATAAAAAAGGTAAATTAACTATTTATTGCTCGTTTCCTCAATATCCTTAATATTTTACACGATTCTACTTCGCCTTCTAGTATTCTGAGAACTAAATAAGTTTAGCGAAAGATAGTAAGTAAGTAGGTACAAGTATATTGCAAATACCAGCAAAAGTAGTAGCATAATTATATCTTGTATAAATGGTACCGATATACCGGTACACCGGGATATTTTTTAGCGATATACCTATTGGCTAATTGGTATATTTTAAAAATATCGGATTCCGATATATCGGTATATTTTTATATACCGCACATCCCTACCGCCGAGCACCCTCTATTAAGCTTTTTATCTTTAATCTCAACGAATTTCACGGGCATTCATGTCTGTAAAAATGAGACTATAAGCTTTACAACAACCCTAAGTTCGCATCTAATTTTCTTTGTTTCGCAGACTCCGTAGTCACCAGTGGCAAGTGTGGAGATCTAAATGTGTGGATAAATACTTCATATCAGTTTTTAAAAATAATCGATTGGTGACCATAAAGTCTTTCGTACTAATTCGAAAGTTAAACTTGGCCTCCTTGGAGCGGAAAAGAAAGGGATCAATTATTATTGCTGTTATTATTGTTCAATAATACATTAAATTAGGCAGATGCTTGGTTGAATGTTTACAATAATTGGGGAATGATGATTGGGTTTTTCTCTAAGTCGTGCGAATAAATATACCATTGAGTAACAAAGTTTTTACGTGCACGGCATACAATTATGAATTTTGCACTAATGTTTTCGTCTCTCTATCCCGCTCCACAGTTCCGCGAAAGGTTCTCAAGGAACGTTACGAGGAGAAGTCGGAGGACGGCGACTGGGTCCACGGGGACGATGACGAGGACGAAGAGGACGACCCCTCGCGGGCCAACGAGGAGTACGACTCTTACGATGGTACGGACAACGACGAGGACCTGTTCCGGGAGTCGAGCCCCTTCTCGCCGCCGCCCTTGAGGCCCGACGACGAAGACGTCGAGTTTGGCGGCGGGCCCGGAAAGGCGCAGCCGTCGCTGGTTGGCAAGGCGGCCCCCGGGGGCCCCACGCCCAGGCCACATTCAAAGGGGGGCTCTTTGCCCGCCCAACCCGGTGGTGAGTTATGCCAGAGACCTATCGCACATTGCCCTGCATAGCTCTACGCTGCTCTTCCCTCTCCTGGGAGTGCCCTGGTGATAGATTAAAGAAGAGAATACATGTTCACAAGTCTTTTATACCTGTAAAACTGAATTTCTGTTTGTTTGAATACTACATACTTCCAAACCCCTCGACGGGTTTTAACAGCATTTGGCAATTGTTCCTTCGGACGTATTAATCGGAGGGATTAATAGGCTATACTAGAAAGGCCCAGGGGTCCCAATGCGGGCCCTTATTTAACCAATTTTTACTTCCATAAGAAAAGCATTGGATTCGGTGGTGCATAGGTTTTTATTAATTTTTTAAATTACTTGCATTCATGATATAGACGTGATATTTTTGCTATCGGATGACTGAGAACAAAGTTCTTAATTCTTGAATTTGATCCTGCGCAACAATTTAATTTTTTATCTTTCCATTGAAATTCACCGGGAACCATCTTTTAGCATCCTCTATAATCCTTTAAAAAAAAAACATTTTTCTGTTATAGGATTCGAGCCCAGGTTCTCCGTAAGCGTTCCCGGTACTTTAATGAATAAAGATAAATATGTATAAGACTCCTCTGAGAGTTTCATGCTGGCTCTAAAGTAGCTAGATTGTATGCACGGTACCATGTGTAAACATCTACTACCTTTTGAAGTTTCTTTGAAATGCGCAGTTGTGATCAACGTCTGTGTAACTTAATTGGTTGAAGAACTCGGCCTTCACTTGTTTAATAGTACAGGCGAATATTTTCATTGCGGATTCAGCGCATACATGTGTTTGTTCTTATCGGGTGACTCTGCAAAAGCTACTGTCGTGGTTAGTCTCGCAAGCCCATAAAAGGTTATAGATGGCTTCTTGGCACTCGGAAATGAAGCTTTTTTTGTTTTCAGCACTTCCGATTTACGTGTATTCAGATAAATCATTAAATGTCGCGTAAGTTTAAATATTATACATTTCTTTATTGATCGCAGCTTTCACCAGTTACGACCAGTAAAATTTAGACAAACACACACAGTACCTAGTGCCCTGGTTGATGAAAAACTACCCAAGTGGGATTTTTGTGATGAAGTGATACCCAAGTGGGTGCTACCCGCGACATTTTTGGTTGGCACGTCACCCAAGTCGTCCATCGACATGGTCATGAGAAAATCTCATTGACTGCTAAACTTTTCTACGCTATCGTGCTCTATATTTCCATGTACTCTCTTCTTAAATCTGTGGCTCCGACTTATAAATCAGGAGCGCCCAGTGGGAAGAACATCGTGGAAGCTGCTGACTCATATTGATATCGACAGTGCATTGGACTATAGTTATAGTGATCGCTCTGTTTTTGGGTTCGCTTTTGTTTTTGATTGTGTGTTTTTATACCCAAATATGTCACATGCTGGTTTGTCTGTGAATGGAGTGTTTTTAGGCAGAATAGATGTACATTTAGCATGTTGATGAAAACGGCTTAATGAGTTCATAGATTGCACAGTGATATTCCGAAAGGGCCGGTGGGTTTCAAAATGTGGTTACAGTCGGTGGGATGTTGTGAACAGGGCCCATTTTGGAACTGATGCCGGCCCTGGTTTTCATGATTGACCTAGAAATTTATGAGTTTTTATTTAAAAAATAGTTTGTTATGAACTCACTGGGTAGTTTCCATTGCGTATGTAATTTTCAATATGCATTTATCTGTAGCTATTTAGCAACGTTGTATATATTGTATTATGCAAAATTAGCTTTTGGTATCTTCTCATCGTTTTAACTGTGATGCTTGCATGCTATTTTGCACAACAAAGTTAAAATAATCCAAGGGATGATCAATCGAAAACTTAAACGAGTCTTTTTCTTTCACCACTTATCAATCTTATGAATTCATGTGCATCAGCAAAATGCGTCCAAGCAAATCAAATGGTGCTCCACTTTTCGCGATATGCCCTATTACCAGACGCAATGGAGAATTTTTGAAGGAGAGGATGTGATTGGAAATCATGCCGTTTCGGCATTTTAAAAAAAGGAAAAGAAAAGATTTTTTTATCGATTGACTTCCTCATTTTTTTAAGGCAGGGACGTGGCCGTAACGAACGTACGTATTTTTGCTTTGAAGTCGTGATTCTTTTTGCTCTTCTTTTTTGCCAGACAGTGGTAGTCTCTGCATTACATATTGATCTCTCCTAAGCTCCATGTGACTTCTTTCTTCTCTTTCTGTCTCTAACGTCGTTAGTTTTTTTAACTTTCTCCTTTCTAATGCCTTATTCATTGTGTTGTTAGCTCTTTTGCATGCTTCTTCATCTCTTCCTCTGCATTTTTTATGAATTTTCAGCCTTCCTCAGTGTCGGTGATGGTGATCTACTCACAGCTTCCAGACGTACACTCATCGTTACCTACGTTTCTACGAGTCCCAACTCACACCCACCGTCTTCTGTTCACCCCCTCTCTTGAGCGCTTCAAATTTCCGTAAATAGATACTTTTTCCCCTCTTCCTGTATTCTCTCCACATTTTTTATATAATGTCCTGCAGCGTTGCGGCCATCGTCGTCTGGTATTTCACAGTGCCTCCGTTTTTTTACTAAGGCGCTTGTGTGAAGGTTGCCTCAGTCCAAACACCCCATTTCCGTATTCTGCGACTGAGCAGGGATAATATCAAGTTTCCCTCGTGGTTAATTTCTTCCGTTAACTTTAGCATCCCCCTCAAATCCAATTCCAAGCATTAATTCACTCCTAAATTCCGTGTTCAGAATATTCCAACGTGCCGCATTAATTTCGGGCACTGTTTTCTCACCTAAATGCGAATTTAAGAGCTTCAGTTGGAGCATTTTGATTTGAGAATGTTATCTGTGAGTGAATTGACATCGGAACTGGAAGCCAAGCTTCCGTCCGTAATGGCTTACGAGCTATTCAAGGCTTTGCTTTATCTGTGAACGCATCTCTCATCTCTACATCCTTTCATTTATAATTCATTTCTTTTATAACTTTCATATTTTTGTTTTAGCAGTGGAAGTTCCTAAATCATAACTGTCATCAATTCTATGAAGTTACGCCCATATTTTGTGTTTTTGGACGTAATCGGTTCGAATACTTTCATGTGTACTTGTATAAAATGGGTGTACACATCTCGTTGTACTTTAAGAATCATCCTGTACCTCATAAGGGTTTGATAGTCTACTCGTAAGATGTATTATGTTTATTGTGTACTCGAAATTACTCGAAATATGTAAATGTGATTATTTTTGCTGAGCTAAGCTGATGCGGCATTAAAATAGCGTTCATGAGCGTTCTCGTGAAGTCTGAATATTCAGAGCAAACCTCGATTTCAACCGCCTGTATCCTCTGTATTTTACTCTGGTTTTCTAGCTTAAATGTCCTCAATAGGAATATTTAGACGTATGATGATGTTACCGGGAGTATTGTGGAGATTTCGTGTGTAAAGGAGGCTATCTTTCGCTGTTTATCTCATTGCTCCTATGGAGGAATATCGTCATCCACTTTTAATTAATTAGTGCTTTGAAAAAATGTCCAATAACAGATGTTTTAATTCCAACATATCACACGGAAAGCATTTAAGCTTGTAATGTATTTTTAATAAGCCTTATCGGTGAGTTTACTTAATTAAATAGGTTTAAATAACTAAGTTCCGGTTCTTCCGGGACTTGATGACGTCATTCCGCGAGAAGCGTAACAACGCTCGTTGCCAATTCAGTAAGCGTCTCAATGTCCACAAACGTGCCAAAGAGCTATATGCATAATATAAATTTATGGTGAACCTATCTTACGAAAATACTTTCCATCCGATGAACATTGACTTTCTATGATAATGTATGCCATCGCAATATTATGGTCGTGTTGTGCAGGTTCTTGAAAACATTAACCCATCTTAACTAGTGAAATCAAGCGTTTTCGCGTTCGTCAATCATTGTAATAAGTGAAAAACATAACAAATATGACTTAATATTAGTGTTAGGTCACTATTATTGGCAATCAGTAGTGTATTTGATATTTTATTCCCACTTTAATTATTTACTGGATATTACGGATCGCATTTTCCAACGACGAAGTTCAAATAAAATATTCTTGCCAATGGATGTCATAATGACAACAAATCATTTATTTTGTGCCAATACGGTACAAAATTTACGGGCTGTTTCTTAGAAATCGAAACATATAGGACATATAGGTATATACCACATATATATACACACTCGGTAGTATATTATGATATTACCGTGAAATTACAGGGAAAAGCGTAAATGAATGCAGTCTTTCATTGCTCATTTTTCCCATTAAGGGAACACGGAAGTGGAATAGTCTCACTCCGATTTCATGGAACTCACCACGTCTACTCTAAAATTTTGTTCGTAAATCACCGCTTTAAGTCGGGACTCAACAAAAATTTGATCTGGATCTAAAGATAGGTCTCCCAAAGTAATTTACTGGATGACTGGATGTGAAATTGCTGCGTGGGTTGATCACCACTTCAACCCCCCCACCCACGCCCCAAAAAGCCTTGTTTACATAACTTTATGGTCAAACCATGCGGCTTATTGAAGCGCCGCACAAACACGCATGCACAAACGAGAGTAGGTACGCGTCCGTCTGCCTGTCGTCATCGTCAAAACTTGGTTCGGCGGTGGGGTTCACCTATATATAGAATACAATAGAGTTTATTTCACTCGATTTTCGATATGCACAATTTTTACAAATCAAAATGGGGTGAAATTAGGCACCCCAGAAGAAATATGAAATTAGAAATCTGGTCGAGAATCTTCTCGAGGCGTTCCTGAGAGAAAGGGGAGTGGAGAGAAGACGTGTTCCGCTCGATTTACGTGCCTCACCGTGGGTCGGCTCTTTGTGAACTGTCAATTGCAAGTGCAAGCCCCCCTCCGCCCGGTTTAGGGAGTCTCAGCTCTTTTAACTCTATCCTTTGCTGACCTTACCCATGTCCCCCTCCTCCCTCTTGGCTCAGGAAACGAACGCGTGCAGTGTAGGTCGGGATAAATATACGGGCTGTTTCTTTGAAATCAATTAATTTTAGCGTATTACATGAAATTATGTTGAAATGACCGGGAAAAACGTTTATGAATGCATTCTTTAAATCTTCTTGTTTGCACGAAAAGCATATAAAATTGATGTTGATCCGATGACAAATTTCGATATTCGGTCATCGGTATCGGTGTAGCAAAATCCGATTTTTTTCACATTCAAGATTTTCTCAACATAAGCTGCATATATTTCCGGATTTAATATTTTGTATTCTTTTATTCTCTGGAAAATAGTTTAAAATATGTGCATCTCTCAGAAATTGTCAAAATATATTTAGCTGGGCCATCGGGATCTATTGTATCAGAAAGGCTTTTAAGTTCAGCAAATTTAGTGTCTTGCTAGATAAAGGGGAGCATAGAACCCAAACAAGGCTAATGAACTTGTTTTTTGTCCATAAATGTGCAAGAACATGGAATAATTCCCAATATATTTCCAATTTCTATGCAAGATTTATTTTTATAAATTTAAAGGATTTTTTAAAAACATTTATGAAGATAGTTTTCAGTTCTAACTGCCAATCTCTAATATCTTGTTAGAAATGCAATATTTATCGTGTTATCGGAGCAAAATATCAGGTTTATGTTAACGGAAAAATTAAGTTAAGGGTTCAGCCCTAATAAAAATATACCGATGCATCTGACGCATACATATGTAATGGTATATATGTTATTCGGTGCTTGAGAGCAGGTATTTGGCGTTGCTCGTAGAATGTAGATGGAAGTGAACTGACGGAAACATGAAACAAATTGATAATGCCGATTTACGACGCTGATTATTGGACGATTTACCTTTCTTCAAGGCGACAAAAGTTGAAGCTCTAGGGTTTAATTTAACAAACATACTTTCTGATGTGTATATATAGTGTTCGGCTGTGTATATATTGGTGGGGTATATATGAAGTGTACAGATTTTCTAATTAGCATATTTTTTTCAAATATACCGTTATATTGGTCAACGTATTTTTTATTGACGTTACATTTCGAATGTAGACACCATTTTTATTTGCCATGGCGAAAAGAATGGTTATAAAAGTGATATAATGGAAGATCCATGTCGAATGATATTTTATGCGTATCCCTATTCTCCAAAGGGGTCTAAATTTTCCCTTGAAAGGTAGGAAGCCATTTAAAAGTGTGAGCGAATGAATTGGGCATCAGTTTAAACTTCAATTTCAGTCATCTATTTAAACAGTTGCGTCATTGAAGGCAAAGACGGGTGAATCCTTTCGTGCTGCCAACTTGAAATGCGTTCCTATGAGCTAGCAGATATGCATTTCATTCTTGCTTATATTTTAAGGGAAAATCAAAGCACCTAGCGCGTAAATGATGAAATAATGAGTGCATAATTCAAAGCGATGGTAGTAGGAAACGTCATTCGGTTGAAAAAAATTAAATTATTTCGTTACTCCATTTATTTAAAGTTGAAAGTACAATAGTTGTCGCTACGATTCAATTTTTATGAATCAAGAGATTTGTGTATCCCCGATGGTTAAGTGAACACGGCTAATTTCTGTGTACAAATGGAAATCTCACGAGACCATTTAATGGGAAGGGCAGATTACAATGAAACTATATACTTTGGCCCCGGAAATATTTTATAAAACAATTTTGAATGTAATGTAAAAGAAAAAGATAGAATGGTGACGGAGGGAGTGTACCAGTTAACATGGAAACATGCCGTTAAATATACATTTGAGAATCGTGAGAGACAGTATGGACGAGGATAAAGGAACATATGTGTACATCTCCGACAAAGGAGAAGAAACTTTGGAGTTTAAAAATCCAGACGCGGGTAATTCCAATAGACTGAACCGTCTGATACAACTATTTTAGGTAAAATTGCTAATT
The DNA here is from genome assembly GCA_963573305.1 of Pyrrhosoma nymphula. Lineage (NCBI taxonomy): Eukaryota > Metazoa > Arthropoda > Insecta > Odonata > Coenagrionidae > Pyrrhosoma > Pyrrhosoma nymphula. The sequence continues at coordinate 93,351,704 of OY754329.1, forward strand.
TTGAAAAAAATATCATGATGGAAAATATTTAGTTTCCAATGTGAAGAAAATAACAGCTATTTTACCGATATATGGGTATCGATATATTGAAATAATATACCGGATGTACCGGTTTAATCGAGTTATATTTCTCCGATCCGTAAAAGGCGCTTCAAATCTCATACCCCCTTCATCTTGGATGTTTTGATCGCACCGGCGAGATTTTGCCTCGGAGGAATGGACATGCCTTGAATTGGAAACGAATTTCTTCCTCACTGCTCTGACTCGCAGACAGCTGCGGGGAACGGTGGAGGAGGGGCGGGCGTGTGGGCTCTTTCTTGATCTTATATGGAGCATCGGACCGCTCAGTCATGCTGGCCGCCACACCTGCGGCCTTCTCGAAGTAGGGCCGTTCGGCAGGCTCGCCCCTGTTTCCCCTGGCATCCGCCCATTTTAGTACAAAGAACACGGCTGTTACTCCTTGCAGATGTTAAAAATGGTGGAGGACCCATCGTATGCCGCCGTGCATCGATTAAATGATGTAGCACATCTTATGTAAGATGCGACCGATTGAAAGGCTGGCTTTTAAAGAATTAAGTACTTCAAAATCGCCAGATTTCTATTAGTAATTAACGTGAAATTAGTAATATAAGTTGAGAGAGTTCCTGAATTAGCAAGAAATGAAATTCCGTTTTTTTTACCAGAGTAGATAGCGGTTCAGAAATTAATCAATTTTTTATTAATTAAAGTTATTGCATGATGAATAATTAATATCCGTGTTTCTCATATTATTAGCGTAATCCTTTTGAAATTAAATGTCTGCGTTATAAAATTTAAATTTATTAATTAATAGTCCTTATATTCTCCATTTTTCAGTCATTTTGAAACCATCTTATGACCTGTTTGGACTTGACGATCATACCTCAGATTCTAAACAGCTCTACCACGCAAGTTAACACGAAACCAGTATATTCAGGGCGAGGCCCAAACTTCAGTTCACATTCTGACTCTAGATGGGTGAAAAGGGATAAAACATTCGATCATAATTTTAGTTGGTAGGAGCGTTAATGACCTAATTAACTCAGCCGACTACTGGATTATATTTAAGAGTTATGTAAGTAAATTGTTAAAAATTGAATGAGACAACTAATGCTATAAGGGAATGAATTAAATAGTTTCTTTAAGTTAAATTTTTCTTTTGACAGCAATTATGTTGTACATCTAAGTTTTTGCTGTTGATGCGATGAAGTATAGAAAATAACAATGAAAGCCCGCCTCGGGGAACAGCTAAAAACACATAAATCTACAGAATTGCGAAATTTAATTGCGAGACGTGACATCGCAAATATTTCTTTTACCTAATCTCTTGACATTTTATAGTACGGTTATATGTATCATTTGCATTAATACAGTTAAATAAATACAATTGTAGGAAAATATTAAAATTTCATTCAATCAACGATATCAGTGCATTATTCCCGTGATTCTCTTAGCCTAATGAGTTTGAATCCCTACTCGGAAATATAACTACCTTTAATTTCTCATCTCGTATGCCATATTTCTTCATAAGCGTCGTTTTGGTCATGTGGTGCCAACAGGAAGGGTGAGGTTTTCATTTATTAAATCTAAAGAAATTAGAAAATAAATAAGAAAGGATAGGATTTAGCATTGGAAACATTTTTCCCGAAATAACAGCTTCATTATTAGACTGCCAAAAATCTGCTCGTCACTAATGACGAACTCTATTTACTCCCTTTCCCTGCCTGATTCAAAACAACTCAACTAAAGTTGCGCTTGGGTGTTGCGGTTACGTTAAAATCCCACATGCTAACGAACGGTGCGAGCGTGAAGAGATCTGAGCTGCCTCTTGAGAATAATAAATAGGACTTCCGTAATCAACTAAATGCTTCTATTTCGAGTAGCTATTGAACAGGAAACTCAGCTCTTCGGGACGAAATTTTTCAAAAGGGTCCGTTAAACTTGGGCTTTTATAGCTTGATGCATCGCAGCGTCTCAGTTTCCCTCGTTGAACGCAAATAAGAGCCGTAGAGAGAGAGAGAGTGAGGGGTTGGAACTTAATGGCATGAGGAAGCTGTTGCCGATTCATCAAAGTGTCAACGAACCGTCGAGGTTCTGGCCCGCCCCCGCCATTAGACCTGTCAAAGATGCAATACTTCCTGCGAAACTGGTGAGGTCTCATTGGTCGACGCTGAGGGAGCAACGCTAGCCATCGTTCCCTTCGACTATTCCGTCCTTCCTCCCTCTCTAAAAGCCCTCTGCTTGAACTGGTGAGTTTCGAGTAGTACGAAACGAAAGTATATAATGACGTCGAAAACCTGTGATATCGGTGGTTTATGGGTGATATGCTTTGATGTCTGGTGGTGTAATATTTTTGACTCTGCGAAAATTCCACGGGGTGAAAATCATTCGCATTGACCGAAACCGCCAAGTGTTTTGGCCATTTAAGGCATTGAGGCGTCCTCTCTTTGGATTGTTGTGGGGCTCGCAGTACCCTTATAAAATTGTTTTTTACATGATTTCTTGGCTCAGATCATTTACCTTTATTCTCACTATGTTATTAGTTAAATTTGAGAGACCCTCAAATGACTTAAATGTGTGTATTTCTTCGATATATTATTCATATAGGAGTGAATGGTTTCCGGCGTAACTTTATGGAAAAGCTTCATGATTAAAATTAAAAACTTTGTAATATCCGCATTGATAAACTTCAATAATGACCTAGGTTTCGTCTCTGAGCGATATTATCAGGTCGCCCTGATGATGTCGCTCAGCGACGAAACCTAGGTCGTTATTAAAGTTTATTTATGTGGAATTAACTATGTTTTTCATTTTAATCATGCGTAAGGGAGATATTGTGCATCTTAATTCACATTATATTTCCCAAAAGTTTTCCTGCTTTTTCTACCGCTTCAAAAACTCATGATTGTTTGTTATCGCATTCAACCTGGGGTTGGTTGCCTAACCTGCCTCATGCTAATACATAATGCGTACTACAATATCTATCTACAATACACTATCATATTGATGGAGTGGATAATATTCTACACTTTGTCTACTGACTGACAGAAATTTCTCAAATGATACGGTCAGTTGTGAAATGGAAATCCATAAAATCATTTGAACCTATGGGACATGAAATCACAGGTTTTTAATTTAAGTTATTATTATTATCATCATCATAATTAAAATAAAAACCATGGAGCTCGGTGCGCTTTAAGTCAATTTACCCAGTAAGCCCCATTGCACCTTCGAAAAATAATTGAAATACCTTTGCTGAGGCCGATGAAACTAAGTATATCGGATCGATTGATACCTTTAATTACCATCAGAATCAGCATTGCTAGAGATGTATAAAGCCTGCCCTAACCGTTACTATCGGCGCTTATTGCTTACTCTCGTTTTGTTTGCGCAGCACTGCTGTCTAGCCCCTTTCTGCGGTCACAAATGAGATTAAATGCCCGTAAAACCATTGGTAACATTAATCTAGTGTCGAAGGGAAAGTGAAATATCGTTTACCTGCGATGCTCTTACCCAACCCCTCAAAAAGTTCTTCCATTACGAATGCTCCCTTTAAAAGGTCTCCAACCTCCTCTAAGTTTCGTCTTTCCCTTTAATTTTCACCCTGTTCCCCTTCCCACACATCAGTGCCACGTCCATCACGGCCTGTCCTGACTTTCCTGCCCGAAGGGGTCTGTCCCAACTCCCTGAGAGAAAAATATCATCAAACGTTCAAAATATTTACGCGTCAGGGTATCGTGTTAAGCCGAGAGGGAAGCCCCCTGCTCAGCGCGCGCGGACTGAGCGTAACCCGACGCCTTCATTTAACTAATCGCTTTTCCAGGGCGAGGAGAAATTAACACCGTCGATATAGAGAGAGCGATGGAAATGAAAACTGATCGATCGCTCAGTTTGACTGATTGATTGGTGCCCGGTTTTTTTACTCACGGTGGAAGATTCCGTCGAAATGTTACCAAAATTTTCCCATCTCTCTCTCGACGAGCCTGAGTTTTGTTTGCAGGGTGAAAAAATGGGAGACAATGGGCGATGGACCATAATAACCTCCTGATTGAGGTAGACCCACATCTAAGAAGTTGGTGAGAGAGAGAGGCGGCCGAACTGGTTCTTAGTGGTTCGGGCCCCTTCGATTCCCATCATCATCATTTTTTTCAAGCTAAGGATTTGTGTGCTTGAGCCCTCTATTCTTTCAAATTCGGGGCCCTCTTAAAGCCTTCGTACAATAGGCATGCACATGACTGATTAGTTGCTTATACACCTGCCATCTACATCTAAGAAATACACTGTAATCCACCTTCAGGTCGTGTATCACGGTGTAATTCCACACCGGACTTGCGGATGACTTCGCCCCAGTACTAAGATGAGACTCGCAGTCTTCCCCGGCCCCTCGGCAATGCCCAAAAGCAGTCAGTAGCACAGCCAAACCTGAAATCAAGGAAGTGCTACGTTGACTAACATGCAGTACACGGGTTAAAATACTACTGCTGAATAGTATTGTGAGTAATAATAATTCGTGGATAGTACGAGATAATTATTAATGCAGCAAATGAAATCATGCGGGACTTTTCAACCGGGATGAGGTTATAATAACAATTATAAGTTATTAAACACAAGTACAAAGTCTAGTCTACAAAGCAACGCTCAGTCCCGTACATTATGAGCATACGTTCTCATATGTGGACGTATGCTCAGAATTAGAACCGGGAACATTTTTGGCATATGTTAACGCACGCAAGTTATTTGTTTGCGATTTCAAAGGACCATTACTTTTTTCGAAGGACGCTTTTTCGCTTTAGTACATGTCTCATGAAAACAGACTGTAGTACTCTTCCAATATCCCTCTTGATTTGACTTATACATCTGTCCCTTGGTCTTCCTCGCGGGATCTTCCCTTCTATGTTGCCATTATGATTTTTTTTGTCTCAAATTTGGCACAACTTCTTTTCGGTGTGGTATTGCTAATGGTTAGTTGGTTAATTTGGTGGACGACACACTACTGAAATAGTTTTTGCATTTAAAGATCGGTGTGCGGATACTTAAGGTGAAGATTAATTAAGGATTGGTAGGCCGTCGACTTGAGCCAAAACGAAAAAAGCCAAGGATTACGCATCTTAAGTTTTGTACAACGGACGGAGTACGACACTTGCTCTAAAGTGCTATCTACAAATCGTCAAGTGGAGATATTGTTTCTTCTTCAAACTTTCTGCCACTATCGGTATTCGAACATGGGCCCTATAGGTGGAAAGCCAGTACTCAATCCAATTCACCAAACGGACCCCCTTTTTAATGTTATTTCCTCTTTTATCTAGTACTTAAGTCCTCATTTATTGTTTAAACCGTGCACTTCATCCTCGAGAATCACCGCTAGCACCAAGTTCGAAGGTTTTTGTCCATCTCTAGTCTACTTTTTGCAATGGCCCGTGTCTCTGAACCAGTTCGATTGGCCAATAATCCCAATTTATTCTCTCAAACCAACACTTCTTCCATATCGACCTATGTCGATCCCTTATCTCGATTACCCCGCTTCCTTCGACTCGTTCATGGGATTGTCGTTATATTCTCACTGGCCTACATAAAAAACTCTCCTGATAGCGTTTTAGCTCGCAAAAAAATCCCATTCCCCGATTCCCCCCAGCCGCCGAAGCAAAAGGGCTCCCAATCCTGATTCAGGGGTAAATGTCGTCCCGATTTCCGTCCAGGATGGAGCATATCTCTTTCGGGGATCGCGATATGTCGAAAATTTCGGCTCGTATAGTGAAAATAAATGCCCTTGATTGGCGGGAGTGGTTGGGTGGTCCTGCTTTTTTCTCCCTTGACAGTCAAATCAGACTTTTTCATTCCGGCAAGCAATCGTAAAGATTATTTCTTCCATGATTTGGCTTCTTCATATTTTAACGCTGGTGTTAACGCGGAAGAAAGGTCATCACATAATTGACATTGCACGCTTGTGTAGGTATTAGACCAATCAACGTCAACGTCAAGGTACAAAGACCATTTTACAAACAAGTTGTAGGCGGTGTTTCTTTTCATCATGATGAGAGCCAGAAGGTGATTAAAAATGGCGGCTTCTAAATAATTTTGGAGAAAACATACGTTCTGAGTCTACATCGTACCATTAATCAAGGATATAATACAAAGAGGACGGTGGGTGAAAGAACACCAGTCATTATTTCTAAGATTTAGGGATGATTTCGGGGGAAATATGTGTGTTGATTTTATTTCGTTGAATCGAACCAAAGCGTTTTGATGCCTAAACATTATGGAATTTGGCGAGGGAAAATTTTTCATAGTCAGGTAATGGATTCTTCCTTTATTATTAGTTCACTGGTATTAGTACTTTTTAGATGAAAGGGCGCGAAATTAATTCATTTTTGTTTTTACCAGCAATGTGGTAGTTTTTGTAATTAATTATTTTGAATCCAAAGGTCATTATGCTGTTTCATTGGTTATTTTCACCCGTTGTTTTTTTTATAAGAAATAAAGGAGAAAGTTAAACCAGAAGTACACATGCCTCTAGATATGTAGCATGTGCAAGTATTTGCCATGCAAACTTTTAGGACACATTCGGCCACATAACACCTTATTAAAAACACTATTGGACGGAGGAAGGAATGGAAAGCATTTGCGAGAAAGACCAAGGCCGAAATGTGCGATGAAGGATGTTCTAATTGCGGATTTTGAAGGAATTAAACGTTTAGTTGAAAAAGGAATGGATTGTATTGCTGCAGCTAGCCAATCTTCGAATTGATGACTGTTGGTGATGAGGATGATCGTGTTTTTAATTCACATCGTAGTCGGTACATCCAATGCATCATTGTGTCGTTAAATTTTAGGCCGGATGATCATCAGTCATGCGGTGTATTCTCAAGACCTAATTTGTAAAGAAAGTTGTTGAATGGGATAAACTAATATTCTGGGTTTTCATTTTGGCCGAGGGCTTTGAGGTAGTGAAATTTCTGGGTGGCTCCGTATTTTTCAATCTTTCGTCGAGCGCTTGCATGACGAGCAGACCAGGTCAAGTGCATCATTGTGTGTGTGTGGCCTTTCAGCCTCCTTCTTCCTCCTCATGAAATACGTCTAATACTGACGCCGGGCTTTTCTTCCTCCTCGCTGGTGAGTGTTATTTGATGCGTCGTGAAAAATGACGGTTTCACCCGGGAGCCGAAGCATAATCGCCCAGAGAGCGAGAGAGCGTAGGTACTAGTTCTTCGCTTGTAAAGTGGCGGAAGCAGGCGGCGAAGCGTCTTACAGTGTGGATGGGTTTCTCGTGAGTGGATTTCTTTCACACTCGTGGCTCCGAATTTTATGGAGGGCCGACTCGGAAGGAAAAGCTACGTCACGGGTGATATGGAGCGCTTCAACCTTTTATGATGATGGTCCCTTTTCAGGGCATCCTTTTGTGTTTCATTGTCTCTTCGCGTTCCATTGTCATAGACGCTGCTGTTGAAAGCACATTCCTAATTATTTTTTTTCAGTCATAAAATAGTCTAAAGCGTGTTTCTTAGGAATTACCCCTGATAAGTGTTAGAGGAATGTAAAAAAATGATGTGTTGAATGTCAAAATTGTATCATAATTACATTCCGCTGTCTAAAACTTATAGGTATAATCATTGCTAAATTAATCTATGTTCTAAAATCCATAAATGTTATAGGTCAATGTAAAGGTTTTGCGGGTTTTTCTTTACTGCGGGTTGATTAGTCATATACCACACCCGACGGAGAAGTGCTAACATTTTAAACTTACTTACTTGAGTTGAGTAAAAGAAAGAGAAGAGAATGAACTTTTAGACTGGAATTGATAGCGTTTCAAGCGCGATTTTGTGTTAGATTAGACCATAAAGAGCCAACAAATCCATGATATGGAATTTTCTTTGTTAAATGTTTATTGTTGCTATTGTTTAGTTATTTTATAGTCATTGTTATATTGCTAAGGGGCATTTTAAACAATATAATCGCTTAAAAACACGTTCATTATCGAATTGGCCACGAAAATGGTAACGTAGCGAATGACCTACAAGGCCGAAATACTGAAAATGCAGTTCAGGGAATTTTTATGGCCTATAATAGGAATTTTATGACTATTTTAGCTTGTCATAGTTTTTAAAAAAAAAGGAAGGATAACTTTGCGAAGACTTCGTGACACATTGTCCCCTTCACCTTAACCAAATCCTGCAAACGGAATTATAAAGTTATGTGAATCGCTGGTAACGATACACCCGCATTTCATCGCCGTTCCTGGCCATTTTCCACTCATGACACTTTTTTCGTAACGATCTGGGGCACATGTGAACCCTTATTACATCTTTTTCGATAAAAGTCTTAAATCGTTAAGCGCGCCGCGTGATGGTTGTCTTCGTTTTTCCCAGTTCGTGAAAAAATTCTAGAATTATTTACTATCACCATCGTCATTTGTTTCGCTATAACCCAAAGGTTTTCAGGATTTGTTATATGCAATCCTAAACCAGTGCGAGATATATTTAATGAATATAAATCACACCGAATATAATATAATTAATACTAGTTATGCGATTTTACAGGAATAAGATGTCTAATCTTTATACTAAAGTCGCAGATCATAACCTAGAGCAAGTAAATAATTTTATTTACTGGGGCAGCATTTTTATGACAATGGAATCAGTACTAAATATATTAGCAATAGAGTTTTAGTGTCATAATAAGGTGCTCCGAGATGAGGTTTTTACTGAAGGAAGAGAACTTTTGGGTGTTTTTTTTAAAGAGATAGGTGAAGAGTTTTTTAAGAGCTTGAAGAACAAGTGCAATGCTTGACATGACGATGATTGAAAGAAGTTTCCTGATGGAGATTTGAAGGAGGCAGAGCTGGTGTATAGAACGCATTATAAGAGGCTGGAGGTTCCTGAAGACTGTTTTGATGCTAAAATGTTGTGAAATCAGGGAAGGGGGAGGAAGTAAAAAAGAATGACGGTGTAAGGGAAGTAGGAAATGCAGATAATACTATGATTAATTAACAGAATAAAACCCGTGCATCAAAACTTAGCGTAACCGGTAGAGTAATACTGGTGAATAATAATCGTATGGAGACTACCGAACTGTAATCATGAGTTTTAGTTTTCTCCGACTGAAAAGATCGCTCCGTGTATTCTGATGCCTTAATTCTGAGATAACCACTACTTCCATTCCTGAAGCAGGATACTTTTGGTTGCCCGGCCTACGCGTTAGCTGTCTGACTAACGCGGCCCTGAGACTACCGCGTACAGGTTGATTTTTGAGTTATCCCAGCCTGATCATTTGTTTCTATTTCACAGAATATTACCGAATTAATGGCAACGGCCTGCTACGATGGAAAAGTCAGTTTGCGCCCAGTTACCGAAGTTAAATATCTATAGGCTTGGCTCAATTTCAGATTGGAGATTCCTCTATTCGTTCGAGTGCTATTGCCCATGGGTGGCAGATAGCTAGTGCGAAATGACCTTAGCCGTCGATATGCATTAAACATAAATACTACTGCTGCTAATTTCATATTTCTAAAAATGTATTCGCATGAATGGTGTGGAAACCAAAGGAAATCTTTTTACTTCCTAGGGTTTTGTTTAATGAGTGATGTAATTCTGCTCCTCCAAATCTCCGCTCCTTCCTCACCGACACTCGCAATTGTGCCCCTTCTTTCTGCCTCCTACTATACTTTTAAAGCCAAGCATCTCAACCCCCCTCCCCATCCCCCATTAACGCTGTCCACGCCTCACGTTGTCCCGAATTCGCGTCACCGACACCTCCGGTTGCCCTCTCATACTTCTCACTCTCATTAACCCTGGCCCAGAGTAGCCCACTCTCCTTCTTTTTAACCCTCTCGACCCACGAGCACAGCTTCTTTGTCGGCGGACCCTCTTAACTATTCGCGCCTAATCGCCCTCCGGGTCTGTTCCCTCATACTAGCACGGATCTCGCTATCTCTCTTGTGTCTCTCCTCCTATAACCCTGACCCGCGCGACCGTTCTCGGCCAACTCCGCGTGCCGCAGTCGGCAAAAGGCGAGCCAATTACGTGCAGAGGAAAGGGGATGTCGGAGGCGTGGTGGCCTCGAATTATGTGTGTGCGTGGTCCTCATCGCGGCCTCGTCGGAAGGAAAGGATATGGATCGTTTTCTAGGGACTATTTCCCCTCCCTTAATTCACCACTCCTAACTCTTTGGCCCTCTCTCCAAGCCTTAAGCGTCAATGAGGGTAGTAGCTCCAGGACGTTGAGCCTGGATTTTCTGCGGAGGTGGAGGAGGTCCTTCCATCGTTCTTCATCGTCAAGTGCGCGCACAAGATGCTGATTCCAGGATGCTCCCCGCGAGTCATTCTTTCTCGGCATTGTTCGCGAAATGTTATCCATAGGAATTGAACGATTCCGCGTATACCCGTGAATGAATTCATGCATCCAAGCCAGAATATTAAAAAAATATGTTATTCTTTTATGCACAAACTGTAACTCTGTACTTAATGTAAATCTCTAGGGATCCGACTTTCTACAATTCTTTTGGACCCAGAAATTCTGAGACTTGAAATTGGTTGCGGTTTCCTACGCCATTATTTGTATTCCATTCGGTTTCCGCTCCGCTAGCTTGTTAGTTTCATCTACTGCATGATAACCGAGTTAGATCTTCATTCTCGGTACGGAAGCGCAACAACTCGTGATGAACCAGTAACTATATCTACAACACACGTAGCAGTTCTATCAGCTTGTAAAACCGAGCAGAAGTCCTACTCCAACAGTTCCTGAGGAGACATCTGTTTAAATCCCGTTCTAGATTTTTGTTTCCGTGGAGGAGTCTCCTCAACAGAAGAATTATATACTCTCAGCAACAGAAAGAAACGTATGAACATTTATCAATGCTTAAATGATTAAAGGAAACAGTGGGATGGAGTATAATTAAAATAAAATATTATCCTATTCCACACCTCATTGTAAAGTCTTGACCAGTTTCTACTCAAATCTTACTTAGAGCCCTTATATTCTCTCCTTTTATTGTGGATTACTTTTTGCCATTGTACATATGTACATTGTACATTGTACATTGCCATTGTACATATGTACATTGTACATTGCCTAACATGATGTTCCTTTTTGGGATTGGGATAGTCTGAAAGAGTTGAGTTATCGGGCCTCGGAAATTGGATCGGTTTTCGTATTTTTTTCAACTCTGCCCTATCCTTGAATACCTCATTTGCTTCTGTAAAATTCATGTGTAAAATTATTACCAAACCATACATGTCATGCCTATTTAGAGGAAAGCCAAGGATGGAGTAGTTCTTGAAAGTTATGATAGATGTTAATGGTGAACTTGTGTAGGAATGGAGGTACTTGTACTACTGGAAATAAGAATGGAGCGATGAACTGCATCAAACCAATATTTGGATTAATGCCTGCTGATTATCTTCATGCCGTTGGAATTGTAATTCCTTTTCCTTGGTTTTCTTGGTCACTTTTTTTCGTCGTAATTCTTCTATCTCACAGATGCTGCGCTACGTCCTACCAAACTACCATTCACCCTTACCCTTCACCATCTGCTTAAATTACTCCTCAACTACACATTTTGTTTGAACACGCTCACTAAGGCACTCTTTCATCTTGTATCTCTTCGGGAGAGAGACGGAGGACGATGTTGAGAAGCAATCCATGGGCATTCAAAGAGTGCTCGTTCGAGTGGAGTGAAGAGGGTCTGGTGGTTACGATGGGGAGGGGGCACTATGTAGAAGAGAACTGGGGGTGTTGCTGAGTGTAGGAGGCGGTGAGATACTAAAGGGGAGGAGTTAGTTCGGTTTGGTATGGAAAGTGAATAGATATAGAAGGTACATGGGAAGGACTTGGGGGTATCTGGGATAATACCTCGCTTCTATTACCGGCATCTTTCTATGGCAAGATTTGTACTCATTACCTACCTTCGTACCGACTAGCTATGCCCTACCGTGATAACTTATTCATGCACGGTAGTAAAAAGTCCTCCCATTAACGTTATGCTGCACCGTCTAACATATTGCATGTTTTACGTTTATTTTATCAATTACTTTATGTAAATAATAATCAGATGAGAATAATTAAAAAATATTCAGTCTGAGGGGCAAATAGCGTAGAGCGAACAGGGTTTTTTGAGCGTCGAGCGAGGTTCCTTCTTTTAAAGGTCCTGTCTCGCATAATTTTATTCACATTCGCTTCTAAGTCGCTCTGCTGATTTTCCGTGGAGTACTGAAGTTAGCCCTTACTTGTTCAGTGCGTCCAACTGGAGTCGTGTTTTATATCGTTTGTGACAGATTAGTGGCAATATAATACTCGCTTACTGATGAGATCACTTGACAAAAAAAAAAAAAAAAAAAAAAACGGTGAATTAAGCCCTAAAATATTTTCTATGAGTAGGCATGTAGTTAGCAAAGGAATCGTGGCATGAGGGGAGTACGTGGGGAGAATGGTTGTTATCCATCCCTTCACCCATTCCATCCTCCTCGGCTCCACCCCCACGAAACGCACCGCGAAGCTCGCGGAAGAAGACCTCTCTCTCTCCCCCTTATTGCTATTCACGTATTAGCGGCAGGGAGCTGTAAGCCACCGTCGGGACGCCCTTATTAAGGAGGAGCGGTGGATTCCACGTCTACCCTCCGCGGCCGACACCAGCTCATCCCCCATTATGCTTGCATACATCTTTTCTCTCTACCACTCCTTACTCTCTCAACGTGTCTTCCTCCCCTCATGATCACCAGCCTCACTTGCCGCGCTTAACTTAACCTCCTTTCTTGCTCACTCCCACTCCCTTGAAATAACCTTCCAAACAGGGCTGCCAACTGTTTTTTATTTGGATAAGGTGGTATTACGGATAAAAAAATAAAAATAAACATAAATTCATTATTCTAGGACCTTATCGTTTGGAACGTATATGTTCCTAAAATTTAGTTGTTTTTGAGGGTAAATTTCCTATAAATTCCTTGCGCTTGAGGGACTGGGATTCATCAAACGGGTTGTTGGATGAAAAAGTAGAAAAGAGAAATTTTATCTCACACTCGACAGGTCACGTCTCAAGTGCTCCGATGATATTTGCAACCAATAGGTAATAGAAATATTTAACCCGCGAAATAAACTACTGAGGAAATCCGCTCATTTCTTTAAAAACAGCTACGAGCGAACATATAGTGTGTCACAGCTGATGTAAGAATGAGGCAGGGGCTATAAGAGCCGCTAGAGACTCGAAGGCTAGGTGCTAGGCTAAGACAATTTGGAAAAATTTAGATCACTTGAAAAATCTGGGTGGAAACGAGGATATAATTTTGACTCTGCATTTTGAAAGAAAGATCATTTGCGCCATCAGAACAGGTGGGTAGATTGGTAACCAAGGGATTATTAGGGGAATGTAGTAAAAATTGAGAGAAACTTGGTTTCAGCATTAGCCTACTCTCAAAGAAAGACGCCTCTAGTTAAACATTCCTTCCGACGGACGGAATGCTGAGCTTATTCTGCTGAAAAACCTTTGCTACTACCGGAATTCGAACCCCCACTCTTTGGAATAGGAAGCCAGTACGCTAGCTACCACACCAACCTGATTTTCAGAGTATATGCTAGCAGACGCTGGGTTTATCTCCGTATTCTCTCCATTCCCTCAAATAATCCCACCTTTTTTCAGGGGCGTAAATTACCTAAATTATCGAAGAAACATTTGATCCTTTCCCAACGTATGCGACCTTATTTGCTGGTCCCCTCCCCAAATAATTGATCAACCTCATTACCTGCCTCTTATTTGGATTATCTTTAATTGACAGTCAAATGACAGTGACATTTATGACAGTCAAATGTTACGTAAAATATAAGGACTTATCCTAGTAACTGAGGGCTGTTGGCAGCCCTGCTCCCTACCCTCACGCTCCTCTTTTCCAGCACCGGTTCCGGTTATTCCCGCTGATGGCTGGAGGCAGAACTGAAGAGGAGAGTCGGGGAAGCTAGTTCCATATACGTCCATTTTCTCATGCGTCCTCTTACCCGCTTCCTCCTTATATATATTTCTTTCTTTTCTTGCCATCGGCTCTCGCCGTCTATGGCAACTAAGAGAGGTGGGCGGGGCGGGGGAATACGGGGTTGGGGTGCTTCTCTGCCTAAGATGGCCTGCTCCCCCGAGACAATACGTTCCTTCGTAAACATACGCATTTTATCGTTCTTTTTTCTCAAGTCTGTCGCTACCCCGACTTTATCCTTAGACATCCTTCCCTCTCTCTCTCGTGTCCCTTGCTTCGTCTACCGGAACCTCCCATACTGCTCCACGAACCCTCCTTCCTCCAATCTGTTCACCTCGGAAGCGATTCTGTTTTCTTCTCTCATGTCCCATCTTTTCCTACGGTCCCAACATCCTGTCCATGACCACGGTGTCCGTTCTGTTCTTCCGCTACCCAATCTTTTGCCTTTTCTCTTCGATATCACTTCGGCGGCGTCATTTCAGAGGACTTTCTTCCCGTCCCGACGTTGTTTTCTCGCTCGGCGTGGAGTTTAATGTCAGAAAATGGAAAACATTGTATGAATTGAATGTATCAATTGTATGAATTGAATGTAATGTGAATTAGGCGTTACGAGTTATTACAGCTCAAGAAAAACATAACATGGACTGGACGCAATCTCAATGGATTTAGGTGCGATTTGATTTCAAGTTCTCTTTATTTTAAAAAATTATGTGTCTTTCACAATGCTCACATACCACATATTAGTGCCACTTTTTTCAAAGCATATTAAAATTTAGTAAATAAGGCGAATTACTCTTCCTTGAACTACGACCTTGACGTGGTGGAAGGGCTTGTGCGTTCCAATGACCCCTAGAGCTGGACTGGCAGGAGCAAGTACATTGCTCCTGGTAGGGCCACCCATGCCAGATAGGTCGAAGGGTAGGAGCCAGACGAAAGGTAGTTCCGTGATGGTGTCACGTTAAAAATACCGTTGAGTCGCGTGGGATACCTCTCAACTATCACTTCCCAGAACATGAAAGTCATCCAAAGAGATCTGATTCCTGGCAACTACGGGACGCCGCCCACTAGGGCGGGTGTCGTGCCCGGCAGCGGGGGAGGCAAGGCCTCCGCGGTCGTCATCACACGAAATCCTTGCACAGAATCATCATCAGAAGATACAAGGGAAAGGAGGGAGAAGAAGAAGAAAATGAGGAAGAGGAGGAGGAAAACAGTGGTAAAAATAGGAACGTGGAACGTAAGGACCATGATGAGGGCCGGGAAGCTTGAAAATCTTAAGCAGGAAATGGAAAAAGGAAAAATAGATGCTTTGGGATTGTGCGAGGTTAGATGGAAGGATAGCGGGGACTATTGGAGTGATAACTACAGGGTGATCTATAGTGGGGGAGATGAGAGTCAACGGGGGGTAGGCATGGTACTGAACACAAAGTTGGGACTGAGGGTGGTAAACATTGAACAGGTGAACGACAGGATACTAGTGGTAGAAATAAAAGCACGCCCAACGAATTTCGTACTGGTCCAGGTATACATGCCTACGAGCAACCATAGGGAGGAAGAGGTGGAAGAGGTGTACGAGCAAGTAGAAGAAATAATTAGAGAAGTGCCG
The DNA here is from genome assembly GCA_963573305.1 of Pyrrhosoma nymphula. Classification (NCBI taxonomy): domain Eukaryota; kingdom Metazoa; phylum Arthropoda; class Insecta; order Odonata; family Coenagrionidae; genus Pyrrhosoma; species Pyrrhosoma nymphula. The sequence goes on from OY754329.1 coordinate 93,367,273, forward strand.
GGGAAGAAAAACCTGATAGTGATGGGTGACTGGAATGCAGTGGTGGGAGAAGGGAGGGACGGATTAGAAGTAGGAGGGTTTGGGCTAGGAAGAAGAAATGATCGCGGGGAAAAGGCAGTTGAATTTTGTAGAAGAAATAAATTAGTAGTGACAAACACTTGGTTTAAACATCACCCCAGGCGTAGGTACACATGGAAAATGCCGGGTGACACTGGGAGATACCAAATTGATTATATAATGGTGAGGCAGAGATTTAGGAACAGTGTAAAAAACTCTCGTAGCTATCCAGGGGCGGATGCGGACTCGGATCATAACTTGGTGATGATGAAGTGTGAAGTTAGATTCAAAAGGCTTTGTAAAGGTAGGAAGATAAAGAGGTGGAACCTTGAAGCATTGAAAGGGTTGAAAAGGAGGGAATACCAAGAGCTAGTAGAAAAGAACATAGGTGAAGAGAAGCGGATGGGAAGCATAGAGAAGAGATGGGAGGTTATAAAAACAGGCATCGCAAGAGCGGCAGAGAAAACAATAGGAACGGTGGAAAAGAAGAGGGTTAAGAAGCAGTGGGTTACAGAAGAAATGATAAAGAAAATGGAGGAGAGAAGGATATGGAAAAACGTGAACACCGACGTAGGCAAGAGGAAGTACAAGGAATTGAATAATAAACTCAGGCGAGTGACCAATCGGGCAAAAGAAAACTGGTGGAAGGGACAATGTGAGCAAATGGAAAAGATGCAGGAGGAGGGGGAAGTGGGCGCTTTGTACGCCAAGGTGAAAATGTTATCGGGTGGTAAGAGAGGTCAAGCGATACCAAAGGTTGAGGACAAAACAGGAAAGATATTAGTCGAACAGGAAGATATCCAAGAAAGGTGGAGAGAATACGTAGAGGAGCTATATGACAGCGAGAATAGACCCCTTAGCCTAGATCTCGAGGACGAAGGAACAATAGATAAAGATAACCTCGGACCAGAGTTACTTGAGAGTGAAATAGAGAGGGCACTAAGAGAGATGAAGGGTAGAAAAGCCGTGGGAACCGATAACCTACCTTCGGAGCTACTGAAGAATCTAGGTAGTAGGGGGAGAAAATCGTTTTTCGAACTTATTCGCAGGATCTACGAGGAAGGAGTATGGCCAGAGGATTTCGTGAAAACAGTATTAATACCTATCCCGAAGAAGAAGAAAGCGTCAGAATGCGAGGAGTATAGAACAATCAGTTTAATTTCGCACGCAGCAAAAGTGTTGCTTAGAATACTAAATAGAAGGTTGGAGAGCAGAGCAAAGTGCTATTTAGGCGATGACCAATTTGGGTTTAGGAAGGGGAGGGGAACCAGAGATGCGATTGCGGTAATGAGGACACTTATAGATAGAAACATAGAGCATAATCAGGATGTTTTCGCTTGTTTTGTAGATTTCGAAAAGGCGTTTGACAGAGTAAACTGGGAGAAACTAATGCAGATACTGGGGAAAATAGGAATAGACTGGCGCGATAGGAGACTCATCCGAAACTTATATATGGGGCAGAGGGCTCAGGTAAGGGTAGCGGACGGTGAATCAGGGTGGGCAGTTATAGGTCGCGGGGTGCGGCAAGGGTGCCCGTTGTCGCCTTTACTTTTTAACATCTATGCTGAGGAAATGGTGAGAGAGGCATGGGATGAGCTAGACGTGGGAATGAAAGTAGGAGGCCAGTGGATAAAGTCGGTTAGATTCGCAGACGACCAGGCGTTGGTGAGTCGGTCATCGAAAGGACTGCAAACTTTAGTAGATGCACTGGAAAAGCAGTGTGAGAAATACGGAATGAAGATAAATAATAGGAAAACAAAAGTAATGAGATTCTGTAGGACAAAGAAAGCGAAGCTGGTGATAAGAGTAGGAAGTCACAAACTGGAGCAAGTAGAACAATTTAATTACTTGGGTAGTACGCTAGAAGAAAGAGGACATAGTAGCAAAGACATTAGGAGGAGAATAGCGCTAGCGAAGGAAGCGTTCAATAATAGAAGGGAGCTGATGACGGGGACCTTAAGTAGGGATGTAAAAAAGAGGCTAGTAAAGAGCTTGATATGGAGTGTGGCGTTGTATGGGGCAGAAACGTGGACCTTGAGAAAGGAAGACGAAAATAGGCTTAAGGCTTTTGAGATGTGGGTGTGGAGGAGGATGGAGAAGGTGCGTTGGACGGAAAGGAAGACAAATGAGGAAGTGCTTGACATGGTGGGCGAGGAGAGGAAACTTATAGATGAGATTAGGGGAAGGCAGGGTAGGTGGCTGGAAGGGGTAATGAGGGACGATGGTTTGCTGAAGGTCGTGATAGAGGGAAGGATGTTGGGTAAGCGGGGAAGGGGAAGGAAGAGAATCGGTTTTATGGACGGGATGAAGAAAGGTAGGACTTATGCTGAGATGAAGAAAGAAATACAAGAGGTAGAAAGGGCACAGCACGTGTAAGAGTTCGTTGGATATTCTCTGACTTTCATCACAACCTACCTCTAACCGGTAGATTACTGTAATGAATGAAGGCGAATTATATGCTCGTAAAAAAATCTTTCTTTATAATATTATGGATTCCAGGTGACCAATGCATTCCAAGCACATCGTTGATCGTCCTTTTTTCCGTCCATATCACCATCTTTATTCTATTTAAATTCATTTTAAACTCCTCTAACCTTCAAATACTTTCCTGCCTCTGCGTCCTAGTTCATACACCATATAACGCTCTTTTACCTATTAGACACTGATGGATGAATTAATTTGGGTGCAATGAGGAGTGAAAGGTCTTTCAAATTTAGCTCGGCCTAAAAAGGTGGCAAGGCAGCAGGGCCAGCGGGAAAAAAAGGAATGGGATTGGTGCTGGCCTCCAATCCCCAGGACTTGGATTCGAACCCCGACTCTCCCCGGGGGTGGCGGAGATTCTCAGTGAAATCTCGATCTCTACTTGGTGGCTATGTGGGGAGCTTATTATGTGCGATACTCCGTTCGTCGTGTTGGATGTTGAGACTGTAGACCTCTTAGCGCCTTACGTTTAGAGGAGGCTTACTCTGGCGCCGGTTTTCTCTACAATATTCCTCCATTCTACCATAGAGTAATTATATACTTATTCTATGGTTTTACAAACAATCATTCATTACCATCGTATTCGCCTATCCTTAATGGCGGAAACGACGTTAGCTGTTGGTCGCATCCTGAAGTAGTCAAGCAAGCTGAAAAGTATATTCTTCCACCGTCCAACGTTCCATCCACAACCCTGTTATCCCCCCGACTCCCCAATCTCTGCCTTGCCTTTTTCGATACATCCCTGGTGGAGTCATTTTCGAAGGCTTCCTGGTTGCCAACGTTGTTTTTTCGTTACGCGTGCAGTAGTGTAACGTGTGCGCCTGAACGAACCCTTCCGACTTTCTCTTGAATGGTCGCTGTTTTCCTTGTTTTTTTCTCGGTATCTTTTTAGGGGCCTGCGATGTTGGACTTCTCTTTCCTTTTGCCGTGAGGTGGATTCATTTCTGCAGACATTCTTGTCCTTTTTGTTCTTACGTTCGGGGATATTGTGATTGCATTGGAAGTGGCGCGGAAATCCATTTCTATCTTCTGTGAAAAAGCATGCGAGCTTTGCCGTTGGCGGGAGAAAGAAACGTGAAATTGATGTTGGAATTTTGCATTCTCTGTCGTAATGAGGTGCACCCTCGCTCACATTTAGCGTATAATTAGCGAAAAAGCTATAAACATATGACTTTATTGAGTTTGAAATAAGGTTGAAATCAGCGCAGAGCGACCTTTACCGTCTTTTAATTATCATCTAAACCTTTTAGTCGTGTAAGGTTTGTGTGTTTTATGGAAGGAAAACACTAGGTTAACTGATATCGCGGGAAGTCTGGTTTATTGCAATGAAAACTGATTGCGTTATTTACCTTTTTTTGTTCACCAACAATCTTTTGGGCGTAATTTGATTTGCATTTTACGTTTTGATTTCATGTTAACTGGATGCTACCGGATTCTTTGAAAAAGGCTTTATTAGTAGGCGAGGGCACTAAAAAGTGTCTGCTGAGTTTCTTCCCGCCGACAATCCCTCCTTTTGCGAAAAGTATATGAATCGATTCCTATTCAAATGAATAGGTCATGTCAAGATGTCTTGTGCCATTTTTTTTAAATTATCCTTGAAATGTAAAGTTTTTCTTTTGAGATGTCGTGATACTACGTAGCAAGAAGTGCTCATCATCTACTACCTTATTCTTGTGCTCTCTGTGTTTCCGAAAAAAAACTAAGAGTAAACTGTTTCTGTAATTAATTTGGACAAATTCTGCTCCATTCCCTCAAGATGTCGGGATACTAACTACATATTTATTTTGTCTGAATTTCTGATCGAAACTGCAAAATTTGTGCTAATCCTTTTTATCGCAAAATATGACTCAATTACAGAAAAAAGTAATGACTTACGTTATTCACACAGGTTTTTTTTAGAAAGTTCACTTGCCGGGCTGCTAATTTTTTTGTCGTGGCTTCGTTCTGCTTTCGTGTTTTTTCCAGCGAAAACTCCGCCTCCGGAGTCTTCATAGTCTTTCGAAAATTCTAGATGATGGAGGAAAACCAGCATAAGACGCTCAGTCTTTCCAAGGCTCCTATTATATCGCTCATGCCTGCCAACTCTTCGTTCAAATTATTTGAATTTGTGTTGTGCGTGCTATTGGGCGGCATCCTAATATCGTGATGGTTCAAGTGTGTTTTTCCTTGCGGAAGATCCATCCCATAATTTTGGATGAATGTTCCTTGTCGGCGGTCACTCCAATTTGGTTGCGACTGGGTGTTTCCAAGCCGTTGATTTTCAACGGACCTGTATTCATGTTAAATTATTGTGATCCTAGAGTCACAGAGTGCATCAAATTATGGAGACAATGAGTGCCAAGGGGACCTGTTTTATGGGACGGTTTTATCGGTTGGGCAATCGTCGTTATCTCTACGCTCTTTTGATTTCAAAGGTTCAAATTGATAGTATTTCTGATTTCTCCATTGTTGTAGGAGCAAAGTAATCCAATGTGAAAGTTCGAGTGCTTTGCGCGTACCGGACCAATAAGAATTCAATGACGCACCAAAATTCAAAAATTTGCGCAAGAAATTAGAAAATTTCTCGCAGATTTTCCGCAAGTAAACGCAATCCTGGGTTTCCATTTTTCTTCATTCAACCAGCAAAAAACTATGCTTTCTCGAATGTAATTGTTTGAAGATTTCGAGACGGATCACGGTTATTATGCTCTGATTCAACCAAATAAATTAAAATATGTACTTTCATAAAAATACATTAGCATCAGAGTAAATTCTTCACAGGTTTCCAGTCAGGTCAGAAGTTCGGGTACCGACGTTTCAATACTAACTCTACCTTCGTTATCAACGTTATTGATGCCAGGACTTAGATTTATCCTAACTATATACCTTAACTTTTGGGTCGGGATATCACTAATTAGTTTCGGAGAGGAGACTCTTTCGCGCCAAGCATTGTATTTTCCGCGTAGTCTTCATTTAAATGCTAACATATTTCCAAGCTTGACTTAGTCTGTATCTTAGGATCACTATGTCCTCTCAGGATATCTAACCTCAACGATGGAATAGTTAGCCGGGTCGACACGTCGGTATCTGAACTCCTGAACCGGTTGGAAACCCGTGAGTGATCTCCTGTTATGACTCCAATAAATACTGATATGAAGTTCTCAAGTTCCAAACTAACTGAGGAAAGCAGGAGAGAGACTTTATCGATCTCACCGATTGGTTCGGAGAGGGGATTAGGTATGTGGCTTTGATTAAAAATAACATTCCAGGCGCTATGTACTAAATAAACGGTAAGGATAGGGCTCATATAATAAATTCTATGCCTGCCTTACAACAATAAACATCATAAGCAAGACCTGGAGCCACATGTGTGTCTTCCTGTGATCATCACGCGAGAGGTCTCTTTGTCACGTGTTCTAAAGCAGTTTAGTGAATGTCAAATAACCTTTAATTCAGGACGTACGCGTAGTGGATTTGGAAAATGTTCAAGTGGCTTCTTCGTGCGCGATTTTGATACGTTCATTTCCCACTAGATCTAATTTCGTGTCCCCTTTTATCACATTAGAGCGTGAATATGAATGGTAAGTCAAAACGTTGTCAGCCCCTCATTGCCGAATCTATATTCGTAATGGTTTCTCTGCTCATCGCGTGCTTTTGTGCAGTCCGAATCCATTGTTATCATGTAAGCTAATTTCAATGGTTTCAGGCTCAACTTTGTGGAAGATCTCAAATGAAAAAGAAAACTCTGTTTTATTCGACTAATTTGTATTACGGTCCGACTAGCTTCGACGCAGCGGCGTCATCTTCAGGTACCTTCTGGGCTTGCAAGTGAAGACAATCCCACTCATCTCATATATCCGATTTCACTAGAGACGTAATAAATCTTCCAGGCTCACTTATTTCATTATATGTTCCGTCATAAACCGTCATGGTAGAATTTGAATGCGCATGTGCGTCTATAGCTTCTAGTACGTGGTTGCTCAAATATTAAAGGAAAGCAAGCGGCGTTGTTGCAATTTGGTACGTAGAAAAACGCATTAATGCGAGCCCACCCCCTACCCATCTTTTCAAGGTATTTAGCACGCTCCGGAACGCGTTGTGCCATTACAAGCAAATTTCCATAGTGGGGACAAAACAGGTCCACTGTGACCCCACACCCTTCCTCTCCCCAGCGTACCTGGTTTATTCCGCACACCAATCTCGGCCGGATAATCTCACATCTTTCAAGAAAGTTCCATTCTTGAATGAATTATACGTAATTTTTTCATGCTCGTGATACATATAGATAAATGTGATCTTTGAGTATGATAAACATTTGATACCTTTCTTCCATATATTCTTTTTCTAAATCACACCTGAAATTAAATGGGTTTAAAGGCGAGAGTTTATGAAACAGAGGGAATAAAAATATTTTTTTGCCACATGCAAAAGTCGTTTTGGCGGAAAACGTATGTGATTACTTTCAGGTAATCAAATGATGATAAAGTGAAGACACCAACCCATTTTAGTTTTCACAATAATCAGATTTTTAATATGGTTACTGAACGAGGATTTTAAAATATTATTTGCTGAACGAGAAAGAGGCACCGTGGAACAGACAGTTTTAAAAAAGTCCTGCCCACGTGTCAATTATTACTGTATAGGAAGCACTGGCAACTATCCCTTCGCACACATTGCACTTTTCCGTCATCGTATTCGTTGTTTCCATTCTCATTAATCTTTAAAGCTGATGTCGTATAGCCTCCGGTCACACGCACTTGCTGCGACTAGTAGCATAGGTTCTACTTCCGTACAGTAGGCTCCTGAGGCCTGTTTCTTATTCAGTTACCGCCTGCTCTGGTTAAGGTTGTCGCACCACCTTATTCTTGGCCAACCGACGTTTCTTCTACCAGTAGCAGCATAGGTTGCTGATGCAAATTAAGGTAGACATATGTGTAGAGGAAGTGAATGGGATTGGGACCCAAGATCATTAGCTACGCCATTCACAGTTCAAAATTGTTTCTAGAAAGATCATATTTTTCCCTTGGAATTAAAAATCACGTGGTATTCCTGGAATTTTGAGATCCACAGATTATTATAAAAAAACTTATGTCTATGCTTATTCACGAAAACGTATTGAAAAATGTCCTCGCCATAAAGTGCTTATTAAAATTTTTTCTATAAATTCAATATAGTCCCGGCTACTCTCCCACGCTTCTTGTCGTCTTCTGATCATTGTGTTCAATAATGCGATGATGACAGGCCGTTTCTTTAATTCTCTCCATGAAAGCATCACTTCCTTAACCTGTTGAACTCTGAGCTCGCCGAATCCCCGTTGTTCGCAAGAAAAGGCCTTGGAAGTGTGAATGATTTAATGTTTATGTTCAAGAACAAATATGTAGTTCCCTTTCATTCTCATCCTCCTTTCTGCTTTCCAACTCTTTTCTATTCTTTATCTGTGGCTATCTCATCGCTGGAGGAACGGGGTACGTAGGATGGCGTAGCAGGGTCTCCCTTACATCTATGTAGCCACTAAGAGGGTGTGGCATGGGGTGTACTTTCACCAAATGGTATGCAAAAGGGTGTGCATACCATTCTATGGAAATTTTAAGAGCTATAATTTAGTTTACGTTTTTTGACGAATTAAGGATACGTATATATTCTTGTGTAGATGTAGTATAATATCGTCAAGTTTGGAAGGCCGTAGAGATATACTCCTGATAGCTGTAAATTTCTTTGTGAAATAAAAAACTTTTTCTGCAGGCTTTCAGGCTTGGCCGCCTGACGAACAACCCGATTTGTTTGCATGTGCTTGGTAACAGTGTTGTCAAGATCATCGTTCGAAATAATGTCAAATGAAATGATTTTAGATACGTTTCAAAGAAAATATTAATGGCCATTTTTGGTCATGTATTTTATAGCTAATTTAATCATTACTCAGTCTTATTTTATTCCAAAAAAAATTTCGATGCTCCTCAGAGAAATGACGTCAATTTAAAATCCAATGTCCATGTAACTCAATTACTTCATCTTGAAGGAAACACTTGTATTTATACACTTATGGAACATAGGGAAATATATTTTAATTAATACTATAATAATTATAATAATATTTTCGGTGGATTTAAGGGATCGCTGCTAAATAAGATCATGTGCATTCCGTCCTGCGTGGCACAGGCGGAATCACTATTTGCATGCATGCAGAAGGCCGTCATCCTGGGGTCACACCGTCTACTGCGTACGCATGACCCGACAGGAGCGTAGCCACTCATCCGATGGGCGTCGGACGTGGCGGCGATCACTGTCCAACCCCTGTCGAGTCTCCGGCCATTATGTCGGCAATGAAACCTGATGCTTGCCGGGGACTCGGAGGGAAGTGTTACAACTGTAACAATTAAATATAATAGTAATAATTTAACTAACAACTGCAAACAATATCGTCATAATTATAAGTTATGAATTCTTATTACGGCCAATTTCATTTGTATCATGGAAATAGTTCTTCGTAGAGCATTTCTATCCAAATTGTAGCTATTATGATCTCTAACTGTTCGAGTAAATGTTTCAAAATTGTCCGTAGTGCATTCTTATTCCCTAATTTAATGCTTATGCTCTAATCGACCGATGAATATTGTTTACATCGCCGTCATGAAACACGACCATCCAATCTGAGCTTACTTAGTTGATTAATTTATATATATATATATATATATATATATATATTTATTTATTTATTTATTTATTTATTTATTTATTATTTGCGAAGCAGTCTGAGATTAAACTAAAGGATCTGGATCGAGCAGTCTCAAATTTCCGATAATTGATTATTAAGCCCCTTATTTCATCGAAAAAGGTCAATTATTCCAAATAAGCTGATATGATAGGGTGATCCTTGGGTTCATTACCCGCCACAGTAAGTGGCGGGTTCTGCTGACTCTAAATTTGCTCATTAAGGCTGTAATTATTTTCGGAACGCAAATAATACCCGGTATATTGGTTGTTACTTTGCTATATCCGGTCACGATAACTGCGCTTGAAGGTCGAATTTATGTAGTAATTGGGAGACTCAATCCACTTATTAGCCCCACTTCCGCTGTTCGTGAAAGTCGTACATTCTCGTTCTCCACATTTTCTTTCAAACGTTATCGTTCTCAAAGGTTTTCAAATATTTGCGAAAAATGTCTTCAGTTCTTCGCTCGCACCATTTTTTCCTTGACATACTTCATGCATTCATCAATCATCTAGGCCTTATATTATCTGTCATTTCTGTGAAGTTTGTCATGACAAAATTATTTAAACTCACGGAATAAATATGAATAAGGGAGTGGAAATTTACTCTTCTAATTGCTCCTTAGTTGAGTACCTCTATATGATCCTTAAATCATATATTGTATCTTGCTACCGTGTGTAGTTCAAAAGTTTCGGGTAAACCTTTGATATAGTCGCGGTAAAGACATAAACTTTGGAATAATATTAAATTTGCCTAATCATCCCTGAGCTGTATACTTTTTCCCATAAAATGCACCATAATAGTGGATGGGCAGTGATAGTTGTACCTATTTTTTATGATACGTGATTATGCTAGTGTATATATGAAAGAGCTAACACCTGGCCTTTTACCGTTATTTAGATAAGATAAGAAAAAGCTTTATTTTCTCTAGGAATTTCCTTTGGAGCATGGTTATACAATAACAACAGCTCAGACAGACCTGGTCAGAACAAGAAAACAATTACACTCAAAGTAAACAATCTATCAATCAATCAAATTTAAGGTAAACACATTCAAAGTAATTACAACTTACAGAAAATAAATACAAATGCAGTTTCAATATATAGAATTTATCACATCAAGACAATATATTCATACATTTGTTTCATATAAATTTTTACACAAATCAGATTGCATTGAAATAGATCGAAAACAAACATTTTTTAAATCATTCTATTGTCTTGATGTTCTTCAAATCTTAAGGAATCTTATTTGAATTCATATTTTAATTGTCCATCGCGGAAGATAGAATGCTTAAAGATTACTTGCGGCACTTTGTTCTTTGTAGATGAGAATAACTTTTTCAGATAAGTCTAATAATCCGCTATTGTAAAGACGGTTATGGCAGGCTTTAAAAAAGGCAATGTGAGCTAAGCTATTGCCTGAGCTTGCATTGATAGGAAACAACGTTGAGTATATGTATCTGGTATCATATCTCCGGTATTGTTCTCCAAACTTTTCTATCTCATGAAATGATGCCATAACCGTATCAAGAAAAAACAGGTTTTTATCTGAATTAAAAGTATGATCGGTACTTCACTAGTATTTGGATAGGACGTACATCATTGAATAGGATCATGTTGCATTGGAAACAGTTCATTAATGGCGCCGCATTGAAATAGGCTGAATCAAATGTTCATGAGGAATCCAAACTTGACTCCCGGGTTACTTGATGATCTCACCATTCACAGGTCTCGCCCTATTTGCTTCATAGAAGCGAATTTCGGCTTATTATCCCATTTTCATTCATTTGTGCCCAATTCAGTCCCTCTCCCGATAATTTCCTTGGTGCTTTCGTTGGCTTAACACGCTTCGGTGTTCATCACGATCTCAGTGGACCTCTACTCATCATCTATATTGTGACCTGCTGCCGCTTCTAGGGCAAATGGCAGAGAATTTTAAATAAGAGGACTGAGTTGTATGGAATTATATTTTACGATACTAGTGTACTAAATACTAATGTATTTTACGGTACTCTTTGTTGCTTTGATTTTAATCGTGTGAGGGAAAAGGAACCTTAAAGGTAGGAGAGCTCATATATGTTATCCCAGCCTGTTTACTGGCTTTAAATGTATTTTTGGGATTATAGTCTTGACGAGAGGAGTCCTTTCCTAATGCCATCAGCAGGATCATTCTATTGCGTTAAGGTTGATCTAGCTGTGCCCCTAATGCTTCAGTCATTAATAAATCCTCCCGTAAAATAACTGTCTTCAACTCCGAGTAATTATTGAGATCTACTTCCCAATTTCATTCCTAGCGATTTTTTTCTCGTTTCCCTCAATCACCTCCTTCTTTCGTTCCGTGTGTTTACGTCATCATGTCCCTCTATCCTTTCCCCATCCCACTTTTCCACGTCACACACCCCCCGCCGTACCCCAGGCCCTGGTTTTCCTTCTGAGCCCACTACCCCACCCTACAATATTCCTGTCTCCGTAATGATCCTCCTTTCCCGGGGCCCCTCCTCCATTTCGCGTCCTTTGTTCTTCCACCACCCTCTTAGGCCTCGGAAACACCCGGGGTAATCCCTAAACAAAAGGAAGTGACTTCTCGAAGAACGATCAAATATGTAAGAGCCGGCTGGTAAAACGCTCTCTTAAAAACTCGAATGAATTTTCGGTGTTTTTTTTATTCCTCATCCTCTGCCGAGGCTTTTTTCGAATCCCTTCAATTTTTTCTCCTCTGCCGCTCATCTCCGATTATTTTTTTCCCGGCAATTTTCCAAACTCGTTCACTCTCTTGTTATTACTGTCTACTCCAATTTCAGTGAGCATTGTATGTGCCGGCGAGCATTACGGGGATGAGTGTCGAGAATCGTTACGATGTAGTTAGTATTTTTTCATTCCTTTTGTTTCCGGGGAACATTCAATTAGGGTGTGACTCGTAACTTTCACTTAAGCTTTCTCTGCGTCTCTCTCTCTTCTCTTAGGGGCACTTATCGGGGAAAATGACTCGAATTAATACCGCGATTCTTATTTTTACACTAACTGCCAAGACGACTTATGTTTTTGTAAAATGAGCTAACTCGTTGATTTAGCCCCACCTACTTCCTGTGCATTTTGGCAAGTGTATCCTTTAATACTCCATCTATAATTTTCATACTGTTTTTTGCTTTTTTTCTATTACAAAGGGCACTACACGATCTTATATTTCTTATATGAAGTGTTTCCGATTCCATATTGTCATCCTATCCTATTACAGATCCTATCCAGCCACCGCTCATCATATTTGAAGGCATTTTATGAACTTTCATAGAGAATAGGAACTTTGTGATTAGACAAAAGAGATGTTTCCAGCTCGTTTACACTTCCATCTTTTAAGCTTTGATTTAACGGCTAAAAATACCTCTCTCGAAATCGGAAAATCTTGTGTCTCAATTCTAGTTAAGTCACTTGATGCCTCAATTTGAATTTGAAGGTTCAATTCTTTATCCATAGCCTTGCTTAATATACGTAATATTTTGTCTTGAGTATCTATTACAGAGATATTATTGCATATTTAATGATGATATTTTTTACTGTCGCATTTATTGTAACTTTACAGCGATAACCCATGTATCAACTTGCTTATGTATCAAATCGTAATTTGAAAACTAGGAAATGTTTATTTACGTCAATTTAATTGCTATATTCGAGTGGAGAAAGCGCACATTGCGCATCATGGATGCACTATGAAAACATATTCGTGAGGTTTATGTATGTAGTTTGTTAAACTATAGGTTTTTGGTAGATATTGTAATTTCTTTCAAGGAAGCCTCGAGAGTCATTAAATGTGTAGAGTGATCAAAATTTAGTATCAACTTACTATAAGCTATCAGTAGCCTGACTGAATGACAGCGCTATACAGTCTCTCACAGTGAAATGGCCAGAACTCGTGTACTTGTTGGAAGTATGATTCATACTTTAAATGTTGGCATTCTCTTTTTTTAATGCATTAACAACATTATTTTCATTTCCTCATTTCCTCCTTGTTGCTCATTATTATATTCACTAAAACTGCACTGGTCATCCTCAAAATTATTTGATTTTTTTTATATAACTAAAGTGCCTAGTATATATAATGCGATTTTCGACGACCGAATAATGAATGGTTGTTAACATAGATTAGTTGAATCATGGCATTGAACATTAATGCTCAGGAAATTATGTTGAATCCGCAGATTTACATGGATAAACTATTTTATACTAAGCGTCCTTCTGATTGAATCTTAAAATTAAAAAGAAGCATTGGAGAGGAAAGCGCTGCTCTAGATATTGAATCCTTATTTCGCACAAGTAATATCACTTATTCGCAGGAATGGGTATATGAAGAACTGAAACCAACTTGCCAATATGCTTTAGGTATTCATCAGTTTCTCATTTTGGAATTATTAGGGAATTTTCCTCTTGTCAATACTAGACAATTAGTTGCCATTTGCTTTCGCGTTTCTTGGTATCTCATAGTACTTTAATTCCATACTTTTTCAGCTCTTGTCTATATATATAAAGCAGAATGTTTGGCTGTCGTTTGTTTGTCTGTTTGGTTTTTATACAAATCTACAGCTTTACTCTGATCGTTCTGGAATTTTGCAGACTAATAGTTCAAGACATGAGGAAAATTGTAGGCTATTTTAAAAAGATCTCAGGGCCCATAAATATCTCGGGGCTCCAAAAGGTCCCAAAAAGGTGCCGGCCCTTTGGTACGCTACATATTGGGTTTTGTGCAGTAGTATAATGTTTTGCTTTTTAAAATTACTTCCGCTCAAGATAGAGGGTTGAAATATTTTTTATCGGATGGCTGAATAAATAAAGTGTCTTATTCATTCATTCGATTTTCTTTTGTGCTTCATATTTGTCTGAATATCATGTTTTTAGATGAAAAATCTCACATTTTTCTCTGAACACAACAATAGCATATTTCCTTAACAACCAGAGATTTGATTTTCAAAGGATATATTTACGCCTCTAGCATTTAAATATCACGGCAGGCCCATGTCCTGCAGGCCCATGATAGCACGTAGAAAGAGAGTTATTTATATATTTTTAAAGGTGTTTAAGTACAGTTAAATTACTTTCACTCATTTTTGGGTTTCCCGTGCATGAAAGAGGATCATCTCTCCGTGCACCTGGAAAACAGCCTGCATGTCTACTACATCGAACAAAACGTACAAGATAGGATACAAACTCCTCAAATGACCACGCTAACAGTATTCTCCAAGCTTTGTGAATTTCTTACTAAATAAGTTCAATGTTTTTCACACCCGTTGAATTTCGACGGGCACATTCCGCTAGTCTAAAATATTTTATGCTTTGATCACAATTACACTATCCTACGATTAGTCTTTGCGGATTATTCCATTATTTTTTAATGTTATGACCAAAAACTCTTCCTTTGGACTACAACCTTGTCGTGGTGGAAGGGCTTGCGTGCTCCGATGACCCCTAGAGCTGCACTGGCGGGAGCAATGCTCCTGGTAGGGTCACCCATGCAAGATTTGTCGAAGGTTAGGAGACAGACGAACGGTAGTCCGCGCAGCGTCTGTACCTCAATGAGGCGGCTGCAAAAGGCGTCTGACCCCAGTGGGGCGGCCTCGAAAGGGATGGTGTCAAGTAAAACACTATTGAGTAAGTCCACGGAATACTATCTCAATAAAATCAAAAACCTTGAAATTATGGACAGTTCTCAAATGATGATGAATCCAGGCAACTAAGGGACTCCGCCCAGAGTGCCAGATGTCGTGTCCGGCAGCGGTGGGAGCAAAGCCCCTGCGTTCGTCATCACACGAAATCCTTGCTCAGCCGTAGTAGCAGCAGAGGAAAAGAAGATAAAGAAGAGGAACGAAACGATCAGAATAGGCACCTGGAATGTTAGGACTATGCTGAGGGTGGGTGTTGACATCATGGGTCTGGGTGAAGTAAGATGGAAGGATGACGGGGACTACTGGAGCGATAGCTATAGAGTAATTTATAGTGGAGGGAATGAAAGTCAGCGCGGGGTTGCATTCGTAATGAATAGAAATCTAGGCAGAAAAATAGTGTATGCAGAACAGGTGAGCGATAAGACAATAGTCGTGGAACTAAAGGCAGAACCAACGAATTTAGTTATAATCCAGGCTTATATACCTACCTCTAGTCATAAAGAGGAGGTAGATGGGGTATACGATCAGCTAGAGGAAATAATTGGTAGGATACCTGGCAGTAAGCACTTGGTAGTAATGGGGGATTGGAACGCGGTGGTGGGTGAAGGAAGAGATAGACGGGAGGTGGGCGATTACGGGCTAGGAAGGAGAAACGACCACGAAGCGAAAGCTGTGGAGTTTTGCCGTAGAAATAACCTAGTAATTACAAATGCATTGTTCAAAAATCATCCTCGATGTAGGTACACTTGGAAGATGCCGGGAGACACAGATAATTTCCAGATTTACTATATAATGGTTCGTCATAGATACAGGAATAGTGTAAAAAACTCACATACTTATCGAGGAGCTGATGTAGACACAGAACACAATTTATTTGTTATGAAATGTCGGGTAAAATTGCTAAAGATAAGAATGGGAAGAAGGGTACGAAAGTGGAATACAGAGGCATTAACTGGGGCAATGAAGAAGAAGTATTGAGAGAAGGTGGATGAGATTATGGGTGAGGATCATGGTGAGGTTATATCAGTGGAAGATGAATGGGGAAGTTTGAAAAATGGAATTGTAGAAGCGGCGAAAGCAACGGTAGGCGTAGTCAGAGCAACTAAAATTAGAAAACCGTGGAACACGAAGGAGATGATAAGGGAGATGGAGGAGAGAAGGAAATGGAAGAGCGTAAACTCAGATCTAGGTAAGAGAAAATACCGAGAATTAAATAACAGGCTAAGAAGAGAAAAAAAGAAAGCAAGAGAGGCGTGGTGGAGAGAAAAGATCGACTTGTTACAGAAATACCAAAAAGAGGGAAGAGCACATGCATTATATATGAATGTAAAGGAACTGACGGGTGGTAATAAGGGAAGGGGAATTACAACGATCAGACAAGATGGAAGAGGTGATCGTAGAACCGAAAGATATCCAGGAGAGGTGGAAGGAGTATGTTGAAGAGCTGTATGGTGAAGAAATATGGCCCAATAGGTTAGATATAGAAAGGGAAGACAATATCGACAGGGATGGCATCGGACCAGGTATCCTAGATAGCGAAATCGAAAAAGCTATACGAGACAAGACAAGGAATAAGGTGGTGGGAATATATGACATACACGCAGAGTTTTTAAAGAGCATGGGGAAAAACGGAAGAGGGAAACGTTTTGCGCTTATTCGTAGGATTTATGAGGATGGAGTGTGGCCGGAAGACTTGGCGAAGACTGTACTAATTCCTATACTAAAGAAGAGAAAGGATAAAACGTTCGAAGAGTATAGGACAATAAGCTTAATATCCCACGCGGCCAAAGTAGTTCTGAGAATTATAAACAGAAGGCTAGAGGCTAGGCGTGTGATTCGGAATTTGTATATGAACCAGACGGCGCAGGTTATGGTAGGCAATGGAGAATCGGGATGGGCCACGATAGGACGGGGAGTGCGGCAGGGGTGTCCACTATCGCTGCTGCTTTTTAATGTGTATTCAGAAGAAATGGTAATGGAGGCATGTGGGGAGGAGGAGGTAGGAATAAAGGTAGGATGGGAGCTGATAAAATCAGTGACATTTGCAGATGATCAAGCATTGGTCAGCCAGTCTGCCAAGGGGTTATAGTCAATGGTGAATGCGTTAGAGGTGCAGTGCGAAAAGTATGGGATGAAGATCAACCACAAGAAAACGAAAGTTATGAAATTTTCTAGATGTAAGAAGGCGGGGCTGAATATTAGGGTGGGAGGGCATAAAATAGAGCAGACCGAGCAGTTTACGTATCTGGGTAGTATTTTAGAGGAGAATGGGTTTAGTGGTAAGGACATCGGATGCAGAATTGCGCTTGCTAAAGAAGCATTTTCGAAGAGAAGGGAATTGATGAGGGGGGGTCTGAGAAGAGACATAAATAAGAGGCTGGTGAAAACTTTAATATGGAGCGTGGCGCAATATGGGTCGGAAACTTGGTCATTGCGAATGGGGGGTGTGCGTAGACTTGAGACGTTTGAGATGTGGGTTTGGAGAAGGATGGAAATGGTGAGCTTGATGATGAGGAAGACGAACAAGGAGGTATTGGATATGGTCGGAGAAGAGAGGAAGCTTGAGGCAGAGATTCAGAGAAGGCAGAAGAGATGGATGGAGGAGGTTTTGAGAGGATAGGGCATGTTGAAGAGGGTGATAGAGGGGAGAACACTGGGGAAGCGTGGAAGAGGAAGGAAGAGGATAGGAATTCTGGACGAAAGAAGAGGAGGTAGAAGATATGAAGAATTGAATAGGGATCTAATAGCGCGCTATCCTTAGGAGGGAAAGCGAGACAATATCCATGAGGTTGGGAAACAGAATGGGGACTGTCCAAGAACCTACCAATCAGCTGATAGAATACTTGAATGAATGAATGAATGATCAAAAAGGGTAATGTACGTTTCTTTCATATGCAGTCATTAATTGCAATTTTTCTCTTTCAGTAAAGCGTTTGCATATGCGTGAGGGCTTACTATTATTTTAAATGTTGTATATAATGATTAATTTCCACTGTAATGATACTGGAAATAATAGTGAACCTGAGTTTAATCATTTTTACTCTGATCAACTGGCGGTAAAGGGGTTTTAAATATCAAATTTATGGGACGTACTTTTTCAACATATCTCTTTATCCAATAATCGAGTATTAATGGAGAGTTCGTTTCAATTGTGTCTATCCCTAGTTATATCATTTAGAACACCTTTTTCAAAAATCTTGTTGCTGAAACTGACTTATGTTGTCTGACAAAGCATGTCACTCCGTAACTTTGCTATTTCTAAAAGTTCCACTGTACCCAATTGTGTAAGAATTAAAAGTTGACTTCGCATGGGCGCTAATTTTGCACTTTCTCTTAATATTTAACTGAGATAGGCATTAGAAGAAAATCAAAGGAAGGCAGTTCACTATACCTTTGGGAGACAAGAGATATGACAGCGTGTTGGAAATTTTATAACATCTGGGCCTGGATAGTATGGACGATACACGGAAAATAACAGACTGTCTACTCAGTTTAAAGCGAACACCCAGAAAATGAGACTGATAGGAGTTAGCAGATAGGGGCAGCAAGATTTATAAACCATACATACATACATATCAATCACGCCATGCTCTTTCGGGGTGGGAAAAATCATTGCTTTCAGGGCTAGGAAACTAGCTCTCAATTTATAACTTTCACCATAATGCCCTTTCCTTTCATACCTCTTTTTATTCTCTTACTCTCGTGCATTGCGTCATACACGCTCTCCCATTCTTAACACTCCTAATGTTCCTCCTCTTTTGTCTCTTCCTCCACATTCGCCCATGACTTCTGCGGTCTGCCCTTCCCTTTCACACCACCCACTACACACTCATATATATTGTTTTTGCTATTCGACTCTCATCTATTCTCTTAACATGGCCAAACCAACGAAGCACACTACTTTCATATATGTCCATTACTGGAGCATCCAACCAAAATACTGTCATGATCCGCTTATTCTTAACCCTATACATCCGACTTCTACCGTGGACACTTCTCAGGTACCCCATTCCCACTGCATTTATCCTCCAGTCATGCCGTCTAATTTTCCCATCCTCCTCTTCCTCCATACCACAATTATGCTCATGCTCATCCTGATGTACCAAGGTTTTGCTGCCGTAAAATAACATCGGTAGGAGAACGCTCTTGTACACAAATATTTTCTCTTCCCTAGACAAACACTAGTTCCTAGATATGCTCCTCATTACGACGTTTCTTTCAGTATTAGCACCCCTTAAAATCTCTTCATCTATCCTTCCTGCTTTTGCAAATATTCGACCAAGATACACAATGTTGTCCACTTGTTCAATTATTTCGGGAAACTTTCTAGGAGAGTGTTTAAGATTTATTCAGGAAGAGATATTCACTCTTTTACCCATTTAATAGATAAAAACTTAGCATTTTCAACTCTTTATTGCCCTGCCTACATTTTAATATTTATGGTCATTTTTACCCACTCCACTTGGTTTATTTATTATAAATTTATGAAGTAGGTATTTAAAGGGAGGCTAAAAAGTCATGAAAAACGTGAATAGTAATCCCATAGTCATATATTTTTTTCAAACATTACCACTAGGCAGCAGCCTAATATAGTGTTTCTAGAATAAAATGTTCAAAATTAAAATAACCTTCTCCTAGCCCCCATCTTCCACGCTTGCGTAAGATTAATGGCCCTGTGTCACGGCCTTTAGCACCCTCATGATTTTCTCCGTCCACCATTTTTGTCTTCGCATTTCCATGAACATCTTCATGGGTTATATTACCGTTAAAATTTTGTCTTAGTTCATCATTCTTTTTCTCAACTTTTTCGGTGCTTCCATCCTAATATGGCCATAAATTAGATGATACCAATATTGTCGTCAAAGCAAGTTTGGTGCAATAGTGCGAAATACAAGTCTAAACCAATGAATAGGGCTATAATAGTTAGATCTCTGCATTTTTATTAAGTGGGCATCATCATGTGTTTATTATCCGTCAGCCCTGCAATGGTTCATTGGGAAATATTTTCGTTTGAGAGCTTATTACAACAACTTACGATAACCTCTTAAGCTGGATAAATGGTTCTCCATTTTAGATCTTTAATGCGTCATAATCTACGGTTTTTTAGTTGTACCTTCCGCCCATTCGTATATCCTAGCAGGTTATTCTTAGAATCAATTCTAGGAACACATGATTTTGCCGCCAAAAACTACAGGGAAGGTACCTAGGGAATGAAACATTAAATCTTTCATTTCATTTTTCACCTGGAGGATTTAGGGACTCATTCAAGAATTGTCGAGGCCGTATGCTTTTATTTCTGATGTAATTCTCTGGGGAGGCGGACATGTGCGGTTAAACAACTCGTGGAGTCAGCTCAAGATCTCGTACAAGTGGGTCAGCGTGCGATTATTTCCCTCCCGGGACAATGGGTGGAGAACGCGGAAAATTGTGACTGTGTGGGGAGCAAGAGAGGTTAAGAGATTGTGAAGCGTGGTGTGGTGAGCTTTGCAGAGAGAGAGGCGAATTTTTAATGTGGTGCATTATGCGAGAAGTGGTCGAATTCGTTGTGGGAAGATAATCGAGACCTATGAAGACGTTTTAAGGGAGAACGGCGCGAAACGATACCAGTCCGTGAGCGCTTAAAAAGAGGAATTTCGTTTAAATTATAATTTTAATATGCTCCTCACCGAAATACCATGCTCTCCACTCCTGCATCAGTGAAGTTTGGTTGCCTAGAAGCAAGGAAACTCTGCCAAGTGCCGCGTTTTGCAGCGAAATTCCGGGAAAACCGTACTTGATCATTATTAAGAATAAAAGCTTGGCTGTATAGCGTCGTGGTCTCTCCATATCGGTCATAGTGCAAGCTTGTAAAGCTGTAAGAGGAAAGTTTTCCTCCCCGAAGGTATTTTCGCTCAATCGGATATCCCTCTCTATAAAGGATTGGGAAAACTCTTGTTGATTGTGGAAGATATACGCCTTTAAACGTATTATGATGAGGATATTCTCTGAAGTATGACTGCGATATGAAATAAAATCATGTCACTTAATGAACGGGTATCCTGAACCGATATTTTTAATCCCGTAAGGTTTAATATAATTAATTAATAGCCTTCAATATTTTCCACCATGTGTTTTTAGCAATGTAATCTTTATGCTACACATTCCTAATTTTTTACACTTCTCTTCATTGTGTGTTTACTTTAATTCATCATTTATAAGACTCTTTTTGTATATATCGTTTTATTACTTTATTTTAACCATTTGGCACAAAGAATTATCTCCTACTGTTCTCCGTGGAGATTACCTTACCTCTCATAATGCAAATCAGCTTTTTTAGTTTGCGATTGAATTTTAATAGTTATCTGAACGACAGGATTTATTGAAATTATCAAGATTTACTTCTGATCATATTCCAGGAAGGAAAGCTGTACACTAGGCATTTGGGATTAGCCTTTGTGCCAATGCTGTTTGCGTATTGCATTAAATATGTAGCGTACTCGATGGAGATCAAATCTTTCTTCTTTATTTCGGAAGGATGTTTCTTCAGTTTTCATTCAAGTGTAGTTTTTAAAAAGTGTTACTGATACAGTGTTAATGGCTTACATAAAATTCTTTGGCTGTAAACGTCTTTTTCGGGAAAGCCCAGCATGAAAGTTGTGAACTTGTTTACCAGATTCAAGTTATGGGTTAAACTTGATCCATTGAAAATCTAAGAATGCTAACTTTCTTTTATCTTACTTCGTCATTCAGGCCGAAAATCACTTAACAATGGGATTCAGATATCTTTTTTCAATACATATTTTAAAATGCTTTAGTTTTCCCTAAGCTGTAGCTAAATTAATATGCACTTGGATACCATTTTAACGTGCTTAATAATTGCCTACAAACCATGGGGAAAAATAAAATTTCACTTACGACCAGCTCTTGTATTTTTCGTTTTCTTACATTAACCATATCAATGTAAATAAGAGTACAAAATTCAGCGCAAGAAACGCGAAAAATTAATAATTACATAGCTAACCTTTTATACGCTTTGAGACTTTATTAACTAGGCAACTTAATAATTGCTTACTAATCTTGGGAAAAAATCAAATGTAACTAACGACTAATTCTTGCATTATACATTCTCTTAATTTAACCATACCACTGTAAATAATTATTTATAATTCAGTGCAGTTAATGCTTACAAATTAATAATTAAAATAAATTGCTTTAGTTTTTCTTACGCTACCTCTACTTATATACACTTTTAGACCATTTCCACGTTCTTATTAATTGCTTACTAATCTTGGGGAAAAAGCAAGTGTAAATAACGACTAATTCATGTGTTATACGTTCTCTTACTTTGACCATAAATATACCTGTGTAAATAAGTGTACATAATTTGATAAAAATAATGCTGATAAATTAATAATAACAACAAATTAGCTACGTGAATTTTAAGTAAGCTATTGTGTATTCAGCTCGGTTGTTTTGCTCTGCTAATGAATCCATGAATAATTTCATATGTAACAGAAAAAAACCATAAATTTTCAACAATGATGATATAACCCTGTTACGTTTTTGAGAAAATGAATGAGCATAAATTAATTTATGAGTATATTTTTGGTATCGGTGATAAAGTTTTTATTAATCCGTCATAATATGCATAAATTAAAGTTTTTAATTCGGATTATCCATTATCATGTGCATTGCACCTTCTTTAAATATAAACTTACTGTAATTGGTTTAAATTTAGAACTTGTGGTGTGCATTTGCACCACATTTTATGTTTGATCTTTTATTTTTCCTATTATAGGCATAAGTAAATTAATGGCTATTAAAAGAGGCTCTAAAGCTTTTAAATATAAAAGTAATATAAAATTTAAACTGCAATTGCCTTTTTTGCATAAGAAATTCATTTTTACATGTATGGTATGAAATACTGATGGTGCGAAGTTAATTTCTAATTTATTACCACTCTTTTTAAATTGGTATTTTAATATTTTATTGATCGTGGGCTTGATTAAAAATATGAAAGTTATTTTTAACCGAAGTACCTGAAATTTTAATGAAAGTTAGAAGTTTTGGTTTATTGAAAGATATATTCTCAATTATGCGGCCTTAGAGTTCCGTTTCCTGAAGAGAAACTTAGCTATCACTTAAAATTTATCATAAGGATCGTAGCAGTTTAGCGATTTCGAATGGCAGTTACTAAAGAATGTATAAATAAATGTTTTAACGCAACCAAGCATCTGGAGGGAACGTTATCTGTAGGTTGATTGCAAATTTATTATTCATTTCTTATGAGTTTAACCTGCTACCATATTTATTCCAAATAACAACACATTAGTCAAATAGCTGAAAGTTGCAGTTTTATCCTTCAAAAAAAAGGAAGGGGCGTTAAATTCTTAACAAAATTAGATACAGCTTTTTCGGTAGCTGTTTTGACTCCTCAGACACTTTTTGACCGTTTATAAATATTACTTACACAAATTTCTATTCTGCCATCTTGCGTAATATAAGATTGACTTTACAGTAACAAGTTAACGTCTTTCGATATAAATATTAAAGTTTATCATATCGAAGGTGCATTTCACAGCGTATTATTATTAAATTATTTAATAAATTATTGGTATTAATTCCCTTTAATGTAACTTTCTGAAGTTCTTACCCTTGATTTGCTTCATGTAATCGAAAACCAATATTTTTCGCGATCAAAATGGTAATGAAACGTACGATTTCAGGGGTAATGTCCTGTAATAGAGTTGTTAAACACTTGAAGTGCTTATTATTTTGCGAAATTAGGCATCTCCGTCCGACGACGCGACGCCGTGATGAGACCCTGCAGTCGAAGAACTAAAGCGTGTGATTTTTGTATTCCTTTTTACTCTCATTATGTTGACCACAATGTTTTCCTTTATTTTGTTACTTTCCACCAATCCCGCTCTTCCTACTGGGGGACGGTTGCTCAAATGAAGTGACGTCCGTCTCAAATATTCCCAAACGTCACTTATCAGCTAATTAAATTCTTGGCACATTTCTGCAGAAATTAATTGGTGACTAATGCATTTTAAATAACTACTTTTCTCTATCATTTCAGTGGTAAAAATACCTTTAAACATAATTAATGTGCATTAGTGATTTTGCATTATTGAACTACCCGTTGATTTTTTAACAGCTTAATGGGACAGAAAATATGAGGAACTCAACGAAATAGAAGGTCATATGAAGGAAAGATTAAATGTGACCTCAAAATGGGGAATTTTAGGTAGGTAGATTATGTCTTTTTTTTAAATGATCAATCAATCAGAAGAGTGAGAAGTGATGTTGAGTTCCGAGTTAAGCCATTTATTTAATACACACTTTTGAAACTAAAAGCGATGAGTAAGCAAGCGCTGCCCGCGTTCCAATGCACCAGCAATGTCACACTGTTCTGGTGATGGTGTATTGAAACCCGGCCCGAGTTTATTACTCATTTTTTATAGTATATAAGGGTGTAATAAATGAATTAACTAATTATGTAGAGCTCTACATATTCATACGAAATACCGTGCAAGTCACCGCCAGAGTGTGTGACACAGGTGTTGAGAAGGAACAAGTGTTATTAAATTGAAGAAAGACTTTGAAATCGGCTGATCACCGATAACTTAGAGCGGAACGGTACAAGGATTTTCATTGTCAACAATGGACGACGCAAGAATATTTGGAGGTAGCACCTATTTGAATTAATTACTCTTCATTGCGTTCATTTTTTTTGTGTTAATTCGATTTTTTTGGACCCATATGCTTCGTCAACCCATCACTTTCAATTTTTCTTTCTCTCTTTCCCCTTTTGTTCCCCAACAACCTCCACCCGATTCAGCAGACTTAGGCAAGCACGTCGGCGCCTCGCAATACCCTCACCTCCGCCGGCGGGGCGGTGCTGGCGGGGCGCACACCAGTAAGCCCCAGGTGGCGGTCGTCCGCAGTCCTCGTCCCCGCTTGCAACTCCGACCCTCCGCCGCGCCGGCCTCCACCACACCGCAGCCTCCCGCTCCCGCCCCGGCCCCCTCCCCCTCCACTTCCTACCTCCTGACCGACCCTCCCGAAGAACAGGACGGTGAGGAGGAGGAGGAAAGCGGCGAGGAGGAGGAGGAGATGGTGAGGGAGGGCGAGTCTGGAGAGGGTTCGGTGGACTTCCAGGGTGACCGGGGGGGTTGGCCGCCTCCCCCCACCTACCCCCACTCGCCCTCTCTCCCTCCGCATGACCTCGCCCCCTCCTCCCCCGACCCGTCGGTCGTGACCATCGTCAACTGCACGGTGACCGTGCTCACCGAGAGGAACCACGTCATCGGGTTCATTACGGAGTGGATCCACGCGTACCACTTCCTGTCACGTAAGTATTGGGGACTATTGTGTGAGTGAGTGCGGGTGTGTGTGCCTATGTTGATGAGTTGGTTTTACTGCTGGGGCGTCAGTTTTTGGATTCGGGGAAAAACTTTCGTGGAGTTTTTTGGCTCGCAGTTGGGGATGGTTAAGGGGGTATTTCTTTACATATTCCCCAGTAGCGGCTTTTCCGTGTTTAGCTGAATACATGCAGCAATTTTTCCTCTGTAGACAAAGATAGAAAGGTAGAAATATTTCCATTTTCTAGAAGTATTACCGAGGACTTTGCGAAAACTAGGATCCGCATTGAAGATTTATGTAGAGCAGAGGATGGTCCTTCGTCTACGCATACAATCTACAAGTATTAATGCCTCCCTTAATTAATACTCAAGCCTCCATTGCTCTTTGTGCGCGTGTTCCGAGGATAAATGTACAGTGAGCATGTTTTGTTTACAACGCTATCGAGGGTTCACGACACATATTCGCTGAGGTGATTCGGAATTATTGAGTCAGCCAGTATCGATGGTAATTTTGATGATAATTTTAACACTATTTTGGTTGTATTATTTCAGGAACAATGTTTTTGCATATATCCTTGGTCTTTCTTTACTGGTAATTAAAAATCGAAGAATAAGAGTTGAGAATCTGACTCATGTGTAAGAATAGGGAGAATTGGTTTTACCCCAAGGAATTTGTCTCAGTTTTTGAAATTGGTTGCATGCCATTCGGGCCGAATAATTTTGAATAAAATAATAAGCATCCGCCCTTATAACTGCAAATTTATGTAACATTATCCTTGTTTGTTTCCTTAGCTATTGCATAGTAGAATTTGCCCTGTGTAAAGTGAAATATCTCAATTCAACCCGAGGATTAAAATGATACACCGTAATTTTTCTCACTATTTTATCATTTTTAACTTGATTCATTTAGACGATTTACATAATTAGCAAAGGTACCATATTTACTTAAGGTATTCTTAGTAATAATGTAAAACAGAGAAATCGTTCAGATCACTAATATTACAGTGGGGCGGAAAATTACGGAATATTTCTATCCTCGTCTAGAGTTATGTTGCCGGCAATCGATTCTATCTCTACTTAGTATTAACGTTTTTAGTTCGAAATGTTTTGCGGAATACGTTGCTCCCTTATCATTCATGGAGGACTGGCTGTGGAATCTATTTCTTCATTTCTACTGCTGCATTTCCTGCTGCTATTGGAAATCTGGTTCTTTAAGGGCTTCCCAATTTTTCAATACCCTCTTTTTCAATGCTCAAAACATTTAGTTTAACATTTAAGGCAGTGTTGAGAAGAAACTCCCTTGTGGTCGAATTATTTCAGGAAGAATGATTTTGCACTTAGTCTTTCCCTTACTTCACCTATAATGAAAAATCGCTGTATATAAGTTGACAAGCGGATTCTTAAAGGGTTTTAAAACTATAACATCTCTTTTTGCAAACACTTTAAAAGCCCCAATTTTGTGTAACACTGTTTACCCATATGCAATGCGATATTTTAACAACAAAAGTACAATTATAATATATTTATCAGGTAATACTGGTTCATAACTCAATATGCAATATCATATTCAAAGTCTCTAAAAAATCAAGCGAGGGAGAGAGAGAGTTTCCTCAGCCTACTCTCCTATATAACGCCTCTGGCTTATGAATGAGGGCTTGGCAGATTTGTCGTGGGAGAGAAGCAGGGGCTACCCAAGTGCGTGAGGAAAGAGCTACACGTATTTGGCAGGGAATGAATGTGGGGATGGGGAAGATTAAGAGGAAGGAAGACCATTTACTGAGGAAAGCACATTTATGCTCTTCCATTTGAGGAAGAATAGTTTTTCATTTAGCCATTCTTTTATTTCCCTTCAGTGAAACTTACCGAAGTAAAAGTTGAGAATCTGATTTTTATAGGATGTTTAAATTAGACCTTCTCTTTTTTATAAATACGAGTCTCGTACAAATATTAGTAGAGTTCCCAATATTTTCATAAAAATACTTCCGAGGGGCCTTAACTAAAGAAGTACTCTACCTCTTGTGATTGTAATGATCGTGACATAACATGCTCAACAGGTCTCATCTTTTAAAGGAATTATTTAAATTTTTGGAAGATGTGACGTCAGAATCCATTAATTTTGGTGGCTCGAAAATTCCGAAGCCTTCCTGTAAGCCTTCATATAAGCGGTACCAGTTAGTATTTTATGTATATTTATTAATTAGTAATATATTTATAACTATGTAGGTTAACGTTAAGGAGGAAGGGGCGATTGGCTCAGCCTTTCCACCTTAATTAAAGGGACCTCTGGTTCATAAAGGAGCATATTGGTCTTGGAACAGGGGCAGGGGCAGCACAGGTGCGTGAAGAAATATCTCCGGGTGTTTGGCGTGGGTGGTTGTTGGGTGGTGAGTGAGTGGGGGCGTGGGCTACGAGAGCCACGCGATGCGGTGGGGCCACTGACCCCACCCATCGGCGCTCGCTAATTGCTCCACTCTCATCCACGCGGCAGTTGTGCTGGTGGGAATGTGTGCGTGTGGACTGGCTTGAAGCAGCAGAAGTAGCATCCCGAATCATCGGCGACGGGCCTTGAATGGGTGGAGGAACGTGTCCTTTGCACCGCAGGACGGAGGAGTGGAACGAGAGACCGTGGGTTAATTTTTTCGATCCCATATGTGTGGGCGGAGAGCGGAGTTTTTCTGTCGGGATTTTCGTATTGCGGAAGCGTTTTGCGCGCCCGGGACTAATGAGAGGGAGCAGGCTGAGAGCGTGGAGCTAATTGGAAATGCGCGGGAAATATTAATTTGATCCGTGGGTGCGTGTTGTGGCCGATTTGCGTGTCAATATTTTTCTCCTGTTCACTCACACGCTCACGTGCGTATTGCTTATTTAAAAAATCACGGTAGGGATACACGTTGTAGTTAATAGAATGGCATGTAAACGTTTTTCCCTCGCATCGTTAACTTTAGTGACAAAATGGGTGGTGTATTAAACTGTCATTTTGGACTTATTTACGTCAATTATACGTATCCCACAGTATCTTTATACCTACGGACACCAAAACTGTGTTCACCAATTCACCCTTTGGTGTAGATTCCATTTATGCTTGCATATTACTTTGCCGAACACCAAAAATGCGCGCTAGGGGAGATAGGGAATCAAATCCATTCTTAAGCCATTGAAAATTGACAAAAGTGGGAAAGGGAATAATATGGGAGATGTGTTTTAAAACTGCACGGTTTCAATCAGTTGCGAGTAATTAGTGTATGCTGAGCTGCGGTTACGGATTTTTATATCTATCTCTATGTATATTTTATATGGTCACTATTGGACTTGTGGATGTAAGGTGGAGTCAGGAGTATGTCCTCGAAAATGTCAGCGGGATTGCTCGATTTTACAGGGTAATGATAAATATAAAAACTGTCGAAGGGTTTTTAATTATTTATGGTGACAATTAGTGTTTACTTTTTTACAACTTTTTTATTGGACTGCTAATTACGAAACTAAAGGCGATTCCAGTGTTTCATGCATTCATGGGGGGATCTCACGCTAGACTCCCGCGCCTGGCGTGAACGCTACTTATATAAATTCTTTTCATTTTTCATCAAGCAGGGAATAATTAATATTTTTTTTCAAATAAGAGTTTTTTGTAAATCAAAAGTTTAATAATATCAATCCTTATTGCTCGCTCAATTGAAATATTTTCGTATCCTTGTTATACCTAACACTCTTCCCAGTCCAATAAATGACTCACAGTGTTTCTTTCAAAAAATAAAAAATCAGCTCAGTGTTCTACGTAACCAAGACACATTAATATTCAACCGTCCAACCACCACATATTGAGCGTTCAACCGTAAGTTGATAGAATACTGTTTTTTATACTATTCTAACTTTAAACTTTTTCACAACTCAAACGTTAATATCTTATCAAAATTGTGAGGAAATGAAAGTGCGCCGTCCCGTGTATGGGAAAATCATGCGGGAGATGCCGTTGATAAGCCTCGCTGCCTCCTCCTCCGACATGTCAGTTCGAGACGAGGAGGAGATGCTTCACACTCGGGAGAACAGAGAGAGCACACCTCGAGTGAGGGTGGGTGGTCGATATGCGGAGGAGGAGTCCGTGGAGAAGACGGCGTCCTTCCTCGTTGGGGAGGGAGGGACGAGGCGAAGTGAAGAAAAGAAGGGGGTGATAGAGAGCGGAAGAGAGAGGAAAAAACCCTGGAGTAGGTTGAGGGGACGCTCTCCTCTCTCCCTGTGTCTGTGTGTGTGGGCCCTGCAGGACGACTACGGAGGATGAGGTGGAGAAGGCGCAGATGAGGCGCGTGTAGTGCGCGATGGCGTCGGGTGACGGAGTGATGAGGAAATTGGTTCGGACGAGAGAGGAGTGGAGAAGGGGGTGGGGGCGATTAAGAGGGCCGGGATGAGAGCGGTGGGCGTGTGTGGAACAAGAGGCTCCATTTTTGAGAACCGTGTCCTCACCCCTCTCCTCCTTTCCCTTCACTCCGTTCCCTCAATTGAAGAAGTTTCAAGAATCGAGTGGATGGGAATGTCGAGAGGAACCGTGCCCACTAAAGTAGTGAGGGAGGTTCGATGTTGGCGGCTTGGTTAGTGTTACTTGCGAGGTGACCGACAATTGAGGTCACTTGTGTCGTTAAACCTTTCAGTGCTTTTTAAGCCTTGCGTTAAATTGACAATTGATGATAGGTAAATATTAATTTAAAAAACAAACTTACGTAATGTTTAAAAAATTAAAACAAAAAAAATAACTTCTAATTACGCCAGTGGTAGTTGAAAGCGCTAGGCGTAAAATGATGGTTCATAAAACAGCGTGGGGACGCTAAAAATACTTCACCAGAATATTTAGCATCGGGGGGACGACTCACTTGTCAGCTATGCTGCCATGAAATAATATTAATAGGACTCTTTATTGAGCGAAATTAGGGCTATGGAGTTTCTTACATTGGACTCATAAAGTGTAAGACCCACACATACGTATGTATTTCTTCCTCGCGGAACTCAAACTCGCAACCCTAAAATTAGCAGAAGAGGACTTCACCACTCCGAGAAAGGGTTGAGGATACCTGCGTAAAGAAAAAAATTTACTCCAAATATATTTTACACTAAAAAACATAACTTTTGGTTACGCCAGTGTTCGTCAAAAGCCCTAATTGTAAAGGGTGATCAATAAAAGAACACGGGAACGCTAAATGTGTTTCTCCAGAGCATTCAGCTCCCGGGGACCGACTCATTTGCCCTGCATGTAACAGTGAAAAGGTTACCTTGGTATTTTGGAAATCTAAGGATTATTTTAGCGGTGGATGAAGGCTGGAGGGAAACCGGCGGCATTACTCTGCTCTTAATGATTGGTGCCTACAAGTTCACATTATCATGTCCCTGCCCGACTTGCATTGCCCTTGAAGAGCTCTTTATAGAGCACTCAATATGGGATTGGGATTCCTGTGAAAATCTCCGCCACCACTCAAACGCAAACCCGGTCCCCAAGATGGGAAGCCATTATTCTGGCCAACACCGGGATCTGATCCCCCTGGATGGAAGACTGCAATTTTGTGGCACATCGACCGTGACTTGTGATATTCATGAACTCATTCGATATTGTTCTTACGAGCTACGCGTTAATTATTCTGCTTTATCATGAGATGTGAAATATCATGAATAGCTGGATACCTATTGTACAAAATAAAAAAACAACTCAAAGTAAGCATAAGGGTAGGAGAGCGTTACTTACAACGAAAATGATTATGGTACAAGGGGTATTATAAGGACTCTTATTAGCTTTGTGATTCTAATGTAATGTGATAGGCGATGATTACATATTTTAATGCTACAATTTTTCAATTCATTGGGATATTAATGCAGTGAGCAATTAAAAAATATACATCTAGTGTTTATTGTTGTCTTTTTATGCTTGTAGCAATCTTTTGGGGAAATTAATGATAATTCTATGCTCTAATTGAGATGTCGCAAGGCCATGCAACAAAGCATTTAAAGACGAATTCGGGGGACAGGGAGGATGCCTCAATTCGTATCGAACTTGATACGCTATAAATGTGCGATATAAATTAGGTATGCGACGTGATAATATTTTCAATATCATCAGACGTGCGTTTTTGTATCTTACAATGCAATTCCTCACACGTTATATCGCGTATGATGTCGCGAAAACTTCATATCCCCCAACCAAAGCTGGACGTGGGTAGGAGTAGTTTCTTAGAGCTCGTATGTTAGCGTCTGCTACCGTTTTCCGTCCCCTCAATTATACTCGACGCCGCTTTGAATTAAAACACTAGAATTGTGTGTAAGGATCTCAGTTACGTTTAGCGGGCGCGGTCAGTGTCCAGGTACTATTGTCTTCCAGTTAAGCGACCTCCCCCATGAGAACGTTTCAATGGAAGTGAATCTCAGAATTGCCATCTGCAGTGGACATGGGTTGAGCAACGGAAGTGTTTGCACTGAATTCTCATCATAACGCTCCACGAATGTGATGTGGTATTCAGGAAATCTAGCCTCAATATGTTTGTATACGTTGCGATGAGGTGGTTATTGGGACCATGGTGATATGAGGCTGTTCTGAGCGCAAGATGAATCCCCAACATGTTAACAGCGTGTCATTTCCTTTCGAAGAATCATCAAAGGCTTGTGTATCACATTGAATTGGCCGGTTATCGTTCGTAATTGGATTCCACATTCCCTGTGTTGATTATTTATCCAAGCGTTGCTTCAATAACATCATTGAATAGCAATATTGCTTGCCCTATTATTATATACACCTAATTGTTTTCATTATCGGTTTTCTATACCTATTCGAATTTCTTCCTTTTCACATATTCAAAATTATTGCAGTCCTCCAAGTGCGTACGTTTTTCCTCAAAAATACTCCAGTGAATATGTTTCCACCGTTCAATTAGTTAAGCGAAAATAAGTGGGGCTCCGTCTATTGAAATGGCGCATGGGATCAATTACAACTTCCACACATTCTATCTTGCCGGCATCGTCTTCTTTTTTCGAATTTCCCCAAATTTTTGGGGTCATTGCTCAAAAGAATGAACACGGTGAACAACGGTTTTTTTTCCAAACAGGTAGACATTTTAAAACTGCTTTTTCACCTTGAACATAAGGGCTCATCTTTTAAGTATCTGGTGTACCCCTTAACATCTTTTTAAGCACCTCCTATAATTTAAAAGAAAATATAAAGCCATGAATCATTCTAAAACCCCACACATCTACATGTACATGGCTACGCTGCGAACCGCCGCAAGTGCGTGGGGCAGGGGGTATCAAAACACAAGCATGTAGAATGGATTTAAAAAGAAATAAGACGAAAAGCGATTTATGTGGTCGGTGTGTCATATAGTTATAGTTGCAATTTAGTACAAGGGATAATTCAATTTTTTACCCATTTTCTTGATAGTGTATCACTCTTATTCTGTCGCCTCTGTCAGTTCTAGATATGTAATGCGGGGACATAATAATATCCTCCATGCCACCCCGAAACTCACGTGATCTGAAATTTTCAAGTAATCTAAGCCTATCGCAAACCCTCCTTGTCTCTAGTGGCTACCAGCGTGGTACTTTCATCAACTGCGTTACTTTATTTGTTCACTCGTAACAGTTTTTCTTACGAAATACGCGGATTTTCTTTTTTTTAATAAGGAGTGCGTAGCACTTGTATTGGCGTTAAAAACTAACCCCTTACCTTCGACCAAAATACATTTTGGTGTTTTTCTGTCAGTCATATAAGGTTTACCAAATTTCTTGCTTTATGAGAAGGATTCATTTTTTTCATTATTTTTACATTCATAACAAAATCTCCCAGGAATATTTCAAATTGGTGTCAAATTTTGTTTTATTAAATGACCCAGAATTTCATAGGTTGGTCGCGCTTGGAAAAGTGCTATTTTAATAAAAAGGAAGCAAAGATAAGTTTATACGGCTTGATGCGTATGTGGAATTTTTTTAAAAATTATTGCTTACATAATTTTGCATTTTGAATTTTTTAGCGACCTCATAGAAACCTACTCTGCACTTATCAACCTTTCTCCCCGTCGCCCCAGGCTTTTTTAATGTAGCCAAAATTCTTATGGGAAGCACTGAGATGCAAACGCGCATGTTAACTCAGGTAACCCTGCGGCGCGATCATGTAACTGTGATAAGGGTGATAGCTACGTCGTTGCCCCTAACAGCGATGACGCTCGAAACTGATGGTGATGAGTGTGATAAGGTATCGGATATGTGCGAATACGTTGAATAAAATTTTAATTAAAAATGTCCATGCCCAATTAACTAACTTTTCGTTTATGAAAGAACTTAATGAAGACCTCAAGTAATTATATCGAATGAGAAAATGTCTAAGAGTGCTATTCTGAATAACATTACGACCGGGGGAAAAGAGGGAAAAACGTACTTATCCGGCTTGACACAACTATTTCAAGATAAATGGGTTAATTCGCAGTATGAAAAGTTATTTAAATTTAGATGTAAGAACTATAGTCTATCTGCCATATAGTCTCAGATTATTTCCCATAATTGATTGAACATAATATGTAATTGCTACTGGCCACAAGATAACATTGTAATATACGATAGAATAATTTCATAATTCGTAATGCAATTTGCTAGCACAAAGGCGTGTTTACCATCACTTATTCCTTCTTTAGGGAGAACAAACACTTCCTTAGAATTGCCCAAGCATAATTACGCACAAGTATTCAAGGGTTGAATTAAAAAGAGCACAACACTTTCGTGCATCGTAATGGTAAACTTAAGTATAAATCAATTCAAAACAAGTTCAATGTTGCCCCGTGAAAATTATTAAGCCACGTAAACGGGTTATTCTACGGGTAATATAATTCATAAATTTGTCATTACCCACAAAAACCTCAGGTGTTTATTTATTAGCTAATCTTCAACAATTATAAATACAGTAAAATTGTATCTGTATCATTTCAACTGAGACCAACATTAACATTTTTTACGTCCATCTCTCGCTTACATTTACCTTAAACGGTCATGCCACTACGAGCTTTACAGCAGTTAATGAGAACTCCCAGCCCATTACTTCCAATTGAATATAAAATCACTGAGTGGAATAACGTGTATTACAATTCAATGATAGTTCTCGACCGAAGGACTATTTGTGGTACTTGCATGTCAAACAGTCGGTCACAAATGTGCATGTGTCAACATGAGATATACGACTCACCGATAGCTAATAAGGTTCAGTACTATCACAACATTGGTACGGGGAAAGAGGAAACTTCATACATTATTTAATACTTGAAATTGCAGGCATTATTAACTTGGATAACTATAAAAATGTTATACTCAAATCTTATTACAGCAGAAGACTCACCGCTCCGCCATACTATTATCGTAAGTCATTTTATAGAATATGTGGAATATGTTGATTCGAGCGTGTAAGCTACATGTTATAGCTTATTATTCATAAAAAGCATATGCACAATATATAATAATATAATACATTAAAAAATTAAAGATTAAAAGTATTATATTCATAATTGTACCTATTAAGAATGTGTCGCCGATTTTCATTGGTTCTTCTTATTCTCTATTGCTACCAACCCACAGAAAGAAAGTTTGGAAACGCGATTCGGATCTGAGCGCGTGACGTTAGCCCATGACCGTCGTACGTGCCAGGGATACTACAAATAGGATTCTCGAGTCCCGCGAAGCCATTGATGCCAGCCCAGTCGCGTAAAATAGGTTCCACCAAAGTGGCGCTGGCAACCGGAGGTGGCTGGTATATGCGAGGATAAGTAGTATAAGACCGTCGGAAAGACGTTACAAGAGGAGCATATTTGTTCCAAAACAAGTAATGAGGGACTGCGGAATATAATTAAGAATATCGCCAAATCCCTGGTGCTATGCTCATGTAAAAAAAAGCTGAAACGCGCGAAATGGTACGTTAAAAAAGACGACACTGCTCGAAAGCCGAACATTCCGACATCATACTCTTACAAGAAACCCCCATGTCAAAACTCTAATAAAAGCAACGAGAACATACTACGCGGGTTACTTTAAATCGTAAGTTAAAGAAGCGTTAACCAAGGCACGGTCACGGAAACACGCACTCTCATAACTGCTATCGGAAATGAAAAAAGGTAGGGGCAATCGGCAGATAAGAGCAACTTAAACCTTAGCAACCAACCTCCAACCCGCTTATATAAACTGGGAAATGCCAAAGACTTAAACAATTAACAATGAAAAAGAACACATTGTGCGAACCGATAAATTATTCTAAAAAAAGCCGCAAAGGACAGTACGAAATGAGGAAATTAACAGTTTCATTATGATGCATTTATTGAAACATCATAGAAACATTACAAAATGACTTAAACAAAAGACAATGAAAAAGAACGCATTTCGCAAGCAGTATATTATTCCAAAAAAACTCTAAAGAATAATAATAATATAATAATAAAAAATAAAATGATGCAAGTTAACAGTTGAATGCATTTACTGAATAACCAAAGTATGTTTATACAATGACTAACAATTGACAGTGAAAAATATCGCATTTTACAACTGTTATTATTTAAAAAAATGAATAGAACATTACATCATGATCAAGTTTACAGTTAGATACATAGGAGCACAAGATTAGAATGAAGAAATATAAGCAAATATATACGAACAATCAATTCTAAAGAATAAAGCAACATTAACACCTATCACAGCCTTAAAATAATTTTGATGAGTCACAAAGTGCCATCACATGGAAGATGAATAACCTGCTGAGATACACGCCTGGAAAGAAAATTAGAAGAAAAGAAGCAATTAGAAATGTAAACAAATAATTCAAGAGTAAGTAATCAGAACATTAATTAAAAACTATTATCACAACTTTAAAGTACTTGGTAGCAATGAAATAGAACTGTAGAAATAATATAGGTAGGTACTAGTGAAGACTCAAAAGAAATTGATGCACTCCAATCGTTCTTCACATTACTAGCCACCTCAGAAATTAGGATTCCCTGAAAAAAGAGAAAATATCAATTCACATCCACCACTCAATAACCTCAAAGGAAGACATCAGGAATTCTGAAAGAATAATTTTTGCTACTGCAATTCACTCTGAAATTTAATATGCTAAAATTAAACACTCATTTAAAAGTGAGACTGTGAATTGATCATTATTTATTCATCTATACCTAGATACTAACAACATCTATCTTACTTTCATCTCCACCAAAAAGGTGTGTGGCAGCAGCTGAACTACCACCAAACATGCACTAGACTTATCCATGAATTTAGTCCTTATATGTAACAGAGAGACAATGTTTCCACAAAGGAAAATATCGGATCAACATTTACCAAATGAAATGTAAGCTACAAATGGCACTAAATTTATAGTAAATATAAATCAATGTAATAGTACCAAAGTCATTCTAAAATATGCAGTGAATGCCTATGTATTCACTGCATATTTTAGGTCGGGCCAAACAAGTGAAAAGTACCATCTTCCTTTTGATTTCTGTCCCTTTTCCTTTCTGTCCCTTTGATGTCTTCCCCACGATAATTTCTAAGTAACTGTAATATCTAAGTACTTTATGGATCGCTATCTGTTATGGCTTAACTGATGTTATATGGATTGCTCTAGTGATCATTTTAGTTATCCCTCTACCAAACATTTATTGCCACACGCTATGAGGTTTATTTAAAACTAGCATTCATCGCATCAAACTTGAATTCCTACATTTCGAGTGATTCACTATGTTTTACATTAAATATCCGCGTCGCCTACAATAAGTCTAAGTTTAGTACTACTATGGCACATATATCTTTGATGCATAAAAGAAATGGAAGGGGTTCGTTACCATTCCCTGGGGAACTCTCCATGTAAATGTTGATGCATCGGATATGATACCACCTATAACGATCCTTTGTTGGAGTCCAATAAACAATTCATATACCTATAACATCTGCTTTAATAACAAAACATTTCAACTTCGGATTTCTCTCGCGAACCTGTCATAGTAGCTTGTGCTATTACTATATTTTTAACACATGTTTAGACTGTGGTGAAGTTAAAGAGTTATACCTCAAGCATGGACACCAACGACTAGGCGCACATAACGCAATGAAAATACTTCGGTATGATATAATTTATATTGGTCGGCTATCTGAGATAAAAAACAAAGGCAAAAATGCATGCATGTTAGCTAGGTTATAGATTTATCCGTCTTAATTTCGTCGACTTAATTTCGAAAATGGCGTCTCATGACGCAGCCAAGCCATGCGGTACACAATGCGTTCAGCCACATTAGTTTTGAGCCCAATGTCAACCGATCTTGAATTATATCACTAAAATAATCGAAACTGGCTTAATAATAAGACGTTTACAATGCATTACATGACATATCCCATACTTAAAGATATCACAAGCGCAGCCCAGCCATGCGGTACACCATGCTTTCAGCCACATTAGTTTAAAGTCCAATATCAACCGATCTTGAATTAGAGCACTAAAATAATCGATACTGACTTAATAATAAGACATTTGCAATGCATTAAATGATATATATCACACCTAAAGAGATCACAAGCTTAGCCCAGCCATGCGGTACACCATGCGTTCAACCACATTAATTTAGAGTCCAATCTCAACTCATCTACAATTAAAGCGATAAAATAATTGATACAGACTTAACACTACGACGCTTGCAATGCATGCCTGTATATATCGCATTCTTAAAGATATCACACTAACCTTTGCCTTGAACAAACTTTTGTTCCTTTTCCCCAACCTCTTATTTTCCTTTTCCGTGGATTCATATCCTGAGGTGCAGCCAGGCACAAAACATCGCCGTGACTTACTCATGGAGTCTTCAGGAAGTCTGCTGGAGAGAATCACTAAAAAATCTTCAACAACAGCAGTATTCAGTCCTCCAAAGCTGATGCTACCACAGACACTTTCAAATGCACTTGGCGAAGAAGCCGGGCATCTGTAGTAGGCAGCGCTACGACTGGCGAAATCTAGCAACTCGATTTAATGCGCGGGAACTTTCTTCAAAAAACCGATCGGCGCGCCACCTACTGGAGCCTCCTATTTACACACTCCCTGGTACGTGCTATGACGGTGACTTACATGATCGCTCGATGACGCCAACCGTCATCGCAGGCCGTGGTAAATGTCGCACTCCGTCATCGCTATCATATTTACATAATCGGGCCGCTGGTAATAGTATAATAAAATATTTCATTGAAATCTCTATCATTAAGGGTGTAACTATTACGTAATGAAGTGAATTTCATTTTGATGACTACTGCTCGTGCTTGCTTGAATTTGGCTTCTAAATGATTGTTTTTTGTCGATGTAAAGCTAAAAGAGGCATTCGTTCAGGTCGTCTATACTTATTTGAAAGCGTAGATATTAAAACAGAGGCAATTATTTGTTGTGGCTGTAACTGAAACGACAAAAAACATGTTTTGTAGGTAAAAGAAATTCTGTTGTAAGTGCATATGCATGAGGCATGAATTGTTTGATCTATTAAATTGTTACAAACCAAGACGTTCCCTTTGGGGGTAGGCTCAGTCAAAGACCTTAGTTATTGTTGTTAAACTTAGGAATATAGCTTTGTTTTCACGAATTCTTCCATATTGCCCTTTCCAAGCGTGCCTCTTTTCCTTCAGTTACATTCATGCATTGGTTAATGTATGCTTCCTAGTCCTTATGACTGCCAATACTTCTCCACTTAAGGGCCTCTTCCACCTCATTCACCCATGACATGCACTGTCTTCTATCATAAATGTGTTTCATTATTCGATTCTCGAACATTCTCTCAACATGGCCAAACCAACGAAGTACGGTGCTCTCATTCCGCTGTATTCTTATTAACCAGTCAACACTTTCACTTAGAATAGTCAACACTACCGCCAAAGATAACAAACTTAAACATGGGATTCGTATAAAAGAGTTAAGAGTGAATGTAATCCGGCAAGAAAAATAGGCCGAAAAATTTGGACCCAAATCGTTAGCTAGGAATGAAGTTTTTGTCATTGAGTCATCAGTTTATCGAGGGTATCTATTCATTTAATCATTCAGTATTTGGAGGGCGTATCTCATCAATATGCGTACCGTAGGTCTTGTCGTAAAGAACCTGGTATATTTTATTTAAGCGCTCCTTGACGACATTCCTCCTGACCTTTACATGGGCCCGATTCATAACTCTAAACTTAGTTTTATGAAACCTAGTCTCTTGTGCACTGCATGGTTCCAAAATATATATATTATATTGTATATTCTGGAAAGGGAAAAATAATTTCTTTTGGAGGATATTGAGGTTCGGGTTTGGAAATTATAGAGAAAAATGTTGCAACAGTGTTGGAAATTAATGAAGAGTATAAATTCGATAGTGTCGGGCGATATATGGTGGAACAGCATTTTAGTACTAAAATAAAACTACAGTAATGGTACATGATAAGGCAGACCTGATGATGACGCCCTATGGAACGTTGAAACACGTGTTGTGTAATATTTACATTAAAATTTAAGTGGAAGGCACAATTACTGTAGTTTTATTTAAGTACTAATGAAGAGTAGTTTATACTTTGGACTGGAAGAGAATTTGTTGACGGAAATTTGAAATATGCCGACATAAAGGGGAAGTAATTGGATATTGAGATCTGAAATACGAAGGTACATTATAATTAAGCGTGGAAGAGAAAATTAGTTAATAATGCTCGTTATAAGGAATATCACTCGTAGAGAGTAGGCCCAAAAACAAAGAATTGAATGGCAAAAGGAATTTCTTTTTCCTTTTTCGTTGCTTTTGGAACTCTAATATGGAGATAATTGAAGAGTGAATCCAAAGGTTTGTCTTTGAAGAAAGAGGAGGGAAGTGCATAGATTGAAGTCTTTTGTGGTGTGAGTGCGTGGAATAATGAAGAAAATAAGCTGGGTGGAGCGGAGCTTAATCAAAGTAGTGTTTCTAAGGAAAGAAAGGAGGTAGGCGAATGGAATGCAAATGAGGTAAATGTGTTGATTGAGTTCATATGAGGCGTAGGACATCGAAGGCAACGACAAACAGGGAATGTCGGGATAGCGGTTGAGAAAAAAAGAGACCATTTTTGGCAAGAGAATGGAAAAACGTATAACTACCTAAAGAGGGAATTATATAAGCTCATGATTAAAAATATTGGGGAAGTACTACTAAAAATGTTTATGCCCCCAAATATTATGTAAAGAGAATTGGGAAGGGAAACGGAAGTAAATAGAAAAAGACCTTCCTAAACTACTCGGAGACTACGCGCTACGCTAAGGTTACTTGAAAATTTCAGATCACGCGATTTTTTTCGGGGACACGGAGGATGCCAACAATGCATTAAACCACTATTTTAACCCCGAGCTCGATAGAAGCAACAAAATAAGAGAGTTTCACTGGCGAACTTATAGACACTAAAATTCCTTTCTACGCACCATTAGTGATTGTAACAAAAACAGCGTGACACTAACATAAGAAACATCATTAACTTACAGTTCACCACTATTCTCTCTGCCCTCCTTTACCCTATTTACTCTTGTTTCATGGCTAGTGTTCTTACACCCCCTGCCACAACACACCTCTGCGGTGACTCGCTGGGTAGTATGTAGATGTATATCTTCAGTACTGACAGAAGCGATGAGATAAGACAGATACATCGTCAAACTGATTGGTTCTGGAATTACTTCTCACGTACCAAGTCTACACGAAAACCAAAGTGAGACAGTCACCCCATCAACACGAATTTCACTTTCCGTTCTTTCTTCTTACATTTCATGTTTCCCACACACCTTCCCTTCTTCATGGCTGGTGTCCCAACAACCTCTGCCT
This sequence comes from Pyrrhosoma nymphula, assembly GCA_963573305.1. NCBI lineage: Eukaryota > Metazoa > Arthropoda > Insecta > Odonata > Coenagrionidae > Pyrrhosoma > Pyrrhosoma nymphula. The sequence continues at coordinate 93,408,325 of OY754329.1, forward strand.
CACGGCCGTTCGGTATCTCGCAAAGTAGTGCGTAGATGTAAAAATAAAATTAAGGCCTAGATTGGTGGGACCTTCCCACCTGAAACAAAAAACACTGCCCTATAGGATTCATCAAATCTTAAATTTAATTAATACTGTTACCATACACCCCAGTTCAGCTGGGACAGTCCCGGTTTGAAGATTCTATCAGAGAGTCCCGCCCGGTGGTCAAAGTTGTCCCGGTTGACTTTTAAATGCCCCGGAATGGCTCCGTTTAGGTACACTGTCCACTGCACGGTTAACGGCGCAGCAAATTTATGGAGATAAAGTATAAATTGGAAACATTGTATTAAATTATATCACGCATCCTATAAGTCTATAGACTGACTATTGAGTGTTTATTATGTAGCTGAAGAGAGGAACTCTGGTGGTCGAAGTCGTAATGATGAACGATATTTTTCAACTTTTCTTGGGGAACCCAGAGGAATTAATCGGCGAAGGCCAAGAAGGGTTCAGCCACAAGAATTGAACATGGTATTCCTGAGTTTGTTACTGAAACAAGCTGCCGCAGCTGCAAGTAATGATTTTATTTTGTAATTACAATAAAATAAATTACCGATAACCATTAGCTTAAATTTTATAAACGTCCCAATTATGTCCCGGTATCAATCTCTTCAAAACTAGATATTTCTCCCAATACCCCAAAACTCCCGGTATTAAACCCGTAGTTGGGGCATCAGAGTATGGTTACTCTATGAATACTATTAGCGAGTGTTGAAATCAAGCGAATATTATCGAAACCATGGGTGTTTACTAAACTTGAAGTGCAGATCAATAATTTTAAAGAGTTATTTGAAGTTTTACAGCCTTCACATCATTGCGGGTCGCCTACGAATGAACGCTACGTAGGCAGTAGCCAGCCACAGCTAATATTTCTCAGGATATGGAAAAAGAACCTACCTCTAATCGATTGGAAACTTACCACCATTACAGTTCTGAGACAACAACGCTAATTCAGAGCTTGCTTTGAGTGATGTGTTTTGTACTTCGGCCCGTTAAGTCTTGGATGCGTGTTGACGTGAACGAATTCAATGTTTGGCGCTCCTCGCCAGGTCGAAGTGACGGCTGGCGGAGTGTGGCGAAGAGAGAAAGAGCGTGGGAAAAGGTTGTCTGTCGCGAAAGCGTTGAATCTGCGCCGTATTGGATCGGTGCTCAGATGGGGAGATCTCCGTCACGAACGTGTCATTCCAGAAGGCTCGGAATTGGCGTGGCGTGGAGGAAGACTCGAGGCGCGCTCACGACCAAAGCGGCGTGGTTCAGAACGAAGTTACGGATAAATACGATTTGGCATGTCGGAAATGCGGGATGAAAGGAGTTTTGCGCTGTTCAACGGAAGGTTTGAATCTTTTTTTGAACCGGAATGTTTGAATTTCAAATGGTTAATAACTAAGTGAAATGTGTTCATTCTAAACTTTTCTGCAAATGCTACGTTAACGTTGATGGAAAGCATTGTTTAAATTAAAATCGAATCTAGTTTTTTTTTCCTACGTAGCCATCTGCTTGTGGAACACATGATACTGGATTTGAATACCATGCCTATAGCTACGGAGGACTTACGTAATGGGCTATGAAAGCTGAATGGGTAAATTATGTTTTCTAGTGGCCGAATGGTTTTGCATATAAACGTGATTCAATGCGAGCTTTATATTCAAGGTGTAGAGCAATGTTTTTAATCATTGCAATTGCACAAATTATGTGGTACGCAGTCACGCGCACGGGTGCAAAGACATTCAACGAAGCCATCAAAACAACTTTTTCGTACAAACCCCGTTGAAATTCGTCTTTGTTTAGGTTGGTTTGATGTTGAAATGGCTAACGCTCCTTATTGGCAATTGGAAGATACGGGTTCGAATCTCGGTCAAGTCAAATTATTTTCTCATGACGAATTTCACCCTCTTTGGTGTATGCACGATGTTGAAGTTGGCGCATATCGGAACACAACAGCGCACAATCATGAGTGGAATGCTGGGGAATCGTGTGGTAACCTTCCGATTTGTAGCATTCTGTGGGTACACAACTGTCAACGCCGAATGTATTGTATTGTGATCGAAGTAGTTCCAAATGCATGTTTCAAAGCATAAACTTTTACCACAGAATAATTTTTAAAAAACATTACATTTTTCATTTTTGACACCTTCGCTGGAAATCAACACAAAAAAAAGCGATCTTGGATGCGTTTATCAACGTTTTCTTGTTGTTAGGCGCACATTAATTCTGCTCCCGATCTGTTTTGAAGTGCGCTACCAAGTGTTCAGGGTCTGAAACGAGTGGAAGGCAAGTGCGCGGTTGTGTAACGAAGTAAGCTTCTTACTAGAACAGAAGGAAAGTTCCTAATGGGACAAAAACCGATGACAATTTTTGCTAAGTGTTGAAAGATATGGTCCAATAAGTAATTATATAACTCCCATAACATTTATAATGAAGTTGTTACAAAAACGATAGTATAGCATGATCATCTGACTTATTTTATGGATGAAGATGAGAGGAAATTCGCAAAAGCTAACAAAGTTAACTTAGGTGTCTGGATTGATGGGCGTGACATTGTCTTGGTCTGGCTGTGTTCGCCCGACGGGAGAAGTCGCTCCTATCTTCAAGGAGAACTCCGCTATAGCTCTTGACGTCCATGTCGACGCAGACTTCTTTTTGATGAGGTCCATTGGGCATTAAAGGCTTCGTTCGATTCTTTGGCGTCGAGACGAGAAGCATTTCGGTGGGCAGAGTAGCAGAGCATAAGCGCAAGAAGTGACAGGAGGAGTGAAAGATGGCTCAGCGGAAAAACATCCTGGAATGCGCCAGTGGAAATGTAGAGTAGTTGCAGTTACTCCGCTACTGTTGAGTGGAAAAGTATTGGCTAGAGTGCCCGGCAATTCCATTCAACTATGCTGAAAAAATAGTTCTTTGGTCCCTCCACATATTTCAGTATTTAACGTACGGCTAGCAAAAATTATTACTCACGATTTCTGGACTGGCGGAATAATGAAGTTTATGGAGACACTCGGAGATACAAAACATTAATGGGCGAGGTAGAGAGAGGTGGAAATAATTGAAAGCTTCTGAGAGAAGTGAGTATAAGTATACGAGAAAGTAATTGGGAGAGATAGTGGCGATGTTACATCAAGGATTATAAATTGACAAAAACAGCATAAAATTCCTGTTTTATCATCTAGTTATCTGTAGTCGTAAGTTAATGTAGCCTTTAGAGTGATGTGCTGTAAAATGTGTGTTTGGGTTTACTAAATTACTTAAGATTCAGATAAACGATGTAGCGTTGCTGTGACATTGGCCGTTTGTTTTTCTTTAGTATAAGACAACTGACTTTATGTTGGTTGATGTGAACATTATGGATGAGAAGTGTATCCATATCGGTTATCATGCCGAGAAAATGTTTAACCAAAACCGGCCCGAAGAGAAAATTTGAACTTTTGACATTCAAATAAAGCTAATTGACACTTATTTAGCTGATAGTTGAATAACGCGTTCAAACTTAAAAGAGTAAAGAATCTCCCTTCGTTTAAAAAAAGGTCAGCAATCATCTTTCTCTTCCAAGAGAGTGGGGCGTTCACAGCCTCGGACTGCGATCGTCGAGATTTGCGAGGAAAATAAAAATTACCTCCCACAAGAAACACTTAAAGATTAACTAAATGCATCGCACCGAACGTTTGAAAATCTGCATGCGAAGAAAATAATTTTGGAATTTGGGATTGGCCCCGTGCGAACTATTGAAAGCAATACGTTCGAAATGGTAGACTGAAATACGACTAGTCGCACTCATAAGGCTTGGCTTTGCATGATATTACTCGGCTGCTGTTAATAAATAAATTGCACACGTGAACCTTTAATCTCAGTTTTTAAAATTAAAACTGCCTGATGTTAAAAAATTGTAATCTTTTTTTGCTGGTAAAGTATGTTCGAGTTCAGCACCGGGTGAAACTGCATTTCTACCGACATTTCGGTGTACATCGTCGATGTCCATCGTCATGAGGGCATGATGACGACGGACGACTCGTACTCGAAAGCGTCGGCAGAAGTGTATATTTTGACCCGGTAGAGAACCCGAAAAAACTTCACTAACAGCATACGCCGGGAAAACATCAGATGTTTATTACTTATTCCCGGTTTTTAAGTTCACGCAAAAAACAGAATTGCACAGAATACCTGCATTTCTTGTAGCATTGGAAAGTTCAGAGTGATACGTAAGGGGAAAGTGGGACAGGGTTGATCAAAGTCGTTGACATAATTTGCCTTCTATTTTTATTTTATTTTCTCATGGTGAGAGTTTGAAGAATGAGATCTCGAATCGGTGTCAACCTGTATAATGTTTGCATTGTCTGCATCGAAAAACTCAGAGACTCCACCCCTTTAAGACTTCACTGAGCCAGTGAAGAGGCAAGTCTAGAGTATTCTAAGTCTGTAACTCAATGCATACTTCATACAGCGCTCCGATTGTGACCGAGTCAACCTTAAAGAATTCCTACTGCAGCCGATGATGACATTAAGGGTTTTAAAAGTTATCAATGCACAGAAACTGCTCTAATCTTATTCAGATTTGACAAATTTCTTTTATCTCAAAAGACTTTTATTTTGTGCTAAAGGTTGAGCCCCTGGGACATCTCACTGCGTAGTGAGTTTTCTCTTTCACTTTCACAAATTCATAATCAAAAGAGAATTATTTTTGATTTCACGTACGCTTTCGATTTTGAATGCGATGTGTGTTAAAACTTTCGACGTCACTAATTCATCTCCAGAATTCGTCGAGGCCCTCAACAGTTATTTCTTCGGTTCAAAGACCACGTTATTTAAGGTTAAACCTGAGTCACGCAAACAAAAGAGTTCTGTCCTTCGGTCCATGGCTTGATTATTCGTTTTCCTGGAGTTTCAAGGGATTAATTATACATTTTTTTAACAGCATGACGAATTATCTTTCAAATAAGGAATGATTAATGCCATAATTGTTGCTTCCGCTCTCTTCATGGAATCTCAATTCTACGAAGTCGTTCCGCCTTTTGTCTCGTTAATTAAAGTTGACGTAATTATGATCATAAATTTCCTATCTTTAAGGCTTACAGCGATAAATCTGGTTTATTTCTGTGCTACATTTTGCGCTTTGTGCGTTTTAAGCAAGTCGGTTATGGAAGATATAGAAAATGTTTGCTATGAAAATAAGCATACAAATTCTTTTCAATAATGGTGGTAATGATGATTTTCAGTACGCAGTTGATGCTGTTATGCAGGACGAATGCTCTGAGGTGCCGCATGGCTACGATATGCTCACTTTAAAACCCCTATGATATAAAATCCTATAGAACGAAATATATAGTGCTCTCTCAATATTTTCCCGTAGGGTTGACGAAGTTTTTTTTTACTTTCGATAGTTTGACAGTTCAATCAAGGGTATCATATGTGATTAATTTATTTGCTCTTAAGTGTCACTTTGAGTTAATCTGAGGAAGCTAGCAACGGCCAGCTTGTTCTTCGTTCTTGTTTTATCTTTCTATCGTTCTACATGACTCCTGTTTCAGTTCCTGAAGTTAATACGAAAAACATAGGAACCAAAACTGACAATAAACTTTTTATCCAGCCTCAATTGAACCCTCTTTCACATTCCGTCATAGCTTTTAAATTCGATTTTTCGCAGCAAACGTGAGTAATTTTTATTCCGGAGTTATCACCGCCAGTGTCTTTATTTCATGTTAACTTATTACTTTGCTTTAGCCGGTTGGAACTCTACTTGCAGCTTCGATATGGGAATGCCTTTGGTATCAGAATATAGACAGACTTCATAGTAGAGTTTTATTATATAAGTGCTGTACAAGGAAAGTGTTGAAAACATTGAAAGAATAGAAGAGATCTAGAAATGGATGTTTTGACGTCAGGGAGTTCAGTTCGATGGGGATCATGACTGACAATTAAATCAAAACTAATATACCAGCTAATTCATGGCAAGTTTTAAGTATATTTTGGTATTACACAACTCTTTCAAAGTCACTGAGCACCAATTTTTATAACCGACGTCATTTTCATTCGTCGGCGTTCAGTTTTTTAAAAACACCCACTCCGTATAAAGCTAGTCATCCGATTAAGATTTGCGTGTGGTTGTTTTTTTCGTCGTATCGCGATATCCCGTCCTCCTTTTATCTCCAAAACCTTGAAAAGGCAGAGTGTGTGTCTTCGGTGTAGCCCGTCCCAAATCGCCGAGATGAGCCCTTCACGTGGGGTGAGTTAGGAGGTGGAGAAGGAGGAGTCGTGCAGGGTGTCTTTAGTCCGCCGCCCTAACCCTCGCCAATGGATGTAAAAGGGTGGGCTCTAACGAAAAAGGGTAGAAAGGGGAGAGGGATGGAAAGAGAGGAAGTGGTGGCCCGTTTCCGGCGTCTCCTTGAAACTAATCTCTTAAGGAAGCTGGGAGTTGGTTGGATGCTGCTTCTTGCCAGAGCATGGTGGAGGAACTGGGGGTGGGTGGGGGGAGGAAGGATAAGGATGCAGCGGAGGACAGGGAGAAAATGGGAGGAGGGTGCTTGAAGGGAGGAAAAGACCTCTTAAAAGGGAGAACTAATCGCAAAGGACGGGGACAGAGAACGGTAAGTGATGGGTTTGAGGGGGTGGCAAGAATCCACGGTAGCGGTGGAGCCTCCGGTCTCTCTGGTATGATAGTGCCGAGGTAAGACGGCACGCCTTGTATTATCCCATGCTCATGCATGCATGTCACTTCAACCCAATTTTTTCTTACGCTAGTTCATGTTGGAAATATGCATGAAGTGATTGGTACAATAAATAGTTCATTTTAACGTATGTCAAGAGATATCGTAACTTTGGGAATGCTATATAGAGAACTGTTTGCATTATACGTAATTGTGTTTTCTCTTAGCATTGATTCATTGATGTTTAATCAGATGTTCATGGTGTAGTGTAGGTATGCCATGTTTCACAACGCATCTCCTTAAGATATTAGAAATTGATTATGCACGTTCAATTTGACATGATTTGATTTAAACTTAATTACTAATGAATGTTATAAAATGTCAGTAGTTTTGATTCTTGTGCGGCTGTGACTTTGACTTCATTTATTACTGTTTGAAATTACCATCGCTGTTATTTTGTGCTTTTCCTATTCTGCTGTATTTGCGTTATTTAAAATTTAGAAAGTCAGATCCGCAGGTCCCCGTACCCCTTATGCTTTATGACGTCGTACGAAAGTAAAGATCGCGGCCAGAAAAGGTGCAGAAATATTTCTTATAAATTAATATCTCTATTTCTAATTTCATATTTATTTCTTTGTGAAATTATTTCCTTTGCTGTATTCATTTTACAGCGTGTCTCTAACATTTTAAAATTCTTAATTTCTCTCTTTTAATAGTTATCTCTGAAATCCTATGAAGTTTCAAGCCGAAATTTTTGATGTTTCTCGAAATTGTTTAGGATATCAATGAAAATACCGGAAAAAATAAGTAATGTTTCTTTGATGAGGCATTTTAGAATTATTCTCTCTTGTGAATTTGGATTCCGTGTGTGAAAAATTATGAAGCATTCGCAAAAAGTCAGGTTTTTTTTTACTAATGGCTTCAGTTTTAATACTGGGATTTTTTAAAAGCTTTATTATTTTGACGAATATAAGTACTCCAAAATGTCATAATTGGTGAGGTGCCGGTTAGAGAGAGAGGGACTGCGTGATTGTTTGGAAAAATTAAATCCTGCTCACGGCGGGTCATTATCTTAATTTCTTTCCAAGGAAATTGCATCGCATAACCTCTCGACGGCGATAGCCGACCGCGGGAGAAGAGGGTGCGAGCCATTTCACCTCCAAACCACGGGGCGTCCCCATTTGATTAGACCCCAACGGAATTGATCGAGGGAATGATGCAAAGCGGCGAGAGGGAATTGGATCTCGATAGTTGCTGAGTAGGTAGCTCTAGCTGATGTGCGACCGTAAAACTCCTTTGTGTCATAAATGTTGCAAGAGCTCGGAATGAATCCTATCCCCTTCTTTTTATTTTTTTAACGACGTTCATTTGGATGCTGCGATGGGTGGTGGGGTCGTTACGTACGCTAGCGTGGCGTTTAGTTGAGGGACCTTACATAACTTTGCCCGAAAAACGAATGCGTTCCAACGCCAAGGGCTTATAGGTACCACACGCCAACGAGCCATCAATGATTCGTCAAATACGGAGGGGAGGGGGAAACGGCCGGCGATGCAGATTTCATGACGTGCAAAACCGAAGTGGGGCTCCTTTATCTGTGCTTTCGCATTTGAGTGAGTGAAGAGCTAGCCGATGCTATTCAGTGGGCCGCGGGCACGTCCAGGGAGCGTAAAGGGCCGTAATAATGGTGGCCTCCTGGACTCATTTGGTTTTCAACCCATCCGGAAAACGTTTTACGACGTCCATCTTCCCTGGTATGCTGCCCGAACTTCTTTGAAAAAATAAAAATAAAAACCTCCGTCCTCTTTCCTTCACAAGTTTAATTATTCATCCTGAGCGTGTTTACTCTTGTCGAGGTTTGGAGTCTGCTTTATGGATCCCCGGAAAACTTTTTAAGCCCGCGCGAACAACAATGTTTAAAGGGCTCCTCTATCTCCGCCGCAGTTGACGTCTCTTTTTTTTCCCTTCCAACTTAAATCAAAGTGAAATCTTCCTCGGTCGACAGTGAGGAAACAGCGTCCTTTGGTGTCCCCTTCCTTCAGGGCGAAAATACTCCAATTTTAATTGATGGAACTTATTTGGATTAAGCCATCGGCGAGCGGGGATTAGAGTTTTAATCAAGAAGTGAATAAATAATGAGGATATTTTGTATAAGAACTGGGTGAAACTTTTAAAAAGCATTAGAATTTATTTTAAAGCCGAGCAATGAATTAAAGACGTGGACTATCAAGAACTCGGAACGGTGCATTGGATGAGGTTTATTCAGTGATTTCGCCACGCAGCATCTCCCCAGTTGAATTATATTACTTTAAAGATCTTTTTTTTATTTTTACGGGATAACCGGAGTTTGACGAGAATGCCATCAGTAGTAACAGAACTCTTAATACACCCTTAAAAATTTAATCCCAGCAAACATGTTCATACATTTTTATGACGTTTATCACAGGATTTCGGCGTAAATATTCAATTTCGTCGAAGAAACTCCAGAATTCTTTGAGACTTTCCGCGCTACCTGCCTTCCTTTTTCTGTTCTGAAGATAGCTTAATTTACAGTTCATGATTTAATTCGCCCTCCGAGTTGTCGCCCAAGCTCTGTTGCCACCAATCTCGTGTTTCCATCACGAAAATTTGATATTTTACCACCTCAATGTCCAAATTCAACCTACTTTTCATTCATCTGGTATCAGTTTTTTCTCTGGCTAAAGAAACCTTTATCGGCCGGCGTTGCTTTTTTTGTCCGCATTTTTGTCTATTGTGTGCGCACAATATCCGTTGCTACCACGTTCGAGATATGTGTTTCCATCTCACTTCCAACTTAGTCTTTTCCCGCCTCTCTCTCCCTGTCCATCTATTTCCTCCTAATGAACCGTTTTTTTTCTTCCTTCCTCCCCTATCGCAGGAAACCGGGAGAAGCTCTATTTGTATGTCTGCGTGAGCGTCGGCGGCGGCTTAGTGGTTCTCCTGTCAGCCGTCGCGGGGCGCCTCTACCTAAGCCGACGGCGGGAGAACCGCAGGATGAGGCGGAGGGGCGTGGGGCGGGGAGGCGGCCAGGGACACTCGTCTTCCTCGGGAGGCGGCACCGGGGGAGACGAGGGCAACTCCGGCGGCGACTCGAGTACCGGAGGCCGCGGAGGTGTCACGCTCCCCAACGGCTTCCTCGCCGCCGAGGACGTGGACATGATGAGCGAGATCGACGCGGACATAGACCTCATGGTGGCCTCCACGTCCGCCCGGCCCCCGCCACCCCAGCAACCGGTACAGATCATGAGCTCGGCGGGCGGTGAGGTGCTGGGAGTCAGCGGCCCCGGAGGCGTGGGCATGCAGCCGGTCGGCGGGGGCGGAGGCGGGGGTCATCCGCCCCCGCCCCCTGGTGGAGGAGGCGGGGGCAGGACCCCCGTGCCGCCCCCCTTCGTCCCGCCCTCACACGTCCCGCCGCCGCCCGTGGGTCAGGTGGTGCGGTACGGTCACCCGAGGGCGGGAGGGAGCGTATTGGGTGTCAGGAGGCAGGACAGCGACACGAACCCCAGGTCCCTGAGCAGGAGCGGGAACAATCAGTACTACTATGCGTGAATGTACGGAAAGCGTGTTTGGAAGGCGTTCTACTACTCGGAGCACAAGGTTAAGCGGCCCAAGTGCCCCGTGATCCAGATCACGGAGTACGTTGATGAGGTGGAGACGGATGATGAAGCGGGACTCCCTACCGATTCTTAGAGAAGTGTGTGTTCTGTATGTGAATTGCGTTCGATACATTAATATATGTGTATGTATCACGAATAGAAATGTAATCCATATGCATTACACATACACACACACACTAAGGTACACATTTATATTTTTGTCTAACCGGCGTGCCCAAAAAAATTGGATTTTCAATGACATAAAAAACAGGGTGTCTCTTTTCAAGAAAAGGAATTAGATTGCTTCGGATTTATTCATGATTTTCCTGGGTGTTGGCTCTTAAGGAAGTAATTTTCTCAAGCAAAAGAACTTTTCATTACATGAGTCGAGACTCCGCTTTGGCGTCTTTATCGTGCCAGCATAAATTAGTTCTGATTGCTTAAGGTTAAAGTCTTAATCCTCGAATAATTTTCAAGGCAAAGTTTCAAATAAGAACGTTCCTCTCACTAATGTCGTCGGACTAAACAGAGTACCCAAGTTTCAGCGATTTTATGGAAATAAGCCTATGAAATTATATCTCTGGAATGGTAAATGTGAATGCGTTCAGCTTCTCTCATTTCGGGGTTTTGAAATGTGGCCTCTTGTCGCCGGAAAAAAAACTTGCTACTCGAAGCGAAAAATAAAATGCACGAAATATAAATTAGTAATCCTTAATTTATTCTGGCTAAATATGGAAACTAATAATAGTAGAGCAATAATTGCTTATGAGGAGTAAAGAGATATTTTTCGGACCTCTGTTTGAAAAAAGGATCATGAATACGTGGGCGATTGGGTCGACTTTCATAATGTTTCTATATGCCGCGGGAAAACGAGCGAAGGAAAAGGTAGGAAATCGTATGCATATCTAATTCCGCTAAAATTTGAGTTTTAACATTTCAAATGACGCCATTTTTTTTCAAATCGGATCGGGAGTGCTATTATGAGAGCTTCTAGTAGAATTACGCTTTCCAAACACCAACGGATGACACATATGTTGATTAAAATCGTTTACTCTCAAATCCCCCCTCCCAAATCCATTTCTCCTCCCATACTAGTGTATTTATATATATATTAAAAAAACGCTCCTCCTTCTTCCCTTTCTACCTCTCAACAACATGAGAACATGGCAGACGTGTGTCCTTTTTTCTCGTGTGCATGCTTTCTGCCATTTCTCCCCCTTGCAGAATAAAAAAGAACGTCTCGAGTCGCAGCAGAGTGCGCTACAACTGAGATGGCGACATCGTCGCGTTGATCTCGGCGGTATACCGTCGGTGGGACAGAGGAAGAATAAAACGTAATACGGGGCCACAAATTAAGAGAGAGCGTTTGTATAGCAGCCAAGATTCAATGGTTATACCCCTCTCCCATCCCTTACTCCCTCTGGTCATGAGAGTGACCCGTGCCAACCTCGCACGTTTCTCGTCGAAAGAGGAAGATAATTGTAAAGACAGACATCTGTACGCGGAACTTATTTGTTGACTGTTTTCACCGGTACTCGCGGACGAAGAACTAATTTTTGATGACAAAAAAAAACTCTTTTGATCGAGCAAGATGGTTGACGATGCTACTAAAAAATATGTATGTACGTGTGTACAGTAATTTGTATACATGCGTGTACAAGTACATGCGAATTAACTTGGAGCATGTACATGTACATGCATATATATACGTTCGTATACTATATAAAGTCGTGGTCCATTGTTTTGCTAGTTTGACCAAAATGAACCTGAATGGGATGATGACGGTAGGATGTTTTTCCTGGTGCAAGGAGTGTGCATGGGCGTGTGCGAGAAGGCGATTGTAGAAGTTGACGTAATGGCATTGCTCGTGAAGTGTGGTTGCATCAATCCCTATTATTGTTGGACCATTCGTCTTACACGTGAAATGGTTGAAATAAAGTGATTGTGTGCTTGTCGTTGACGTGTGGGTGTTGAGAAAGTATTCTTTCTGGTGAAAGAAATAGTCTTCGAATAAAGTTTTTAGGGATCTTAAAAAAAATTCCTTTTGAAAATATATATATATATATATTTTATTCGTCTTCTTCGTGGGATTCACGAGTGACAAATGTGTGGTCATCATATTAAAAAAAAAACAAGTGGAGCAATTGTGTGTTTGTGCGTCGAGTTCGACTTACAACGAGACGCTTGAGGTTTTTTTATCAGCGGTGCCATAAAGATTGAAAGCGGTGAAAATGTGGGTTACACTTTCTCCTGTCTCAATGAATAGTACCCGACGATTGGATGTATCCGAGGTCGGTAAGAACCACCGGTGCTTTCTAACTCCCCCAGCGAATGCTCCAGTGGGCGTGTGGCAGTCTTGTGTGGTGCCGGAATCTTCAAAGCCCGGGTCGTTGGACCTGTTGAGAGCATAAGAGGCGCAGTGTCCTCCCTAATCCACATTTTTCCCCCACATCTGGCTCCCCACCCCCACTCTTGACTGCAGCATCAGAAGAAGCGGCAGCGAGTGTGAAGCACTGAGGTATTAGAATTGCGTTTGGACCGTTTGTATCAAGAACATGTTTTATGTATCTCATAATTTTAATATCCTTATTATTATACTACATTTATGTATGCATTGTTTTGTTGAATCACGGGCGATGATCGTGTAATAGTTATTCTTATTTATTGAGTATGTCGCGCAAAAAAATGAGGATATGCAACTTCGATATCGTTGGTTTCACTATTGATTAGGGCCAACATCGTGTCGTACAAAACACTCTTTGAGTCTTATTAATACATGCATTTACCGAAAACTCAAACAAAACATGTGTTTTGTTAAATTGTTTTGTTCAACGCTGGTCTTCAGTTTTTTAACATATGACAAGAAAATAAATAAATTATTTTGAAGTGGATTTATTGAAACATCTATTGTTGAAGTTTTCTGTTACGTAAATAGGAAACTAACTTTTGTACTAGTATATTGGAGAAAAATAAAAGCATATAAATTCGTACAGCAGAGAAATTTCTTTATTTAAATCAACCAGGAGTTGGGTAAAACATTCATTCATACGATTAGTAGTTACATGGAAAACATGTTAATTCAACAGATTTTCACTGGCAAATAACTATGGTGATTTTTGGCATACATGTATTTGATAACTTTTATTAATTTTGAAGGTTAATGCCATTAATCTCTTCCCTTGGACTACAACCTTGTCGTGGTGGAAGGGCTTGCGTGCTCCGATGATCCGTGCTCCGACCCCTAGAGCTGCACTGGCAGGAGCAATGCTCCTGTTAGGGTCACCCATGCCAGATTGGTCGAAGGTTAGGAGACAGAGGAATGATAGTCCGTGCATCGTCTGTACCTCATTGAGGCGGCTGCAAAAGGCGTCTGACCCCAGTGTTGCGGTCTCTCAAGTGATGGTGTCACGTAAAAAACACAATTGAGTAAGGCCACCGAATACTATCTCAATTTAAACGAAAACTTTGAAATTATGGACAGTTTTCAAATGATAATGAATCCTGGCAACTACAGGACTCAGTCCAGAGGGCCGGATGTCGTGCCCGGCAGTGGTGGGAGCAAGGCCCCTGCGGTCTTCATCACACGAAATTCTTGCTCAGACTGAGTAGCAGCAGAGGAAAAGATGATAAAGAAGAGGAAAGAAACAATCAGAATAGGCACGTTGGATGTTAGGACTATGCTGAGGGCGGGGAAGCTAGAGAATATAATGCAAGAAATGAATAGGGTGGGTGTAGACATCATGGGTCTGGGTTAAATAAGATGGAAGGATGACGGGGACTACTGGGGCGATGGCTATAGTGTAATTTATATTGGAGGGAGTGAAAGTCAGCGCGGGGTTGCATTCGTAATGAATAGGAATCTAAGTAGAAAAGTAGTGTATGCAGAACAGGTGAGTGATAGGATAATAGTCCTGGAACTAAAGGCAGAACCAACGAATTTAGTTATAATCCAGGCTTATATGTCTACCTCTAATCATAAAGAGGAGGTAGATGGGGTATACGATCAGCTGGAGGAAATACTTGGTGGGATACCTGGGAGTAAGCACTTGGTAGTAATGGGGGATTGGAACGCGGAGGTGGGTGAAGGAAGAGACTGGCAGGAGGTGGCCGATTACTGGCTAGGAAGGAGAAACGACCACGGAGCGAAAGCTGTGGAGTTTTACCGTAGAATTAACCTAGTAATTACAAATACATGGTTCTGACTTCATCCTCGACGTAGGTATACTTGGATGAAGCCGGTAGACACATATAGGTTCCAGTTACACTATGATAAGGTTCGTCAAAGATGCAGGAATGGTGTTAAAAACTCGCATATTTATCCATGAACTGATGCAGACACAGACCACAACTTATTTCTCATGAAATGTCGGGTAAAACTGAAAAAGATAAGAATGGGAAGTAGGGTAAGAAAGTGGAATACGGAGGCATTAACTGGGGCAATGAAGATTAAGTATCGAGAGAAGGTGGATGAGATAATGGGTGAGGATCATGGAGTTAGATCAGTGGAAGGTGAATGGGGAAGTTTGAAAAATGGAATTGTAGAAGCGGCGAAAGCAACGGTAGTCAGTGCAACTAAAATTAGAAAACCGTAGATCACGAAGGAGATGATAAGGGAGATGGAGGAGAGAAGGAAATGGAAGAGCGTAAACTCAGAGCTAGGTAAGAGGAAATACCGAGAAGTAAATAACAGGCTTAGAATAGAAACAAAGAATGCAGGAGAGGCGTGGTGGAGAGAAAATATCGACTCATTAGAGAAATGCCAAAAAGAGGGAAGAGCAGATGCATTATATAGGAAGGTAAAGGAACTGACGGGTGGTAATGAGGGAATGGGAATTACAACGATAACAGGCAAGATGGGAAAGTTGATCGTAGAACCGAAAGAGATCCAGGAGAGGTAGGAGTATGTTGAAAAACTATATGGTAAATAAATAAGGCCCAATAGATTAGATATAGAAAGGGGAGACGATATCAACAGAGATGGCATCGGACCAGGTATCCTAGATAGTGAAATCGAAAGAGCTCTACGAGGCATGAAAAGGAAGAAGGCGGTGGGAATAGATATAGATAGATAATAGAAATACCTGCAGAGTTTTTAATGAGCATGGGGAAGAACGGAAGAGGAAAACCTTTTGCCCTTATTCGTAGGATTTATGAGGATGGAGTGTGGCCCGAAGACTTCGCGAAGACTGCACTAATTCTTATACCAAAGAACAGCAAGGCAAAAACGTGCGAAGACTATAGGACAATAAGCTTACTATCCCACTTGGCCAAAGTAGTTCTGAGAATTATAAACAGAAGGCTAGAGAAGAAGGCAAATGAATACCTGGGTGACGACCAGTTCGGGTTTAGGAGAGGGACGGGAACACGAGACGCTATAGCGGTGATGAGGACACTAGTAGAAATTAACGTAGAGTATGGGCAAGATGTTTTTGCATGCTTCGTAGATTTCGAGAAGGCTTTTGATCGGGTGGAATGGACGAAATTAATGGGAGTGTTGAAAAAATTATTGGTCGATTGGAGGGACAGACGTCTGATTCGGAATTTGTATATGAACCAGACAGTATATGACAGGTTAGGGTACCCAATGGAGAATCGGGATGGGCCACGATAGGACGGGGAGTGCGGCAGGGGTGTCCACTATCGCCGCTGATTTTTAACGTGTATTCCGAAGAAATGGTAATGGAGGCATGGGGGGAGGAGGAGGTAGGAATAAAGGTAGGAGGGGAGCTGATAAAATCATTGAGATTTGCAGATGATCAAGCATTGGTCAGCCAGTCTGCCAAGGGGTTATAGTCAATGGTGAATACGTTAGAGGTGCAGTGCGAAAAGTATCGGATGAAGACCAACCACAAGAAAACGAAAGTAATGAGATTTTCTAGAAGTAAGAAAGCGGGGCTGAATATAAGGGTGGGAGGGCAGAAGATAGAGCAGGCTGAGCAGTTTACGTATCTGGGTAGTACTTTCGAGGAGAACGGATGGATGGATGGATTTTGGAGAAAGAAAAAAGAACGAGGTGAGCTGGGTGGCGAAGAAGACGAACGAGGAGGTATTGGATATAGATGGAGTGGAGAGGAATCTTGTGGCAGATGTTCGGAGAAGGCAGAAGAGATGGATGAAGGAGGTTTTGAGAGGAGAGGGCATATTGAAGAGGGTGATAGAGGGGAGAAAACTGGGGAAGCGTGGAAGAGGAAGGAAGAGGATAGGAATTCTGGACGAAATAAGAGGAGGTAGAAGATATGAAGAATTGAATAGGGATGTAATAGCGCGCCATCCTTAGGAGGGAAAGCGAGACAATATCTATGAGGTTGGGATGCAGAATGGGGACTGTCCAAGAACCTACCAATCAGCTGGTAGAATACTTGAATGAATGAATGCCATAAATTGCTAAGTTAGAATCGGGAATCTTTAATTTGCCAAAATCCTCCATAGAGCTATTATGTCTTCCCCGGAAAAGCATTCTTCATTTACCAACGTAAATTGTCATTGCGTTTTAAGTGTCAAAGAGAATAAATAATGCGTGTTTAAACGAAATAATTTCGAAATTATTTCCCATTGCTAAGGAGACGAAGAAAACCTTCCTATTCTAATATTATCTCGAGTTCATTCTTGTCGAAAATTCATTTGCCGGAGATAAATGCTTCCTTAGATGTTGTCACCTCCAAGCGTAACTCACTTTTCCTTTTTCTTCGTCTAAATCCATCTTTTAAAGTAGCGTTCCTCTGAAATGAACCCCGTATCCCTCGCATGACGCACGTACACTCCGCTGCAGAGATCCTCCTGTGTGACGTGGATGTATCGTGGTAATCTCCCAGTACCATCTCCATAATCACCTTGGAAGATGAGGCGTCTGAGGGAAAGAAGTTTACCTTCCCATGCACGTCCTTAAAAGTTTTTCATGAAGAATGACCGCGGTATTTCCAAGCCACGGCCGAAAATGGTTCATGATTAGGCTCGAGGCCCATATTCCCCGAAATATTTTGCAAACCAATATTAAATCATTTTAGATTTTTCCTCTTCATGCCCTCTTATTATGTGATTGTTTTTTTTTTCAATATATATAGGTCCTTTAGTTTTTTAAATAATTGTATTGCTCTTTACAGACGTTTCTCATTTTTATGCATGCTTCTTCAGGGATCAGAGAGAGTTCCTTCTGAATTTATTGTTTAATGATGCTCTCGTTGCTATCTCTGAGCACTGAAGAAGCATGTATAAACATGCGAAACGTCCGTAAAGAAATAAAATAATTAAAAAACTAATGGGCCTATATCTCCTGAAAGAAAAAAAAATTGAATAATTTTGTTTCAGTATTCATATTGCACACTTCCTTTTCACAAAAAAGTAGAGAGAGTAGTATAAGGGGAGCTAACGAAGAGGTTCACATTCTTAAGTCCTATCCGATGGACATAGTTTTACTCTAGAAGCGCTCTCTACAACGCGGATTCCTCTGAAATATCCTCAACTCTGCTCAGCCTTGACCGGGGATGGGAGGCAGGTACCCTTTTCACTGCCACGCCTATCCAAAAGGCCCGATATTAATCGTATGCATAAATTTTGCTCACAATGCTTTATATTGGTGATAATTTTAAGCTTATTTATGGTAAACCTTATTGGTACAGTGCTGTTTAGTGTAGGGACATTACCAGAGAAGAAATCTCTTTGAATATGAGTATCTATCAATTTGGCATTTCTGTGTGAGGTTACATCATCATCAACGTAGATCTGTCCTGAGACAGGTTCCAGCTGAACTCCTCGCAAACTTCTCTATTTTGTGCCCAGATTTTCATCTCTTGATAACTCCTATTCTCCCTCAAATCCGTCAACATATCAAATTTTTATCTTCCTTTCTTCCGTTTTCCTTTCACTTTTCCTTTCATTATCTTACTCAGGAGGCAGTCATGCCTCATGATGTGCCCTAACCAGTTTGCCTTCCTTCTTTTTATTGCATTCATGATTGACCTTTTCTCGTCAATCCATTCCAAAACATGGTCATTCCTCACCTTGTCTGTCTACTTCACTCTCAGCATTCTTCTCCATAACCACATTTCAAAACTTTCAAGATATTTAACTTCTTTTTTTCTATAGGTCCAAGTTTCTGATCCATACAGGACCACGCTCCATACAAAGCATTTGGCAAATCTCTACCTTAGGGTAATAGGTATTATTTTGGCAGTTAACAGAGCTTTTGTTTTTCAAAGGCTTTCTTTCCCCTAGATATTCTACTCTTCATTTCCGGAGTAGAGTTGCCATCTTTATTTATCAGGCTACCGAGGTATCTGAAAGATTCTACCTGCTCTAGTCGCTGACCTTTTACCGTGATATTTAACATCCCCTTCTTATTTCCCAATCCTCATAACCGCTGTTTTAATAACATTTATTTTCATTCCGTACATCTCTCCAACATCATCAAGTGAAGTTACAGGCCAATATTAAGTCAATGGAAATTGATGAACTATTTATTGATATTCTATGGTTGAACTATTTTTTTACTTCGTCTACTGGATAGTTTGCTAATCAAGTTGCTAAGGAGACCCTGTATTTGGAAATATTCAGATAAAACATGGTCTCACGATTTTATGAGTCTTAATTTTCAGGCATTTACTAATAACATTTTTCACTGGGCATCAATTAAGTCGTAAGAAAGTTTTTTTGTAGCCGTGGGCATGATGGTTCTTTACCCTCTTGCATGGCTTAAAGTCACCCCGCTGAAAAACATCCGTATATAGAATCCGTATCCACTACTCAAGTGAGGATAGAGTTTTTTATAGAGGTGTAGGACGGACCATTGGTTCATTTTCTCCACCCCGTGGCGCTTCCCGGCTCCCTAGAGGACCGCTCCTTTCACAGCCATATACCCAGCTATTTTAGAGCTGGCGCCGCTGGTTTCCTCGTTCTCGGCCAAGGCAATTTTTTCCTTACAGTCTCTCTCGCCACCACAAAAAGCGCTGCCAATGGGGATGATAGCGATATTCATGAAATTTGTGTTCTTCGGTTATAAAAATAAAATTTGTAATCTTATTCTCTTTATTTGTTCCTGATTCCGGCGACCATGTTGTGGCAACGTATAGTCTTTTTATGGAGTGTTTTTTAATGTTTTTAAATTTCAGGTGGATAACCCTGACATAGCCGGATGAAGTTGGAGTGGATAGAAATATGCCTCTTCCTGGGTTACAAATGCACTCTCAAAGAAATGGTAAATGAATGAGTTCTGAAGAGTGATTGGGGTGAACACTGAAATGGGGCCAGCCATCACGAGATTACGTCTTTTTGAGTCAACCTTGCCCTACGAAGGCTATAATTGCTCGCCTGCTGCAGTGCCGCTGTGATATTTCTAATGCATGCCTCTGAAATATTACTTTAAAGTGAAAATGGGAAACTGCAATTGCCGAAGGTAAGTGCTTAAACAATAGTGGGGTGGGATCACGGTTCCTTCTTTCGCGTTGTTGTTATCGTTATCCAAAAAGTAAAACGCTTTAGATCAAAGTTATTGTCCTAACAATGAACTCCATCAATGAACACTGGTGCTTCAAGCGTATGGAAAAATTTGGGGAATGATGATCACGTATTCTCTCTCATTAGCGCAATCTAAAGATAACGATAACGTGAGCGCACGCGTATTGGAGATTTGTGATCGCGCCCCTGATCACATAATTGTGAGAGTTGTTTTTTGATTTTCGTAAAATGATTTATAACCTGGGTGTTGTATTTAAAGTGGCATATGAATGTCGAATATGGCGTTGCACAGTGAGGCTTTGTTATGCGTAAATATTAAGTAGAAACGGCTATTCTATCGATAGAAGGTTGCGAAGATATTTTCTAGTGTCTAAGTTAAGAGCAATTCCTCTTGTGCGCACCGCAGGTAAGGTATTGTGACTTATCTGATATGCTAGGTAGTGAGAAATCTTGAAACATGCTGTCATAGTAATTCAGTGAATAAAATCTTGAAACTTCACACTTATTTACATAAAATTCTGAGTTATTTGTCTAATAATTTCGTTCAGAAGCAAGAATAAGGAGAGAATTAATAAAGAGAAGAATTTATGCAAAAATAATAGTTTGGGTTCTGTATAACTTGTCCTCATTATTCACATGAATTAGTTTTCAGCTACAATGGAAATGTGCATTCAATCCATGGCGCACCCAGTACATGCTCGCGAGCGGGACATGAGAAAATCCTTGCTGTAAATAGATGGGATGTTTCCTGGTTTCATCAGGAGTGTGTTGGCTCCTTGGAAATGCAAATCGCAATCGGCGGAGATTCCTTGTGCGGTAGGGGTTCATTTAAGTCAACCAACCCTCCGGAGTCAATTTGTGTGGATGGATACCCCAGGCCATCGGAGCATATGAATTCCAAATACCATCAACACTCGGAACTACGACTGCTCTCGGAATTAATCAGCTGGCTTTGATCACTCGACGCGTGGTGCTTGGGAGACCTGGGGACGCTTGCTTATCCGACACGCGCACGGAGAGCGAAGCTGTGGCGCGCATCATCACGCACAGTCCCAGACTCTCCGCACTCACAACTCAGTTAATGTAGGGAGTAGGGATGGGAGAGTATTTTAAAAGTAACCAAGATGTCAGAGATCGATGTTTGAAAATAAAACGTCGACATGCTGATAGCTTCATATCAAAAATATATTATATATGTACCGGCCTTTATCCGTCAATTGGTAAATCTCAAACTGCATTCATCATTCATCGCATTTGGAACTGTGCTGCTCTGTTCATCTGCCCCCAATGAAACATTAGCGGCCCCAAGGGGGGCAATTGCCCTCCTATGGGGCCGCCAATGTTTCATTGAGGATTCCCCCCCCCCCAAAACCCGGCGTATTTTTTTTCTTAGACCTAAAACTAAAAGCCGAAATTATTTTATGCTGCTAAGTACGATGGTAGGCATATCTCTTAACCTAAATAAGAGTTTCTTTTTCATTTTACTAGAGTCGCAGTAAAGTAGCATAATAATATTTCATGAATAAAGGAAACAGAATAACGGACCGTTCAAGTATTGCGTAAGGTGATTTACGCCATTTTTGACCCCCCTCCCCTCCCCCAATGACAATATAAGATTTTCCCAATTCCCCCCTCCCTCTGTCTTACGTAAGACGTTAGATATTTATATCTACTCTTCGTTAAATGTTCGCTTTCTGCAGTTTCATCTTTCCGTATAAGTCATCGTACAGCGTTGAGCACTGGATATCGTATAATTATGCAGTGTTAGAGTACCACATTCAATGAGTATGGAGGTAAAGTAGGTAGCCAGTCAGGCGACAGAATAAGAGAATTGGTGTTGCGTTGAGATTACGAAAAATACGCCATTAACGAGTGGATGCTCCATGTCACTGCTACATTTCATTCGGAAACGATACAACGTTTTAAGACAGACAACAATCTTACGTAAATTAGTTTCAGATCTCCTGCTCCCCCCTACATGTACTCCCCCCCAGACTATGTAAGATGATCCCAACCCCCAAAAAACGTCTTACGTAATATTTGTATGGCCCCTTAGCACACTGAATTGTTATTGTTGATATTACGCTCCTTAGCAACTCACTCATACTGCATAAGAGTGAGCATCTGTAAGACTCTTGAATTTAAGGTAAGAGATACAATGTGTTTGTTAGGGTGATTCCCATGGTATATTTAAAATGCTTAGAAGTGATACAATGAGTCGTCAAAGAGCTTCAATGTTTGGAAAGATGAAACTTAACGCGCTACACTGTATGCATTTACGAACGAAACTTTTTTCCGCGCCTTATGCAGAGGCACCAGTCAGGTCATATAATAAGACGCAGGCCGATTTTTGAGCACATGGTCCGGGAAATACGACAACCGTGAATTTGGTCCTATGTAAATGATTTATGTCAATGTTTTAAATGTTTTATGTGATATATTGGAAAACATGGAGGTAACTGTTCTTTCTCAAATAAACTGTACAGTTATAGGTCCATTTTTAAGGAGCTTGCATTCGAAACTCGAACATCAGACATTTCCACCTAATTAATGAAAAATAAAAACTGTCGTGGATTACTACGGTACTGAGAACTGTGCCTTAACTTAGCAAATTTAGCAAATAAAATGTTTAATTCAATACAGTAATAAGTCTTCCTGAGAACCGACTGACTTTTTTGTAAACCAAGATGCATCGACTAGTAAACAAATTCAATTTATGTTGCTGTTTGTAAAAATACTGATGTTGATATAAATATATCGTCAGATATATATGGAGTAGATCTTCAAAATCAAAGAAGTAATACAACCGATGTTGTGGCAGACGTGGTAGCTGATTTAAGTACAAAAATGTCATATCAAGCATCACTAGAGAATATGAGTTCAATTCATGAAAATGACATAGGGCACTTCATCCACTCAAAAGTTGACGACATGACGAAGTATAATCTCCTTCAAGTGGTTAAAACTTTCGCGGTCCATATTATGACTTATATATGTTTCTTGGGTTTTCCGCGTCTTGCTAGCTGGTTCGAAGGTGGCCGACGTTTCCTCTCCTTTGCCGGAGACTTCCTCAGGGCTACTGAGTGAGCACTCCGGTTATGCATCTATTTATACGAATTTGGGGAGAGGGGGGGAAGGAGGAGGAGGGGGAGGGAGTTGTGGAACATTCTGGGTTCTTTTATTTCTCGCTAAAACTGGAAGCCAGGAACTGCTGATAGCTTGTCCTTGGTCACGGTTAAAATTGCAGGGGTGTTTCTTTATTTCTAGGGCTTCTCTAACTAGCCTTGTTTTAAAGTGCCGGTCTTTGGCAAGGATGATCGGCTTCTCTGTTTCGATTTCATGGCCTTTTGCTGCGTGTTCGGCGACCGCTGATTTATCTTGATGTCCGAGGCGTATTGCAGCCGCATGCTCTCTGACTCTCGTTCTAATTGTCCGTCCAGTCTCCCCCACGTAGACCCTATCACACGTGTTACACTTTAGCAAATATACGCCTTCTGTTTCTAATTTTTCTTTCCCTTTTACATTCCTCACAATGTCTCGTATTTGTTTCTTCGGTTTGAATATTGTCTTTATTTCGTATTTCCGTAATATCCGGGATATCTTGTCAGTAGTTCCCTGGATATATGGAAGGTACGTAGTCGTGTTTTTGGGATGGCAAGACATTCCCGTACGAGGGTATAGGGATGATGGCTAACTGGATGACGAGGCACGGACTTCCAATGAATGAATGAAAGAAATATTTGAGAGCTCTTAAAATTTGTAGTTGCTATAGGGGACAACATTTTGAAGGTGAATCTTGCTACAGCATCGTCAAGAGCGGCTTACATCGGGAAAAACACCCAAAATAGTATTATTAAGTGCTGTGAAGAGGAAATAGCAAGTGTCATACTCAAAAGAGTTCGAGAAGGGGACTACTAGGTCATTTTATTCTATGAGACAGCTGAAATTTCTCATGTAGAACAATTGTCTTTCAACATAAGATACATTTATGATGGTGAAAAATGTTAAGATTTTCTGAAATGTATAGACGCTTTTTATGACTCATCCACAATTGGACCCAATGGCGACCCACTAATTGTAAGTGAGCGTAAGCTATCCGGAAAATTGCATTTGGTACAATAGTTTTGAACATTTTGAAAGAACAGTCACATGATATGAATTTGTATGTAGGCATAGGGACAGATTACTGCAGCGTTATTTCTTCCGAATTAGGAGGAGCTGTAAAAGAAGTTAGTGAGCAAGCAAGAAATGTATGTAGAGTACCGTGCTATAATGATGCTCTTAATACCTAATTCTTTGTCTAAGTCTAACACTGTCGTGAATGTGACAAATGCAGTTGGCATTGTGAAATCAGTTATTCCATTTTTTTAAATTGCCTGCAAAGAGAAATTTCGTTATAAATAATGTATTACGACAACAGTTATCAGGATTATTTGAGACAAGGTGGGCAGAGCATCATGATGGCGTACTACAATTCCGCACGTATTTTACAGAAATCCTAGGGGCTCTCACCCGTATTTCAACGTGGAAAGATACGCAGACATCCTGAAAAGCT
Source organism: Pyrrhosoma nymphula (assembly GCA_963573305.1). Classification (NCBI taxonomy): domain Eukaryota; kingdom Metazoa; phylum Arthropoda; class Insecta; order Odonata; family Coenagrionidae; genus Pyrrhosoma; species Pyrrhosoma nymphula. The sequence goes on from OY754329.1 coordinate 93,432,618, forward strand.
ACTTCTAAACTTCATACACTTTGCACTCCTGAGTTCCTTGTTTCCACATATAGTTTGTAAGGCATTTTGCAAGTAACTCTTCTGATTAGCAGATTGCTACAGATGCCTGATTTGGACCATAATCGGGTGTCCAATGCTATTCAGAATACTCTACTTTAGAGAATAGAAGAAAATATTATGATACTGTGTTCTATGAGGTGTTTGCTGAAGCTAGCGATCAAGCTGAGGCAGTTGGTGTCGAATTAATAGTGATCCGTATCACTGGAAGGCAAATGAGTAGGGAAGAATATGCCAGCAGGTAGGTCAGAAGAATATTTCAGAGTGTGCATTTCCAGTCCCTTGTTTGACAACATTTGTGAGGATATGAAAGAGAGATTTGGAATTCAACTCTTCAGTGTTTTGGACTCAGACGTTTAATGCCAAAACTTTTATCGTTTGAAGATGGTGTTGATTTTCATACTACACTACAACAGCTAGAAGGGATTAAGAATAGTTTTCATCGGCCTTAAATCAAGACAAGAAGATGTTAAAACTTAAGTTCAGTGGTGAACTTCTATTATGGCCCAGGAAATGGGAAAATGAATTGCAAAGAAAGGTCACCCCAGTTAAAGCTATTGACGTCATAAACTCTTGCGACGGAGGTCTGTTTCCTACGATCAAATCTTTACTGAATATATTTGCCACTTTGCCTGTTAGTTTTCCCTCGGCTGAGTGTTTGTTCTCCACCTTGCGTCGAGTGAAGATGGCTGCACTCGAGGATGACTGAAGAACGTTTGACGGAACTGTTCTTGGTAAACGTCTATAAAGCCATTCGTCTTGACTTAGATAAAATTAATGACCACTTTTCTAAACGCAAAACCAGGCGACGTGATTTTGTCTTATAAGCCTTCTTTTGGGGTTTATCTTTTTTTAGTTGCGTGTGTCTGGCTTCACTGGAAATTTATTTTAATATAATACCATTAAAGTGTTATCATAGTAGGTTTCTCGGCTTAGTTGCTATCCGGTTGTTCTGGCACTACAAATGAAATAGCACTTTTTATGTAAGTAGGCTGTTTATAGTGTTGTATCTTTTTGAAAATAACACAAACTCCTTTCTTTTCTATATCATTGTTTTAATTATATTTTAAGCTATTGTATATCAAAATAATTTTGTAATTAATCGAAACTTGGTGGTTATCTAAAAACTAAGTATGTAATCAGTAAAAACTTGCTCTATTAAAAACGCTAAATTTTGTTTCCAAATCACTTAATACGCGACATTTTGCACATAGTTTGTTACGATTTCCTGGGACGAGACCCCCGGACTCCCCTTTTCCTGGGAAGTATTCCAGACCTCCAGAGCCACTGGTTGCCCAAACCTCTGGTCTGGAGCCGCTCTTGCAATGAAAAGGAAATGATAGAGCAATGGAAGTGGGAAAGGCTCTTCTGAAACAAACTTTTACCGGCTGCAGCAGATTTAATTTATTGGCCTTTGAATAGTAAAAGAATTTTTAAACAAGTTTTGACCGTACATTCCAATTTCGGAAAATTGATATGGCACATAATAGACTAGAGTTAAGAAAAAATATCGATGATTTCAGTACAAAGAGAAACACCCATCACACCATAGATTCCCTATCGGGGTAGATCAAGTCAATGAACGTGGTTACTTACTCCTGTTTGGCCTAAAAACTATCTCACTTTTAAGAGTCTCTTCCAAAATGCTCTATTCTTGAATAAATTTTCCGCTTCTGTTACATTCATGCATTGCTTCATACACGCTATTCAATTCTTAAGACTCATAATATACCTCCTCTTAAAGAGTCTCTTATGCCACATTCACCCATGACTTTCGCGGACTATCCCTTACTCTCACGTCATTCACTACACTATCATATGCACTACATATATATCTTTTTAATTATAACCCTCCTTTCATACCTCTTTCGCTTCTATCATATTCACCGAATGCAATTGAATTCATACTCAATACTGTTACAAAACACATATTAGCTTCTGAGTGTAATACCGGAATATTTCAACAAAATAATGGGTAAATATCGATGCATTGAAAAAAATACCCACAAATCGATATATACCGCACATCCCTTATGGACTCATGAGGGCTTGCAGCACGCGCATCTCGTGTTTACATCGCCCTCCCTCTTCCAACCCGCTTCACCCACACCCCCGCGTTCCCGGTTCCCCAGTTTCTCGCTCCCTCCCACAATCCGTTCCAAGATTAGAAGAAAGCCCTTGCGCTCTTTGAGGGAAGGGGGAAGAAGTTTAGGGGGGGAGCCAAGTCGGTCTTCCCCTCCGCGCTAGCCACCCCATTCCTCTAAAACATTTTTTTGCGGCCTTCCTTCACCCCTCCCTTCCCCCTTCCGCCACTCGCCCCTAATTCCTCGCGCCCTCCATCACCCCCTCTCACTCTCTCTTTCTCTCTCTCTCTCTCCTCAACCCCCATCTTGTCATGCTCGAAACATTCCTCACCCTTTTTCTGAATCTCTCTTTTTATTTCCCTCGCAGTCTTGTGTAGCGGGTGAGGTTGGTGCGGTGGCAAGAATTCCGGTCCGTGGGACCGGGCTCAAGTCCCGGCTGAGGCGGTCGTTTTTCAGTAATGGAAATTTCTAAGTGGAAATATATTAGGTGTCTAAGGAAAATGTTAATGTAGCTTAAGAAATAAATTACATTATATAATGCACAAGCCAAGAATAACCTTGCATAAAAGATAATTTCTTTGTATGGGGTCTAAAATATTCAATTTATTGCCTTTACACTTTGTGCCAATGACGTAGTTTTACGAAGCCGAAAAATCTACCCTTAAATGCTTGTAATATTATGTTACTTTTAATTTTAAAAAATATTTCGCACATATCACATAGGCATCATACAAATAATATTAACTCCTGTTCGAGGAATCAATCGACTGTGACGAAGGCTTGAGGTTGTAAACAAAAAGACGGTATAAATTGGAATTTACTATATTTTATGGAGCAAAATTTACAAATATTCTGACACATTAGTAAAAACAGACAGCACTTCCGCAGAAGAAAAAGTAAAATAGCCAGTGCTCAATGTTTAATAATTAAGAGATGCATTATGGTACACAATTGTTTTTAAATTAGTCAGAGTATAGCTTCAATGTTATGAAAATGTTGACTGTTTTTCTTTAATTTGTGTTTACGAAATATAAAAGTGTACTATTTACAGCGAACAAAAATGTAAATGGCATACATTACAATATAATTATAATATACTGATATTCATTCAAATCTGGTCATTAACCTTGAAGCCCACCTATGACTTCCGCAGGTAATATTTTAATAATATGTATGAAATGTTCGCGAGGTGGAAGCAAATGAATTATTATTAAATTATAACACAGCTGCGGAGCAATGCGTTTCACAATTATGCTTAGGATCCAAACAAAGCTGTATCAAAATACGCTGATGTTGCTCGTAAACCATCTTAGAAGCCAATCTAAACAATTGGATTAAGAGCATCAAAGAGCTAGAAAAATATTCCGATTAACAAATCGAGCATTTGAAGTTGGCAATAAGGGTTTGCGACCTTAGGAACCGTGGTAGCCGAACGCGAAGACAACAACCCCATGAAGAGCTCTGAAAGAGAGAGAAAAAATGCCCTCTGCGCAACTACTACCATATTTCGCCTACCACTGCACAATAGTAGAGTTGTCCGTTGCCTTGCCGAGTAACCGTCTAGGCTCTTTCTACCACACGCTGTCTCTTGTGCTTTTCCTCGCCTTTTGATCGACTTCCCTCCCGCTCTAACTTCACCCTTCCCCTCAGAAATCCGCGTCCCTCTCTTTCCCCTCCTCTCAGCTATCTTTCTCTCTTCCCTTGTCCCCCTCTCTCTCCCTCTCCTCCCATCCCTTTCCATTGCACGGTCCGTGCGTCATCTTGCACACTCGTGAGAGTGCGCCAAGGGAGCGCATTGAGAGAGGGAGGGAGTCAGTCGGGTGCGCATGGAACCGCGTGGGGTGTGGGATGAGCGGGAATGCGTGAAGCGCGAAGCCGAAATAAGCGCACGCGTGCATTTCGAAGTGTGCCATGCGCTTTTGTCACTCCGGAGCACAACCCTTTTGCTTCCACCCCTGAGGCGAACATTTGGGCGCGAATCTGTTGACTGGATTCCAAAAACGCGTCGACCGAGGACCGGGAGTTCATTACAAGATTAAGACTCTTTCGCAAAGACCCTCTCATCCTGAGAACATTGGGCGCGCAGCGTGAACATTGGTGCGTTCACGACGCCCTTAAAAATTACGATGACAAATGTAAGGCGTCGTTCAGAGTGAACGCAGTGTGTCAAGTCACCTTACTTACAAATTTTTCTTTTAGCTCAGGCACATAAAGAATACCAACTCTATATATAGAAATACCATTATTGCTTGAGTAGTGCCCATTGCCCGATTGTGTACGCGAACGGTAATGATGAAATTTAAGAAAATAGTGAAGAAGCTACAATGAAAGCTATGCAGAATTCTTGTTACGTAATTAATATTATCAATGCAGGTAAATTTTTACCGTGATCATTACAAATAACATGCCCAGCCTATACTGTGGTTGCAGAACTTTCTCAGTTCTTCAAGCATATAAACAGCCAGAAGAATTACTTGACCCTTTCTATTGTAGGAGGGCGGTCTGATATGCCTGAGACTGGTCATAGGTGGCTCTGAAACCACAAATTATATTTTATTGTTTCCATCATGACAATGTGTACCAGTTTACACGTTTGCAATGACGATAGGCAAGTTGGCCAAATTACGTTATTCCCTCACCCGCAATATTTTTCAAACACACTTGAGAAAGTGGCTTGGTGAGAAAAAAAATTTGTATCGTTGCTAAAAAAACATTTATGCATAGTTCGAGAAATCATAATGTTTTAATGTTGCAGTGTCGTTGGGAAAAGCTGAAAATCTGAATCTGAATCGAGCTGAAACGATATCATGCAGAAAAATAAATTAAATTTTGTTCCAAAAAACTATTCTTCTCAGTATTTAAAAGTCAGTGCCGTGGTAGACCTTGCCATAAGACAGACCTTGCAATATTTCCCTTCACTAGTATTCACAAGGAAGATCTTTACGCTAGGTGCAGCTATGCTCTGCATTACTCATTTTACAATAATTTTTTATAACATTCTAATATCACTTATCAGTGTTGTATTTATTCCTTTTGCTTTTTTCAATTGAATATTACAGAATCCACATGTCATTCCATTATCCCCGCTTAAATGCCCATTTCTTTTAGACTATAGCTCCTATAATCCGGAAATGTTTGCACCATAACGTCCATTAACTCGACTCAGTTAATGTGAGCAATCTTGAAGGACGAAGAGTATCTGTATTTCCGGATGATATTAAAAAATAACTGAATGATGTGCAGTCATGACTTGTTAGCAAGTCCTTTATGAGAGTGAAAAACCCCACTAGACGAAGTTAACACTGTACACCCGAGGTTTAAGTGCCAATTTCAGTCATTACCAATGAGCATTTATGAGACCTCTGGTGCATGTTAACGAACGCTTTTAGTATTGTCCTCCATGAATGTTAGTAGCTACAAACTAAACGCAATTGATGCAAGCACTATATTTAGTGAACGCGTTTTCATCGCATCTCTCCCTGCGTGGTATCATATTTAATTTCATTGTAGTGGATTTCTCTGCAGTCCTCTCAAAAAAGTATAAGCGATGAGAATATTCGTAAATAATAATAAGATAATTAGCCAAACTAAAACGGTAATAGTCTAGGTGAAATGTAATTCCCCCAATTTTTCTTCCTCACTACGCTTCGTAATAGACACGTATTGGAGGTAAATCTCGAAATTTTAAATGTAGATTATAATTATTGAATTGACAAAAGATGAGCAAATGACGAATGTATTCAAAATTAACTTGTGAAAAGTGCGGTAGCTTAGTCGAATCTTTGCTTAGAATTAGGATGCTGACTCCGAGGACTGCAACTAGAAAACATTTGTATGATTTTCAAGGGGCGTGAGATATCTGGAAAACCGGAGTACTCAGGGGAACTGTCTAGATTTTCTATCAAAGGATCGAAAATGACTGCCTTGCGACCTTTCACATCGTCTTTAAACCAGGGATTTGAGTGCAATATTGTAAATTTTGGTCTTCCAATACATTGGGAGATTGTAGGTAACTTAGTGAATTTCCAAAAGAGGCTCTCAACATTTTCAGTAATATAGAGCTGCTTGATATGTATTGTCCCGTACAGATATTATCTACTTATTTTCTATGCACAAAGGGTAAGAAAAAAGACTTTGCTGTTCCACAAAATAAAATATATTTGCGACCGGTTTCGATTCGGCGTATCATCATCTGATGATACGCATTATCGAAACCGGTCGCAAATATATTTTATTTTGTGGAACAGCAAAGTCTTTTTTCTTACCCTTTGTGCATCATGAAGGAGTTCCAACATGTTACGCCACCCACCATCGCATTTTACTTAGTTTCTATTTTCAAATCGGCGATACGTCAAGTAACTTGTTTATCTTGAATTACTACTGCCATCTGATGTAAATTTAAAGTGAAGAGGGGAATTAGCATGTCCCTGTTTATGGGTAGGTTTCAGACCAAACTATGGATTCTCCATATGTAATTCACTATTAATTCCCAGCGTATCAGGGCATTACAGTCTGATGACTTCTGTCTTCAGAGGATATTTCCCATAACTTGATAATCTAGATACCTAAGGATGATGGTAACTTTTAATGTTCCAATAACTCACACATATTTCAGAATAAGAATATAGGATTTACACAGGATAAAATAAAAGTGTAGTGTAAAAGGCTCAAGCCATCTATGTATTTTAAAACTGAAACAGAAGTATCGGAAATTTCTGAATTCAGGGATATGAATGATAAAATGGCGTATTAACACTGCGACATATATCTTTGATGTTTCCCCTATGTCCCATAACTGAAATATCTGCAGACTAAATTCATATTAATACATAACGGCAGATACATTTGAACGGAGATGTTTTCACCTGAAATACCTCACACCTGACTGTTCTGACGTTGTCCATCGAAAGATGTTAGGAATCGACTACCTCACTTGCTGGCTTCCAAAAATAGAAGTAGTAGTAGAGTTTATTTCAAGGATCACCGAATGTGGAGGTTATATCGCATCATCTAAGATTTTATGAATCCTAAAACCAAGACTACTCGCCCGAAGCTGGACATGAATCCGCAACCAATGGGTTTTCAGATCGGCACGTTGTGGACATGACTATATCGGCAGTCAGTCCAAAATATAAAAGGTATGTGGAATGCAATGCCTAATGTAATAACTCAGGCAGCGTAAAAGTGGAGCTGCATTCATTCCATGATAAGATTGAATAATTTATTTAACTTTCTTTTTCCATCTTTTATTTTTTGAAGATTCAAATCTTCCATCGTCATCAAGAAAGATGATTTTTTCATGGGAAAACTTTCTTCCTTGGAGAAATAAGATCAACTAAGACTACTCATGAGACATGTACTAATCATTAAGAGGGATGTAGACGTCCTCATTTGAGGCGAGTCGTGCATAATATGGAAGTGTCTACCACAGCGTATCATAAAGGCGAGATGTATAGAGGTGAATTAAATCCTAAATAACTCAAAGCTCCATCCATTTTGGTGCACAGGTGCAAATGTAATCCATTTATTTATTATTGACGGTTGTGGAGACGGCATTTCAAAACATCACTAGGAAGGTATGTTATTTGATTACAGTTATCCATAAATATCTGCGGTTCACAGACAAAAATTGGAGACCCAATTTAAATGCAGTTCCATTACTTCCTTCCAATGAGAAGGTTCAGTGAATTTAAAGGTAATTTTAGATTTATCTTTATCAATGGCCATAACGTTTTTGCTTCAACTCTAGTTATATAACCTATGCTCTCAACATTTGGCAGAGTGGTTACTTACTTGGTTTGGCAGCTCTGAGACATATACGAGAATTAGAGTGCATAAAGTTTTATGACAGCAATCACTTCATCCCTTAAGGAAATAAGGAACATCTCGAATGGAAAAGATGACTTTCCGTACTCATTAAAAGTCTAATATTAGCGCTCATTCATCTGGATGAAGCCCCGCAGCTTGACTGGATACGAGGCGTGAATGCGATCCCGCTAATCCGTATGAGCGGAAAGGCAGGATATGACCTCATGCAATTTGTTTTCCATTTTGACTCCTTGACAAGTCCAAGACCATAAAGACCATATAAGTGGCCGACTGCAATTCAGGATGAGTCCACGCTCTATACTGAAGCGTCATAAAAATCTAAACACGCTGAAAAATTCCGTGAGCTACACCAAGATGTCAGTAAATAAGTTATTTGATTCGATGTTTCTGTCGCTCAATGAAGCTGAGAAGTATTTTTCGTCATAGACTGCTAAAACAGTATTTTTCTGTGTTGAGAAGACCCTAAATTCTGCCAGTATCAGAAAAACATGAAGCGGACGCTAATTGTTCTTTTTCTCGCTTTAATCAAATATACATTGTGAATTGATCAATAGATTTGCTTTGTCCTGTTGATATGTGGAGGATGCGGAAGAAGGATTGGAGAATATTCTAGTCTCCAGTCATTGCACCAGTGATGGCTAAAATCGCGAACTACTGCAAATACACGAAGGCAGAGTACCGACGGTTGAATACTTCGTGCATGATGAAGGTAGTTTAAGGATCGAGATAACGCTACGAATAAAATTAAAGAAAATAGGCCTTATTCCAAGAAACATATTTTATCTTTTTGATGAGGACAATAATATATCAGCCACTTTTTTCACTAATTTTCGAGATATTTCCTAAAAAGTATAAGCCATATTCATTGGGAAGTGGGATGAACGCTCCAAAGTCATTATTTGAAAATATTATAAAAAAGAATTTCTGTCGCTCGGATCGCGTCATAAGTATCACAGTTCGTGTATTTCGTATGTTTTATCAATTATTAAAAAAAATATAAATGTACTATAACTCGCCCTAATAATTAATATAAAATTAAAAAACCTTTGATTGCGAACACCTTATAAACCGTACGGTCTGAAACAAATAAGTTAAAGCCTCAAACTTGTGTATTCAGTCAATTACTGAGTAATTCAGCCATAAAAGTAAAGTTTTTGTGCCATTAAAATTACTGTTATACCTCCATGTGCTTTACTACTGGTTAAGTTTTTGATAAAGTTCGAATATAGTCTCGAATTTGACCGGAGAAAAATCTCTCTCCAACTACCGCCCTTGCTCCGTGGATGAAAGCGTCGTTCCCTCGGCGCTTTTCGATAAGATTATGATATTGCCGATGCTAGGCTTTCCTCCACCCTTCCTTCATCCCCGAAATATGCCAACCAATACTTAGCTAATGACCTCTCCTTAATGACACAAATGGACTCCATCTCTTAAAAATAAACAACCATCCAACTAAGGCTCTTAAATTAGATGAAGATGAGGGATCGCAGTTCGTTTGAGAGGAAAAATATTTCGGAACCTCCGCAATCGGAAGAATTATGTGCATTTCTTCGCCCGATTTTTTAAGTTATTCGAATCGGAACCACTTGGTTCGTGCTTTGGCGTTATTACAAGCGCAAGCGGCATTAAAGTCGATTTGTCCAACGTGATATCTTTGCTTAACACGAAAATACATTTTCCCTGTGTATTTTAACTGCTCACGATCATATGGAGAAGGTCGAATGCGTCATATTTTACCCAAGAATCACGGATAACTAGTAGATAATGTTCCGATGTTCCCAAACTAGGAGCTACCAATTTCACGGTCCGGCTCCTGCTGGTGTGGCACCCCATTTCACCCGCTCAGCTATCCATCCCTTTTCCTTTCCGTTTCTCCCGTATCTGTTTGGTCGTGCAGTGTGTACGGCAAGGCCATCGGAGAAAATTCCTGTGGTCGAGAAAATGTCGGCTGCCCTGGAAAACGCTATTTTGGCTTTGAGATGCCAAAGTATTTGCTTTATATATATATATCAGATTTTCATGCAGAGGAGAAACTAGTATTGGAGAAGTGAATGATGAGAATGTGGGGTCGGTTTTGGCGCGGCTCCATAGGAGAACTGCAGGTGTTCACTTGTATCACCCCAGAGGTAATGCCCTATACTTCAGCAGGGTAGTGGGTGTTAGGAGCAACAGCACGTACCGAAGTTCGTTGAACACCGAACTTTAAATAGCCTTATTATTCAAGGAGGTCGGAGTGTAAACCATATGAAATATATCTCAATATCACTGTTACGAAAACACTTCGTAATTGTGACCAACGTGTGCCATACTGCATACACGTCAAAACACGTATTGTAGTTTTTCTAAATAAATAAGCGGACAGTATGAAGGTTGCTTTCATTATTTGAATATACTGTTCCACCAAATAACGTCCAATGCGATTGATTTCATCCCTTATTAGTGCACCTTCCCTTACTCATGCTCGTTCTACCTATATGCTCGCGCAGGACGTGTAACTATATAAGCGGAATTGTATTCCTCATATTTTCTTCCAAAAACCCCCCCTTCAAAAAAAAACTTTGCCTCCGAATGACTGACTAAACCCCTCAGCAATAATCCTGACAATTTCGTTTCTAAATAAAAATCAAGAGAAGGTGACACCGAAGGCATTAAAGATTTTTCGGTGATTCCCACAAAATGCTCGCTGTTTGTCACCACAGAATTCCGAGTTTAACTTTGCGTCCGCCCCATCCCATTCCCCGTGTTCTGCGTTCCTCTTATTTCGCTTTTATCGTGTTTATCTCCGTCCCTCCTCTTATGTTTCTCTCTCCCTTTCTCTTTCCTTAGACCCATTCCACTCACCCCACCGGACGAAAACCTTTTAAACACCACGCGACTCATCCTCCGCTATCCTCCCCACCCTCCTTACAATCCTCCTCCACACATCCCTCCACCAACCCACCCACTCCAATGCCCTCTCTCTCTCTGCCTGGCAAGGCGACCGCCAGCCAACCCCCTTCCCTCCCTCCCCCACCGGCCGCATTCCCCTCAATCCTTCTCCCTGTTGCTTCTGCTGCTGCCCCCCGCACCCCCCCCCCCTTTTACCGCCCAGGGATTAGGGCGGCAAGCGATGGGGTAGGACAGCGCTCTAGTATCCGTCAGTAGTAGTCTTCTCCTCTTCTTCCTAACGCTCGTTTTAAAGTCTCTGCTTCACCTCAGTCGCCGACGCCACCGAGTCTCGATACCCTCCCTTCCTCGTCCACACTCACGGCTAGTGCCAGTACCGCCTTCGCCCAGTCCGAGAACTCTCAGTCTTTCCGGACTGCTCCGAATTCTCGACCCGGCCGAAACGGCTTGGGAGTCGAACTGCGAACGACAAAGCGATCGTCCCTCCGACTTCGCTGACTCCGGACGCGATTACCTTACCTACAGCATTGAGAGCGAGTGTGATGGAGTGAGAGTTGTCCCCTGAAGATTTTCAGCAGGCTCAGTGGACGGAATACCACCTCACACCGTGTAATTGCAAGTTTAACTGGCAACTGTGAAGCGACCAGTGTGAATGACATTTTACTAATGGATCGTGGATTATCCAGTGCTCTCTTTCAACCCAGTAGTGGTGGTTAATCGGGCGAGTGAGGTCAAAGATTTCGACCTCCTTTCACACGCAGCAGTCGTCTGGCTCCAAGATCGCATCTCTGAGGAGTAACAGGCCTTTCGCGCCGGAATCTTTCCGTCTTCTTTAATTGACTTCGAGCTAAAGGGAGTCCCGTCTTCGCTGTCTCTCTTCTCTTTGTGTTCCCTCTCTCCGCAGCGTGTGAGTGCCTCCAGGGGACGCTTCGACGCCTGCTCCTCGTCACCATGGCAACGGCGCTCCTAATTGTCGCAGCGCTGCTCCTCGCTGCGACGCAGACGCGGGCCGATAACTTAGGTAAGTCGTGACGTACAGGGTGGGATGGGGCGGGGAAGGGGGGATTTGAATGGTGGGGCGCCTCCGGGATAAAATCCGCCCCCCCCGCCCCCTTAACCCTTCTTGTCAAAGGTGATGTCGAAACTTCATAACCTGGCGATCGCGCGCTTGTTCCCTTGATTGACTATCAACTGTTCTATTTACCCGTGTTCTCACGGCGCGGCGCGGAGGGGCAGCCCCTCTTTGTCGGCGACGTCTATCGATGCACACTACGCCGCTGGAATGTCACTTGTGATGTGAGGATTCACTCGCGTCAGTTATCATGACGTCGAAACGTGTAATTTGTCAGGGAGAAAAGTTTTTTTAATCATATTTTTTATTATTAAAACCGTTTAATCCGAAGCAAAAGCTATCCGGAAATAAATTCTTGAAAAGTCAAGTTTTGGAATTTGGCTGACAGCTTGAAACACCGGAGTCTATGCGGACTATATTTTGGAAATTCTTGTGCAACTTAAATATGAAAAGTGTTCCATGAGCCGCCAAAATGCCCGTGGTAGAGAGTGTTAAGAATTGCAAAATTTTTGTGTTATTGTGAATGAAAAAGTGTTCTAGGTTAACGTAGTTATGTTGTATTTGCATGCTCATGAGTGCTTCATTTTTAAAGAATGTGAGCATTTCGCGAATGAATATGAATAAAATTATGTGGCGAATGAAATAAATAACGTTATGAACAGTTAAGAAATCAGCTATTCAGCGGACCTCATTATGCGTATGATCTTATTTCACCACTCTTAATTTCTCTCCGATTCTTACTTGTAATTATGATTTTTAAGACTAATTATATCTAAGCGTGGCGGATGAAATATTGCTTAGAAAACAAATCAATATTGTTTGATTTTGTACGTAAAACGATCTTCTATTGCTTAGTTTAATCCTTTTTAGTCTGGCAACATGATTTGATGACGCTTGTTCTTTCACAGGCAAAACAACATACACGGAATATAGTGGATATTTGGTTTTCGTCGATCGATTATGGACTCCGCAATTAACTATTTAATCACCCGATACACCATTTTTTTGCATCTATAGTAGGTGCGAGATTTTTAATTTTAAATTAAATTAGAGGGAGTAATAGCATTGTTTAGTTATTGTCAAAGTTAACTAGAATCAATATCACAGGCTTAGGGCGTTTAATTATTGATGATGGTGGTTTAATTAAAGTTTCCATCCCTAATTGGTCTTTTTCGGCTTTCTCATTGAAGAATCTTCTAAACATTTTATGAATTCTGTGCAGAGGTTAGGAAAATACCGTTATCCCATATCATTATTGTCGAAAGAGTTTTTTTTATATTGCTTAATTTCTTAAATTCCCAGATTAATCCTGATTTGTGCATAAGTGCTGTGGAATGATGTAGAATTAAATATCCTTTTAAAAGGCTTTCTTTCACAAAATACAAAAGAATTCACCGCTTGGTAATTTATAAAATATCTCAATTCATTTAAGCTGTAGTTGCTTTAGTCTAAGTTTCAAATCCTACAACGGACTTTTAATTTAAAAGATATTAATATTGGATCATTGAAGAGTCCTTAAACGACTCCTCGAACAAGCTAGAAAGCGTTCTTGTAGGAATGGTAATATATATCCAATCATTGCATTTACACAAATGATATGGTACGCAGTCACGCGCACCGTGTTTGGTGAATGGTAATATATCTTTGGTAACCAGCATTTTTGTTTTACATTTACATGAATAGCCTTCGCGAAGATTATTTTTGCCACAGTTGAGAGGTGTCATTTGGTTGAACAACTTTTTTAATGAAATCATAGTGAGGATAAGTTTCGCCTTTCCTATTCATATTTCAAAGAAATTATTTCTGCCTATATATTCAAGCTCAAGTTTTTGTCATCGTAGTGTGCTTAATGTTTCACAAAACTTTGGGAAATCGTGCTTGCTTTCGAGGTGGTGCAAATGTTTTTGTCGTAAAATATGTTCTTTTTGCGCCTAGTAGATCACTTCCTCAACAATTAGAATAAACAAGCTGGTAACTATTGAAATTGTAAGTAGATATAAAATGACTTTCGAGCTATTATCAATCATGTTTGATAGTAAATCTATAAACACATTGGAGTTAAGGTGTTAATTTTGTTTTTCCAGAGGTTAAAAGCAGTTGAATAAATGTGAATCATACCCTTTGTCCCTCGCTTCAAAGCGATTTGATTGATTTACAAGGTAAGCTGTACCTTTGTAGGAGTGATACACGCCCTTTAAGACCTATACACACGGCGAAATAACTAGCGCCATATGTGGCGCAAGAGATGGTTAACAGTTACTTTGTCATAGTGATCAACCAAATCGCATACCATCCACTAGCATGCGATATAAACGCATGTGACGGCTTTGCTCTGGTAAGGAAGGATAAGAACGCGTTTTATTTTTATAGTGAGCTGGCTGCAAATATATACGCAATTTCACCTTCATTTGTGTTGTGAATTGAGAAATAAATTATTATTAAGAGAATAATTTCAAAATGGAAACGTTAAAATATTGATCCAACTACTCGGCAAGTACTAATCAATTTTTTCATGCGTGTTTTTATTTATTCACCTGAGTTATTATGCACAGATACATGATCAATGAGAGTGTTTCTCGTCAAAAAGTATGATAATAGCAATGATGCATACTACAATGCATTAATTACAATGCATTGTTTCAAACCATCAGTAATTGTCGCTAATGCAATCTTAACATACTCAATTTCATTTGCAAAGCAAACACCTGCGCTAAACTTTTTCCACCATGGTTACAGCCTGTGGCTTCGTGTGTACAATGCGGTGAAATTTTGCTCGCCGCCTGGCGCTGAATGGCAGGCTAATTCTGGCACAATAAATGTACTAATATGCACTGGGCTTTAAAGATATACAGCTGATTTGGTCGACTCGGTCGAAGCTCCCCAGCCACTGTGGCAAAGGATAACGCTGAACTTCCCGATTAGGTCGCGTTCAATGCCTCGAATATGTACCCCAGTGGCGAAAAGACTCGAGGCCATTGCAAGTTTCCAGGCGCACGCCTAAGTCAGGACGCAGACTCGAGTCCTAGTTATAGACGCGGTTGAGGCGCATCAGACGAGGACTTAGTGACCGTAGCGGCTACACGCCACACCGCGAGCCTCCGTAAGGGCGTGAGTACATGCTATGGAGAGCGGGGTTGAATGGGGTTCCATGTGTGACGCCGAGCGATCGCTAAAAACCTATCCCGATTATCATTTGTTGTGTTCGTCTGCCTGGGACATCAAAGGGTGCTTTCGATTCAGTATGGCGATAGCCTTTTTACTGACTCCAGCAGTTGGTGGTCGCTAGGTGACCAAATGAATGAAACAGCTCAAAGCGGCTATTCACGCATTGGCAGTCCGTCTCACGTGCATATAAGCCGTAGAAGATACATGTATACACAGATGCACATTTTGCTCATAATTTGGTCGGTTTGCCTCCGAGAGGAGAAATCTCAGTCGACTCAGAGACGGCAGTCTGCGATAGCCGGCTATTCTGATAAATGAAAAGCACCCTAATTGTGAAGGATTACTTGTCCCTCCTTCATGTATATATATAAACGTATTCTCATAGTGCCACAGCAGACGTCCGACATTGATACAGGTAACGTGTGACGAGGCAATTTCACTATTCCCTGTTAAATACATAAGTCACCCTGAAATGGCTGAGTTATATCTTATTTGAGGTAGTTTGATCAAGATATTTCCCTAGTCATATTGGAGACCATATTCGAATATTATTTTATAATTTCAACGTCTATAAGACGTACTTATGAAGAAAATATTGTAATATTAATGGCAAACATATATTGCCATGGCAATATACATGGCAAAAAATCTCAGTAATTAAATAAACATGTCTACATAAGTCTTTAACTTTGCCCATTTTTTTACGCCGTGGTTTGAAAACGCCCTCAAATAGATTTTTTGCAATTATGGAAACATTACTGTGGAGAGTAATTAATTAATTTTTATAAATAGTTGAGTACACATACATACTACATATCGTTAGCTTTTTGACGAAATCTAGGCGTTATAAATTCCTAATTGTTTTCTACTTTCTCCCTCTGGAGCGCACAGCCGTAATATATCCAATGTAAAACAGCTTATATTTTCAGGAAAATTGCTCGAAAAGTAGTTCGACAAGGGATTAACATTTTGATATAATTGTATTATGAGTTTTTTTCTTTAAATTCGGGTCAAATTCATTTAATACTTGCCAAAGTACCTCAACTCCAAGTACCTTTACTCGGCGCTACGAGACCGCGATTCCTCTAGCACGTGTGGTCCGTGGAAATTATGACTTCGGCCATAAAAAGGGAGGACACGGGAAGGGGAATCGGGAAGAGGATAAGGACGAAAGGTATTTTGAAGGCATAGTGCCCCGCTTTGTTTTTGTAATAATCATAAATGGTTCCCGGGAGTCAAGTATTCCAATACATAACTGATCCACGAAAAGTTTCTCTAATTTTCGTCTCCTTCATCTGCCCTTATAGCTGTAGTGGGTAGGTGAAATCCGCCATGGCAAGTATCTGAATCTAAATCTCGTGAGAATCGAATGCTGCTTGTGATTTTGCTGATAAACAGACAATCCCCATCAAAAGTCGATGGCGAATGCAATTGATAACTGTTAGAGGCGAGCGAAGAGAGAGGGTAGCGCTTCAGAGTTGTCACCACCTTGAACCTGGGATTCTTGTGCTAGTCTTGAGGGTACCCTGTAAGACTGGGATCGGCTGCGAATCTGCGAAGACGGCGAGGTAGCTAAGAGTGAGTCCGACTGTCTTTCGCGCCAGTGCCCACAAATGTGAATTCCTTCTTGGGCAGTTAACGCTTGTGATTCGAAAAAATGAACCCTAAGAATGCTGATCGCTACCACGATGATTTTTTCTTCATTTCGCCGTGAGCATTCACAGTAGTTAGCGTGGCTTACTGGATCGATTCCTATGAATACAATTCAATTAGCTCATGTGAGCGTAAATGGTCAATCAATGGCAAATGAAAGAGGAACATTCGCGTAATAATGCTTTTCCGTCTGATTTAAAGGATCCTAAATAGAATTAAAAGTTAATACGTGCATCATGGGAGAAAAAGCGGCGAGTTCCTGCGTAAAGATAAACCTATGTTCCATATAGCATGTAACTTGATTCATGTAGTCCTGTCCACAAAATATGCAGGAGTCAAAGGTACGATCCTTGCGGCACTTTTTCGTTCTTGCACAAATTATTCATGTTAACACATTATTAGTGGTAAACTTTATCTTTCTCCCGACGACGCGGTGCTCTATGGAGAGAAATACCATCACAATTGTAAGCATGAGTCAGCAAAGTTGCTATTAAAAAATGGTTGTGACTGGCTAAATTATAATCATCCCCCAATGTATGTGTGAGATTATTTATAGGGAAGTTTGTCTGCCTAGTTAGAATAAAAGCAGCAAACAGTCGCAATTATAGATAAAATTTGATAAATAGAGGGTTTATTATTATTTAAATGCCATTTTTTCCTCGCACAATGTTAAAGCGGGGCGATTTCCATCAAGAGTCATCCAAAAAACATGCCTTCAGATTAGGTTAATTTGTCAACGCTGTATTTCCATTGCATTTTACTCTGCTATAATCGTATAATAGCTACAGTAATTTGTATGTGCTTGAAACTAAAACACTTAGCGTGTATTTTGTTGATGGTAACCATTCAATTTGTATAACTTCATCATTATTTTCAGTTAGATGTAAACTATTGGTACCTAAGAGATTGATCATCTACCTACAAAATACTTTCTGGGATTTTTTTCACACACAAATGACGGCAAAACCAAAGCAATTAAATTTTAATTCTATTTACTGAATAAGAAAGAGGAGATTTGAAGAATACTAATCGTTTGAATATTTATATCTGTTATGCACACTTAAGTTTACACAAAGGTTGTTACATTGCTGAAATTTCTCTAGGTAGGTAGGGTATGCTTTCAGTTGTTATCATAGTTATATTGCTGATTGAATTCGTATGTTTTTGATCAAAATCAGTTTATAAAATTATCGTTGGGCAGCAATATCATCGCCTCTCGCGATACATTGTCTTTGGCTCAGCGGGTCGTTGTCAGTGAAACCATAATATACGGGAGGTATTTATTAAAAGAGATGCATGTGGTCAGCCGTTCTTATTCGCTTCTGAAACATAGTGTGTCTCTGGGAAGGTGACATTTTAAGGGCTTAATTTTTTTAATAGTATTCTATAGCTACTATTGAAATTTTCACGCGTATATACAGGTACACCGGAAAGCCGCAAGGTATGAGCACTTGAGCTTAAAACCATCGAAGGCCTGAAATAATAAGCTTTAAGGGGGATGCCTGCAGATTTAGTTTTAAATACAACATCGGGAAATAGAGGGACAACGGGATATCCGCGCGGAGTTACTCAGACATAGCGTGCATACGTGGAGCTGATACTGTGGATCATTCACGCTCAGAAAATTCAAACCTATATTGTGCCACCCAGTGTAACTCTACTGGGACTGATAGAAGTCTTTAGTATGGTACCTCTGACAATGTAGTTCCCATTTAATGTTTTTGCATTTTTAACTATTTTTTACATTTATAATTACCAATTGTGAGTATTTTGTAATCTCATGGATTCTCATATTCACTCTTTTAGAGTAAAAACTGCGGTAAATTTTTTATAATGACCTTAAATGATCTAACTATTTTAAAAATATCTTCAATGTATATACCAAATACCTAGGCCTTTAAACTTAAATATAATAACTCCTGTTAATGCGTTTACTACAATAGTGGAGGTTGTTCTATATCCTGGTAGCACCCATACGTTTTTTCTTCGAAACTAGTCTAGTATTGGGATATATTGATTGTTTTTATTTGGAAAAAGAAACAGCAAAGAGTCCTCACAATACAGCACTTTTGATTATTATCTACTTTTAACTCTAATATAACTAGAAATTAATGTAGTAGCTACAGTAATTGTGACATGATGTAACATTAATGGATCAATAGGTGACAATATTCTCATTCGTTGAAATTTGTGTTGTAGAATATGATAATAAATATATGTGGAACATGAGATGAGAATACAATTTTCGAAAACTGACAAATATTTACTGAATTATCATTTGCATAGAGTAAGCTTTTTATGAGCAATGGATGTCACGTGAAATTTGTAAAACTAATGCACGCCGCTTAATATCTTGTCATTCTACGAATCATTTGCATAATCCATGTGGTGCCTTTAGCTGGAACCCTAGAGAACCCGACGCCGATAAAATCCCGGGGGAAATTGTCATTCTCTCGCTACTTATCTGAGGATTTAGAGTTTTTTAAATTTTGTGCATATTTTTTCCTTCGCTCTAAAAAAGTCTGTAAAATCTCCGCAACAAAAGACTCAAATTTAGGTCGTCGAGCGATTATGCGCGGGAGCGTAATTTTGTTAGAGAAAAACTGCTTCATTCTTTGATACGTTGTCTGTTGATACGTTACCTTGGCTCTCCGAGGTCTCTTGACGTGCTTTTGCGTCACATCCTCAATTGCTCCTTCATTGATTCTCTCCTGAGAGATTATCTCTTCTGCTCGGATGGGAAGCCATCCTCTTGCGCAGTGTCCTTATGAAAAGAATTTCCATCTCAGAGGGCGTTGGCCTCTTAAATTTTAAGCCCAGAGCCATGGCTTTCATTCTATCCTCCTTAAACCAACTTTTCAAATGTCTCTTCCATTATAAGACTTTTATGCTAATATGTTGAGATTTTGTTCATTTTTTGTATTTACAGCAACTAGGAGAAATTATTTTACAATCAATTCACTAAGATTCTCAGCCAAAAGAGAGTGAGTGTTACATTTTGTTTCAGTTAAGCAAAAATACTCGTTGAACGACTGAGGCCTCAACTTTTTCTCATTTACTTTTAGCATGTAGACAGAAAAGCCATTAATGCTGAACAATTATTGTATACCTTGAAATAGATCATAAAATGCCAAGAAAACAAAATTATCGTAAATATTAAAAAATCCTCTTCTAAGTATAGTAAAATCGTAAATTTGTAGCTTAGGCATTCGTCTTTTAGACGGACTGAAGGTTTGTTTTTTACTACATGATCAGAGTTAACACATATAATCGATGCGCAAAGAACACAAAAATGAGAAAGATTTCTTCTGCAGGTTGACTAATTCACATCCCACTTAACATCCGGATATTGAATCTAATTTGCTGCTAAAAAACTGCTAAGCGTGCCACCTGTAATAAATTTTGAGTGACATAGAAGAAATAGATGACTGGTCTAGGTTCAAAGGAATTCAATAGTGGAGTACTTCACATTAGTCAACATGAGTGTCAATTTTAAATTATCCATTGATGTGTTCGTAGACATTTAATACGTCAACTATTCTGGCAGTTCAATTTGCCAAAGCAGTATTTTCTTATGCGACTAATGAATATTATTGCAGCTATAATTTATATCACTACACATCATAAAAATGGGGTACGTGGACGATCCCTGTGTGCATGAGATTTTAAAAAACGCGAAACCGTATGGAACTTATTGAATGTCATTACCTGTCACTTCCCAAAGTCACCGAGTTTGAAGCGAACGCGCTCCCACTGGGTGCAATGCCCTCTTGCTGATAATGAGGTTGTTCGCTCGCCTGCATTTGCGACAGACAAAAAAAGATCGACTTCGCTCTACGCGCCACCTGTCGCTTTAGTTAGTGCATTCGTTAGTTACGGCGTCATGCGTGCAAATGTGAGGCTCGCGACACTTCTCAGGCAATAAAAATGAGAGCCACCCATCTCCTCAGCTTGACGTACCAAGCTAGTGACTTTCTTAGCTTATTGACGTTCTACGTTTTCACTGCCGTTACGGACAAATTCCGTACGTTCTTTAGCCCTTGTAAAACTACAAAGGATTACATTTAGCTGCGAAAAATCTTTTATGAAACATTCCATTTTGTGCCTACATGGCGTGAACGTCATTGATTTTTAGACTCTGCTGATGAGCGGTGAATCAACATATTGGTGACCAATGGATTCCAGGCGGGGTTTTACTAGTTTGTTATTTTCATCATTTTCAAATTAAACCATACAAAGTAAACTAATTTTTACCCACCATAGCCACAGGGCACAGAATTATTTTAGTAGTTTGGTATGGGAATTGAAGTGGAATTGAATCGCATGCCAATTTATTAATGCCAATTGCACCCTCCCTTTTTTGTAGAAACCTCTCATGTGGGTACATTTTGCAAGTTATTCAGATATTGAAATTTTTCGACCTCTCCATTACACGCGAAGAGCTCTTTTTAAAAGTAATTCACAGCTTTATCCTCAGTAACACTACACCCCATCTTTTTTGGGGTAAACGGAAGCTACTAACAACGTCCGAGCAAATGAATGTTGGTTTATAGCGTAGCTAGTAGTTGTAAAAGACCACGCACGATTGCTTCCTGGGCATGAAATAATTTTTGGTCCCTCATAAACGGTAGTAGTCAATATTTGTCGGTTAATATTATTCCAGTGGTCTAGGTTTTTCAAACAGAAATTACATTTCCAATCACAGTGAGAATGAATATGATTGTTAAACGTACGAACGGAATTAGATGCCTACTATTTGAGTGAATCAGTCCCTGGCGCGATAATTATCTACCTGCCGATTGCGTAATTAGTTGGTGAACAATAACTTGTTTCGCCTCCTTTCCAATTTTCCCCAAAAATTCGCCGTCCTTACGCAGTAGGGTCAAGTTTATATGATGTGTCATGTAGCTGGTGAGAAAATAATTTTTCCCCTGACAATTACGGAGCACGATTACCCATACATGGCACGGGTTTGCTTTTGTCATGCGAAAAGCCGCTCCTTGGTTCGGGATCGAATTTCACCGCGACTTTCCACGTAAGATATGACGCATTCTCGTGTAGGTATATCTTTTCAAGAATTTCTGGTTTCATTCATTTGAACCAGTAATGCCCATATTTCACAGGATGTATGCAAAGTGAAGGGAATCAATGTACATCCCAGTACTTTTCACTGAAAAAATAAATGAGGCTGTGGTAACTACAGGTGGGCTATAAGTTACCAATCGTAATGCATGTGAAATATGGCATATACGCGTTCAAATTAACTCTTCAAGCCCGGAGGAGTATTAAATGAATCCCATCTCGTAGGTCGGAGGAGATTTAAATGGAACCGCTGGTTTTCCACTGATTTAAATGGAATCGCCGCGACGTAGTCACTACGTCACTCGACGGCATGTGAAGTTCGTGACCGACGTAGTGACTACATCGCTCGTCGTTGAAGGGTTAAAGGCAGTAGCATGATTTATCTTTGGGTTGTGTATTACCTGCATTAACCTTAATAAATTTTTGATTGTCTGGAGGCTTGTTATGGAAAGATTAACTTGGTCAAGGTAGTTAGGCGTAGCTGAGTGAGAAGACATTAAATGTGTGCTTTATTCAAGTTTCAGTAATTTGCAACCCATAACTTTAATTTAAAATAAAATTCGTTTACCAAACGTGTGGAATGTACTTACTGACTTGAGTTTAACTCAGCTGCGTCCTTCACTCACAACTTACGATAAATATGGAAACAAGATATGCTGATATCTCCGTTCTGTCTGGAAAAGAAAGTTATTTTTTGCCTTAAGTTGCGTTTGCCCTTTCACCACTTTGGAGATATCCTCATGTGAGTTCTTGACACTTTACAGGTTTGCACGAGACTTCACGTGAGAGGCTTTTATTATGAATACACTCCCGCAAAATTTTTCCTCTCATATCCTCTGGAAAAATAGCAAACGACTTTTCTATTTTGCTGAAAAATGTCAACTGTGTAGGCACCAGTCGTAGTAACATTTGCTTCCATATCAGTTTTCATTCATTATATTTTGCAGTGAAAGAAACATTGAAACGATGGAAATTCTATTACCCTCTTCGCACAGTAACCGCACAGGAATCCATGCCAATTCCTTTAGCGAATTCGATATAAAGCCAAGAATTTAATTGATATGACCCAAAAGCGTGACACTAACACCATTCAGCAATAGCCTAGCCTACTTATGAGCCTAATTCAGTGCGCCTAAACTTAAGTCTTGCCATAACTTTACTTTTCACTTTTAATACTGCTACTTTTAGTTTCGTACCTTCTCTTAACCGTTTGTAACTATTTATCATAGTAATCTTTTCCTCTGCTTTATCATCCCTAATTTTGGATACTTGGTGAGTGTAATAAGCCATTGATAAAAATTTTTGCTCTTCTCTTCTACACATTTTATCTTTCTGGCGTTAAATTCTATGCTGCCGTCGATCAATTGTTCCAAAGCATCTAGTTTTCCATCATACTCTACTAGAATTTAAAAAACTTTCTCTTTAATTGTAACCAGTGCAAGTGCTTCCTATTAAAACCACTTCACTTAACATGATATTGTAAATTCAATTTTAAAGTGAGTTATTTCAAAGAGAAAATCGATAATTCATACCCTACTGAGGTATATGTAGCGTAACGGAAAAATGTTGTAGCCGGAGAACTACACGAAATCCTAACTGGTCATCAGATGACGAAGAATGATCGAATACCTTTTCAGTCGGTTTCCTCTTTCTCTCGTTTGGGGGGCGAATGTTAATAAACTTACAGTGAATCCCAATTTTAATTCATTTAGTTGCCTATTGGTACATTGTACCGTCTAAACTTTTATGCCATAATGCTATTTTTTTCATTTCTCTGACGAACGTAGGGGTAAGATTTATTTAGCACGTAAAGTCATTGGTGAAGCTTTTCAGATATCCCCGGGGGAGTAAAACGATCTACGGCGTTAGAGCAGAAGAGAGTTGGCTAGTAAATTGGCTAACCGGGTAAGTTTTGTCAAAGGGGTTTTCGTATAAGTCGATATGAAATTTGGGCCATGTACAAATATTATGGCTAATTCGTTAAATTTCTTAGTGAAGAACATAAACCAAGAAATATTTAAAAATTCTGATGGTAAAACGTCAGCGGTTCTCGGCTATTTAATTTTAAATGCTCACGAGATTCGAGAACCAGAGGTACCCAGTTATGCCAACATAAGATCCAACCGCCTATTCAATGGCCAATATATATTTATCGAATATCCACATGTTATGAACAGAATTTTTAAAAAGCGTTTGTTTATTCAGAATGCGTTTTTTTAATTCACTCTCCGTGATGTTATTGTGCTTATCTTAGGGGAAATTAGCCACAGGATTGTTCGCCATCATGCTTTTTGGAAATCATTCAATTCTACTGCCAGCCTTTATGATGATGCGAAGCGTGAAGTCCCTGGATAGTGTGCTTTAACCACGCCACGTAACCAACTGATGTGTTTATGAACGCAAACTGTGACTAACGTGGCTTGAAAATATTTGATCATCCTTCCGGCGGTAGATTTTAGAGGCTCGTGTTGGTCGTTCGTTTATTACTGTTTGCACGTCCGCAGTCTGTGCCGAGCTTTACCGTTGACTTTTAATTTCTGTAAACGGTGACGGTGGAGGTTGCCTTTGCGTTTATTTCCTCTACTCAGTGAAAACCTTCCAGAGCCGCAAAAACAAATATTCTACAGCAAATCTGCCGTGATTACGAACCGTAGAGTGACTCATACAACGTGTGGCATGTCCTGGTCAAGATTCATACTAACCACTTCTCTAAAACCCGGGAATCACAACATAAAATTTTGTAAATCAACTCACAACATGGGTCGAATTCAACCCGATGGAGAAGTCGAAATTTGTTTTCTTTCAAAAAACCTTAATGGTTGTTAAATAAATGAAATTGGTTTAGTGAAAATTTGCTCGAACAATGTTTTTGTAAAACAATAAAAAATATATTTGAATAATAGGCAGTTGCATTAAATATATATACATTGATTTTCTTATAAACTGAAAAGGTTGTGATTCTGTATTCCCCGCAAGCACTGATTTTCACACTTATTGCAAGTGGCATTTTATTTTCAATCATTCCCATTGGAAGAGTATTGACATCTTACTGGTCGTGCAGAAGATGTGGAAGGTTAACATTCCCTACCGTCAAGTCAAGAACGTGCTTGACATTCAAATGCAATTCCATCTGCAGTGGAGCCTTTTACAATGGAGACCTCATGTGTGCCTTAATCAAAGATAGTGACAACTCTTTCAATTTTGATAAACGGTTTAGTTTCCAATTATTTAACTTAAGTAAAATGTACCCATTTATTCCATCAGTGCCCAAAATTGCATAAAAATATCGTCATGGAATCCTATATGTTTTCCATGCACTTCTCATGATAAGGCAAAGCCTTTGAAATCCTTTTTCTCCACCTCAGTTATCATTCTAGTACAACACTACCTCAGGTTTCTTAGAAATATCGTCTATCTTGCATCTGCAATGCATAGAAGAGAGCAAAAGGAAGTTTTTATCATTATCGGTTGAAAGGAAATCAGAATTTTTTTGTACAAGAACTCAGATGGCATATTATCGCGATTCGTTGCACACATATATGCTTTGGGGACTTCAGATTTATTTCCCCAAATAGTACCAACCGTTGTGAGTTTCTGCCCCGCAAATCTGTCGCCGAGTTCGATAGAAGAGAACCAATTATCCATAATCATTGCTGTTAGTGGCGTAAATCTCTTTGGTGAGTTCCATTACATATTATGTCGGGATAGAGATAGAAGGATCTATGATCTGCTTTCCTGTGTACGGAATACCACAGCAGAGACAAACAGTTCCAAAATGACACATTGTTACAATTTTCAATCCATACTTGTCTAGCTTATTTTGTAAATATATTCTAAGTGGGCATCTTCCACTGAAACTAAGCAATGTTTCGTCAACTGTCATATTTTCATACATATACATTTGTAGCACACTACCTCATGCATTTGGTCCCGCAAGTCTGGTCAATTTCTGATGCTAACAACTATGAACATTGGAGGGCAGCAGCCGTCATAAAGAGCAAACCGATGGTTGCTTTGATTTCTAATACATTGATTGGAAAAATATCTCTGATCTGTTAAAAATTTCTGCACATTTCTTTCATTCTTCTCATGTGTATAAAAAACTTATGTTTGCACTAATCAATTAGTATTTAGCGAAATAAATAATTTTATCTCACAAACTACACATTTTGCAGCTCCTTTTGGTCCATGGAGACATAACACAATGATCTTTCCGGGGGTTCTGGAATTTTTGGCATGAAAGGGTTCTGCAAACCAATCAGTCCCATTTTTACTTATCAGTTTATTGCATCCCTATTCCGATGAAGCACTTCTCCCATCTTACTCTTCCTCACTATCTTCGTCCAAAACTTCCTCAACGAAGTCAGGTAAAATTGTGTCTTTTTCCCATTTGCCCCCTCTTCGCCATCACTATTACCTTCGAATTCTTCACTCAAAAGATCTCTTCTGATTTTTTTTTCTCAGTCGAAAATACTCTCATTGCCGCCATCTGAACGGCAAAATCTGATGGAATAAGAAATTACGTAAATCACAACAAGGGTCGTATCCGGTCCAGGCAAATTTCACTTACCGTTATTGAGTCTTGGTTAAATTTTGGGTGAAAAATCAATTAATCGATGACAGACACGCCGAGATGACACTTAGAAGGAAAGGTACTGAGAATCACACATGCTTAGAAAGATCGAAGTGGGCGTAATCGTTGTTAATATGACGATATGGGCCGGATCCGACCCGATGTTGTGGTTCCCGGGTTAAAACCCAATCCATGAAACCTGAGAGATTTTTAATGACACTTCGATGTCAAGGGTAATTTCTAACCCCGCGTATGATCTAAACACCTATCCGAATTGAAATATATTTTTGGGATCAAAATTGGTGAATAATTAATTGTACACCAATTCCAAGAAAAAATGCTTCCCCGTGGTATGTTCTTATATCTGAATTTAAAGGTATTTTTAAGGTACAGAATCAGTTAATAATCATAAAAATTATAATTTTTATTTTAATATTATGCTTTGCGTATGTGCTTCAGATCCGGAGGAAAGGTATTAGGATAAGAGAGGATAGTAAGGGTGGAGAGATCCCCGGCGTAAGCATAGCCCTATTCCCAAAGGAATGTGGTAAAGGGACAATGGGTTCAACCTCCTATGCGACCGAAGGTGCACTTGAAACAGTGCTCTCATAGACCCAATGTTAGGTATCAAATTATCAGTAAAGATTTTCACCTAATCAGGAGCTTGAGCCCACGTCAATCAGCGTTGGCAACTCGAGTCATGGCACTTATCCGATTACCGAAGTATTTCATGTATCTTTTGAACCCTAAATTAAAGTAGAGGACAGGTAGTATTGCGTAATTCAAGTGAAGTGTGTTTTTTAAGGCAAATGACCACACATTAGGGCTGCCACGCATAATTCGTCCCGTAAATATACACGAATGCTATATTTGTGAATTTTTTCAAACATTGAGATTACATAAATGATGTGGTGACGCGCACGGGTGCGAAGGTATACCTACACCAGCGGTTCCCAAACTTTTTCTTTCCGCGACCCATTTTAGCCCATACGTTTTAGCCGCGACCCCCTAAAAATAACAAACAATGTGTACTTTCAAATGATATTGTTTTTAAAGTAATTACAATCCTCATCTCGCGACCCCTTTCCGAACGGCCCGCGACCCCCCTGGGGGTCGCGACCCCTAGTTTGGGAACCGCTGACCTACACCAAAGACTGTGAAATTCACCATGAAAAATTCATTTGACTTGATAGGGATTCGAACCCCTGCTGAAATTCACCTTCTCAAATTGAGATGGCTTGGTGGTGTAACCGGTCTAACACACCTGGTTGGAAACTTGTAAATCAGGGTTCGAATACGTGTCAAGTCAAAAGATTTTTCATTGATAATTTTACCGTCTTTGGACTACATTTAAGTTTATAAATTACTCTCAGTTGTTAAATTACTGATGTTTCCTTGAGGTACTTATGGCAGAAATATCTTTGTTTTGGCTTATTAGTTTCACAACAGATCCATTCAATAAGTCAGAATGTGAATTGTAAGGAATACAATATTCCATGTGCCATCGTGCCGCAAAATATATTGGAGACGTTTCAGATGTGGGTGTGGTGGAGAAGAAAGAAGGAGGGATGGACGGAAAGTAGGGCAAATGACGGTTTTCTAGGAATGGCTGAAGAGGAGAAAAAGCTCTAATAAGGGGCGAGGGGATGCTGAAAGCCGTGATTGAGGGGAAGATTCAGGGTACTCAGGGTCGAGTAACTAAGGTATAAGGTACATATGAGGGATATGTCAGTAGGCAGTACGCGTGCAGAGCTGAAACAGGAAATAGTGCAAAGAGGTAGAAATTTGAAAGATTAGTAGAGTTACAGTAGAGTCTCGATTATCCGACCTAAAGCGGCCGCGGCAAGGTTGGATAAGGGAGAAGGTCGGATAACACGGAAAATAATAAAAACAATGTAAAAAAAATGTTAAATTTAATTTGCACATTGAAAACTTTTCAAACACATGTGTCTTACTAAACTTTATATGACGTACAAGTAATAATATGAAAGACTGCACTTGCTATGTGCGATGAAAGGGGGCCCTCGCGAGATAGTCTACTGCATAAATTACAGTAGTTATCGTGCACGGGGACGGTCGGATAACACGGAAGGTTGGATAACCGAAGGTCGGATAACCGAGACTCTACTGTGCCATCATCTTCATCTCATTCCCACCTTAATTGATAGACTACATCGATAAATAATAAATTACCTTCACGATGGATCTTCCTCCACCAAAAAGTTCTCTTTTAAAGATTTCCATCGCGCATCATATGCCTATGCTTTGTTTTCTCTTTATCCTACGAGGCTTTTGTTTTCCCTGTCTTCTCAGAGATTTTTTTATTTCGTATTCGCCGCTGACGCATCCGATGGAGGGAACTCCTGGCAAGTGGCAGCAGAGCAGGGGGAGGGAATGGTTGTCACGAGGGGACGAAAGTGGCACGCTGTTGTTTCATCTTGGCAGTGATTCAGGAGGTGGAGGAATGCAAATAAGGTTTGTTTACCATTTTTCCCTGTATTCCCATGAGGAAAAAGAATGGGCTCAAGGAAGCACGCCTTCAAATGATTAACAGGGTATCATCTTAAGAGGCAGGAGATCTTCTTCCTAGTCTCTCAGATACCGTATTCCCGACTCTGGTAACGAAGGCGAACTTCCAACCTTGTCGGTCGCTCGGAGACATTTCCCTGCTCCCTACTGCTCTTGGGAATGAAACTTGTATGACTCAGGAAGTGCTTTAAGGGCGCTGCAATATTTCTGTTGTGCACCTACGTACCTAGTTCTAAAGGGGAAATTTAAGTCCATTTAGTTTCTCACTTTCCGGACATTATTGTCCTGGCCCACGCGGATCTGTAGTGCAGGTAATTGTTTTGGAAGGTGGAGTGCTACTGCTGAAATCATATTTAACTGCGCTTGAGGGAAGTATGAAGTTAATTTGAATGAAGTTGGAATAAAATAGAGGAGTTGCGAGAATATGTGGATAAGGATTAGAATAAAGACGTTTGAAGTACGTGTATCGCGTTTATTACGCTGCGTTAATTGATTTGCGTCTCTTCTACATAATATGTACATTAATTTCGCTAGAAAGCTCTGTAGACCAAGGGTTTATTCAGGAGCGGGCCAGAAGGAATTTATTCCCTAAAAGGCAGCACGGCCAGAACAAATGGCCATTTAAATATTTTTTTAGCGTTTAGCAATTTAAAAGCAAATTATTTATAGGTTTTTACTTAATGAATGTTTTTAACTTTTTCATCACTGGAGAACATATACCTATATGAAACATTCCTTCTAATCCCAACAGTATCACTAATTGGAGAGAGCCTCATAAGACCCACGTTGACTTCATAATTTCAGATGATGCCGAACAATCAGCCTCTATCCAGGAAAAATATCTCGGATATTTCAAAGCAGTAATGCATGCAATTACCAACTTAATCAACCAATTAACATGCATTCCAAATGTTCGGAAGTTAAACTCATTCTCTTGTAAAAAATGTTTATTGTAGAAATGAATGAATAACTCTGGGGACCCCGTAGTAAAATAATTATAAGTTCTAAGTTGATGACATTCAACCCAGAACGTGGGGTAAGGCAGCCACCTTAAAATAGCACCCTGGTAAAAATCGGACGCTTGCCCTAGCGTAGAGGCAGCGTCAACGGGGAGTTCTATACTCTTGGAGGAGCTTCCTTTACTCCCCGATAACTCTCCGAGATTTTTGACTCCAAACACGTTTCCCGAACTCTTCCGCAAGAGCAAACGGAGAGTGCGTCAAGGCTTCTTTTACGCTTCGTTTTTCGTCTTCCCGTCAACACTTCTTGAACGCTTCCGGGGAAGGAAACGAAGAGTTGTCTGATGATTTTGTTTACTCTTCGATTTCACTGCTACTACTACGCAAAAGTTGTAATTTTTGCTCAAAGAATAGGCTTGTGTAAATAAATGCTGGTTGTTCAAACGTCCCAATAATATGCAGTATTTTGAGTTAATATCATGATGTACCTTCGTTGACGGACAACTTAAACTTAAATAACATACCTACGGTAATGATCGCTGCGTAATATTAGATAGGAATTGAATATTAACATACGGTGTAAATAATTAATTGGTAGCTAGCCAGTTCGTACATTTCCCCTCGGAAATGCGTTATTATGTCTACATCGTATTTTAAAATATGTACCAACTGCGTATACTTCATATATTCAAATGAAGATTCATTAAGGTTGATGGCATGTTTGACATGGACGTTTGCTTACTTGCAATTACTAATAGAAAATAATAAATTACCTACCATAGCTATGTATTTAGCACCTAACTTGTTAATCATCTAACATAGTCGAGGCATCACATAGGTACACCAGGCATAGTCGCGGTAATCAATTTGAATTAATGGCATACCTTTGCATAATTATATAGTGGTGATGACATATATTGTTCATCTTCCACTCATTTATACTCTTCACATCTCTCCAGATGTGGAATAAAATGCTTGGAGGATGAGCAAGGTCATGAGCAATAACAATCATGAAATGGAAAATGTAGAACAAAATCGACATTAACAAGGAAAATGCAACTATAAGAAACATAGAGGAACTATTCCTCAACATTATCCCCAGTTATTCATAGGAAATTATATTAACTGGTCGTGAACTGGTCATTGAAAAACAAAAACTCGTGAACTCCAAGCACCTAAAAACCTTAAAAAAACAAGTCACGGTATGTAATAAAAGTTACGCCCTGTGAAACGCTCTATATCTGCACAGCGGTGTTAGCCCAATGGCTAAGGTGAGCGACTAAGAGTGGAAAGGTTACGAGTTATATGCCATGATATGGTACATGTTTTTTACTCTGTTTTGCTAAATTTTTATTGCTTTAATTTTTATATATCGTGTTCTTTTCATCGTTACTTCAATGAAAACTATTTTTAGGCAATTTTTAAAATGTAAATAGAGGCGGTAGTAGACTTGTACCCCGGTCTACGCTCCTTTAACACTCCAATACGACGCTTCGTTTACTTTCCGGTGTTCCACTTTACTCTCCCCAGACTCTCCATTCACTCTCCCTTGTGGCTTGGTCAGCTCTTCCTTCACTCTCCAATAGGAGCTTCATTGACGCCCCCTTCACGCTATATTTTCGCCAGGGCATCAATGCAGTCGGTGCCACTAACGCTCACTTAAGGGGTCATAGGAAGAGATTTGTGTGAAGTATTATTTATTTTGTGAAAAAAGAAGTAGGAACTCCCGCGCCGTAACGATGTTTCATTCGTGCTTCGTTAAGGGCGCGCAAGAGTAATTTTTTTCTTATTTTAATTACTACTCATTGTTTTGATCACCTTGGGTCCCCCATACACTATTATCTCTTTGAGATGATTTCAATCGAAAATCCAAGGCGGAGAGACGAATGGGTGAGCAAATGGGAAACGGCGTGAGGTCTCGCTCCGGCAGGCGGGTTCTCTTCCCGGGAGCTTAAAATGGGGTGAACATCTTTTATTCCTCAAATTGCTTACGCAACTTTATTGCTCAAATTGCTTACGAAATTCGCAACCAGGGGCGTCAGTGAACTCCCGAGGAGAAGAAGCTGAAGGGACGGGTGACGTGGAGGGAGAGAGAAGGGGGAGGGTAAGGTAGGGAGGATGAGGAGAGGTGGAGTGCGAGGAGGATGCACGAGGCGATGGGGGGTTTCTCGAGGCGTTGTGACCTCACCCTTTTCCTGTGAGATGCGCGCGAATCTCTTTTTAAGGTTAAATAGATCTGGCCGATGGGGTTCGGCTAACGTGGTGCATGGAAGCGAGGTAGCTTTCGTTAATTAAAAAAAAGAAATTCACGTTGAAATTCATGGTGAAAATGCTGCCGTAGAAAATCCACAGCAAATTCTCCTTAGTTTCTCACATCTTCCTTTACTGGTCGTATTAGCCGTTAGCCGCATTAGTCGTAACACTGGAAGAATGCATTTCTCTCTTCTTAGAACAGATTTGGAAGTAAAGAGTTTTCAAGAGAAGTCAATGTAACGAACTAGAAATTGGAAAAGGATTAATTAATGGATCAAAATCACTATAAATCTAACTATTGTAAGGGCAAACAAGAAAGTACATAGGATATTGTTCAGCTTAAATGGAGATCGGTGCTGGGACGTGTGGGAAGAAGCCTTGGTGTGGAGTTTTATGAGAATTGATTTAGTTTAATTGCATATTTGTTTAATTGATCATTCATATTTGTGTAAATCTACATGCATGTTCGTACAAAAATTAATAAGGGAAAACATTTGGACGTATTTCACTGAGACCTAGTCCCCTAAAAATATTTAATTTTTTACTCATCTGGAGAAAGGCAAGGAGAAGCTAACGAATGTGGTGTTGTCAGCTTGTAGCAAGCATGCTGTTTTGAAGAAGTTCCACCCGAGTTCTAATGCCAGACGAGTCACATAATGCTTGAGGAGAATTCCCAAAGATTGGCCATTAGAAACCTGGTAGCAGCGGAATGTAGATGAGCGTTGCCTGGAGATTTTTGAGTTGTGGGTGTGAAGAGGAATTGTAGGAGTATGCTGGGAGGGGAGAAAATAAATGAGGAAGTGTATCTTGTACAATGTAGCGGAGGACAAGCTTTGTAAGGAAGAAATTTAAAGTAGGCAGCAAAAGTAAATGGAGGGCGTGCTAGGAGGGGACAAAATGTGGAAGAGGGTGAAAGGGGCAAGTGAGGGCAACATGTTGGGCAAGTGCAGGAATGAGAGGGATGGTAAAGAGAGTGGTTGAGGGAAAACTGTTGGCAAAGCGCGGGAGAGGAAGGGGAAAAATGAGAATTTTTTACCGGTAAATGTTTCTTAATAGAAGAATAAAATAAAAAAATATGGGATTTGATGTGGGGGAAATGGATATTTTTGTGAAGGAAATGTTAGTTAAGATTTCCGTGGCTAGAAAATATTTGGGCAAGACTGTCAATGGATCTACCACTCATTTGCTATATTGTGCTAATGACGACGTGCCTTGGAGTTAGTGAAAGAAAAAAAATTCTCTTCTCTTCCTACTCCACACTTATTTCTCTCAACCTCCTTATTTTCCCACCTCACTCAACAGTTTGCAGGGCGTAGATGACGATAACCAGACTCGGGATCTCTCACTCCTTCAAAAAATAAAGTGAAGAAACCCCCCAACTTAAACCCCCCTTAGGGTTAAGCCACCACTCTTTCCTCCTCAAGGCCTCTCAATTTTCCCTCGAATGGGGCAGTTTTCTACATTCCCGTCATGCCCCCTACCAGGGCTCCATTCGATTCCACCCAAGCGCATTCCCGCCTCCGCTTCGTCCCAGGCTTAAAAACTCTCTCCTTCTCCCAAGGTCTTTTTCTTCCATATTTATCCCCCTCTTTATTATTTTTCCCCTTACAGTATGAGACACCACTATTACCAACCCTCTCCCCCTTTCACCAATATCCTCTCGAGGGGCTAAGGTTTTTATCGTGCCCACTTTACGTGCTGGCCTCTGCGTGCGGAGGCTAACTCGATTGCTGCGGACGTTGATCGAGCACGTAAACTATCCCATTTCTGACTTGTGGGCCAAAAACGTTCGTATCTCTCCTTGGAATTGAGACATAACTTTTTCGCATAATGTTTTGATTGCGACTTGGTTCATGCGATCCGTATTTCAGAATATTCGAAAATTCACAATGATTGGGTCTTGTCTGCCCGTAATGATGGAATTAGGAATGCGTAATCGCGTCGTTAAAAAAAAAAAACTGTTTGGAATGAGATTCTCACTCAGTTACCCCGAATTTGCGACAATTTTTGTAGCCAATTAAACCTACACTGGTATCCTACAGCACTGATGCCTCGTTGCCATTATAAACATTCTACCATGGTTATTTTAGCTCTCACAACCTCCCTACGTCCTAACCTCCCAGGTTTACCCCAGTACATCACTCGTTTCGTGACGTAGCAAGTACCAGCAACTACCAGCATTCCATGCACTCCGGTAAAAAGGAAAATTGACAATCTATATTTAAACGCGTAGGTAAGACTTCTTGCCTCTGAGTACGTTAAAAAATGAGTATCATAACGATTATGTTAAATGTATCTTTGTTACACTTTTGACCTCGTCCTAAACACAACTGTGAACTAACAACCTTAATATTTATTGGCGAGCTAAGATAATATGGCTGCAATCGAAATTAGATGTGTATAAATATGAATCCAAGTGTTGAAAACGCTCTTTTCAGGGACACCAAAATCTTCTGCTTTTCCATATCAAATTTACAACGTGAAGTCTTTCATTTTGCCCATTTGATAATTTATCTGCTCATTCTTCTATACTCGGGAACAAATAAATTAGCGATATACTCCAAAAGGGGACCCAGCCCGGACTTAAATATATTCTCCTTTTAACTATGTAGGTAAATTCTAATAACTGTTGACCATAGGCCTTAGTTAAATATTTACTTGTAAATATTGAGTGCAGACGAGACATTCGATGGTAAATCTTTACATTTTCTGTGATTCAACTCTTCCCATAATTCCATCTTACTAGGATTTAGCCGTATCGACGTTCCCATTACAAAACCTTACCACAGTAGACAAAATACGTGGATGGCTCAATCCTAGTACGTCGATCTACTATGGTAGGCGTTTTCGAGCGTTTCCATTACCAGTATTTTGCGGATGGAGATTTACCATAGTAGAAATGTAAGTCATGGATACGTGGCAGTAGAAAAGCCCTATGACTTTTTTGTTGCTAATATTGCACATTCCTGTTCTTCCTCCGCAGGTGACTCCCTATTATTGATGCCCCGGATATTCCATCCCTGATTTGATCTTTAATAAGGAATCACAAAACTTAGCAATAGTTTGCAGTTATCATGTGTTATTACTCTCGATCCCGTAAATTTATAATATGCAAATGGCAATGACTGGCAGAATGTCCAACTGAACGAGAATGAATGCTGATGCCAATCGAGTTGTTATTTACCTTTCCATGAATTAGATTAAACTTCAATATGAGGCGCATCAGAAACCTGAAATTCAGTTAAAAATGAAGAAGGAATGTTAAGCTTTTTTTTCGGATTGTAGAGGAATTTGAAGCAAAATAATTGTATAGAAAGGCAGGCAAGCAAATAAGAGCTGTATATATGTATGAGTGCATTGTTGGTTATCGG
Organism: Pyrrhosoma nymphula; assembly: GCA_963573305.1. Taxonomy (NCBI): domain Eukaryota; kingdom Metazoa; phylum Arthropoda; class Insecta; order Odonata; family Coenagrionidae; genus Pyrrhosoma; species Pyrrhosoma nymphula. The sequence goes on from OY754329.1 coordinate 93,468,131, forward strand.
GCTAAAGGTATGGCGAACGACGATAAGAAATATGTGGAAGAAATTTTGTTTGTTAAAAAGTAGTTTGGATAGCCGTATTATGAGGAAATGAAATATTAATGATGGTGGTGTAAAGGGAGAATATTGGGTATACGGGGAAGAGAAGAAATGGGAATTTACGACCCTATTGTGAAGAGGCCGATGAAGCTAAAGTGAGATATAATGTGGATTAAACGCAGTGTCGAGCGAGAGAAAATGCTGCACTTACCCGGAATTAAGCGATACAATTTTTTCGGCAAGAACTGACCGAAATCCAACATATTTATAAATGACTAACTACTATTATCATGTTTTGGTGAACGCACGAGGCTTGTAGAAAAGCAGCGTAGATCATAGGGTTGATTCTGTAAACTCAACTGTAAACTAATTTAGATTCAGTGAAATTAAATAAATTCAATAATAAATTTAATATATTTCCCCCACAGAAATTGGGTTTATCAGCTATGAGTTCCAACGCCCAGAGTCACTTATTGTGCACATGGATTTAAGTGATCGAATCCTCTTTAATACACTGGTAAAGTAATGGAACTAATTATTTGGGCCACGTCATATAAGTATCAAATGTTCCAATTCTCTGAGTGATATGTTCTAGCAAATCAAAACATACGGCATTCTGATTTCGTGAAAAGATAAGGCTAAATCTGCAATGAGCCAGATGTATAGTTTCTCCCACACTAAATAAAAAAGAAAAATTGAAGAAAGTTTTGTATGTTCCATAAGTCGAACATATTTTTTTTTCTAGATGACGAACAAATAATGGTTTTATTCAAATGGATTTCATGTGGTAGCTCCTCCTCCTCTTTGGCCCTCGGTGACGAAATATCTGGAAAGGTGATCACCGCGCTTTTTTCGGATCCTATAAAACAATGCATCCTTGAGCCCTGATGAAATTCACATCCCCCATTAACTCTTCCTTCTCGCCTCATTGCTTAACCCTCAATCCTCTGCATTCGGTCCCAGTTCCATGTTTTACAACCAACTCTCTCTTTCGTTTCCCAACTCATCCCCCTAAACATCCCCCAAAATATCTGCCACTATTTCCCTCTTCGCCAACCATTGGTTGGTTGGTTTTTCATTTGGGGAGGGGACCAACAAAAATGAGCTTGTTTGCGTCATCACGGATAACTGGGTCGGTCGGTGGTAAGGATGGAATTATTTTAGGAAGAGCAGAGAGAAAACTGGCCTCTGCTGTAGCCCAATCTTATCGAAAGTGGCATGAAGTGTCCAACAAGTGGACATCGGTCATTTGGTCCAATATTTGGACATCGTATCCAATGGACGGAGTGCTGTACTTAAAAAGATCACCTCGTTGCTCAGATTGATGTAGGGACTGGTATACCTCGAAAAATCCCCACCCCTAATGGGATTCGACTTAGAACCCTCAAAATCAGTAGTCTAGCCATTGCACTTACCCAAACCTCCTGAATAAGCAAAGATGAGTTGAAGCATGTGTACATGACGCATGTACCTCATATTTCTGGCTAAGCAAAGTTTAGTTTTACCCGATTCTCCTTGATAGGCCAAAATATAGGATATCGTTCCATATGTGGGGAATCGGAATGAATGGAAATCATAAGAATGGAATGGAAATGCTGTAACCACGTTATTGACCCGATTCCCCCCGTTATTTGTTGGTTGTTAGATTGTTTGAATAAGCTATTAAAGATCGAGTTCATTTACGTCAGGAAGGATCTGTGGGTGGGTCGGAGTAGAGGGAGATTGTGAAGAGAAACCTGGCGTCAATATTAGCTTCTCTCCACAAAACACGTCGGGAGGCCCTCAGCGTATAGCATTCGAACGTCCAACGAACAAAGTACTGTACTTTAGGGTAGTTTCACCGAGATATCACTAACATCACTACTAAAAATTTCACTCAAACTAACCTCATTATAATTAATTAAAGATCTTTCTAATGATACTAAATTATTAGTCACTTATCGTATAACTTTTTGAAATATTTCCAAAAAAAGATGCGGTCTTCCATCGGATATAAGTACGGCTGTGCGATCCAGGGAGACTTTATTGTAAGATTAAGGAAGTTTTGACCCATAGACAACGTCAGAAATGTAACGGTATGTAGTTTGGATGCTTTATCAACTATACAAAAAACTTATTACTCTCCGAAATACCTTTAGCGAAATCGCATAAGCCATGCTTCGGTTGTTAAAGCATTTTCAGCGTTCGATGTTGAAAAATTGAGTCAAGTTTAAGTATATTATGTGTATGTCCAGTTAATAACTGCTATTTTTGGCCATGTTAAACAACTTTGTTTCTTCATTAACATTACTACATTTACTTCATGCTCGTTGTTTGAATTGGAATATGATACCTATTATGAATAGGGAAAAATCTCGCCTACATTACCTTATGTGCTCTCCACATAGCACCCAAGTGAGGAGCGGGATACCAGAGAAAAATTTCCGCCACTGCCTGCATTCAAACTCGAGCCTTTGTGGATGGAAGGCTGGTGATAGTGTAGCCACCGCACCCTCCCGATCTCCTTCGTCAACCGTCCCCTGCCGTCTTCCAAATCCCGCATCCACTCCTGGTCTAGCAGAGTCACTTCCCATTAGATCCGCTCCTCATTTCCACCCATCCATCTTCTCTGCCTCTCGTTGTCTCTACTCTCCTCCAACCTCTCTCCGCCCCCGGCACACACACACTTCCCAGACCCCGACCCCCTCAACCCACTTCTCCCTTCAACCTCCTCCTCCCTTGCAAAGTGTGAGTGAGTTCACTTAACTTCTTGCCTTTTCCCGATTCTCTTCCTCCCCCGTCGCTCCTCACCGCAACATTCAACCGCCACCTTTCACCTTTTTAAAGTAGTGCCTCGACTCCGGAGAAAGATCACACGTTCAACTCCCCTCTTGTTATTCCATTCTCTTTAAAATAAGGCTGTGCGATATTAAAAATTAAACTATCGCTTCGTCTATATTAATTAAGTCGTGAGCGGTTTTCGTGGCTGAGACTTCGTGGGATTCCATTGTCAATTTTAAAAACTTCAAATTTTAAAAAGCAGCACCATCATAATCATAGCAGTAATTTACCATCAGAATTTCACTTTCCTGGATTTCAGAGTGGCCCTTCTCCCATGCGTGCATCTAGACATTAACAGATTATCCAGATATACTGCTATCTTCTCCAGGTCTGAAGACGTTAGGATAAAGATCATAAGAAGCCAGCAGGACTAGATAAACTGCCGTCACCGAGACTTAAGCCCACAAAAAGGACAACCTTGAAATCCGGCGGCTACATTCAAAACACTCCGGAAACCAAAGAAGCACAAATCCCTTAGTCCGTCAGTTTTACATTTCGGGCATATGATATTTCTGCGTCGATACTTTGCAATATCAGTGTCCTAATCTCTACTCCGGTAAAGAAAACCTACCCACCCCCTTTAAACCCTAGCATTTCTCGATTCAAACCCTTACCCTATCCTGAACCAACCATCCCAGCTTTGAGAACGGGTGAAAGAAAACCAGGATTTGTGTACGAACAGTGTATTAAAGGTTTAAATAGCGCTCGCAAAGCAATGCAGTAAAATTTAACCAATGCAGGGGTTATGGATGGGGAGTAAGCAATTGCCGTAGCCGATGGTTGCGATGACCGAAGAGAGGCGGGCTACCGGAAAGAAGCGCCATCAACTGGTCTCCGTGCGGCAGCGGGCCCAGACCAGGAGAGGGCTGCGAGGAAAAAGGCCGTATCCACACGTTTACACTCGGTATTTATACCAAGGGGCCCTTTTTTATATTTTTGCGGGCCCCCATTTTACTCCAGGTTGCATATAGTGGAGAGTGAAACTGTCTACACCCTATCGTCTCGTGTTGGATCCAAGTCTTTCCCGGCGAATGCTTAGCATGAAGAGATCTCGGGTTTCCAACCGGGTTATGGTGTTGAACTACACCAATGTTTCGATGGCGTAGTCTGCCATCGTCTTCCGGGGGAATGGCTTTCGCCAGAATCTGTCAGAAACATACAGTCAATTTTTGGTTAAGTTGACTGCCAGGTCATTGGTCAGCTTTTTCTTAGAAATGCTTGGAAACCAGCTATGAGAACGCGGAAAAAAGGGCGGGGAATAGCTGACCGTTCTTAGCAAACTTAACCATAAATTGACCGTATAAAGTCGAACAGATTCTGCAGAAAATCATTTCCCCTGAAGACGATGGCAGACTACGCCGTCGAAACGTCAATTCAGTTGAAAACCATAACCCGGTTGGAAACCCGAGACCTCTTCATACTCATTCCTCTCCTTCCCCGTTTCCTCAATGTCCTGCATCCTTCCCCAAAATCTCTCACAGCTCTACCAGTAGGGAGTAAGATATGTAAGTAAGAAGCACCACTGTTCAGGGGCGAGAGAGAGACGCGACGGCAGACCAAAGGGAGAGAAGACAAGCGGTTCCGCCTTCGAGCAAAGGGAGGGAATGAGACAGACTTCGCCGGAGTGGAGTTACCTCTCTCTCGCTCCTTTTAATCGGTGGGTCAATTAATCCTCAGGGTGCCCCGGGCCGCCCAATCCTCCATCCGGGAGAAGATTAAAAGGAGAGGGAAGGGGAGCGAAGCCGAGAGAGTGGGAGGGAGTGAGGCTTGAAGCAGTAGAAAGGCGCGCGATGTTGGTTGGGCGTGGGCTTGAAGATGCGGAGTAGGGTGTGTGTACAAGTAACCTTTTTCTCTCTCTCTCTTTCCTCGACTTCTTGACTTCTTCTTCCTCTTGGCTTAAAAGAGTCGCGAAAACCTTGAGACTCACTATATCCTGCCTCCTGATCTCATCCTCCCACGCCAGTGTGCCCTTTCGGTCGAGCCCGGCGGAAAGAATTTTGATCCGGTGATTAAACGGAAAAAGTCACGAGGGGGACTTTGAGGAAAGGTAGGTGATGATTAAAGCATTTAATTCTTGCTTTTTTTGCGATAGCTCTATTGGGTGTGCACAGTTGTTTACCGTATGACTCGTTACGTTCCAAAACATATCGATATTTTTAATTAGGTACTAGATGAGTTTAAGATATGAATTGCAATAAATCTGTTCTTTTGAATTATGCCTACCTCAACGTTACATTGAAACTAAGTAATTCTTCATCGTTACCATCAGTCATGAATTCGCAGAGATTGGTTTGCTCCAGATTCTCATCCCATTCTCCATTCAGATAGCAGATATTATCTTTCGTGCAGTTTATTACAGTTCTTCAATTTAACATCTACTAAAATATTTGTAGTATTTTCTATCCTCTTTCTTCACTGGTAATTTTTCCCATTTCTCCTTCCATTATTTTTTTCGCAGTCTGCTAAATGTAGTATTCATTCAGGATTCAAAAATTCATAAGGTTGCAAATTTTTATCACTCCCATTACGAATAATCATCTTCTACTTCATTTTCATTTCTTTCCAATCTTTCAATAACACCTATTGTTTGGCAGCGCAATAAAAAATAGAGTAGAGCTTATATTAATTACCTCGCCCGCTGTAGCACGATGAAACAAGCATCCAGAACACATTTCTTCTCAAGCAATCAAAGTGGAAAGCCATCACCTCATCGCCCATTATCAATAGTTTTAAAAACCTTTCATAGCAATTTTATTTCAGTGGTTTGTGCTCTTATTTCCTTCAAAACATCTCATAATTATTTTGTAACTGTTTCCCACATCTTTTTTAGCATAATTACTTTGATCTGGGAACGTTTTGTATATTATTCTAATTTTCCAAACAAATTTTTCACTCGTGGCGCCATCCCATATTTTACGGATGTTTAGGAGAGGATTAGTTTTTTTCTTCGAAGAATGTCGGAAAATAAACATAGAAAAAGAGGCTAACCAGCAAATTTGATGAAACGTAAATAACTGTGTTATGGATTCCTCAGCTCACCCCATCATTCTTGGCCACTCTCGGTAGGCCCCATGCCAGGAATTTGAGTCCCAGGAGATAGCATTTTCCTTCCAACATGGCTGAAACTCATGCTGACTTGAAAAAATTGCAAATAAGGTCTCTAACTCCGACATAAACCTTCATTTTGGTAGTATTTTTAGTTATTTCGATGGCGAAAAACCACCACAAAGGAGCAGGTAAATTTTAGTGGTTAATAAATATATTTTAATATGCGCAAAGTGTGAAGTTAAGCTTTAGAATTTAGCATCGTATTACTTTTATTACTGAATAGCTTATAAATCTAGCATAGCGTCTATCTATTCCGTACATTGCTCCCTAGAGTTTTCTCTCTACCTTTTTAAAATGCCTTCCACGTTCCACGCTTACTTGATCTAACTTCAGCATGTAGGCATTGCTTAGCAGGCAGCCTTGGGGGAACGTGACAAAGTGTGTCAGGAATCCACCCATGAAGGAGGGAGTTCATGAGTTCAGAAAATAATCAGAAGAAGAATGGTAGAAAAGCTATATGCGTGTTGACGGTGAGTGTATTGCCTTGATTTTTATGTGGCAGTCATTAATGGTGCGTGGGAAATTGGAATTATTTTGCCTATTTGTTCGATGGTACATTTCTCTAATTTTGTCGCTTCTGCCAAATAAAAAAGATGTAGTCAGGGGTTAGAGTAAAGGGGCTTTTTAACAGGGGTCTGAAACTTGCATGACCTCAATTTTATAAGTAAACTAAGTCTGGCGTGTAATCTCCGAGTATGAAGCCGTTCAAAGCGTAGTAATCACATCAGCTGTGTCACCCGTGACGTACTCGAGATTTAGTCTTTCTTCATCTAGGTAACATCTTTCTTTCACTTTTTCGCCTGGTACTTCCATCATATTGCTTGATATAACCAAGTGTTTTAAATTAAGGGAATTAAGTCGATAATTGTGTATGCGTAATGCTTGAAGATTTGAATACCATAAAAATGCTAATAACTAGTTGTTTATGCTCACCTTATTGCTTCCTGAAGAAATTGAATTTTCTTCTGTGGATTTGGTGAGTCAGTAGCAATGTTTTCATATGTTGGGGTTTACCTTTCAATCCCGCCAAGGCAGAACCAAATAGTCGTACACGTAGCATAGGAGTTTGAAGAGAAAGTGTGGCGTTAAAATGGGTAGATGTCCAGTCGCAATAAAGATTGTTTTACGACTATAATTTGAAAAAAATGCGTATAATGTCATTAGAAAAATCCGCCAACATCAAAAACCTATTTTCTTTATCCATTACTTTCAGTCCTAGGAAGAGCAGTAACTCATTAATTAAATGGAATCCACGTCCAGAGGTGTGTCTTATCTAGTTATTCAACTCTTCCTGGGTGATCGAGCACGAAGTGGTATTCTAATGCGAGCATAAAAAAGTTTGATTTATTTCGCCCTTTGTGGATACCTACTCTTAGGCGCGCCATTATCAGCGTGTTTCACTCTACGTAAATTCTTCGGCCACCAGTTTTAATTCATTATCGCGAGTTTTAATGGAAAGTTTAGGACTTTTTCGTGACTTCCCAGTGACCGTAAAAATAATGGTAGATTAAAAAAAAAATAATGTCCACCACACGTAATGCGTTAGATATAGTAAAATTATTTTTAATTCCATAGAGTTATCAATAAAAGAACAAAATGGAATAATTAACCTTCATATGCTTATATAGGCTCTTTGTTGACATAATGCAATTTTTAATTGCACTATAGATTATTTCACATTTAACGATAATTTTGAAGAGCGGACCGGGCGGTTAAAAAAATACCAGAATCGATATACTTTTTTCCTTTTCCCCCTAAAACCAAGCGAGATAAATTTCGTTCTTTCAATCGATCTAATTTTACGAATAAATCTGTAGAAAAAGTCAGATATTTTGGGGGAAATATGATTATGTTCACATCGTTTCTCTTATGTACAAATTTTCTCTACCAGCTGCGCTTCATTATCTTCATCCCGGCGCGCGGCGCCTGAATTCCGCAAAATGTGTTAAAATGCGGTGCTATTGTCATTTGTTTCATGAATCGTGTACGCGATTGGTTTGACGTATATGCCGCGTGCTTGTGAAGCTGTTAGTATTTCTAAGAATCCAAAATTTTTGCACTACACGTAAAATCTTATCCGGAGAAATTAGTCTGAGGGAGTTATATACTTCCGCTATGACAGATTTACTGCTCATTCTGATCTTTTTTTTTGTGAACATTCTGATCTTTTGTGATGACAAAACCAAACGAAAAAAACATGATTGTTTTTCGGCAGCATTTCATAATATGCAGGAAACTTAAATTTTTACGGCAAAATACATGCATGCGTGAACCTTAAAAAAAGCAAGTAAATATTCTAAGCCAAATTCTGGATCAGTAGTTCACTATAAAATTTAAAAACAAAAGTCACTCTAATCTCTTAGCCATCGAACACAACCCTACCTGGCATCACCCGTATCGTGAACTTGTCGCTCCCTTCACCTGTGTCATAGAAGTCGCCAGAATAAAGTTTACGTCCCTTAAACTGGCACTTGCTCCTATTCCGCACCACAGGTTATTGCTTAAGAACGAAACTAAATTGACGTTTGATAATGCTCACATGCTCTTGTGACGCGAGATAAAGATGGGCTGGGGACGACTCGGCGAACAATTTCATTTCGGTACGAAGTTTTCTATTTCGCTGGAGCCGTCGTCTTCCCCTATTCCCAACCCCTAATCTTCGGATGTGATCATGCCAAAGAGTTGTTAAGGAACACGGTGCCTAATGAATTCCCACACTCATCCCAACTCCTCCCTCCTCTTCTTCCTTATCCTCCTTCTCTCTATATAAGGTTTCCCCCGACCCTGCAAGTGCTGCACTCTCTCCTCCTCTTCTTTTTTCCTTCGACGCCTGCGCCCCTTGACTCCTTGTACCATTATACACTCCTTCCCGACCACTTTATACTTTCCCTTCTCCTCCGCGTACGCATCCAACCTTGCCCCATTCAGCAAACTACTCGCACACAGACTCACCGCTCGCTGGATCACTAACTCACCCCCTCCCCTGCCGCCGCTCGCCAACATTCTTCGGGGAATGAAATAAAAGAGGAGTCCTTCGTCCGGGAGGGCAAACTCCGGCTCACCTGTGGCCTGCCATTAGGGGCTGCCGTGGATTTTTATCCCGGACTCAATGACCGACGACTTCTTAAAGTAGCGCGATGAATTAATTTGTAAGCGAGGCGCGGCGACGGTCGCATGTTTCCTTTGGGCGTTGCTATTGAGAGAAAACGCATTCAAGATCTACTATAGGTACGCACGTATTTCTCCTAGTTGGTTTACAATTTTCTCGCGAATGCAACTCTATCCTTTTCGAGACAGGTACTATCAAGAAATTGTTCTTACAATAATAAAGTCCTATTGCAATTTTCTTCTTAGATTTTTATTTACTTACAGTTCGCTTATTTGTGTGAGCAACATCATCAGGTTTAGAATTTTTACACACAAGAGTTATGGACTCTCTTTTTTATTCACTAAAGAATAGTTCCTCTTTTTCTCGCCTGATACCGTTTGATGAAACAGAAAAGTCCAATTAGCGGTATCATTGATAATCTCTTGGCAGCAAGCACAAATCGTGTAAGAGGAAGTTTCTTCAGGGCTTCCGCTAAACCAGTGTGTGTACTGCGTAGGTTTAGCCCAAATTGATGTTAGTTGTGGCATTGGTAGTTCGGATGAAGTTAAACAAATTGCGATAGTAGTTTACGTCTCGTATTGAACGACTTTAACTCTTTGGAAAAATGAGTGCCAACTTTTTCTTCCCTTGGAATCCTAACTTATAGCTGGACAAACTCCTTTCTACTTGAATTCGTTAAAAACTCTTGAATAATTGTTCTTCTTTCAATGAATATTCCGTAGTGCCATATCCTTAAAGGTACCTAGTGCCCAATCCTTAAGTATATCTTTTACTTCTGTCACGTGCATGCTTCATCAATATTACAATTTCCTAAACATATTATATTCCTCCTTTTGAGAATCCCACCAACTGCATTCACCGGTTAAGTTCTTCGCATAATCCTTTCTCTCACATAATCCAACCTGCTTTAGCTGGTTTTATTTGTTTAGTCTACAAACCCTCAGTTATCCAGCTTCTCACCGTAGAAAAACGGTGAAAAAACTGATTCAATTCTACTTTTCCATTGCTGGGACATCAAATTCACATTTTTTATGACCCATTTATACCCACATAAGTATTTTATTAACTGGATTGGAGGCGAGCGTTAACATGGCATGAAACGATGCGATCTTTATTCATCCGCAAGGATGAATTATTTTTTCCATCGAAATCGATACCGCTCCTTCGTTCACTGCCCCGAATGTAAGCATTCGCGTTACATCTCACGGAATGATCTGGGTGAGTATTAACTCCACCCCATTTTTTATGGGACCGAAATAAATTTTACGGGATATTATTCTGCATGCTAAGTTTTCATCAAATATACCGGCAGATAATGCGACGCCACTGCTATGGGCCGCCTAGGATATCCACGTTAGCGGTTATCCAGGAGTAGGTTATCGTCCCGCTATCGACCGGTCTTCATAATTACTTACCGGCGTGCGCTATCGCAGTCGGCATCCATCCTACGCTTTCGAACGTCTGAATCTTTTATCGTCTCAGAACGTGTAAAATTGACCTATCGCCTTTGCGTGTTTATGATGATGAGGTTTATAAAAGAAATTAATCGGCTCTCCTGGTCGGATTATCGGAACGGGCAATTTGTGCGTTATTAATCTGCGAGATCCCATGTGGCGGGCCGTCATCGGTCGTATTGCCAGTCAAGAGTGGCCACGTGTGAGCAGAGGTGGGGAGGGATAAGGGGAGGATGAATATAAATGTTTCGGCGCGGCTCTTGGGTGGCATCGCCACGGGCCATCTAAAAGAGTTATCTCGCAACCATCTCACCCGCCCTGGCCCGTCGTCGACTTTCCAATTCCCCCAACCTGTATTTTTTTATACTACGGCCCACACCCCAATCTCATCCATCCCAAACTGTTTTCCTTTTCGCCGCTAAACCTACCACTCCCTCTCTCTCTTTCTCTCGTCCCCTTACACTCCAGTCGCCACACTACTAGCATCCTACGCGGGTACAGTTGTCGCAAATGGTGGTGGCCGGCGGATGTGCATAATACTAAGTTTCGGAAGTAGTTGGTCTAGTGCAGTGGTCTTAAAACCTTTAAAATTAACGGAACCTTAATGAGTGTTAAAATATTTCATGGAAAACTTCCTCGTCAAAAAAAATCTGGGATACATAAAACAACTATAGTTTCGTTTCTAAATTCTTATAAAATATGTAAATAGTGACTGGTACGAAGTAATACAAACAACAGTTTGTGTAATTCTTGGGACGGTTGCATGGACTCCTTGGGATGCGAACACGGTTTAAATACCGTTAGTCTGGCGCAGCAATTCGCCATCTGTGATATGCGATTACCTAAAGGGTGCGTTTTTCATTGGCACGTCAAAAGCGATACAAGGATCTGTAGTCAATCAGAAGCACGTAATCCTTCACGTGAGTTCGCGTATATTCACGTCACTTGAGTTTAGACCTGCTAAACTTGGATATTTTAAGTGTGACTGAGTGGAAATTCATTTTCATTTATGAAAAAGAATACTTAGTATTTTCCACAGCATTATATTGAGGCACTACTAGTCTCAACGCATAGGCGTCATCTTTGGGTACCTTGGAAAATACATAGTTTTCTTTTTCATCATTGAGATATGTTCATAAGGCGTACACAAGGTTTGGGGGTGAGCAGCTGAGTAATGGCCGAGGTTCGGCAAGCATATTCCCTTACTGCGAGGGATACAACTAACTGGGTTACCATGGGATACATAAAAGGGGTAATGGGATACCAGTGGGTGTAGTGGGAGTGTTGAAGAAATTAGGGGTCGATTGGAGGGACAGGCGACTGATTCAGAATTTGTCTATGGGCCAAACTGCGCAGGTTAGGGTAGGCAATGAAGATTCGGGATGGGCCACGATAGGACGGGGAGAGCGGCAGGGGTGCCCACTATCGCTGCTGCTTTTTAACGTGTATTCAGAAGAAATGGTAAGGGAAGTACGGGGGGAGGAGGAGGTAGGAATAAAGGTAGGAGGGGAGCTGATAAAATCAGTGAGATTTGCAGATGATCAATCATCGGTTAGCCAGTCTGCCAAGGGATTATAGTCAATGGTGAATGCGTTAGAGGTGCAGTGCGAAAAGTATGGGATGAAGATCAATCACAAGAAAACGAAAGTAATGAAATTTTCTAGAAGTAAGAAGGTGGGGCTGAAATTAACGGTGGGAGGGCAAAAGATAGAGCAGACCGAGCATTTTACGTATCTGGTAGTATTTTAGAGGAGAATGGGTTTAGTGGTAAGGACATCGGGTGCAGAATTGCGCTAGCTAAAGAAGCATTTTCGATGGGGGGGGGTCTGAGAAGAGACGTAAAGAAAAGGCTGGTGAAAACTTTAATATGGAGCGTGGCGCAATATGGGTCAGAAACTTGGTCATTGCGAAGGGAGGATGTGCGTAGTCTTGAGGCTTTTGAGATGTGGGTTTGGAGAAGGATGGAGAAGGTTAGCTGGATGGTGAGAAAGACGATCGAGGAGGTATTGGATATGGTCGGAGAGAAGAGGAAGCTTGTGGCAGATGTTCGGAGAATGCAGAAGAGATGGATGGAGGAGGTATTGAGAGGAGAGGACATGTTGAAGAGAGTGATCGAGGGGAGAACACTGGGGAAGCGTGGAAGAGGAAGGAAGAGGATAGGAATTCTGGACGAAATAAGAGGAGGTAGAAGATATGAAGAATTGAAGAGGGATCTAATAACGGGCCATCCTTAGGAGGGAAAGCGAGACAATGTCTATGAGGTTGGGTTGCAGAATGGGGACTGTCCAAGAACCTACCAATCAGCTGGTAGAATACTTGAATGAAATGAACATGGGTGTACCTCGACGTAAAAGTTAGTTCAAATAGGTTTTGAGCGGAAAGGAATATAAAACTGGAGAAATACCTACAAGACATAGACAGAAGATGTATACACACTGGTGGGTGTATACACGTTTAATGAATAGCGTGATAAACAAATAGTGTGAAATTTTCTTTGCTAGCTGCCAGAGGTCACCAACTTCTCTACGATGGTAAGCGTGGAGTCGTGTGAATGCCATACTAATGATAATGCCGCCATAATAAACCATTATTCAACCGTCATAGTGTGAACGGGACATTAACCTTTCCGCCGGTGGGCTTCGTGTTTTCAATAAAATACACCCAACCACTAGTCTCATGTTTTCGTTTTCATGTGCCGTGTGAGGGGAGCCCGAATGTTTACGCACGTGGAACCGCGGGGTTCATTCCACCCTCCTTATCAGCGAAACGGATTTGACAGGGAAGGGGTAAGCACGCCGGGAGACCGGGATAATTTTACGTTCGTCTGCATTGGGGTGTGTTCCCCGCCTGAATTAATGGATTTTTAACATGCCTCTGGTCGTTCTTCATCCCTAGGCGTGAGGGTAGTTAGTTGTCTTCTACTCCGTTTCAACACTGTTTCCTTTTCCAAGTAATTTAAATCGATAGATCACTGGATTACAATTCCTTTTAGCGTGAAGAACTACTTGTGTTATGTCACTACCTATGAATGCTTTTACATTGGATAATTTATTACCCTTCCATCATTGTTTTCTCGGGTATCGTGGTATTAGTATGCTCGGATTTTTAGGCACTCCAAGGGCTATGGTTATATCGTGGCGTCTAATATAAGACCATAATGATAAGATATACACAGTATCTATTTCACATTTAGAGGAAAAAAATAAATCCTGAACCGTAAATCGATCAGCCAACTTTTGGCTTACCAGGCCAGAACGCAGAACACTAAAATACTGAGGATTCCCGATTTCGAAGGCCATTACATTTGGATGACACAGGGACTAGCTGCCGTGTGCCATTACTTTGTAATACATTCGTAATTCGTAGTGCATTTCGTAAAGCATAGTTACCCATCCAAAAAATTCCTTTTTTCTGGGAAAATATTCGATGCATTATCAGCCGTTAACTACGGCTACTGAGACAATATCGCTTAAAATTCATCTTAGCCGGACAAATGTTGCGAAACTGCGACGGTTGAGTGGGAAAAATGGTTTCCTACCAATCTTGCTGGCGTATCGCTGTCGGTATCACGTCTGCATAGAGCTTCCATGAGATCCATTGCCTCTTTGTATTTTCTCATAACGCTTCAGCCTACCTCAATTTTGACCGAAAGTTTTGCTGATGTTACTCGACATTGACGAGTGTAACTTGCTGAAAACAGACATTTTGTTTCAGCGGAGCTTTTTCGCGTACATGGTCACCGAACGTGTTTTCGTGGTGAAAAAAAAGGACAAGTATAATATGAGTTCTTAGGAATGCAGGAATTGTATTAAATTGCTTCATCAGAATAAAATAAATATTTTGTGTCTATTACTTTATAAAATAAATGGAGAGTCAAAACAGGGAAAAGTATGAAATTCTCTTTAAAAACATTATTCCATAAATATAAAGAACAAAACCAAGTAATAAAAAATATATAACATTTTTAGGACAGAACTTAAAAATAGAGGATTTCCCTTTATAATTAAGGACGCATGGTCATCGTACCTATAAACTACGTCCACTCACGCGTGAACTACCGCTCTGAGCCCAAATTGAAGGGCATCAGAAATAGGTTCCCCGTGCGAGTGACGTGCGACGTAGGAGTACGAGGGGCTGTTAACTATGAAAATACTCCCACTCTATAACTATACAGCTCCTTATTTTTCTCTACGACAGCGGGAGGGTGGATCCGCTCTCGTAATGAATTCCTGAACACATTCACGCCCCATTGGACTTTCCGCGCCGACACAATAACAAATCGTCCGGGGTCCTCCTCGCTCTCTTATCCTCCGGCCTCTGCGGACTACCCTTCCTCTCACGAGGGACCTCACTTCTGACGCGCCTGCCTTCCTCCTCGCGTTTTCCTTTCAGTATCCTTCTCCTTACCGAGGCAACTCACTCACTCACGATACGGCAGAATAACAACGGCCGCAAATAGGTTCGGGTGGGAACGCCAAGGAGGGAGAGGAGTTCCTCGGGTAGAGGCGAGGGGGACCGGGGGGATGGGGGGTGGGATAGTAGGGGAGTGGATGAGGAGCGGTGGACACGTAGGTGGGCAAGGGAGATTCCCCAACATCTCCCACCACACACCCCCGCCCCCTTGGCACGGCAGCTCACTCTGACAGTTCCCGGGATAACTGAAGCCTCTATCCTTCTTATCTCTATCTCTGTGACGGCTTGTTCATGTTGAACATTATGACGTAGCTTAAGAGCAGAGCGTAACTTGAGATCAGGGCGCAATTGCCCGTGTCTTCAAAGCAATCAATGAGAAATCGTCCCTGTTTTCTTAAGTCGACCGATGGGATCTTTTTACTTCTTCAGTGCCATGTGTCCTAGAACAGAGGGTGCCAACCCGTGGTACGTATACCTTTACGGGGTGAGTGTTTAGCGGTGTAGAAATGTGCAAAAATATTTCGGAAATGGCTGGTTTATGGTTGAAGTAGGAGGAAAAATAAAAATTTTAAGTATTTTTTTATATTAGGGGTGCAGAGTATTTGAAATGGGTGGACAAGAGGTACGCGGTACGTAATGATAAAAGAATATAATGCACTGTTCCATATTTCATGCAATATTTTTAAAATCTGCAATTTACTTTGGCACCCAAACGTGGTCGTTCGTGAACAATTTCTATAAGAAGCGGCTTCTTCTTAAATTACAAGTGCATATTTAGCATTTTATAAAGGCCAGCTTGTATTGAACATGAGAACATATCTTGAGGCGGTTGAAATTGAGCGTGTGACACAGATAATAACATTAAGAGCATAACGTAGGCGGTAAATCTCACTCATTCCTCATGTATTGTCCAGAAGGTGTCATATTCTACTAGAGGATGGATTTTTTTCGGTTGACCGATCTATCTTTTTCCATTTCCATAGAAGTGCCTACATAGTCAGCTCGAAGACAAAGGCAATTGACGAGTGAACAATATGGCAGAGAGAATATGGTTCACCCACTTTCCGCAACTTGTCCTGCTCACTTGTGGCGAAAACATTCCGCCAAACAACCCTTGAATGTAAGGAAACAATATTGATGACATTGCAGGACACAACATCTTTAACGAAATATAAAACATGTAGGGAAAAGAGGTGCAGGAAAGGGAGTTGTGCAACAGGAATGCTTTTAAATCCAGAATTGAAGCTATCAAGGGTTTCCGAGATAGACCAAATAATCCAAATACATCGTGGGCAGAGGAGAGGATGAGTGCGTAGAGAAAGAGAATAGAGTATTGGGCTAAGTTCAAAGCTGGAAAACACTGATTCGAATTGACGTGATCAATAATCGTTCGAAACGAATAATAAGAAGAAAATAATAATCATTCACCCTGATAGCTATGGCAAACTACGCCATCAAAACGTCGCACCAACACGTCGGTGCAGCTCAACACCGTAACCCAGTTGGAAAACCGAGAGCTCTTCATAACTAGAAATAAATAATTTTGTCACCGGACTGATGTGGTGGAACGTATACATGACGAAAGAACTCTTTCTAGTTTTCCTCCGATAAATGTTGAATCCGACCGGTTACGAAGTTATTCAAGCCTTGACTTTGATTTAAATCATCGAAACCGGTCGCATTAAGCATATATCAGTGGAAAACTGAAGAAAGTTCTTATTTCGGGGAAGAATTGATATTTAACTTAACTATCACATTACCGCTTGTCAAACAAGCTCTCTCTTCGTTTATTTCAGTAAAATAGGATAGCTGTTTTATGATTTTTCCCACTACCATGCGGTTACGTGACCAGTGATGTTCTTGATTTCCTTTCCATAGCCGCCAGAGCTTTTGGTTGCTTCGCGTTCTCAAGTAGTTTTGAAGTCCAATGTGTACTGGCTGGCTATTCAATGTGGACCCTAATTCTGACCGTCCTCTCACCACCATTTGATGGACCGATCAAGGTCCTGTAGGCTCAACAAGAAGGTTAAAATGACGTGGAGGAGGCATAACCATGGATTTGTTAGATTGGGTTTTTTTTAGTTGAATGCAGTTCCATGTGTGACGTCGAGCGGAGGGAAACCCGTCCATTGTTGTGTTCGTTCGTCCGCCTGGAACGTCTAAATGTGAAACACTATTTTATGCCTGCTCATGTATATGTACAACTTGCGATACTCGCGTTATCACCTCAGCAGACATTATCCTGTATTGGCTTGGGTAACGTGTGATCAGGCAATTTCGCTATCCTCTGTTAAAATACGTAAGTTTCCCTAAATGGCCAAGCTCTTTCTTTATTTTACTCGACGCTTCGAGACCACTCCATCTATCACAAACGTTGGTGGACGAAGGTGAATAAGTATGGAAAGTATTTTGTGCCGAGTAGGCGTACAGCCTAACGGTCACAAAACATAGTATTACCTCTGGATTTTAACTTAGATATGATGAAAATCAAACGCGACCGCCGGAAACGTGAGCCAAAGTAAGGCCAAAGCTGTGCCGAATGTAATGGCGGAATTTGACTCTCGAGAATCAAGCGGAGTGCTGCCTCTATATTTTTTTCCAACCTCCTCGTGGCCCAATGCCCATCCAAAACCAACCCGGAGCAACTCTCCCTTCCCCCTCCCTCTCTCGCCAACACCAACCCTATGCCGGCACTCACAAACGTGGGAGAGAAAATTCCTCCCCGCGAAGCAAGCGACCTGACTCGGTTTCAACCCCGCTCACCACCCTTCAAGAGTTCTCCCCGTCCACCCGCGCCTCCCCCAACTCCTCTTATCCATCTCTCTTGAGTTCCTTCCGCCGCCTCCCCTCCCACACGCCGGGCCCCCGTGTCTACTTTTAACCTCGCCTCCTCCCCCCCCCATCCCGACTCAAGCCTTGCCGCTCCTTCCACTGCACCCCCCTCCCACTCTCAAGTACTCCCTCCCTTACTCTCCCTCTCATCCCTACTTTCCCCCATGGCCTCACTCCCATCAACCTCTCGGAGCATAAACATGATCCTTAAGGTGGTTGGAGCAATTGTTCTCTCAATGTACACATTTTACGTGAAATTTCTGTGTTATTATTAGTGATATCACCTCTATGGTGATATCTATAGATAAAAGTGAAGGAAGTTGCACCATATCGATTTGGTTTTTTGGCATCTCAATGCTATTTTAACATGTAGCCTTAAGGAACATGACATACATTTCGTAATAGCTCACATCAAAATTTAATTCGAATGAAGATAATGTAGGATGCTAAATAAGACATTTCTTATGATTTTAATCGGTTCTAACAGATATCATGGTGACTTGCCGAGTTCCTTATTCGAAAAAATCACATTTAAATATAATTTCGACTAAATGTCGAAGAAGCTCCAGTCTTGTTAAGGAGACTCAAAAGACTGAAGCCCATGACCTAGTACAGCAAAGGAATTAACCAGTGAAGCCTAATGTGAAACTTACCGTAAAAAGTCACAATGCAGGGGAGTAGCCAATGGGCTGTACCCCATCAATGGGAGTAGCCAGTGGGCTATATCCCATCACCTGCAACGAAAGCATGAAAGAGAAGTTGCTAGATGAGATTGTTCAGTTGTAGCCAATGGGAGGTGCTTTTAGTGGGTTAGAGTCCCACACTACTGTGAGCTACGGGGCTCACAGTGTCTAACAAGAGATTTTCACCTACCCTCGTTAAAAGAAAAATGTCGAATACCTTGCCGAAAACTCCAGTCATAACATGCTTTAATAAAGGAACAAATGTAAAATATAATTCTTGTATCATATCCATTACTTCCTGTTATCCAAAATAAAGTATATCCAATGTATAAATATATCCAACGCATAAAATGATGCACGTTAGTGCAATGTGGTCCAAGAATTGTTTTCGACACTTCAAAGGTTTTGCAAAATTTTTCATTTTTTTCAACATTTCTTCAAAAATGTGCCCTCAATGACACGCAATTACCACTCCAGCCACCTTGAGATCATTGAGCGAGATTTGACTCTAGTCATAATTGATAATATAATCGAATTTAATAAAAAACTCTGAAAGTCCTGGTGTTATAATCTCTGGTTAAATATTTTATCGAAATGAAAACCAACATTTATACGCTCAAAAAATTAAAAACGATAACGACAATTTATCGACAGCTTGGGGCGCGATCACGGTTCTTCAAAATGCATGCTCTCGCTTCATCGTTATTTTTCAATTACGCTCACGAGAGCGTAAATGTGATCGTCATTCTTTTAAAGTTCACAGGTGATTAAATCACTTGTATTAATTGATTCGTGCTATATTAGGATAGAAACTATGAGTGTTGCTCAACTAAATCGGTTTGCGTTTTGAATAACGATAACGTGAAAGTAGGAAACCTGGCCTCAGCCCTGATGACATTTACAAAACCCACACTCTCAGTTAACATCAAGTTTATCTTAAGGCTGAGCCATCTTGCAATTATTGTTACTAGAAATTTAAAATACGGGCCTAAACATATATTTACGGTTATCACGCTAAAAATGTGTTTTAGATGAAAGAAATTATCAGTAATAATTAGATACACGTATTTGAGGCTTTCACTTGACATTCGTTAATTACGCCGAGCCCTGGTTCGCCTTCACATCCGAAGTTTTTTATTCATTTTTATTTTCAAAATTTCTGCCGTGAGCAATGAAGTTATTTGATAGAGTCAGGCTCAACTTTGCGGAGCGTCGTGATGCAAGATAAACATGTTGTAAAACATCGCTCTTGTTTAGACAAATGATTAATCTTTAAAAAAGTCTGCGAATTAAAAAAAAGTTTATATCTTATATCTCAATGAATTTATTCCTAAAATGACTGAGGGGACTATCGAAATACGCACTATTACATTGCTCTGGGTGCAGGAGGATTCTCGTATTTAAAATAATGTCTCTATGGAGCGCACAGCCGTACCATACCTATCCCAAAAAAGGCTTCTCTTTTATTTGGCAAATGCCTTGGAAAGAAGTGCAGTTAATACACTGAATTACTTCAGGTTTCATTTCGTAGAAACTTTAAATACCACTATACCACTTAAGTTACCACTACTAGATTAAAGTTACCACTACTTCCCTATTTGCAAAACCTTGAAATGTCCTCAACCAGCAGAGTGACTTTATACCGGAAATATTACGTGTTGTTACGAAGGGATTAAATATAGACGCACTGGAACAAATGGAAATAATTTGAGTTTCAGCGGGAACACTTTGAGCTGTACGACAAACAAACCTTTCCCCAACCATCTCAATTACTTTTGACTGGACTGGCCGTCAAAAAATAACCAAAACACCCTCCCTACATGAAATATAAATATGGAATATGACACTAGAAATAAATTTGGCACTGATCATCCTCAGGGATATTGCGATCGGCGAAAGAACATCCATTTGGCCGCAGTGTCAAAATGCTTGTTGGGCATCGACGTCGGGTTGTCTTGCAAGATTATTTAATTGATGGCTAACACATTAAATTCAGACAGAAGTCAAAATATTCTCGCTGTCATGATTGTCCACAGTTTTATCATAGGAAAATACGATTTGGAAAGGGCAGTTGCTGCGGTGCAACGGGTTAACGCCATTGGTCGCGCTGTGAGATTTTCTCTCACACCAAATTTAAACTTGTGCTCACTTTGTTATCATGAGTTAGAATAAGTTCCCTTTCCTTCTAGCTGACTTTTTATCTCTTCCTATTGACCACTCGTCTCAAAAAGTATAAATGAAGCGTCCGCAGCTGTGTAATGATATGTCTGATACCGTCGCGTCGGCTACAAGTTGTGAGTCTTTTCTTCATCGCGCGACCACTGACGTTGGTGTTTTTGTATCACTCACTTGCGTTACACTTTCACAAAATGCGGGCAAAGTTGATTCATTTCGTGGAGAGCAGATACGTTAGTATTAGATAGTGCACATTTATGATTCATGAGAAAGTATGTCCTCATAAATAAGTATTTCTTCTTGAGAATGGTAATTTTCTTCATTAATACCCAATAGTATCATTGCCAGTAAACTTAGCAATGATTACGTAATTGTATCAGTAATTGTGTATTTGTGGAAATCATTGTTACAAATTAACATTTAGAGAAATAAATTAAATCTAAATATAGTGTAATATATAGCCAATAAACGCTCTATGATAGATAATCAATGGTACATCTGAGTGTGAGAAAAAGTCTCACACAGGACCTCTCGCGTGATAAGTAGCTTAGCGACCACTCCCGGGTTAAGACATTGTTAGGATTGCGCACTGCTTCGGACGATCCTCCGAGGCGATGATGTGCTGCCAACGTGAAGTCACCCAAAGAGCCCATTCATATCTCCCCTTCCATTTTTGTTTAGAAAAGCGCTCTAGCTTATTATTTCTAAATTATACAAAGAAAGCCTCGTTTAAATTTTAACAATCCCGAACAAAAAGTGTTGACTCCTATTTATGTTTTATTCGAACGCATATAAAGCGTTATTGAAAGGACGGACCTTGAAAAAATACGACGAATTAATGATTATACACCCTATTTGTGATAAAAAATTGTGTATACTGCAATCCACAATTGTTGTTCCACAATTTTGTAAACATGATCAAGTTGTTAAGTTGGACGATTTTACCATTTTTTATTTGATTTATTATGACCAGAGACAGGAAAATGTCATAAACATCAAAATCATAGGCTTTTAACATGAAATATTCGATTTTTGCCAAAAAGTCATGAAATGCGACTTTGTGGATTAAACGTCATAAAATGTTAGTAATCACTTCAGGCTTAAGTATGTGGAACCTCTCCAGGTACATGTATCGAAGGGTCCAGTGAGGAAGAAAATTTTCTGACAAAAACTTAGGGAACTGAAAGAAAAGACAGAAATGACATAGGATAGTGAAAGGAGAAAGAGCATTTAGGAAATGTAAGAAAGAAAGAATTCTTAGTTTTGGAGTAATGAAAGATTGAAAATGACGAAAATGGAGATTTTTCGTGACATTTTGACGCCACATTGCGATGTTTTTAGAAATTCCGGTAGAGGGATACAGATTAATTGCACATCTAATATATGGACTTATCGCACCCCCCAACAAGGTTGCGGGGGTATTTATTTTTTTATTTTATTTATTTTTATTTATATCAATAACCTGAATACAGCCTCGAGGACCATTTTACATCAGGCGTTGTAACATAGGACAACACATACAGCCATCTCCTGGGAGGAGAAAAATCCTCCCCTGGCGGGATTTGAACCCGCGGCCTTTGGGTTGGCAGGCGAGGACGTTTCCCCGCCGCCACCGAGGCCGACAAACAGGGGCGCCAGGTGCGTGGCCTGGAAATGGCCATTTTCAAATGCGAAAAAGGGATTTCTGGGTGTTGAGGAAAGGCAAAATGCAGTTTTGAGAAAAAGTGAATACGGAAATTGACATTTTTCAGTGGTGAAAAACGCTGAAAAGAGAGGAAATGGGCTTAAGAAGGTCGGAAATGGCCATATATAAAAAACATTCCCCTAGTAGGTTGGTGATTGGAGGGTGGTGTAGTTGTGGTGTTGTAAATGTTGCAGCGTATTTTTTTAAAGAAAAAATCCCCCGGAGGTGGTTGGAGGGTGGTGTAGTTATAGTGTGGTTAAAGTTGTAGCGTACTTTTTTAAATTGAAAAATCCCCCAAGTGGCTTGGTGATAGGAGGAGGTGTGGTTGTAGTGTGGTCAAAGTTGTAGCGCATTTTTTTAAATAAAAAAATCCCCCGAGTGGGTTGGTGATTGGAGGGTGGTGTAGTTGTAGTGTGGTGAAAGTTCTAGTATATTTTTTTAAAGAAAAATATCCCCCGAGTGGGTTGGTGAACCGAGGGGCGTATGGTTGTAGTATGGTCAAAGTTGAAGCTGAAATGGTAGGGGAAGATGTTGTGTAAAACGCGTCGTAAAGCCGGGGTAGTTTAACTTGAAGGCGGGAAAAGTCATGGGTGAGGTGTTTAAAGCGAAGAGGAGTAACTGTTCGACCGCTGCACCATCTCGGGGAAATAGTAGGAATAGGTCAGATTTTCGAACATGGCGTCGAGAAAGAAATGCACTTCACAGACAGGTTTAAGTGAATGGTAATGGAAAGGAAAAGGGTTCATGAAGAAAATGAAAGTTTAATATAAATGCGCATATGTAGTATAGCAAAATATGTGAAATAGGTGGTTGAAGGTGAGCGGAAAGCAGGTTTAATGGGGTTTGGAACCAAAATTTATATCGTACAATTATTTATTTTATGCATTATTTTGTGATGAGCAGAATATGAAAAACATAAAAAATCGCAAACAAAATTAAGTATTAAATTACTGTCTTAATTTTAAAATATTAAATTATATATGAAATATTTTGCGCCGCGAAACGTTTTTTCTCTGGGCGCAGGACGGATGACGTCACTAGTCATATCCCAGCTGATCCCAGCAAGCAACCCATTGCCGCGTACCACTGCAAGAATCGACAGCAGATTCTTTAATATTGTTTTTTTTTCTGCGTCTTTGCAAGAAATATTTATAGATCATGGAACAGGAAGATTTCGTTAAAGCTGATTCTGACAATCTACCAGCGTTAGATATTTTCACTCTTCACAAGTTTATAAGAAGAGATGATCGGTTTAACGCTGACGAGATTAGGGGAACAAAAATGATGAGGCAAGTTCGTTCTCCTGAGATTTTATTGCGTATTTCCTTATTACAGCTGTATCTATTTAACTTTGTAATGTAAATAGCTATAATAACAGTTAATAATTTTATTAACTTGTTGGTTATCGAATTTATTTGCTGTTCGAAATTCACTCATTAGATCAGATCGAGAAAACTATGGTGATTGTACAATAAAGTACGTAAAAGTGAAGCGGGTGGGAACAGAGTACATAGAATGAGTTTGTCCTGAGCACAAAATAAGAGGTAAATCCTACAATGTTACTCTCGTAATGAAAGAAAGGGAAGAAAGAGTTAAGGAGCTGAACTGCCTTGACTGCCCATAGCGTCCAATAAGTATTTGCGTTTGTTAATAGCAATATAAGCATTAGCTATCTTCTGAATTAGTTTGTTTGATTTGTTTAAATACCATGTTTGGTTAACTAATACGTATATGGGACAATTATTACGCAGCAGAATTACATTCCATTAAACAACCAGGAAATACTAAGTTGAAAATTAATAATAATATTCTTTCTCAGGTCTTAGTGCAGCCACAGTAGGGCCAACATGAGTAAACCTTGTCATCATTCCAAATTGCAATTAAGTCTTCTTTTATGAATTGATTGTTTAGAAGTAGTATAAAAGTTAAATATGGATCTTAGGCTGACAATGAGATTGCCTTGACATCTCAGGTGAAAACCCACATTTGAGGGGTAATTCTAGCTAAACACACCAAGTGGTACTTCTGCTGGCGAATGGCTTTTGTTTGTATATATAGTAAAAAAAACAAGCACTCTTTTTCCACTTTTACAAAAATACAATTTTTCAGTCACTGCGTGCTTTAATTCTGAATGAAAGAAATAGCCTCCTTCTCCCCTGTGATCCTGATAATTTGTTAGCCTAGGGGTACATTGTTGGACTACCAGCCAGAGATGGTCATCTGACACAGGTTCAAGTCCCAGTTGAGTAGTATTTTTTTCTAAATTTTTGGATGTATTAGTTCATTATTTATATTAGTTATATTTAGTGACCTGTAGCGGACGGTAGGTAGAAGTAATCGATATTCTGTCTTCTTGGCAATGAAAAATGTGGGGAACGACACCATCTTTAAGGCGAATACGTCCACCCATTACTTTATGGTACATAGCGTTCTCTATGTCCTCTTCCAGCTGAATGTAAAAGATTAAAAATTAGCATTAAAACATACATATGATACATTTTCAGCAACGAAATCGACTCATCCACTAGCAGTGCTCTAATCATATTTTTACTACTCCATAAGAGCGACGAAATGCTTCACAAGCAATTTCATATAAGCATAAATTATTCCTAAAGTTTCCTAATTGGATGGTAGATTACTAAGTATTACTTACTTAGTTTTACAAGAAATAGTGCTATTTAATATAAAATTTACTTACGTTGAAGTGATCACCACAGCAAAAAAGAACCGAAGAAGGAGACGGATTCAAATCTCTTCGTTCGCATTTGAACCGAGATTCTCGTTCTTTCTTATCCTTCGGGACCGTGATGAATAACAGATCAGGCGAGTTTTTAAATGTATTTTGACTCATTGGTAAAAAAATACCATTTGTTTTGAGTTGCAGAAGCCATAGTTCGTGTAGCTAAAGCGTTTTTCTACGGTGCAAGGCCGATGAATAATAGCAATGAGCAATCACACGTAACCACAATAAAGCATCCGCTCTCCGGTATGACTAGTGACGTCATTTCCCATGATTCCCCATTCTTGTTGTTTTCACTCCCGTTCAAAATCATCTACTTTTTTCATTATTTTTTTGCCACAAATACTGTTCCATTCGAGGAAAAAGCTAGTTACCACGTATAAAATGACTTAAAGAATTTTTAATATACTTTCTAAAACATTGATCATTGGAGGAATTCGCAGACTGGGCGCTTCGATACAAAAACCCCTTTCCGTATCGGAAAATAAAAATTATACTTTGGAATGGTCCACTAAATTGACTTATTTCTAACTACCTGGGTTTCATAACGTAGTGACATCTTCAGGTACATTGATTATTTTTACATCCATATATATACAGAAATCCTGGTGCTTAGGAGTAAGAGGGGAAGCAAGGGGGAGACTTTCTTTTGAACCACTTACCCAATGGTAACTATACGGATCATAAAGGCCGTTTTACACGGGGCTCTTTACTGCGCAGGCTGAAGCAGCTTCAGATCTCACAGTAGAAGGCGCCAAAGTACACTGCGATAACGAGAGCTTTTCACATAATGACAGCTTTACACGACACATGCGTCTGCGCAAGTCTTCGTGAAATTCGTTCTTAAATAACGTTCGCGTTTCACGAGTGCTTTGTTTTGACAGTGAAAAGGGTTTGTACGCATTATTTTTTACATTGGTTTGCCAAGGAATATAATTATATTCCCTGGGTTTGCTTTATGTTCAATTTGCAAGGGAAGACATGGCTATAGAGGATGCAAGGTTATTAACGCGTTGCCAAGAGAAGTTTAGTTTAAAGTTGGTACTTAAGGATGGATTTAATTTTTTGGGTAGACACTTCTCTTTAGAATATTTCTAATCTTCATGTTTAAAAATTGTACGTACAATAATAAATCATGGCATAAAAAATCTAGAGAGGTTTGATCCAGTGCACTTCATGATACTAATCTGCGTTAGCTAATACTTACTCTGTATCAACAAGTTCCTGGTTGAATGTAATATGAATTTAATGAGTGGCAAATAAATACATATGGTGAAAGAAATTTAAGTTGAGTGGATAAATAAGTAAATTTGCTATTAGCACTCTTGGTTATTGTACTTGTACCTACTTGGTGTTGTCCAGCACATTGTTTCAGCATTATTTGACGCTTAATCCGAATTTTATTAGGATAGAGTGATGATTGACAGTTCAATACAAAAGATTCTTAAAATGTATCTGCTCAACTACGAAAATAGAGGCCGAAAGCAAACAAAAATCGGTAAAAATACACACTTTCGGTACCCTGGCCCAAAATCGGGGGCTAACATAACGCAACCAAAATACGATTCTTACAAATGTGCGAAATCACCTATTTCCTGAAAGCATAAGCTACTTTAGTATGTAATCTAGTTAAGTAAGTGACTACATGAACGAAATTTGATTAGAATCGAAAACGTTCAACGGGAATCATCCATTTAAGGGTAATTATTATGAAAGATATTCCGGTTATTGAGTGCTATTTACGTTCACGCTAGAAGAATGCAGGTGATTGCGTACACTAAATGTTTATTGTCCGAGCAATTAACGCTTAACAAATGTCATTCATGATTTCAGTAATTTAATAGAATGCATCAATCATCATTGTACGTCTAAATACCCTATTTATAGTTATTTGGAAAATGCGATGTGACGGTAAGCGATCACCCTTTCCTCGGTAGAAATATTTAATTATTAAATTCTGCCATATAATGCCACTAATAGCCTACAAATATCTCTCTCTACTTGACGCAAAATGGCAAAAGCATGATTAAATATGCATTTGTAGCAACAAACAAGTAATTTTTTATTAAATAACAGTATAACATACGAGGTGCATCATGGACTACGAGAACGCGGGCACCAAATTAGAGTAGGAGCTATTGTCCTCGCAGTCATTCATACATGAGCGCAGGCGTTCACGCAGTACACCGCTTTACACGATGCAATTTTCACTGCGAATTCAGTCATACACCTGCCTGCGCAGTAGAGATCCCCGTGAAAAACGGCCTTAATATTAGTTTTAATTACAGTAAAATAAATGTCATACTTTTAGCTAAAGCGTCACGAAATGACCGAATTTCAAAAAATAGTCGTCATGAAACAGGAAAATAAAAGTCATGAAAGTCATAGAATAAAGGTCATGAAATGTAAAAATGAAAGTCATTAACTTCCCGTCCCGTCTCTGATAATGATTCACATGGAGCAGGTGACTAACATCGCTCCAAGGTGCATTTAATTTAAAATTAAAATAAATTTTCTTTTCAAAGTTGCATAATACGTTCTACCAATCATGCTCGGTGTTAATGTGGAGCACGTCTAAGTCCAGGTCTATACTATTTTGATGACAACAGTACAGTCACCCTCCTTCCCGCCAATTGGTCACTACCCTTGGTATGTAAAGTCAAACCCCCCCCCCACATTAATGAATAGTCTTATGTAAATGTTTGTACCCTTATACCCCACTGCCTTAGTACCTGACACCATGGTGAAACGCGTTGTGCGAATAAAAGTTTTGAGGAAAATTACGTTGTGTATTTTAACAATATGGATAGTGCAGTTAAAGGCTGACATTTTGGTACAGTTAGAAATTTTATTTTTTTTTAACGGGGCTAAATTGTGGAATTTTATTCGTAGCGATATCTCGCTCAAGCAACCGTTCCGTTGATCAAAGACACATTGCAAGTAGCCTTTGACTTCAATCGATCTGGTAGTTTGATGCGTAGCTTTCAAATCCATAAGTTTCTGAATTCAGGATCAGTTTATTAAATTCCTGGACAGCCAATAAGACCCTAAAATTCAATGTGTGGGCCATATTTTTCTTTAAAATGTCTACACTGTGAGAATATAGACTAGTGAGTAGAGCTGCGGTCTAGCATTCTATTGCCACGCTCTTAATCTGTCAAATAAAGATTTTCAACTGTAGGGCTCGGGTTGTTGAGGTGACTAAAGTACTGACTTCCCACGACGAGAGCCCTAGTTCCAATCCCGACAGTCATGACGATTTCGTCGGAATCCAAATTATACGTCCGGTAAAACTCCGAAATTTCTACGTCGTGGTAAAGTGATAAGTGACACTTGCTGGTCCTCTTTTCCTTGACCTCTTTTGTTATCCATCTGAAACTAAAACCATGTCAACTAGAGGTTACCCATTTAGTCTTTATTTACTTGCACACAGAACCACAACGTACCTATAACAAATCCTTCGTCGTCAGGCCTCTGTTATATGAAACGCTCTGCCTTGCGAATTAAAAACCTGTGAAAATTTACGATCTTTTCAGAGTAAATATTATAATTTCCTGTTCCACCAATACGTTATGTAAATAGTTACCCTGATAATGGCAACTTATATCTCTTTCCTAGTTTAATGTTACAATTTTTGTAAGATGTTGTCGTTATTACTATGTAGAAACCTCTATACGTCATGATGTTTTACGTTTTTACTTTTTGGGGTTTTGCACCAAAAGGATTGTAATAAACCTTTTCTATAAGCTGACTCTTACTTTGAACATTACGTTCTTGTAGCAAGTGGAACGAGTATAAATGATTTCTAGAATACCGGGTTTCAATTCCAAAGCACAGGATCTAATCTCGGCAGATATATTTAATTGGAATCCACACCTCTGCTTGGATGTTATTTGGAGAACAATTCAAGTGTAGGACTTCGGTCGTCGAACGAGTCGTTTAAGTGCGGAGCTCTTCCAGCTGAGGAGGTTATTGCCGACGCTGAGTTTCTCTCCACTCTTCCTTGAATCCCCAATTAATTCTTCTTTTATGAACTTTCCAATGTTTTATATTTCATTTGTTTCAATTTTATTAATTATATTTGTGAGGTTATTCTTTCGTTTACTCGGGAGTAACTTTGTCGTTCGGTGCTAGTTCGGCAACTACTTTGAATAAGCTGACAATTGGAAATATAGACAACCCAAATGTGTGAAGCGGATTAACGATGAATCCCAGAGTGTTGGCGATTGTATAACTATCATTATAATTTGTGTAAATAAATTTCTATTCGTTTTTAAATTATCTTTATACATGTGCCAAGTAAAGTATGCCTTAAAAATACGATGTCATTCTCTGAGCGAAAAGGCGTGGAATGTTAGGCATGCTAGTGACGTCTGTCTGCACTGAGCGTCTTATGGACGGCAATGCAATGAAATGCCTGTCAAATAAAAAGGTGCACCTAGGTGCAAGATTTTATTATTGTAAAATGTTACAGAGTCATCAGCCATCATGGTGTATATGATGCGGCATTTGTGTTCGGTGGTGTTTTTTTTGTAGCTCACTTGAAATAATAGTTCTCGTTAATTTTTGCATACTCGTATTTAATACGTAATTACAATGGTTAAATAAAATAATAATTTGATAGGATTAATGGTATTGTATAATAATTGATATGTTTCAATAATGAAATAAACATTTTTCTTGTATGGGCTCCCCTGATAGCAAACCAAGCACATTAACAGACGTGTGGTAAGCTAGCGAAAAAAGAGTAACTTCGGTAGGGCCACTTTCAAGGCCTGTACAACGAATTACACTATTTTAACAGCCTTAAATCGTATTGTTTGTCATGAAATAGAGTTTTTACTACCTTATAGGCATAGTTTTGCGTTTATTTGATGAATTTCGAAAAATTTAATTTTGTCGCGCTAAATCGGCATTTCAGCCCACTGTGGGGCGGAGTGGATTTTAATTGGTATAGACCTTCAAATTAAAAAAAACATTCTCTTTCCTATCCTGCTCAAGAAAAAGAGGACCTCTATGAGGGTTTTTAAAGGAAGACAAGCGAAGTGCATGTTTGAACTCCATTCATGAATCGAGCAAATTTAGGAATGATCGCCAGCGCACTTGACGGGTGGACTGACATAAGATATGCGTTACCCACCTTGTCTCGGCTAGCTTTGCTATTACATTTCTATTTTCTTACACTACCTTGAATTTATTAATTGACTAGTGGCTTAGTGTAACGACCTCTAAGTTAGATATTTCCTCCCCATTACTCCGCATCACGTGAATTAAACTTTGCTTTCTCCTGCCCTCATCCTTCCAACCTCTTCTGCCCTTCTTCCCACCCACGATCCCTCCGAAAATCCCATCCCTTCCCTCAAAGCAAAGGCCGGTTGATTACACCGCCGCCCGTGTTTATCGGATGCCGAGGCGGAAAATAACATTCTCCCAGCGATTCCCCCGGTCGTAACTATTTCTTTTTCTTTTTTTAAAGGAACCCGCTTGGTTGTCGGAAGAGGAGGAACAGGAGGTTGGGAAAAAGGAGGAGGGAGGACATTCGTTTTTTTCCTCAAGCACCAACGCCACCTACTCATTTATTTACTTTCCAGTTTTCGGAGTTTCCCCTAGAGAGAGTAGAGAGTAAGAGGGTAGTAGAGAGGGAAGGGAAAGAGGCGTTTGATTGCTGTTTCGCCGAGGAAAACAAATTCAAGTTAATTATCCCGCGGGGTGCGGTGGAGGAGAAGGGAGGTTGGCGATGAAACGGAAATCCTTAAAAAATAAAAACGGGGGCAAGGCGATGGTCGAGGCCGTTGGGGAAACGCGTGTGCAAAGTGCTTGCCTCTCACTCACTGAAGTCACTTTTTTCCGCGCCAAAGAGGACGAGGTCGCCCCTACCCGGGCAACTCCAAATTGGGAGGTCAATAATATAATAATAAGGTGATCTGCAATTTAAGGTATTTTTAAAATGGAGTGATGAGAAATCCTCTTTATTACCAATATTATTACTTTTTTCACCTCTGAATACGTCCTATTCTTCTTCATCGTGTCCATAAAACCTATTCTCTTTCTTCCCCTTCCCCACTTGCCCAACATCCTTCCCTCTGTCACGGCTTTCACCAACCCGCAGCCCCTCATTTTCTCCTTCTACCACCTATTTTGCGTCTTCCTAATCTCACCCCGAAGTTTTCTTTCCTAACTCATACATACCAAGCTCTTCCCCGTTTGTTTTCCTGTCCAACCACCTCCATCCTCATCCGCACCTCGAACGCCTGCAGCCTATTCTCATTCTCCTTTCTCAAAGTCCACGTTTCTTCCCCATACAACGCTACCGTTCATATTTAACTCTTCACCTGCCTATACTTTATATCTTTGCCCAAGGTCCCGGTTATCCCCTCTATCGTTGAACGCTTCTTTCGGTAGCGCCATTCTCATTCAAATTTCAATGCTGCTGTGCCAATTTTCCTCAAGCGTAAGTAACCTACCTAAGTATTTAACTAACTAAGTAAAACCTACCTCTTTGTACCTAAGTAATTTAACTCCTCCACTTGCTCCGGTTTGTGCCATAGGTCAGTAGTAAGGGAAATAAAATAACGGTACGTAGATTCTGCTGTAAAATAAAATGCTTATTATAATTTAAATGCGTTTTTGCTGATTGAAAAGGTGTCCTCCAGCTGATAACATCAAAAATACCATATCTTTTAAGATTAACCGTTTTTGTGAAATTTCGTGGAACATTTACAACATTTTAAAATTATTTTGAAATTTAAAAATTATTTGAAATAACAGCAGGAGGTTTAGTACTACGTCTCGTTCATGTCCACCTGACCGAGGGTCATACAAAGACGTCTTTCATTTTCATACCCTACATTCCTTCCCACCCTATTTTTCTACAAAAGAAGCCTGGGCTTAAGGTAGAGAAGGTGAGAAACAGGAAAATGTTATCTATATATTCTCCCTTATACAAATGCCATTAAAAACCCAGAAGAAAGAACCTAATTTCTTATGAAAATCTACCATTTTAAAATAAAAACACCACCCCATCTCATTTTTGAATTATCAGATAACTACTACAATTATTGAAGAAAAATGAATAAGTTCATTAAAAATTAATGGTATTGCGGTCAGCTCCTTAGGCATCAAAATTATTTATTTAACATGAATTCGTCGACTTATATGCATATTTCGCCGTTACCTTTGCTTTCCAGTAACTACGGTCTGTATTCAGTAAATACTATACATATTTTATTAGGGTTCTGTCAAAAAAAGTTGGATTTTACGTGCATTGTCTCACTCAGTTGTCAGCCAACGTCCTTGAAAAAAATAATAAACGAAGAAGATGATACTTGAGGCACCGCGAGTGTGTGCAAAGGACTTCTCGTAAAGTCTTCTTATTTCTGTATCGAGGAAGAGGCTACAACGGCTCCGGCAATCGCCAGCTGGTAGCGCATGAAGCAATGCGGAGGAAAGGTATATTTAACTAAGTCTGGGCAAGGTGAGGGCAAAGCAGGGCTTTTAATGATCTTATGTTCTTAACACTTCTGTGGACCTGTACTTATTGGGACGTCCTTATTAAATGAATTCCTCAATTATGCGTCATTATGAAAGCCCACTGAAATAGACATTTTTCAAGGATTTCATTCATTCATGTGTCATTATGAAATCCCATTAATATAGAAATATTTTTCAAGGATTTCATTTTAAAATATATATCCATGGAAAGTAAGTTAAGTTTCTTGACAGGGTAAGGCGAGCTCAACTCATCTTCACATTTTACCTTGTACAGTTTGAAATATTAATTCATGAAATTAACGACGTTTTAGAGCCTTACGTATCCTTGTTTATTCCAAATTTTATATCCTAAAGTTTTTATTTTAGACCATCTCTTAGATTTATATTGTCCTTCCATCTGAAATAAGGAGGCGAAGTAGAAACAAAAGCATAGTCATGTATATAAACTGCCTCCGGATTAAATATTTTCAAAGGTTTATTTATGTTTGTCATCTATTCAAAGGAAGCTGCCTCGAATCTATGATACCATGCTCCGCAGAAACTCGGCTTACTATACTCCGTATATTTTATAAACAGGTTTGAACTCTAATTAGACGACCTCTCTAAACTTGTGGCAATAATGGGGAATGAAGTGGTGCAAACAATTCTTGGTTTGCATAATAAATCCATCACTGCTTACAGGCCATTGTTTTTTATTAGTTTCTCAATAATTAATTAATCTTGTTGGTCGATAATTAAAAACATTTCAGAGATTGTACCAGTTTTTCCATTGCAAGTCCATTTGTTTGTCAGTTCGTCGTGCTGCTGCATCAATTAAATGATCGTAGATATTTGTAATCCAGCTATTTTCGCCAAAAAAAAGTGACTGATATAAGGTGGATTATCTTTAATTTGGTACAGCATGACTATTTTTTCAGCCAGTGAAGGATCTTTACACGGAACGTTATTTTGGGAAAGATAAATTTTCTACATGCTCGGCACTGTAAATGTTTTTCTACGATCCAGGGTTCACTCAGAAAACAAAACACCATTTGATTGATGGCATACATGTACACCACACTTGTTTAAGATTGTTGCTGCCGGGAAGGAACCTGAATCGTCTACTGGGTGGTATATTAGCTGAAAAGGGGGAGATCAATTAGGTGCCCACAATAAAATAGTACGTAAGTAAAGATAGAAGAGGGAGAATGCACTAAATAGTTTTCCTGGTACGAAGAAACTGCTTTTCCTCCCGGGAGATGCTTTCGAGTGAAAACTGTTGTCCCAATTGAACGGCAAGTAAGTTTTCCCAAATAAGAGGAGGAAATGCCAGAATATTCTTCCATTTGGTTCCGTGTTTTGTTCTTTATAGACGGCTGCTCCAAATAACTCGTGTCCCCAGAAGACGGAATCTACAACGTGTCCAGTGAAATGTCGTGTCTTTTTCCCTTCCAGTCCTCTCCTAATTCTTACTGTAACTTTAAAAATTCTCAAGAAAACTGCCCCTTTCACTCAGTGTTTGCTCGAAGCAGTTTTTTTAAATGAGAATATGAAAACTATTGAAAAATGTGGGGGCCTCATGGTTAAGGAGAGGGAATCCGCTGGTTAGAGGAATTCGGAAGCACCGAAAACTCACGTTAGGAACTTGAGGAACTTCGTTACAAACAGACTCAGATATTATGACACATACATAGATGGCTCCCACTCATCTCTAGTTAGCCGCTGAATTACTTTTTATAACATTCAAGTCGGAAACTAGACACTCACTCCTGTTACTGCAAACCACGCTGTTTTCGTCGCTTCCCTTCCTGGAACTTCCTTCCGTCTCCCCTTCTCCCTACAACTTCTTCCGCTCGTTCCCTCTTTCAACTCGAGGCCTACTCCTCTTCCTCCCCGACTTAACCCCCTTCGGCCAAAGACTATTTACCTCGGCAGAATTAATCCGCACGAGGAAATTGATTAAAGTGCGAGACATGACCGGAATGAGAGTTCGATGAAAGGTTTGGCAGCATTTTTTTTGGTCACTTCTCCATCGGCTCACGCAAATAAAGAAACTTCCGATTTATTACTGGGGCATTATAATGAAGTAGATAGTAAAGAAAAATAATGTTACTGAGGGAAAGGGTTTATTCTGCATGTCTTATCCTTCGGTGGTGTGTACAAATACTCTTAAGGAGTCTTTGCTTATGATCAGGTTTTGAGAGTCCAAGGTTTCGGAGTCTACAAAAATGAAAGTTAACGTAGTGGTTGAATCAGCGATTGTTGCTTTTAATGGTGGACGAATTACATTCGATATTAATCCCTATGGCATAAGTTGAAAAAGGGGTATCCTGAACCGAACGACGGACTATCGGCTTTCCTGGCAAAAGCGCTAACCACTCTGCCACCCAGTATTATTATTTTCTGAATTCCCGCTAGAATTAGGAAGCATTGGTAGTGTGGTGTTCTGTACATTGGCCAGTTTATATATAAGTCATTTACTTTTACATGCTGCTGTTAGGTCACCAGATATCTTACGGCCGTGAAGATATTATAATTGCAAAGCTATATCTTTGGATCGTTTTTTATGCGAGCTACAAGACTCCTTCATAAGGACAAATATTTGCATTGGAATTGGATGTCCCTTTGGCACCAAATTATTAGATATTGCTTTGATCTAAAGAAAATATGAATAATAATCTGGCCATAGGTTCCACATTTTTTATTATATTTTCTCGTACAAAGCCTGAGAAATGCACTGCAAAAGTTAAGTAAATACATTTATGGAAAATTTTTAATAATAGTGACTATTCGCCAAGACAATGAGCAATCTTGGTATGCAAATAAGGCATGATCCAAAATCATTGGGAAATCAGAATATACCGTAAAAAGTTTCCTTCCTATAGGAAACATTTAAGAGACTAATCTTGCTCCGTCAATCAGGTTCGCTCCTAATGTGATTTCATATACGCAGATAATGCAGGATAAAATATATTATGAGTGATCAGCCCTCATAATTCAGTCCAGATCGATGCGTTATCTGTTTTTAGAACTCTATAAAAACTGAAATATGACACTATTTATGACATTGACATACAAATTATTTGAATACCAATAATGCGTCGCAAGATTTCAGCACATATTATCGCGAAATGACCGAAATCCAAACTTGAATGGGCTCATGAAAAACCTCAACTAACTCCGGAGTTATTCGTGAACATTTCTCTGCGTCTCAAGTGGAGCTAGTCGAGTACCATGTTTCAGTAGCGTACACAAAGCGTCAGAGGAAGACAGTGGATGACTGCGAATCGAAACACCAGCGGAGGATCGCATCTTGACTCCGCTCATATTCTCAACTCTCCCATGCCTACTCGGCCTAATCACAATACTCAATATCGAGCACATTGCACACCTGCGTCGCCGAATGCCTTACTTGTTGCTTTGCTCACAATACCGTGTCAAAGAATATTAATTACTCCAATGCGCATGGGAACTCCTCCAAAGCTCACCTTGCATTGTTAGCAATTCTGTGACGCCATCCAATTACGCTCAGCTTTTGTGTCGCTACATCACTCTCGCGTGGGACGTTGTTCCGAGGGTATCAACCATTCCCCTTCCCCCGCATGAAGCATGCCTATCGCGAGAATTTCCCTCTCAAAATTTCACCGCATTGTCGAAACCGTTTCTTTCTTCTTTTATTTATCGTTCTCAATGGGATGAGAGCCTCTCTTTTAATGACGAAGAAAAGGGATATATGATCCAAGAAAGTTCAGGGAGGAACAAGGGATTTCATCTTCCTTCAACCCCCAGACCCTCATTAGCAAAGACGTTAATGAACCAATCAATCGATCACCTGCCCTTTCGACCTTTTTATTTTTGGGTCTTTTCCTCCGTCCTCTTCCTCATTCTGTCGTTTCCTGTGTGCCTTTCCATACCCCACCCCAGATCTTCAAACCCTTCCTGAAGCCTATTCTTCGCCTCTCTACCCTAACACCCCCGCAGATGTGGTTAGGAAAAGAGGCAATAAAATTCAGATTAGTGAGCAGGATATGCCATTTAGACTTCCCATAATGGGTCGAATCTTGCTGTTATGTGGGACACAGTTGTTGTAAATCGAAAAATGTGACAAAAAGTCCGAAATCGCTTTATTCGGGAAGGTAACTTACGAAATTAAAATATAGACAGTACTCGCAGCTTAAAAACAGATGATAAAATGTGAAAGAGAACTTTATAGAGAGGCACTTTCCTCGCAGTGAGGGTGCAGATTTATACAAAACAGCCTAGGAAAATCTTAGCCGTGATTTTTTAAATATTTAAAATAGTCGTGGAAATTAACGTAGTGCAACACTTTCCTTCCAATTTATTTACATCACTCAACTTAGTTTCAGCAATATTCGATACCATAATTTCCATGTATGATGTGTGGTAATGAAAATTTATTGCTGAAACCGGGTTGTAATATAGAACTATGAAATAAAGAATTTGAAAGGTTATTTTTTATTTCCGATATGGAGAGGTTCCACATAGTGGGGACTGAAATCATTACTATGTAGAAATATGTTGCAATATAATTCAATTTAATTTCGAAATTAGACTTAGGCGCATGGTAAATGAAGACACATCTAAGAACTACCTTGCGACCCCCGGCATAGGCGTGTGGCCGAAGATGTTGGGACACCATCTATAGAAGAGGAGGGAGTGGGAAAAAGAGGGGAAGAGGACAGCTTTGAATTGAATTTTAACGACGTGTTATGGTAGTGTCACAATGTTTTTATATAATTACTAATGATGCTGGAAAGAAGTAATTTTTCTACCTGTCAGTTCTGAAGTGTATAACTCTTATTTCTTCACTCCTATCTATTGTACAGACATAACGTGGGGTCAAATAATACACTTCTTGTTGTACTGAAACTCGCCTGATCGGAGTTTTTCAAGTGCGTGATCTAAGGCTAGCGTGTTGCCTCCGAGTCTCAAACGGTTCCCAACCTAATCCTTCCATCAGCTGTGTGACACTTCCTGTTACCAGTTTTTAACGAAACTTGTGCTTTCCTTTGAATTTCATTTACTTGAAGGGCCTCAAATGCTCCCAGCGTCTTTGAGATGGGACGTAACCAGGGCAAAGTAGCATCTCTCTTCCACTTTTTCATCGGAAAACCTTTCTGCTATTCGCCTGATAAACCCTAGTTTCTTCAATGCAGCGCCGCAAATGCTTCCACTGCGTTTACCCAACGCTAGGTGTGAGACATATTGTGTGACACCAGTGGCTGGCGTTGACACTGGCCTTCCGAGCAGCCGGACCCTGTTCGATATTGGACCATACGGGGTGGGGGCAGAGGCTTACGAAGGGCTCTGTGGACGATTGGAATTCACCGCTGTTCTCCAATCAACTTCTTTCCCATCAAATGACGCGGAGGACATCGCTCCTCCCACAGTGGTAAAGGACATCCAAGCCGTGGTTTTCAATTGAGACCCCCTACTCCCTGATTTCCATTGTCGTCCGCAGGTGCTCACGAAGCACACTTAGAAATGCTTTACCCACTGATTGAAGAAGAAAATATGAAAATAGACTGTCTTTTCGTGCCAGAGAGAAACGCGATTTTTTAAAGTGGTCACATCGTGATCCAAAAGTGAACAAATAACGCATTTAAAAAATCGTTTTTGTCAGCTGATTTAGTAGTTGTTGAAAATTTATGATAACTCAATAGAAAAATGACGTCATATGCTCTATCTGACTGAAAATTTGGCAGAGTGTGCTTTGAGACTCCGGTCATTAGGGATGTATACACATGGGTTCAACCCTTCATCGAAAATATTTTCAATTTTCCCTTGTCTCCTGACGTAATATGCTATGAAGTTGGATATCAACAGTCCTTTTATACATCTATATAGCTCATTAGTCTAGAATTAAGGATTGAAACGTAGTTAATTTCCTTAGTTATTTATTTTATTGCAAAAAAGACAATTATTTCACGTTTCTAGAAACGAAAAATGCTTTCTCACAAGACTGACCGGTTTTTAAATGGCTGCTAACAAGGATAAAATACACATAAGCTCAAGAAGTGTGGAATGTCTTGAAAATATTCTTCTCCCTAATTTAAGAATCTCTACGACTAAGGTATTTAAATGCTTTAATGTGGTTTTCCTATTGACAGAATTACCATTGACAAAATTGCTCTCGGCAGCTCCTTGAATATAAACAGACTTAGATCTTATGACTTTTGTTTAAGCGGAGGCGGATAAATGTTATTGGAAAACGATGATTTCCTTTCACTAACAATGACAGATATTTCCGTTGCCAATATCTTAGAGTCAAATGCCAATTTTATACGTGAAATCAGATGATTGACAAGTGATCCTACTCCTTAAATCCACAAATAACGAAATACCCAAGCTTGTATCATGTTTGTGAATGTATAGGAAAAATTGCTTTATATTTGCTCTATATGAACTGCCACAAGGTTCCTATAACCCACAACAAGGGCCTTCTTTTCTTTTAGAAGAGATCAATATCGACAGAAAATGTGTAGAATATGTAATGTGTAATTACTATACAAAGGATTCGATAATAATGACGTTATAGATAAGAAGTTTATATATAAAGTAAGATAAGAATATTTTGGAAAGAGAATTATTTGGAATTTTATGAATGTGATTGTCACTGCGTTTTGTTAAGCATATTTCCATCAGGCGAAGGAACAAGAAACTAAAGGACATTGGAAAGATGCTGCCATGTGATTTTCTCAGTCATTTCCCAAGTTATAACCGAGAAAGTAAAAGACGTATCGGGTGGTGTAAAAAATGGTACGGATCGAGTTTTTACAAAGTTAAACATGGAAGGGAATGCATCGTAAGAAAAATTAAATCACACCATATGTAAAAGGAGATAAAGGTTTAGGCGAGCAATTAAGAGGGTGGAAATATGAACTGGCACATTATAAACAAGAAAAGCTCGAAGACCAAATAAATTCAGCAGAAGATAATGTGAGCTATAACCATTGGTTAGCGTTATATAGATCGGAGTAAAGGGTTGATTACTACTAGTCTTCGTGTTGCTTAAAAAATTATTTAATTTCTGATAAATAAAGCTAAATTTTTCAATGGGTTAAAATCGCTCTATAGTCAGTTTTCACTGTGTACAATGTGGACCTTGCCACGGAAATTCCTCCACAAAACATCACGGGAATATTTGATTTCCGAGGCTAACGAAGCTAGAAATACTTCAATGATAGTTCCTCAAAATGTAACTTGATGTTGAATATTCGTTACAGCTATTATAAAGGTAAACTCGTTAAGATAAGATCAATCGAATAACGGAACAGGTACATGATAGTAGAGTAAATGGTGTGGGAGGAAGGGGTAGACCACGAAAGTCATGGGTGAATGAAATTTAAGAGCAGCGACCGTATTCATAGATGGCTTAGTAAGCTACTCTCGGCATGGTAGCGCATTAACTAGTTGTCAACCAACAAAGCGGTATTCATAGATCGCTACTAAGCTACTGTCACATACGCAGAAGCCAGTAACAGTGCTGCCAAGCGTTGCATTATTGCTATCAGGGCGGCCGGTACTAATTATTATACACTCCGCTACGATAGTGGCGATAATGGTACTCCAAGTTAGTAGCTCCTAGTGGCTTACTGAAAATGATCCATGAGCGCCATTTTTTAGTATACGACTAAGCGCTCTTAGTAGCCCACTAAGTAAGTTGCCTTACTTGCGCGTTTTAGCTGAACTCTATGAAAACGGCCGTAGGAATATTAGAAGTCTTAACAATTGGAGAGTAAGTATGAATTAATTAATGACTGGTAGTGAAGCGCAATTGGTTTGCAAGGATAGGGTATTATTGAGGAAATAATATTAAAAGGGGACAAGTTTTATAGGGCTAACGGCAATAACTATATCCTTTTACTTTTCCTGCCCCGAAAAGCGTGATGGGTATGTATGTATAAGATCAACTCTGTGAAAGCTAAGCCCTGTGGAAAAATAATAGGTTATGAGCCGATAATACCATCACATATATGTATGAATGTGGTAGAAGCGAAATGTCACCTTCAGGAATTTATTGCTCTCTAATTTGGTGGGTCCTGGAAATTAGACTATCAAATATTCCAGTACAGTACTTCCTTACACCTACCAAGAATTTTAAGGAAATTTACTAGATCTGCGGGACAGGACTTAAATGCTACAGCATGTTTATCCAGGGTATCTGATGCGAGTAAGGTCAAATGAGAGTAACTAAACGTTGGGAATAGAGTAAAATAGTTATCACCAATTCTTTCCTTTGTCTTCAGAAATTTTTATTGGTTTTACAGGTGATTAAACTTACATATTTTGTCTTCTGGAATTGGTAATTGTATCGTGTTGTTAATTCTGAGCTCATTCAGTTATATTCTAGAAGTAATTAGGTTTCATCGAGATCCCAGGAGAATTCAAAAATATCAATTGAATTCGCTTTGCTTCAATTTGGCGATATGCTCGAAAATCGCGTTAGTTTCCGGTTAGCGCTCCATCTCGCCGAAACATTCAAATATATACATTTAAAGATAGCTTTTTTAGGGACAAGCCAAGCATTAAGGAAAATAATAAAACAACGCCCCAAGACCTCAGAAGCTTCATAGATCCACGTCACGGTTTGGCAGCCATAAATCAAGACAACGAAAAAATTTGATGTCAGCCATTCGGAAACGTCGGAATCTGGTGGGGAGCAGCTCCGCGAAAGGTTGAAAGATTCCAGTCACAAGGAATTTCCCTTTAAACGCCGGAATGCGGCGGGATCGGATTTAAAAAAGAATAGGCCTTCCTCAGGGCACAAGCTTGGGGCCCCTGGTCGTATTGAAAAACGACCCCTCGCCCTCGGAGACGTCATCATTTCTACTCACTCTAGATCAGCGAGCGATATCATTTCTTTGCATGAGCGTGACCGTAATTGTCTGAAATAAAATACGTTTGGGGAAGGCGTTACTTTTCTCTCCCACTTGCCTTCTCTTGGTCCCCCCCCTCCCTCCATCCTCAGCTCCCATGTAATTGTATTTTCCCCATTCTCTCTCTCTCTCTCAAGCCTTCTCCACACTGTTGTCTCGGGACGATGATATATATTTCTCAATCTACATCTCTCACAACCCTTCTTCTCCCAAGGCAGAAAACGCACCTTTCGCTCATTTTCAATCCCACTCACCTCCACCACCCTCCGTGGCAAACTCTCGCTCCCCCTCTCTCTCCCTCTCCTCATCTTCCGGCGCTACACAACGTTTCCTTTCCCATTTGCTTCAAGTCTAAAAACCCTTCACCCACCCACCCGCTCACCAGCCACCCCCGTCTCCCCCAAAAAGCAATCCCACCCAGGGCATCGCTCTCATCCGTTCAGAATCCTCTTCCAAGCGCAGACGCCCCTACGCCCCTTTTTCACTCGACTTAGCTTCCTTTCCCCACCTTTACCATTCCTCGTAAGGCCGAGCGCTTTTGTGATGATGCATTGATAGATACGATAGACGTGTAACATCGAACCGGGCAATGAAACTCGTGGCAGTTTGAAGGCATGCAAAATTATGCCATTTCGTGAGATGTGTGATGTTCATGAAATGAGCCATTGAGAGCAGAAATGGTATAAGTCAGTTTTTTGGCATATTTTAGTTTTACACGCAGAAGTACTCCTCTGCCTGTATTATGTAAGATGAATTGTGTAACTCGAGCCTCATTGTTTGTTTTTTGCCAGAAAGCAGCATTCATGGTTTGATTTTTTATTAATTTTACTTAAAGCCTCATTTGCCAAAATGCGATAAATTCTACTTGAACCTTTATTTGCTCTCAATGGTTCAAATATTGCGTAAAAGTAATAATTTATGAGGCAAAGCAAATTCATATATATATATATATGAATTACAGTTAAAGCCACCTCTAGGGTGTGTGGTATGGGGTAATTCCACTCCAGCCATTTCGTACTCGTCCCACTTCAAGGTACCCTGGTCGCTAGACGTGGAAAAAAACGCAGTTAGGAGAAAAATGCACGGCTAAACCAATACCTAGGAGAGTAATACTTTCACAACCATGCTAACATGCAGTAAAAGGGTTAATATTCTACCACTGCTACCAATATTAGTATTACTAATGCTACTAATTTATAGATAATACGAAATACTATTTCATGCAGAAAACAAAATCATGTTGGTCATTTCTCATGCGGTATCTCAACTATTATGGTCCTTATTGTCCGTGGAGAAATTGCATTTTAAATCAATCGGTTCTGCAATCAATTTCCTGCATCTTATGATTGTGATCGTTTCTACCGTAAAACGTTGGCATTAGAAAAGTATAGAAACGTCTTCTGAAAAAAAAGTGTGTTTTGGACTTGCAAATAAGATTCAACTTACATTTTTTCCTTCGACATGTTTGAGATTTTCACCCTATTTCTTTAAACAATTTGGTCACTCCGCTTATATTAAAAAATTATAACAAATCTAGCGGCTCTCCGTTGTAATTAATTTCTTAGTGCTTTACACTGTATTTGATCTATTTTTCAGGCTAATCCTACTTCGTATAATATGCCGTTCCTAGATGTGTGTGAAGATTAGACATCGCAAAGCCACATGATAATGCTTTACATACCTGACTTCTGATGCACTGCGGAGAGATACGATTCCGTACGATGTGTAAATCAATGTGTTAAGGAATATCAAGCAATTCACGAATGAAATGCCATAAAAATCGATACAAAATGCGATATTAACAAGCTTTGATATTCTATCGTATTAGATAACTC
The DNA here is from genome assembly GCA_963573305.1 of Pyrrhosoma nymphula. Lineage (NCBI taxonomy): Eukaryota > Metazoa > Arthropoda > Insecta > Odonata > Coenagrionidae > Pyrrhosoma > Pyrrhosoma nymphula. The sequence continues at coordinate 93,511,390 of OY754329.1, forward strand.
TCATATTTATGACTTGAATACGAAATCTTTCGACGTAATGTGCCACGTTTTCACAATTTATGTACTTATAGAGTTGGCAAACTATTTTTAAAACATTAGGTATCCAGTACAATAGTTAACTTTTGCGATATGATTTTTGCACGAAAAATCATTCATTTTAAAGCTCTTCCGTCTTAGTATTCAAAAGTTACTAAAAATAAGATAGGTAAAGATAGTTTTCCTTGCAAACTCAGATTAAAGCTCTCCAAAATATGGATCAACATAATTTATTTTGCTGCGTGTGCAATTTTGTGAAAAAATAAGTGAAATTAAATGCATCGTGACTTTTGTGAAAAAACCTTTATATCGATGCTCTGTGAAATACAAATATCGCACCGCCCAGTTCCCGCGCATTACCTTATTACTTTAAAGTGGAAAAGGGATATTTTGAGCTTTATCCGAGAGATATTGGAAGAGAAAAACACATTTTATCGTCCGCTTTGAACCCTTGAAATTCAAGGTTTTCAGAGGATTTGGAGGGGTTTGTTCTTTTCTGCTAGGCCAAGAGTTTTGTAAGGGTCGGAGCTTCTTCCTCCCCCGAGAGTTAATGTGGCGGGGGGGAGGAATATTACACCGTCGGTTGAAACGAAATGTTCAACGGGCCATAGAAAATGGACTTACAAAGTCTCCCATTTGATGCTCGTTAATTACGGTGCTTAACCGATTCGGAGTATTCAAGGGATAAACATTTGCATTCCCCCGTCTTGATGTATTTTATTATGCGAGCTTTGAATGCTGTTGTGTAATGGGTGCTTTTTTGATGATTAATTTTGAAAGAAAGTATTGCTTGCGGAAAAATGTTCATAAGCTTTTTTAATTTTTCCGAGACCACCCAAGGAAACTTGTATGAAGAGCTATTGGCTAAAGAGTTGCTCTCTACCGGTCGTGATTCAATTACATATTTGCTAACTGACCGACCAAAGTGGATTGCCTGAATCCACTACGTACTGCAAAGAGAAAGCAAATCTAATAATTTCACTACTCAATAATTTGATGCATTCCGAAAGGTAAATGGTATTCGTAAGGGACTAGAATACAGATCATGGGAAAGTGTAGGTATTATTTTTCTAAATATTTACCATTGCACATTTCCAAAACATTTCTCGAAATATTAGTCCTCAAAATCGACTGTATCACGTTACTTAACGAAATAATTGTTTATATATTTAGTCCATGCAAAATTTTAACGATAATTATCAATTAAATCTTCGAATGGAAAATAGACTTAGCGTTAAGCATGAATGTTATGGTTTATAGCTCATAAAAAGTAGAACAGATTATGTCGAACGCCTGTTGTTTGAGTTTTTCATTCTTCACTTTTCATTGTGGTCTCACTTTCCAAATGGCTGAAGGGTAAAAATAATTTCATTGAATTCGTGGTGTTGGTATTTTTCCATTAGGAAAAATCTTAATGCTAAACTCGTGCGATGAATGAGGTTTCCCTGATATCAGTTTGTTTTTCGCGAGTTTTTTATTTATGTAATAAACTTCCAGAAGTTCAAGATCAGGGTCTATTGACGTCAAGTAGCGCATCTCTAAAACACTTTCCTTCCAATTTTCGTCTCTCGCGTAGTCGTTAAATGAAAGCACGTTCCTAAAAGTGGAGCTCCTCAGTTATTTAGAGCGTAGTCTCTTTCGAGAGAGACTCCCTAGAATTTCACTCGGTCCATCGCACTCATATATTCTACTCCGTGTCCATTGGAGAGAGAGATAGAGTGAGATGATTTTTATACAGGAATGCATCGGAGAGCTTTATTCCCTCGGTTTTAGCGAGAGATAATTGCGTATCGATAATCAATGATATTACATTGTTAGATCAGAATAGCGCAGACTTTTATCACCAATGTTTCGCAAGATGATTTTATTATATCCAATTAAACCAATATTTTCAGCTGTATTTTCACTAATTCAATTAGAATGAGGATTATTGAAATTCAATCTCCGCTGAAAGGCATGTAAATGTATTGGGATTACAGTGAGGCTTGGAAAATATATGTCAATGTTTATTGTCAATGAAATGTCTCGAATCGGTAATTAGCTTAAATTGGTAAATGAAGAGCTGTTCATAACAAGATTAGTTTTATGGAATGCTGCTATTGATTGTAACTACTGATACTCGTTAAAAAGACGTTCACACAGACAACTTTTATGTAAAATTAGCGCCAATTTTAACAATAAGCATTCGAAAACCAGTTAAACGGCACCAAGTCACCGGAAGTCCATTCCTAGAGGTCTATAGGCAAAATCTGATCTTGAAATTCACCATGTTCGACGCAGGGTGGTTTTCAGTGGGTTTCCATTGGAAAACAGAGCATTATATTACCCGGGGGAGAAACTCACCCTGGCGGGAGTCTGCTGCGAATGAATAGGGCGGGACCTGCAATTCTAGAATTAACAATCAAGGACAAACAAATAAGGACAGCAAATAAAGTATTTTCATGATCAGGAGTCCTCAAAGACACGTTTCTTCATAAAAAATAGTTACGTCAACTTATTGGGATTTCAGCAAGATCATCTGTTGAACTGGAAGCTCGTCCCATGATTTTTTGAAAACTAAGAATGCTACTGCTACATTTATATAGTTTGCACGTGTTTTGGCTTTTCCTCCTACTTTCAAAGAAGCAAAATGTTTTATAATTCTGAGGTCAACTAATATCAAATTTTTGCCTACAAAGAGGAATGAGGTGGAAAATATTTCAAAATTGCAGGAAATTTTGACCTACTGGCAAGGGTCATCGCTCACATCTTGATATCTCCATAATAATGTTTGCTTGGTAGTAAAACAAACTATGTTGGATTTTGGAAAAGCTTACTCCGAAAATATCTAATAAAATCAAGTGTAGTTTATTAAATTGATGAGGGAAAACGTCTGTGTTTTCTTCATTAAAGTATGGTACTCCGTGTCTTTTATGTTGAATTATTAGAGACATTTAGCTAATGTAAGTACACTACCCATTGGGTAGAATCAATCATATCCAATGATTTATGATCTAATAGAAATATTAACTATCTCATATCATCTACCAGCTTTCGCTCCCCGGATAAAGTTGAGTCTAGGAATGAATATGTGAGCAATAGTAAACGTTCAATTTTTAAAGTGCTAGTGTTAGTTTTAGCGATCATTATTTAAGAAGATACGTTAGTGTTTATGACTATTATCAAGCCGTCCTCATATTTTACTTGCACTCTTAAGTGATAGATATCTTCATATATCATCATGCCATTGAGAACTTGTTTCCTTTTATTTAGCCTATACACTTTCCGCCACTCCTTCCTCAGAAAAATCTCTTGGTGTTCATATATCATTATATAATTCGCCCTGCTCGGTTTCTCAGTGCATCGGACGCCGGAACAATTCTGTGGTGCAGAGGACGGCCGTCCAAAGGTCCACCAAATCCTCCCTTCTGTCCAGGAACAAATTTCACAGCATCTGAATCGGACGGACACTCCAGTATGTTCGAAAGCAGAGACTGCGCGCAGCGTCCAGTGCATATGGATGAACGAATGCTGACACCTGCTCTTCCCCGAATACCTCGCTCGCCAAGAGTAAAGGCGCCGAAAGGAATTCATTCTCCCTCAACGCTCAGCTCGGTTCAAATGCTCAGTCGGTACCGACACGCGCGTCCAGCCGCAGGGCAGCTAGAGCAGCTCGCCCGTCCGTCATACCCTCCCCTCGACTTTCAGCCACCTACACTTCCCCAAGCGCACCAACAAGCCCTGTCGGCGAATATCTCCACCCATGCGCCCTCGGCCACAAAAGGAGCCATTGCACTCCGCACGTTGTGAGCATCTAGCACCATCGTTCCTTTCTTTTTTTCGACCTGTTAAGGGAAACATTTTGCACAATTCGTTTCATACCTCTCATGCTAGAGCTCATGCTAGAATAAAAACCTACACATAATTAGAAATTGCACGCTTTCGTGGCGTTGGATGTAATATGTTTTAAAATTTTCCTCAATTTTTGCACACTTTAAACTCTAGGATCTAAGCTGCTAACCGCAGTTAGCCTCTTTCATTTCATTAAAATGCAATTTGTAATCCATTACATAGTTTTAGCGTTAAATCATATTATATTAAAGTTATTTAAAGCCTTGGGTGAATAATTAAGCTCCACATTCATTATTGTTTTAGGATTATTAACCATTAGCGATAAAATTGCAGTATCTGCAAAGAAAATGCAGTATCACAATATTTAGGCTTATTATCTTCGAAGGAATATAAGAAGAACTGGACTCAAGCCAAACTCCCTAACATTTGCCATATTATCTTCAAATGACTTTTACCAACATACATTAAATTAGTCATGAAAAATCATTTGGATTGGCCAAGATTCATGCCCTCCTTATTAGTCAGTTGTGCCAGTAAGCTGTCTCAGTGGACAGGGAGATTCAGGTTTAAATCCCAGCCATGTCAGATGGTTTTTTCAGCGAATTCCATCCCTTAGATGCTTATATTTTCACCCGTACGCCTGATTGCATACCATATCAATGGTGCATTTCACATTGATTTGGAAATTGTCTTTTCCCACACAACGTGATATAAGTTAAGTTTAGAAACTGTATAATTTTCGACTCCTTTATGACTCTAGAAATCATTTATCGGAAGAACAATTAAGAGCATTCATTAAACATTTGTTTTCATACTTATTCCATTTAATTTACTTAAAATGTTTTTATCAAAGTTTTAGTTAAACAAAGGCTTACTTACTTTTCAGAATTTCTACTTCTGGAGATATAAAGAGCATATTTGGAAATGTATTATCCTGTAAAAGCCACCACCACAGTTTTATGTTACTTACATCCATTTTCCTCCTTGATACCACATATCCCTGGAGTTTTTTTCATGAGGCTTAATCAACGTTTTCCTGTCTTTTTGCATCATTAAAATTCACTCTGATGACGTTATTATAGGAAAATGGTGCTGAAAGAAAGAGGACCGGAGTTACAGCCTTTCAAAGAAGATGGATTTTTTTCTATTAGCCGAAACCTCATCCAAATCGATAAAATCGGGATATTCGTAGAAAACCAAGTTGGTAGATTTCGTCATTGAGGCGCTAAATTTTCCTCACTTTCACGATAACTTATCGGGGTTTATGAGTCCATTCACGGGGAATTGGCTCGGATGTTCTAATTTCGTGACTCGTGCACCCTCTCGACTTAATTCAATTTTCCCGGACGCTTGGTTGGTTTTTTGGAGCACGTGACCGACGGCTGACTTCATTTGCGATATTAAAAATAGGTTATATGGTAAGGATTACTTGGTGGATGAAGGAAGGGTAGGCAGAATCTGGCGTTAGCATTGGCCTGATCTAAAGGTGAGGAGCCAAGGAAGCCGCATTTTAGCATTCACAAGAGCTATACTAGAATGCAAAAATTCTCAGAGAAAAAAATCTTCTGCCTTGTCCGGGACTCGAAACTGGGTCCCTAGATATCGTGCCGATTTCAATTGATTTATTTTTTCCACTAGCCATTGATCTATAAGGATTTTTGTTACGCTGTTTGTACTATACTTTATGGTATATTTTTTAAATCTTAGTAACATAAATACACTTACGGACACACTTTCAATAAAAAAACAGTATTTAAAATTCAATGTCATATTGATAATTTAAAATTCCTATCTTGTTTTGGCGAACACCTTTTAAACAGACTTTGATGTAAATGAATCGATAAATCATATTTGATATACTTTATAGCTAAAAGAATTTAGTAAAGTTAATTATTGTCACTTTTTCCTTATTAGGTATATTTTTGATGGGGTTTCTATCAGCCAAAGCCTTAGCTTTTTTGGTACCATTTTCAACTATCTCCTTATTGAAAGGCTAGCATTTCAGTTTTGGCCATTTTAGTTTTTTCCTACGGTGAAAGAATATTTCTATCGAAGACTTATGAATGATATTTTATAGCTGGTGTAGAGCTTGAAATTTTAGTTTATAGAGGTTAGCGCTCTCGATTAACCCTCTCTGAATCCTCCTCCCCAATGGAATTCGGCGATATATCGATGGATACGGTTTCGGATTTCGATCAAGGCGGATGATTCTTCCTCTGAGGAATTATGGAACTAATGCGTACTTACGGGTGGTGCCGTTAAAGGTATTACCCCGGCTAGTTAGCGATTTCTTCAAAATACTACGGTAGGGTTATCTCTTCAGGGCACACAATTAGAGATCGGCATTCTCCTGAAAAACCTCCGCCACCACCGGCATTAGATCCCCCGCTGGTTCTTCGGAATGATGTGGATGCCATTACTCAAGCCGCCACGCCAAACCCATCCAGCATTTCAATCTTTTATTCTCCACCGTTTCGCAAAACATCTACCAGGTATTTTTCGGCTCCGGTGGACAGACTCGCTGAATCGCAATCTCATAACTCAACGGCCGATTCCTCTGGGCGTCCCAAAACAGTTGGCTTCCTCCCTCATCATCCCTCAACCATTTCCCCGCCATTCTCTCCCCACCAAAAACGTCTACATCGGTACTCCCATCCCTCAATCCTCCTATCTTGGTCCTCCCACCCCATCCCACGAGATGAAGACAAAAAAAATGTATTAAAAAGAGAGGAGAGAGAAAAAGACGAGCGGAAAGAAAAGCAAACGAAAAACGCAACCCACCCAGTCAGCACGAGGCATCCCGTCGATTTCGTGTCCCCTGAGGAACATCTCTCTCTCTCTGTCTCTTCTCGCGAAGAGGAGCTGAGAGGAATGTAGGAAGAGAGTAAAGGGAGTTGAACTGAGGAGTGAGTGGGTGGATGGGAGAGCCACTATGTGTATGTTGGGAGGACGAAGAGTTGGGAGAAGGACTTGGGGGGGGGTTTACAAATCGATGGCGGAGCGAAGGATGAAAGGGAATAAACGAGCAGAGGAATGAGACGGTTGGATACAATAGGGATCAAAATACATCTGAGTACTACCCCGTTAGCCAAGGTGGCAAGTCTAAGGGCGGGTGGCAGGGAACGACATGGGACACTAGCCATGAAGAGAGGAAGGTAGCCATGAAGGGAACGTTGTTACAGGAATTGGGAGACGGGAATGAGGGAAATGTACGTAAGTTTTGACGGATAAGCGTCTCTTTCTATTTACTGTTGTCATCACCAGTGTTAATTAATAGGATAGAAGAAGTAAATTCTTCACGGGTTTAGAAACAGGTCTGAATTTCAGGTACCAACGTTTCCATGAATAACTTTGCCTTAGTTTTTGGGGCTGCGTTGATGCCTGGGCTATGTTTTCCGGGCATTTGTTCACTCTGACTGATGTTCCCCTCCCAGTAGTCCCCTCCCGGAGATCCAATTTGGGGTCTATTTTACCCGGACTATTTTACCGGGTGTATTACCTCTGGAATATTTACCGGGAGGAATGTCATCACGTCATATATATTGGTGACTTCAAGGTTTCATCCTCTAGGGATATTAATGTGGTAGTTTCCCGTTGTCTTCCACATTGCAGTACTCAGGCCGATTCAGTGAATTTTAATTGATTTCAGACTTTCGCCTCTCAGCAGTGGAGCTGGTGTATATTTTAAGGTGTAAAGATTCTCGTCTCGTTCTGCTGCCTTGCTGTATATCTCGTCCCGTTGATATATTTTTCCAAAAATCAGGAAAATATTCTCCGTCACCTGGTCGAACACCCATGATTCAGGTTGGGAGTGGAGTACGCTACCCCGATCCACTCGGGCCCCACTGGATTATTTATTGTTAAATTTCTGTCACAATATCTCTGATTTGCAGTGTAGAGAAGAATGCGTTTAGCCGAAAAATACATTTTCCCGCGTTGTTTTTATTCTCTGGATAACCACCAGTCTCCATGCTTGGCTTAGCCCGGAACCTGCATCTCTGTGGAATTTTCTTATGTCCGTAATCAGAGACGTCCGACATAAATTCATCAATATTTAATACGGAAAAATCTAGTCCTGGAATCAACCTCCCTGAAGACAATGGCGTGGTTAGTCGTCGAAAAGTCGGTACCAAAACTCCTGACCCGGTTGTAAACCTGTAAATAATTTACCCATCAAAGTTCGTCGCGAAAGCACCAATACTTCAAGATGATGGAATGTTTATGCGTATCTGTTCGATAGTACATCTATCATTTTGTCTGTCTGTCTATCTGTCAGTTGGAAAGGTGCAGTTTGTCCTTGGAATAAATTTCTGTTTTCTCCTGAAACTCGCGCAATCTTAATTTTTTAAAGTAATCTAGGTCAAGCTTTTAGCTTTCGAGTCTACAGATCTACGTTGGGAGTCTCTGTAAAGGGGTGTTTCCGTGGGAATACTTTGGAGGCAATAGGATTTAATATTAATAGGCAGTGTGATTTCTTGTATTATTGGGTTATTGGTCATGGAGTCGCATCTCCTTACATATGAAGCATTGAAACTCAAACGTTTTATTCTGTTTTTTTTTTGCCGTAGCCATTGTGATCGATGGAATAAATCTTAAACTTGCCTCAGTGAGCATGTGTATCGTTCTGTCAATGTAGTTTCTCATGTTTATGATGGCCTATTTTAAGATGGCTTCCGAATATCTGCATTTTTATGGAAACCGCAAAATGTACTGGATTAAATATTTGCATAGTAATGGCTCCATAAATAAGGAGTTGTTATACCCAAGGAGTCTATATACAGGAGGCTCCTGAAGATGGCGGTATTATCATATTTCTGCTGTCATTTCCCGAGCTTTTTAATGGTTTCTTAGATTGCCCGAACCGTGGCGCTGGAGAGCTGAGCGGTCTATCCATTCCTGATTTTTCAATTGCCGGTAGTGAAAATGTTTGTGTGCAATTCGCTTAAAATCGGCATAAGAAATTAGCGGTGGTGTTAAAAGCGGTATTTATAAGTTTTTAAGGCTTAGGAAATGAGGCCTAACCGTCGCTGCTGTGTACCTAGGTGCAACGGAGGCTATGATAAGCCTAAAAAGGAAAACAAGCTGTTCGGCTTACGGAACCGAAGCCTTTTCAAAGCGAAGGTTAGTAAGTTTGCTAAAGTGTTGTGTGAATCCTGACATTTTCATAGATTTTGAATATTGATGAAGTAGTGTAGATTACTCGAGTTTTTCCAGGGTCAATGTGTACTGAATATTGCAATATTGCGTTGTTGTGGTTGAACCGGAAGGGATACTTAAGGGGTTACGTAGAAACTCTCTGTCACCTGTGTCATTATTTTTCTGCACGGACAATATAGAACTTGTCCACATGAGCCAAGCTGTATTCATTTTTACCTGGCAATCCCTTATTTACATTGTTCCAATATCTATCCACCTGGGCACTTGTATCTAGTGCTACAATATGTTTTCAACAATACTTAGGCCCGGTTTTTCCATCTCCCGACAACATAAGTTATCGGACAGAAAAGGCTATTCGACGGATAACTCGTTTGAAACGGGTTTTCCACCTTCCGACAATGACTTTTTTGCCGACAAATTTCCCGAGAACGTATCCGGAGCCTTTACCGTCCGATAATGAGGTATCGTGAGGATAAGCCTTAGCAACGGTGATCTGTTTACAAACAAAGAAAATACGCATTCACAATCATCACATGGTATTACGATAATGGACGGTATTTTATATAATCTGGCATTTTTCGAAGATGATGATGATGGAGAAGTAGTAGAATATCTGAATAATATAAGACGCCCTTATGTGATTCGAACCAGAGTAATTCATGTTTTGTTTAGTAAGTAACTTGCTTTGTTTTCTAAAGTATCTTTTTACTTTAGGGCCAAGAGAATAGGTAACCGCCTATCTTCTGGGGATTAATTGGCGGTTCTCTTCAGCTTTCGTACTTCCATTCTTGCTTCCTGAAAATCAACCTGAAAACATACCTCTCTGTTTCTTTTTTCGTTTTTTGATAAGCAACATTATTACATAGGTAATATTTTAAATGCTATTAGTACAAATGCCTCTCATAAAATGCAAAGTAAACGCATTAGCCGAAGACATGCAGCCACTTTTCGCTAACAACTTATTGTTTTATCACGAGAATGTTTACGTTCTACCACTCGCGAGAGTACTGCATTGTCAGCCAATCAGTTCGCGATTTCTCTTTCACCCGTTAATGTAAGCGGCATTGTTATTGGTCAGGTATTTATCGATAGCATAAGTATCCCGCCGACAAAAAAGGTAACATAAACAGTTCCCTAATTTTGTCGGTTAGATAGACTTTTCCACCGGACAATTGTTGGCAACTTTATCGAGAGATGGAAAAACCGGGCCTTTAGTAGCAGATCTCAGTACAGCCTTGCTCCTTGGAATCATTTTAAACCTTAATTGTGCTCTTGCAATATGTATAGCTGATATCGTAGTCTTGCCTCTATAATTTTTGTTTATTGCTCATTCATTATTATTTTGAATTGTCATAGCTTAGGTATATTCTTTCAAGTGACACACTAGGAATACTTGAGCAAGAAAATATGTCTTCACATCTTTTTGGTGGCCTTGCTGACTGCAATCATTGAGCCAACTTGATACTTTTAATGACATGTCTTATCCAAGTTTTTCGATACCGGTTGAAGAATAGTTAATTCTGTGTATGTAGTAGTCTGGATAAAAATGTGCTGAAACTGAAAAAAACTTAACTGTAATATTATCAGAGCGTCCATAAACGTTTTATGCTAAGTATATGCATAAAGATTTCATTCACAATAGCTCATTGTATACGGATAAGTACCTGATTTTCGAGTTACCCACATTTATGAACCACCTGTCAAGTTTTGTGCAGTGAAGTTAATTTTACTTGGAAGTAAAGTAGTAGTTGTATAGAGCATCTACACATTGTTTTTTCTGCCTCTCTACGACGGCCAATCAAATGGAATTCATCGATAATGGGAGGGCCATATCTATCGCTCAAACAAATATTGTGTATTATAAGGCATATGCAATCACTGTAGGTACCGGTAGAATAACAAGTCGGTAGTCTGTTTTCCGTGACTCAGATTCCTTGCACGATTTTTAAAAATTCCTCGAGCGAATTTGAAGGTTGGGCTTTCGAGCGCGCGCCTTATTTAAAGTTCCTTTTTTTCGGTTGATTCGAGACGGGCGTTTATCGGTTGGCCAGAGTAAAGCTTAACGAGGGTCTGGTTGCGTATTAATCGTTGCAAATTCCCCATATGGTTCATTTTACGAAAAATATTCCACATAACATGAACTGTTGCCGTGCATTTCCATACAATTTTCAGGTCGCTCTTACCGTCAGCGCCGCGAGTGGCGACTTAGGTGAAACTATTAAAATGCTCAGGTATTGGCAGCACTCCTTGCGGCAAACTGGGCAATCCTGTATGTAGTATCCCTGGTTATACCATACCCACCAGACAAAGCATTATTGAAACCAAACCCCTTATCTCTGCCAGAAGTTACTCAGGTTCTTCCTGAAAAACCCTGTATCTTTCATCATCTGTGCTGCTCTAAGTTCGCCAGCAGCGGATTGATTTAAAAAAACGTGTGGCTCTCTTTTGTATAATATTTCTTTCACGTTTTAAAGCTTTTTGTATCCCAAATGCTCGCGGTGTACTTCAAAAATGTAGGTTGAGATTAATTAGTTTAGATTATCTCGCATGGATCGCTTTGCCACGCGTTGTGTTTGTTTCCATGCCCGTTAACAGTGTTTCTTGAAGCACACTACCTTGACTTGCAGGCATCATGCTTAATTCACCGTAATGGCACAAGACAGCTTATATCCTCCGTGAAGTACCCCTGGAATAGAGAATTATGGGTGTCGCAGTGGCCTACGGATTGGCTCGGAAAGCTGAAGGTCCTTGGTTCGAATCCCGGATCTCGAGACCTTTTTTTCCTCCCTCAATATTCAACGCATTCATATCCGCTCGTCAAGGCAGATGAGTGAATCTTGGACAGAAATGCCGACTCTTTGTGTTACCAACAATGCGCATTGTAGACATTCCCCATATAATTCTCAGAAACATGGCACCTATTATGTTGGGATATTTCGAATTACTCATTTATTATATTGAAGAAAATAGTTTGAAGAATACCTTACGAAAGCACTGGGGAAAATGTAAGCCATTAAAATAGGTAATAGACCATATCGTATGGATCAGTTGTTATTACGCCGAAAACTTGAAGGTGGGTTTACACTGGGAGGTTATTTCTGCAAGTTTCTTTTGCAGAAGCGTGCGGAGGTTTTCTCTCAGACAAAAGATTTTCACAAGTTAGCGTAGAACCAAAAAGGTTTCCATATACACGGAACCCTTCTGCGAGCGACTTTCAGAAACTTTTAAAAGTACTGCAAGCGGACTTGGAAAAACGTTTACACGTGCAATTTGCGTCGAAATTCGCTTGCTGCAAGTAACATATGTATTAATTTGCCTAATTAAGCCCCACAGCATTAATCCCTAGTTAAGCACGGCGGTACGAAAAGGATTTTACTATAAAAATACTAAATAGAAATTATTTATAAATTATCTTTACATTAATCATAAAATGCATGGCGAAATAGCGGGCGATATCGCACGTTATATGGATCATTTTGTATTTAACTACGTTGCTACCTTAAATCGTTCAAGATTTATGCTTCCATTTCGCAGGATATTTCACATTGCATGGATTGGCATCATAGTGTAGGCTTTTTTTTATTGAATTGCACGGTGGCTCTGTATCGTATCGTGGTATCTCATGAGCATTGCATATCCCTTGCACCGTAAAATCGCGCGCGCGCGGACCCAAGAGGGATGCAAGCGTGCGGAAAAAAACTCGAGAGAAGAAGGTGAGACTTATAAATGTGGTAGGCTTGGGGATGATGGAAATTGAGATGGGAGACGAAAGACGCTACACGTTACCTAAGGGGAAAGCCTTTTCTTTTCTTGGAGTATCGCTGTTTGCTAATTCCTTGCGATACATAATACAAAACAAAAAAGAACTCCTATGTGGGGGCTTTCATTATTATTTTATTTTCTCCTTAATCCTTCAGGATTGGACGCGAGACGCTTAAGGACTTTCACTTCGCTGGCCTAACTCCTTTAAAAAATCCCTAAATTTACTTTTACCCATTCGCCCCCTCCCCTTTTTTTAGCGTGGATTCAGATGCCGACGCTCGGTAATGAGTCTTTTGATGAAAATTAACCTCGAACTAGAGGCTAGAAACGCTTGAGAGCCACTCAACACTTTTATGACTCTTATATTATACTTGGAAATGAGCCAACGTCACCGTATGCCACGAGGTTGTATGGATTATGCATGCCTTTTCAGTTTTATTTTCAAAACCATCCGTTTTTTGAGATGACATCATTGACGGATTGAACAGATGGCAAACAAAAATGTTATCGCTGGTGTGACAAGTGTGAACTGATTTGGAGTTTTATAGCTCTTATTTCGAGTAGATATCGGGAACACAGTGACATATATTTTGGTGCGACGTGAATGTAACAGGGAGTTATTTCACATTTTGAATATGCACTTGATTTGCAACTCCTTTCTCAATTCGCATTCAAATTATTTATATCCTTATGGAATTTTTCGTGTAAAGAAATGTGAAAAAGAGGAATCACAAGGGACAGACATACGAACACGAAATGAAAAATACAAACCATGGTTCTCACTATGTAAAAGTAGCATATGTTGTGATACAGAATCGATCAGAACTTCATTGGGCATTATACCATAAAAGTGTCACATTTTTACTTTAAATTATTAAGCAGTTTAAAATAAGCCAGATAAAATTCTTAGCGAAAGGCTGAATAAATGCAAAAATATTTGCTGAAGGAAAATTTATGATTTATGTGCCAGAAATTGATTGCTCGAGAGGTTTTAAGTGTCGATATTTAAAGAATAAGAATACACTCGGAAATAAAACGCAACCGATAATGATGTAATAATCATTTTAGACATATATATTATGTTTTTTGAATGGTGCAAAATATAAATGGGGTATTTTAACAGTAACTCGTCCATTTACTTTTGCCAATACCGCTAGGAATAAGTAAGTCTGACGTGGAACTTCTCTCCATGGGATGTGTTAATTTCATTTTAAGAAAAGGGTTTGCCTGGAGCGACATTAATTATCTCTTTTTAATTATATCCATTAAAATTAAATAGAGCATGCTAAACTTTCTGAGAAAAAAATCTCTTGGAGAGACTGCAAATTAGTCTCATTCATCTTGTTTAAGAACGCCAAAGATCAAAGATTCGTAACCTCTCCATTTCGCCATAGTGCACGGCAAAACTTCTTTCAATGAAAGTGATGGTATATTTAAACGTAAACACTTATACTTACTGCTTTATGAAAGTAATTTTAACTGGAAATTAAAGACTGAAGACATTATTGCACATGGGAAACAGACAGATTAGTATTCTTAAACATTTCAAGCTTTCCTTTAGAATTATGGATTAATGCAACGAAGTCAAACCGCGAACTAATTACTATTTAACACTACGAGGACGGGAGTTTTGTAATACCTAGAAGTAAGGGCAGGGTTCATTTTGACCCATAAAGTTTTTCAGCATGAAATTGCTACTTTTTTCTCCCGGTACTTAATTTTCTTCACAAATGGCATTAAAAAGACCTTATCTACACATTATTAGCAATAAAAATGTACCCACTACGCTATTACTCTACTTTTTATTCTAGGAGGAACAAAAGCAATTGGCTTTTCTGCTCTCATTAGAGCTAAAACTCAGTCTTCTTCTCTTTTGCATCCCACGGAGTGTTTTCCCTAAAGCTAAAGAATAGGTGCTTCGGAAATGATTTCACCACTTATACACCGCGCATCTTCTAGACCGCTTTCAGAAGCAGTATTCAGGAAAATTCTTTTCCATTTTCACACCACTGGCCGCTGTAACCACTCCTTCTGGGAATGGAAGCAGTGCTGATCACATTCCTATTACCTAGCTGTCATATTTTACTCTACTTATTTTAATAATGAATACGATAATATTTTATACAACGTCTTAATGAAAGTGACATATTTTCAATCCTTTTCTCCTGGCGATATCAATTGTAAGACCATTTGAAAGTAAAATTTTCCGTTATTTTGGTAAGCTGCAACCAGGAGAGTCCACTATCGATGAATGGCATTCAAATGAAGTATAAATGTTTCAAGTACTGATCCAAATGTGCTCTGATATATTTTAGCTGATGTAAATAAATATCAGTGATCTATAGGAGAAGAAAATGATGAGAAAACATGACTCCAATACAGAAGAAGTAATGGGTCAAAATGACCCATAGCAGTCCTTCTAGGTATAACATCTATTAAAAAATTAAACAATAACAATAATGAAATTTTCTTTTCATTTTAGCAAAATATAAGTAAAAATGCACTAAGTCACCAAATTTAAAAAGAATCTAGTCTCAAATAAGTAGTTAAATTTGATTTTGAACAACTGTTATGGGTCAAAATGACCCGTCCTTCTAGTGCTAAGCTATTGCTATAATGCGGAAAATAGTTGAAGGTTCAAGGCATAGGAGTTTCTAAAGACTTTCATCTAATCAGTTTATCCATTAAATGGTAACTAGAAAAACGCTTATCTGGAACACGATCAATAACGCGGAAAGCGTCATGATATCAAGGAATTGTAAGGTAACATCTTATAATGTCTATAATGCGCTGAAAATGATACGTTTAGCATACAAATATGTTTAAATGACAACAGCAATAATGAGTGGTTAATTACAGCAACATTTAATTAACAAACGATAATTTCATTTTCACGGAATGACACATTAATTTTATTGTTTACATTAAATCACCAGTATTTATTGTCATTCATTCATCTTTTGTTGGAAACATTACTCGTTTAATTACATTCTGATTCAATCATTTTTGTATGCCTGCAACATCATATTGTTCAACGAAAAGATCCTGAGAAGGTACCTTTGGGATTCCTTATCATTAAACACGAGTCGTAATTTTTTTTTCAAACTTGTCAGAATACGGAACCGCATAAAATTAAAGGCTCAAAAGACAGAGCACTGAAAAGGATACCTAACGTCTTAGCGAATTCATCCAAGAGTCGCAGACTTGGCGCCCGAGGATGTGCAAATTGCTAGGCTTCGATTCGAACAATAGGCGATTCGGAAATGAACGAAGGAACTTTCAATGCCCCCTCCCCCCTATTATCCGCGGTGCACACTCGCAAAGGATCATTCAGAGCTAAGTGGAGATGCAAAGTGTATAGGTTTTACCAAAGGATGACGTAATTAAGCAATGAGAAAGCGTACGACCAACTTCAAAGGTTTTAGAACCCGTATCAAGGATCACTACTGCTGCATCGTAACTTGAACAATGTGAATCACTGCGGAGAGGAGACAGAGAGAGAGAAAGAGAGAGAGGTAGTATGCGTGGAAGCCATACGAAATGAAATTATGCCTTCAATCACGGCAATGTAGTCACAATGCCAGCACAATAGCTGCACGTTCTTTCACAAGAAAATAATTCTGTGTGATTAGTTGAAATCTATCCGTTATTAATAATGCCTAGAATTGATTTTGAAATTTGATTGCATATTTACCTAAGTTTGAAATAATAATAAAAATATAACGTATAGTTAGTAATCTGTGTAAAATTTAAGTGAAAAAATTGTATATTTACATAGTAGAACCGCTAACCCTTATTGAACCACAGTACAATTTAAGGAGCAGCATTATTCATTTGACATGAAATATTAACCTTTCCGTGTGGCTGGGAAAGGATGAGAATTTAATTTCGTTGGTTATATCAAACTGAAGTAAAATAAACCTTGTACGTTTGTACTTTGTGAAATTGATACGTGCTGGGAAAAACAAAACAATTTCAATAATTATCTTTAAGGCATCGCATTTATTAGGCGCAGGTGAGCGGAAATATTCTAAAAAAAGATTTTCTTATTTGCACGATTGTTGGGTGACGCGGCTCTTAATTCAGCCAGTTTAACGATGGCAAATGGCTTTCAAGGGCTTGGCTCAAATTCGGTGGGGTGATCCTTCTACTTATTGAAGTGGAGCTGCCCCTAATATGCATATGTGTAGTAATTTTCACCGTCTGGGATAAATTTGGCCCACTGACCAATAGCCACCTCTCGCTCCCTACCAAACCCCTTCCCCTCTCCTTTTCTAACTCCCCCCCGCCCCCAAGGTAACAGATCACTAGTTAGTCCCTTTTTGCCAACAATGGCGGCATTACAGACGAAACATCAATTCAATTTGTTTTCGTGCGCCTATGTTTTTAAAACTATATTTTTATTTGTGTATTATATTACCACAGTGCGTTTTCTCAGAATAAAATGTAACGATATATACTTTAAACACTTGTAATCCTCCACGTGGTGGAAAGAGATTTTATCCCAGTCCCTTCAATCCCTTCCACGTTCCGCGAATTGGAAACGAATATGCTCTTCCACGGAAAAGGAGCTTTTGATTCTATTTATTCTCTCTCGACCACTTTTATGTAAACTTTCTCCACCGCATTCCTTGTCGTGGGGAATGCGCATCAACAGGAAGAATCACTGCGGCAAACAAGAAAAGTAGAATGCGGCACGGAAGAAGAACTGTTCCTCAGACGTTAACGCGGTAGAATGTGGTACGGAAGGAAGGACGGAAGAAGAACTGTTCCTCAGACGTTAACGCTCTTTCTCTACGACACGTGGAAAATTTCTAAAGGAGTTAGGATGGCTATGAGCAGGGTGGTGCCTAAGTAGTGGGCAGCAGCGGGAGTTCCTTTTAAGAGCATTTGGGAGGCCCCTTTTCAGCCGCAGCCTATTCCGTGCATCCCGCCTTCCACCCGCGCCGTCTTGGCAAGGACGAAATGAGAACTTCATGGCGATGGGAGAGTGTTGAAGATAAGGGGAGGTGCAGGGGATCGAACGACATTGAGACAGACGGAAATAAAATGAATTCTATCCCAATGAAGAGGGAAAAACACATTTACGTATTTCCATCAATGATAGAATCAAATACTTAACACATTCCTACATACCCCTCACACCGTTCTCTTTCTTGGTAGGCACAGTCAAAAACATTTAATTCTCGGTGATAGGCCTACAAATATGACTTTGCTTTAATAATTTCCTCCATACTCTTCTATCCTTGCATATATTTTCCTTCAGCTAAATTCAAACATTTCTCTCTGGCTTGCTTCAAACCAATAAACCGACATATTTTTTAATTGTATATTAATATGGCACGGGAAAAAAGTATGTTCGTGTGAAAGAGTCAGTAAAAGCGGGCAAAGGGTGTACTAAGTGGTAACTACTTGTTAAAGAGGATAATAGAGTGAAGTCTGCTCGGGATCTCCACCAGGTCAAATTCTTCATAGATGCCGAAGTTTCAATGTTCGAGTCTTCCATCGTCTTTAGAGCTAAATGAGCATATATGAGGAGCCTAGAACCCAAGGGGTATAGGTTACATTTTTAGTTTTCTCAAGCTAAGTGTAGAAATGTGTTCCTAAAGTATGTAAAAAATTGTTGTGGCCAAGAGGTATAAGTGAATGACTGATGGGTGCTGAGATCTAGTGGAGTAAATTTCATCTACTTCAAGAATCACATTGAACTACAACTACAATTTGAACTTTAAACATGAATAACTCAAAACTAACTTTTTGTCACACGTACATCTTGACGTCTAGGGTCCTCATAATAGGATAATTGTGGGGGTAAAAGAACTTACCCAGAATCTCTCCATGTAGGGTAAGTGTGGGAGAGGGAGGAGAAGTAAAGGAATTGTGAAAGGAATGGAGGGGTGAGGAAGTAAGTAGTAGTAGTATTTTTATTTAATGTGCTTCGACGGCTAAGGTCATTTTGCACATACTGTCAGCCACGCGCAGACAGGGCTTGTTACAGCACTCCGACGATCGGAGGATCACTCCTCCAAACTCGAGCCGAGCCCAACGATGCTTAACTTCGGTGACTGATCTGGAGCCGGTGTTTCCATCGTGGCAGCCCGTTGCACTTGGAGAAGTAAGTATTAGGAAGACTCCCCGCGGTGGGTGAAGTCATAGACAGGCCTGTCGGTGGACCTACCATCCATATAGGATAGTAAGAAATATAATGACTGCCTCTTAGGATTAAAATGGGTGACCGCTTAGTATAAAAATGGGAATACTTGTGTCAGTGTCACATTTAAAGAAGATTCACTTCTAATACATGATTGTAGACAATTCTTTTAACGATTTCAGTGGCAAAGATAGGTAGGTAGGTAATATACCAGTCCGGCACCAAGAGGACGCGGATTCGAAAGTGATCGGGTTGGTGTGGTGGCTTGTTAACTGGCTCCTCATCCTGATGGTTCAAATACTGATGGTGACATAGGTATTCAGTGAAATCCCGTTCCCTATTTGGTTGCTATGTGGAGAGCACTATCAGTGCAGAACTCCGTTCGTCAGATGGGACGTTACTCTGTGATTCCCTCGACACCTTTTGTTAAGAGCAGTCTAAAACTGACGCCAGATTCTTCATCCGTCCTACATTCTCCAATAATTCTTCCTTAACTCACCTGTCCTCACAGATGGAAATGACCTCAAGTTTTGGTTGCCTTCCCTAATGAAAAATGAACCTAGCGGGTTTGAATCCCTCCTCCGGAACTGTAATTGTATTTGTCGTAGGATTGGAGGCTTAGATTGGACGGTAAAGCGTTAACGGCTGGTATACCATAAACCCAGTCTAATAACTACTACCTTGATTCATGCTACATCACTCTCTCATTCAATCAAGTCCTCCTGTCTGATTCAACGGCATTAAAGTTTGAAAATCAACTCCTTGGAAATCATGGTCACATTACCCCGCTCGCAATAAAAAGGATGATAAAAATTATTCTTTTATTTAGTGAAAATGAAATTCTGCTATATCGTGTAAATTAAAAGTATACCACTATTTTGGAAGAGATTTTATTTTTATTCGACATCGATTGTTTTCATTTAATAAACGGGTCAGATCTGTTGGAACGGGATCAAAGTGTGGATTCGGTACCACAAAGCAGCCTCGTTCAGCGCCATCATGGTGTTTACGCTGTAATTAAATAATAATATCCTCTTATCATTTTATTAAAAGTTTTTATTTCCTCAAATATTTTATCACAATTATGCGCTAAAACCCATACGGAATATATGTAAAGAGCTCAGGTTTAAGGACTGAGGCAGATAATCTTAACAGTTTGAGCACCTAAATAACCCAAGCAAGCGACTACTTGCAGGAGAAGCCTTAAAGTTAAGGCGGTGCTCCTCAACGACTGTCTTATTACGAGAACGTGCCACACACTCTGCTGGAACGAGGCCATAATGTAAAGTACCACAGAACGGCCTCGTCGAACCCATTTGGGTTATATATATATACATGTATCCCTCTAGCGGCCATTAAACACCCCGGATTCCAACGGACCAACGGACCCGCCCACGCCATTCCTCGTCGGCGCCGAACTATAGCAATCCTTTCCTTCCATCCACCCACGCATACACAAGAGAGGCGCCGTTCTGCTACCTTCCTTTCCCATAGTGCTACGCCTATTGATGTGCCAGGTCGTTCATTTCGTTGAACCGGTTCACCACAATGACTATTCACTTGAATGAATCGTTCGTGATCGAACGGGTCGTGATTGAATGTTGTTGGCCTATCACGATCCACGCGAACTGAAGGATGCATTGTTATTGTTATCAATGATGGCGCTTCCACATTGGTCAGGATGGATACGAATTCGCAATTCGCAAACTGTTTGCTAAATCCTGATTTATTTCAATATTGTCGATTTGTAACTCTAATTAAAGGTCTAACATTCTTAATTATCAACAAATGAATTAACAAATTTCGTTATACTTAGCATCTTCTTTGCATTATTGCATCTTCTTTGCAAGATTAAACAAGTGGTTCCAATTAAAGCTGGATAATGGAATTACCTGTATTATTGGGAATTATCAGCTCGTAGTTTCAGTGCAAATATATTTTACAGTGAGTTTCTCGATATCGCCCATCGATGATGAGAATGATTTCTTTTACTAATGATCGATGATTTGCCTTCCGGATAAGTTTGTCACATTCAGTCATCTATAACAACCACAAATTGGATTTCTCGTTCATAATTTCGCCCCGATTTGCTCAGCAGTCAATAAGAAGACTAACTATTCAGGACTGACCCAACATTTTCTGCGCAATCGGAAGTAACATTACCGAGTATAGCTGATAATAACGATTCCACGCGATTTCGCTATTCTCGACGATTATCGACTGTAGAAGTGCCTAGAGCGGGCGCTGATGTATGCCAATATCCGAATAAAACAGTATATGTGAAATAATTTAATAATTAATAGTAAAACTATAACAAAGTTGGGCTAAAAACAAAATTTTAAAGTCATTTCTGTGACTGGCAGCGCAACACTAACATGATGGATATTTTAGGGAAGGTAGAAAATATATACATTTCGGAAAACATTATATGAATAACGTTGCGCGAAAACTTCCATATACTCTAAATACAAAAATATTTATGTTTTGGAGTAATTCGAAGGTCTCTCATATCACTCGAAGCCAAGCGGTAGCTGAAGTACAGTACATGAGCGCAGAAATTATGCATAAAATATCACACCACCAAAATGAAAACAGACTTTGTAGTGCCAAATGTATTCTTTATAAATACTTCTCGTGTTTCCAGCGTCTGAGCGCCATATTCAGGAGAACTGTTTTTCATTATCAGATAAATTCTGTCCAAACGGGTGTAGCAGACCGTTATCCAATCGGTATTGCCGGTATTTGACGTCGTGATATTGCTCGAAACTAACCCTCACTGTCTTCTTTGACTCTCCGAGACGGAGACTGAGAGAGGGAAAAAGTGTAAAACAAAAGAGCATCGGCTCCACCTCCCCAGCCGAGCCATCTATTTTTTGCTCTCCTCGCCCATCGCCATGTCATTATCTCGGCTCACGTCTTCCATCCCTCCCTCCCCCTTCCCACCGCAGCCCAGGGGCTTATCCCTTAACAGCCGAGCTCTGAAAACATTCCCTCCTCCTCCAAAGAGACCGAGAATGGGGTGTGAGGACTTTTTCTGGAGGGATATATGGGAGGTTGGGAGGAAGGTTAGGGAGGCGGAAGTGAGGGTAAAAAAAAGCGGCACGGGGTTGGGGAGAGATGGAAATTTCTTGTCTTAAAGGGTGCGGAAGAGATCACCACGGCACGGGAGATGAGGGATGGTCTAAACGAGAGGAAAATAAATACGTAATCATGTATTTACAGCCTCATTAAACACATCACAAATATAAATTTACAAACGCAAACACCGGAAGCTCTTTAGTTAATCTCCATAGTCCACATGACGTGAAATGTGCTACCGTCATCGCTGTGAAAGCATTCCATCAAACGTTTTTTTGTCAGTCTTCAATAGTCATCAACCCAACCCAAGATAGGTTTGTTGCAGCTCTCCATTGCATTTTATTTTCAGATTGACCGCTTCAATTTTCTCATACCTCCGTATTTGTCCACTTCAACATCCTTTATAATTTGCCGCATGCACTCTATCATAGGTCAACCTCGTTGATTATTTTACTTTCACTTTTCCCTCCTTGAGTGCTCTCAAGAAGAGCCTCAGAATTCCTTCATTAAAGTTTCTCACTTCCTTTTCGTAGAAGATTTCATTGAACATATTTTCTCACCATCTCTACCTATAAGTCCTTTATTTGCGATCCTATTTTAACGTCGTCATTCCTCTCTAGCACAACATGTCCACTGCTTCCAGTATTCGCTCTTCTGATTCTATTTTCCGTCCATGCTTCTCCGTCTAGTAAAAACTAGCTCGATTCACGTGTTCTAATGAAGATTTCTTACCACCAAGTGTGAATGTTTCTTACCACCAAGATCTTAATTCTAATTTTTGTGGACTCTTTTTCATTTATAAGGGCTTGTTTTCTTACAATTCTCTGCTCTCTGTCTCCCTTGCTTCTTATGTCTGTGGTGACCGTAATAACCAGGTAGCAAAATTCTTCCCATCTTTATAGTTTTAACAGAACAATTGGGAGTATTTTCAATTTCCTTCCGAAATTATGTTTATATTTACATTAAGTTTTATTTTTTTCTTCAAAATGTGCATTTAATATTTTTTTTCATGCAGTGCAGCTCCGTCGCTATGCCTTAAACATTTTCGTCATGGCTAAATCAATGGATTTGAGTCACAATAGAGCAGCTTGGGAAAACCGCTCAGTGATTATCACCATCATCGTAGGTGCTTTACTAGCATTGGCTTGCTCTAGAACAGCTATCACCTATCTTTCAACTCGCAAATCAACAGCTTAAGGCAATCATGTCACAAAACACTACGTACGGTCAGTATTATGCCATTCTAAACTCTTAATAGCTCTATAATATCCCCTTCTT
The DNA here is from genome assembly GCA_963573305.1 of Pyrrhosoma nymphula. Classification (NCBI taxonomy): domain Eukaryota; kingdom Metazoa; phylum Arthropoda; class Insecta; order Odonata; family Coenagrionidae; genus Pyrrhosoma; species Pyrrhosoma nymphula. The sequence goes on from OY754329.1 coordinate 93,534,683, forward strand.
AGGCCGTTCATACCTAATATTATATTGCTTTTCTGTGAAATAAGCTTATGGCTATTTCCACAAAACCATGTAAACGTTTTCACTTTTCTCTACTATTTCGGGAAAAGTAATTCTTGGTGTAGCCATTCGAAAATTCAACTCATTCCGTCCGTTACATTTAGTTTGTCGGAAATGCAATCCATATTGCCAATATTCGCATGAAATATCATTGAAACTCTAAATTCACCCGAATTTATTATGAGTAGCCTTGATTAAATATGAAGGGGACTTATTATAGTTCTCTAAATCATAGAAGTGGAGGAACGCTTAAGGGTGGGTGGGGTTACAGAAGGGTAAGGGAGGAGGGGAGGATCCTTCTGGGCCGGCGCGTAGATGGAGAGAGCTAGGGAATAGAGGAATGAGAAGAAACAGGTTGATTGTATCTTAAGAAGTTGTTTACGCATTTATGGGGAGAAGCGGAGGGGGGATGGATTGTGGAGGAGGAGATGAAAGAAGAGATGAGGGAAGGATGGAAGGAAGGGGAAAGGGTGGATTGGCTAGAGCACTGGCCTCTCAAGAAGAGAGCACTGGGCCATAGGCAAGCCGACGTCTCCCACTTGGGTGCTACGAGCTTGGAATTGCTATTTGGGGAGAAGCACGATGACTGAGGTCATTATGCCATTAAGGTCTGGTTTTTATAATCACCGGTTCGAATTTTTTCGGCATGCATCTTGAAGTAAACACGTTCTCTCAGCGATAGCGCTCTCGATGTACGGGGTTGCTTCCAGCGTAACTTGACGGAAGCGAATAATGATTAAATAAGAAAACACTTAGAAATTTCATGTATACGTTTATTTTTGTCTTTATATAAAAACCGATCTTCATATATAAACCCCTATCTCTCAGTTAACATAAGTTTAGTGAAAATGCTACGTCATCCACCTGTAAGCGTAAACCAGGGGCTCAATCAGAGTTCTCCCATAGCGTTTGCCTTCGTGTTATCGTTATTTTTAAATTGCACTCATGAGACCTGATCGTCATTCTTCAAAATTTGTGAGGTGATTTAAATAACTTGTTTCAACTGATGAAGTGAATTCTTTTGCTAGAAACTGTCCCAGGAAACAGGAACCCTCCTGAGCGGTTAGCGTCTTGGATATCGATGACGACAGCACAAAAGAAGGAACCTTCATCCCACTCCAGACACTATAAAACTGTACCTAAGAGTTAGAGGAGGTGGTTATTGGAGGGATTACTCGAATAAATTGTGAACCGGTGAAGAGAACCGGGCGCTAGCATTTGCCTTTTTCCTTAAAAAGAGAATTGCACAAAATGTGCCCTCCACATAACAAACAAATATGGAGAGCTATTCGACTGATAAATCTCCTCCACCACTAGGATTCAACCCCTTAACCACAAAATAGAAAGCCTTTTCTCTCCCTACCATACCGACCTAATTTACCCGGGTCTTATGAGAATTGCACTTTCAAGTACTTCCTTTTAGATGGAATGCTACTCGCGGTCCCATACAATATTTTGTTCAGGGAGGGCTAACGCTGGTAACGGGGTCTGCTGCTCTACCTTTCAATTACTATCCCAACATCTTTGCCTCCCGTATTAGGAGATGATTCGTGAATATCAGACTCAAAATATATACCGACTACTAAATACAAAGTCTGCTACTGAGAGAAAAAAAACAGGGAGATGGTATCTCAAGGCGTTGTTTACGCGTTTCTGTGGTGGAAACGGTTAACGGGGGAAGGGTTGTGGAGGCAGAGAGAGGGGGAGGAGAAAGGGACGAATGATGAAGCGATGAGGAGAGAACTCGATCGTTTTGACGATTGCCCGGGCGAACGGTTTTGCGACGACCCGCCCTCGGAATTGTTGACTGTTACAATTACGCGGGGATGACGGCCGCCCGGGCCGAGATATGGAGCCATGGAGTAGGGTGAGGGGTGGTGGTGGAAGGATATAACCTAAAGGAGCGAGATGGAACTGGGATTCGGTTATCGAGAGAGTCCTCGTGCGGTCGTGGTGGGCTGGTAAAGGTTGGGGGAAGGAGGAAGAGCAGGAATTGAGTAGGTTGGTGGAATTTCCTCGCTGAAATGATGGCATCGCCATAGCTTGTGTGCGATGTACATCGGATGCGATTTTCATGGGATATCACTTTAAGACATCGAGCCACCTGGCCGCCAAATATATCGCCTTTTGATATTATTCGGTTTTGCGATATGATATGGGGAATCTGTTTAGGAAAAGTGATGCAAAATGGGATTTTAGTTCGATGTGATGTGATAGCTATTCGATGTGTATAAGAGTGGAGTGCGAAGTATATCGCGATGAACTCTTTCAATTAAAGCGTCTGTTATTATAGTCATGGTTTTGTATTAGTTTTGTCGGATATTTCCGAAATCATGCTACCTTTTCGTCTTGATTTGAATTACAGTGAACCTCGAAAGGTTTAATGTAATGAACATCTTCACTTAAAGCACAGAGAAAATAATACATGTTCTTCCAAGCACTCTTAACTCTTCACTAATAGTCAGTATTATTTGTAGGAATACCATAACCAAATCGCAATGGCCAAAAGTATCAAGTAGAACGCAAAATGTATAACAATATCCATGCCTGTTGGATTCCATGTATTAAATTTTAATTCTTGAGGAAAACATCACTTGCAACCGAACGTTACGGGCCAGTAAAACTTTTCCCAGTAGTAGAAGATATTTAATTGGTTATTAAATATGATATATAATGCCGCATAAGACACGAAACATGCATTGGCTTAGTAGTCTAAATATAGATAACATAATTAAGTCGAACATGTTTTATATGTAAAACATTCGGTGTGTGGCCTCACCTTCCTAAAAGACAGGATGAATGCCTATTGCTGAGAAATTAGGAACCTCCCATAAAAAAATGGATGCATTAAATGTCTCAATACAACTCTCACAAAATGTTTTGGCACATGCGCAGAGGACAATTCTGAATCTTGTAGGGTCTATTTTCTATAAACTGTTTCTGAAGGTGAATAGGCAGTTGATATGTTCCTTTGTTTATTTTTAATTACATTGAGTGAAATGCACACACCATTCATAAGTGGCAAACGAGAATTTTAGAGACATATATTATTTTCTATCCCTGCGTGACGTTCACCCTGCGCATCCGTATGCCAACACCTTTTTGCAAGATATGTACTCAATAATGTGATGTGTTCTCAGCGACATGAATGCCAATTTATTGTGAAATTCGATGTCACCGTGCAAAATGGGGTATCAATCAATATGTCATACGTCGCATTCTTCACATTGCGAAATGGATATCGCAATTCGATACCATAATTGGAATATAGCGCACTCCTAGTCTTGCCTCTCCAAGATGGAAGAAAAACCGTTCATCCCTTTTCCAGGCAAGCACGACTCCCATCATTTTAATATTGACCACTGCGAGACCTAGATGGCCCCGGGATTGATAGCGTAGTGGAGCGGAGTGACTGGCACAAAAAAAGGTTTTTGGGATGACGATGGGGTCAAGCGGGGCTATACAAAAAGCAATGCCTCGCCTCTTTCCCTATCTCTCTCTCTCTCCCTCAATACACACACACACGCACACATAAAACTGTGGCTTTTATCACCGAGGACGGAGCATTTTGCGGCATCGGTGACCATCGCCAATAAATAGATTGGATGCGATGACCTTTCCACTACTTCCCACCCAACCTTTCTACCCTCCCACGTACGAGTTTGTAACTATTAATTTGTGGGATATCCAGAAAATTTCCAATTTCCTTTATGCATATACACGAAAATAAATTGTAGGACACTCACAAAAAATTTATGGACGTACGGGCGGTCATGCCACCATCGTCGGCAACAAGACACTAACTCAGTGAGATGAACGTGAGTTAGTCTCTTGTTGCCGACGATGGTAGCATGACCACCGAAACGTCCATACATTTTTGTGAGTGTCCGTCAATTTATTTTTGTGTGCCTGTGTTTTAAAACAATATTTATATTTGTGTTTATTTTTTATGTTTATATATATGTTATTAATATTCTTTATATTTATTTTTTTTAGTTTGTATGTTTTATATTCGCCGCGTGCGTTTTCTCAGAATATATACATATATAAAAGGCAAATCAGTGGACACTCACTGGCAGATGATCCATGTCGACACCAGTATCCACTACTTAGCGTAGCTTTTGGGCTAAGGACCCTTCTTTCGCTGTAGGAGATGGTCTCCTCCACCGTTTCCTTACCCCAACTACAATCCGAGAAAATCAAATTCAGTGATGAAAACATTCTTGACATTCATGAAACTGAAAATAGGAAATTAATAATATGAATTCAAATTTTCACCCACAACCAATGAAGACACTGGCAGGGACAGACAACATGATAAAACTGCAAAATATTTAGGTTCAGAGGTCAAGCGGGTGACTTGTTAGTCTAGCCTTTTACTTTTACCTGATGGTCTCTCATCGTTGTAAAGTAAGTTTCAAAGGCTTAGATCGGGGCATAATTTCCGGAAATTTAAGAAAGATATTTCACATACGTTAACAATGTTTTGAATATGGTATGTATTTTCTCTTATCTTGGGCAATATCCAGATGGTATGGAACCGATATGTCATGAGAAGCAATGGGAATAAGTGAGAAAAAATCGTGATTTCCAAATGTTGTAGAGTATAACATCAACCCTTCAGTATGCGCTATCTCAGGAGGAAGAAAAACGTTGTTCTTTTCCGACACTACAGTGGTTAAAATTTGGTCGTAAGCTCACAGTTCTATCTGTCATAAGAAGTGTAAAGTGGTGTCATATTTAACAGTTCCATTCCATGCAAATGCACGCTCGTCAAAGGTTTTGCAAAGGGGACCAAGGCTAGGGTGGTCAAGAAGAAGACAGCCTGCAACCCGGAGAGGATGAGGTAATCTTAACCGCAAAAAGTATATCTCCAGAACTGGTCTGTCGCATTTCAAAACAGTGATTTCCTCCGAACAAAGTGGGCCAATCCGAGCAAAACCTTATGCAAACTTGAATTTCAGTTGGACCATAAAAACCTAGTGCTTGATGGTGAATTTCTCTTGTATCCGTAGTTCTCGACCGAACCATTTGTTTGTCCATGACGTTAAGTTTTGGATTTCACTTAAACTTCCAGTGGAAAAGTGTGCGTTTACGTGCATACTATGACGTATGTTGTACATATATCAAATAGCAGAATAATAGTCCCTGCATGAAAAAACATCAACGTTAGTCGCCTTCCCCAGCGGGGTGACAATTCCACATGGAGTGACAAAAACGGAATTAAATACTGTCAAACAACAAACAAACCTCTACATCTACAATTCCTTGTTTTTTGAAAAGACCAACTGGTTTCATATTAAGTTTTTGCGAAGGAAAATTTGTGTAAGAAATAAAAAAATAAATTCATATGTGATAAGCAAGAGGGTATAAATATGTGTGCTCTAGGGATACATCTATTTTTTTATTAAGAGCGGCCTTCTCCGTCATCTCGATTAGATAACCCTTTTGATAACGTTGCACATTATTGTCCAATGGCTTTCTTCAAATATATCAAGGTAATTTCATTCTCAGGCCTTTTTCTATGCAATTTACCTTCATGACACCCGTAGCAGAGTGTTAAAAAAATAGTCATTTAAGCAGAGTCGTCACAGCTATGGACAGAGGGCGTAGATAAAGGTATGAAATATAAATGAATGTTGTTGTCTCAGGGTAGATGTGGTGGAACTTATTCATCGTGAATGAAAGTATTCTCACATATTTCCATATTTATTAAAAGCATACCCTAGCATAGCACTTAAAGCATTAAAAAAATGATTTTTATTAATTGCAAAACTGCAAAACCTTTTCATTCAGTATCAAATTTAATTTAAATGGATAAAACAACCAAATTCTATTTCCAGTATGTTACGGGTTTTAAGTTTATTACTTCTATTATCAGTGAGTGTGCAGCACTGTTACTTAGTAAATTAGCTTATATATAAGCATAATGACTGATCACAAACAAATTAAGAAATCCTGTTAATGTCTCTAGTGAAACTCATTAAGAAACCTTATTGTTGGAGCGGGCTACGTGAAGTTTTTATGGTAAATGCCCTACCGTTGGACGAAGGAATAATAAATTATTTCTGAGAAAACTCACCATCCAGTAGTTCTCAATAATTTTGTAGAAGAGTCTGAATTCAGAAAAGATACTAGGCAAACATCACGTTAAATTTTAATCTTTCTGCTTCTTCGGAAGCACTTATAAGTATTTGAAGGTACTTGCTGATGCTCACTTAATTTTCCATCCACTAGAATTCCAAGATAATACTCCTTCTATTCTTTATTCATTGAAATGGCCCTATATTCATAAGCTCTAATTCCTGTATAGTGTAAGTCTTCAAAAGAAAACTCCATATATCTCCCTTGAAATTTTAAGTTGGAATTTAAATTCCGCGAGATTTTCTTGTATGAAATTTCTTTTAAAATTTAATTTTCTCCTACGCATAAAACTTCAACTCTAGTATACATAAAGTAATGTCATGAACAACTAAGATGGGAAATTGAGAACTTACCAAATGGCTTTGACGTCAATTCCAGGAGTGCTGGATAATCACGGCAGTATTATTTGGTGAACTTTTTCAAAGATATGTGGATGGCCATGAATATATCTGATGCATTCAAGTATGTAAACCGATAGATAAGTAATGCTGCTTTTTAGCTGCTTCAATCGATCTATGAAAAATTGCTAAGATTTTTGACTGATCCATTTTAAATAGTGTCCATATTTATCGAAGAGGTTTGATGGAAATGAAGGCGATAAAATGCTATTTGAAAATTATCGAATAAGTAATAAAAGTAGCTTATAGAATTCTAAATTTTCATTGAAATGGTAGATTAATGGTGTTGAACAAAGTGCATGCGTCAGCAGTTATAAATCTCGATGCCTCAAGAAGTAAAACTTCCTCACTCAGCCGCAGGGATAAAGCCAGTGTACTTAAGTGAAAGAAAACACGGAAGAGTTCACCCTTCATACAGTTATAAGTATTCCGTTGAGAAACTTTTTACGGCAAAGATGTTAATGCAGCAATTTTGAAGCATTATTGGAATTTCCAGTGGTCCATCGGTATTCAATAAAACAATTTCCTGTGAGACTTCCACTCGGGAAATACTCAGAAGTGTTTTTACTAGCAATATTATTTTAGTTTTTTAGGAGGAAATTATGTACGCCCATTTGGGAACATTTACGAGGAGAATTGTTAGTTGACAGTGATAGTAATTTTTTTCTAGATTCTTTAGATAATAAAAATTGAGGATACAATGAATGGCCGGTATCATCAAATCAATAATAATGTTGGTGCTGTACAATAAAACACGTATATATTTGTTTCTTCAATTGGATATTTAGTTCTCCAGCAAGCTGCGTGATTAATTGTGTGAGAATGCAGGACATTTTGTTCTCTGGAGGCTTTAAAAAGTGCGGAACGACGGTAAAGCCAATTTATTTCAATTAAAAAATATCTTCGAAGTCTTTAAATACTAAAAAAAATTAAAAGTATCAATAACTTCAAGTCGAAAGGAACTTCTGAAAATTAAAAAATTTATATATATGTATATATATATATATATATATATGCAAAGATAAAACAGCGATACACTAAACAAACACAGAAACACGCAAAAAGGACACTCACAAAAGAAAACTTGTACGTTTCGGCGTCAGGACGCCATCGTCAGCGGTAGAGGAATCATCCTCTACCGCTGACGATGGCGTCCTGACGCCGAAACGTACAAGTTTTCTTTTGTGAGTGTCCTTTTTGCGTGTTTCTGTGTTTGTTTAGTGTATCGCTGTTTTATTTATGCATGTGCATCGTCGCCGAGAGCGATTTTCTACAAAGACATTATATATATATATATATATATATATATATATATATATATATATATATATATATACTTAGTTAACTTATTCGCAAAATGCTTTAATAGCGTTATATATGATTAAATCCTTTTGGTGTACAGATTTCCACGCATATTCCAAATTTTGACTCGCCATTTAATTCATTTATAAAATTAGCCGTATGTCCATAAAAAGTTTTTACTTACCACTGAGCTACATCAGGCCCATGGCTCAATATTATTTAAGTCCTATCCATCCATTTGGTTGTAAATAACTTGGAGGTTTTGTTATGCCTTATAAAGTAATATGCCTCGAAAATGCGCAATGCACATTGCCCAGCCAAATGTTTTGAAGCCTAATTCTATGGCTAAAATTAGAATGATCAACGCATATAAACTCAAAAATGCCGCCAATCAAGACCTATTTAGGGTGCTACTAAATTGACCCGAATAAGTTGGCTTATAACACATCACGGATAATATTTAAAATTTTCTTCAGTTAGTGCCATTTAGGTTGTTCAAAAGTCAATTTCCTTTAGTCGTATTTGAATACGAGACTGGTCGGGTGTTAGGTCAGACTTGCTCTCGCCTGCGAGCTGTAGTTTGCACAACCTTTTGTACATCTTCGCACCGGAAGCCGTGTTACTCTCGGTCCGTGTGTATCATTCCACTTAGAGACGCGTCGCTGTGTCAGACGGTTGATGCGGAGGGAAAATCAAGCGATCTGTGGGGTTGACGATGACATAATCAATCCCGCGCAACAATGGAGCTTCGCATTCCGGAGGAGTCGGGAGTGATTTTGAGACATCTTGAGATTCGCATCGCCCCCTGTGCTACACCGCATTAGCATTCGAGGGCAGGTAATTTCGCCTCCAGCCCCACAGAATGCGATGAACATCGATCTTGTCAGTTGAGGAGATCATTAAGGCTCCTCGGCTTAGCCACAGCTCACAAATACTATTTGTTTCCAACCGCAAGGATAGTGAAGGATTAAGTCTCGGTTGCCAAAGGGAGTCTCCCGTGTTAATTCCTCCTAGTACTAAATTATGGGGACATTTTTTAATCACGTTTAAATATATGAATTAAGAACGCTCTTATATGGAAGTGAAGCTAAGAAGGTTATATCAGTACATCAGTAAGGCATTGGAGGCAGTGGCAATATTGTGTTGAAGAAGAATGAGAAATCATGGCTGCTGGTGATGCAGCATTATTATTACCACATAAATTACATTACCTACGTTGGAATTTCATCCCCTCCTGTATAAGTAATAAGATCGTACAATGCTGCCTCATATTGGAACACATTGCTTGGTACTAAGTGCATTAACATAATCAGCTTCTGTAAATGAAGGCAACCTTGACGACACTAATAAACTAGTCACAACGCCACAATTAATATAAGTCTTTCAATCGAACGCATTGAAGGTTTGTATATATTGGTTATATGAGGACTTACTGTATGGAGTAGGCTCACTAAGGACCTTGCTTTCAGGACACAGCTGAGGCCCAATTTCGCCAGTATGCAGTACTTTTGCAGTTTCTGGTAAAGGATATTATTTTTACAATTTTTTCAACTCTTTGTCTTATTGCAGTAATTGAGAGTAGAATATTCGAAATTACCAGCTTTTAATATAGACGGTGTATCATTCTGTAGTTTCGTTTGTTTGGCCATGTAGATCCCCATATCTCATACCCAATGCATATAGCAAACTCCTATCCTTGTCCTGGCATACTTAAGTTTCGCTACTGTTGGGAAGGAGTTCTCTTCTGTGTACTGCCATTTTTGCTTCCATAGACAAAAATTAATTCATTGATATTCTCCACGTACTACCTACGACTTTTCTTCCAGTATTTGCACGCCTTTTAATCTTACAATTAGTTGGCTTGGCCATGTGGAGAAAATCGATGAGAGTTAACTAACGAAACAGATATATGATATGCAAAAGGTGAATTGTGAGAGAGGAAGGAGTATTAAAAGAAACCCATGGGTGAATGGGATATATGAGGAGTAAAAGTAGTTGAGAGCGAGAGAACGTTAGGAATCAATCTATGATTGCAGAAAAAGCAAAAAATAGATGCTAATATATGGCGATATGGACGAAATTATCCAAACAGAGCCAATTTCCTTGGCCTAACACTTACAACTAGGCACCTTTACTGAATCCTGAAAGGGAATGACTTTCTTTTACTCTTTGGCCTGACCTTTTATCCCGGCAGTAAAATAATCATCAGAAATCGATAGTTGAACATTTTTTGCCATTTGTGCTTTGATTTTAAAATTTAATTCCTGGTTTCCCACTTAAATGATTGGTATTTGACACCACTGAAAGCCCACGTTGAACAATATGCCTATAAAAATGCCTAATAACAGTTCCGAGAAAATTTATGCCTGAGAGTAATTTATCTCATACTCGGAAACAAACGCAGGCTTATATAAACATAAATATTTGCAATACTTGAGCGTAGATTAATAACAAAATGTATTTCACAGAATCACGCATGTTGTTTTCCAATAAACTAGCTTTTTAAATATGTCAATAATATGATTCAGTGATTCATATAAATCAAATAATGTGCCATATATTTGAGCCAGCAATATGCATTCACATTAAAAGTTATCTCTTTTTGCCTAATTTATAGATATTTTCAAACTCATCACCTAGCTAATTTATTAGTGAATTCTGTTTTTCCTCTTAGAGCAACATCCATGCATCAAATTAACATTGAATAATATACTGCATAGAATGCTATTTACTCGGGCAGAGATGCATATTTTGATATGTCATGGATCTTTTTACTAGTACTCCTAAATTGGAACAGGATTTTTATTACTTTTACGAGGAATCAGTCAGTTTAACGAGAGACTCTTGTGGAAAACAGCATGCTTAACGCATAATCTATCTCGATCGAATTTTATGCAGTTTCTGAAGACCCAGCAGTCTCCTTTCAGAGCACTCCTATCTTACACAGGTAAAAACTTCAACAAGCATTATCAGTCAGTATAATATATGGCAAACACTATTCCGCGACTCAAATAGCAATTACAGGACGGCATAAGTCAGAATAATTGGAATTCTAAAGTTATTGTTATGAATGGAAAAATGTTTGCAAATTGATAAAAGTACTAGTAAATCTTTTTTCGCAAGCATGGCTATTCGTTAATATTTGATTAATATTCAGATACTCGTTCCTAGTACGTGGAAAGAGCTTTACGATTTTGTCAAATGAAATAAATGACTATTTATTACGACGAAGTTATTGTTATTTACCCCCATTACGTGGTAAATAGTGATTGAATCATTAATGGATGCAGCACCATTGAAAAATATCTCTCTTTTTTCATTACTTCATCGACTACCTTGCAAATTAACCATTATTCTCTTGCGGAATTGTTTGCTGTTTTTCTATCGTAAACTTAGATCAACCTACTCTCATATAATTCAAACCCCAGGCTCGATCAACGGTGCTCATTTTTCCTGAGATAATTAATTTCTTCTTGGTGGCTTTCCAAAGGATGAATAGAGGATACCGTGCGATAAGCAGAGTTGGGTATCGATAATACCTCTACGCTCTATCAAATCCGGATCTCTGGGATAGTAGTTAGGCATCCCAACTCGACTTTTTCACTTTCAACCCAACTCTCGAACAGCGATGTACGGGCTTCCATGACAGCTTCCGACGGCGGATGCGCCCTTAATTGGATTTCTCCATCGTTCCGAAGCCGCTTCGGATTACTACCTTCATGGGAGCTGCTTTCGAGATTGCGTATTCTTTGGAATTCCCCTATTTTCGTTTTTTCGTACTCTAACTATCATGCAAAATGATGGACGCTCACTTTAGTGTTGAAAATGAGTCAAGTCAATGAAAAGATTACATACAGTACCAACCTATACTCCCAAGGTTCGTCGCTTACTAAAGTGCGTGAAGGAGTGCATAATTGTACTCCAGGAGCGAGAGTTGCGCCCAGATAACGCAACCGGAAAACGCAAGTAATTGAAAAGTGATTATTGAAAGAGAGCTAAAAAATTAGAGTCGGCCGCATCGTTAAATATCTAAGGATAAAAATTTTGAAACCTAGTTTCTTTCAGGAATTCAACAAGATATCTCGATTGATTAAATCTAATAAAATGCTACCACGGCGTATGGCTTACCTTCTCTCCTCCTACTTTTCGAAATGAAACAATAATGTTACTCGAATCTTAATTTTTGGTGAAATAGAATTTGAAATACCTACTCATACGTAAGAACTTGATGGCATTTTAACCGGCTGTGTTGATGTACTTACGATCTCAATGAATTATTAATGATTATTGCTTTTCTGGAAAATACCAAAAATATTGTGTCAAACGACTTACTTTTCACGTTTGCAATCATTCCAAGTTATAGTGGAGTGGTCAACAGTTTCTGATTCTGTCAGCATTGAATTTTCTAAAGTGGAATGTGCTTTGCCTCCTCGACCTTAGAAAACCTGAGGTTCTTATCGGATAACATTCAGAACATGAAAACTCGAGTCTGAACTGAAATGGTCAATTGTTGCCATTTTCGTTCGGCTCACGGCGATAGATGATAATAGAGAGCGCAATTTGGGCAAAAAAACTCGCGTATTATATGTTGATCGGAGAATGAACTTTGCGGAATTTTGACGTGTTTATAAGAGGTTGGTAATATTCCTCGTATTGAAGGATTCCGTAGCAACCTGATGTGGTAGATTCCATCTTCCGGCACAGCTGGATAAGAAAACGTTTCAGAAACAACAGTTTATCCTTCGTTTCAGGAGGCATTTTCATGTCAAATTAAAGCTGAGAACGCTTTCTGTATTTGAGGGGAAACTGCTGTTGCTGAAACGCCGATACACGCACCTTTAAAAAACTGTGTGGAATATTACCTAGTGTTATTTCATTCAAGAAAAATTCAAAACAAATTGCTCTAAAAACTACAAAGTCCAGCCTTGCACCTTTTTTTGGTTCTCATATTCGATATTCCGATCAATTTCCTCACACTTGGGCTCACTTTTAGTCCCTAGATAATTTTAATAGGATGCAGAGATGTGAAGGAATTTCCCTTTAGGCATCAGCGTGATATGGAGTAGCAAAAGGTAGGAGATGAGGCAAAGAATATGTAAAGACGCTCCATTAAAATGCAGAAAATCACCATCAAGGCGATGAAAGTAAGGTTATCATCACTAATCAGGGGATCTTAAATGCAGCATTGGTAATAAACGGCTCTGATCTGTGCACTGGTTACCGTGGAAAAAACCCACTATACTTGAAAATTCTAATGCATGAACCAGTACCTTCCTAATCTTGTCTATTTGGTAAGCCACAAAAGAACTAAAACATTTGCTCCTAGAAGCTAATATAATGCTATACAAAATTTGGTATCTTAAGTTCTTTTCCATCATAAATCTTTTTCTCCAAAGTTTCGGAATAAGTAGCCTGAGCCGAGAAAGACGGTGAAATCAATTCATTTCAGAGTCGCGTGATGTTAACAGTTAAACCAATGATGGGAATAACTAAACGCACAGTCATTTGATAGGTGTTTGAAGTTTGAAATTTGACTAATTATACCACTAGACAAAATGAATAGATTTTTATTGACCAACGCAAGGAGCTCTATTCTTAAAAGCAAACCAGCACCTATGGCTTCACTGATTCTGTTGACAATAAGGCGAGCACCGTGGGTTTTTCTTTAAAAACCACCACTTCACGAGGAAAGTGGAGAGATGGAGAGGGAAAAGTCAATAATGGAACTAAGGGGAGGCAAAGGAGAGAGAGGGAGGACGCTGCCGAAAATCGACAGTTTTATAAAACGATGGGTCTGCCCGAGTCCTCCTCTCAAGCGACCCTATCGAGCACTGCCGCCCGAGGCTGGAGAGTCTGCGATTAAAATATTCCTCGCGCAAAGGACCGCGTGGGCCGAGCGAAACCATCTTCCCCACCCTCAACCCCAGAATAATCCCTCTTGCAAATACCGCCCATCTCCCAAGCCGCCAAATAATCTGTGAGCAGGAGATCTCTGAGATGGAAGGACTAGGTAATGGGCACATGTTACTCGCCAGTCTAAGATTACTCGAAAAATTCAGATCACTCGAGTTTGAGGGTGGCATGCAGGATATTTCCCTTCATTATTATTTATCCCCGGACTACGCGATAAAAATTAAAGGAAGACCAGAAATTTCACAATATTTATACACTAAATATCAGGGTTTCGTTACTGCACCCTTCGAGCATGCGAACATTAGGGACTCTGCTGGCATGTAAATTTGTCTCAAGAGCAACCTCCAGGCGTATGACGTTAGACAAGACTGCCGATAGTACCTGTGTCTGATGTCACATGTACCAGCTTGCTCTGGCCTCACTGACAAAAAACCACAAGGATAGCGCACGCGCTCTCTATCGTATACATGCTCGAAGCTGCGCATCATTATCAGGTGACAATACAATATTTGAAGGTTCTTTTATACTTAGGTTAAAAGGGTAAGGGGAAAGGGTTAGAAGGTTGGAGAAGTTTGGGCAGAGGGGGAGAAGAGATATTGTTTATGGGCAAACCGGACTGCATCTCTAAGACAAACAGAAGAACCGAAAAATAAGATCAAGGGCGCAATCACGGTTCCCCATAACGCGTCCGTCCGCGTTATCGTTAATTTTTAATAGCGCTTATAAGAGCGAAATCGTATTCGTCTTACAGTAAATTTTGCCGTGGGCTTTAAATCACTAGTTTTTATTGATTTACATTCTTAGGACAGTATATCAGGCAGTTCTTAGGACAGTGTCCCTTCTAGAGCGGTTTGCGTTCAAGTTAACGATAGCGAAAACGCGAAAGAAGGATCCCTGATCCCACTCCAGCATGGTGCGGTGGTTTTAGCACTAATATTCTAACACAAAATGTTTGAGAAGCAATCGGGACAGAGATTTTTCAGTTGACCACCTATCACTATGTAAGTGCCTTGAGGGGAGGATTTAAGAAAGAATTCTGGGATGTTGAAGTGTTGACGCCTCAGCATCTATCATTATTAGTAGGCTAACGCCGACGCCAGCATTCTCTCCACCATTGATTCACATCAGAGGTATTCCTAGCCTAACATGAAGTGTATCTAGAATAACTATGTGGGACGATTTAATGTTAATAACTATTAATTACTTTGTGTATTAACATAAAATGTTTTATTCCCGTGTTTCCAACAACTGAACACAACACAACAACAACCAGGGGAAGTCCGTTCCAAGAATGCGGAATTCCCGGAGATTCCGGGTGTTAATTTTGAAGGCATAACTATCACCACTGCGAAATGTGAACTATCAAGAGCAGCATGAATTAAAAATATTTGATCGAAATGTTGAAATAATTTGATATATTCTCTGATAACACATTTTTGTTACTGTTTATAATGTCTGAAAGTATATTACAGCTATTACATTGTTTTACTGAAGGTTGCCCCTTAACAGATATACCTTAAGCATGTAAACAAAAATTTTCAACAGTAGCAAACGATAATACTGTGGAGAGTATTTAATGAATTTTATTTAAACTTAAAATTGGAGGAAAGAGCCTCAATGCGGGAGATTAAGAGACTTCTAAAAATATTGTCCAGTGGGGAACACGCTTCAAATTAGTTTATCATATTCAAGAAGTGTACAAAAAGTCAGATTTCTCAAAGTAAGTACTCATGTGTACAAGTACAGTATGTATGTATGTGTAAACCACAGACATTAATATTTGTCCTTAGAATGTGTATAAATATTTGAACAAATCCAAAAAGGCATCCCGGTATCTTGACGTCACCGCATGGTGTCGTTTCTCTGCTTTTCATGTTTTTAAAGAAAAATAATCATATCATACGATCAATTTTCTTCCGAAAAGGATGTTCAAACGATAGTTTTAGTCAATTCACGAAAAGAAGCCGACCTTAAAAAAAATACGTGGGCAGCGATACCGTTCCGTGACATCACCCCCCGGGTTTCCGATGACGTTGTGTTTTAACGTCACAAAGCGCGCGTAATATTTAAAAAGAAATATTTTCATTACGCTACATTTTTCCCAATAAATGTCATGTCCTGAATATTCAACAAATCTTCAACTTCATATACAAATAGCTTTAAAAAAATGCCAGTTCCCCATTCCAAGTGTCTCCCAGGGGAAAGCGACCCCCCAAAACGACCAATTTTGAGGAAAAAGACTCTCGCACTATCCATAGATAAAAGAAGGGAATAGATAGCAATAAAGATAGCGATAATAGTTTTAATGCAAGAAAATAAATATTTTTCTTGAAAAATATCCCATATAACATTGCTATCGCACGCAATTGGTCCATAAATGTAAAAGGCCATAATTATAAAAGGCCAAAATTAAGTCTAAAAGGCCAAAATTTGTCTACGACAATAAACGTTTATTTATTTATTTATTCATAAATGAAATGGATGATGTAGTGCCCCTGGCACCTTGACAATATAAAATTTTATATTAACTGCACTAATGATTCACGCAATATGATTGATTACACATTTTGATGGAATTGAAATTACCCAGTACTTTCTTACCGCGTCGTTCCATCGATTCTCTTCTTTAATATGAGCGCACTCTCAAAAAGGGTCCTATACGAATTTGTCACGAGTTATTGCGATGGGGTTATAATCCCTCCTCTTGCAAATAAATACCTCTCACCTCCATGCTGCCTCCCTAAAATCATCGGAGGATATCATCGCAATGTAAGCGGTGGAGTCACCCGGGGTTGTTGGATGGGTGGCAGCCGCGGCTGCTCGCCGACGGAATGGTGACAATTGGTGGGGTGGAGGCGTGGTTGCGGTGGTGGTGCAGGAGGCATGAAACGTGGGATGGGGGTGTGTGGGCACGGCTGCGTGGAGTCACAGCAGGGAATGGGGACGAGAATTGGCCGCGGCACATATCCCCCGCCCCCCATACCCTATTACTCCCACACGGAGCGGGGACGGCTCTTTGCGGAGGAGGCGCGATGATTGATGGCGAAGTCATCGTCGTCGGGCGGGAGGAGGAAGGGCGATCGAAGAGTGTGCCGAACAGTGTTTCCCTTTTTTTCGCCAATTTTCAAGCGAATGGACTTCATTTCGGCGATGGGAAACAAAAGTGGCACTTAGTAGCAACGACGCGGCGCCACTACCCACGCGTATGGAAAAGAACCATCGCCGTGATTTCGCTTACCCTCTAGCTCTCGCCACTTTTTTTTTCATCTCTCTCGTAGAATGCACGCCCTTGTTGCCAGCTCGTGCACATTGATTTAGATTTTTTCTCTTTCTCTTAAATTCACTTTAACATATGTAAAGCTTATTCTTCCGACTTATAAGCGACGGGTATTAGAAAATTGTTGGTTAGTTGCTTTTGTGTATTTTGTTAAAGAAATAAAAAGTTTTGACAGTACGTTACGAAATAGCATTGTAGAAAAAGAATTTTTAACAGGGAACTTTCTGGCGATAAATTTATGCATTCGAATATTTAACAAGTCATTATGACGGCCAAGTTGTAAATAAGTCACTTAAATTGCGTAGATAGGGCGAGTGAATCTCTCCTTGATTCATTGGAGATTTCCTATCCGAGGCCCCTGTATCAGAGGCGCTAGTATTCAGCACCATCTACTAGCATTAATTAATTAATAGCATTAGTAGTATTAACCACTAGATGTGTCTTCAGCATTGTAATGCACGTTTGCATGTTCATTTACGTAGCAATCTCCCAGTTTCTGGTTTGACTGTGCACTGTTCTCCTGACTGCTTTTTGGTCTGCGCCTAGTGGCCGGGGGAACGAGCGAGGTCCTGATTAGTGCTGGGACGAGTGCTACATGCTTGGTGTGGTATCACCCCGTGCCACACACCCTAGTGGTGGCTTGCACGGTACTTCGTAGATGTAGATGTAGTTGTTTTCATTCCCAGCTGGTGTGTGAAGATTTTGCAATGATGTGTGGCGTTCCCTTCATGCTCGAGCGGCGGGAGAGCTTCCAAAAGATTCGCAAACCTTCAATGCACTTCCAAAGTCCTTGTATGAGCGGATGAGCAGCATAGGGTGCGAGAAGCTTTAAATTTGATTTTATTCCACGTTTACAGGAATTAATTGGCTACATATTTCGACATTAACGTGCGTAAAATTAATGAAGGAATATCTTTTCATCTATAATAATGTGATTACCTCCATTTCACTGCAAGAAAGGTAAGAGAAATGTACGGTTAAGTATCTAAAGTTTTGCAGAGGTTGGAAGCGGAACGATAAAAAACAGCTCATACATACCTGAACAATATATTCTGAATTCTGAGGTGACTGGTGCTCTTGGTGCGTAATCTAATAGCCACATTTCCAGCAAAAGCATTTTTAATGCTACTTCAAACATAAGAAGTACTGTGAAGTTACGTGTTTTTCTATTCGTTTAGTGGTGAGAAGTGATCATAACCATGCATCGCAAAGCATTTACTTCTTAATTACAGCTGTAAGCACGAACAGAACTGGTGTGCAGTATATATGTTCTCGTAGTTCTTTCGGCTTTCCAGAATCTTACCTAAACATAACAGGCCAGGAATATAAATCAGCACATCATCTTTTCCCAAAATCAAGCGGACTATATGTTCTTTCTCTCCTGCCAACATAACTTATGGAAAATGCGTCACCTAAGTCAAGTCGCTTAAGTCCTATCTCTGTCAACCTATACCTCTGTATGCTAGATGGTTTGAGGTTAAAGACATCGCGGTTAACTTAAAATGACAGTTTTTGAAAAGAAACGTTGCGTGTTCCGTGTTTAGCTCCACCAAACCACGATGTAAGAAGAGCAGATTGGAGCGACCTGCATTGGGCTCAAATTTTTGCCCCTTAATTCCGTCACGGCCTCTGAGCCACAGCGCTCACAATTTCATGCTTGGCCCCCACGGCAGAAAGAGCAAGGGTCGTCCGAGATTTTAAAAAAATGAAATTGTGTCGAACAAAAAAACGTTTTCGCCTCGTCAAAAAAATCCCCACTTTTCCCCACCAACTTAAAACATGGAATGTTTTCTTCGTCGATTCGCCAGGCCGTAGTACATATGCATACCTCCATGCTCACAAAAGTTAAGCTCAAGCCGTGGAAGTCATTTTTTTGTGTACTCACTTTGTGAGCAAGCCGTCGACAGGAGGGCCCTCATCTTTAATAGATTGTTCTCTACCGAGCCGGGGGTTTGTTGACAAGTGGCTGACTCAACGTCACACAATAAAAGGCGAGAAAGGTTGACTGCGACTACTGCAGTGGGAAGGAGGGAGGGAAAGCAGCGCCCGGCAGCAATATGCAGGGTGGCCACTAAACTTCCATACACAAAATCAAGGAGTGTTCCAGGTTTTCCAGAGGAAAATTTCGTTTTCCAAGGATTATTTAATGCATCAGGGGTGCTTTTCTTGGCCTACCTCTCCATTTTCCTTCCTCTTATTTTTTATGCAAGTATAAGGCATTATTAAGCCTATGACGACCATCGTCAGTGTTGATGTTTTCATTTCTTTCGTGGACTTCCCAGATATCTTTTGCCTCTCCCACTATATTTCCATATTTGTTTGGAAATTTCTTCCTTCATTGGTCTTTTCTACGTGTTCTCTTCATCTATTTCTGTATTCTCGTATCGTTTCGTTGATGCCTCATACCCCGAGTTCTTGCCTTATATCCGTCTGTTTTTCTGTCCGTTCTTGTATAACGGGCAGCTCTTCTTAAAAATTTCATTTAAGATATTTTTAATCTAGTGGAAACCGCAATTTTCTTGTGTTTGTATATTTCATCGCAGTATCATAACGTTGTTCCAAGAAAAATAAAGGTTGTGACTTGCTCTACACCTTGATTGTTTAAATTAATTGTCGTTCTACCTGGTTTATTGTCTTTGAATGCCTTTACTTGGCTATTTTCGGTGAAAACCTTAAAAGTTTTATTCTTGTGCCGCCTTGAGAGGTCCAAATGCGGCTTTCTGGAGTGCTGTTTCGTCGTTGGAAATACAAACTTGGTAGATTTCATTGCTAAATATTTTTTATTTTTCATTTAAATATTCAGCACAAAAAATATTGAGCATGGTATCTTTTTTCATTGGTTGACCGTTTGGTTAGGCGACCGACAACATAGGTCATTAAAGTATTCAAGACGAGGTGGGTCGGGAGATAAGGGTTAGGATTACATCGGGAATAAATGAAGGGTGGTGAGAAACTCGGCGTCCGCAAATGTCAGCTTTAAACGAAAAGTGCCCAGGACCATGGTTAAACGACCCGTCCAATGGACTAGCAGCATCCATGTATGCACGGATCGTGAAAATCTTTTTCAATGCGGGGACTCAAGCCAAGGTCATTCGGAATGGGAAGTCAGTATAATTTAGTTCATAAAATATTCTTAACCATGCCAAAATCTACCTATAATAATCACCAGGAGTCATCAATCCGAAGATTGGTTAACTCTCCATTCCATTTTCCTCTCTGTCATCTGCTTCATTCCTACAAAATTATTCACTTTGACGTTCTTCATAATTTTCCTGATGTTTTCCATTCTTGATGGTCTTCTGTGATTCCATCGATTTCTCCTTCCAACATTGTTTTCAATTGGCTCTTACTTTACTAATGTTTCTAATAATTTTGTGTCACCTTTGCAGAATGTTCGTTTTACTTTTTTTCTCTCCCACTCTTCGTAGGGAATCATCCTTGGTGATTCTCTCCGCCAATTTCATCTTCATCATTCTCCGGTAACAACACATCTCCATTGCTTCAAATGTCTTTCTCCCTATACTAAATGGTGCAAATGGCATCAACCTATTGCATTCTAAAAAAAACCATGAGGGGAGACTGTCCGGAAAATATCCGTCTCTCCTTTAAACCAAATGCATGTGTCTCATCAAAATCGATCTGAAAAAAATACAAAAGGAAATAAAGTAGCAAAGAGAAAGGGATAGTGAGAGAGAGGTCGCGAAGAGGGGAAGTCGGCAGCCGCCCGCATGGGATCTCACCTCGGTAGATTAAAGCAGGAAAACTTCCGGTCACCCTGAGGAAAGGAGAGAAAAAAAACAACTATGTAGGAACTTTTTGGTAACGAATTAACCGAATTACACGGTATTTGAACAGCGAAGGGCAGTCACCGTAAATCTCGACATAATTGGTCCTCTCATAGCATTTTCTTTCCTTGTATTTTTTTTCATTTTATTCACCGTTGATTAATATTTCAAGGCACGTCGCGCAAAAGGTCAGAAGACAATCGCCGTGAGGCTCTTAAATTATTATTGCATTTTGATATTTTTATTCCCGAAAATAAATTTACCATTAACCCATTTTTTTTTGCTGAGAAGTTAATGGAGGGGTAAGTGAATGAGTAGAGGTGAGCCGTGGCAGTGTTTCGGAACTCGGGGAAGGCTTAGAGAAGGGAGGAACAAAGTTGTTTAGCTAGTCGTCTAGAAGTGAGCTGTGAGAAGAGAAGGATGCTGGAGTAAACATGGGAAGCGAGTTTCACAGTAAACAATGGAGTCGTTTAGCTATTTGCAGTGTAAATACTTGAACAATAGAATTAAGGGGCCCATTACTCGAACATTATCCCGTAGCTTCCCATGGGCTTGTTCTTTATTTCCTTTGACTAAAGGCTACCAGGGAATTCTCTCATTCTCAGCTACATAAGCGTGGATGGGAAGACAAATTGTAAACAGCGCGTGTACACCAGAGCAGTATTAGTGAGTGGTGAGGCATAAAATTACGTGATACAAATTCAAATTGGAACCTATCAGTATACTATGATGCTGGTTTCCTCATGCTTCTCTTAAATTTTCATAGCCGAATTTTGAGCTTCAATCGATGGAGATCCTGGAATGTTGCAGTAGGAATTCTTCCAGTCCCGGCTAATTTTTCATGCATAGAATATTTTGTATTAATAATATCGCAGTTACTGTTTCAATTTATTTTTCAACGTGAATTCTTTCCCCGAGTCGTTCACCCTTACTAGCTCCTTCTTTATTAACCTGAGTCTCACAAGTATCAAAATATGTATGTTACATAGTCATCCAAAGGGTAGGTATTACTGCAAAACATGCAAGTTTAAAAAAAATAATGTCGTATCAAATTAGGCATTTTGAAGGACTGTGGACGATGCTTCTGATTTTTCAACAATGGATAAAATTTCTATCCATAATGTTTTTATATTTATACATTGCCAAAGATTACTTAATCGGCGACGAATGTTAATTCGCATGTTGGAACGAAATATACTGAGACTTTCTACATACTGTATTTTTATCTCTTGTTGTTGAACTCCTTGCAAGAAATATAAAACCCCAATTCGCAAAAAAAATTTGATATCGATTTCATGTATCAGAATTCACTCTCTTATGAAATAATTAAAGATTAGAGGATAAATTCAGAAAATAATTTTACACACTAACCTAGTTAAACACATAAAATTCAACTCCGCACAAAATGCGGTTAATTTATTACAGGTCTTCACTTAAGCTATGAATAATCCTTACAGTATTTGAAATAACCGTATGCATACTCAAAGCTACAGAAAAATAAATTCGTTACGACGCATTTTATTCAGGAAAAAAATAAAACAGGGCGCAAACGAGATCTGAGGAGAGCTGTTGTGGAGTGGACATAAAATATGTAATTCAGAGCTCGGCACCGGGCTGAAATCGAGCTGGAAGGTCCTCTCGACTGAATAAGTCAATGCGGGGGACCGGGACGACAATAATGACGACGAATACCGCACATTAAATTGGTAGCCAAGGGACATTAAATCCTCATTCAAATAATTCTATGTTTGCGCCGCTTCTCCGATAACGCAAATGTAATCCGCGAATGCGCCTACCCGTGGAGATGAGGGAGAGGGTGGTGGAGGGGTGAGGCGAGGAGAGGTGGGGATGGAGGGAGGGGGGTACGGGGAGAGGGGAGTTCAAGAGTACACACGCAATACCCGCTTAACGCCACCGGCGCCAATATTGACTCCGATATACGAGCTTCCCCCCCAAACCCCCTCACCTCTGCCCCCGTCTCGTCCACCGATACCCAACACCCCTTCCACCCATCCTTACCCTATAACCGTCCCCCGACCCTACACCATTACCGCCCCTCATTCTCCCCACGCTCTCTTTCTCGTATACCTTCTTCCACATTCTCTCGACGATTTGCCTAACCAGGTCCCTCTCGGAATTCCACAACTCGACCCTCTTGATTCTCAAATCCCTTTCTCTGCTATCAGGGTGTACACAGCGAGGGAGAAAAAAGTAAATTAAACCGAAGAAAACGAGAAGAAAAAAGATGGCACGCGTAGCCAACCTCAAAAATAATGCGTGAAGAGTAATGCGTAAGAGTAAGAATGCGTGTAATGGTGGACAGATGGAGTTCTGGTGTTAAGGGGGGAAAGCTTATTTCTCCCAACTTACCACGCAAATCAAGGAAAGAATGTTTGTCTAGGGCAGTGGTATTTAATCTTTTTTGGTTCACGAAACCTTTATGTGTGTGAAAATATTTTATGGAACCTTTTCTCGAAAAAAAATTAAATGTTGACGAAAGTTCTAGGATAATAATGAAAAAGAAATTTTCAATTCTAAAGTCTTGTAAAACGCGAAAGTAGTGACTAACACACAGTACATAATATAAGAATTTCGTAGAACTCTTGGAAAAGTTGCATGGAACGCTAGGGTTCCTTGGAACAATTTGAATACCGCTGGTCTAGGGAAGCAAAAATCGCAATGTACAAAATGTTTCTCATCCCGGCGTTATTGCATGGCAGCAAAACCTACGCATGCCGGGGTAAAAATACGAGTGGACTAAATACAGGGTGTATGGGGAACCCCAGAAGTGTTTGCCGCAAAAGTAGGATGGACAGGGTTAGGAATAAGTGAGTAATGAGAGAATGTGAGTTGTATGATCCAGTAATGAACATAAATGGAAGGAGTGTGCTAGTTGATATGGCCATTTCGAGAGAGCGGATGACAGTTGAATATGGAAATAGATATATGATAGTGGAATTAATTTTGTCTCAGGAAGGGGTAGACGAAGAATTTCATGGTTGAGTTCGATGGGAGACACTCTTTATTGATTAAGGAAAAGGAAAGAAGGAATATTAGGAGTCTATAAGAATAGGAGAGCGTGAGAGAAACAATGCATGGATGTGATAAAAGCGTAAGAGGTTTGCAAGGATAGGGAATTGTGGAGGAAATTATTAAAAGAGAGGCAGTTTCCAAGGACAAATAGTAATAACTAAGTTCTTTGATATCGTCCACCCCGAAAGGGAGTGGCGTGATGGGTATGTTTGTATGTATGTGCCTACTTTACTCATTTCAATCCTATCGTGTATACTCAAGTCACGCGGCTACGAAATTTTCGATAATCTCCCGCCCACGGGAACCCACCCTTGCCTGCCGTTCTCCCCATCGTCCAAAGCAAAACTAATTTCGTCTCACTCGTTAAGTCCGTGGATTCGTTGATGGCGCATCCCACAACCGAACGGTTAAAAACGCTGCGTGGAGAGTTGCGGATTACCGAAGAAGAGCGGGTGTGTGGTCGGGTTATCTGCGTGTATTTGCGGAGCTGGGTTGTGATCGCGCTGTTAGTTCCCTCGGTGTCGTTTGACGCGGTCGCGCGGAAATTATCGTCATCTGCAATCCTTCGATATACTTCGAGCCTAGAGCCCGCTGCGGTATCACCAACCGATGAGAAAACAAATTCCGGAAGAGCCTCGGATGTTTTTTTCGTTTAAATCTTTTGTTTCCTAATTTGTGATGTGCATCGTAACTCGAATCATAACGAATGTTTTAGTGCCACTCGCTATTTAAGACACATATAAAAACATTTATCGATCGAGCGTTAGTGCTCTGTAGTGTGTTCATTTGGTTTGAGCCCACTAAACGTTTTTTCCAACCGATGTTGAGATAATAAACCGCAAAGATGGAAACCACTTTCATAAAATGTTCTTAGTTGAAGCACTTGGGGAAAATTTGTGATATAAAATGAGTTTATTCACAACCTCAGCAAGATATATCGTACATGAACTTTTTCAGGAAATATGTGCGACACCCTAGGTATATTTGGCCTCATTATCAAGAAAAAGATATCATCTTTACAATGGTACCAAAATATAAGATACTTTTTACACTTCATTTCGAGTTATTTGCCAAAAAAATAGTAGCCATTAAAGCACTCTCGAGAGATATTATTTATATAATGATGGAAGTTCTGATGACGCAGACATAGTAAATAAGAAACGCAACTGTGTGTAGTTCGCATATTATCTCAATTACGAAAAAAAGTAATTTATTACCTCCCTTCAAATACTTTTAATTGAATCATAAAAATAAACTTTCGGTTGTGATGGTATTTTCCGCGTACGACGTGAAAAAAATGGAAGCATCTATGATGTATATGCACTTAATTGCAAAGAAGTTCAGTCGTAGAAAAGGCGTTTTTGTCTCATAGTGTTGCTATATTTACTTAATTCTTCTTAAAATACCTAAAATTTTAAAATAAGAACTGATTGGGTCACTCTCACGGTTGGAGAAAAAACTCGCTCAAGAAATCTTAAATCATAATGGTGATTGATGGTACTTATTTTTATGTAGAAGCTAGCGGAAGGTGCCCATTGAAATTCAACGGGTGTGAAAAACATTGAACTTATTTCATAAGATAATCACAAATCTTGGAGAATACTGTTGGAATGGTCATTTGAGGAGTTTGTATCCTATCTTCTACGTTATGTTCATTGTAGTAGACATACTGACCGTTTTCCAGGTGCTCGGTTCTCTTTCATGCACGGGAAACCCAAAAATGAGTTAATGTAAGTTAACTGCACTTTAATACCTTTAAACATAAATAACTCGCAACGCTTATGATGTGGAAATTGGTCTAAAAACAATTCGCAATCGTAATGAGAAGCAGACGGTTCCACTACATGTAATACATCTGAGTATTAAACGATAGTAAACAACGCTATGATTGTTTTAGTAATAGAGGAATTATTACCATCACTATTCGCTGTTTATAAGTATTCTTACACATTTAATTAAGTGTGTAGAATATTTAATTCCTTTATGTGTATCGTCTACTACGAAAGTGTTCTCTCATATACATGCAGTGCCTCTATGAGAGCTACTTTGAGAATATACATCGAAGACTATACTTGTTGTAAATATGCATTGAAAATATCGATTACTCCACGAACCAATCTATCATGGGGCTCTTGGGACTCTGGGCCCTTCTTATACAGATTTTCTTTCTACGTGCTATCATAGGCCTGCAGGAAAACGTGATATTTAAATGCTAGAGACGTGAATATCCTTTGAAAATCAAATCTCTGGTTGTCAAGGAAATATACTATTGTTGATTTCAGAGGAAAATATGAGATTTTTCAGCTAAAAACATGATATTCAGAGAAATATGAAGCGCAAAAGAAAATTGAATGAAAGAATAAGAAACTTAATTTATTCCGCCATCCGATTAAAAAAATTTCAACCGTCTATCTTGAGTGAAAGTAATTTTAAAAATCAAAATATTATACCACTGCACAAAACCCAATACGTAACGTACCAAAGAACCGGCCCCTTTCTGGGACATTTTGGGCCCCTGAGATCTTTTTAAAATAGCATAAAATTTTACTCTTGTCTTGAACTAATTGTCTGCAAAATTTCAGGACGATCAGATTAAAACTGTAGATTTGTATAAAAACCAAACAGACAAACATAAAAACAGACACACATTCTTTATATATCTAGATAGAAAATACTAGCACATTACTCTTAAAATCCAACATGATCACATAAAACCCACGCAGATGCTAATTGGTTTAAATTAATTAAGCGTATAATGTTTTCGTTTTCACTTAGTTAACTATCTTTTTGAAGGAAGGAAAATCGGATACAAAAGCTCCTTTTAAACAGTCGGTAGACTTTAATTTGTAATTTATGAGTTCATCCATGAATAAAAGAGCGACCAAGCGAAAAATATAAAAATGTGTTTAATACTTTAGCTTAGAAAATAGTGCATTTCGACTGTTTCCATAAACACAAGGAGCTCTAGAGATAGCCATTGAGAAAGATTGCAAAAAATATCGAGCTATCGAGGGAGATAGTGCTACAAAAAAATAAATACTTGATTCAGACTTGCAAGAAGTCATTGATTCCCATTATATTTATATTCACCTCAAATTCACATTAAATTGTAATGCTAGCGTAATTAGTAAATATGTAAACCACATACACGAAGGCATCAGAGATGACAGTTTTTAGATCAAAGAATCAATTTTGTGATGCTTCAAAGCTATGCAGTCAAAAACGAGTATAACTGTAGTCTAAGGTCTAATTTTTCCCACACATACCAAAACGACGCTATTAAAGGTTGTTTTCAGCTTATAATTCACCATGATTTTTAAACAAACAATAGTAATTTTACGTTCTTATTAGTTGCGTTAAAATTTCAGACACAATTCCAAAGGTAACCAATGTCTCGTACTCAAGTCTTCCAGATTTGGGGTTATATATTTTTCGTTCAAAGCCAATTTTCACCCAAATAATAGCCAAAATTCCCACAAGATCTAATTTATGGCCTCAAAATTAAAATCCGGGAGTCGAACCTTTTCAGAGAGTACTATTGCTATCAGTTTCTAACGATTAATGCCTTTCCCATATTTCTCGCAGTGATTGACATTGATAGGTATTAGTACTAGAGCATTCTGATTTAATTATAGGTTCGGAATGAGCCACTTAGTCATGATGAACTCCTCCTAACTTCTCCAACTCTTTCCAAAACTTTGTCTATGCAACCCTATCGATCCCTTATCGAGAATCACAAAGCAAACAAAATGGTCCTTACGGCTTCTTTCCTTACGTCATTGTTGTAATGGCGCCACGCCTTGCATAACTTGCTCTTAAATCAAATTAGTCTTTATGTGTGTAGTTTCTCACCATGTTTTTCAATTTCCTTGTCGTGATTTTTGTTACTATTTTTTACTGAAGGTGAAAGTATTCTTAGTTTTAAAAATCCATATTCTTACATCCGCCTCACTTGGTCGCTGTAGAGATTAAAGTTTATGCCAGGGTTGTATTTTAGGTAAACTTTGTTGGCTAATTTCTGTCCAATTGGATAAATCCGGGGTCGAAAATCTCTTTTTTGCTCATTCGTACAAATAAAACAAAGTTCTTATCCGACATTGCCCGTAGATATCTAAGTATATACTTTAATTCTTACTTTTAATTTTGTTTTCCTCCCATAATGCTAAAAAAATTCAACAAATGACTCAAATTAAACGCTAAGAAACACTATTGTGACATTGCACCCAAACCAAATTTTCCATAAATTCAGATTTGATGAAACCGCATGCTAAATTTTGCCATAATTTAAAACATATTTGTGTAAATTGGTTTTATTAGTTTCCGGTAACTTGTCATTGCTGGAAAGACATTGTAAATTCAAGTTAGGGCCATTCTAAGTTTTTTTTTGCGTTATTTTTTCAATTTTCTTAACTCTTAAGCAAACTCTGCGTTTTTTTGCAATTTTCAATTTCAGTGGAGACCTTTTACGTTTTTTCCTCACTTTTAAGCCCGTTTTATAATCTCCGTTTAGATATTTTCTCGGTATAAAAACCGAAGTTAATACGTTCTCCCATCAATAACACACAGGTGAATCAACCAACAGTCTGGTGCCATATGCAGACCCCGATCTCTCAGTTGTCATCATGTTAACGAAAAGGCTACGCCATGAAGCAGTTAACGTTAACCAGGCACTATAAAACCTGGCAATGCGAGTTAGTTGCTTCTGAAAGTCTTAGAATCACATGTCAACAGTTTTCCTGATTTATCAAGAAAGATATCACTCTGAATTCTACGCTAACGTTAATTTGGCGTTAATTTTTGTTGATGATTCAGCCTTACTTCAGAGTAAAAAAAATCTACGTTGTCTTGCAGTTAACGTTGACCGCATAGTATAGCCAGACATAAGTTCCTTCCAAAAATCTTAAAATTTCATTGCCATGCCTTTCTACTTCAGGTTAACAAAAGTCTATGCCATCTTGCAGTTAACGTTAGACATATATAATAAAATCTAACATTAGTTCCTTCCAAAAGTCTTAGAATTGCTTTTTTCCTTCTAATTTCGAGCAAAATCACTCTGAAGTCGACGCAAACGTTGATTTGGCGGTAATTTTTTTTTCGAAGATTCAGCTTCACCACTTCCGAGCCCACTGCTTCCCCAAATTTTTCCCCTCCCAGCCTTTATCACCCTCGAAACGCTTACAGCAGCCACCATGACGAACCGCTCCTTCCTCCCGACATGAGAATAAACAACCGCGGAAGGTCGGAGGAATTAATGCCGTCGACTTTTTTTATAATTTTTTTCCATTTTAATCGTAATAGCCGCCACTAAACAGAATTAATCCGCTTTCTCTCTTCACCCAGGACCCCTCTATCCCCCTCGCCGCTGCCTCTCCCCACGACGACGCTTCCTTCAGCTGCCTTCTCACTCCTTCGCTTCACAGAACTCTCTTCTTTTCCCGAGAAAGAAAAAGGCCGACGATACTTGCAGCTTCCGGCGCAATTTATGAATTTAATTAATACCCTCGAGTCCTGAGGGAGTACAAGAGAAAAAGAGGGAAGGAGAGAGGGGAAGGGAAGAGCTACGAGGGGAAAGCGGCGAAGGGGTCCGAAAGGCAGACAAGAGAGAGTGATTTGAAACGAAAAGGGCAGAGGCGGGCGGGCGGGGTGGGGGGAAAGGGATCGGGGGATGAGACAGGGGGAGGAGGAGGAAGGGAAGTTTAAGGGTGGAGACGCCGTAAGGGTTGGATTAAATGGGAGTGAAGGGAAGTGCATGAAGTGAGCAAGAGGAGAGCAGAGAGATCGTGGGGTCGGAAAAGGAATTAACCCAGGGTTTAGAAGAATTAACCTCCAGCGGACTTTCCGGCGGGGAAGTTTGCCCCAAAATGTCTTGCATCAACCCCATGTAACTCTAAGGATGGGGGAGAAGGGAACTTGAAATGTAAAACAAGACAAAGAGGACGGGTTTTAGGGAGAGATGGGTGAGGCCAGCGTGACGAAAAAAATGATCATTCTGATTTAGGATGTAAGAGATCTGATTTTGGGATATATTTTTAGAAAGATAAATCAAAGGAAAGCTGATTGAATCAAAGAAAGTTAAAAAGATATGAAATAAAATAAAACCAACAAGTCTGAATATGAAGAACATAGCTTCATCGATGGCAATTATGTTATCCTTGCCGCAGGCAATTGATTGATTATGAATTTTTATTTAATAATATTTATATTTTATTATGTACTAATATTAAAAACAGTTCCCATGGTTGAAGGGGGTCTGTCAGTATCTGATCAAATATGGGATCTGGGAGAATAGGAAATTAGGAGAATAAATCAGAAGTATATAGGAAACAGGAAAGTTTTCAGAGCAAAAATTGCGGATGCGAAGGATCTAGATGATGAGAAACCAAGTAAAATTGCATTCTCAGAAGAAAAACAAACAAAAGTAAGTCAGATTATGCAGTAATATGGTTTAAAAAGGAAAGAACAAGTGAAAGTGTAGGAATCTGTGTAAGCACGGCTGAAAATACTAATACATAATGAACTATGGATTAGACAGATTAAATATTTATTGGGTTTTTGAGCGAAATATTTAACCCAAAAATATCATTTAACAATCCTTACATAGCTAACGATGGGAAAGGGAATGTAATATGATTAGTAAAGACTACAGAATTTGGGAGAAATGACTGAGAAAAATTCAAAAGTAATCACAAGTGTTTAGAAGTTTTCAGCGTTAAGAATGTTAATTTTTGGGATTTTTAAAGAGTCAAGGAAATGACCTTCCTTCCACAAGACCTACAAAAAAATATGCTCACTTAAAATTCCTAAAGCTCAAACTCATTAACATGATTTATAAAGATATAAGGTCAGCTTTGGAAAATTGTGTTTTTACACGTACACTTACCAATCGCTTTGATGAGTTATCCTTGGGTTTCCCACCAGGTTAGGCTCTCCATGATCGCCGACGTTTCAGCAGAAGACATTCCTGTCATTATAAAGGCTCGTCGCTTCGTCCTTGACGAGTCTTGATAATGACAGGAAATTCTTTTGCTGAAACGTCGGCGGTCATGGAGAGCTTAACCCAGTGAATTTGAATGGAGGAGGAAAGACTTTGCTTCATCCTTGACGAGCCTTGATAATGGCAGGAAAGTCTTCTGTCGAAACGTCGGTGATCATAGAGAGCCTAACCCGCTGGGAAACCGGAGAACTCATCAGTATCATTCGTCGGAAAAGCCTGAAATCGTTTATGAATGTGAATTCACGCTATATGTCCAATGTTTGTTGATTATTACTCAACTCATACGCGGGGAAATCAAGACTCTCACAAAGCTGAGTAAACCCAAATAAAGAAACTAAAAATACCAAATTACTACTTTTACGATTCATAAATATAAGAGAGGTTAAAAAATAATTAATTTATTGCAATACTGTTGAAATGGTAATACCTTTCGTAATATACATGCATTTGTTTGCGAAATTAAAATCAGGGGAATTATAAATGTATCCAAAGTGAGTGATTAACGAACAGAAAAACTGTTCCTGTGCTGCTAATGTCAGTCGCTGAAGATAAATATTTTATGAGCAGTTGTGTGAGTACTTTTTTTCAAATGACGGATATGATAAATTTCAATTTTTCTGCGTCCTCCGTACGAAAGTGCACATTTAAACGTAAAGTTCAAGACATTTACTATTATTTAGCAGACTGCGATCACACATCAATCTTTTAGCAAAAGAAGAGATCTGGGTGAGAAAAAATTACGTCATTGAAATTCCCTCTAGTCAAGGAATAGAGGTATCGGCAGGAGTCTCTTTCTTTCCAGCGAGTGACAGGAGAAACATTCCCTATGAAATTAATAAATCTAGAAAACATTTGCCCTAATAAAAGCGTCGATTGCGTTGCTCTTAAGATGGGAGTTCAAAGAAGCGCGGAAAAGTAAATTCTGAGAAAAGAAAATCAAATGAAAGCAATAAATTTGAATGGAGGAGGAAAGACTTGGCAAGTCAAATTCCAGAGATGTAGGAAAACGTTGGCTTGAAGATCTTTGAAGATATCTCTGAAAGCATTAGCTGATGACGAGTCAGTATGATAATAGGCAGAGAAGCTTTGGAAATTGCAATTGGAAGGCTGTAGTGAAAGTGAAATAAACTAGGGAATATAAATGACGACGGTAGAGGAAAAACGCTTAAAGAATTGAGTGAAGATTCGGGAGTCTCATCAGGGGTATTAAATAGATGGACCCCGTGAAACCAGTGCACACCATTTTAATAGATGGAAGGTCTTTTAGTTTACATCAGATAGAATCACCAGCTAACTCTCTATAATGTATTGAATTAATACAGAATGTCTTTTGTGCCTCCATGATTAAAAAATGTCATTAAATTATTTAAGGGATATCGTCATTATATTCAATTGCGTGAAATATTCTTTGGGGAAATTTCTAGCAAATGTGATAATTTATATATTTATTAGTAAAACGAAAAGGTAGTATGTGATGTTAGCTGGTGAAACAACAAAAAATTGGGAATTGTAAGGACTGGAAAAGTTTATCAAACTATGCCTCTAAGGCATAGTATATCTCTAACATAGCTATTGACGATTTAGAAAAAAATATATACGAAGTATTCCATACTCAGCAACCACAATACGTGCCAATATATGCTATCAATACCCCGGGAAATATTTGACTACGAAAGGAAATAAGAATTATTCCTCATAGTTTCAATGTGTGTCGTTAAAAGAATTCCCCAACAAGATATTTCAGATCCCTGGTTTCGATTCTTATGATATTATGAATTTTTTTTCCTCTCTCCATTTAGCGAAATATATAACGCCGAGGCCAAGGTAACTAAAATTGCATTTTTCGAAAACTAACGTAAATAAACATGTGCACAGCGTCGTTATATGCCGTCACTAAAAAAACAAGAAAATACAACAATCCGTTTTTACGCCACTGTTTTATTTCAGCCACAGAGTAATTGTATGTATCCGCAAGTATTTTTCTCTATGATTTAAGCGGTTTAAGCTAACTTAAATCTAATTGCGATATTCCACAGAGGAAAAATCATTCGCCTTGACCGGGATTCGAACCCGGATCCCTCGATTTCGCGCCAAGTGCTTTAACCAGTTAAGCTACGTTAAGAAATATTTATTGTCTTTTTTTTTATACCAAGGTGTTATATATTTCTCAGCATTTTTGCATGTCATTTTACATAATTAGAAAACAAGAAAAAGAATTGAAAAAAAATGCTATTTTCCTTTTCAAATTTGCGAATGTAACATCCAGTATTCGAATAGGCTGCCTTTTCATGTTTTCTCCATTCCATGGGCAGCTGCCTCAGCTACCGAGGCGTCCTTCTCCCCTATGGATTATTTGGTGGCTTTATAGGAGCATGGTGGTCAGAACTGCTAGACATATGGTACCATTAGCAGTCCAAATCGTGCGCGAGGCGCCATAGTCCGCGAGGATATAGCCATTCTTAGAACACATTGAGGTGTTTGCTCTTGTGACAAATTTTGAGGATATTGAGACTAGCCACGGTAGTTAAATTTACGGAATCACCCGCAAGTGCACATAAGTGCGATATCCCACAGAGGAAAAACCATTCGCCTTGACCGGGATTCGAACCCTGATCCCTCGATTTCGCTCCGAGTACTTTAACCAGTTAAGCTACCGTCTCCCATGTGGATTATTTGGTGGATTTATAGGAGCATGGTGCGCACGATTTGGACTTCCAATGGCATCATATGTCTAGCAGTTCTGACCACCATGCTCCTATAAAGCCACCAAATAATCCACAGGTGACAAGGACGCCTCGGTAGCTTAACTAGTTAATGCACCCGGCGCTAAATCGAGGGATCCGGGTTCGAATCCCGGTCAAGTCGAATGGTTATTCCTCTGTGAAATATCGCACTTATGTGCACTTGCGGGTGATTCCGTAAATGTAACTGCCGTGGCTAGTCCCGGTATCCTCAAAATTAACCTAAATATGTGTAATTTGGGAGTGTTTAAATTAGCGTATTCGTACCTCAAAAGGATATTTATTTCGAACTCTCAGTTCAAGTGCACTAATTACTTTGATGTTTTATTCATGAAATTGTCGTTTTAACGATGCAACGGTACTTCATGTAATCAATTTATTTCCAAGATAAAATTAAAGAGCACTTACTAAATTAAACAAAATGAATTGTAGTTAAGTGCGGTAATGTTTTTATATTACGATTGGAATTA
Source organism: Pyrrhosoma nymphula (assembly GCA_963573305.1). Taxonomy (NCBI): domain Eukaryota; kingdom Metazoa; phylum Arthropoda; class Insecta; order Odonata; family Coenagrionidae; genus Pyrrhosoma; species Pyrrhosoma nymphula. Next base: position 93,568,797 of record OY754329.1, read on the forward strand.
GCATTGGACAATTGATAACCGGCAGTAGGTGTTAAAAATTTTCTCCTGGATATTGCTTAAAAGTAGGCTAAGAAACAAATTTGTAGCCGATCGGTGCTCCTAAGAGGGATTTAAAAATTAATTTTCCAGTTATTCCACCCGGGATTCGCATTAACTTGAAAAGAAACTCCTTTAAGAAGATGTTTTAGGAAATGCTCAGATGCTGACTTTCCCTGGAGCTTCCTCTTGAGGCAACAAATTAGACCCCTCGCTTATAACTTTTCTGCGCATAATTTTTCCCCAGAGACAATTCGAATGAGAAAAATTCTCTAAGAAAATCACTCGTTCTTAAGGATGGAAAAATGTACACGCTAGAGATAATTCTCTGCTTCTTCCTCATGTAATCACTGGAGCATGTATCTACCTATGTAATTTCGCTAGCCACTGACAGAAGGTCGCAGCTAGCTAGATTGCGTACCTACTCTAGTACTGAATGGAAACCTAAGAGGTTTTAGGGGAATTAAATGGATATTTCGGTCACATGGCTTTGGAATAGCTGTTCATTTCACAACATATTATTTTATTTTTTACCCAACAAATGAACGAGTATGAGCGAAGATGGATGAATAAAATAAAGGGTTAAGAGGTACGCCATTTAAATGGGCAATTAAGTAATCACATAATAAATGTCGCTGTAGATGGACTTCATAGTAAAAGCAACCAAGAAGTGGATAAAAAGTTGAGGGTGTTTTTCAACACAGAAAAACCCCAGGTTGAGTGAAATTCACACATCTTATTACGGGGAAAATTCTGCTCTTTGCTGTCTGCTCTTTCCAATACATAGAACTTAATAGATACGGTTTGGCGTTCAGAGTTCATGGAAGCATATGAAGTTTGCATTATAAATTACGTATTATAAATTATACTTATACAATGGGGAATTATAGAAATTTAGTCATCAAACAACTCTTTAAATTTTATGGCATGTTGAAATGGGCAAAATGGGCATTTCCCTGGATGGTGAAATCGTGAATATTCAAGAATGTATATTATCTAATATTTTTCCAGCCGTTCGAGATGGAACGCTCTCTTCAATAATTGTAATTCGCAATAATATCTTCCGTTGCTAAATTTATGATGCATTTATTTGAATGTTAAGGACTATGGGTGTATTGTATTTTGGAATGTTGACTGATATGAAATTTCATATTCTTGAATCACTTAGTACTTTTTAACGCAGTCAAAATGCTCCACGTCACTTCATTCGGCATTCATGTGTATTACATACATTCCTCTCGCGCCGAAACGGAATTTAGATCTTTAGCCGTACTGATCACACATTAATAGCCACTGTCAAGTACCGCAGCCGTAACTTTGAGAATAATTTTAGATCTCTGATTGTAAAATAAAACTACAGTAAAGTCTCGATTGCACGAGTCCCGATTTACCATGGTTCCATATTTTGCGAGTTAAGGTCCTTAAGTTTTCATTGTACCAAGCCGGTATAGCTCATGCATTTACATGAACCATGTTAATAAATGAACTTCAACAAAGTAAAGAAAAGAATTATTAATTTTGTAGAAATTTTACCTCACCGAGAAGCCTTTAGTGTTACCGTAGTTTTTGATTATCCGAGGTGGTATTTACCTGGCTACACCGGGTTTTTGAAACATAACGATACGTTTCTTCAGGAATTTAAAAATTTAAAGTGATGTTAATTGATATAAATGACACATTTACGGACGAATTTCAAAGGGCGTAGATTTCTTCGAATGGGAAGTTCATGTAAAATGTATTCCGTTTTTGGAAATATTTAAAGAATGCTATGAGATTTATTAAATGGGCACACAAGAAGCGCAAATACGTAACAGGTTAAGGAGATTCCACCGCGAATGTGCGAGTCAAAACAAATACTGAATTCAAACTTTTCGTTTCTCTTGTTTATTAAATGATACCAAATAATGTTAATTAAAAATAATGACATGACTTGACTACCAATGTAGAAAAATTAAGTTACAAGATTCTAAGATTATTCGGCAAGCATATTTTAAATGGACACTTTTTCCTGCCGACTGCAGCACGTTGTCAATGCTGCTAACCTAACCGGTAGACTGGAGCACCATTTTGAATGCAGTTCCTATAGTTATTTGCTAATAATTCAAACATTAAGCCAGAGTGGTGCCTTAATTCAGTTATCATTCAATTCTCAGGGAGAATTCACTTATTATGAACAAAAGTTTCCCTACAATTGCATTTACATTCGATAGAAAAGCACCAAGAGCAAACAATTATAGAAAATAATTTAAAAAAATTAAAAAATAGATACCGTATCAGGATACAAATATTTAGGAACAATTTTAACAAAAAAATGGAAGAATCACTCAAGAAACACAGTATAGGTTTAGACAGGCTAGCAGAGTACACTATCAGATAAATAACACAATAATAGAAAAGGATAAGTAGACACAAAAACAAAAATAGAAATATGTAAAACAATGAAACCCACCTATTCTAGCTCCAAGAGTTAGCATATAACAACTGGAGGAGAAAGTAGAATAACTGCAGCAGAAATAAAATTCTTAAGGAGAATAACAAATAAGCCCAAAAGAGACCTGAAAACAAACGCAAAAAATAAGATAAAAACTCAAGGAGGAGCCCTTAATGGAAAAAAACAGAAAGAAATCAGCTAAGATGTTTTGGAAACCTCGGTAGAATGGACCAAAAAAGAGTATCCAGGAATGTACTGGAGGCTAAACCAGATGGATGGAAGTAGAGGTGGGCCAAGAGAGGCAAGGATAGGAAAAAGTATGGATAGGGAAGAGGGAAGACGGAGAGGGAGATGAAGATATTAATTAAGGACCGTAAGAGATGGAAGGAGTTTGTAGAAGCCACTCGTTTTTCTTATCAAACTGTGGTCATATTTTTCAAAAATTAGGCGGAATGTGAATAACATAGCAATATTAATTTTACGTGAATACCACCTAACTTAGAAGTTCTTAAAGTAGTTGTAGGAAAGGGTGCGGAACCGAAGATAGATAGAGAGAGAGAGTTTTAGAGAATGAGTCGGCCTGCTAGAAGTGCAGCCAAAGGATAATTCAAAAAAATTATTCCCGTCAGGTAACATCGAGACCACGCGCGGCCTTGTAAGTGAAAACCGTGGGCTAACCGCGGTGCGGAGGCCCTGCATATTCATGGTCTCCCAAAATGCATAAGCTGGTGGCATAAGAGTTTTGTCGTCCCGCTTTCTGGATAACTCTTACTCCTCCAGGGGAATATTTTCCTTCCCCCTCGCCCTTTCCTCTCTCTTGTATCCTCGCCGCCGCCTGCCCGCCCACCCACCCACTTCAACTTTTATGCCGCCTTGGTTAGCTTAGGATAAACAGAAAGACCGTTGTTGATATTACCATTCCTCTGTTGAGGACAAGTTAGTGCTTCAGTCGACATTCTCAAAGTAAACATCCAGAATCCCTTTCCCCCACTAGCCATTCCTCTCTCTCATGCTCCCTTCAATGCTCTACACTTCCCCATCTCCGCCCCCATCCCAGAACTACCGCACCGCATCCCCTGCCTTTTACCCTTTCCCCTCTTCCACGCCATACCACCTCTCAAACTCACCCGCGCCCACGATCCATGCGTAACCCACGCAAAACCCTTCCCTCCTCTTCCCCTTTGTTCCCTTCTAACTCGATACCCTAACTATGAATAACACGGAGCTTACCTACCCTTCTATAACTCCCATGTTAGGAGACTAAGGTTATCATGAGAGAATAGCGGGGGAGATCCTTGGACGAAACAGTGAAAGAGAGACGATACTTTCCTCAAGTTATGACTCCTTTTGAGTAAGCCGTTGGTAGTACATGCATATGGTACGGCGCAAAAAAATTTAATTCCTAAACAAAATACAGGAAATACCTGTAATACACATAGGAAAACCGCAAGGTTCGTTAAAAACTACAAGAGGACAGGAGAAAATAACTCAAATACAGGAAGAACTGGATTAAGATTCGGAGAGACTAATCCTAGGTCACTTTCACTCGTGTGTACACAAGGCTAAGATTGCTTGAAAAATCCATATCACGAGATTCAGGTGGAATTTGGAGGGTATTATCTTACCCCACATTAAAAGCACAGAAGAGTCAAAAGCGAGTAATTGAGATAGGTACACTGGCTTGATATGAGTTCGAAATATTCTATTCCGCACAGCATTCACGACTACTTCAAAAGCAGAGCGACACACTAACCCAAGAAAACACAATTCATAGTTCGTCTCCTGCCACTCCTTCATTCCACCCTCAACCATGGTTTTGTCTGAGTCCTGACAATCCCTGCCAAGCCTACGCGCGTTCGCTTTTAGGGTAGTATAAAAATAGGGTATTATTTTTTATAGTATGTGAATACAGAGCCCTTGAAACCCCGTCTTGCCTTTCCAACTTTTCTTCGCACGCTCTTTCCATCTTTCACCCTCCATAATTCTTAGACTCTCCTTCTAGTCCTCCTTTATTATATTTATTGCTATTTCATAAGGTGCGGCCATTTATTAAACTTTCGTAATAATCCCACGGGTGGAGGTTGGGAGTAGGCGATAGGCGGACTGGGGTGACTGGTGTGCGGGTTTCGGAATGTATTCACGAATAGAGAAATATGATTTGTTATCCGTGGGCTTTTTCGAGTCCTCTGAGGGGTTCCAGTTCTCGAAAAGAGGTTCTTTTCCGGCCACCTAAGTCTTGTTTAAACTTCCCTTGAGAATATTGCGATGGGTGGTATCGCGAGAGAACAACAATCCATCTCCAGGTAATTTCCCATCGTGTCATGTCCTCGGACGAGTTTCAAAATGAACTTTTTGCATTGTAAGTATCCCATTTTGATTTCTCGAATTCCTCGGTCGTTCTCCTTCTACGCTTTCTTCCTTTTGAGGAAATTGTCATTACTCGCCGAAACAAGCTTCTTGAGTTTCACCAAGCAGCCACAGATTGTAAGTCGATGAGGTTTCTTGAGAATTTCAGCGACGAAAATGGATTTTGAGGGCTCAGATCTTTACAGTCTACATCTTTGACTTCGTGGCTTACTATGGTGTTCAAGTTCCCGAAATATTGTATCCTTTTGTAATCTGGACTGGAATTTGTTTCCAATTTTTCGACCAAATTTCCTCGGAATTCAGGAATGACTGTTCGTGAACATTTCTTGACAAAAGTGAGATGAGATTTTATACTCCACATCCTTAAAATCGAAAGCATATGAAAAAAATAATAATAATTTTATCATCGAGAAAATATTTTCCCGAGCCTTGTCATAAACTCGCATTTGGAAGGGTTCCCTCCAGAAGTTTTTTTCGAAAGGAATTCGCTCTCAGCTGCAAGCTCTTCCCCGTAGTCATTACCAGTGAATTTACAACCCTCAAAACGTTATTCAAGTTTCGGAGGAAGACGCTAGCGTGCCGTTGCAATAGGCGCCAGGGTAGAGGTGATAAGTGCCTTTTGTAGTTATATGCTTTATAGTGACATTCATTGGTTTGGCTGGAAATTTGAGTGCCAGCGAAGGATGTTGCAGTATCATTTAGTAGCAATGCATTATGCTGTTAAAGACCGCACTGCTTCCTTCCCGAGACGCGAAACAAATGGCCCTTTTGGGATAGCAGCTTTATGGTTCGGAATGTGGTAATGCAATCCCATTTGTCATGGCAAAGGAGTCTCCAATACTCAAAATAATAATCCTTCTTTCCCCGGTGATAATGCATTTCTGTTGGAGGCAGGGTGTAGCTGCCAGTTAAAATGTGTTACATAACTCCAAAGTTGAGACTAGCTTTTGGAGGATGCCTTTGAATTTATTACCCAATATTTTAAAGGATGGGATTCAATTTTCGACGAAACTGTTACACAATTGGCTGGATCGTTCAATAATTCATCACTACTCTACAAGCTTATAAGTAAATCAGAGTAATTACAGGCATGAGTCTACGTGACAATGCCACTAACATCATCTGAATTTTCACTTAATTTCTGAAAAATTGCCTCTATAATTAACGTCAAAATGCAAAAAACGTGAAAAATCCGCAGGAAGCAAGAGTGATTCTTCTGTCTTGATACAATGAGAATTTTTATAGAAATGTACACTTAATTTCTCTTGTGAATTATTAGTTTACGGACATTAACACGAATTTGCGTTTTTCCATTTTTATTTTATTTGGTGTGCATTAAGTAACCTCACTATCACAGCGACGTATAACCAGTGTAGTGTACTGTTTATCAGAGCTTCAGCTAAAATTTATCGTCCTCTAATAGTTAATGTCAGTGCAACGTAGTGTACTAAACGGACTACAATTATTGAAAATCATTGTCCAAATTAACTCCCTGGCTTTACTTGTGGTGAACATTTATGATCACAAAAACAGAAGAAATAACTTTGTTATTTACACTATAGATTTATTAATTGTCTGGTTTCGTCACAAATGAGACATCATCAACGACAAAGGGAGACTTGTTGAATTCGCCTTTACGACAAACCTAGTGGACAAATAATACACCAATTGTGAAAATTACAAAGCAATATCGTTTTAAGCATCGTCATTTCGGTCTCAATACTCAAGCATTCACTCATATTGCATCTCTTTCACAGCATCCTCGACGGGTATCTACTCTAGGGTAGATTGAGCTATCGATAGAGAAAATTGTGGTTTTCAAAAATTCACCGAACGTTCGACGGAAAGCACTCTACGCAGACCCTTGAACTCTTGACGCACGCAGCTTATGATGGACCTCAACGATTTCCTAATATCCCAAGAACGCCTCCCACCTTTATAAGCTCGCCCACACGCCACGCCTCCATCACATCCCTCTCAAACTTCCTCGGAACAATCTTGACGAACATCGAAGGACGGGGAAAACTTCTTTGTGTTGGTGCCGCCTAATCTTGAGAGGCGGTGCACCACCCCCTCCCCTCGCCCCCACTTTCCTTCCCGCGGTGGACACCCACCAAAACTCTACGGAGTTCCACAGGCAATCGGTGGAGGAGGGAAGGGGGAAAGGGAGGGAAGAATCGGATCGAATTGAAAATCACCATAAAATTTCCTTCCTCTGGAACGGAGGAGGACCCAGTTGTGAGAGCGAGGACTCTTTTTAAAGGTAAGGAAGGCGGACGAGCACTTACGCCTCTGACACGTCTCTACTACTTCCGAAAAGGTGATTACTTCCAACATGTTGCCCCGAAACCACGACGGCGCGCAAAAGATTTACGCTTCTCTCTCCCTATCCCCACCGAAGCACAAACAAACTTCGAACAAGCCCACATCCCTCTTTCGCCTAACACCGCATCCCTCCTACACCGGCCTACCCACCCACCCCACAACCTATCTATCTATCCATCCCCTCTCATTTGCAGCAAATGCTCGCCATGCATAGGTTACCTTTCCCTACTCCTCTACGCCCTTGGCGTAGCCATTCTGGTTTTCCTTTCTCTTAACGTCCCTTTCCATATCCAAGGTGCTTGACCCTTTGTTCAACCTTAGCGCTTCAATGTAATCTCTGTTATCCTCGGGCAATGAATATTTTTTCACTGGGTATCTCTCTACATCTTCACATGATCCCCCATTTCGAAAATTCTTCTTCATTCGCCTCCTGCTCATTAAATCTTGTAACCCAAAAGGTTCTTATGTTGTGCGTACGTGAGTGCTTTGAGTATTATGCAACTAAAAGCAAAGGTTTCCGGCGAAACTTTGTGGAACATGTACAGGTCAATAAATGCATTAATGCTCTTTATTTTTCATATTTATTTTTTCCCAACCATGGTATCAACAAATAATTGTCGAATTGACGTACTTTTCTGAATTGACAGTGCAAATTGTCTGTGGAAACCAATGTCGGGAATAAAGAAGTGTCGAATGTACAAAGTATTAATAAGTTAAGTAGTTGATGCAACAAGTTCATTTGTGTATTTACAAATATTTTAACGGTAGGGTGATATCTCTCTCTGTAGTTATCAATCCGAAGATTGGTCTGTAGCACGTCTCCATATTCTTCTGTATTGACCCATTCTTTTCATTTATACGTAGTTAGTGCAGTAGACGTTTTCCATTATTTGATTGTATTGTATGTATTGAAGCCTTTTTCTTTCCCAGCTGTATTTTTCTTCTACCATTACATCCTAAATGGTGTTTTGAATTCTCTGGTGCCTCAGAATATGACCAACCAGTGTATCTCTGAGCTTGGTCAAGGCCTTCCACACATTCAGTTCTTCACTTATCCATTGAAGTACTTCTCCATTGGTCACTCTATCAGTCCGCGGTATCTTGAGTCCGCGGTATTCTGTAACACCACATCTCGAAGGCTTCTAATTTTATTATTTTCGCCACACCGTCGTCTACCTTTTCCTTTCGCATAGTACTACACTCCATACAGACCCTGTTTTATGATTTTTTAGAAATTATTTTCTAATGTTCACGCTGGTTTTGTTATAAGATGAAAGTATATCTTATCGATTCTATGTTACTCACTTCGTTTTAAAGTGTATGCATGCGGTCAATACCCTAAATTGCATATTAATATTATACTAAGGAAGAAAATGACAATCATAATTCCAATTGATTTTGTTATCTGAAATTTATATCGGCGATTAAGCTTAAATAAATGATATAAAAAGTCATCGTCTATTCAAGTTTTGATAGAAATAATGTCAGACTAATTATTTACCTATTGATTCTAAATTTATTGTGTATCCCTTTACTTACTGGCCTCATTAAGAAACTTAATCCCTCACACGCCTTAAATTAGCTTAAATTTTAATTTCACGTTCCAATTAAGATTAACGAATGAGTATTATCACTCCAATATTCACCATGGAATTTGTTCCTCCTCCCATAATTTTTTTTGAAAAGTCTTGTCTTTTCCTCATCAAACTCCAGACACTCATATATCTTCGGGAAATGCAATAATGGTGAAATATTCATCGATAAGTCAGACTAAGTTTTCCTTTTAAGTGCTCTATCATTAACCCCCACTCATTAGCTATTCCAAAAATTGACTAGTTGATGAATGTTGATGAAACGTGGATCGTTGCGAAATTAAACAGCTGACTAATAACATGGGAAGATATAATCATTTGGAATGAAGAATAATTTCAATTTGCACAAAATGCCATCATTAAATTACTAACAGAAGTGTGTTTATTTATCATGTGGGTGTATGCTGTAATTTGGCTCCTCCTACGTCAAACTTAGCTGTTGTTTCTCTTTAAATCATTTTTGGCCTCGGAAAAGAAATAAGTAGCCAGGATTTATGTCCACCAATCATTATAAAACGTAATTAAAATTAGTTAAAGGTAAAATTGCTAGCTTCACAATTACAGCACTTCACAAAAGGACTCAATGAAGTTAAGGTCACGTCCTTAAAATTTCCTTCAGGATTTACTATTCCAACAATTCTAAAAGATAAAGAAGAACTAATGCATTTGGGAATTGAGTGGACTCGGAAATTCTAATTTTTAACAATAAATCTTCTTCATTCTCCACCAAAAACCAGTTCTCACCGAAAAGAAGTTTCTGACAATATATTCAAACTGTCCCGATAATCGAAGGTGCTACTGTTATCATTGCAGAAACACGGCGCTAATTGGAAACGTCATGAGTTTAACTTTTAAAATGAAATCTGTCGGAGGTATACCGATGGTTTACATATGGCCGAGCAATTACGTATATTAGGTGTTCCAACCAATTAGTACTACGTCAAAACATCTGCATCACTTTGAAATTGTCCAAAATTCTTATTTCGCTCTAACCTTCTCCAGGCATTCCCAAAATTCATTTCTCCATCTTCCTCTTCAGCGACTCGTTGCCACTCACTGACAGTGCTACTTTAGCTCCATCCTAATTTCTCACATCAGCTTCCTTACCTAAATACAATAGGTGTATTTTCCATATTTTTATCTTTCACCAGCTAGCCAATTCTTTTCCACTTCTTCAACTTAAAATGAACTAATTTCTCGATGTTCCGGAAGGTACTTATGCAAAATGCCATGCCATTCACCACTACGGGGTGTTCCACACCAGGCACGAAAAACTCGTCTCAATGCAAGGTTAAACCCTTGCGCTCCCCTGATCACTAAACGCGGACCAAAAAGCAGTCAGGAGAGCAATTCAAAGCCAAAACAGAAACACGGAGAGTGCCACGATGGCGAGCATGCAAAATTTGCAGTACCAGGGCGAAGATACTACTACTGATAAGTATTTAAATATGTACTCAGTATTAGATAATTGGAAGGGGCGGCCTGAAGAGGCCGGGAGAGCAGCTTCTCGGGGAAGGGGCCCAGCAACGGAAAGAGAGGAAGTGGGTAAAAGATGGCCTGGAACGACCAGGGGTGCAAAGCTGGAGGAACCCAGGCAGCCAAATGAGCAGAATAAAGAAGAATACAGCATAGAGATTCTTTTTTTTTTCTTCATATATTCAAATTGTATAATTTTCATATTGTCCTGAATACCCCGCAATATTTAAAATTTACTTCCTCTTATTAAGATTTTTTTATATATTTGTAGAAAATAGAGGGGTAAACATCGGTATAAACGTAAAAAATATATAACTATTTACTTTAAGGGGTGTTAGTGATAGTGATAGGTTAATAAACACAAAGTCAAGGCTACCCACCTACATTCAATGTCCCGTCTTTATACCTCGACTGTCATTGATTAACTAGAAAATAACTATTATTATAAATACAGTATAATGTGACTTACCAAATGACGTAGGGCACTGGAAGTTGCGATTGGAGAGAAGTCAATGCCCTCTGGAAAGAATATGAATCAATTGGTTCCATTATTCACGGCGTACTACAGCAGCAGTCATAAGCAGGGTCAGGATACCTGAGTCGAGGACCTACTCGGATAATCAGATGTGCAAGAAAGAGGGGGATAGAAGGATGGAGATGTTTAGCGACTTCAGCCTCCTCGAGGAAGAGCTTTGGCTTAGCTTGGACCTCGAAGAAGCAACAAGCTCCGTTTCTCATTATAGTTGAAATGCAACGAAACTAAGGGAAACCACAGGTTGTTGCTCTAACCAAGGATTAGTCGAAGTTGGTCATTTTACCGAGCTATTAGTTGATGATTACAAGTGTCCATAGATGTTCCGGCGATATACTAGTTTTCCAAAGTATTTATCTTGATTACAACGTCCAAATAAACTATAACTAGGCAATGGATGTTGCGATAAAAGGTCACTTATCGTCAAATATTTTATTTACTTTTAAAATATATATTTCCTCATCGTTAATTTGCATATGTAACGCAGTGGAAAATAAACTTTTATCATTTTATTATTTTCAGGTGTTTTATAACAGGTACCTTCTCTGATTATAAGTCCTACGAAGAGATTAACAATGCTCTCATACAACACCATGTCCTTTATGATAGGAAGAGTTATATCAGCTCCAAAGACAACCGTGGGCCTCAACCATCACGAAGAGCTAAACATGGCTAATTCCATATGGCTATTAATAAGCCATCAAAAAGAAACCGCACCTTTAAAATATTTTTCACAATTGCGATGTCCAAGCAAATTTTCACTGGCTGCATGTTCTACGAACATTTGTGACTGATTGACTGATCTTTCATTTTTTTCATATTAGTTATCAAGACTAATGTGCATTTACAGTAGAGATAATTTTTTGTCATATTCAACTGATTTTATTATTTAGAAGTTTGATGTGAGATACTCTAATAACAAGGAGAAGAATATATAATTAAAAAACTCTGTTAGGAATCATGATCACGATACTTGACATGAGAGGGAAGAGGATGAGCAACTCGGAGCTTTTGATATTTGCCAAAAATTACCATGGGTTATAGAATCAGCTCCGTTATGTTGTAACGAACAAGGGGCTGTGAACTTTCGTTGTAATTTCAAGGAATGCAATTTTGATTTTCAACGGCTATGGTAGCTTCATATTCCTGTAGCAAGTTATTGAAACTTCAAAAGTTATTTTTTAAATCCAATTCCAAAATTAAAGAGACTAAAATTCCATGTTCTCAATGCGAATTTCAATCACTTGCTTTTAAACGAATGAATTACTCTAGCTTTCATGAGACTAGAAAAGCGACGAACAAATTATAGTTTTGAATTATTAATATCGCGCTTTAATTCGAAAAGCAAAGGTAGGATATTTTTCATCGAGGCCCGAGGGCTTTTTCTTTCATTGTGTGTGCCTTAACTGACACGACATTCCGTCGTACTTTCCCATTAAAATGTAACGAGAAACTTAGAGGAGCGAGTCAAAACAGCCACGTGGAAACTCTGGCGCATACACGTCCCTTTTCTGTTTTTATTCCAATTAGTTATTCACTACCTCTGGTCGTATTCCCTGGTTACGTCACATTTCTACTCGCGCTTACAAAGAGATCCTAAATTGAAAAAAAAAACAAATGCAGTGCGCGAAATCTCTCTGTCTGGATCGTTTTCGTGTTGAGCTTTAACTTCTTCCAGAAACTTTTGAGTTTAGGAGGGGATGATACGGGAAAAATAATTATGAACAAAATATTATAAAGAAGAAGATTGAGGTAAGGAGACTTGGAATCCCTTTGTGTGAGTGAATGCAGAATTACCCGGTGCAACTGCTTTATTCTATTCCAACTTGGCGAGTTGAGATGACGAAGCGTTCCCTTTAATATCCATGTTCTTTTTCTAAGCGTGGTAATTTTATTTGATTCGTTTCCCTTTCCCTCCGACGCAGCCGCTGGTTTTCTGAATCAGTTAAACGAGCAGTGTGCCACATTTAAGCACGGGTGAATTTATAGAGATGCCTACGACTAAGCGTGCATGTTCTGCAGTGAAATAATATATGAAACTCATTGTTCGAGGTATCCATGTCGAAATGAGGGAGGTAAATGTGTTCAGTCATGTTCTCTTTGTGTGTTGGTGGTAAGTGTCCGATGAAATCCATAAGGACTGGCACTAGAAGTATATGTTTTGCTCTTATTTTGATTTAGCAAACTTAGTAAAATAATTTTAAATGCAGGAAAATGTGGCATCTACAGGTGAATACTAAAGCTGATCATTCCACTCGAGAATTTATTGATCTGCAGTACGTCTTTAAATTAGCATTTTTCCTAGATGGGAAGAATATGTTTTGCTTTTAAGGTCTAACGAAACTTCTAAATTTACTAAAAACTGGGTGCCAACCATAGTTTATAAGAGTTGTATTTGAACGGTGAACGGAAATTTATTTTAAACCATGGAGTGAGATAAAACATTCTTGCCGCATCTTTAAACTCGTTTTCCCCAATTGTAAATATGGACTTTTTACTCTTCAAGTACCCAGCTTTCAACTCAACATTTACTCATGGATTTTGTTTGTCTTTCTCATGAGATAAACTCAAAATCCATCCCCGTGGTGGGATTCGATACCGCAACTTTTCGGTTGCTAGGTGGGTGTGCTTACGATGTAGTTAACCAGGCCGACTTTATGGAACTTTAACTCTTATTTTATCGATTATATTTTAGAGTATCGGTAGGTCAAGGGCTCTTTCAACTTAAATCCCTACTTTCAGATTCATAGAGCAATTCACCTAGTCAATTCAAACTACCAATACGTAGAACAGCAGGATTGTTAGTGCCATGAAGTTTCAGATTGAGGAACTTACGCATTTAGCGAAGGCTTTTGAAGAGTTGTTTTTTAATTCAATAGCATAGATAATCTTCGTCTATATATTTGTGATAAACCCTATGGTAAACCTTTCTTTAGAGGAATAAACTACCATAAAATGGAAATAACCTACTCGTACCGGAAAAAATGCTTGCCTCACGAATATCATCACGTTTAGTCACATCAAGTAGGATATACGTAAACCGCCTTTCCTTCCAAAGAGAGTCGTAGGTAAAACGTAAAGGGTAAAAGAAAAAAAATAGATTTTTTAGAGCAGCATGAGATTGTAAAAACTGAAAAGAAACATTTTGATATTGATATCGATCTTACTTTTGACTTACAATCACCATTGATGTCAATAACCTTTTAATATGTTGCTCTATCAATTTACACCATCACCTCCGTCCATGTCATTGTATATGTTTCTTCGCTTCCCCTCCAGTCATTCACAGTGAAACACCAATCTCTCCAAAGCATAGAATGACCTCAACTACCATCCCAACTAAACCCCGTTTCCCCCTTCCCCCCTCTCTCATCTTCCTCCACCCACCACTGGCTTCAGGACATATGGTCACTAACATACGAGATACGTACCTTGAAGATGACATTATATGTCGAAACCATGGTCGGTAAAAAATATGAAAGTGTGGAATATACAAAGCGAGATATTGTTTCATGTGTCGCATTTCTACAAAGTTCGGCCTGAAACTTTAGCTTATAGGGTCGTAGGATTAAATTAATAAAGCTGAGGACCTGATGTGTTGCTTAAAAATAAATGGGCACCTTCTCGGTATATTCGTGCCCCCAGGGAAAGCTTGACCCAACCACACGTACGATCCTCCCAAGCATCGACATCAACGCGCTCACTCGTGTGACAAATCGAGTATTTATACATTCCCTCTCCAGACCTACACCGTTTCCGTGAAGTGACCATAAGATCGTGGCCTGGAATTATTGAAAAGGATCATCGTGTGCGGCGACGCGACGGTGCAGGGAAAACGCAGAAGTATCGCGGTAATATATCATAGCGGGAACGAGCATATCATCAGCAAGAAACGTCTATCCTGATCTAGGATGGCTCAGTGCATATCCTCAGTATTTACTCCCGTCGCAAGGACTACCACCAGGTTGTGTCAGTAGGGTTTAAAAAAGTTGTTATTCGCAGGTACTAGTATTAGTAGCAATTAGAAGAGACAGTATACAGCTGAGGTACTTTTCGCCAATTAAAAACGAAGGGTAAGCAAGGGTTATTGTCGGAGTATTTGAGAAATGTAGAGTAGGAAAAGTCCGAGAACGACACTACCCTACGAAACTACTACACCAAATAGTGCCATCAGAGGGACGAAGTACTATGCATGAAGTACTCTCTCAAAGGACACTCAAGTAAGTACCGGAGTACCTCGGTAAACTCACCAATTTCAGGATTCGAAGCTGAACCATGCGATCGTCAATCCAATCCGCTAACCTGTGAATAAAGTATGTAATATAATGGAAATGGGAAGGTAGGAAGCAATAAACTTCAAAGCATAACTGCTAGTTCTGTTTTTTTATTGATTCAATGGCTCGTGAAAATCTAAATAAATTTTTAGAGAGGAGTTTGCATCAACTACGGATAGACACTTACCGAACAGAGACCGATGCATTCGACTTAACTGTTTCTCAAAGGAACTTCTAAAAAGTAATACTAATGGTATTCCTTTTGATTGAACAAGAACCTCATAAATGCAGAATAAAAAAGATAATCCAGTGGCTCTGAGATAAAATGCCTCAAGTAGGATGATGGCTCCTAAACAGAGTAGCCGATCCTGAAAATTTTTCTTGATCAGATCATCAGCATATCGTCACGCAGCCACTGAGTCAGAGGAATCCCCGAATACATTCGACCACAACGAGAAAGATTGTCCACCCCATCAAACACTCCAAAATAAAGAGAAAAACGATATCGGAAAAGCGATTTTCCAGTATGCGATAGGGTTCAGCCCCAGCACAACTTTCTCGTGCCCTCGGACACGGCCTCGGAGTTCCTTGGGATCAGAACAATTCATGCTGAGCAACTCGTATCTTCAACATGTTTGACCCCGGGAGTTTGGGATATTAGGGGCGGAAATTGGGCAGTAGTTTGAGGGGAGCCACAGTCGAAGCCAAAACACATGTAGGGAAGGGGGGGAAGCGGAGAACAGAGACCAAGAAACTTCAGTCTTCCCTCCCAGAGAGAGGGAGGAACAAGGTAGGGAGAGAGGAATGGATGTAGCCAAGAGGCACGGCTGCGCAATTTCCTCAAATTCTGGAGGCTCATAATATAATAGATTACAATCCGTCCTCACAGGCAGGGATGGCAATCAAAACGAAACGAAAGTTTCGTTTCGACCAGGAGTGAAATGAAAATAGGAGGTTCACGTATCGTTTCATCCCAGTCTCAGAACACGTAAGTGAATTGAATCACAGCCAATGAAAGAACACGGCAGCTAATAGGAAATGTGACGCTATACGTGAGTTTAAAAAAATGGATTTATCAAATAAGAACTGTAAACATTACTGGAATGTACTTTCAGTTGCAGCATAAATAGTTGTGTGATAGCGTAAAAGGTGGCTTAGGCTAATCCATTCCCCTATAATTGAAAAGAAATAGCTTAAATGATCCCTGGATTTGTACGTGAAACATGAACGTGTGATTTAGGCTTTGGGATACCAGATACGAAGAAAATATAAAATTGGAAAAGAAGGGACAAGAAGTTTCATTACTTAATTTAATCTACGGACAGGGGTGAAGCCAGAATCCTCTTTCTCATCAGCATACTACTCTACAAGCCGAAAAAAGGAGCTATGCGGTGAATGTTAGGATAAGAAAGTGAATAAGAAAGAGGAATTGGAAGTGAGAAGGGGCGAAGGGTGAGATGCGCTTTTGTGGTTTATGTTATCGCTCTGCTATTTTTGTAGCCATTTATAGTGCGTTGGAATACGGAATTCAAGTATTATCGCGTTCATCAGTTTCCCTTTCATTTCAAGTGCCGGAGGTAGAATAACACCCTCCATTTCAACCTGCACCTTGTGTGGTGCAACAATGCTATTAATCTTAGTGTTGCGTAACCTAGGAGTCTCCAGCGGATCCACACCCTACTATCAGATTTGTGAAACATGAACTTACTCTTCTCTCGTAGCAGCTTTTTATCAATCGCCTTATTTTATTTTTAATTATTTTTTAGTTCGCACGTTACGTTTTCTGCTCTGGATTTCATTTTCGGCACTCGAGATGAGGCATTTCATGGAGCAAAATAGCATCTCCCTTCCATTTTTCCGTCCAAATATCATCATACTCTCTTGCATGACAATACCTAGTCTCTTTTATGCATTTTTACCAATGTTTCGAAGGTGTTCTACTCACGAAGGGTCCGAAGTTACGATTGAGCCGAGGTTTGAGGACGAGACTAGGAGTTAGGTGGCAGGTTCTGGTTTAGAACCATGGAAGAAAGCTGGGGAAGCGGAAGAAGAGGCTGTAATGTGGGTTGAAAGGGACTAAAGGGTTGCTGTTTGAGCATGTGGGACGCTTCTACAGTAAGTACGCTAGGGCGGATCGGAAAAATCGATTTTTCGCGGAGAAACTTGGCCCTCTGGAAAAATTTGTCAAAGTGACTCAAAATAAGGCCTGAAAAATTTGGGACCTCTAGGTTAACCCTCTCTTCCTTGAACTACGACCTTGACGTGGTGGAAGGGCTTGTGCGTTCCAATGGCCCCTAGAACTGGACAAGTAGGAGCAAGTACTATTGCTCCTGGTAGGGCCACCCATGCCAGATAGGTCGAAGAGCAAGAGCCAGACGAAAGGTAGAAGGTAAGAAGGTTGGAGAGCAGAGCAAACTACTATTTAGGCGATGACCAATTTGGGTTCAGGAAGGGGAGGGCCACCAGAGACGCGGTTGCGGTTATGAGGAGACATATAGAAAGAAACATAGAATAAATAATCAGGATGTTTTCGCTTGCTTTGTGGATTTCGAAAAGGCGTTTGACAGAGTAAACTGGAAGAAACAAATGCAGATACTGGGGAAAATAGGAATAGATTGGCGTGATAGGAGACTCATTCGAAACTTATACATGGGAAAGAGGGCGCAGGTGAGGGTAGCTGACGGTGAATAAGGATGGGCAGTTTTAGGTCGTGGGGTGCGGCAATGGTGCCCGTTGTCACCTTTGATTTTTAACATCTATGCTGAGGAAATGGTGAGAGAGGCATAGGAGGAGCTAGATGTGGGAATTAAAGTAGGAGGCCAGTGGATAAAGTCAGTAAGATTAGCGGACGACCAGGCGTTGGTCAGTCGGTCATCGAAAGGATGGCAAACTTTAGTAGATACACTGGAAAAGTATGTGGAACCCAGTCCGTTAGTAGAAATTATAAATCAATGGGAACTCATCAGTTGTGCCAGTGATTCCCGAGGCCGTTGTGATAATGAGAGATTGTAATGTGTATGAAGTTTAATCAGTTGGCTGGTGTTCTCAGTAATTTTTGTGGTCATCATAAGTCATTATCGTTTCTACATATTTAGTGTCAATTCCGCGCATATTCCCGTTGTTAGTGGCCCTTTTAAGTCAAATTTCTTATTCGTTATGTCAATATGCATACGTTCTTGTGCTGGCGGTGTATAAAAAACACCTCCTCGAAAAGAAATGGGCTCAATAATATGCCTGTGATTCTCATATATACAATTACCTCTAATATTTTCAATTAAGCCAAATTTCTGATTGATCATTGAAAAGTACAGCGTTTATATTTGACGTGTTATTCCGCCAATAAAATTCTTTGCATCCCGCAATTAAAAATGGTCAAACATAACAAACCCTCTCACGTATTGACAGCTTGGATCCTGAATTTTTGAGCCCTTGTTTTTTGCCACCTCTCACTGGTTTGATTTTCTGAGATAATATTATCAAGTCTTCATATCGTACGTAATTCAGTGAAGTAATACTCTCGTGCTTCAAAATATAATCATGACAGGAAAGTATTAATTATTGTTAACTCGAATATATTTCAATATGGCTCTCTCTAGCAACACTGCCGAGCTATTACCTTCATGAAAATGCTTCATCATCAATATAACAGAATACCATGCTAACTTTCAAGCAGAATACGTATTTTTGTCATAGTTCTATATCATTATATGTCTATTAGTGTGCGTTCATGTGATATTTTTAAAGGTAAACGGGAAAATTTTAGCAATAAAATTAGCCCACGTGGCTCGGATAGGAATCTCACAACTTTCTCATTTCGCGCAGTTTTTAACCACGGAAATACAGAGGAGGAGGTTTATATTCGGAATGTAAAAATTGGACTTCATTAAAAATGAAAAAGCTTTCTCTATCTTTAGGTTTACTAACATTTGGTAGGTACGCTATTGCGCATGCTATTTATGTCTGTCTCAGAGCAATCCCAGTAGCGAGAAACCGATTTTAAAGAAGGGAACGGAGTGCAGTGGAGAATAACAGTCTCAGGCCATGAAAAGCGAATAAGAAGCCTGCTATAGCGAGCATTAGTAAATCTCTGACCATGGAGAGGGGAATACTCAGGAAAAAACTGTCAGAGAAACTCCCACGACTGAAGCTGAAAGAAGATGGGGAAACTCTTGAAATGTATGTACCCTCCTATGGAGCGAGAAATATGGGAGAGAGGAGAACGGATGGAGAAAATAAAAATCAGAGCCGAAATGACGGCAAAAGAGAAAAAGGGAGCTGTTAGGAAGACGAGGATTGAATGAATGTAAGACGCGGTGGTAAAGTAAAGCAAGCACCAGCTCCTTAAAGGAGAAGAGAAAAATGAGAGGATGCATTGAGAGATCAGAAAAGAGAACACGCAACATAAAAAGGAGCGAGAAGACGAAACTCCACAAGGCTGCGGAAAAAATGACAGCTTCAAACAAAGCATTGAAGAGGAGACTGGAAGATTGAAAGAAACGTACCCTGCGTCAACGACACCTAAAAAACACTCCTCGTCTTTCAGTGCGTCGTCATGTTAGGGATAAAGGGTTTAATGACCAGTCTAGGAGGAAACTATTTATTTGATAAGCACTGACGGAGCAGATGCATACATTACCACAGACAGGAGAAAGGAGGTGTAAGAATATAATGAACAGTTAGTATGAAAACAGTTATGCAGTACATTGTGTTACGAGTGTGTAATGGAATGGCAAATCAAGCCATTCATTGGTGAAAGTGTAGAGAAAGATGGTTCAAGTATTTTCTAGAAATGTTTCTCTAAGCCAGGGGTTATTCTATCCGAATAATTTGAGAGTTATTTGAAAAAGAACAATTTACCTTCAGAGAAGAAAGACCATTCATGATGATAAAATTCAGACAGTATTCATGAGATGTCCAACTTAATTTGCAAAATATACAATAAAGCAATGTCCTCCGTGATATTTTCTTATCCCACCCATTCTGGGATGGTCAATGAGAATCAAATGTTAATTATCTCTATTCCCATACACAACTGAAATCATTAAAGCTTCTGTCTTGTCATTCAAAGATCTTGTCTTCTATAGCACTTAAATATCACGGAGAAGAATACAACTAAAAATATATGATGGATTTTTCAGGATGGTACATAAATACTGGACCACCCAAAATGCGCTTAAAAATATTCGCTTATTCCAGAATTATCACAATATATTTATTTTATAATTGTGTTTTCCACCGGAGATGACAATTCAAAACCACGTCAAATTGGCCACCATGAAAAAAATGGCCTGCTAAAGTGAACTATGCCACAATTGAGAAATGTTCACTAGTTCTAAGTTTGAAGTAGCTTTCTAATCCGTAATATAACAGTTTTCTGGCAAAATGCTAATTATTACTCACCAATATGCCTATAATTACGTGGGTCAACAAGAAAAATCTTTTTTTAGAAAATTGAGCTTGACTTTATCTTAGTGAATTGGATCCCGAAAGAGACACCTGTAATTCACGGACACTATGGATGGCGAGCTGAAAATACTTCAGCAGTGAATTACCGCAATGCGGTTTCAGCGCCGAAAGGATACGATAGCATCCTTCCCTGTTTCGATGGTGCACCACCAATCATCAGCGTGCATAGCAGAGAGCAGCGAGTACACCCTCGAGCGGTAATATGTTCTCGCAGTAATTGGAATTTTCTTGATTGCGATCAAAAGGGAGGAGGACACATGACGGTGGTGTTTGTGAAGAATTTTTCCTTCACTTCCCGTGTCCCCCTTTTGCCCCTGAAGGGAGTACAAACATTTCTCTAAAGTAAAGAAATCACGAGACTTTTACGACGACAAACCATTATTTTTCGTTTCTTCTAAAGATATTATGTCCCTCTCAGTCCATAGGAGCCATTGGGTCTGTCTGGCATTACATTTTCAATGGTCTGAATCCCATGATATTAACGTCCCGTTTACGCGTTGTCTGATATCCAAAATTAATTCTAATCATAAGAAAGCTACCTAAGGTGATCACTCATACAGTAATGGATCAATTTTAAAGGACAAACGGACGATTTTCCGTTAGTCTTAAAATATTTTCACCATCGAGCTGTTTTTCCACCGCGAAGATGCTATGGAATATCAGAGATAGTTTATGAATGAAAGATGAAATACTAACACTACAATTTTCATACGGTATTATATTGATCACAAACATGGTTTCGTAGCAAGTCAAAATTATCAGGTCAGTATCATGAAGCATCACCATCTTTCATTCCTGCAATGAAACGTTTCATATCGTTTAGCCCGAGATTGTCCACTATGTTCAGATATATTTTCCTTACAAAATGCCCTTGAGAGTTCAGGTGGAACAATGGGTTTAGATAAGTTCAAAGAGAATAATTCAAGAAGAGGGAAATTGACAATTAAATTTAAATTAAATATTAATCCAAATTGTAAACTAGAGCAGTAGAATATTGGTCAACTAAGCATGCATTTCGGTCAGCCAAATGACCGTTGGCAGAGAGAGTTCAAATCTCATAAACATTTGCATGCTGTCCGAGGTTGGACATCTTCAATTGAAATTAGATAGAGTAACCTATGATTCAAGCTAAGAGTTGGTAGTTACAGTAACTTACTGAGGATATTGACATATTGCTACCACTGGTTAATCGTGATGTTAATGGTTAATCGAGAAACCATGGGAATAAACTGTTACCTCAAAACATGTATTTCAGATTAAAATTGAACTAAATAGTGTTTCATTGTATTGGCAAAGTACATCGTTACCATACAAATAGCAACTTTTGGCATAATCAAAAGTCAGGACCATCTGAAGCCCAAAGCGATATCATAATCACTAGTTTTCTAATACTTTTTGCGAAAGGAATATTTGGGTTCTGTTTTTGAATAGTGTAGTTCGCATGCCAACGAGGGCTCAAACCAACCAGTTAACCACTACGACTATTCGCAAAATAGTAACATTTTGGGGGAGCATGTTCAGCCAATTTTGGAACGGAAACATTTTATTTTCCAATGGCCTAAATTTATGCCTTATGACTCTCATATTTTGGTGGCTCATCTTATTTGAATATCTCACTGGAAACATTGGATGCTGAATCATGTCCATTCTACTTCTGGAAGTTGTATCTTCAACCAGAATTTCATTCCGAATCACCAATTTTTATTCACTTATACGGGAAAAATTAGAATTTTTATGTATTTTTACACTCCTATAATCACTAAAAGATAAGATTTTTTCTTCGGCAGGGGTCGCTCCTATGACGCATTAAATGATAATATTTCTGTGCTGTAAAACAGTTATATTTATTTAAGCATTTAAGCCTCGCACTTCCATCTTTGGCTGACTCTTTTAGTGTCTATCCAATGAAACCTTTAAAAAAATGGCGGGGTTAATTCGCGAATAAAATGTTTCTTATCAGAAAACGACAGTAATGTAGTTGCCTTTAAAACAATTAATCCACGGTATGCTTTTAAGTTCTTCCATTTGCTAATTGCTATCAATGCTCTAATAATAATAAATCGCAAGAAAAACAGTATGCAATGCATAGTTCATCCAAATAGTTCATAGTTCAATGTTGATATCATCGGCATGAGCCGACATATATCGGAACTCGGTACATTTCTTCTGAGACGCTGAAGCCGAGATATCGTGTCACTAAAAGGGTAAAGAAGTATTTCGGGAAAAAAAGCCACAATTTCATAATTATGAGGTTCTCAGTCGTGTATACACCATAGAACGTGGAGGTTAAATTCTGTACGAGGAACTCTTAAATTGTAACGTGATAATCGATATCCAAGCATAAAGCGACCCCATTTAAAGGGGAGATGGGCCAATTACAAGTCACGACCTCCAATCCGGAGTAATGGGTAACCACCACGGCTAAAAGTGATGCATTAGCCCGGAGATGGAGCGAGCTAGGACCAGATTGCAAGGGAGCGCTCGTCAGGGAGGGAAGAGTTAGGCAACTTAATAAAGAGTGGAACGCATTTAAATATAAAATCGCCCTTAAAAGGCCTTTCCCGACGTTTCTACCAAGGAGAAGCAGTCTTCTTTTTCTTCCTCGGCAGTCCTTTCACGTATTTCATCTTAAGAGCTCGTGATTATGGTGGAACAAATTTGGGGAATGTAGTGTAGGAGGTTTTTTTATTCCTTGAGCGAGGTGGAGCCCTTTTAGGGTGCCGTATCCCTGTGTGTGAGGGCCTCGATGAGGTGTGGGAAAAGGTTGCTCCTTTTCATGGACTGGAAGCTAAGTGCGTGGGTGCGTGCGGGCCATAAGGCCTACTTCGCTACCTCTCTCTCTCTAGAAAGGTGCCAATTCCCGCCAACTCCATCCTTCGAAGGTGCTCGGGCGTAATTACGGCTAAGGTTCCCGGGGAGAGAGAGGGCGCACTAGCTGACTGGGTGGGCGTTCTCAGTCAAGAGAGACTCTCGTCGGAGGACTGTGGACGGGGATGGGTCGGTGGGAGAAGGGAAGCATTAGGGAGGGAGGAGTGGCTGCGACGTTCCACGCAAGGATAGCATGGTGGTGGAGGTTTGGTGGGGGTTGTTGCAGAGGGTCTGGAGGGGGTTCAAGTAGTGGGCGTGGTCGGAAGAGGACAAAGAGATGAAAGAAGGTGGGGAGTGAAAAGTATTCGGGGGAGAGTGAAGTGTTTACGGAAGGCCAAAGGATACGACGACGGATGGTAGTCTTTGAAGCACCTCTCGTCATCGAGGAAATTGTTGAGAGAAATATTCAATTGAATCGGTAAAGAAGCAAAGGTTTTCCGCAAGAAGAGGTGTTTCATCGCTGTGGCTGCCATGGACTTCGTAAATGACCAGCTGGTGATGATTTTTCCCGAATCTCTCTTTCTGGCCGCTGATTCACGCTCGTCTCTCACGGAGGTCGGATCCACGGATGCCATGGGTTCGAATCCTTCTTGGTTGCTTTTTCACCATTTTAGGGAATGATCGTTTCCGTCCGTCTAAATGTGTGGAATACGGTCGGTGGACAGGCTTTTACATGCGTCATTTTCTGCGGTCATTTGCACCATATAAAATAAATTTTATGATTAAATAAAATAAAAAAAGATTAAAGACCAAAATATAAACATGCAATTTAAAACTGTACATTCATATTGCATAAAAGACCTTCTTTTTAGATAAAATCTAAAGCAAGGTAATTTTTTTGGGATTGCCACCATATATTTCTCCAATTCTCCGCTAATATTTAGTTTCCTTCAAAGTTCATTATATTTTGTACATTCAAAAATGTGCGTTACTCTGAGTAGTGAATTACCGGGATTGCACTTTGGAGACTCTTTCCTCTCATGTACATAATTAATTGGCTGTAATTGGTGAAAGCTGTGATCAATGGAGAACCATCATTATAAATTTAATACGAGTCCATTTTATAATATTTTCTACCAATTTTCATTATTTATCAGTATTATTTTAGTGGTAAGAATACATGGCGGGAACATAAAACTAGCAGGTGTGAACGAAGTACAAAGAGATGAAAGAAGCCGGAAATGAAAATATTTGTGAGAGAAATGCTTACTGAAGGCAAAAAAGTACGGTGACACGTAAAAGGGTTTAAGGTGCCTCTTTATGGGAAGATATGTTTGAAAATATTCGACTCAAAAGCTGGAGTAGCACCAATTTTCAGAATAAAACGTGTTTTCACCTGTATGGATCGAATTTGGAGAGGGAGTAACTGATTTCTAATGTTTCTACCTGGATACACGTTCATTCACAACTCGTTTTTAACCATTTATTTGTTCATTCTCCTCATTTAGAGAGTTTTAGTTATATCACATTATCGTCATTCTATTCCCTTAAAAAATATGAAAAAATACTGAGTTATTTGCCTTATTTTTCATTCATTATAACAGTTTTCACTTTTTCATGTCCTAAATTTAATATTGGGAATGTAAAAGTAAGATGGAGTGAACGGAAGTGGACCGAGATAGAAAAAAAAAGATTTTGAAGATCGAAATGTTTGCGAAAGGTCTAAAAAATACAGAGACGAATATAAGTGCCTCATGGTCCTCTTGACGAGGAAAAATATCAAACAAAATATTCGATTCAAATACTGATAAAGCACAGATTTTCCGAAAACAGTCAAATTTACGCAGCGACAGTGAGTTGGATTTACTATTGCTGAATATTCTCGTTATTAAAATTATATTAATTCAGTTGTCGTTTCCATAATTTCATTCATTAATTCAGTAAACGTTTTTTGGAACGCCCAATAGTTGACATACTTTCCCAACCAAAAGATGAAATACACGAACCATTACCAATTCTTACTCCCTTCTCGCTCCACATATATCAATATTATCCGTTTTCAAATATTAACAACGTAAAATAGGGGATGCGTACAATAAGGAATAAGAGTTCAGAGGAAAGGGAAGGGAAAACATTACGCAGAGCTACATTTTTAAGAAAGGTGATAAATACGGTGATGAATCAACTTTTTTAAATGACCATTCAACGAGAAAAATGTTTTTAAAAATTAATCAAGAAAGGTCTTTCCGAAATACGTATTTTCGCCAAAAATGACCGATTACTGATTATTCTCATGAAAGATAGATTCATTCATTTCTCGTTTCTACCATTTATTTCGTTCATTTATTCAAAAAACAGTTTTTGTAAATCCTCAGTATTTTCATAATTCCCCAGCAAAGAGATATAATATATCAATCATAACACATTTTCTCTCTCTCTCTTTTTATTCCTAACGCCAACTTCCTGCGTTTTTAAACGTAAGAAATATAAAATGGGAGTAGCCAAAGAGAGAGGACAAAGAGATGAAAGTAGAAGGAAGGAAAAAAATTCAGGAGAGCGACGTTTTTACGAAAGGTGAAAACATTCGGAGACGGAAACGTTATTTTGAATAGCCTCTCGAAAAAATAAATTTGAAGGAAAATTCAATTATTACGCTTGAAAAGAATATTTTCGAAGAAGACGTGTTTTCAGCATGGATGACCGATTGCTGATGATTCTTTCTTCAAGTCTCTTTCTTACTATATTTGAATTAATTTATTGTGTATAGAATTATTGGAACGCCCAAATAATATCACATCTTCCAAAGATATTCTTTTAATTTCTGTTTGTTTAAACATGGTTCATCAAAAAGTGAATGAATTACCTTCTACACACTCTAAAAAATATAAAAATATTAGTGTTCATCCCCTGCAGGCAACCCGGAAAACCTTTGAGCTGATCAACTGAGACACTAGTCACTGTTCATGAAGATATGTTCAAATATCTTGTTTTCTAACCATGGCGAAAGAATCGAAGTCATTTGACACTAGTCCAGCGAGTAACATAGGACCTTGTTATTATTAATGTGGCTAGTAAGAATATTTTTCATTAACCTAAGGCAAATAAATGGCAGGCAGTTTATGAGTTAACATGTTTTAGAAATAAATTAGCTACATGTACCATCTGCATTTTATTAAGTCTCCCCAATAGGGATCGCTAAAAGTTTTTAAAGCTTTATTCATCTCGTTATTTTGATAGAATACGAAAACATTCTTATTATAAGAGAAAATTGTGTAAACTTATTATTAGAATAAACAAGGTGTAAGGCATTTGCTCATGTTTCATTGAGTTTGCAGTACAACGTGGTTCTCTTGGTACATATCAATTTTTGTTTTCTTAATGCTAGCCCACTAGAGGATTTAAAATATATGAAGTGAAACGGGATGACACTCTACGGTGAAAACAATTTTTTTTACATGGAATGATTATTTATGAGTGACGTTTTTTTGAGCACTGATAGGTTCATCAAATTAGTGCATAAGAACAGGACGTTGTTGAATAGCTACAACTAGCCCTGAAATTTAATTCACTCCACGCAAAAACCCTTTATCACAAACAACGGTAAAAATAATATTCTCATTCATCACTGCTCCGTCTACCATAATAGAAATCAGCTTGTACCAAGGGATAGCAAGGTGGTACTGTGACTTGTGACTCCAGTTCAATATTTATTCCGATATCGGAGAGCCAAGTTTCAATGTCAAGGGCTACTTAGCCTAGGATAGTGAATTTTATCAACTTCCGTGTTGAATACCGTGTAGGGTGAATAAAAAATATTCATGGTCACAGAGAAATCGGTGCCACCTCCATCTCCGTGGTTCTCGAGGCTGTTGATCACTGCCAGAAAAACGCCAAATTTCATGGAAATACTTTCAATGGTTTCTCGCGCTGAAAAATGGGACCGGAGGGACTGACAGTTACGATAAGCCCTATGACGCATTCATATTCGACGGAACCTCTCAATGGCGAACGCCGTTGGCCGCCATGAAAAACGATCTTTGAGAGAGGTCGTTAAGGGTTTGGCCATTCAAGGTGTAGATGGCCCTTTGAGAACATCTAGAGAAGTTTCTTAAAGAAATGGTCGTTATGACGGGCTGTTTCTTTGGTGGACCTGGTCGATAGAAGTACCGCCATCTATTAATATTATTTTGAGAAAAAAGACTGGACAAGTAACGCGGGAAAAATAAGGAGTGACACATTTGAGCGAGTTCTTGCTATTAACTGTCTTTTCCACTTGAAGTTGCACGATGGCGCAGTTGATCCAAGAAAAAACTAAAAAGGACTGGTTCATTCCGAATACCAATTATAAAGAGAACTGCTGGCATTATCTTATTGGAGAATGTATAAAATATTGTATGTTGCCGGTATTTTTTAAGTTAAAGAAGTGAGTGATCTAAAATGTAGCAAAGCGTACAAAATGGAATAGATAAGAATGCTGAGCTGTTGGTGTAACCTATCCTTGAATGAAAATCATAATTGGGAGCAATTATTTGTTATCATCTCTTCATTGAAGAATGTAAAAATGGATGCAATAATTTAGGGAGAGTAATAGATAAAAGAGAAGATACCTATTAGGAGTCTAGTGATACAAGGACTTTATGCTTACACATGGATTTTTTAAGCCTTAATGGCTTCTGGAATGTCCAGTTTTATGATTGAATGTCATAAAAAAGAAACTTTATTCCAACGTCGTCCATTTTAGCCGTGTAACTCCATTGTAGCAATGGAGAGAGGAACGTAAAAGAGAATGAAATTCTACCCAGAGAGGAGCGTAAAAGTACCTTTTTATGATTAATACCATTGAAACTCAAGTGAATCATTTACGTCCCGGGCATAAATATTTTCCCCAGTTGAAATACTTCCGGGTGAAAAAGTTATTTTGCAAGGTAACGGCAGTGTGAGTCATTCAAATGCATTGTCTCGGTGGCTGACTTGCCAAGAAGATCTCGTAACTCCGATGCTCTACATACCTAGTCCTGACGTCGGCGATTTCCACCCACCTTTCCTGCTTGAAGTCAAAATGGAGGTCTACGTTGGCGGTTGCCGGCCCAAACAGTAGGCATGAATGGAAAAGGGAAAGTGGGAGGGGATGATAGGGGAGATACACTCTGGAGAACGGAAGCAGGGGAGGTGACGCCTAGGGAGGAGCTATGTTGAGTAAGGAGAACGAATCAAAGGTACTTAACATTCTATTTTTAAGGTAGCATTTTTTATTTTTCGACAAGGGTGTGAATGTGGATAATTCGTGTAAATAAGATTGAATTGGGTTAAAAAGTAAAAGAAGTTTTTTTACGGGAATGAAGTTCAATAGATAGATAAATGTGAAGCGCATAATGAACGCCACTGAGTAAAGATAAAATCCCCTACCATATTTGATTGTATAAAGTAGTAACTCACGTTGTCACGTCGTGGTAACCGGTCACTTCGTTATCTCTTGACGGTACAGCTAGAGGGAAGAAGAGGTAAAGCAAAGCCTAGACTTCGATGGATTAATGGTGTGAACAGGAACAGTAACACCAGTATTCTGGGTATCCAGAATCAGCGGTTGGTTGATAAGGATAGAAAGGAATGGAGGAAGATTCTGGAGGAGGCCAAGACTCAGAAATAAGTTATAGGGCCACAGACAAAGACTTGATGATGAATCAGAGAAACAAGATAATCTGTCTTCTTGAGCTCTAGCAAAGGTTGAAACTTGCAATAAAATTAAATTTTAATTTTATCATTTTTCTGATTTTTGGTTAGCCTATTCCACCAGCAGTAATTCGCAATTCTTCTACTCCACGTTTAATGGGCTGTCCTATTTTTCTGATGGCAACCAAATTGTGTATAAGGATTGTCACAGGTGTCGAGGAAAAGGAGATAGAATCGGAAAATGAGGGATAGGGAAAGATTGAAAGACGTGAAATAATGCGGAGGGAACACATAAAGCGATGAATAGACGTAGAAAAATTGTCAGGAGAAAGGGTCCTTTCCTAGGGTGGGCACTGTGGCCTCTTGAATAGCTGAGCAGACAGCTTTTATCGATTGAGGCCGAGATCCGCAAAGGAGTTGAGGTCTTTTTTTATTCTTCATATTTCCTATGCAATTCGCCATACTTTTATAAGGCAGGAGAGGTAAATTTGGTGCTGGCACCCGCCATATCCTCTTAAAGAGGGGTTTTTCGCCCGAGGGTCACTCCTTGCCTTTCGGTGGTGAGGCCGTTCTTTGGGACACCGAGCGTAACCGCCCGGAGTAGTTCGGCAATGCAGAAGCAAACGCGCCCATAGCCGTCCACCGAAGAGATCGTTTTCCCTTGCGTAGAAAAGTGCGGAGTATAAGAGTTCAAGCAGAGAGGCGTAGGTGTATGAAAGTCCTTTGTTGTGGGCGCTGGGGGAAATTTCCGCTCTCTTATTGTAAGCCGCAGCAGTCAAGTGAGGGTTTTTCCTCGGTTTTAGGGCCCTGGTGCGGCAATGACTGATCCTATTATGGTGTGCAGAAATGGAGAAGAGTCCCCTCGTCGCGCATAAAACGGAAACGAAGTACGTAGTGGAATTAATATGGTATCGAAGTTAAAGGAGATGTACACATATCTCATCAGAATACCGAAAACACATCTTTTTAGTTAAGAAACAAAAAAGGACGAACATATTATGCATGAGTGTATATTTTCATATTTAAACCGTCTTAGCATTAGTATTATGTAACGTTAAAGACTTACCGACGTCCCATGGTCAACTTGTTTGACAGAAAATCAAACCGAGCAGTGTTTAATATTGCGAGTAACGTTGATGTAGAAAAAATGTATGTTGATTCCAAGAATTTAATTGGTTGATCAATTGGCGACATGAAATCAAATAACAGTTTATTTAAACCCTGCCAGTAACATGGCACTTAAACTCTTTTGTTTGAATTATTAGTCAGAAATGTAGACAGGGACATCGAATCTAATTCTCTCTACTTCGCGAGGAATCAACCAGAAATTATGGTCAGTACATTATACAATAGTACGCAAAACATTATATAAATTAAAAACGTCTCGGAGAGCTATTAAACTTGAGCAATCAATTTATAAAGGCTTTCAAATAGGACAATGTATCGAGAGTGAGGTATAATGCATGACGGATTCAAGACTTAAGCAGTAAGACAAACATTTTAGATTAAAACGAATAGTATAAAAGCTATATTAACTGAAAAAAATGCACCCAAAAATCTTAACTTGCGATTTACTTTTAATATATCTCCTGTCCCTATGAATCCTGGGCTCCAAATATGACTGTAAAGTATTCTTACAATAAGAGCGTCATTACGACAGACATACCATGGACATAACTGCCCATTTATTCACTGGAAAAAATAAAAATGCCTAAAAAATTGAACGTAGACGTAGCTACGACCTCACTATCACCGTGTTTCTCCAAGTCATATGCCATGCCTAATCTTAAATAAATTGTATCATTTTTCGCATTTCGGATTTACTGTACTTTACTTCCTTACGCAATCTCACCAGCTACCAATTTTACATTGGAGAATGAGAAAAATAAGTTTGTAAATCTTCATAAAGTTTTTGAACCCACTCAATAAAATAACGTGGAATTACTAAGTTATTTTTCCCATTCTACGTGCATTGTAAATTCTATAATTATTATGTATGTAAGACAACGAATTTTATTTCACGACAACTACGACAATTATGTCCTTAACTGTAACTTGGTGAATTTACCAAAAGTAGTACAGCAGAGATTTGAGTGCTGTCTAGGAATAAAAAAAAGATAACATGACACAGAATGACAAGAGCACGAAGGTAGCACGGTGTCATGTGGGTTGCGAACACCTAGGATATACTTTGTAAATAGGCGGAATGATAGGGGAAACAGCCATCAGCTTTATTTATCTTTGCTTTAAATTCTAGGCCATGAGAGGATTAAATTGCCTTATCAATTTAATAATTGATTCTACCTCTGCATTAATGCATCAGTTTAAATTTAACATGTCATAAAAATCCTCTATCGAGAGTTGAAATGCAAAATAACCATTCTTGGTGTAAATAGGAGCACACCCCAGTGAGCTATTTTGCGCTACGAATGCTGCAGATAACTAATCGTAGGGAGCCAGTCATTGACCAACATATACTATCGGGTTTCACGCCCCGTTCATTTGGACCGATTTTGGTATTCTTCGAACTATTTGCGCTCCTATGATTTACACAGCTGTTGCCGCGGTGTAACATGGTTCCGCAAGCTGCTGAACTAGAGCCACAAAAGAGATAAAACAAAGCACGAACACAATATCTTCTCGGCTCGCACGGTATTAATTATGCCGCCTTTCATGCGCGCGCGTGTTCCCAGAGTGATATATCCCGCATGAAACGCGAATATTTTTTTTAGGATCGGGACGCAATATTATTGGCAACCTGCACGTAATCAAGAATATAACGCCTCCGGAAATCCATGCGGTGAAAAGCCATAGCCTTGTTTCTAGTACGGTTCTCCCATCCAAAAGCCCTGAATGGAGCTCACGTTACGGCAGCACAAACATTGCGCCGCCGACCACCCCAGCTCCTATTTTTTCACTTCCTTTTGGATAAGCTGAAGCTGGCTCTCCCGGAGGCTTTGATCCCTCTTCTCTTGGCCCATAAAAACGTGATGTTCTTCTCACCCCACAACGTCCCTCTTCATCTCCCAATATTTTCGCAAATTCTCCCCCCCTCCGATCTTTTTTTCTCTCCCCACACCATGACGGTTTAAACCGAAAAACTTTCGTAATATTGGTACCCTCCGTGGCTACGAAAGTTGGTTTTTGTGTTTATTTATTCATCTTTTTTTTCACCGAACTTTTTTATTTTGGCCAACTTCAGTTCTTTGTTGGGCGGCCTTAAATTTTTGTAGCAACCCCGTCTCCCGTGTTTTGCGCTCCGTAAGTCATCACGATAGCATTTCTGGATTTCGATGTCAAAGCTGATGAAAATGCCCTTGAAAAATCAAACTAAAGCGCCGGAAATATACCTTTAGGGAAGCTTGGTGTTTTGATCTTTCTTGAAATCTTATAGCGGCTAAAATTGGATTTCCGAAGAGAACCGGAAATGTCACAATAAACTGTATAATGACTGAATGTACTTCAAATGTCTCCGCATTATAGAACACGATACCACCATTTTTACCAGAAACAAAATTAATTTTAGAATAGAGGTATTGCTGGTATCATCTATATATATTAATTTTGTAGCGTGTCAGTCAGTCAGTATGTCATTCTGTATCCATTTTGTTTATTTATGTCTCAAATTTTGAGCTAGAGAAATGCGATTTGGTGCATTAAATGTGGATTCTCTGTCTGTATGGTTTGGTAGTAGTTTTGGATTTTTAGCAGTTGGTGGTGCAAAGGTGCAAAATGAAAAAAATCGTCGTTTTTGAGAGTTAAAATTCGGAGGACTAAAGTTTTTCGTGACTCCCGGGTTCACTTGGAATAGGTTAGCATATGAAGTGCATGTATTATATACAGAATTAAATGGCTACCAATTTAGCTCATAATCCGTAAAAACTGAACCACACAATTGTTTTGCTATTTTGATGAAGTAAAATTGCCAGTGGGGCACCTGAAACAATGCAACGTGCAAAAAATGGCTTACTGTTTTTCTAGAAACTCCAGCTTTGATGAAACCATGCCTGCCCACGATAACCAACCAGAGACCACTGATTTTTACTCCAAAATATTTACTTATGTTTCAAATACTATCCTCATTTTTTTATTTTTCGGAAACATATACACTTATTTAGCAACACTTCCCACTGCATCCACTTGAGTTTTGCAAAAAAAAGGAAAAACGCCAAGTTCACCTAAAGAGCACACCAGACAGAGACTGCCTGCAAAGCAGGCAGCAGGTCTGCTGGTATTGTAAATAAGTTTGGTTGGTAACGATATAAATTTTTAACTGATTAATCATCGTTCTATTGAAAGACGTTGATAGTAATTAGATTCAGAGGTGGCAATTGCTAAATCTGTAGTGACTGTGTTTCCTTACGTGGTTTAAAATAAACCGTAGAAATTACCGTCGAAACACCCGATAAAAGTAATCTTATTCTATTTCTATACTGAGGGTGTTCTTGGAAAATTAACCTCATAGCAGAATGATTAAATGCCCTTTCTTGTTAGATGACGTGAAATATACATATACCTTATGCAATTTTGCCCATCATGTTAAATGAGAAGGATCTTTACTCTTACTCCATGGCAAACCTAAACGGTCTTTGGCCTCACCAACCACACACCTCCATGCCCATATCTTCTGCTGTGTCGATGTGAGATCCCATTTTTCTCAGGTCCTTCCTCACTTCGTCGCTTCAGGGCATTCTTGGTCTTCCTAGTGGTCTGGTGCCTTCCGGTTTTCCTTTCCATGTCTTTTTTATCATAGTGTTGCCACTTCTTCCTTGGACATGGCCTAGCCATCTAAGTCTTCTGCTTCTGATAATACCCACAATATCTGGTTCTTTGCACAGTTCCGTAAAATATTTGTTTTTCCTTATTCTCCATTTCTCTCCCTCTTAAATGGGGCCGAATATTCGTCTCAACACTTTATTTTCAAACGTTATGAATTTTTTCAGTGATCTTTTTGTAAACGACCATATTTTGAAATCATATAATAGTACTGGTTGAATAATTGTTTTATAAATACGAATTTTTGTGTTTCGTGATAGAGTTTGCTTTTAAGAAGTTTGACAAGGCTTCAGCAAGTTCTTTCAGCTGCTGTGAGTCGGGTGAGAACTTCGGTCTCTTCTTTATTGTTACTTGTTATTATTACCCCTGGGTACTTAAATTGATTTGTTTTTTG
Source organism: Pyrrhosoma nymphula (assembly GCA_963573305.1). Taxonomy (NCBI): domain Eukaryota; kingdom Metazoa; phylum Arthropoda; class Insecta; order Odonata; family Coenagrionidae; genus Pyrrhosoma; species Pyrrhosoma nymphula. The sequence continues at coordinate 93,602,944 of OY754329.1, forward strand.
AACTTATAATTGAGTATTTCTAAATATTCTTCTTCCTCTTCATGCCTGCTTATTTTTATGTGGTTTTCCCTCATTTACTTGTAGGTCCACTTTCTTGACTTCAATTAAAAGTTTTGTAGTTAGTTCTATAAGCTCTTCTTTATTTTTGGCCGTCATCACTACATCATCCGCAAAGGCCAACATTACTTTTTTATGGAATCCTGGCTCCTCCTGGACCATTTATGGTCCTCTTTAGCGCCTCTTCTAATGCTATGTTAAAGAGGAGGAGTGACAAGCCATCGCCCTGTCTCACTCCTGTGCTAATTTTAAACGTATCAGAATACTCTTTTCCAACCTTGACCTTTCCTTTAGACTCAATCACACACATTTTTGTCAATCCAATAACTTTTTCAGGAAATCCATATTTCTTCATTATTGTCCAAAGTTTTTCCTTATTTATCGAGTCATAGGCTTTACTGAAGTCTATAAACATAAGGAACCAGTCCATATTATATTCCCAATATTTTAAGGCCAGCTATTTCAGAATAAACATTTGGAGTGTCGTTGATCTCTCTTTCCTGAATCCCGCCTGGTGGTCTCCTATCATCTCCTCTGCTTGTTCCCTAAGTCTGTTTAAACACGAGTACACCTAGTTAGAAAGTATTTTATATTTTGTATTGATTAATGATATGCCTCCGTAGTTTTTACAATCTAACATATCTCCTTTCTTATGCAACGGTACAATGGCTGCTTCACACCATTCTCTGGGCATTATTTCAGTTCTCCACACTTTTATTATTAATCTGTATAGGAACTAGATTACTTCCTCCCATGCTATTAACTCTATTGGTATCCCGTCCTCACCTGGCGCTTTCCCATTTTCAAAGTCTTCAATGCAGATTTAAAAGTATTCAATGCAGAGAAGGATCTTCACTATAAGGTAATAGCAAAACCTGTTATTTCCACATTACCTGGCTCATATTACATCCTAAGTATTCAGTAGTTTAGCTTAATGCATACGTAATAAAGTTTGGCATAGTTGTCCCAAATACTGAAATAACTGTCACCTTACACGGAGAGCATAACCTCTTATTATCGACAGCAATACGGCAATAGCTTTATCGTGGTAGAATTAAGACCTTTTCTCATCTCATCTCTTCCAAATATTTAATGCTCCAATTAAATGCTGTCTTCATTCCCATAGCTATTAAAAATAAAGGCATGTATAGTTGCGAAATTTATTAGCGATGGTATTAACAGAGGGAAAAATTATTCTCTCAAGGAACTTGCAAAAATATCACGGCCTAGTTTAAGTTCTAAATTCCTTTGGGACTTCATGTTGCCTCTTCTTAATAATTGTATCTGACAGCCAATTAGTCAGTGGATCGTCGGCCAAAAGTTTCATCAGCACAGTTTCCCTTCTTTTTTCCAAAAACTAAATAAAGCCTGTTACGGTACACCCTTGAATTTGGTGCTGAAACAATAAAAAAACCATGGAAAAAGCTTCTGAAAACATTTTTTGCGGTCGTCATTGGAGCAAGTTCTGGGACACCGCATCAAAAATATAAGGATCACACATAAAAATTTTCACGTGGTAATCAAATGTCTGTCCGGTATCATGGCGTGGTTCGTCTGGTTATAGGGAGAGAAATCTGAAGATGAATCGCCAACATTTACAAGAAATGACCTCTCACAAAGAAGAAGAAACGTATTATTACCGTTAGCGATCTGTATCTGCTGCGGTCGGGCAGACTTCGATGATAAAATGATCCCCTTTCTACAGAGGACTATGAACCTTATTTTTTTAAATAAATCCGTGCTCTAAATTTACTAAATGGGTGTCACTACATCCCATCCCCCTGACTTTTTACTCGCTTGCCTCCAGGGTGGGAGAATGGCATGAAGCATTGAGTTGAGATTGACTAGAGACTTAAAGGTTACACGGAGGGTCTAATTAAAATTCTATTAGAATTCAGATCACATGTGTTTCACCTTGATACAAAGTTCTCTTTAATATTGGATGCTTCCCAGTGTTTCAGTTACAGAAATGCCTTTTGGTCATCCACGGGGTCAAAGGCTGCATTGAGTTAACCGACGCGTCGAAAAGTCTCAACGTTTCGAAGGTGAAAGACTCGTGAAAACTTTCTGCAATGGAGGATATAATCTTATCCACGCGCTGCATCTGCAGCACAGATAAAACAGAAAATTATAAGAGGTACAGTGGAGCATTAATCTTTCTTACCTGGCACCATTCATAACAGAAAAAACAGAGCGTGACAATAATTTATCAATTTTTGTCCCTTCTATATCGAGATTGTATTTTTCCTTATCCGCTTTCTCCTTCTTGGTTTTTTTATAACACTCTCTACCGGCCCTCCTTGCGGGGGCTAGCAGGGTTGGAAGTATATGTACGTAAGTGACTGGATAGATCGCTGATTGTAACGTCAACCCATTATCTTCTGGCCTTGTCTTATTCCTGGACTAAGAGTCGTTGAAGCATACCTGTAAGTTTAGTGATATTCGAATGAATCCTTCGTGTTTCCGGTATTTTGCATTAAGAACACACATGTATTATGCACCATGAAATCGCAAAGTTCTTTTTAGCATGGGAAACTCGAGTATGTTATTTAGGGAAGGATTAGTTTGGGATTGGCGTAGAAAGAAACCCAAAGACGTTATTGTTCTACACTTAGACGGCAAGAGTAGTGATATTTAACGTCTAATCTGAGGGACAATCACTTAAAATAGCAATTAAAATGGAATAGCTGCGCCTCTCTCAGGATACAAATTTGGGCTCTGGAAGCCAGTAGTACTACAATCATATCAACTCGGTCCTAGCAACGCTCTATTCAGTGACATAAAAAGAACTTGGGCTTGAGCCCATTCATGCCCAAATGGTACTTTTCTATCCTTATGTTCATATACCCTCACCAAATGTATCCAATGTATATTTTCAATGTTTAGCTGTACGAAAAGAGTAATTATTGCTATTTGATTCACTAGCCGCGTGTCTGCTTAATAATGCTATCTTTTTGTAGTTAATTAAGTAAAATTCAGTATTAACATTTGAATAGTGTGCCTAAATATAAACAAGGAAAAAAAACCTTACTCAACTTTCAAAAGTACGCTCAATAGTTTAAACAATAAACCTCGTAAATTTTGCATGAAAATAATAATGAACCTATACCATGACTAGAGCTCAAATGGCTCTTCGATAGTCCACCAATTTTTTTTCTAAAATTATATTGAAAAACGTGCTGCAAATATATTACATAGGAGTCATCCTCACCAATATATGTGACTATAAAACTCAATAAATATAGCTATGAGTATGGGTTAAGTAGGGCGGAGGGGTGGGAAACGAGTAGTTGCGTAGGTTGATGGGATATGAGAGAGATAGAGAGAGTGAGAGAGAAAGGGTGGAAGAGCCGGAATTGTTCAGCGAAAGGAGGAAGGAGATGATAAAAGTAAGAGACAGGCTTTGGAAAAGACGGATGAGGGAAATGAAGGGCTCGCCCATCTCCTACCCGAACCCGACCCCCAGCCAGACGTCGTCATCATCCCTCATCTTTATCGAGGAAATTATCGCCCCACCTCCACCGAAAAAAAAGCTACCCATCGCACGCGGAACGATTGCCCGAAAAAAAGCACACAGCGTATTAATCTCGGAGCTACTTCTCCCACGCATTCATGCTTTTCCAGAGCAAGAGACTTCATCATTTACTTTTCCATGTATTCCCCTTCTCCGTAAGAAAATAATTCTCTCTCCTATTCTGGGCTTCCGGTAGCGCACCGTGACCACCCGAGGAACATCCTGCTTCAGCAACGTTGATACATTTCATGTCCCTATTATAATTGCAGAGGACCACTTTTATGTCTTCCTTTCTGCTGGCGGGTATGGATATCGTGTGATGATGATCAAGGGGTCCTTGCTCTCATCTCTACGAGGCGTGACCTCCATTTTCTTGTTTGATTTTTTCCCACCCTTAGCCAAGTAAGCCCGACCTTATATTACAATTGACGCTTCTGACGGTTACGGTCCTCTTCATTGTCTTCATTCATTCTGAATTATCCTCTGCAGAATGATTTTGTGTGATTTTGACCGCGGGGGCCTTGCTCCTGCTGCTGCCGATTACGACACCCATCATTGGTAGGAGTCCCGTAGGTGCTGGGATAGATTTCCATATCAGAGCTATCCATATTCCTTGGGAAGATTTAGTTGTAGTGTTTTCTCGCTGTCTTCCTCAATAGTGTTATCTGCGTGACGCTATTGCTGTAAAGGTCATCCCACTAGGGGATAGACGCTTTTATGCTGACGCCTCACTAAGGTCTGGACGGGTACCGTACCACAATTCTTTCATCCTCCACCCGTCCGCTCCACGAGCTCAGTGTAGGGGATCATTGGAGGACACAAACCCTTACAACCCATCATGGTTGTATTCCACCTCCAGGGGGAGGTAGAAACATCGTGAAAATATATAAACTGATAAATAAATATCCCCCAAATTCCACCTCGGGACTCGCCTTTAACGTTTTCTTCGGTAATTAAGGAGTCTCCACGATTTTATTTTCATTCAAAAACTTTTTGGGAAAGAGTAAAGGAATAGGAGACGGTGTGTGTGCGAGGGGAGAGCGAACGATGATTTATTAATCGCGGCGTCGACTTGAAAACTCCATTCCCGGATGATGAACAGGTCGAATGGGAGATTGTGTAGGAGGAGGTGGTGGTGGGTGCTTGCTTCGTGGGATATCACAGGAGACGCCGCAAAAGGCTCGTTAAGATGGGAGAGGTTAAAAGCAATGAAAGAGAGCCAGGGAGAGAGATGTGTGTTTTTGGGCTAGGAAAGATGAAGAGTGTGAGAGGAGGGAGAAAGAGAGAGGAGGGTGAAAGAGAGGAGGATTAGTGAAAAGGATGTTAAGTGGGTGGGAGAGCGAACGTGGAATGCAAATTTCCTTCTTGGAGGAACGAGATTGAGCTGGGGGTGGTTTTTTTCGGACCAAGGGAAGAAAGAGGAGGGGTTAATGGGATGGGAGGAGGCTTGGAAGAGGGTTGGAGAAGGATTGGAAGAAGAAGGGCAATAAAGTGGGAAGAGGAGGGATGAGTGAGGGTCAGAAGTGGGGGAGAGTGGAAAAGCGACGTAACTGTGGAGCACTGGTCATGCTTACGCAATAAAACTGCTTCATCTGAAGGAAAACAAGATGAGGACGGAGATATGTGAAAGCAAAACAAACACTCCGTCAGGACAGGACCGGTTAAAAATGTTCCTCTGCCCGTGAACTATAAGAGATCTTAATAGATGTCATTAAGATGCCTAGATAGACCACTTGCTCCTTTATAAAGTACACATATCTTTATTATATCTTTATAATCCATATATTTATAAAGTACACATACAGGTAGAAGGTTAAATGCTGAGAGCTTGAGTGATGTTGCTTTGAAAAGAGCGATTTAACGTTGAAACCGCGGTCGACCAAGTAAACTATCCACAAAAATACTGAGTGTTATTTTTTACAATGCTGAAATACCACTAAAAAGGGCCTGAAACCTATGATTATAGCCATTGAGATGTCTTCAGTCTTCCAGTTTAACTTAAATGTAATGCATAGGAATACGAAAAAAATGCCAGTTATTCATTAAAAATAGGGATTCGAGAAATGCTAATGACAATGTGCTTAATTCTCGCCATTTCTGGAGGATATGTGCTCGCCATGGCTGCGAGGATATGCTTTCAAGATACAGAATTATAAGATAGAATGTTCTTTGTAGCTTGCAGCGTGATGATTTCAATCTTAACATGCTTGTTGTGAAGGTTTGAAAATGTGAAGGTTTTCTGAAATAAGACGTTTGCGTTCTTTATTCACACTACTGTAAGTAGAAAGGGACACCATGACTATTGTTTGGATTATAGTTTGCCATCAAATCGATGAAAAAGTTGCACGTAAGAAAAATAAATAAAATTTGATTGACTGGCTATTGTGGAATTTGCCAATTTCAACAGCCGATGTTCTGATGTAAAATACTTCCTAATGAATTCCCAAATCCAAATGTGTTCATCCCAAATCCAAATACAACTTGTGTACACTCTGATTCCATCGTAGCTGTACAGTGTTTACGACATTGATTATTCTGAAGCTGGAAGTTATTAATTTTTTAATGAAATAAGTTTGTATTGGAAAAATGAATCGTTTTCATTTTGTATTAACGTAAGGGTCTAAAACGATCTAGTAAATCTAAAACATGTAAATGCTACTTTTAAATCTATAATTTAAACTCTGCGATCAATATTGAGATTAACATGATCCCAACTCAGGAAATACGCTACATTAAGATTGACATGATCCCAACTCAGGAAAGACGCTACATTGTAGCAACTGCAACAGTGGTTCTCCGGATCGTTAACAATAATGATTCACAGTCTCTCATTTTTACATAACTTCTATCATCCGTCAGGCTACGAATACATTACTATTTGTTTTGCAAATCCGTGGGAGTAGGGTAAATGGTAAAATATAAGTGGAGCTGTCATTAATTTTTGAAGAAAGAGAATGAAAAGATTGAATTCAAGGGAAACGAGGGAAAGGAAATCGAGCACCTATGATGACAACAGACAATAAACGATGCCCCTCTTCACTTCAAAGCATCCCGGTTTTTAGAGATCGTGCCGTATTGCAATCAGTTGAAACGTCGTCAACTAACCATCGCAATAAAATCGCTCTCTCATCTCCCCCTCCATCATCCTCTCCAAGATTCACTACAGCCTTGGAGTGGTTGGGTCCCCTCTTCCAAAATCTTCAAAATTTGGCACCCGCCCACAAGGAACGGAATTTATTCCGCGTTCGGCGCGTCGGGGGCGAAGTTGATATTTTTTCCCATCAATGTCGCCGACGGGATGAAGCACACCCACTCTTACTTTTCAACGGACGGGATGGGAACGAGAAAGTAGGAATCGGCTAGAGACGGATGAGGCTGCTTGCCGGGTGAGCCCTCGAGGAAGGTTCTGCAGATTGCCGAATGAAGGGATTCAAAACACAATTTTTCACGTGAACAATGAAGACCGGCGTCACACGGGACCTTTTTCTCCCCCTCCGTTTCTCCTTGCGTTCCTCCCGGCGTGGCGCTTAGCGTTCAAACTGAGCGGAGATTTTTCAGTAGATCCCTTGCTAGATGGCATAAGGATAGGGGTGCTATTCGCCCTCAAAAAGCGCAATTGTCATGAATTTTGGTATATAAGAAAGCGTTCTCGTGGAATTATAAAAATCTTGTATTTTTTAATTAAAATATTCCGAAATTCTGTTACATTTATTTACGACATTTAACATGGAACTCATTACATCATGGTACATTTTTACACGGAGAAACTGCAATCCTAATGGTTTAATTTAATTTTAAAGATATTTTTAAGGTGTAATTTGTGAACTGTGATTAGTTGAAGGACTGAGGATATCTAGGTACGTCAATTGTAGAAGCACATAATGCATAATCTTTAGTATTGAATTTCACGTGTCGATAAACAAGTTTGCTAAGTCTATTTAACTAATTGAAATTGAAACACAAAACACACAAAAACACATTGATGTCATTTTGTTGAAATTTAGAAAACTTTCTGTTCTCAATTTATGCCTCACTTTTTAGGCAACCCTATATGGAGACAGAAATTCAAGTGCAATCCTCCATCCATCGGATATAATGTTGAACTAAAAATCCCTTGGAGCCTTTCTTTAAGAGATGGTGGACACCGACGCCGAGTTTCTCTGCACCGTTCCTCCATTACTCAAATATTCCTGCAATGGCAAAAACTATTTCATCTGTCGGTCTTCTCCCAGCATAACTAAAGGAGACAAGATTAAAGGAGGAGGAAGGGAGTATACAGGGTCTGTCTGGGACCCTGTAGAGCCTCTTGGAAGCCAGGCAGCAGGGATTTTCGATGTTGATCAGGTAGTTCCGCGTGGGTTGGATAAACGAAGACTGGATTGATGGAATTAGAGTGGAAGGATAAAGCCGTAGTGGTTGGAAGGAGAGAGCCAGCGTAGCACTGTACGTTTTCGCCTTCGTTGCACCCAACGTGCAAAATTGGGATGGGCTGTCCAAGGACACCACGCGTTCTTTCAAGACAGAGTGGTGCAATTTTTTATGCATTTGCAAGATCGTGGGACAATCAGGAGCCCCTATTCTTATCACACTATACGGGGATTTGAAAAATATACTCGAAGGTTTCCGGCTCTACTTAGTGAAATTCCTGCATGATAAAATAATAAAAACGTATTTTCACCCATTACTTTAAAAATGGTCCACCGTGGTTTCATGGCAAGGCGTCAATCAATACCTAATTTTTCCCTCACTTAACCTCCCTGTATAAAATACGATGAGACAATGAGACTACGTTAGTCTGGATAATGGCACTCTTGTCTCCAAACCGCGGTCGACCAGTATTTCAGTTACAGGTGTAAATGAAAGGTTTTTTTTATTACTTTGCATGGAGATTTCATTCTGTATTTGGCATACGTTCAGCATAATCTTACCAAAAATTGTAGTGAGCACTTCAATCGACATCTGAAAGTTTTACGGAAGCGAATCTAAAAATACCAGGGGATATGGCTACATGTAATTTCACTTGTTGGACAAAAGTTCCAAGAGCAGGAGCTGATAGACAGCTGTGAAGATAGGCTGTGTTTATGCGCGTAGTTGTAGTTGGTAGAGAGGGTCTGCCCCTAAGCAAGAAATAAAGGGATCATCTGACGCAATACGTGCAGAGAGGAACGCAGTACGGATCAAGTTTCCACTACGCTGGGGCACACCCCATGCAATATCGCAGGGGAAAAAGCTGTGATGCCGGCTAAAGCGACTATGAAATCTGTGATAAATGTTGTCTATAAAATAATAGCTCTCACTAGGTGGACTAGACTGGGTACATATGATTAACACTATCTTGAAATTATTACCAACATCTCGATTCACATGAATTATCTTACCTTTTAAAGATTCGTCAAAGAATTGATCTCTTGGTAATATTTCACTCTATGTTTAATACACTACCTGATTCGATGTCATAACATCATTATCACTAAATTCCACAAAGTATCGCCTGCCTCCATTGACATTATCATTATCAGAGTTAAAACACATGGTCAAGTACAATTGGCGTCTAGTTTATAGGAGGGGATACAGAAGAGGGGCTGAAGGGGAAGGATGTTGGATTAGGTCGGTTACTCATACTCAAGGGCGTAATGCCCTTAGGGAAGTGTGAAAACAACATCAAAGATGAGGGTATTCGGAGATAGTGACGCTAAAAATGCTACAAAGTTTTCCAGGAACAAGCCATTTAAAGGTCTATTGCAAACACTTAAGGGGTTGAAACAATTTCAAATTTTTCTTAAAAAAATGTATTTTTCCTCTGTGGAATATCGCACTTATGTGCACTTGCGGGTGACTCCGTAAAGGTAACTACCGTGGCTAGTCCCGGTATCCTCAAAATTAAAAAAATGTAGCTTAACACCTTTGTCAGATACATATAAATTTGAAGAAATTAAAATAAAATGAGTGAGTAGAATCTACTAAATTATTGGCTAAAATATACGGTCACGGCTCTTTTTCAGGATCTCCATCACATTATTTTACCTAGTTCCGCAGTATATATCTTAATTGTTGGATGAATTATGGTAGAAACGCCTCCTAGATCAAAGGGAAAAAGAAAGTTGAAACTTTTAATTAAGTTCATAGCATACTTTTTCTAAAAGCGTACCTCGTATTTTGTGGTACCCGACGTACTGTGACAGGAATGATCACAAGAATAAGATTAAAAATTGATTGCAGCATGAGGGTGTTCCAAATATAATTTTAGCCTTGAACAGTAAGGGCAAATAATAGCTACTATCTACAAAATACTTACTCATCCTATGTAGAATGGCCAAGGCACTCATGATTAATGACATCTTGCTTCAATACATTTAACATTTCTTCACTTTGAGGAATCGCAGCATTTTTGAAATGAGAACACTTTGTATTTCCACATGATTATTTTTTGGTCAACCACGTTTTTGCCACAGTAAATTGCGGTTAAGCAATAAATTATAGAGTGAAAAAAACAAATATTCTTTTTCTCATAAATCTCATTTCGATGACTAATAACTCAGCCCGCATGAATAGGTTTCCTGCGTGAATTACTACCTCTCTTAAGTATCCATAAATACTTAAAACGGAGTGCTTCATGTACGCACACATATTTTGTGCCATAACCTTCTCCTAGATTATAGTAAAACTTGCATTGCTCCCCTGACCGGCTTGTAGTTTGCCCTGAGTGCTCCAGGGAGGCGTACGAGACTCGACCTTCAACTAAAAAGGTCATTGCACGTATGGTGTTGAATCACCCAGACCCACACAATCCAGAAGTAGCGTGCACAATGTACACTTCGTAAATGGAAACGCAGAAGCTAGGGAAGTAGAGAAAGGCAGGAAAAGGCCAAAATCTTTCCCAAAATGAAAACGAGAGAATGAGAATGGAAATACTCGTTGGGAAAACTCAGAAATGAACCGGCTCGCAGGGCAGAGCAAAAACAATGCGGGGTGCGCAGGGAAGAGGCGGGTTGAGGAGGGGGATTGTTTTGGTATAAGACCCAGGGAAATGTAAAAGAACCTTTGTGTGGGTTCGATTCGGAGGGCACGAAACACAACAGAATAAAGAATAAACTCAGGATGTAAGAGTTGAGGTTGCTAAAGTTGGGGTTTAGAAATATAAGAGTGCTCATAATGCTGAGAGTAAAGACAGTGTGCAAATGTTCACTCTGTTAGTTATTCAAGGCTATGATTTCGACTATTTGAGACTTTTTCATGGTTCCAACATTTCGAAATCAAGATCACTACACGTCACTGACACTACGCGTTGAAACCTTGGTCGAGAAGTTCTAAAAATTTGAGGAAATTGCACTATTGTGTATTCTCTCAGTATTAGGGCGATTGAAATTGTCCACAAAGTTAAGCCTGAGACTCTTTCATTTACACCATTGTTCTTGAAATTTGATTGCACACGTCTATGCCTTTCTATGCCGACCATCCATACGTGTAAAAACTTCATGGGTACCTTAGCCGGACCTCGTATCATGGAAACGTAGCTTGCACGCTTGTGGAAGAAGTGTGAGCGTTATCGGAAAGTTGCTGTTGAATTAACCATTTTGGATTCTTTTTGTGCCGTCTGTCACATTAAACAATTACTCTCAGAAATAAGATGACCATTTTAGTTTTTTGTTCTCTTAGTTTTCATTGTAAATGTTTAATTGAACTTTTTATAGACATAATCTGATATTCATGAATGATACACGCTTTCAGAAAATTTTCAGGCATTCGGAAAATGTAATAACAAGCGAACATTTGTGATTTGTTGACCAAGTTCCCCGGATCCAGCATCTAATTGAAGAAGGCGTATTTCCAAGTTCTCCTTAGGCAATAGGATACATGATGCTCGAAATCTGACAAAATAATTTGTAAGCACACTTCGGATTTCATTTTACCAACGGATCAATTTAGGAGCAGGGTAGGTGAGGAAAAAGACCCAAATTAAAGGTTACTTTCGACAGGATTGGTCATAGTAAAAATTCTTTTTCAAACTAAACAACAGCGAACAAATTGCATGAATTATGAAGTACTACAAAAGGAAAAATTATGACAACGACTGTCGCGAATGAAAGTTTTCAAAACAATCTTTGTTTGGTTATCCACTACTTGTATGAACTCGATATTCTCAGGTGTTACTTTGTTAAATTACATATTGACAGAATCAATACAAACATTGTAAAACCATTATAAATTTATAAAGTTTGTATTACTTCTGTCATTACTTGTATTCCAAATACTTGCTTACGTAATAATATCAATAAAAGTAGTATTTGGTGGAAATTCTTCCATCTCTAGAGTTTCAGAGAGATGAAGAGATAATTTGTATATTTTTCAACACTCCTGTGAGAGCGATAGTGTAACCATGGTAAAGTGATGTAAATACACTGCAGAGTAAAGCTACGTTTTCATGAGGACGTTTTTGCGTTGACCCACACTGCGCGGCCAATCAGAAGCGAAATACTCAACGCAGACTGCGTTGACGCAGAAGTTGCCCATCTTTTATCTTTTGACGCAGCCTGCGTTGACGCAGTTAAGTATGTAGATTCACTTAAACGAAAGAGGTAAATAAGAAAGCGAAGACTTGTCCTTGACATTCATTTTTTGAATAAAAAAAGGTATTGATGAAGCACACATAATTATAGTTGCATTTTCATTGTTACTGAAGCGGTGGAATTGCATTCAAAAGCTTCCAAAGAAATCTTATCAGGATTTTAAACGGGAAATGGCAATGACGAAGGCGTGCATCAGGAACATAAATTTCATTTCTCGAACTGCATACGATGAATCCCGTATCATTCGCTTAGAATCGCTGAGACAATTTTCACCTTAAAAACATTCGAAGCAACAGATATAATTAATGTTATAGCCAGATTCTCCGACACTGTTTTGAAAATATTTCAAATCCAGAGCGTAAAAAAAATGTCTTGAAAAAAAAAGAAAAAAATATTACTCCTGAGGGGTGCGAACAGGCTTACTTCGTACCCGGAGTCAAGAATGCTAACCACTAGCCCACGACACCACATATGAATAATCGAGAAATATGGCATTTTATATCCTCAAGAATTCGTCCCCACGGCATGGCATTACATGTTTGCCTCCGATTTGAGTTATTTTAAGCGCATATGGTTCGTCATAATGTTCCCAAGGGTCTTATTTACAAACAAAAACTATCACTGTTTACATATATCAAGTCGAACTTCATAATTTGGGGGGAAACTGGCACAAAAATCGTAAATTATGATACATACTTGGAACGTGATTCAGTGTCCTCTTCGCCTGGGACGTTTGTGAGGGAAATTTGTATATAAGTTCTTATTACTCGAATAAATGACGTTAGATTAATATCAAGCATGGTATAAATGATTTAATGGAATGCTTATATTTACAATGTACGCTATAATACACTATTGAAAGTTATTCATAAAGTACGAAGTGAGGGATTTCCCTTGTTTACCTTTCGTCGCTAGAAATATTTTATCGTTAATTTCGACCATAATATGCCTCGTACAACCTACAAACGCATTTCTCAATTTAAAGCAAAATGGAACTAATACCCTGAGAGGTGAAATTGCAACAATAAACAATTATATATTTATTAAATGATATCATACCTTACGAGGTGCTGCCGCACGGATGCTGACGCTGACATGAAAACGGGGTAATTGTTTACCGCACAACGCACCGTCGCAACGACGCAAAAACGGCCACATGGAAACGTAGCTTAAGTCATCGCATAAGGTATTGACGTACGGAGAGTCTCCAACCTTTTCTTCAAACTAGTAAATGATTCAGTTCTTAAAAAAAACAAAAGGCAGATATATGTATCAATATTGTCTCGGCATCGCCCATCCCTCATTTGGCTTGTGGAGCAATGGAGGGAGGGAGGCTGGCTGGTTCCTGAAGAGAGCGGTGGAGAGGGGGTGAGACGTCACCATATGATGTATTGCTCTCAGAAGCGGGGATATGAGGAAAAATGGGAGTATTGGAGCGGTTATTTGTTTCTATCGTTGCGTTTTTCCAAAGCGGGAGGGGACGAGATAACATATATACCCCCACCATATATTCTCCCTCCATATATGCCCCCACCGCAAACACAATTCCCCTATCTCTCTGAACTCTTTATCCATTCTTCAGATCACTACGCGGGAGAAAAGAAATCGAAAAGGGTTGGGGTAGAATGATACCAACCATCATTTCTTGTACTTTTATGTTCTTTGCAAATCAGCAGGAAAAAGTTAAATAACTATATTATAATTTTTTTACTTTCATATTATAATAAATTATTAATTTATATCAGATTGAAGATAACCTGGACGATTGAAAAACTAATGAATATTGTCCAAAAATGTATCCAAACTTAATTACCCAATAATTTTAAAACTATCGAAAAGTGTCCTCGCTCTAATTCATACCACTTGAATTGTGGCACATTATAGAAAGAAGTGGATGCCACCTACATGTGCCACAAATCAGCTTAAAAATTTAATTAATGGATTTGGCAAACAAAATATAGTAAATTAAAAAATAAATAATGACCTGCGATATCGACCAAGATGGTACCTGAGTAGGAGGAGGAAATTGACGAGCGTGAGTAATTCAATGTGAAAAAATTAATATCCTGGTCAAGGATTCAAGCACTTCATTGCAGTGAATTTATGGAGAGGAATGACAAAGAAGTATGTGAAGAAAGATTAAAAATAAGGGCAATAGAGTTGATGAATAAGATTAAATAAATGCAATTGACACCATGGATATAAAAATTCCAAATAATAATGTCAGGTGAAGACAATTACAGGCACTAGACTCTTCAAGATAGTAAATAAATGAGAGCTGTGTAAAGGAAGAAAAATAAAATGGCCCCGGGCTACGTAGGCATACTCGGAACGAAGAAATGCTGGAAAAATTTGGGAAGTTACAAGAAGAAGCAAAAATGACAAAAATGGAAGCGGAGTGTACAAAAACGCACGTCTTTGGTAAAGATTGCCTAAAAAAATATGTTCAACAACTTCTTCCTCTTTTCTTTTTTTGGTGTTTTAAAGGAATGCAAACCTCAACTTTGAGGAAAAAGGTGTTATTATAAAAATATCTGTCTTCCTTTTTCCTACTCGAGCATTCCACTTGGCCACCCTACTCGAGTTTTCAATAAGAATCCTCGCCGTAAAGAATCGGTGGAGGAGGAGAGAGTAGTTACGCACATGTTGTGTGTGCGTGGTTGTCCTCATCCTTGTAAAGCGCACACTTTCCTACTCCATCTCTCGCTTCCACAGTGTTCCCATCTTCCCTTCCATGTGTATTGGGTCGGATTTTCTTGGAATCGAAAGTGAGGCTTCCACAGTCGTCGGGGTCGCAATAAGGAAAAAAACACCCCCAGAGGAGAGTGGGAAGAATTCTCCGTTCATTTTTCCGCGCAATTTTTTTCGTATTAGGTACCTGAAACTTGGAATTTGAAGAGGAGGAATAGGATATAAATTGGTAGGAGTGTGAGTAAAAGTGCTTTGAGGAGGATTGAGAGTAGGTTAGGATTAGATAGGAAGAAGTGCCAGACATACCAGAGAGAGGCAAGAGATTTGACAGGGAAATTCAAGGCCGGCAAGTTGATGGTAACAGTAAGAATAGGCGATGGCGTTTCCAAACCATTGCGGAATGTACGAGTGATATGTTTTGCAGTAACGTACTCAGGTACAAAGATAAAGACCATAGGGGTGAAGTTTACCATGAAAAAATATTTAACTTCCCTAGAAAATCACATAATTTTTTAGCAGCGAATTACACTCATTTGGTGTGTATGCTTGCGCCATTCTTTGTACCGAGTCTGATATCGATTCTGAGTTTCTCCATTCTCCTAAACTCCAGCTCACATAGGAAGAAAAGACGATTTCATGATGCCACGACTTTAAATATTATTTTTAGGTATCGTTTGCTATTTGTTAATTTTTTTAATGTTTAAAAGCAGGAAAAACGTATTTTTTAGGTTTTTGCTCATAAAATGAAAATCAAAGAATCAATCTTTGTACCTAAATAAAAATAGTTGTAGAAAATCCAAAAACCTCTAATATAAGCTATTGAATAACTCGATCAGTTCATTTAAAACCGAGGAAAAAAACAATGAAAACATTGAAGAATTTTTCAAATTTTTTTCATTTTATTTTCAATATACAAGTTGTAGAATAAGCCCTCTGCGAATCGATAGTGAATAACAAGTGGTTTACAAGGATGAAAGATGGGCGCTGCCGGATCAGTAGTTTTTGCACAATTGCAATTTGCATTTTTATGCAACATCTTACATAGGTACTGAATACTTGCTCGAGAAATGGTCAGATTGAAATTTTCAAAATGGATTTAGAAAGTAAAATAAATGTGCTTAAAATTGCATATCCCTGCTATGGAGTACATAATCGTTAGAACAAGTGAAAATGCACCTAAACATAGGTATAAACGCTTGAGCGGCTGAAAGAAACAGAGTGGAGGGGGTAGCGTACCTGCGGCGGGGAAGCTCGTAACTACCATAAAATATATATATATATATATATAAATGCGGTGGTTTCAGTGTGTGGGTGTGTCTGTTACTCAATCACGCAAAAACCCTCGAACCAAATGAGCTGAAATATGGTCATAGCTAACATGCATGGTTCAAAGATAACACACACAAAACACAACGCAAGAATCAAACAAAACGGCCTGTTGCCATTATGAAATTTGTCACCATTTCAAGAATACGGTCATTTTTGTGATATTTTAAAGCTTTCATTTGGAAACATTGGGGTAAAGAGCATATTGATGCTATGTAAAAAAATTGCACTGAAGATTGTTGCTATTAGTAGAGGTGACTTAAAGGTAAGACCTGAGACTTTTTAAAGTTCACTTTATGAAACATTTTATTAATTATTTTTATACCCATTATTTATTGCTAGTATTTTCAGTACACAACAAATTTGCTTAAGATAAGAAAGAGTAACCTTACAGTTGGAAACTGTGAGACAAGGCTTTCAGCAAATTTCAGAAGCCCCGGAGGAGCGTCAGGCGCAATATTAAAATATGCTTCTTACAGCTGCTTTATTTCAATTAAAAATTCGAATGTGGTCTCTGTTGGTACTGGAAAATTATTCACACAATCTTACTTATGGAAAAAATGCTCCAAGTTAATAGCGATCCACCCCACGTCCCCCTTGCGAACCTCGAATATTTTTTTAAATTTTATTGTTTTAACAATAAACAATATCAGTTAATATTTAAATTTCCTCATTACTAAACAACGAAACGGGCATTTTTAAATTAGTAGAAAACAAAGATGATAAATGAGAAGTCAGAATCTTTTCCGCATGAATAGAACTGCTATATTATTTCTTACTATTATCTTTCCCACTGGGAATCAACGGTCATATCTGTTAGTAGTTACTACAGTATTTGTGGACTTCAGTTCCACACATACCCCTAGTGGAGAAAGTTTCACTTCGAGTTTGCTGGGTGGCTACAATTCTGGTTTCCTATCTGAGGGCCTGGGTTCAAATTCCGGCGATGGCGGAAATTCAAACTGTGAACCACTTGGCACCATTTGATTAGTACAGACATATATTCCGACTCTGGGCTTCCCTCTACTATTCTTTCACTCCGCAAATGATCCTTCCCTTAACATTCTAACAGCCTACTCTATAGGGCGTAGAAGACCTCTGTTAACGGTTGCTCACCAAAATAACTAACCAACTCACAGTAGTAAGTGACTAGGTTTATATTATTAATTTAAAAATTAATTGATGATAATGTCACTCAAAAAAGATAGGGAATTACAAAATTGTTGCTAAAGTCTTTAGAGGTGCTCGGAAAACTAACGTAATCAGTAATATTCCCCTTTTTACGCTATAGAAAATATCATTCGATTATCTTTAAGCGGTATGCACTTATGATACAATGTAAAACATTTTAAATATGTTTTCAAATCACCCGGCTACTGGTCCGGTCCCTCTCTGACTGGATAAAATAGAGCCCACTTCAGAGCTGGCTGTCAAGAGGTAGTAGGCGAGGTGCCTTGAGCGTAATGTTGGGAGTAAAGGGACAGGGAGAAGGGTGATGTGAGGGCTAGATGGGACGAAGAGAAAGAGGACAGTAGTGGGGAAGGGGTTGAAACCCTGAGGGTTCGAGATAAAGGACGGGGGACGGGGTAGCGATTTTGAGGACAATGGCTCCCGCCTCGATCTTGATTGGGAGGTAAGATGTGGCATGGAGCCGTCGGGGGTTCGCGGCGGGTGAGGATGTGGGGTCGTGGGGCAGGAGAAGCACATAGGGGGATGGAATAGGGCAGGAAGGGTTGCTTGATGGAAGGTATCCAGAAGGTAGGGGATGGGTGAAAGGGTAGCATCGGAGCCGAGGGAAGTAGAAAGAGACAATGGCATCGAGGCGAAGGAATTCTTTGATTCGCTTCGCGGATTTCAATCGACTCAAGCTGAAAGCTTGGCACCCCCCGCGTGGTAATAAACGAGAGGAATTTGTCGGAAATTTTCGATCTCTTGTGCTGGAGACTGGATTTGAAAGAGAGAGGAGAGGAATGGAGAAATGGGAAACGTTATGCGTAAATATGTATCAGACAAACGATCGTTTTGATCATCCACCCGGTTTGAAGAGAGGTATTCTATAGATTTATGAATTCTCTTCCGCGATTCCAATTTGTCGTCCACCACACTGTGGACCATTTTTGCGGCCCGGGCGACGAACGATGTTTCCCTGTAACTAATCGGCTCTCAGGCAATTGTCACAATTTATCGATGGAGCAGATTCAATTCAAACGGAAGCTCATCTTTACGGATTGAAAGAGAAAGTAAACCATTCCGTCACAAAATTTAATAAAATTCATGGCATACTGCCAGATTGATGGTGATGGCGTTGTTTTTTATTCAATTTTTCCGATTATTTAAAACATATGGCTTTCCTAGAATCTCAAAAGTGCCTTTGCAGCATTCCATGAATTTCAATCAGTATGACTTGGTTACTTTCACGACCAAAAAAAACGTAAATTTCCGGGGTATCATCATAGAACTGATAGAAGTCATTTAATATATTAGTACATTTTTAAAATCCACATTTTGTTCTTCAGACCATGGTTTCCATGCGTTTGCAGCTCTTATGTACTGAAACTCAGAGGATTGGGAAGTGTGGAGGTTTTTTCTTTATTTTTCGAAAAAAAAAAACTTCCCCACACCTGTTAGTTTAGCCTCCACCTCACATTATGAGTTTGAGTTTCCTATTAAGGACTGCAAACGCAAGTTTTTCTACTTTGAAAATGAAAATTATTTCAAAAATCATTGTTGGAAATAAAAATATGTGGAAAATACAATGTACTTATTCACTAAGATCACTACCTAAGTTTATTGATTTTTTGTTGAAACTATTTAGTCAAGCATTAACGCCTGAAAACAGGTTATCCTACATAATTATTAAATATATCTTTATTAATTTTTTAAAATTCCAATCTACAGAGTAACCTAATGGCACTTTCTCTTTCAATGGTTGTGTTATGATATTTTGAAGATCATCAAGATGTGGGGAAATTAAGGGAGCATTCTAAAAATAACTAGTCACTCGATAGAGTGCCCAATGAGTACAGAACTAGACAGTTAAGCATTGGATGCAGCGAACTACAACGTTTTATCACTTAAAACACCTTAATTTTTAAATTGTTTTAAAGTTATGTGGCCCTTCAAAATGATAGATCTAGAAATGAATGATACTATACCATTTCATTTATTTAACCATGAAGTCCTGCCAACTAGTTTCAGAATAGAGATTAATTAGAGTGCATCATGACATTCTCCCACGGAGGATGGCATTACATCCTTTACCAGTCAATCCAGTTAAATTATAAATATTAGGAAGTTCAGGTTTTCATTTTTAATGAATATCTTTAATTATGCGGCTAGAATCGTTCCATAAATGTTATAATGAATAATGAAGGGTAGCGTAATGTGTGTCCGAGTTCAGGGTAGAGCACATCACTTTCTGCATTCCCTTCGAAATTTCATGTAAAAATACACTGTAAAAACGAATTAATACACGTAGGTTCAATTATTAATTTATCTATACCTACTTCTAAATGCGATCTAAGTTCTATTTTCTTCACCCGAATGAAGACAGTCAAGCAATTTCCCACGCGTTTTAGCAGTTTAAAAACCCTAACTTCTATTTAAAAGGAAATTCAGTAGTAGGACGAAATTATGGAACTAACGGTATTATTAAAATCATTTTTGAAGAGGCCTGTAAAGCTTTCAGGATAGTTGTATATATGGAAGAGTGCATCATGAAATTAACCCGCGGTATGTTGGATAATATATTTTTCCAGTCACTTATTCTGCAAAAAATATTAAAAAATCATGTTTCTGTTCATTAAACGAACAGATAATTAGATGAATAAAAGAATGATTCCTAGAATAAATCACAGGGAGTATCATAATCGGTGACCTTGTCCAAAATAATATTTATATTTATTATCTGATTTTAATTACACGAAAAATACCATAATGATTCTTAGAATGGTTGAAAAGTGAGATTGTAATCTAAAACCGTGTCCGCATTGCTGTTTTCATTGATGAGCATATTTTAAGAAGAAGAACGGAATTAATCGAAGCCTCCCAAAATGGCTAACAAAGAGTAGCGTAATCCGAAACTGTGCCCACATCATTGTTTCTATTCTCGACAACATTCCTGACACTGGGAGTCGGGGATCTTCACTCGCTCTCTGCATATCCGTTGAAACCGGAGCATGGAGTAGAGGAAGGGAACACATCTGTGGGGAAACAGTCATTTTCGGATAAAAAAACTCCTGGACGGCTCATTTTTTACGAGAGCACCACCAGCTCCAGTTCGCCCGGCCTCCTCCTCACCCTCACCCACTTCCCTTTCTTTGTGTTCCCAGGCAGAAAAAACGCACTGTTTATCTGTTTCCTATACATACATACGTACACCCACACGCTCACTCACAACGTTTATATATATACGTTTCCGTATAGCCGCCCGGGCAATTGAAACGCTAGTCCTTCCGGTGGTGGTGGTGTTGGTGCCGCACCACCAACCCTCTCCCCGCTCCCACTCCCTCACCAGGCACGAAAGTGGAGTTTTGGTCCCAGGGTCGGACGGCGGGGTCAAAGAAATTGTCTCTCTCCAGGAAGCCAAGCCCACATGGACCCATTTGCGATCTTATCTCTCCGATCCCACCCCTCTCACCCAACCATGCTAGCGTTTCCCTTCAATCCCCCGGACTCCGCAACCCCCACCTTACTCCTCCTACGCGTCTACCTCTACTTCCTCGTCCACCCCCCATCTCTATCTCCTCCTCAACCTCCGACCGACCGTAACGCTCCCCCGCCTCCTCTCTCGGTCCGGCCACCCGTCGCCTCCCCCGCTGGAGGGGGTGTAAGGGAGGAGGGGGGTGGGAGGCCACCCAGCGGCACCGTGATACCATCGCGGAAGAGGGAGAAGTGAAAGGGAAAAGGAAGAGGAGAGAGAATAAGAGACGAGGAGGAAGAGCACGTGCCCGACAGATGTGTCCGTGTGTGTTCAGTTGTCGATAAATATATAACGTTCAGAAGCGTCACGACGTGATTGATATTCTGGGAAATTATGATTGAAATGTACATATAAAGGTATAATAACAGATAGATTGTGGACGGGGCAGAGAGGAAATGAATCCTACACCAGCAGGAGAAGTGGAGGAAATGAGTCTCAGCACAACGGTGACAGGGTAATAATAAGCTTGTTTACATTTGACCTCTGCCTTCTAGATGCTAAATAATAGCATTTGGTTTCGATAGTTTGAAATTTTTACCAATATGCTGGAATTTTGGCAATAATTTGAAACGCCCTTCAATTTAAAAAAATTCAAATGTCCCTTAGTGTTATTTAACACGAATGTTATTAGAATATTTTATTAAAGTTATCCGTATTTCATAATAGAAGCATCCCAATCAGCATGCCTACAAAATAAAATAAAAAAAATTTCGGAAGGTAAAGGTATATTTTTAAAATAAAATTTTGTGCTTCAGCTAGCTAGAGAATAGTATTACGCGCGGAGTTATCAGATTAGGGTAGAATGTTTTGATACCAGTATATCTACTATCAAGCACGAAAGACTAAAAAGTATTCATGCAGGCCTCTCTCAATCCAGGAAGTGCAATAAAGCAGACATTAAATAATAACGGGACGCTTTTATTGTATTTTCGAAAAATGCATTTTGGTACGTTTTTAGAGTAATATTCAGCAAATCAAATGGAAGATTAATTTCCTGTATCTCCCTTTAACGCTAACTTTCTTCCCTATACCTTCTTAATTTGATCTTTTGACAAGACGTTGTTTTAGAACGATCGAGATCTGAAAGCAATATAACACTCAAGTATTTAGTCAACGCGTAACTCAATATTAGGCGTAATTTTCTTTTTCTCGTGAAGTAAAGGAAGGCTCTTCATTCGAAACATTGACCGAAACAGTACCCCAAGATATACAGTGTCATAATAGCGAGCTTGGAGTAAATACGATAGCTTAGTAGTTATCAACATTATAATTTATTACCAGTCATAATTTCAGCAAATTATTTCCATTTTCAAGGTACAGTTTAGGTGTAGAAGTAGGTAACTTGAAAATGGCATTGGTTAGCTGAAACCATGGACGGTATTGATTTATGGCGTGAAAAATATATATCTGTTGTTTTTAACAAAATTACTTTCTTCCACATAGGTCTGAATCAGTCTCTTATGGAGTAATTATTTGTTTATATATTATATATATATATATATATATATATATATAATGTCTTGGTAGAAAATCGCTCTCGGCGACGATGCACATGCATAAATAAAACAGTGATACACTAAACAAACACAGAAACACGCAAAAAGGACACTCACATAAGAAAACTTGTACGTTTCGACGTCAGGACGCCATCGTCAGCGGTAGAAGAATGATGAGTCCGCTCTGTTCCCTTGGGAAGGAAAGGGCAGAGAGGAAGGAGGGGGGGTAAGTGCGAATGGATAGTGGTGGGGAGAGAGAGGTGGCTATTGGGCTTTTAATTCAATGGGCTAGGTTTAGCCCGGGCTTTTCGAATGCCCTTGTCACCCAAATATGGGCGTATTCACGAATTTTCACGTCAACATTACCGGCGGGTTCAGGAAGGGCTTCTATGATCTCTAGGGAGAAACAATCGTCAAAATTTTGAGAGTGGGAGGCGGTATGTTTGGGAATGGGATCAAGAAAAGGTGGAGTTTTGGATATATATATATATATATATATATATATATATATATATATATATATATATATATATATATATATATATATATATATATATATATATATATATGTGCGTGAGTGGGTACTATAGGCCTGGTGGCAGTAGTGACCAAATATCTATGATGCATGGGTACACATGAGAAAGACAGATTGGTAATCTACATATATGAAAAAACAACAGAGAGAAACTCAAGCTCTACCGGCTAGAATTACGGAATCCAAGTATCAGAGGAACTCCTAAAATATACAAACAACATTTAGCCGTGATAACAATTCCAGGGGTAAAATAAATGAAGCAAATGGAGAGGAAGAGAGATGGAATCGGATCGGGCAACATATTTTTCTTTAGAGGAAAAGCGTTGGTGGAAGGGGAAAGGGAGGAGAGAGAGATTCTATATAATGTTTATAAAGTGAAAATGCCTGATAGGGATCACTGTCTCCTTAACCAATCAAAAAACGTGATTTCCTTCCCGGGGTCCTCTCGCTGGCACGACTGGCATAGGACAGAGATAGGGAACGGAGGCAGAAGCAGCAGCGTCGAAAAGACTTGAATAATGGAAAGATGTAATCCTTTCTTGCGATCGGGTGAGCGATCCACCTTTATCTAGAGTTCCGGAGAGCTTTATTCGTTCGGAGGGAATACACTGAAGAGAGAAGGAACTGAGATAAGGCATCTGGCGGGAGGAATTAAATAGTTAAAGGGAGAAAAGGTATGGAGGGTGAAAGACCACGCTGGTCGGACGGTTGGACAGTCGGACCTTTTCATCAGGAGACTTGGACGAAACAGTGACTGCGGTATCTCTCTCCAAGTACTCTCCTTTTGCGCGCGGGGAATCCTTTATAGAAGCGTCACAAAAGGGACGATGGAATGACAATGGAGGAAAAAAATCCGAGAAAACCAGGACAAAAGGGAGAGTGATAGAGCGTGGGAATCTTAAGAGTTGGGTCGGGTAGGGATAGAGAGAGGGAGAAACAGAAAGAGAGGGTTGGTGAGTAGGTATATAGGTGGAGGGATTAGGTGAGGAGGCTAAGAGATCGGAGGTTGGCAAAAGTTGGAAGATTTAAGGGAAGAGAGAAAGTGACGGGATGAAGAGAAGGAGCCGAGAGACCCACGGGTCCACGGACAGGGTTAGGAGAAAGGGTCGCCCGTGGAAAAGGCCAGTAAGGAGGGCGAAGCCTTGAGAAGAATGAGCTGCAAGGTCGTAGAGACGAGGACGTCGTGCTGGAAGAGTGGTATACGCATACGGAAACGGTGAACAAGAAGGGGACACTCACACAGTTGCCTTTCATTTGTAGCAACATGCACAGAGAGTTGACATTAAAGTGCTTCTCTATTCTCAGAAGTTCCTCATGCGTAGCCGAGGTGACTTCCCTTAGCCCCTTCTATAACTCTAACTATTCCGCTTCTAAAATATCCGATGCCCTTCGGATTCCTTACGAGTCACACGATGCCGAATGGAACATAAGATTGTTTTTCAGTATTTACGTTATTCAGCTGAATTCCTTCATGAAAATTTCGAATATTGGGAATGTGTCACAGCTCCTAGTGTCTTTTCACCACCCAGAACGGTGTAATTTGTCAGGTCATCTCTGAATCCGAGATTTAACACAAAACTTATTAACTTCCTGAGCAGAACAAATTTTAGTAAGATGTGAAAATCATGTCACCTTTAATCACCTAAAAAATACAGCCAACAATGTAGATGGAGTAACATAAATAAGATAAATATCGTATTTATGGATATAATATGGATAACCTACAATATAAGGGATAATAAGGCAAAAACCTAATACTTGGTAAGTTTCTTTTGGTATTCTGCGATTAAACTAAACTTTGTTAGCAACAGTTTCGCCGTGCTATTCTGCCGGCTTCGTCAGGCATTCTAAATCAACAATGAAAAATAAATAAACAAACTTAAGCGGTTATTATGTACAGCATGATTAATTAATACTTTAGTTTCTCAAAAGTCTTTTCCACGTTTAAGGAAGTTTGTAGCCATCTTCTCTGTTTAGATTGTTATGTCTTTTTTCTATTTCAATGGCTTCCCTAATGATCCGTGGATAGTAGCTAATTTCTTTACATAAAACTTTCGCCCTTTTGATGTCAATACTGTGACCTTCTAAAAGTGTGTAAAAACCTAATACTTGGTTGACTACGGAAGTAAGGTGGTTAATCCGCCGGTATAGTACCTAAACGACGGCGGTTTCGCATACTACCTAGGGCATGTATGTAACGTTTGTCTTTGTATCAAGGCCTTGAATAAAACTGTGGGATATACCGTTATAAGTTAGAGTAAGTACCAAAAACTTAGTTCACACATTGTGGTCTTGTACCGCATTTGGGGACAGTTGCAACAATACGAAAGCTTATGGCTGCTGTACGCTACAATTGGCAATTCGAATGTGCTCTTAATCTTTTCCGCAGAAATAGGGCAATTCATTTGAACAGGCCATGGCGAAATCCTCTCCCGACTAAGCTGCACTTGGCGGTCGCACGCGGTCAAACTCGGATCAAGGGAGTAGGAATGGAAACGGACTAAACGCTGAAGAATGAGCGAAGAAAGAGCTGAGCGCGACATTTTCGTGCCGGGGATATCGCATTACGTGGGCACCGGAAGAGAAGTAGGAGACGGGAGAAGTGGGCGTGGAGAGAGAAAGAGCGAGAGAGAGAAAGAGCGAGGGACTCTATACGGGGGACGTGTGGCATAAGAAGAATAGTTCTGTGTAAAAGAGGATGAGAGAGAGAGGGGGGAGTGAGGTCGGGGGAGGAGAGATAAGAGGAATGACTCGGGATGGAAGTGTGTGGCTTGGACGAGAGTGAGCGAGGGTTCCTAGGGTGTCCCTTTGGCGTGTAGCCGCCCTTAAAATGGGCGCGTGCCTCAACTCCTACGTGGCCCTCCTCTCTGTGTCAGGGTGCGGCGCGCGCGCGTGTGTGTGTGTAGGTATGTATGTAGGCGGGTGTGTGGCCACCAGATGGTAGAAGAAGCAGCCTCTATTATCTCCAATACCCGGATAATCTCCAAGAAGTCCCCTCTTGCCAACCACCCAACCCTCTTCTCGTCCTCCTCGCCCCTCAAAGGCATCCACCGCCTCTTCCGTCCCCCCCTCCACCCCCCTCTCTCCCTTCCCACACGTGCATGTTCCACAATCTCTCTTCTTCCTCCCTCTTCCATTTCTCTCTCTCTTCCCACACGTGCATGTTCCACAATCTCTCTTCTTCCTCCCTCTTCCATTTCTCTCTCTCTCGCCCATCGCCGCAGACATGCCCTGCCCCACTCCAACGCTGCCATGCACTCCCTTTGCCCGTTGTTGCTCGGTTGGGGTGTTTTGAACACCCCAGCTAATGTTTTATTGTAGATATTTTGGGTCCTCTTTCCCTGACCTCTCGTCTTCCTGATCTGCAACTAAATATTTTTCGTCCATTTAAGTTCAGGTTTTTTCAGTTCCAGCCGTTTCTGCACGAGTGTTATGACCCGGGCCTCCACCCCCTCCTCGTGGTGGGGAACCCGAGAGCATAAGATTTTACGTGGGTTCTTGCCCTTGGTGTCGGGAGACGAATAATCACACACAAATACTTAAAGTCTTTTACTCAAAGTTTATTTCCATTAAAAATCCCAAAAGAATCAATTCAATGAACAAATAGCAAATAATGAATATGTGCGTCTAGAATAGCAGAAAGTGAAAACATTACCAATGTTTCGGGAAGGAGAGGAGCTGCTGGTGATGGCACGGGTGGATAGCGAGGCGCTTCGGTAGCACGGGCCCCATGGCCCGCGCTTCGACTCCCACTGACGGCTACATTGTGACTGTACCGTCAGTGAATGGTTGCAGAGTAACCAATAGCCGATCACTGTCCGATGAGAGACTAGTGAATCACTGTCTGACTGACTGCCTGACGAGTGTCGGGTGTACTCCCCGATAGCGTCTCCACCGTGCCATTATATAGTAAAGGTGACACTAGGATGTTTTCGACAACATGGCAAGGTTAGGAGGGGAAGAAGAGGAGGAAGGTTAGCCATTCTCGAAAGGGAAAGGTACAGATCCCGAGGTATAGTTTGACATAGCTGGCTATTCTGAGACGTCACACAACAACACATTTATGCATATTTTGGGAAATGGAATTCTTCCATTTCCGGATCATTACACGAGTTCCATGCATTGAAATATATTTATGAGGGAAAATACCTATTTTTCTTATTTATTTATTTTATCTACCACAAACCCGAAAACAGCTGATTCGGTCTTTTAAATTGCTTACATCGACGATAAAAAAGGACGAACATAAACACGTAAGTCCAGGGTGGTGATGAATCCACTCCGTTGGGACTCGAACCCGCGGCACAGGTTATAACTGATGAGGAACCTACCCCACCGCCACAGGGTCGACGGTTAAGAAAGTATTAACTGAAAATATCTTTGAAGGTTTTATTTCTTTCAAGTGATTTTCTCCCTTTGAAGGTTTCATTTTCTTCTTGGAAATTGATGGAATTGGCTTTAACTATGCGGACATTTAACTTGAATGACAATTACACATACATGAATACTCTCTCTATGTATTAGTTTAGTAGAATATTTATTAGATACAACTGTTATCAAAGCAAAGAGGTCAGTTAACCAATGGAGACTCTTTTGCTTCGATACTCTCCTATACACCTACCTAGGTTGAACCTAAAAAAATAATTATTTTGTAATAAAATTCATTAAAATTATGCATACCTGTAGTTATCACTCCATTTGCTTCGTCTCATCTTTTTCCTCACCTAAACATCACCCTATTCTATCAAGTTTTAGCTAGCCACATTTTTTTTCATTTTGTGAATTACTAAAGCCTGATGCTATATGATTTTTTTGTAAAAGAATATGTAGGTAAAACTTAAGTGCCTCAAGCATGACTTTGAGGAAAGGAAAAATATTTCTCCAAGGAAATTTCGCGTACTTGGACAAATTTGAGATTACAGTAATGGAGGATTAAGACGTCACATCGGCAGCTATGTGCCGCTATGAAATATTATCTGTAGCTACTGGTAGGGAAATATACAGTGGAAATAAGATCGTTTTTGTAATACATGAGAGAAAAGTACGAAGAATTTTCTTTAAGATGAGTACCTATGAGAGAGATCAACAAGATGCTAGCTGAAATTTTATGACAGAGTCAACGGAAATGCCTATACCTAAAACCAGCTCTATTATAGGAAATTTTAGTGCAGCCACTTTTTATGGAAAGGTTTAATCTGGTATTTCCACAAATAATGTCATAGAATTTTCAGTGGATTTTTTATCGTGAGTAGCAGCAGTAGCAGGCATTAAAATATACGTTAAAATTGGTTTAAAATTTCTAAGCATAAATTTATCCTTTAGCGCTAATTGAGGTGAAAGTTGGCCAATTCACTGTGTGAAATTAGGACATATTAAGTCAGCAGAATAAAACGTCGTGTATTTGGGATCGGGATATGTGATCGGGAAGTATGTACCCGACAGTATAGGTATTCGGCCGTAATAAAACGGTTACCTACTAGTCAAGTCGTTGTCAGTGTCCATGCCTAGTTATTCATAATAGTGTCTTGTCCGAGAGTCACCAGGCGTATACGACAATTGGCAACTGACAACTTAATTGAGTACCTACACCGGTTTCGACGCGATGCCCACGTAAGTATTTAGAGTTCTAATTTTAAGTAAAGTACTTTTCTTTCTAAATCGATTAGTATCCAAGTAAACCTCTTGATAACGACGGGAGCATAGTGATGTAAGTCGGGTTAATACCCAGTGGGTAGGGTATTTATAAATGGCTATTTACCCATGGCCTGGGTAAATACCCAAAATGAGGGTATTTATGATTTGATGAGGTCTACCACTTAGCAGTTATTTTTTTAAAGATTTTATACTTTTTGAGAGTATTCGTATACAGTGGTACCTTGGTTAACCCTGCAACGGTCGCACGTCATCTGAGAGATGACTCTTACGTACAATGTCATGCCATTTTACTGACGCTTTAGCTGGGGGAGAGCGACTCATGCTATCTTTCAGACCATTCCTCTTCTAACCGACAATGTATTCAATGATAAGCTGTGCTCTAATTTCTGACAGTACATTGTGAAAATACATTGTGCTCTAATTTCGACTTTAGAATCTCTTAGATGACTCACGACTAACGGCATTATTCTTTGTAATCATCCACCAGATGACTTGGTACCTCTGGTGTTTTCAAGTACATATAGTACTTCTTGAAACCTATTAGAGCAATGTCAATCATGGTGAAGTTTTGTAATTTGTTCTTCACATACTGTGCCGTCTCCATCAGTGCCAAAATCACCTAATATATATTTCACTTGGACCTAGAACGTGATCTGCAAAGGGTACAGCATTTGCTACTGTCTAATTAAGATGAGAGTGATGAGCCTTTTGAAGAAGATAGTGACACGGACGCTGAGGAGAGAGAGCCAGAAGTCAGAGAGGGAGATTCGGACACAGAACAAAGTGATGAAGAACCTCCGTGATGTGGAGTCGGAGTGGAGCTTTTACGGTCATGAGAAAAATTGTGATATAACAAAGTGGAGACGCACATCAATCCTATTTTTCAGCAGAAAAACACCACGCCAAAATGTAAATACTTGACTGCCTGGTGTCATTGGGGAGGCAAAAAATGTCACAACATAATTTGCGGCTTGATAAAGTTTTATTACGGAATAAATGGTGGAATAAGTAGTGATTTACACAAATAAACACAACAAGTCAATCCATGCAAAATTCACCGGTGATCGTGACGCACGCAACACAGATAGGTACTATTGACGTTAGGGCTTTGTTTAGACTGATATATCTAGCAGATGTATACCACGCTAATCTATTAAATAATGATGAACTGAGGGGACCGAAGCATCGTGATGGAGAAATTTCATCTTGTAATGAACAAGAGAAGATTCCTGTTTCTACTAAGATACCTGAGATTTGACGTCAAGGAAAGTCGTTTCCAGCAAAAAGAAACAGAATAATTGACAGCAATCACAGAACTTTGGTGAAATTTCGTCAATAAATGCAGGATGCCTTGCGATATAATGTCACCGTAGACAAGATGCTGGCTGCGTTTTGAGGATGATGAAATTTCCGCCAAATTATTCCATCAAAACCAGAAAAATATTGCGTGAACATTTTTATGCAAGCGGATAGCAAATTATTTTACTGCTACAACTTAGAAGTAAGCGTAGGGAATAAAACCAGAGGGTCCGTTTTGGGTGAGTAACAAGGCTCGCGATGCTATAATGAGATTAGCTAAAGCCATACACATTCCGGGAGAGACATAACTGGGGACAACTGGTTTAAAAGATATTCAGCTGGTGTCAGACCTGAAAAGGGAAAAGCTATCATATGAGGGTACTTAGCAAAAACAAAAAACTGCAAATCCAAAAGATGTACCCGGTACCAAAGATACGAATCTTCGGGACCGGGCTCTCAATTTCTGTTTGAAGTCTCAAGTTTCACTTCACCCTAAGTCATTGGGTTGTATAAATTCCTCCCCAATAAAAAAGAAGAATATGAATTTTTTTCTCATGAGCATATTTTGAAATTATAAATAAAAGTTCACAAAATCAAACAATCTACACGCACATACTCTGAAATAAAACTCTTTGCAAGAGACACGAACAACCTGCCAACAAGCGATCTGGGACTGCTACATCTATAGGCAGGATGGCATCTCGTCCGGCACAATATCGATAATATGTAACAAACCGTAAAGTTCTGAAGCTGACGACTGTGTGTGAGTAATACAATCACAGAACGTATGACTAAAAAGACATACATACTGTATACTAAACGATAGAAAAAGAAAATTTTTAGGCGTGAAATTAATGATGATATATGATAATTATGATGCAGACAACTTTAAATAAAGAGATTTCAGCGTTCCCTCTTCAACAGGCAGAAGAGAAACATTTGCTTACGAAATTAGTGATGAGGAAAAAATTTGGTGTTCGTCAAATTTATTTTGCTGCTGATCTGTTAAACCTAGCTGCACAGGGTTACAAATTGAAGCTAGAAGAACTACTCGATGCAATAACTTAAATTTGTGAAGTTTGTAACCATATGGGTTTGAGTGTTGTTGATCTTCACAAAGATATAGCAGATTACAGAGATAAAGAGGGCCTTTGGCGACGACCTTTCATTTGGAAAGTGTATCATAGACAAAGAAAGATATAAGCCCAATGTTATGGTGGAGGGGTTTGAAAGGAACTTGTCTGTTGACTAATGTGGTTGTAAGAATTATAGGGGCCCCTGTTACGTCAGTCACCACGGAAAGGACATCCAGTCCTTACAGCTGGATCCATAATAAGAGGAGAAATAGATTGAATAAACAAGAAGCTGCAAAAATCGCTTATTTAGCGCACAACTGGAGACTGCTTTACAGTACCAAATATTGAAAAGAAAAGGAGAAACAGATAAATCCATTAAAAGAAATGGTAGCCAATGAAGCGGACAGTCCGACCGAATAACAGGAAGAGGATAAGTTTGAAACATCATAGAAGTATTCTTCTACGACTAGCAACAACAGTAATGAGGACGATGAGATAAATATTTCCGAGTGATTAAGGTATTGTAGAAATTGATTTAAAATCAGATTGCTACACAAAATAGTTCACCCCTGAAATTACAAGAGATTTATAAAAATTTCATGTTGGCACAATTGGCTGTTTTTGCTCTTTTTATGCATTTTTATTGATTATAATAGGTAAAAAGTGCCAAAATAAATGACTGATGATGTGTTAGTCTACTATGGTTTGTGATTATCGTGTAAATCATAAATACCCGAGTATTTATGAATTTTGGGTATTTACCCGGGTAAATACCCTGGGTATTTACCCCGATTTATAAATACCCGGGTATTTTACATCACTACGCGAGCATAGCATCGAAACCAGTCGATTTACTCAATGAAATGTGGAATACACGACGAATTATTCTTTTGATGCATAACATCCTCCAGCTCCAATCAAATACTCTCACGAGGCAAATAATAACCGAGTATTGATACTGCTGTCCCCTTTCTCTCCTCGAAATAAAGTCCTTTCTCTCCCGTTTGGTTGAAACCTTCTCGAAACCCACGCGTATTCTTCACGCCGACTTCCTCCCACTCACACCAAGATTTTTCCCCTCTTGCACACCACCCTAAAACCAAACCACCACCTCCACCCCCTACCTTCACCCTTTTCTTCTGCCCTCCCACCCTGTACCTCCTCCCGCGTTTCCCGGACACCCAAGCCGCTCCCCATCAGCCTTTTCGGCTTCATTTCCCGCACTCGTTGACGGATTTCCCATCTTGCTATCGCTCGACCCTTCTCCAATTCCTCCGCCGAATTCTTTCGTCCTCGTTCCCCACAACCCTTTTGGGGCCCTGAGAAGTGGAGGCTGTGTGTAAGGGTGGAAACAAAGCACCTTTACCTCAAAGGGGAAGATAGAAGGGATGGTTGCAGGGGTAGGGATCCTCATTCTGTCAAATATTACTAAAAAACATGCATACGCACTTACATACCCGTCACGCCTTTCCCTTACGGGGTAGGTACTCTAAAAAAAACTAATTCTTGGTTATGGGCTGGTAAAGCTGACTCTGCTTTAATAATTTCCTCCATACTGCCTTAACCTTGCATTTCTCTCTTGCGTCAGTTAAACTCATACATTACTTCATGCAAGTCCTCCTGTTCTTTAGATTCGTAAACAAAAAAATGTATCTTTAAAAAATGTTTTACCTAAAATTACGTAATTGGAATCATTATCGCGGCTGAGTAAAATAAAACTTTCTATAGTGGACTAAACAATTTATTGAATTTTCCAACCAAGGTTTCAACTTACCCAGTCATTATCAAATAAAATTGTTTCGCGGACTATAAAAATTTTTCATTTACTTAGCTATGGAGTACCTCAAAGTATGGACATTAAGTTATCTGGACTGTTCGGCCAATATTGGGAGGTTCTACGACAGAACAGTTCTAGAGAGACAGAAAGAATATTACATCAGCTAATTTGAAATTCCTAAGAACAGTAGAAGACTGCAAATTAAAAGATTCGATAAGAAACGAAATCGTAAGAGAAATTTTAAATATTTTTATTTTCGAAGAAATAATTATGGTATGTAAAGCCAAATGGTGCAAACGAACTCCACAGAAATGATCTTCCAGAATTGTCTTGGAATATGCGCATAATTTTCATTGCAATGATGGTCAACCAAGTCTGAAACCCGTTTTAAAAGAGGAACTTCATTGCGCATAGCAATGTACAGAAAGTGCGAGAATACGGACACGGAATTATAGTAGGGGGTGTTTACCTATCTTTTTTCGTATATTCGCGCAGTCATCCTAGCAAGTTTACCCGCTTTACACGATGCAATTTACACTTCACATCCACCCACACGTCAGTGCAGTAAAGGGCCTCGTATACAATGGCCTAAAGGTCGTTTTAGGAACAGGCTATGCAACCTAACCCATGAAGTGAAGGAGAAAATATTACACTAGGTATACGAATAAGAAAGACATAAACCTTAGTGGGAAAAAATAAGAATTTTGCTTCGATCCTTTACTTTAAAAAACCTGCTGAAGGAAAACAGTGGCAGAGAAAGGGAGATGTAAGGATGAAGGGAAAAGGGAGAGAGTGCACCTCCAGGGGTTGTTGGAAAAGAAAAGCATGAGCGAAAAGACGAAGTGACTTTTTAAGTCCTGCGAAGATGCCCCCGGGGGCCTGCGACTATTTTTTCTCGATCCCTTTCTCTCATATTCCCCACCCTCCCCCCGCGCTAATGCAGACGCCGGGTTTTGCTGAATCTCCCCCCGCCCTCTGTCTCTCCCCGTTTCCGTGAGACTTTGGCCCCGGGCGCGAGCCGACAAGCAGCCAGTCCGCCCCGCTCTCGCACCCTATCCATCTTCCACACTTCACCCGCCATCATTCTCCCTTTCTACGTCCTCCGGGCCGTTTCGTTTCGCCGGATTCCTCCGGAACTCCGGCGCGGTGCGATGGAATGCTCGCAGTTTGCAAGCAAGGGGTAGGGAAGGGCGTGATGGGAGTTGGAAGTGAGCGAGTCGGATAGCGGCGCACCTGTTACCGCGGGTGGAAGAATTTTTGGACGCGGGAGTCCCTCGCGGTGATGGATGGCCGGCTGCCCACGAATATTTCCCGGCTCTCCCCACTGAGCATCGCTTAACAGGTTGCCTCGACGGTGTTTGTTTGCTGACGGGCGCCTCTATCTTAGGCCTGGCCATGATTCCTCCGATCGCCCTCCCCGTTTGAATTCACCATCATCATCGTCATAATAATGAGCAGTAATCCAAGATTTATTTTCGACAGCTCTGCACTCCTTTCTTTATTTACCTAACCGCCATATTATTTCATCAGTCTTCATTATGACATTCCTTTTGATATACCTGACGTATTCCTTTTCTGTTCTTTTTTGGCAATCCTTCACATTCATTCCTCCTTCCATTAATATTTTGAAGTGGCTATTGTGTCGCAAAATGTGTCCAATATATTTTAGCTACTTCTAGTTTGCAGAATTTTCATTAAACCGCTTTTCTCTCAAACATTTCTTAAGACTTCATTGGTGATTCTCACTGCCCATTATAGCTTCATCCATCTTCTATGAAAGCATATTTCTTTTACTTGCTACCTTCCTTGTTCTGTTATCGTCCGAGCTTCACTGCTATATATTGTCATGCACAATTTTCAAATATGTTTTAGTGAAGTGTTTCCTTACTTCCAAGATTGTCCTGCCGGCTATCAGTAGGCTCCTCTTCTGATTGAATGATTCTTTTTGCTTGGGCCATTCTGCTCACTGAATCTTTCTTGATTCCTCCTATTTTAATTAAAACTCATAAATTTATAAGTTGCCGATTGGTTAGCAAAATCTGGTATAGAGGTGAGCATCTCCGCGCACTACTCACCCCCGCCGCCCATCTATTCGAGGGCGCTCAATCGGCACGCGTAGTCGTATGTTTTAAATGTAATTCCAATTTAATCGAACTCTTTATCTTAATACGTTACACATCCGATGTGAAGGAACATTTATCATTACGCATGGTTTAGGTGACAGCGTTACGATTAACGTGTTCCCTTATTTCCCGTGTGAATGTGTTCAATGATACTGGGAACTTCGGCCACTTATTTCAATGCAAAAAAATATGAGGCATATGGCCGTCACGTTCTTATATATTCATCCCTACTCACCAACTTACTATCTCTTACTTAAAAAGAACAATGGTTGTACTAATTTTAAAGTCTTGAACTAGCATGAACAATTGCAATGAGAGAAGAAGGTTTTGTATAGTACACCGTTTACTTGAAATATGAAGACTGGCACAACGCGTTTCAACGATTTACGTCATCTTCAAGTAAAAATGAAACATAAAAAAATGATTAAACTGTTCGAAAAAATGTCGCAAAAATCCTTTACTTGTATCATACAAACAATCTTAAATTTGGACTACGTAGTAAGCGCCGTAGTAAGAAAGCGTTTGCTGCCGCCACCGCCAACGAAAATGTCCTCGGCACCCACCTTTACTGTTCACACTTGCGAACCGATTACCACTTAACAGGTTGCCACAAGTGTGTCTGTTTCTTCCCATGGGATCGTCAAGGTGGTGTGTCTAGGCAAGATAGCTCCGATGAATCTCTCTCCGAGAATTCATACTCAGAAATATATATATACGTATGGCGATGTACGTATGGCGATGGCGATAAGGCGTGCTGTAACCTGGACGCTGGGTTGCCCAAGTATTGGAGTCTTACGTTAAAGGACGTGATGTAACCTTAACAAGTAGAGCACCAGAAATCCAAGTGTACCACTACTACTGACATATTAATGTAAATATACTCAAAGCGAAAAAATAGGCCTGGAAATTTAAGTGTCATAACCATGAAAATCAATAAATATAATACTGCCCACTTTGTTACATTAATGACTCGTGTTTCGGCGTACTACATAGCCATCGTCGGGTACAATAATCCAAATTCCGGTTTTTCGTGGGTATTTATACTTATTTCTTAAATAGAAAGGAAAAGGATTTTTGAGAAATTGAGAGGAGAGAGGGGAGGGGAGAAATTGAGACAGGAGAGGAGAAGGATGGATAGTGGTCAAGGGAATAGTTGGGTGATTGGGGTCATTTTTTCTCCCTCCAGTCGGAGTATTTCTTGGGGTTGGGGAAAGGAAGTTACGATTTCGGGGATAAGGTGTGGGAGGGGGTTATGTCACATTTTCAGCATCTGGTTAAATGGTAGGAGAAATCTAGGATGGGGGGTGGTATTCAAAAGCAACGTAGTTGAGCAATTTATCTTTCTTATTTTTTCTCGTGATGATTTTCCACCGCTCGAACGCATCCAGGCGGCCTTCTTTATTTTGTTGACGTAGAATGTTTTCTTGAAAGTCCGAGTGATGAGATTTAACGACAAGGTGTTTTTCTAAATGGGATCTGGGGTTTCTATTGGAAAGACACTTTTTGTACTCACTCACTGAGTTCTTAGTTTGTCCCGGTTTGCTCCACGTATACCCCACCACTCGTGTCAAACATTTTACATATATCATGTATCCCAGACTTATGCATAGGGTCCAGCGAGTCTTTGGCGTTGTTCAAAATGTTGCCCAAGGTCAGCGGCTTATAAAATCTAACTCAATATTCGTCTCTGGGAAACAATTTCGTTACGTGCTAGGGTTACAATAATGGGTAACACTACCCTACCTAGGCAAAGGGTCCCATTACGTAGCGAAATCGTTCCCTGGAGACAAATATAAAAATCCCACGCGCCATCCTCCTCCACACCTGACTATCAAAAGCCCATACATTACTCTCGTCCTGTTTCTCTTGTTTCCAGGTTTCTATATCGTGCAGCAGCTTGCTATTCATGAGAGATTTCACCAGCTTTTTCTTAACCTACTCACCATGAGGTCTCGGTTATTAGTCCTCTTTTATTGGCAAACACT
The DNA here is from genome assembly GCA_963573305.1 of Pyrrhosoma nymphula. Taxonomy (NCBI): domain Eukaryota; kingdom Metazoa; phylum Arthropoda; class Insecta; order Odonata; family Coenagrionidae; genus Pyrrhosoma; species Pyrrhosoma nymphula. The sequence goes on from OY754329.1 coordinate 93,639,747, forward strand.
CTTTCACCAACGCTCCTTTTGTGATGAGTTGAGTGTTGTTCAGCTTGCTCCAGTTTGTGCCCTCCTGCTGGCATTAATTTAACTCACGGACGGAAACAGTTTGACCGTTAAAATATTCAGCTCCTCGTACGTAAATGTTATATTTTCTGTATTAAGAGCTAGATAATTGCTCATTCTCTAAGAGCTAGTTTCATCAGGAGCATTGAGGTAGGTTAAATAATTTTAAAGGGAGTAAGATGAAGGAGTACCTAAGTAAATAACCCTCATTAAGCTAGATAAATTTATAATTGATGTTACACTGGTTAGGGTATATTTTTATGGGTTTTTTCTTCTCTCTTATTACCAACTGGAGTCGCATTGCTTCCTGACACGATCTATTTCTCTCCTATAGGATCTAAAATGCCTCTTTCTTCTCCCTTCTATCCTATTTTCAAGAATTCTCCCTTCCAGAACGGTCTTCAGTATCCCCTCCCCTTTAATTGCTAGCTCCATCCACATACTTGCCTCCTCTGGTTATAGTCGAGCAACTTTCTCTCCTCCCTTACCATGCCAAGTCCTTCTCAGTTTGCTAGTTTTGCTTAGAACTTATAATTCTAAGAAATGCAGTCAATGACTTGTTTAACAGGAAAATAATTAGATGTATACCTACTTAGTAAATTGTAGGAAAGTTTCCATAAAGTGGATCAAAGGATCTCACCTAAGCCACAGGATGAGTGGAGTATGGAAGGAGATTTCCTGGAGTCTAAGGTAATGCATCATCATCAAATCTATATTGGTATTCTACCAAACTAATGGATTGGACCATGGATAATCCTACCTATATTTTCTCCGACCGCGTGTTGTTTTCATCAAGAATGTTTTATTCATAAACAACCTACAGGTATTTTCTAATAATAAATTCCTTTCAAACTCTTCATCTTTTCCTTTAACTCTCTCGCCCTGTGAGAACTAGATGTGTTAGAATCTTTGGAAGTAGAGCACTTAGAGTTCTAAACCCTATTACCCCTGCTACTACAAGGATACGTTCTCAGATTTTACTCCATGGAATCTTTCCATCGTGAAGACGGAGATAAAGGTGAGACTGCGGGTCCACATTAAATTATAATCCATATTGGTAAAATATTTTTCCATCGTGAAGAGTGAACGTAATACGATCTACCATCGATATCAGTATCCAACATCAACTGATATTATGATGTAGCATAAGAAACCCCATCTCTAAATTACATCAAATTAACGGAAAGGCCATGTAAAATTGCGGATTATGTTGACTGGACATGAAATATTTATTGCACAACCTTCGGTGCAGCATCATTGGGAGGATTATATCTGACTAGGACAGATAGAAGCAATGATTTTAACCAATATTTGGATACATACTTGCACAAGTAAATATAGATTAGCACCATTACCCTTGACGGTGAAAGGCCACGCCCACCTCCTTTCCACTCCTCCTTTGTGTCCCCGTCTGCGTCGCCTCCTCTCCTCTCTCTTCCTGCTCGGGCTCACTGAGCGAGAGTGGGCTGAATTATTGCCTTCGGACGCACGAGTGGCTTGGCAGAGGAGCAATGAGCCGGAAGGCTCTTTCGGAGGGCGCCTTCCGATCATTCATCGCCCTGACGCCGTCGCCGTCTCAGGAAATTTCGACTCGTGTTTTCCTCCTCCCTTCTCCTCCTTCGAGTCCACACTGAAACGGCCGGTCCCGGACGATCGCTTCCTCATTCTCCACAGAAGGGTGAACGAACGCCTTCTCGATGCGCGAGAGGTTTGAGAGGACTGCACGTGAGATCCGCCTAAATTCTCATAATTTGGGGAATCATCTTCTTTATTTTTCGCAGAATATTATCATCGGGAGAGGGATTTTTTTGGTGAATCGACCACCATAAAGCTGCCACTACCAGGATATAATAGCCCGAGTTTAAAACTGAGCGGCGGTTTGGCTCCGTCCTACTCTAATCGAGGTGAAGTACGGTCACAAGGATCAATTCTCCGATCCGGCTGGATGGGCCCCGACGTGCAAGGTACCGTGCCCGCCACCATTAGAGCCAAAAGGCTCTCGGGTTTTTATTCGTACGTGAACGTCAGAGCTATAATCTTGGATTACATCGTTTGTTCAAAGCAGTCAGTTGGCACTTTACTGTCTTTTTATCCTCAAAACGTAGGAAATAATCGAGTTGAATTTTCAGTTATTCCAAAATTACGGAAAACTCTAACGAGAATATATTGTTATGATACCGTGACATTATACAGAACAAGAATGGTTAGTTTGGGCATTAGAAAGATTTAATAACACTTTAAATTACCCGTAAATACTATGTACACCTAAATAGGAAGTAAGATGTTGTCTGAACTAGATTTCATTATTTATTTCGCCATTCTTCTTGCCACTCCAGATGTCTGAAATGAATACCACCTGCTCTTACTTCCTCTCTTTCCTGAAATTTTCCGCTTTATTAAAGACCTCCCACCGTCTCTTATCATCCCCTCTATTTCCCAACACTCTGCTTCTTCTACATTCCTCACAGCTCTTCGTCTTTTTATCTATTTCATTTTCTTCGAGAACTAACATAAATCCAATAGATTTATTCAGACAGAATTGTCTTGTGGACAGGCCTCTGCCAAGCATTAAGGAGTAATAATTTCAGATTGGATTTGACGTTTTCCCCGTGTCAGTGAGCGTAGAATTTCTTCGCATCTTCTCTTCTTAGTCTTATTGTTAGCTTAGTCTTAGAGTCTTAGATTTTCACGGAAAATGCATATATTTTACTTACAACTTTATTTAGATCTCGGAAATAAAATCACAAAAAAATTGATTGAGTCATTTGATTTAGGCTGAAATAAAATGCAACGAAGTAGCTGTACAGCATTGACGATGAGATGAGCTTTGGTATTGACTCGGGGTGGTTTCCGAATATTTTCCCTTCATTCTGTTTTCGTAGAAAATCCCCGCTTCCCAATTAATAATTTTCAAAGCAAGCGGATAGATCCCATGTTCATGTGATTGCATGGACATGAGGTATATTTTGATCTAACCCTACTCAAAATCACTCGACTCAACGTTCGGATATCTCCATCTAGTCTTATGTTCGAGAATAACCTCTGGATGTAAATAAAAAATCCAGGGACACAACGTTAAAAAGACTTTGGAAAAGCACGTCATGTGGGGAACGCGACACTCGAACAGATAACCAAAAACCCGCGTCAGAATGCTTCATCCCACAAGGGGCCCATTTGGCGATTAAGATCGAGTCGGTACATTGCCTCTCTCTACTTCTGCCGAACTGTCCTCCGAAACTGGACGTTTTGCGTCGGCGTTCGCAGAGTTTCCCCCACACATCCACGAGACCCCAAAGAATTGACGCGCAAGACTGCCTGTGTTGTTCTTGTGCCCTGCTGGATGTAGCCAGCCCGCGCAGCAAGCCCACGTCTCCTCCACCTCGACTAACCCCAATGTTTTTCCGGGAAAATGGGAATCCCAACAGGGCGAAGTTGCGTCCGAATATAACCTGGAGGTTTTGCACCCCGCTCACACTCGTGTAAGTAGGTCCTGCCTGCTTGGCCCCGAAACGACCCGCACACAATAGAAACGAGCGACTTAAGCGCAATTCTGTCCTATTTTTTGCGGACTACACTCCTTCGCATAGACCCATTTGTCTCCACACTCTAGTCTTCTCTCTCACTTCAACACACATCGATGTGCAGAGAAGTCAGGTAGGAGGGAGTGGAACGAAAGGCACTTGCACGAGTGTACCCACGGGGGAGGTGGATTGAAAATACGAGTACGAGACGAAAAAGTATTCTCCGAACACCTCGAGGTGTTTAAAAAAAATAAAAAGGAGTTATCTGCGGATTATGTTTTCCCATTTGGAAAGCATCCTTAGCTGGTATTATTCTAACAAAAGTGTCTCATAATGGAAAGTTTGGGAATTTAAAACCATTTCTCATTTCACCTTATTCAATTAAAATATACTGTTTTTAACGTCTCTTTTGTAAGTATGAAGTTAAGAACGCTGAGAGAAACGCTAGAAATAAACCAGTTGAAGAGACCCATTGCTATAAAATATTTGACCATGAGATATTATAGTTTTTATATATGTATTTTTGCATTTTTTACTCCTTTTCATAATTGAAATATGTGGCACTAGCCACTGAATCCATTTTTTATTCATTTAAACAATCACTAATAATATAATTTCGGACGAATAAAAAAGAGAAGTGCGAGCGATAGATTTTTGATTGCAACACCAAAGTCTATGCACTATTTCACTGCTATTTTTCCTTTAGATTTCATATTTTATCGTCCACTGCATCACTTTCATTAATGTTACGGTCCATGCTACATAATAGGGCGGAATGGTAAGACGGAGAGAGCATTAATATTTGACGGCTTTCCTTTAAAGTTAGGTAGTAGAATCGAATCCGAACGTAATGTTAGAATCACTTAAAGATATCAAATTGATCGAAGTTATCGGACACTTCAATGTTTTTGGGAATATTCCTAGAAAAAACGAGTTTAAATATTCATTTTTCTCGAGGTTCACATCATAGACTGAAATAGCATTGTTTCATTGCTTTGCTTACAATTCACCGTCAGCTACTAATTCTGCGAACTTTGCCAATGAATTAGGTCGCGAATTGGATCGGAGTAAATTAGTTTGTTCCACCTGAGCAGCAAATGCCCGAAAGATCCATCAGCCAGTTTTAAAGTCAATGAGAGGAAAACGAAATTTCAATCAATCGATCAATCAGCGTTCAAGTGCCGAGCGGTCGAGTTATATGGTATCGCACCATCTCTTCCCTCGTTTAGGCAATTGATCCGGAACGCAGATTAATTAGCTTTCAATAAGTTTTTTGTTTTCATTTTTTAAAAAGGCCATTCGAGCATTATTTTCTCTAATTTTCGTCAACAGCAATTCACGGATATATGGAGCAGCTCCAATACTTTTTACGGCAATTTTTGAATTTTTCAGAGCTTGAGAAGAGACTTTTGATGAGCGCACGGGAGTTTTGTGGAGAAAACATTCCACGATTCGTTGGAATATCATTCGTTCAGTTAGGTTACCTTCTGTGTCTTGTTCACGTAAGCATGCCGTTTTCACTTGTGGCTTTACGTCACCGATGCTAAAATGCAAGTCTGCAAAAAAAATATCCTGTCACGATCGTCAATACGGAGGCGACACTATGCCGCTACGTTCAACCTATGACGTTTACTACTCAATCTATGTTTGAATCTACATGCAAGGTGCATCTCGCAAGCCATTACAAGGACAATTGACTGTGGGTGTTGGATAGGTAACCATCCATTATTGGGCTACGTGAATTCAAAAAAGGGTTTCATGCACATATTATCATGTTGTGTTTACGTTTATTAGCGCTTTTCTTTCATTTTGTTTCCCAAATAGTTCAAAAATACGCAATGGATAAGATTTAATATAAAAATATCCTCATAGGGTTTTTATTATTCTTATTCGGGATACTTCACTTTTTTCATGTTGGTGCAACGTTACGAAGAGCCCGGAAAATCAGCACTAGCCTCGAGTTAATTCGGAAGAATAATGTGGCGTCGATGTTCCCCGGAAAGTTGGAAGAAATAAAAATCCCCCGTAGACAGATGCCGATAGCGGTGACATTCAGCCAAGGCACATTTCCGGCTCGCAACGTGAACATGGGAGCAAACCCGTATTCATTTGCTCATTCCGCTGAGGAAGGAATCCCGCGAAGTGCTTCGCTTTCAGTACATTTTGCCATTCCCGCATTCGTTTGTACCCGTTCATCGCGACGATTTTGTCTGCGACATCGGCAATTCATGGGCCATAATCACACGAGGCTCTGGGCCGTGGACTGCCCAGATTCTCGTGTGAGATTCAATGAGAGAGAGAAGGTGAGAGAGGGTAGCAAGTTTATGCTTTTCCGCGGCCCGCGAATGGAAATCGGGAATATGAAACACGCGCGCCTAATTTAGCGACCTACCCCCAGCAAGGCCACTTCCGTAGCGAAGATGATACTTGCCCCGTCTGGTCGCGATGAAATATGTTCGGCCGTGACGACACTCAGGGATTCCGCCCACGTATAGCCGCGGTATTCCCCGCTGCCAGGTCGACCAAAGCCGGGCCGGGCCGCGTCAGGCGGAATGGGCAAGACGTGTGTGTTTGAGGAGATAGAAGGGAAGGAGATAAGCCGACCAATCGCGTCAAACGGACGTACGCCTCCTGGTTAAAGCTACGTTTTCAAGCGTTGCCGGAGACACTGCATAGCCAATCCGAAGCGAGATATCCACCGCAGGCTACTTTGCCGCCGTCGAAATTGCCCATTTTTCAACTTTTGACGCAGCCTGCGTCACGGGAGCTGCGGCAGGGAGTGATGACCGACGCTTTTTTCCTGTCATTCGTTGAGCACGTGATTATGTCAAGAGGAATTGTGGGTCATCTTCCTATTGTTGATAAAAGTTGAACTTAGGTGGTGTAGCCTATCGTCATTACTTGTAGTGACATCCATTTTTCTTCTGAAACTGCACTACGTAGATTATATCTTCAAAATAAACGGGGATAGTTTGGAAGAATGAACGCGTAACGTATTTCCACCGTCTTCTGTTTTCATCGGATGATGCCCCTGCCATGAAAACGGGATGTATGTGACACACAACGAAGCCGCAAAATGACGCGAAAACGGCTGCATGAATGCGTAGTTTAAGGGGTGCAGGGGAATGAGTTGCTCAATGAAAGAGGTACCTTTGCTGTATTTTAGCATAAAGGATTAATTAATATAAAAATATCATTTCTTGGAAATCTATATGTAGGTATGTAAAGTTTATGCTCTTAAAAATACATTGCATTAATTTTGTATATTAACAATGTTGTTTTGCGAAAATATTCTTCGCTAAGAATTACGCCCTCTGCCTCAAAATCAACGTCATCAAGAATCCGGTGAATGATGTTACGAAACGGTATCGCCACCAGTAGCGTGAGGCGTATCTATGTTAACTTCTATGGACCAAATTCGATTGAATGATAGCCAGATGGTAAAAGGGTTGTCCTCGTAACCCATAGGTCGCAGCATTGAGTCCCGCCAAGGCCATGAATGTTTTAGGATTGATAAATTAGGGGAGAGAGTGCGTTAAACCAACGGCCGTAGGAGGAGGTGATATCTCAAGACTACGTATTTAATGTGCGATGGTGAGATTGAAGTTAGAATGGAGTCTGGTTCTTTACACCCCAGGAAAAGTCACTGACACCAGTTTTATAATGTCAGGTTGTTATAAACCCTTATAAGATGTAAAATATTCGTAACTGCGATGTTAACTAAGAGGATGGATTTACTGAGACCAGTGAGAACATCCGCATCTGATAACATACCGAGGATATGTTTAGGAGATAAGTGAAATACTGGGCTTAAGAAATATAATTGCCAAATAAAAGTATTTTTCCCCAACCTTTCCATAGGTTGGATATGTTGCAATTAAAGCATTATTTTTTGCCGGGCTTGCGTATTAAGGATGGATTAATCGTATATTCTCTCCCAGTCACGAGCTCACAGCTCTGAGGGACGTGAGCGCACGCTGAAAGCCTCAAAAGGTTGATGATGCACTTTTCCTTTTTTTTCGACTCGAGATTCGCGGAGGCTGCAGAGAACTCACGTCAAGTTCGACAACGAGAGAGAGAGAGAGAAAAAGAAAGGTTACACCCGCGCCCAATTGACCGTGAGAGCGCTAAACGCGATGGGGCTCGACCGACTTAAACTCTCATTCGGCACTGCATCACATCTGCCTACTCTCTCCATGAGCGCCGCCGAGGGCGGAAACGGCGCAGGGAAATAATCGGCACTTTTACTCGTCCCATCGTTCGTCGACGAGATATCTCTTCCGATCGCTGCTTTTCCTATTATTCCACTCTGATGCCCGGGGGATATGATCGTCAATAATGCGAGCACGGTCTTCAAGTGAGTGTCTCTCTCCTTGCATAGTCCCTCCCCCACTGCTCGCCACATCTCAGCCTCCGACAGGAATAAACCAGCGACATCGATTGATTGAATTTTTTCTCGAACGTGATAAATTTCGTTTGATACACAGATAATGGCCTAGATTTTCTCCCTACTTCACCGCCGGCCGCTATTTTTTTCAGCTCTCATGAGGATTAGACCGATACGGTTTACTCCTTTTTTTGGTCGGAAATAATGCCTCCCAATTAATAACTTAAAGTGGCGAGGTAGCATTTCAAATATTCTCCGAATTTTATGGTGTCTCTCGATAATTGAAGCCGAAGCTATTAATTTCATTAATGAATCATTTCTCTCTTTCTTGCAAAGAGAAATTATTTCAATGAGAAATTAAAACTCCATTAGGCTTTAACTCATCAATTCAGATCCATTTGCTACCGTCCAGGGCACTCGGTCGAGTAGCGTCCATACTGATTCTTAAAGTGCTCGTGAGTACCTAAATTATATTTGCTCCCAGGAATTATGCACCATGTGCCTTTTAGACTTATTTTTATTGACGGGATTACATTTCTGTGATAACATACATATCGCTATTCCTCTCAAAGGGAACTGCACCTCGGTGTTCTGAAATTTATTCAATTATGACTTAAGTCATATAGAAATATGGTTTAAAACCGTGGTAATTGAGGTATGGGAACATACATTAGAAATATTTAAAAATTATGTATTTATTCCTCAGCGTAATGAGAGGGCGAAACCTTAGTAGCGTCACTAAGTCAGGAATAAGGTCGAAATAAATTGCCCATGGAAATTGGTATTAATGCAATTGACTTTCTCGCTGAAAAATGAGGTAATAAAAGTGAGGTTTGCTTGGAGTTGATGTAATTAAGTTGGCATACGGCAAAAGCAAAATGTGGAAAAGTCATAAAATATTTTTATTTCATTTTTGCGAGTGAGTTGAAAGGTCTGGATTTTGTTCTGAAAGGCGTAGTAAAAATTAAAATATACATTATAAGAATATATTTTTCGAATGCGTTATTGAAGATACTACAGGTTAATGCCAATTTTTAATGTATTGCGTAAATATTTCACTTAAATTGTTTTAATCACTACAAAAAAAGGTTTTCAGCATTATATATGACTGATTTTCTAATGAAATCAATCGACGAGTTTAAACGCTTGCGTTCTAAGAAACAACAGGAATAAATTGTTTTGGAGCACATCATATTTAATTTAAATTCAATTTTGACTAGGACTGACCTTAAAGGAAATAAAATAGTTCAATTAAGGACAGTAAAAAGGAAAGCTTCTACATCTTGGTCTTTCGTTGCTGCACTACCATAATTATTTCATAATAAAACTAGGGTAGTATGCTGATGTTGAACTATGAACTAATGACAAATATTTGTAATTTCTTTTCAGGTGAGTGACAAGTCACAGTATGTACCTCCGCCTCCATTTCCCTTCATGGGTAAGTTTGAATTTTTAGATTGCGTCCTTCAAATGCTCGGATAACAATCGCGTTAATTTAACCGTTCCGCTATGATTTTGAGTGGTAGTGAAAGAAGGGCGTTTCGACGATACTTTTATGACCTAAGGTAGAATTATTACTTCTGTGAGCCATTAATTCCTTAATATTTCAGGCATTAGAAAAAGGTCATCGCTCGCCACCTTTAACCCACATAAACGTGTCTCATTCTATTTACCTGTTGGCCATCTTTGCGTAATCTTCATCCCTGCTAAATTTGTGTACATAGATTTCATCCGTCTAAAAATAATTTTTACACTTCCTTTGATTTCTTATAGAACTTAAATATTAATCGTCACACTCTAAATCCTCCTTCCCTATTCAAGGAAATACTAGTGCACAGATTATTTACTGTAATGACCTTCACCTATTTAGGATATGTCAGAATATATCCTCATTTTCTAATTACATCCAGAAAACAAAGGAAAGATCGAGTTTTCCAATTGTCCCGGTCGAAAAAATATTCCGCATTTATATCTGTTAAGGAAATCGTCGCTTTTTAACCGCAATAGAAACAAAAAAGGTAGAAAACCAAGTACTACCATTTAAAGTTTTCGGTGTTGGCCTTTAACACTTATGTATGTCGCTTAGGTGTTCAACACACAGAGATTAAAAAATGCTCTCTTTTCATTTCGCCCACATCATCAACTCTCTATTTCTAGTAGCTGCATTTTAGTCCTTAATAGTTTATTGGACGTAATATTAGGTTGGTTCAATTTTTTCTATTGTGAAAAAAGAAGTTCCCCACCAACCAATGTGGTGTGACAAACTTGGTTCCTCTTTTAGCCTTGGTCTCATGGTCCCCTCTGGGAGTCCAAACGCAATAAATACGTTGGTGCATGCTATGGCTCTAGCCGGGAGACATGCACCAATGTTTGTGGATTTACAAATGACAACCTGTGCAGGAATGAAATTTGTACACATAGTTGAACCTTTCTTCAGGTTTTTAGTTTCAAGCCAACCGGCGTCTTTCGAAGTATTGTGATATGGGTGACTGTGTCTCTTTTTTGTTTTACCATCCTCTTTCGTACCCTGTGATGGACTTCTCTAAGAGATTTTTTGAAAAATTTCTCAGTCTCTTAGTTGTGCTGTCGCTAGAATTTTTTAGAGTCGCTAGAGCTTGTACTGTATTTTTTGAGTGAAAATTATATTGGTTTTTAAAGACGAGTGACTTCTTTTGTGGATGGCATCTCACCAGTAAATAGCTCTAGGTAAATTTCGAGCATCTATATTATTCATAGCACTTATGACTTTTGCAATCGGATATAGATGTAAAACATAAATTTACTTTTATATTCCTCAATTTACATTTGCTTAAATTCTTATTACTCCATTACTGAGGTTATGAATCATACACGTTTTAGTTTGCAGCATGGCATACGAAAGGGAACAAAAACGAATATTTCAATTGTTAAAAGTTACGTAGGAAGAAGAGGAAATTATTGGCGATGTATCCGATAGAGATGGCGTTGATAACCTGCAAGTAAGTGGTCACCCATAAAACGAGCACAGATCAAGATATGTCTGAGAGTGATGACAAGTTAGACAGTGACAGTGAACTGTTTTATGGAAAAGATAAGGAAACTTTGTTGAGAAAAAAAAAGTTTCGCAAAAATGTTCGAATTGGGTCTGAGAGCATTTTTCGAGAGACTTCCTTATTACATGTGCATTAAAAAAGTGTAAAAAGGTCTTTTGGAGATTTGGGAACTATTTTATACTTTAATTGATGACATTTTTGAGTGAACAATTTGTTATATAAAGACGTGAGGTATAAAAATAAGCGAAATGTCAGGCAAATAAGCGTATATGAATTCGTGCTCTTTTTGGAGTGTTTTATTTGGTAGGCCTTCATAAAGCTTCTCATACACATATAGGAGATTTGTGGGCAACAGACGGCACTGGACTTGAACTTCTGTGCGTAACGATGACTTACGACCGGCTTTCATTTCTAATGCGTGCTATTCAATTTGATGATATATTTGATCGTGAAACTAAACCGTAAGTTGACAAATTGGCTGAAATAAGGAGTATTGGCACTCAATGAAATTAGAATATTCAGAAGGTCTATAATTCCGGTATTTCTCTAAAGGTTGAAGAAGTACTGAAAGGTTTCCGTGGAATATGTAATTTTAGACCTTACATTTTCATCAAATCTAATAAATACGGCATCAAAATCTGTGCTTAAAAACCTGCTAAAAAGGACATTGTAAGAGAAATATTTCCAATGCCAACTATGCAAAGGTTAGGACAGTAAAACTAAGTTCATGAGTTCATCATGTGATATTAATGTATGCCCAATATTTCTTGTGGTCATTGCCAAAACAAAATATCGGCCCGAATGGAGATTTCAGAGGCATAGAATGATTGATGAGAATCTATCATATATTTTTGTTAAGTATAATAAAACAATTAAAAGTTATTTCATTCGTTTAATACAATTAATAAAATTAGTTAGTAATAAAAATATAGATAAAGATTTGAGTTTCACTAAGTAATTAAACAGGTTAATGAATTATCCTGGGTGTCTGACACCCGCCGACCTGATTCTTGTATGTGAAATAGACGACCACACTGAAGCGTTAAGAAAGACGGGAAAGCCAGTCCCAAAACACAGAGAAAGAAGGCAGGATTCTCCACGCAAGTTTCATTTTGCAGCCGCAGAGTGTGCCTGTGAATCCCTCTGGAGTGTGCCGCGATGAAGCAAAGGCGGTTCTCTCATTTCACGTGTTTTTACGAGACGGAACTGAAGACGGAGAAAATAAGAAGGTCTCAGAGCGCGCCTTGGAGAGGAGGCGATGGCTTCTTTCCTTCGGACAAGATGCCCCAGCACGTGGCTGTGGGATACAATTCACACGCTTTTCCCCGCTGATGCCCTTCGGCCGGCCTCCCTCCTCTCTCACTCGGCTCAGAGTGAAATCCCTGGCCGGATGGACCCCTTCCCAGGATAACAAAAAAGGGACGAACTGCAAGAGAGAGAAAGCGGAGGAGGCCTTGAAGCAAGGAGACGAGCTTTGTCTGAGGCGCGCCCTTGGCCCTCAGACGCAGTGCACGTAACCGTAAAAGGATCTGCATATTTTTGTTCAAATGGAGACGCGTTTTTGTGTGTCCTCCTTGCGGAAGGATGAGGGTGTGAAGCCCTTATTTTGACACCAGGAAAAGCACGTGATTCACCCCAAATTTTCGTAGCAGTCTAAAAGTCTCTTATTACTGTGAGATCTTAAGTCTTTATTCACTTATTTTGTTTAAACTCATTACGTACCCTACATTCGCAAGGATAGTGAGGAATTCTTTTGAGAAACTAGTAGAATATGTACAAGAGAGTCTACCGACAGATCCCATTGCAGTGTACATTTTTCTAATTAAGCATTCGACATACTACATTATTTCCCTGTAATACCCCATCTCATGGAATATAAACAGCCGGTTATATAAATATCGACGTTGATACATCGGCATATCAGAATATCGAAAAGAAAAGATCGCTGTTTTCGACTCCTTGCTACCCGAAGAGTTAGTGCTACCAAAGCACGAAGAAATTTAACTATAATATACAGCATCCATAGTATAGAGCATAGATGTACTACGGATGAACAAAGAGCTCATCTTAAAAGGAACTCTATGGAAATATACATATGAATGGATACTTATAAACATGCATATTGGAATAAATTCTCTCATTCTTTATGTATTAGGAAATAAGATGAAAAATGATTATTGAGGACTGTAATGGGATCAAGAATACTTATAGACATTATGTAAGCCATTTCGGGAGAGTGAATATGGTACATAAGCACGGAAAAGAAAGCGCAATTTAGATAACAAAAGTTCGTGTTTAAGGTGGGTCTATACTTCCAAGCCAACTCATGTTAACGGTCGCCGCCTGTGGTGGCCTACTGGGGTGGTAGAAGCCCAGCGGGAAACTGTGAAGTCGGCACTGACAAAAATGGAGTGGGGAACGATTATCCTTGAGTGGAGATGGAAAAGGTCTACTCCGTTGTCAATGCAGGCTTGAACGCTTAACATTGCTTTAGCCTTAATACGAAAACAGCATCAATGGTAGTTGATTTTTTGCGTATATGAAAGATGATTCTTTGATTTAAGTGGGCTGAAAATACTCATTTCGGAATCTATCCTTCGAAACGTGCCCCGGAATATTACCAAAACATTTAGGGTATTTACTTTACTCTGAGGCCAAGCCATGGGTAAAGCTTGCAAGCTGTCCTAAATTTTGCATTACTTTCGAAATTTCAGGGGCAATGACGAAAGTGAAATGCACGCATGCGCTACTGTCTTACCTTAAAATTACTTTAAGAGTTATATCTTGGTATAAATTGATTTTGGAAGAGGCTTTGCACGGACAAATGTGATGCACTGCCACAGACGTTTGCATGAACACTGACAATATAATGTAAAGCCACTAAACGAGCACTTAAATGATTCTTCAGAATTACCTGCACCTAATGAAATTACTTCTAACACATAAATAGGAACGAATATTTTACCAACAACACAAATAAGAAATATATATATCAGCAGGTGAAACCTTCATCTGTTGTTAACGAGGCAAAAATTCCGATTTCGCGGCCCGTCATCACCACGAAAACTGAACCACGAATCTTTCGCGGGGAATGTTTCGTGAAGTGCTTAGCGACTCGTACATTTCGAGATTGTGACGTTATTTCGTGATTCGGCCACGAATCTTTCGCGGCCACGAAACTTTCGTGGCTTACGGCATAGGGGCGCTGGCCTTAAAGTTGGCGTATGCAACTACCGTCCCATTTCTTTACTTCCCGTTCTTTCCTCGGTTTGTGAGAGGATAGTTCTATACCTCTTACACATACTTACATATTTATTGATCTACCTCTCTCTTTCTCTCCTCACTCAACATGGCTTCCTTCCTGGCCCATCCTACCTGACCAATTTAGTAGTTTTTCAGCACCATGCTGTCGAATCAATAGCAGTGAAATCTCAACTTCACGCCATCTTCCTTGATTTCTAAAAGCCTTTGACACACTAAGCAACAAATTACTACTCCATTAACTCAACCAACGATTAAATATCCATGTCACCTGCCTCAGCCATCATTGTGTGCACAGTATGTGCATAAATGTGCCCTTCTTCCTCAATGATAGAACCCAGCGAGTAATACTGTCTGGTTTTTCATGCAGTTGGCTTACCGTTACCTCCGAAGTGCCTCTGGGCAGCGTACTAGAAGTTATGACTATACCTTTTCAATGTCTACATTGATGATCGGAACTCAATTGTTCTATCCTCCCAAGTCCATACCTTGCTCTATGCAGATGACCGCAAAATATTCAGACAGATTAATAATGTCTCCGATTCCTATCTCCTTCAATATGCATTATCTAAGACCTCAGAATATTGAACTATCTGGGAGTTTAAGTTTAATTGCAAAAATTGCAGCGCCAACACAATATCCATGAAGAAAAGCCCCAATAGTGTAGACTACACTATTAATTCAATGCATCTAAACAGTGTTTTCTCTTTTATAGAATTGGGCATTATAGTTGATCAAGTTGCTTAATTTCGTTGAGGATATACAGGCATTTAAATCGAAAGCCATTTTGCCTCTATTAGGTTGGTCTTCTCTACCGTTTCACATATGTCAAAAGTACTCCAGCACTGCAGTCCTACTTCACATCCATTGTTAATTTCGATACTCACTTTTTGCTCCCCAATATGGTCTATGCTGGCTGCCACAAATCTTGCCAGTAGATTTGCCACAATTTTCTTGTTTAACCCTTCAAGCCCGTAGGGGATTTAAATTAATCCTATCTCGTAGGTCGGAGTAGATTTAAATGGAATCGCTGGTTTTCCTCTGGTTTAAATGGAATCACCGAGACGTAGTCACTACGTCGCTCGACGGCATGTGAAGTTCGTGCCCTACGTAGTGACTACGTCGCTCGTCGTTTTAGAAATGGTGAAATACAGAAATTCAAATTTCCGCAATGCGTCCATTGACGCCATACTATCTTCACTCTTCATCTGTAGTCTCTCCCGTCATATGCTTAAAACCGACTTAAAAACTCACCTACAACACCCTTAATTCTTACTATGACAGTCCCAAACTTATTTCATTCAACAATATCAGAGTTCCTTCGCGTCCTACCAGAACTTACTCATTACTCCACATGCCCAAACTCAGATTATCACTAACAAGACGTTCTCTCTTCTTTCGTCTTTCCTCCTTAATAAATTCACTTCCTACTGATATTAATCCATTTTCTCTTTTACCTAAACACTTAATTTTTTTATAGATTTATGAAGGAATGTCGTATACATTGGGGCATATTGCCGGTGGTAATTTTTAAAGAGGTTTATACCTCAAAGGGCCACAACACAGTAAAATTAAGAAACAAAACTACGTTCATCTTGAGTACGGCCGACTTTCAACTTGGTAGATCACATCTCCACGACTTTTTTTGTCGCTTTCACCGAGACCTCCAGAAACGAACTCCCATAATAAGTGAAGTTTACAGTTCGGCCATGTGGCACGAGGTTGAGGAAGAAAAATATAAAACTTATCCCACTCCATGAGGGTGTCTAAGGGGAAGGGGAGGAGGGTCACTTTCTTTGGGGGAATTTGGCTTTTGTCTCACCTTTTTTCCCCAAATTGTTTGAAATAGCACCGCCACCCCAATCCCCTCCATAGGCCGCGAGAGAGGAAAAAAAGGGTGTCGTATCACCTTGAGAAATTCTCGAAATAGACCCGAGTTTCGAATTTCTCTGGAGATTTTCCTCCAGTGCGCGCGAGATGAAAGCACAAGGACCCTTTCCCTTCCCAGACCACCTACCCACCCACTCTTAACACCCGCGTTCCATTTAAAAAAGTTTTCACAGTTACTGTCCATAAAATATAGCGCGCATTCTGGCCCACGCCGCGCGGGTGGTCGTAGAGTGTGTCTGTCCAGGTGATATAACTTTTCCCACCGCTATCGATTGCCTTCCCCTTCTTCCCAACTCAATTCACCTCGCTACTAACCTCCTATCCGTCCCCACCCCCTCCACAACCACCCGCTCGGCCCCACCATCCGTTTTAAGTACGTAACACCCGACCGATAACTTTGCCTGGAATTCCTCCCGCAGGAGCTTTGCGGCGCGACTAACGTTTGCAGCGAACACCACTCCCCTTTGCCTTCTCTTGTCGCGTCTCTGCCGGTAACCGTACTCCCACCTGGGTCCTTGCGATGCTCAATTTAGGTATCGTACCCATGCATTATCTTTTGTATCGTGAAATACGAGATGTGCCACATATCGATTGATATCTCACATTGCATTGTATTGCAAGTTGCAATTTGATTAAATTCATATAATATCTGAGAGGACATAGAGTTTCGGATAATCATCGGTATAAAACAATATGTGACAGTTGGAATGCCATAGAGAAGCGTTTCTCTAGCTTTTCTGTCTATATATACACTTTGGCAGCCCAATTCCCTCAATTGTACCCCCAACAATCTTACATCTGGATTCAACGGAACATGCTAACATTACCACCATGCCTCTGCCATTTTAAAGCATTTTTTGCGAACCCCGAAACCACCAAGCATATACCCCTGGTACACGTAATCCAGGTTAGTAATCACTGCCATAGATGAATCGAATAAATCATCGCTTTATAAAACACAAATCTGGGAATTTTTAAAAATTAAGATTTCTTTGGCTTCTCACTGAACTGCATCTTAGGTGAGCTCCAATTCCTCAGAATCCTCTTGCATTTACACCTCGAAAGTTGGGCTTGATCCTCAGAAGAATGACTAAGTTGCAATAGAGATGGGCTCATGGAAGAATCGAAGAGGGAATTCCGATAACTTTCAGACAGATCATTCGCCGTATCACTTTGAAAGCTGAACACACGTCATAAAGAAGGTCACTTAACCTCTATGAATACGGATTCAAACCGTATACACATTGCATATCGCACGATGCATCATTTTTTCTTATCGTATTCTCGTATCGTACATTAAATTAAATATCAAGGCGATACCACATACGCCCGATGGCTCATTACAGCCAGAAGATACCTCAGAAATATCACATATCCCATTAGATCGCATCGCACGCTGTGAGGAGTGCAGAAATAACCATTCCTTTCTTGGATTATGCGAAAAAACTATGCGTCGACTGCGACATGCGATATTCCAAAAAATATCAAAGAGTGGTTGAGCCAGTAGGCAGCACAATACATCGCCCTCTGATAGAATTCAATAATCGATATACCGCGTCAATTTTAGGGCTCCATTTTCATAGAAATTCGATTAAGAGAGAGTATCGCAAAGGCTCCGACTCCGACCTTCTGTTCAGCCTCCAGCCCTACCTCCTCGCCGTAACCTCTCGTTTTCTCTCCCTCTACCCGAAGAGAGAAGCCTTGGAGACCACCCACACAGACCTACCAACTCAAACACACACACATACACATTCACATGGGTGAGAGCGCCAACACTTAGGCCATTCAAGGGCCACCTACACCCAGCTTCGTACGCTCGGGGGACCATAACGATGGCTTTTACGAGGCCTTTCATTGACTCTCGCCAATGCAGTCCGGCCTCGGCTCCGCGATACAATGCGAGCCTCGCCTCGCTCCTTGGCCCCAAGGAGCCCCGCCTACCCAATCACCATCTCACCTCCTCACCACCCATGCCCATCTGCACCCACACCGGGTGGGAGGTCCTCTCACCCTGCCTCCAATATAACACACACCGCGCTGCACGGCCGATACAGTTCCGCGTCACCTACCCTATCACCCCTCCCTGCCACACGCCCTCACAAATGACACACCTAACCCAGGACACGGGTCGCCGGACCCCCCCCCCCCCATCTCAGGGAAGGGGTGGTGGGGCGGTACATGCGAAGGTGAACACGGGAACCCTGAAGGGTGGCAGGAGGAGGGGTTCAGTCTTGGGTGTCTCGGCATGCATGTATTAGGCTAATTGGATATTCCGCGAGATCCTTTGTCGCGGCGCATTCAACCATTCAGAAAAGAGCTTAGGGTCTGGATAATTTGGGTCACTCGGTTCCCCTCATTCGCTCCTCGTTTTCGTCGTTCGGGAATTCGGATTCCATTCATAAAAGGGTTATAGGAGGAGGAGGAGAGCTATCGCGGGGAGAGGAGGGAGGGGAGAAGAATAAAGGTTATCCCTTGATCGGGGCACTTCAGCATGTGAACACATCCCTACCCTACAACGATCGTATCATTACCCATTTGACTACCCCCCGTTTCCCATTTGACTCACCTGTCGTCGCGCAGCACCACCGCCGTAACAAACGACGTGAGTTGGGTGTGAGCACGGCGCTTAAGTGTCTCTTCGTTAACATTATAATTCAGCAGCAGTGTCTCATGACGTCGTCACTAGTGGGGCTTTTTAGAGTGAGACTAACCGAATATCGCACCCCGTAAAATGGGGGTGGGAGAGAGAGAGAGAGAGGGGAGGAAGGGGAAGGATGTGCAGGGGAAGGGGATGCTGGGGTAAGGGAAAGATTTATGTGAAGGACGTGATCCGCGGAGCGCCGTCGTTAAAATTTGCCTCCGACCTGGACCCCTTCTTATTGGCGATCGAAGCGGTTATTTTTCCCTCCCGTTCGTGTGGGGTACTGCAATGAATGCAAGATGCGTTCGTCGCCGCTGAGTCGTTCATCATGTGATTCCTTTCACCGCCGCGCTCCAAAAGCAAGGGTGAGCTGCGGTTTGACATTATTGGAAATGCTTAACGCCTGATACGGTGCAACAAGCATGCGATGGCGTTTGTCCAAACTTTAGGGGTTTAACCAAATCGAATTGATCCTTCTTTATGGCCAAATAAATCTACGTATTTTGTCTGATTTAATGTTAAAATGCTACGCCTCAGTTCATTTTTAAACTTTTCTCTGAGAGGAAACCATTTCTTGACAATTACATTTAATTGTGAGAGTCACGCGAAATATTATTTTCATTGTAATTTGACAACTAATCTCATTTCTCACTTTAATTATCTTTAGTTATAAATAGCTATAGCAGAACGATTCTAGTGACATAAGTTACCTTGCTTAATTAAGAATCTGTTTAAACTGGCAACCTGTGAGACATATTTCACACGTAGTTTTGATTTTCGTAGTGCGTTCGATTTAACGTAAAGATAATTTAACTCCGGGATGCATCAATAAAGGAAACTATTACAGATATTCTTTCCTCCCTTGAACGAAGAAAAATCCGACCATTAATAGACGAATGGTATGCCTACTCTATTTCTTCTTATCTCGATGTTGGCCGTTTAAGGATCTCGTAAAATAACCCAACGCATTTATTATAGTTTTATTTATTTTCTTCCTCTTTTTGTGCTCTCCAATACTTCTTCATCCTGTCGCATTGTTTACTCTTTCTTCTGTCCACGTGGTATTTCCTTAATTTTTTCTCTTCTTCCGAAATCCCTTGAAGTTTCGTTTGTATCTTCTACATTACGTGTTGTCCTGAATTATGTCTTTCGTTTTGCCTGTCCATGTCACCTTTATTCCTTGAACCCACTGGTTTCCATTCTTACTCTGATAAAAATGATTAAATATTCGTTTAATAAGTTTACTGTTGTCCGTCTTCATTATGTCATACCCGATTCATTAATGATTTTTTTATTTTGTGAGGGTCGTAAATAATTACAATTTTCTTTATACGTTTTTTAAACCACATGAAACAGGTTTGCTTGATTATTTACCAACAGAAACATTTGAGGAATTAAACATGAAATTTCCTTGTGAATTTCATATCCATGTATTTTCTTCTTTCATCCTTAGAAGGGAAAGCGAGACAATGTGTATGAAATTGGGATGCAGAATGGGGACTGTTCAAGAAACTACCAATCAGCTAGTAAAATACGTGAATTAATATATTATCCTATAAATAAATCCTATAAATAATACATTATTTTTTCGGGTGAGCACCCCTTCTCTTGATTTATCTCTAAAGTTAACAGCACTTTTCCTCAAAGAGGAATTGCGGAGCTCATGAGTCATGATGGTTATGGTCCGTGACTATAAGTTCGGTCTTAAAAAAGCCCAGTCGAGGTGAACAATGGAAATTCTAAGTTTTCCCCATAGTTGACACTTAAAATTTCCGGAGCATATTGGTTTCTTTCAATTTCCATCTCGTCCGCTTTTAAGCACTATAAATGTATCTTGGTGAAGGAAGAAGTATAAATTTAAAAAACAAAATTTTAAATCCTAATAATGTACTTGATGTAGCCAAGGAGTCAATGAGAACGACAGGAATGCCCAAATATTTGCCCGCCTTTTTTGGAAAGGAGGGGGGAAATAAAGTGTAGTGTGAGCGAAGACTGACCTAAAAGAGTGGAAGAAGTTATTACGTGCGCCATAAATGCGGTTGGTTTTTTTTAAATGCCTGGCTGCAATTTTTTGTTTCAAGTTGGCAATCCTGGACCTGGAAGTGGACGGGTAGAGGAGAGTTGGGCTAGGGTGGTAACGGGGAGGGTCAAAAAAAGAGGGAAAAATGAGGCGACCACACTTTTTATCTTCGCCAATTTCACCCTGCGTTCTCTCATTCGTGTAAATGCATCAAATGCTTCAGGGCAGCAGCGCGCGAAACATTTTCAAGTAGACTCGTGCAATTCGAGTCGGGCGTGGAGTCTGGGAGAAGAGAGAGACAGGTTTTCCGAGCGAGAGACAAAGAGGAAATAGGGGAAGAGAAGGAAAAACAGAAGAAGCGTGGAGAAATGGGGATCGAGGAGTGTTTCGGGCATGAATGGAGGGCCTGGCGCTTGTATGGATGACACCTTTAGCGGTTTCGGAAGTGGTGTAGGAGACGGAAGAACGGATAGGTAGTTTTCTTGACATGAGATACATTGAGACTAAATAGTCCCATCTTCCAACAAACTTCTCCTCAAATTGGTTATAAGCATAAAACTATTGTGACCTCACTCTCTCCATGTACATAAATGTGATAAGAATACGTGGATGATTTGAAAAAATGTAGGTTGACATCCTCGACGAATGCACCAACTTCAGAGTAACACTCATGTAGAAAACAGTGAGTGGAGTGAATGCAGTACATACCAAAATACAGCTTTTGTATACGCACTGGATATAATTAGCGGCATTTAATCGGGAGGAAAATAGAGATATGCAGTAGTAAATTATTCGTTATGACGTAAAATGAAAAAAATGAGATTAAATAAAAGTTACATGACGGCAAAATGAAATGAAAATTGCAAATTTATCTGTAAGGATGAAGTAACTTGCCAATTGAAATGAATAACATTGAATAATTTTAAACTGTATAGAAATATTCCTACACCGAATGACTGTTTTATTTCAACTGAAAAAATTAAATTTACATGTTTCACGTATCACTGGAAAAATGCATTAAAAAATTCCGCCATAAAAATATTTCCCTTTACCTTTTCTATGAATTAACTTTAGATTTTGAGTATACATTCCTAGAATTTTAAGCAAGACACATCAAATTTGCTGTGCCATATGTGGCACAGTATAAATTGTAGGGTTAAGTGTTAGTAATAGAGAAAGGGGGACAATATATACCAGAGAAAAATAACTGAATTGTCAAGAAATATTTTAATCTTATGCATGCATAATGGTATGTATAAAATAAATGTAGAAAAGATTGCAGAGGGAATGGAAGGAAGGGTTTCACGGAGCGAGAAAGAAAGGGAATTGAGATACCGGGGGATAGCGGTTAACACGCCACCGCCACCCAACCTGAGTACGAGAGCACCTGCGCACGTATGTTATATGCGGAAACGTGAATACATGACGGTGCGTAGGACTATACGAGAGGGGATGCATTCGGGTTGGTTATGGGAAGGTGGTGGTGGTGTCGGGGGAGAGAACTGGGATCGACGGACGCTTGAACGCTGGGAGGTTCGCGCGCATTACCTGAAGAGTAGCTCTGGGGTTGGTGCACGGAGCAGTTACTGCATTACTTTCTGGAGGACGGGAGGAGGCGCTAGACGTGAGGGAGATGTGTTAGAGAATAGAGTGAGAGGTGGGAAGGCCCGCGAGGAGGATCAAGAGGGCTTTTTCAAGTGCATCCTCCGTTCCATGAGACGTTGGAAGGAAAAAAATAAAGGTATAATTCATCAAGATGCTACGACCCTTGAAGGAAATTTATGCTATTTTATTTGATGCTCATGTAACTCATAGAGTCTTCAAACGGTTGGCAACACAAGCCTGAAAGTGAGGGAACATTGTAAACAACATTGGAGCATACTGTAATTACCATACTGTAAACATACGCCCAGGCTGAGGCTGGCACGATTAAAGCGGCAGAGCAAAGGAGATTGAAAGTAATGGAAATAAGGTGATATCAAAGTATGATGCTGATCACGCGAAGAGAATCAAAAGAGATGAAATAGATTACTACTACGAAGAGTTGTGAGAAGAGATGTTTCCTGAAAACTCTGAATACTATAAGTGACTGATTCCTTGGTCAAATTCTACGGTATAAATGCTTATTCATCATACTAATCGAAGAAATGATGAAGGAGAATTCCCGATGAAGACCAAAGCCGTTAGTTGAGCAAATCGTCACAAATGCTTTAGTGAAGACTGGCGAAGGATTAAAGAGGTTATCTGAAAGGAGAGTGAAAAGGAGAGCTACAACAAATCGATCTACGGAAGTATTGACTGATGATGATGTTACCTGAAGAAAAACCTGTCTCCATTCAATCACCGTTTAGTTTACTGCCAATCGTTTGGTATATTTTTGGATAGTCACTGCCTTAAAGATACAGTATCTGAGACGCGTTTATAGCTTAGCCGCATAATTACTTCCTCATGATCAGGTCTCATACCTTCTGTTTATGTCTTCCAAATTTCTATCCTATCCGCGCTTGGCGACAGTTCTTCTCTCTAATAACTTCTTCAACTTTCCCTCATATCCCATCACGTTCTGCATTCCCTTTAAAACCCTCTTCTGAATCTCCACACATATGCAATGCCATCAACAAATGTTTAACTCTGAACACTATTTTGTTTTACATTTTCAATCCGAAATCACATCTACTTTAAGGTGATAATGACCTGGGGTTGGAGACCATGAGGAAATGTCATTTATACAAATAACCGAAAAATTAAGCTAGCATTTCTTGGCTATGAAATGGCAAAGAAATGAAGGCAGCGCCATATCCTATTTATAAAACGATTTAAATGTTAAAAATTAAGTCATTAAAAGGCAAAATGCATTTATTTAGTTGAAATGGCGCAACGGTTGACTCCTGAAACAGGGATAGCTAGTCACTAATTAATAAACACGTCAAACAATCAGAATTTTTAGGCCCAGTTTAATAATTCCTCGTGAACGCGAACCGCGATGTGACATAGCCTTTTGAGTTAGCGCGGACCGCGAGGTGACACAGCCTTTTGAGTGAACGCGATGTAGACTGAGAGTTTGGGTATTGCATTAATATATAACATCAGGCTCCCAGTTTGCTGACGTGAGCATTATCATAAGAAGACATTATTTACTTATGTTTCCCTAACGAGAAACCTTTTAACCAGAGATGATACAACCTGGTGACTTATTACTGCGTCACTATAGCTACGGCGTTTTATTAGTAGAACTGGTATTTTTTCAACGGCATATATAAGAAGTTGGGATTATTAATTTGTTTTCACTAATGCAGTACGCCAGTCACCATCGAGAGTCTTCACGCATTTGCCATAGAGGATCTCCTTAAGATTGCGAAAGTTCCCCAGGGTGGGGAAAAAAAAATGGAAGGCTTGGGTCGCGTGCATCTCGTAAATTCCAAAAAGACCTTGTAATGGTGGGGAAGTAGGAAGGTGATGACAATGAAATGGGAGGTGGCCAAGTGAAATGGGGGACAATTTAATGCTTTCCCATGCGCATTTCCTTTTTTATCTCGCTCACCTGCTTGTTTGTTCTTCGAGTGAGGACGAGTCGCACACTAGCGATTACTCCCTCTTTTCTCTTTCGTGGAGGAAGGATTTTTGCGAATTTTTTTCTGTTCCCACACACGAGAGAGAATAGTGCTTTTTCTTCTCCACATAGTCTCTCCTCAATGTATCCTCCTCTAATTGAGCCACATAATGGAACCAGCCCAGTGAGAGGCGAGGTTTAAGGGATGAATCCCTGCCCATTCAAATACGAGAACGGGAAGGCTTTCTGCGTACTCTCCTTGCACGAGCAAAAGCGACTCTGACTGGATTGTCATTCGTTGTAGCTAATTCAGGAAGTTCCAAGGTTTTACATGGTCGTGGGTTTGGAAGTGACCAACCGTGAATTTTGTGGGATAACACCGTCTTACAAATCGTATTCTAATGTAATTACTTGGAAGATGAAATAATCACGTTCAAATTACATAATATAGCGGCAAAGTAAAGCGTTGGTATGGAGTAAAAAAATATGTTAAATATGAAATCTGGAGGGTACTAAGCGAGATAAAATATATCATCAATTCAGATGTCGTAAATTTGGCTAAGATAATAATAATAAACATGAAACGATTGTATTAGTTACGGGTAGTTCTTAAGTCTTAATGTCAGTAAATATATGAATTGCGATGCGATAGATAACTAGATAACATAGCCCAATGACGAATCTCGATCATTTATTTTTTTAATGGTCTATTTCGTTACTTAAGTCTTAAATGTTAATACTGTACTGAAACGTATTCGTTTACTTTTACGAGCTGTTTCATACCAGCTTAAAATACCTGGATACGTTTCGATATATTGCCAAGTTCAAGAAATGTTTTAATAGTAAATTTCCATACTGAGCAAATAGATTTTGATAATACTGAAATGTATCCGTTTACTTCCACAAATTGTATCAAACCAGATTAAAAATGTGTAAAAACGTTTCTATGTATTTAAAGTGCCATTCAGCATGCACTTTCTGGTGTTTCGGAGAACTGATGTTTCACTGATGATATTGGACCAAGAAACGTCAGGGCTTAGCACCTGTAATTCCCGTTCGAGTATTATCGGCGCGAAGTGTAGCAAGCTATCCACGGTTGATGAATGGGAGGTTAAACTGTAATACCCATGAGATTTTCATTGAGACTGGCATAATTCCAACGCCAGGCTTCTCTTCGCTGTAACACCTTTACCCGAGTCACTATCATCATTATCTTACTCACTTATTTTAGCATATTTCGGATGTACACGTATTAACATAAGTAGGAACTACATGACTACTACAAAGAAAATTTATTAATCGTCCTATTTAAAAATAATGAAAATGGCAGTGGTACCTGTCACGTTTTCAGTGGTTCAATTACTTTTAATGCAATCGCATCTTATCGCATCTCAAAATCATAACAACCTAAAGAGCATGTTGCATTTAACAAATATTTAATTGCAACCACGCGTATCAGCATAGGCACTCCATGAATACTATGAAGGAAAATAATCAACTATCTACTTTAACAGTACTGAAAATGGCAGTTATACCTGTCACATTTTCAGTGTCTCAAATACTTTAAATATCATCACAGCCTATTTCATGTCATAATAAAAATAATTAAAGATCATGTAGCATTTAACAAATGTTTCAAAATTTCAAGTCCCGAGTTGTATTGCACGAGGAAAGTTTTCATTCCGTTGAACTCATTGCTATTTTTTAGCCAATCTGCTAGTGTGGCAAAAATGACCATGAATTGCTGAAACCATGGTAGGTTAGAAATTACAGCGTGGAAAATAATAAGATATCTTTCTTTAAAAATAACTTGTTTTGGTAAAGCTAGGCCTGAATCAGTCCTTTACGAGGCTTATAATAAGATACTAGTAATATTAAATATAAGCAATAATCAAATATAGAATGCGACCACAGGTGCCCCTCAGAAAATGATCGTTTTGGGGCTACCGACTCGCTCATCTAGAATAAAAAATAATGTGGTTCATTTACTTTTGTGTTGTCACATAATGATGACTTTGTCGAATTTTGTGATATACCTACCATGGGAAAACATAAATTATAACCGAAAGCAAGTTTCTATGGCTGTTGCTTCCAAAGTAAAGTAAAATATTAGTTGCTTAAACCATAATTTAAAGACACTTATTTTTATTTTTTTCATTGCGTAAAGAATGTTTACACTTATATTGGACATGAAAGTAAGAAATAGATCTCATAAAACAGTGAGGTAGAGTATATCACCTGGGTCGGCTTTCTCGTAAGCAATAGGCCAATTGACTAGTTAAGCTAAAGAAAGGAACTGAATGTGTCATAGCATATCATAGAATTTCATTGGGTACGTGGTCAAAATTTATCAATTTTAAGTTTACCGACCCTTTCGGTGGACATTTGACATTTAAAATTAGCCACCTGCACTGACTCTTCTAGTTTATGTTACACATAGGCCTTCGAAAAAGAAGCGACGAGAGTCACAGTGACTTTATATGACCTCAACTTTAAAGGTTCTCGCTCCGCACGACATTCAGTACGTATAACGAAGGCCTCGGATCGGGTGAAGTCCTGACCCGACACATCTCCCTGCTTGTGACACTCCGTGACTTAGGTACCGCCGCGACGAGGAGTGACACATGCCTTCCCATCCCCGTCCCGGGATGTTACAAGAGCGGCGTCATCATCTCACCCGGCCCGGCACACATACAAGTGAGTGCCCATCTTCGAGCCGAACGCCAAACCCTGGTAGGGGCGTCTTCTTCCATCTGCTGACTTCTCTGGAAACTGCGCTGCTGACCTCTTTCGTCAACGGAACGAAGCGAAATCATTGATCTCCCTACCAGCGGAACCTCATAACCTAGTGCTCACCCCCCTCTCCGCGTCCCCCCCTCTCTCCTCCATCTCTCATACTCCCCCCCCCACCTTCTCCATCCCACGTGCGTAACGCCCCCTCCCCCTCTCCAAAATCCCCCTTTGTATGTGCACGTATGCGAGCTCGGCCGGAACGTACGTAAACGCTTATTTACGTGGACAGATTTTTTTATTTTATTCCGGGCGGTCCAGACTACCATCCTCCGCAGCATCCCAAACGGTATGCTCATGGTGTCCCCCGAGGGAGAGGGGAGACTGGGCTCAGGGCCTGGTCGAAATCTCCGGTGCGAACGACCGCTGCGCTTAAGTGTCTCGTTCCTCTCTCGGCAGCAGCGTAACCGGCCAAATACATTCCGTATGCGTAACTTGGGGATTTTGTCACATTTCGCGATTTTTTCATGAAAAACATTTTCTCAGTCCACGAGGAGACAGTTTTAGAATCTACCAAGTCAGTCTCTCTCGTTGTAAATAGCTTTGTTAACTACGTTGCGCAGTGAAATACATTGTGACTCATATTTACGCACAACAGTCAAACCCTTTGCCAAAACTTTGTAATACGTTACTCTATCTCATGCAAAATTGTTAAAAATCAATGTAAGTTCAATTTTTAGGAATATATTTAAAAATGAGAGTTATAATAAAATATTTGAAGGACTTACCAGTATATGTATGTTAGCTTAGCTCTCAGTGGCAAAACTGGAGATATATAATTCTCAATATTTTATCCCTGCGAGGAAAAAACTAAGTAGGGAATAAAAAAGGAAAGACAACGAAAGGCTGTGAAAGTTTAAATATATTTCACCGATGAAGGTATTAGGGAGGTGGCCCGAACCCCACCTTGCTTCTTCAGCTATGGCGAGCTCAGCTACGAAAAAATCGAGGGCACTCTATGAATACGGAGTAAGAAAGTAACTTTTTCAAATAAATCATGCCGTAGAATAATTGAAAGACGTAGTAACTTCTGAACAGCAGACGTTGAGTCCTGTTACTCAAATTATATCATTTACATATAACAACACAATAGTAATAAATACTTGCCACAAAGAGCTTTGCTTAACTCATCAAGAATAGATTAATGATGATGTGATCATGATTTATAAAATCAATTTGGCACCGCAACTACGAAAGCATTCTTCGTGTACCTAAAATTTAACCTCATTTATTCCCTACATCTCATTTATATTGCTGTTTTAAAAGATCGTTGCATGCAACACATCTCACTTATTGGAAACGGCATTCTGTAACACGACTTTAAGACAGGTCTTTACCTTAATTTTAGAGACATTCCAGTCATTGAAAACATTTAATCATCGCGCATGAAGGACAATCTCTACTAATCGGTTTAATCGAAAACAAAGTGGAAAAATATAAAGCAATATTTCTGCAGAGCACTGGGGTTTATTTTATTTCACGGATGCTCTACACTAACTTCTACTCGGATACTCTTCAAAACATGCCGTGTTATATTAAAGCCTCACCTCGAAGTGACACGCCAAGGATGACATTGTGCGTTCCACATTAGTTAACAGCGTGGCCTCCTATGGTGATTCGTATCCTGTGTAAATCTGCTTAAGATTGGAGGTACACTGTTGCCAATAGCAGCAGTAAAATGAGCTAAGTGATAGGTATGTGATACACTATTTGAACACCTAGGTGTCCTCCAATATGCAAATAATATTCCCTAAAATAAATTACTCACATTTAGCACGGAGTAGAAAATGGTTGCCTACATGACCTATATGTGAGCACACAGAGCGCATATTTGGCAACAGTGTTCTACATAAGCCCCATAGTGTCAGCTAAATGTGGAATGCTTTACAGCCTATTCCTAGCGACGATTTTACGAATGAAATTGGTCAATTGTAGCTCAGAAATGGTAATTTTAGTTAACAAGTATTCACAAAAGATACCTAAAAGACAGATGTCGCGAGCAAGTCTTCACGAGTTGCAGAATAAATGGGAGCAACTTTTGCGATTTACACGCCACGGGAGGGCGTTTCCCGCGGAAAGGGAGATGAGAGAATTGTAAAGTGGATGAAATGCATTTTTAGTAGTCACTGAGCTTGTCCGTCTCTATGACAGATGTACCGTAGAGACCACATGGTAGAATACGTGACAGGTGAAAGAGAGAATAAAAAGGAAGATAACAAAAGCAAAGCCAACCAGACGCACGTCTCAGAACTTCTCCAAGACTAGACTGAAAGGCGTGAAGCGGCGTGCTGCGTGAACAAAAAGTTTCAACGTTTTTCCCCTTTTGAGGTGGGGGGGGGGTGGTCTCCGTAGTTCCGGAGTCAATGCAATGAACTTACATAGCTATTTTATTGCCTAAATCTTTAACGTGTTCATGGGTTTTTTTACGAAGCGTCGTTCATGAGGACGGAGTACATGTTACGGTACAATGGAGCCGGATCTATTGGCAATTTCAAATTCGAGTCACGGTTGCGGAAATATTGAAAAGGCAAACCAATGTTCCAGGCATGAAAACATTTAATTATAAATCAGGACTTGAGAGTGAGATAATTATTTAAACAACACCACTAGTTTTATAACAGATATGGATATTTTTACACAAAAATAATTGGCACCCTTTCACCGTCATCTCAAATTTTCACTTGCTTTTTCTTCCGCTCCAACGCTTCTCGTTAATTAATACCGCTCTGTTCAACTTAATTTTGTTTCAATTACGACGAAATTTTTATTTTCAAGTGATATTGGAATCCATGGAAACGTAGAGTTATCAAAAAATAATGAAGAACTAATGGACGTGGAGAAACACCGATAAAGAAGTCCTACGAAGATCACAGCAGAAAAAATAATTCTAGAGAACACAGGGAAGTAGACGGGACATTATTAGGACACATTCTGAGACGAATTGGCCATCTGCAAACTACTTATGAAAAGGCAACGAATAGAGAGAATTATTTCGAAGGACAAAGGATGGAATGCATGAAGAAAGTTATAAAATAAGTCAAGATGAGAAATTACGAAGGAATCAATAGAATTAATCAAAATGTATACTTAATTTCTTAGAAAATTCGGATTACATGAGTTACAGTTTGAGAGGGTGGATACTATTTTGAGCCACAGCTATATCTCAAGAACTTTTAGAAGCGACGAAATAAGAGAGATACAATGTTGAACTGATGGGTAAAACTCTTTCCACGTACTATTAGTGAGTGACTATGGAGAAAACAGAGCGTGGCACCAAGACACTCTTTTCGCATGCAATTCACTTCCATCCTCTTCCCATTCCTTTCCTTTTCCCTTCCTTGTACATGACTGGTGTCCTAACACCCCATGCCAAACACCCCTACGGCGGAACGTTGGGTTTTATGCATTTAGGTGTAGAAAAGGAAATACACCTGAGGCATGAAGTAGTAGAACACCATTACTCAGTTTAGGACTGCTATTGATGGATTGAAAAATAATATAGGGTAAATGATAGAATTCTTGCAGCTTTTAACTTCAAGAGAATGGAAAACTGCGAGAATTCTTACCTTTACGATGAACAAGTTCCACAAAATATACCCAGAGACAATATCATTCAATAAAATATGGATTTAGAGCTAACTGCTACAGTGAAAAAAAAACATTTCAGAGTCGTTTGAAGGTTCCGCTGCTATAACAAGGTGGCGAGAAACTCAGATAGTTAGTTAATGAGCACGTTGTTCACGCACCATTTGTTGGCTGTTTGGTTATTATTTGAAAGAATCTTCAGCTCATGGTACCGGACTCTTTTCTATGGATGGCAAAAATAGGCGCCATTCTGGGTCACGTCGCAAATTCATCACGCCAGCATAATGCGGAGGGAGAGTCGTACCGCGAGTGAAGAAATTGCTCGCGAATGATCACGGAGAAATAAACATATCGGAATGCATGACAATGAAGATCACTGCTACCCTCCGGAGTTGCCATCACTGTTGCGCTCTTTCGGGCTATGAGAAAAATACAATTCGCTCCGGACTTTTACTTCCCAAAGAAATAATAAAAAGAATATAAACCCGAAATGCTGGGAAATGTAATGTTTTTTCCGTCGGTTTTCTCCTTTTCATATTTTAAAAAAACTAAACCGTGCCCGGGCAAAACTGTTGATACCGAAATCTGAAAATGGCGAAGGGATTTTTTTCGCGTGGAAAACCAGGCGGGTAAATGGATATTCTCCGTGTCATTTGTTCCGCTAGCATTTCCGTTGCTTGTCATCCGTCCTGAAAACGCAAAACTTAAGGGTTGGGAAGGCGGAGAGAAAGACAAAGGTCTGTTTCTCTCCCATCGTGATCCCCTGACATCATCACCACCCTATTCTTCCTCCTCCTCATCTCCGTTATATTGAATTAACTTTCTCTTCCCTCTTGCCAACCAACCCACCCTTCCCTCAATCCTTATCCAATTCTAAACACCAAAATCCTCTCCTGTCCTCCTCTCTCGCACCCTAGACTCGTCAACGCTTTCCTTATCTGCAATACAGCCCTCTCGACTTAGACATACTCTCTGTCGCTTCGTTGGATTTGTTGTCACGCTGATTTCGGCCGCATTCAACCCCTTCACTCACTCTCTTGCACGCATCGTCAGACGCACACACTCTAAGTGACGCAAGAGCAGACCCTCTCCCAACCAATCCCGCTGAAATTGATGTCGTGTTGCTTCTGATAAGTCTCCTGTTAGCAATTTTGCTGGAGGCCTTCGCCTTGATCGTCGTGGTTGAAGTTTGCAAGATTTTACCCAGCGGTGCAAATGTAATTTAGACTACCTACAAAAGCGCGCCACCCCTTCGTTCAAAAAGAGTCTAACAGTATGAAATAACATGGAAACAACCTGAAAAGGATACACGTTGTCATTTCCAAGGAATTTATTGTTCCAATTCCATGGCACACGATATGCCATTGGGACGACGAATACTTTGTGTGATGATTCAACGACGTATGTTATTTTTTACTTCCAGCAAGTTTTTTACTTACGGCAGGTATTACCTCCGATCTATATGGGCATACTTTGGTGATATACCAGATGGATACCAGACTTTGTTACACGAACTTTATTGAATGAGCACAGATTAAATGATATGAAATTACAGCGAAGTTCATTGAAATACTGCATATGTAGATCTAAAAACAGTTCAGAGAACTGGAAAAGTTTGCTTTTATTGGCAATATCCCTTGCTTGATGTGGTGGATAGCCAATACCCCTCCCACCTAACCTACGGTAGGCTGCAGATGTTCAAGCTTTAAGTAAGGTTGTAGGGTAAGCCTTCACTAGTTGCCTGATATCAATTATGGATATGGTATCCTTAATGCCTCACCACATTCTTTCCTGGTTACTTCTACTAGTATTCCCAAAATTCAACGACGATGAATATGGTGTCGTATTATTATATTGACGAACATTCGGCTGATTTACGATCTATTTCCACGCAAGTAGTAAATATTCACGAATATGTAGGTGTGCGCTTTTATTAGTGTACTAATAAGAGTGTACACTGTACATATACACTCATTACATACAAGGCCTAGATACTTAATATAATTAAAATCAAAGAGCTTAACTCTTAAGTAAATTCATATTGAGTTACTCCATCTAATTTTCCCAGCTCGGCATGGTTCTTACCTCCCATCATGCCAACTAAAACGTCGACGCTCCTCCATCCTCTTTTCCACTTAGGCAACAGTTCTCCCTTTCATCATGGCTTTCGACGCCTAACTGCCTCTTATTATCTCCTCCATCTACCTTGTCGGGCTCCCTCAAATTTCCTCCCAACAGCTGCCTTTGTTCTCCTGCCGTGCCTCCGTTCGTCTTTCTTTCTGACAATCATATTTTCTCCTCATTCTCCTCCATCCACCCACATCTCAAAGGGCCCTACCGTCTTCTCTCATCTTTCTTCCTCAACATCCAGGTTTAGGAATTATATAACGGCATGCTCAGTATCAAAGTCTGGACAAATATTTTCTCAACGCCTTTGCTTTAAAGACCCTGTCATTATTCCCGGATCTCTTCGAAAATGCCTCCTTTCTCCTCCCGGCGCCTTCCTCCTCCTAATACCTTGAACACCGTAATTCCCATTTTATTCTTTAATTTTGGTGAAGTAGGTAATTAGTTCCACCCACTCCAAATTATATCTCTCTGCTCTAACGTTTATTTCCACTTTCATCAATGACGTTACTTTCATTATTTTATCAATTACTTTCATCCTATTCCTCTTCAACTGACATTATAGCACACATATTGCTATCTTGGGTATTCAGGGACTTCAAATGCAATGTATATATCATAACGCCTAATTAAAGACTTCTTATTTTTTTGTAAATGGATGTCAAATGCAGTTTACGCACGCAGGGTGTTCGAAGGCACCCGTCACTCTGCAATATCGGACTCCTACCTTCACAATATACTACCGACTAAAACACCTCCCTTAGTTCTCCGGACTTGGTCATTTAATTTACCAAAAAGCTTCCTCCTATTCTATTTCTTCTATCTTCTGTCTATATCCAATGTTTTGGCGCACAAGATGTAATTTGTATATTGTATTTCCTGACTCAAACTTTCTATGCTGTGCAGCATTATCTCTACATTAATGTCTGGATCCATATGACCTAACCCTAACATGACAGCTCTCCTTTTATTTTTCCCACCGATCGCAACTAAAGAAAGTGTACTCCGCGTGGCCCTCTTTCCACGGGACCAAAGGCCTCGACTCTAATACAAGCAATGTGAATGATGCGGTCAATCTTTTATTATTGCAATTCATTTTCTGACTGTCTGACTTCATCCACGAATTTGAAATAGTCTTCCACCTTCGTCCATTACTTTCTTGTGCTTTCCCCGCACCTTGATAGTACGCTTCCAATGTAAAAGAATTCCCCTGAATATTTCCGATTTATTTATTTATAATTCCTACATTACATGTTCCGAAGTTTGGGTGATATTGCAGGTTTTATTTTGCTTTACGTAAATATAAAATCTATGAGAGAAATAGAGAATTTATAGAATGCAAATGCTATTGGTTCAAGAGAGGAAAAATGCGAGCTTCGACCCCGAAGAGTCAGCCAAGCCTTTATAATGGCTTTTTTACATTGATAAGTGATTTTTATTGCTATTATTTATTTTTCTAAGGTTTTTTATTTAAGAAAGATGGAATGCTGAAGGCCGTGTTGGAAGGTGCAATGCTGGGTAAGAGAAAGATCTGTTAAGATGGGGGAATAGGATAGGCATTTTGGATGTATTTAAAAGAGGTACTGACTTCGCTGAACTGAAAAGAGACATTACGTGACGGATTAGTGCTACAGTAACAAGAGTTATAAGAGTTGAAATGATCCATAGAAACCTACCTATTTTAAGTGACCGTATTAATAATATATTTCAGCGCGTTAAAAATGCTCTGCAAAAACCTGGTGAAAAAATATGTTTTATGAGAACTCCGAGAAGTCGAAGAAGACGACGAAATTATTGGCCGCATTCTGAGGCATAACTACTCAGGAGAGTGTTTCAAGTGTCCTATGGCAGAAATTTTTAATCTTCATAATCGTTAAAAAACAAAATAATAAATTTCCACACAAAAGACCTTGAGAATTACTGAAGTATCGAAAGCATGTTCGGTGCTTATTAAATGGTATTTAAGTTTACTACTGCATTTATATAACACTTATGGAGACATAATAGACTCCTGAAAATCAGGCATCATGGAAGGAGGAAATAATAGGTAGAATTGCACAAACAATAAAGATGGAATACAGGAGTTAATTTCGAAAATTTTAGTGTGGGATGATTTAAGAATTTGGCACCTAGATTACAAGAGACTGGAGTGGAGAGCTGCACGAAATCAATCTTCGGATCCATGACTGCTGCTGATAATAACGAGGGAATTATTAATAATAAAAAAAGTTGATAAAATCGTAATGTAAACTGAAGAGTTTTGCTTGAGTTTTAGTTTTCTCTGTTCCCAATCAACTGTTTCCGTCCTGATACGAAGAGAATTTTCCCTCTCCCTCTCTACGCCGCGGTTGTTTCCAGGCTCAAGTCTCAATTTCCACCGCCATGCCTCTTGTGCCCTCCTGTGCTGTCCAGCGGTCGTGTCTTCCGAATTTTATTTTAATTTTTTTCGTTTTCATTTTATTTCCGCCGATTTTTCCTCCCTTTTGGCTGCTGCACCATCCAGAAATCCTACGACTCATTTCCCCGGACGCCCTCGTTTCCGATGACGTGTGGAGCCGCAGAGCATTCGTCACTTCTTTTGTGCACCACCACCCGCACTGATTTCGGTCACCCATTCATCTCCATGTCGCGTCGAACCGACCGGTTTTTCTCTTTCGAGCGGGCGGGCGGGCTGGCAGACGAAGAGGCGTGATTCGGCGGGGATATTGCGTTACTGCGGCGATGATGATGATGATGATGATGTGACCGCTCGCGCCGTGCCGCCGCCGTGTCCGCACTCATCGAGAAAGACGAGATTGACGAGTGTCTGTGAAACCTGTCGATTTTTGCCGTGCGCCAAATGATCCGCTCCATTGTGTGCGTGTCTGTATTTTCCGCGTGCTCCCCGATCCGTTGAGTTTCCACGGCGAACTAATGATGTTTGCCGACGGCACGTCAGATGCATCGCTTCACTGGCACTGATGTCTTCGAAATTTCGACCGCTGTATACATTTCAACAGTTTTCTGAATGATGAACCTACCCCCAATTCAGGCTCTCCTACGTTATGAGCGAATTTAAACTGCATGCACATATCTTAAATGAATTTACATTTAAAGATGCCAACAGGATTACACAATGGATTAAGTCTTCTTGGGTGTGGCACCAGGTTAGGCTTTCCATGACCGACGTTTCGACGAGTTACTCGCTCATTTTCCTCAGGGAAAACTCAGTCGGCTACGGAAAGTCTAACCCGGTGCCACACCCGAGATGATATGATCCATATCATTCACCAGGAAAGTCTGCAGACATGCTACATTGGACTATAGTTTTGAAAAAAAAAACGCAAAAACGTACACTTATCACAAACCCTTTCCTTTAACTCATATGGCCTCAATGAATTTTTAAGTAGGGAATGAAATGAAAGATATTTGATATTACTTTACATGGTTAACAAGCTCACAAATTTATCGAACTTCTAATTTAAAAAAAGAAACAGCGAAGAATATGATGATCAGAAACGATGCGTACAAGGGAACACTAGATTGACTTATTCTTAGTGGTATAATTCGTGAAATAGCTGAGAATACTGGAGTCAATAAAGAGAATGTTTTTATACCGAAAAGTTACAATCAACTACCGGCCCCGAAGGTGGGGGTAGCGCGAATATTTCAGCGAAGAGCCCTCGCCTGCTAATACTGGGGTCGCGGGTTCGAGTCCCGCCTAGGTTGGTTTATCTCCACCCAGGCCGTGGGTGCTTTGTCAAGTTCTGTAGGTCCTGCCCTTGGGAAGACAAGCCAAGATTGGCTCATTGGGATCTCAGAATACACTGGAGATAAAAAATCAATAACTTTAAAGTGACTAAGTGTTAAGCTGATTCTTGTTAGTATCTCGTGATTCAGGGAAAATATTTTAAACTAAGGAAGTTATATAAATTTTAATTCCTAGCTTTTGCGCGCAATGGCGAATGTTTTATAAATGCTATTATATAAACGCAAGAATTAGGAAAGATCTTGTAAAAACTGACTTCAATGTGATGTAAAAATTTCAATAATATCTATAGTGTGGTAATAAATGTGACAGTGCCTTTTGTGCATAATAGTCTGGAGTGGCATTAATTTGAGGTTTGACTGTATGAGGTTATAAAGGACGTGGGTTTTTAGTAGTCTCCGGAGTGTACATACACAGGTGCGTACTACAGAAGTTTTTACGTGGCAGATGTTTCAGACGAGGTCGTTATTTTTTAAAGCTAGAAACTATACGCGAAGAGATATCGAAATTATATTATCAGCGTCGATTCAGGGATTTATGTACCTGTCTCGGGGGGATGGTGCTCAGGTCCTAACGAGTATCCTGGGCGTGCGCACATAAAACTACGCTTTCATATTACCTACCTCGTTAGATTTCTCGCGGGCATAATTTCTACTTTTTGAAATTTCCCCGAAATGGATATTGCGGAGTGAAAACCAAATTTCTTGTCGCACGGGGACTCTCTCACATGATAGAATGAATCGTTTAAAAGGTCTCCCATGACCCACCTCCTCATTTTCACACGTTAATGATTACGTGAAAAATACATTCTCGTTTTACTGCCGCGTAATTAAATGACTGCCAAAGTCCTTTTCTACTACTCTCCCTCTCTTACAGTTACTTACTTGCCTCTCCTGAAGGTATACCACTTTATTATCTCCACCAATTCCAAGAGTTAGGGACGCGTACAAGACTTGGAGTAAAACGTCATTTTCTAGTCAATTTGAAGAAAAAAATACGTATAAAAAAGGCCCTCAAAAAACTCTCCTTTCCCTTTCAGAGTCCTCCCCCTTACTGCTAAACCTCCATTTTCCATTCCAAGTTCGTTTTAACGGCATTCCTCTCCACTTCCCCTCCCATTCACCCCCTTTCGTTCACCACGCCCCTATCCATCCCTCCTTTATGTTCTCCCTCGTTCTCCACTTTATCACTTTCCCCCTCCCGTTCTTTCTCTCTCCGATCTCTATTCTCCTCCGCCGGTCCACCCTCCTCCTTCAATTCCAAGTCCCTTTCCAAGCACATACCACCCCCCCTTGCCTAGCCCCAGAAAACCCCCACGTAATGTTTCCCTCCCACATCCCCTTCTGTCCTTCGCATAACCCTCTCCGGGTCCCGGCCATTAAAGCCAACTAAGGTCTTCGCCTCCCCCTTATAACCAACAGAGCTTTCTTTGGTGTTTTCTTTATGCATTCCCGTCTTTTCCTACCTCCCCCTCATTCTGGGGGGGAGGGACGGCGGTTATGTGCTGGCGGTCTGGGCTTTCCGCTGAAAACGATCTTGCGACGGTGATGTTTAGGTTTTCCTATCACTTCGTCTAACTACCAAGATGTAGGTAGGTAAGTGTGCGTGGTGGGTTCTAGGATTTTCTTTTTTCAGGGGATGGCCGTTTTCCTGCGATTATGGTGGTATAGCGTAAGAGGCCATTCACGTAGGACTTTTTTTTCCCTCCGATATCCCTTGCTTTCCGCCGGGTGTTGTCGCATATTCCAATCCAAATTCATCTGACGACCAATATGCTAAGGCTGCTTATTTCATGGAGCAAAGGCTTCCGCAGTGGCTTGACATACTGGATCCATGTTTTCAGGTGCGACTGCGTGCATCAGCGTTTAGGTGACGATAGTTTCTCCTCCGTTACATGAGGCGTCTTCAGGTCGAAGTGGAGATATTTGATCGTTTCCGGAATTTATTGGCGGGCTAGTGGCGCCAAAAACAGAGTAAATTCGGTTTTGCGTCTCCATAGTTTAAGGGGTTGAACAGGCTTTCCCATGTCGTGGCCAGTTTACTCATCCTCCCTGTGGAAGTTCTCTGGGTTCTTCATTATTTCAATGGCCTCGCAAATCACTCTTGGGAAGTATCTGCTTTCCTTGGCAATCACCCGAATGTTTGGTAAGTCAACGTTGTGGCCAGGTTTCGACCAGGCATGCTCAGTGAAAAGAAGGAGTCAAGAGGATGGAACAAAACAAACCTACATCCTATATTATCATCCCTTAAGTAGCTGGCACGTCAGAGAAAATATCAAGAATTCTGAAAAAGCACAATGTAACAACCAGTTTCAAGGCAGTCAGAAAGACAGGAGACATCCTATCAAATCCTAAAGATCACCTCTCAACGCAATTACATGAAGGCGTTTATGACGTGAATTGCTCTTGTGAGAAAGTCTACATTGGGCAAACAGGCAGAGCAGTGGAAGGTAGAATTAACACTAGAAGGACCAGATCCGTCATTTTGACGGGTAACCTCTACTTACTTAATCATATTGCCTTCAATTTTTTTCTGTCGTCTTAATTTTTTCTGACTTTTATTTATTTTGCATGGTACGTATTCTGTTAAAATATAATTTAATTTTTTCACATAGAAATGGAGTTATACCACCTGTCTACCTTAAAAGACCAACACCCGTCAAAATGACGGGTTAGGTGTTTCTATTTTATTTGTAACGGTAACGCGTGTTTTATCCAGAAAATCACTACACTATATTACGTCTGGCCTTTTTGATGTTTTATTTAAAGAAAGATAGTTTAGTTTTTGATGTTTTAGTTAGGGAAAGAAAAGGCAGAGAAGGGTTATATCGTGCGTGGGTGGCCTTACAGCGCATATATGAGTGTGGCGTCAGTAGCTTTCGCAAGGCTTACGGGAGCAGTGCTTCTTCCTCGAAATTATTTGTAAAAAATTACTCATTTGTATTGATAAATAAAGAAAAAGGTTATATTTAATGAAGTTATCAATTAATTTTAATATAAACGAAGAAATATTTAAAATAATTACTACCCGTCAAAATGACGGGTAACGGTTTTTCTAGGTAGCCATACAACCCCGGTCCTTCTAGTGTTAAAGAGCACGAGAGAGCACTGAGGAAGTATGACTTTCAACTCTCAGCCATCGCTGGACATGTCTGGCCGGAATCTGGCCACAACGATGACTTACTAAACACTAGGGTGATTCACCCTAGGACATGAATACCACTTCGACCTGAAGACTCCTCCTGTCACGGAGGAGAAACTGTCGTCACCAAAACTCTGACGTAGGCAGTCGCACCTGAAAACATAGGAGCCTGCTTAGTTTTTATTTGAGCTGATCTAACGATAAAGGTAGGTTTAGAACAGGGGCTCTCAACCAGTGGGGAATTTTCCTTCTGGTGGGATGTGAGGGGGAAATTGGGACCTCTATGCAGCAAATTGTGATGTTCTTTAAATTGTGCAAAACCTGTAAAACTAAAGTTTATTTTATTATATTCTGAGGCGTTCAACAATGTTCATTAAAAACACAGATTAAAATCGATTCTCAAACTTTTGAATGGTTTACACTTGCGGAGTTAAATTAATATTTAATAATTTGTATTGGGAAAGGAAAATATTATTCTGAACTCGTATTTTAGAAGGAAAAGGTAGAAAAATCAACGTCAAACTATCCAGCATACTATATCAAAATATAGGATTCTTTCAATTGCAAATATTATTCCCTTACGTAACTTACTTAAGATAAGCACAGTGTCTCCGAAGATAATATAAATGATTACCTACGTAGTGCAGAGTTTATCAAACGGGGCAGCACCTTCCTCCACAAGTCCCATAATGTTGAACCAATCTGGTTCGCTCAATAGAAAGCTTTGCGCAGCGCAAGGAAATGCGCAGGGAAAAACGCGCCGCGTGAAGCACGGCTTCCGGGTCGGTGAAAGGATAAATTCTGGGGTCCATTCGTGTGGGGGCGGGTGAGGAGGAAAGCGGGGGGTGGTTGCTCGCCCTTTGGATGTCAGTGAGGGGGGGAGGTGCTCCACACACGCCCAGATGAGGTTGCTAACCGCCGCCCGGTGATAAAACTGACGATTTACCCCATCTTGAAATGCCTCTCTTCCTCTCCAGGGGCTACACGCGCTTGGTTACCTAAGAGATCCCCCCCCCCGACCAGTCCTCCACACTCGATCTCGTTACACTCAAGAGCAGGGTCGTGTAGCGAGAGAGAGCGCTTGGACGGGTCATCTCGTGCTTCCACGTCGACTATTTTCCTTACGCAGGGCCGACCGCAACGTTTTCGGAATTTCTGGACGAGGGGCAAATGAGGGAGGACGAGAGGATCCTCTTTTGAAACGGTCATCGACCTTAGTTCAAAAGTTTGTTTTTCCTTGAAATTAGCTCAAGACTTGGATGAAATTTTTTTATATAGAAGTTTTATTTAAGATATACTTAAGAAGTAATACACAAAACCACACTCAATATTATATGTGCTTATACAATATTGCAATTGTAATTGTAATATATAACCCTATGTTTGAATGGAAAGGGATAGGATTACATAAAAGGACGAACACATGTTTTGGTGGAGAAGATGAAAATAAGTCAAATTCAAACAAAAAAATTCACTTGACCTCAGATTCGAACCGGAACGGTAATGAACAAAAGTGGAAGAGGAAAGGCGAAGAGGAATACAAGCATTAAATAGATACAGATGTTATCAGTGCTTTTGATGGCACGCATAGCCGAAGAAGAAAAGGGTTGGGTCTCCTTCATGAACTTCATTCTTCAGTGTATCTTGAAAATGACTGTTATATGTACCTATCTGATGGCGAGACAATTTAAATTACTGCGTTTATTTCCTCTAATTAATTTAATACACGATCGGGTTCGTTGCATTGTTGACATCATTTGGCCAACATCACCGAGGCGATATCATTAAGTTCACCTAATCGTGCATTTAATTAATCATTGAAAATATGCATAGATTATTTTTTGTGAGCAATTCTTTAAGTAATTGAACCTACATACAATGGGTATTGCAATGAGGATAAAAATATGCGTTATTCATTGAATAAGATATATGTATGCCCCTTTTTTAATGGGCCTAACTTACTTTCCCCTTTCACAAGCATGCATACCCAAGTTTTATGGCGTGCTTACCGCTTTTTCACAGAAATCGTCATTAGAACAAGAAAACTATTTTTAAATCTTACTAAATATTTAGATGGCAGGATAAAATCCAATTAAGTTTTTACGAAGAGTGTCAATTGACCAATATTTAACGAGTTTCTCAATTGCACTCAGCCAACTCCTTCCTCTCATTCATATCGCATTTCACATTTCTGCAGCTTTTTAACGTTTCACCTTAAAAATTTCTCTTTTAAAAAACAAAACAAACGTTCGTTCTATCAATATATTGATTAAACAATATGAATACGAAGAAAATGAGCTATCCGGAGATGTTTATGGAACATTTTATGGGAAAACATTCTGGTTTTGTGTAACTTGTGGCAATGTAAAAAATCACCTGCAATTAAAATGTTATTTATTTGATCATGTAAAAGTGATTATTTAGGAGACTCAATGAATAAAAAATATGTACTTTTAGCACTGTCCTTCAACTTTTTTATATTTTATATCACCCCTTTTTCCCGAAAAAGAGCTGAAAAATCTAATTTTATGGTTAATTGCACGGAATCACTCATTGGCATTATGTCTTTTTTTGGCATTTTCCCCATATTGTAAAGGGATTTTTTTAAATCGGCAATAATCATCAAAATAATCACTTTATAGGGCTTACCCCAAGTATCTATGATATTAAGGCTCAGGAAAACTCATTTAAGTTTTTTTTTGGTGGCGTATCCTTCATCGTGTGTACAAAGTACACAGGAACATATTGCTTTCACACCTTTTCTGAGTGACGTATCCCGATGACTGACGTCATTACGCTCATAATTCACATTCGTCTCGGAAAAAAGCGTCACAGCCTTGCATTCACGTCCACAGTAGGGTTGAAGCACTTCAGGTGTGTATAAGAGAAGGTTTGTCTGTCTTGTCATTCTGTCTTATAACTGAACCTACGCCAGCTACATTCTTGCATTTGAATCCGATGGGGAATAATTACTTTGTCATACATTGAAATCGTACATTAACGTCCTTTGTAGCTCATGGAGTCTATATAATAAAATATTATACACATAGACGTTCTATTTATTTCATAGGTTAGTGAAAAATATTAAACCAAATGGCTATTCACAATATAGATAGCAATGTCTCCTCTATTTACTGAAGTAGACATTCTTTTTCTTTTGATGAGAGGAGTCTGGCTTTATGTAGTATCATTATGCCCCATTTGGTATCACATTTCTTTAACGAAAAAGCCAAAACTATTCCATTTTCAGTCGTTCGATTCCGTTCAATCAAAAAATAATTCATATTATTTTTGGAATTGAAAAAAGAGATGTAATTTCTCGCTTTTGAAAGTTTCACCGAATGAAAATGTTCCGCAATGCAATCATTTCTCAATGAAAATAATTTTTATTCTAAACGTTGGGTTCAAAATTAATTTTGTTATGTTAATTTCAATCAAATTACTTAATTTTTTTCAGATATTATCTGTATTTATTTATTTACACTTCTAGTACATTTCAAGTGTAAGTATTATCATCATCGTTCATACTTTCACACACAATGGAATCCATTCAAGTGTTCCTGGTTTGACAAGATGTTGCATATGGCGTACTTCAGCGGTCCCATTGTTGTACTAATGTCATCGTGAACAAATATTCGTAAAATTGTACCCGTTTTCAGCATTTCTTCTTTTCCTGTACGACCTAACTTTCTGTTTAGTGCTCGTTAGTTATCCATACAAATTTTACACCCACTGGTGATTTTATTCGAAGTTCTTGATATCAAACTTTCTACCCCTAATTCAATTTTCTATTCCGTTAGCTAGCACGCGAAATTTAGGCAGTTTTGGCTATTGGGACTCTGTCATTTATGACTACTGGAAATTTTGTTTCCAAAACACACCGACGAAACAAGTGGCCAGGAAGTTGAATTCGGTAAAGATTTCTTTTCCGTTTGAGTCCCAGCGCTTATTATTTTTCTTTCACTTGCCGTGTGATTCTCGCCTAAAATTTAATAACCCCGCTTCAAGCTTCAAAAAATTGCAAGTTTTGGCGCTTAGCATCTTTCAGCAAGTGGGCGAATGCTTTTGAATTCAGAGTTAAATACAGCCCTCTTGGCACATGATGAACGCAGAAATGTCCAAGAGTGGTGGCCTAGATTCACTCCAAGGTCACAAAGCGGCGGAGAATATTATGGAGTCCTTGTCCTAAATGAATTCACCGTAAATAAAAATCTATATTTATGCCAACTAGTCTGTATGATGATGGACAAAAATTCCTTCTTCATATTTATGACAGTTGTGTAATACAGTTTAAAAGTTAATTTAAAGAGAACCGTTTTCATAATTTCTCGCGTCAATATAATTACCGATTTCAGCCTAACTTCTACATTGGCAATGGTTCAGTTGAATCCATATCACACGCATTCATGTGCATGCATGATGCTTTAAGAAAACTTACGATGGTACTTTCGCATTAGTTCATTACAATTACAGGTGATAAATTCAATCAAAGTATGGCTTGTTATGCATTTTTCTCTATCTACCTGTTATACCAAATATAATTATGTCTACATAATAAAAAATATGCATTATTATCACTTCAATATATTATATTGAGCATTAAGACACGGCAGAAACAGAAATATGGGTTTTTATATTTATTAAATTATTTTTATTTTTTTTATATTTTATATATTCGGGTTCAGCAAATTTTTCGCGAAATAGAAAAATGTGTACTGAGCGCGGAGTCATACTCCAAATATCCACACGAGATGGATTGGTACTTGCGCGCATAAGAGCAATGCTTTCCTCTGCAATTATGGGAGATAAATCAGTGATCCTATATATGTTGGTTTCCGCGTTGATAGGTACAACGCTAATGTGATAGGATAGAGAAATTCAGCCATAAATACCGTGTTCGAATCACCATTTAAAAGTGATTACCAACAGTGACAGGACTGCGTCAACGTTCCTGGAACTAGACGTTTCTTCAACGGAATGGTCCTCATTATGGTACTCAAAGCGGTGATTTAATTAATTGGTTAGACAGTATTCATATGGA
The DNA here is from genome assembly GCA_963573305.1 of Pyrrhosoma nymphula. Classification (NCBI taxonomy): domain Eukaryota; kingdom Metazoa; phylum Arthropoda; class Insecta; order Odonata; family Coenagrionidae; genus Pyrrhosoma; species Pyrrhosoma nymphula. The sequence goes on from OY754329.1 coordinate 93,684,538, forward strand.
GTGAAGGAAGCCGAGCTAAAATCCGGGTAATGCCCGTTTGGACACCCGCACCTAAATTCCTCATGGCGTATTTCTCGGACGTACCTTCATAATCGGCACAGGGCAATTAGATGGCGTTCATAATCTGAATATGTGAACTTCGCCCGTCTATCAGCTAAATGCCAGGCAAGCTGTACCCATCTTCACCTATCCAACTAACCTTAGGATCTATCACAGGAGGATTGAGGTTTGAAAACATTTGATGACTGCCTACCAATAGGTAATTCTAGACAGATTTCGAAGAAAGCTGTCAATTGTAGTCGTTACCACGGTGCAACTCCAGGAGAATTTCTACATAGATTTTTGTTTCATGGTCAGTAGACCCAAAAGCCATAATCAACTCAAAAGTTTATGTACAAATATAAAAGAATTTTTAATAGTCACGATAATTTCTGTAATTTTGCTCAAATTACTTCCAGACTGACAGATAAAATATTATGGCGGAAAAACTCGGTGAAGTTCGTTAGTGGGCAAAATCGTACCAAGAGGGGGAAGGTATTTGGAAAAACTGAAAAATAACTATATATATAGTATGAGATATATTGCATTCATTTAAAATTATTATACTTCCTAAGATAAAAAACTCCGAAATCTACCTCTGTCTCTAGGCCGGCCCTCATGGGATTAATTTCATTCAAGCATTTCTACAAGTAGAAAATCGCAAATATTGAATTACGTGAAGGAAAAGAAGGTACCTGAGGGAGGTGCATCCCAAGTCTGCATAATCAAAGGCCATCATCATTCCACATTTTGAATTTTGTTGCATTTTTACTCTCCTTTTTCCTTTCAGCTAACTGGAAGTATTCCTTTATCATTAATTATTTAGATAGTTATTATAGTCACCTCGATATTCCATTTTTTATCTTCCTAAGAAAATATTCCAAATCTTTTGTCCTTCACAATATGCACCCAAAAGGTTTATCCCTTCAAATTCACAAAGGCTGCATTAAAACATATTTTCCTCTGAATCTTCGTGGGACTTCTTCATTGCCGACAATCTATATCCATTTGATCTTTGTTGTTCTTCTATAGCATCACATTTCTTTTCCTTAAAATCTTACTTTATATTTTGTTGTCGTGGCAATCCAATCATCGCTGCCGCATAAAAGTCTAGAATATATCCCATGCTTACGCTTTATGTTTGTCTTGAATTCGCAACTTTCGTGGCCAGCTGTTAAACTAAACGAACATGAAATCGTTGGAATATCGAAAGTGCCGCTGAATCGGAGCAGACTGTCAAAAGTCGAGGTCGCGTCGTAATTCCAAACTTGTATTATTAATTTCGTCGTGTTTTTCTCTTGCTTCTCGTGAGAAAGTTAGGGTGTTAAGGGAAGGATGTCTTTTTTAAATTAACCCAGAAGGGCGCGGAAAAATTTGATGAAAGTCTTTGAAAGAGAGTTCCATACAAATAGCTTTAACGTCCACTATTAATCCATCACGTACTTTACCACCCTTCGTCATGTGAATTATTTCTGAAGGATTTATTTAAAGTCACTTCCTTCAACTGTTTTTGATTGAATAGAAAAACAATTCCGTAATGGGGGAGGAAAATATTCAACGCGTAGGGTGTGTTTCAGTTGGCAATAAAATATCGATATGCCAATTAAATTAGCGTAGTAAATCGCAAATCACTTCAAACTTAGAATTTCAGGAAAACATTTGTCAGAAGTTGCAGATGTTGAATTCCCCCTAAATTCTTTATTGAACTTTGATCTATGTCTTCAGGAAATCATCACAAAAATGCATGATTTGCAGCGATGTTGAATTTTGCCGCACACATAAACAAACATTGTAATCTACCTCAAGGCCTCTTCGTTCGGAAATTAAAAGACCCACAAAACGTCACCTGAACTGGGAAAAAATAGTAGGCCTTTTGGCTTGCGGAGCCAATTCGTAGATCTATAATAAATTTTTTACCCTCTACATGCGAGGAAGCTTTAGTAGGATTCATAGGAACTAGTTACGTAGCTAAATGCAGTCAATTCATGCTGCCACTCAGTCATATCTAATCTTCAAGGAAGCCTCTATGCCATAGAACGATTTTCATATCATCTACATCTACAAAGTATCGTGCAAGCTACCTCCATGGAGTGTGTACCGCATCATTACGTATACTAAAAAAACTAAGATTAAGTGTTAAATCTTCTACAAGCTATGGTGGCTATCACTTGGAGTTCTTGAAAAGTTCACTTGCACGCAAAAGAAAGTTGTTGTACGAAAACCTTTATCTTGCGAGCTCGTTTGGATCGCTAAAAGTAATGCAAATTATTTAAATAGGATAGCTAAATGACCCTAATAGAAGCGTGTGATGTAAATAAATGGAAATATCGCCCTGCAATGAAATATTGCTATTCCATCAATCTCACAAAATCTACTGAAATTCGGATCCATCGAAATTATTCCTCAAAGCTAATCGAGTACAGCAAACCCTTCTTAACTACATATATGAGAAATTTTGTGACTATTTATAGCTCAACGCAGTAATGATCTTTGTACATTCTCATGCTATGCGTTAGATATTTATTACTGGGCTCACTGTGCTCAAAATTTCACATTCACATTTCACAAACCTCATTCATTACAGTAAAATATTTGTTTCAATTCGCGGAACACTACTTACTATCTACGGGAAGATTATATTATTACATAATGCATACATATATATTATTTTAACATTTTGCAGGAAAGAGTTAAGTTTTTATCCAGCTGAAAATATTACGTTTCTCATCAAACGAAAGGGTACCTTGTTTCCAATGACAAACTTGGTTCATCAATAAATTTTCTTCCATTTCCTCGAAATTAAATTCTGCCCTAAGTTTTATTTTGTATTCCCAGAAGTGGGAAACACTGTCTTGCTATCTAGGTTCATTCATTTCATTCAAATCACTCGCAAATATTTGACCGAGTCAGCGGCTCGGAAACAGGCACGTAAATGATTTATCATCCGGCTATTCGTAATTGCGTTTCGCTCCCCGAAACATTTTAACGAAATCATACCGTGCCTATGATGAAGAAAAGAAAAACAAAAGTTTGACTCAGTTATTTTTACGTCTCCTATTTAGAAAGAAAAGGACCTCCCTTCGCGAACTTACCAGCATTTTCCTTACCTCCTGAACCCGTCGTAAATAATTCAGAAATAACATGTTTCTCCTCCAAAGGATAGGCATGGTTTTAATTAGGGCTCTCCCCCGTAACCTAGAATTTAAATTCTTAAATAATCAAACATATAAAACCGCGTCGAGACTTCCTATAACTTGGGAGGAGAGGGGGGCTCGGGTCAGACACTAATTTATTTACCTTCCCGTCCCAGTAATCCGTGTACCGTCTACTACGGCGGACTGCCACCCTATAACTCAGGCCCCCTCTCCCGCTCCTATATGTATATCGAGAGTTCGTCAAGGGACGGGCGGATTACTCCCATGGCCAGGTAATCTCCTCCGCGCTTCACTCGTCCCCCCCCCCCTATGAGTCCCTCTCACACTCACGGGGTCGTCCGATCGAACTCCGTCACGCACGACTCTCACCGCCGCCGGCCGATCCCATCTCACATCGAAGCCATGGTTCTCTCTTAGGGCACGTCCGTGGGGCATATCAATTGGCTAGGGAGCACTCTCGATGCTCAATATGGCGTCTGCGGACATTCTGAGGGACGTGAAATGTCTCGTTTGCACGTCTTCCGTTGGGTCGGCGAAATCAATTGAAGGGGTCGGGTTAAGATAGGGTCAACCATCTTTTCTCATTTTCCAGTTTCTACTTTTTCTTTAACAATACCATTGGAAAAGCTATCAGGTTGTATTACATATCTAATATTTTTCTTAATGATCGATGGACTTAACCAAACTTAATTTTTTTAATATGATATAAAAGTATTTATTCACTTCAAGCTATTCCAAAATGCGAACGCAGTTTAAGTTACATTGAGAAAAGGTTTCCATTGTTCCACACTCAAAAGACATAAAATACTTACAACATACCCATATTCACATTACCAGTACAGTTTTAATTTTGCAAAATCCTTATTCATTCTACCAAAATTATACTCGATTTTAATATGAATAGTTTAACTACTTTCCAAGTATCAACCATTCCTTTGTCTTCTTTTAAAATACAATCACATCTATAAAACTCTTTTATTCGGTGGACATTGAGTGGTATAATTCCAATCCAATATAAAAATGTGTAATCTGTGATGAGAACTTCTTTCTCATCGGAAGATGGAAATTACTACCTATTCATTACCGGTTATACATCTCAAAACTACCAATGCGATGTGACTTCTTATGAATATAGTGTATTGCGCTTCAGTGGCTATGTATCTAACAATATCATTGTAAAATATTGATCGGTTTTAGTTAAATAATTTTTATCTAAATGATCTAAGCCTAAACTTAATTACCTACGTAAATCCAAACTACTAAAATGTTGCATACCACTAGTTCATATTTAGAAGACTGAAGAGAGTCAGTAAAGGGGGGTTGAATACCATATAAAATATCTAAATTACTTATAAATTAAATCTCATATAGGAAAACTATCTTAGCCTGGCATGTTAACCTTCAAATCTATAGAAATCAAAGTCACAGGATTTGATCGGTTTATATCCCATTAGATTGTATCTGTGTCTCGAGTGTGATGGATGGATAACGAACTAAATTTGTGCGCTGATGAAGAAGATTTATTTTGCAAATCGTTTCGATTCTCTATGTCATTTATGACTTAACTTTTGACGGTTCATATTTTTTAATTCAGGTCAGTTAAGGGAATAGTTGAATAGAATTTAAATAGTCCGGAAATAAATCTTATTAGGGTAGATAATTGCGAACTCTTTCTTTTCTCTCTAAATAACAGTTTCACCTGGATATAATAGCAGTAAATTTTAGGAATTAGACTATTATCTACAAATGAGACAATTACTTCGCAACGTTCCTCAAATTTATTATTAGCCTCAAACTGTTTCAAAAGATATGACCCTTCATTATTAAGTGGTAAAAAATGGCAGATTAATGTTGAATAAAGCCTCCTTTTAAATATTCACCTTGATTTATTAGGAACCGATAATGGGTTCGACACGTCATTATACCCAGGGCGTCAGTGTGTCACAATCATATCCCTACGGGTCCAAATCATGGTCGGTTTCAAGTAAATCAGTGGGAAATATTACCGATTGATCTTATCCAACAAGTCCTCCAAGTCCTAAATTTGAATACTTCTCTGCATGAAGTACCTTACCCTATGGCATTCATGATCCTGTGTTACTTAAATAGTACCCCTAAGATAGTCTTTAATAGTCTATCTCACAAAAATTATTCTCAAATTGATTAAAGAAATCCTAAAGGCTGTAATGAGGATTCTTAAGAACATAAGACGCAAAAATAATATTCCACTTAAGAAAGTTTTAGTTTACTTTTTCAAGTACTGGTTTAGGTTTAATTTTGTATCATTCTACTTGGAAAAGGGGCGAAAATCATCAGGTAAATTTTATTTTTTCAATTTCCATTAAAAATGAAACTAAAGACAATTTATGTTGAAAAAATATGCCCAGCTTTATGTAAAAGTCTTCTAAATCTTCTTTCCTTCATAATATAAGAAATCTCTGGTTTCTATAACGGGATGAATGTGGGAGATAATGAAATATTAAAAAGTGAGCGAACAGTTTTTACACATAACACAAGGCAAATGTGATTCTTAAATAGTTGGTGATAACAACGTTATCCAATGCTTGAACGACGCTTTTAATATTCTCCGGAATCAGATTGGCTTACACCGTGAAACCTTTCACCTTAATCCCACACTCCATTCTACCGCGGCTTTTTTCAAGATTGGGGAGTTCAAAATGTCACCTTAATATTCCAAGGAAATACCTTACGTGTCACCTAATTAAGGAACTTTTGCAATTTTATTTCCATCAAACACCTGATCCTATTTTTGTCGCGAGTTCTCAAGTTATAATTCATTTCCTCAGCATTTCACGGTGAGTCGTCGTTTCTATATTTTAAAAAATGTAGAAGTTCCGCGGTTTCTTGACCTCGAGAATTTCATCTCAAACTTCTCTACACTAGTCTCACACTCCTGGACTGTGTGGCATTTTATGAAGATCAAAACGACTCTCTTGAAAATACATGGTTCTCACGGTCTGCAAGATCTTGTGAATACGCATTAAAGCTTTGCTCGTGGAGCTATCGCCCCACCCAGAACACATCCCAAGACTCCGGTAGATTAAATTCACGCGGCATAAAATTAAGAGGAGAAGGTTATGAAGACATGGACGAAGAGAAAAATAGGAAGATCTTACGCCACCACTGTAGTGCCTAGCAGCTCGAAGCAAATTGTCCCACGGGCGCAGTGATATTCCGGTACGTTCTCACACCATCGTCCCGCCCACCTCCAAGACCAAAGTACGAAGAAAAAAAGAAGAACTTCTCCTCAGTGAATTGAGCTGAAAGAGGAACGGGAAGCATAAGTTTCTGAGTGCGGCAGAAGAAGAAGAAGAATCGTTCTCTCTCCTCGGTGATTTCTTTCGGCGTGTTTATGCTTTCTTTTTTCCTCCCCCCAACCACACACTCTCACCCCTCGAAGCGCAAAGAATCGCTTAATAATCCGGCGGAGAAGTTTTACTTTTTCGGTCAGACAGACGGTGATGGAGAGGCCACAGAGTTTAAGGATCAACATCTCACGGTTTTTTCTCCACCTCCATATACCTCCCTCTTCCTCCTCCTCCAACCATACACACTCTCGCTTGTCCTTCCCGTCGTCCTACGTCCTAACCACCCTCCCAAGTCGCACATCAAACACTCCGGGACGACAGGAAGACGGAAGGAGGAGGAGAGATATGAGGAGTTGGACGCAGGACTCGTCATTATTCCCAAAGGGGTGAGAGAGACGCGACGCCGCCGAGAGGAGAGAGTTGGACATCCCGGCCGCTCCTCCCGTTTCGACCACGGGGAGGAGGGGAGAGGGGTGCGGACTCGGAGGACGGCGGGGACAGACGAGGACCGAGCGCGGCATAATCTCATGAGGACCGCACCACGAGACAAAAGGGGAAGTGGAACGAGATGCGGGGTCAGGGTGGAGTGGGGGAAGAAAGTGCGGGAGCGAAGGGGAAGGAGGAGAAATCTCATAAGATTACCCTGTTTGCTCTACTTTTGCCGCGGCATCTCACCATCTTTCATTGCGTCCGAGGGGAAGGGAACTCGCCATTCCCTCTCCCAACCTCCAGATTCCATTACTCCCGACTGCCACCACTGTGCGCACACATACCAGGGACGAATCTTTGAACCCCCATTTTCCGTTTTTCTCACACCCCTTTCTCCCTGTACTAATCATTACCCCCTCTGCCTTCCAGACACCAATATCATTCCAAAGGCGTAAAATCTTTACCGGCAGCCGCTTTGATAGATGAACATTTTCATTGCTCATTGTAAAGTGTTTACGATTGCATCAAAACTTTTTAAAGTTTGAGCTTCAAATGCCTCGCATCAAATGCATCAAAAATACGGAAAAACAACAAATTCAAATAAAATCATAACATAAATAACATATACATAACTACATAATGAAATTATGTATAAAATACATTTTAAGTGATAGATTATTTCATGATTCAAGGAAAAGGTCATTTTTTTCATATAAAACATTCCAATCTCGCGTTTGTAAAAAAAGGCATACTCAATTTTTCCCAGGATTTTGGTATAAATGTTTTGCATAGTGATATTCTGATGGATTCATATCGCATTATTTCACGTATGCATTGATATTGCGTTCAAATTAATTAATTTGTTACATCTTCTTTGGTAAGTCTCCTCACAATAATCCTAGGAAATTATATTTATGCACGCAAATTTTATAGCAGCGATACATCACAAAACGATTTTTTTTAGAATTTCTCATTTCGCAAGTCGTCATATTGCAATGTCCAGTTACTGAAAAATACAATTCGATATATCGTAGGGTTCGCGTCATATATTCAATGCATCGAAATATCGCACGGTCTTAAATCAACCCCTTACCACGACCCCTCTTTCATTCTATCTTCTCTTCCCTCTCACCTCCTGTTCCCTCCTGACCCCGCCACCTCCTCTCTCCTCTCCTCCCCTAACCTCCTGCCTCCTCCTTCCCCTTCCTTATCTGACCTCCCTCCCTCGGAATAAATGTCTTTTGAGGATGCCTTCTCCCTCATCCTCCCCCACTCTCCTCGGGTCGCATGGACTCTTATATGAGGGTAATGAAAACCACAGCCGACGAGATATCTTAATCGAATCTTCAGTCGGCTTCCTTGCACCCTCGTTGGATCTGTCCTTCCCTCTCCTCCTACCGCTTCCTTTTCACTTCAAATCTTTATCCCTTCTTGCCTTCAAAAAGGCTTTAAAACATCCCTTCTCTCCCTCCCCCCCCCCAAGTTACTCTCCTCACCCAACTCCTCTTACGCTTCCCATGTAAGACATCGATTAAAGGCGATATGGAGGCGTTTCACGGTCGACAGGTTAAGAACATCAACGCGTTTAGAATGATATTATTTCCCGAAAATGTCTCTCTCTCTCTCGCTTGACTCCTCACCTCCTCCCCCCTCTCGATTCGCACCGATGAATGGTAATCTCCTCCCCCCCTGTTCGCGCGATTGGTCGAGTACCCACGCCCCCTATCTTAACACCCTCTCTCTCTCCGTGGGTGTCGCTCCCGTCTGGTATTCGGTCCGGGATCGGGCGATAAGATTGCCCGCGCCACTGGTGAGGGTCAGAGGGAACGCGGGGGGGGGGGGGGGGGGGGGTCCCTTTGCTGAAATATCCGCACGGGCGCACAGTGGGCTGAAATCGAAAAAAGCTTGCCATAACCAAAAAAAGTTTTTTTTCAGTCCGGAAGTTAATACTTTGATTTGATACCATAGATTGGTGCATATGATGTTGCTTGCCGTTTTTCATAATTTATACGTGTTATATACATTGGCCTTCAATCGCCTGCCTCACTTTTTATCCGAAAATCACCTAATTCAAGCTAATTCTGAACCTTTTGTAGTTAAGATGTGGGATAAAAACTGAAATTATTTGGTACGACGGTTGTTTTTTCAAAATATTACTTGTTTTTTGGGCAACGTTTTTATATTTGTCATCGTTACAGGACAATATGGCGGACCCCGTTTTTCGTCAATTTTTCGCATTTATGTACCAAAATACAAAAATGGACATCGACGGACACTGACGTACTTACATCACGATAATATCAAAGCTTTTAGATTGTGAATCCGAAGAAATTCGCGACGCCGAAAATAAATTCGATTTTCGATCGTGCAGCTCAGTCCGGATCTACCCGCCGGCAACGGGGAATGCTGTGGCGCGGCGTGTGTTGGGATGCGCTATTGTTTCAAAACCTTCATTATGGCTATTTTCAAGCCATATCAATTGAAAAGGACTTCAATGTTCGTTACTATGATGAAATCCGGGGAAATCGATTTCTTTTTACGGTTTCTACTGTTAAACAAGTTAGAATTTATCCCGCTTTCCACGGATGAAATACAGGCTCTAACACTGGCATTTCACGCATATATTTTAGCCTTTGAAAGGATAAAGCAGCTTTACTAGGCTAATTGTAACCATCTAAGAAACAAAAACTTATTTTTAACGGTACCAGCCAGCAGCTGGTGTCTAATTACCGCTCCGCCCTCACTGCGGAGTGTTTCGCAAAAAGGATCTTTTTATGACCCCACGGACCGTTTGTGCGGTCCATTATGGTTCTTTTCAGAAAATGTTTTAGCATTTTTGGTGAGAAATGCATATATGCATTTAGTTCTGAATTGACAGTGTAAGAGACTGTTGTGCTCTGGTGCTTTTTTGGAAACACTTTCCTGGTTTTGTTTTAATTGCTGAAAACTTCTGGCCACTTCATCATCATTTCAGGGCCTTTGAGGTGATATTGTTTATCTATTTTTACAGAATTCGATCACCCATTCAGGTATGTATTTTAATTTCGTATACCTCGTAATATTCACAGAAGATACTGAGTGGTAATATCTTAAATGTTACATCGGCATTAGTTTCCTAGTGCTATCACTAAGTGTCTCACTTTTTTTTATATCTTGTCCCTCCTGTGTGTTAGCGAAAACAGATGCATAGTTTTTTTTATAGGGAGAAGGTAGAGTCTTGTACAAATTTAGTAAAAATAAAATCTTGCTACGAAATATCTCGTTTACTGTTGCACAAAAAATCTTTGACACAAAACCACCGTTGAAAGGAATTTGAATTATTTCACCAATATCACCAACGAGGACTTGCTTCTTATCTTTACCTCGGATCCCTAAATGTCTAACACCTAACCATTAAAACCAAAAAAGATGTACGCCATAGGATGTAATAAAATTAAACTATTATTTACTTCATTATAATTGAATATTAACTTAAAATAAGGGATATAATAACATTAAGCGATGCTGTACCGGAATTGATGCGTTAAGGAAGTAAAGATTCTTCAGTCGTCTCAGAAAAATATCAATAAGATTGAAAGGGATTTGTTTTAATGTTCTCCAACAATTTAGTAATAATATATTTTCCTTTAGAAATCCAAAACCGAAGTCAATAAGTTTTCAAGTTTAATTAACGAAGATTTTTCTGCATACTAGCATTAGGCAAGACATCATTCGATTTGCATTTGACTTTCAATTTCATCATTAATATTTAAAATCATCTACAACCGCTGACAATGTGTGCATATTTTCCAGATAAATAAATGAAAGATGTTCACAATTAAGGCCGTTCAAAAAAAAGAAGCAGGGATGATATTCTCTGGCAGAACTCGCAAACGGTCCGCGGGGTCATAAAAAGACCCTTTTTGCAAAGCCCGCCGCAGTGATGGTGAAGTGGCAATTAAACACCAGCTGCTGGCTGGTACCGTTCAAAATAAGTTTTTGTTTATAAGATGGTTAGAATTTGCCTAGTAAAGCTGCTGTATCCTTTAAAAGGCAAAAATATATGCGTAAAATTCCAGTGTTACAGCCTGAATTTCATCCGAGGAAAGCGGGCTAAATGCTAATTTAGGTTACAGTAGAAACTGTAAAAGGAGATCGATTTCCCCGGATTTCATCATTGTAACGGACATGAAAGTCCTATTCAATTGATATGGCTTAAAAATTGCCAGAACGAAGGTTTTGGGACAATAGCGCTTCCCAACACACGCCGCGCCACAGCATTCCCCGTTGCCGGCGGGTCGCCAGACTGGGCCGCACGATCGAAAAATCGATTTTATTTTCGGCGTCGCGAACGGTCACAGATGATTTCTTTGGATTCACAATCTAAAAGCTTTGATATTATAGTGATGTAAGTACCTCAGTGTCCGTCGAGGTCCATTTTTTTATTTTGGTACATAAATGCGTAAAGTTGACGAAAAACAGGGTCCGCCATTTTGTCCTGTAACGATGACAAATATAACAACTTTGTCCAAAAAAAAGTAATATTTAATGAAAAAGAACCGACATACCAAATAATTTCAGTTTTTATTCCACATTTTTGCTACAAAAGGTTCAGAATTAGCTTGAATTCGATGACTTTCGGAAAAATAGTAAGGCAGGCGATTTTTGCGAAATTTGTGCAACTTTGAGCCAATGTATATTACTAATACGTACGAATTATGAAAAACGGCATGCAACATCATATGCACCAATCTATGGTTAATGACTGCAAAGTTTTAACTTCTGGACTGAAGAAAACCTGTTTTTAGGTTTTGGCCAGCTTTTCGATTTCAGTCCACTGTGGGGCGGTCCAATTTCAATCAGTCTCGATTTTGTATTTCTCACCCGCGTTATCGAATGGGAACGTGATAGGGTGGTGATGGCGAATAACGACCTGGAGATGCAAAATGTGGATAAATCTAAGAAACTTTTCATATTTAGACATGCTAAATGGTTTCGATTTTTTAGAGTACACTCGTTAGTCCAGTCTTAAAAGTTACTTAGTAAAATACCGATTCACGAAAAATTCCCGACCAAGGATTATTTCAATAGAATTTTTTCAAAAATGATGTTTTTCTAAAAATGTTAAACGAACATTTTTCACCGTTCAATGGATTGACAATATTTTTTATCGCGACTTTTCTGTAACCAAAATTGTTCCAAGGAATTTCGAAATTGAGAGGAACAAACATGAAAGTTTTACATTAATATATATGACTGTCCATTGCTCAAACCAAACAAGTCTCTGCTTCTCTTCAACCATTCCTTGGTCCAAGATCACAGTTACCTCTGTAAACAAATATATCTCTTGTTAACGATGCTGTGACTGATGAAATACCATAGGCTTTCCCGGTGGACGGTACGGATGAAGTGTTCTCGGGTGCGGCACCAGGATTTACTCTGAGGAAGATGAGCGATTTGCTCGCCGAAACGTTGGCCATGGAAAGCCTAACCCGGTTCCATAGCCGAGAAGACTTCTTACAATGTTAAGACTGCTTTTAATCAATACTGCAGGACGCCCGCATGGCTTCATGCAGTAAAAAACCACGTGCATCGGAAACATGCAGCTGAACACCTAACCGAACTACGCAAAATATGTTAGGCATTTCTTAGCCCATGAGAAACAGTGGCATTAGGTATCAAACTCGATCTATAATTCATGTCCGCCAAATATCATTATCAATATAGTCACCAGGTATGACGATCAAAAAAAACCTTAGATCGCGTATAGATTGGGAACGACATTTGACGAAAAATTTCAGTGAAACCATCTGGGCTTGTTTGAGGATAATTAAGTGAAAAGGATAGTTTTGAGCAGTTAGGGAGAACTGGATCACGCTGTAAGCCTGGTATATAGGTATTCTTACTCTGCGAAGCTGGCAATGGAATTTGGGGAAGGCGAAATTAGCTTGCTGTCTCTCACTCATCCGAGTCCTGGGAAAGTGACATCCCCGCACCCTGGGGATTGTTTAGTTAAATATGGATTTATTCTTAGGCATATTCGGTGACTAGTAATTGGCATTCCCTCGTTCGATGGCCGATCAATCGGGAGGCAAACAAGAGCATGAGTTGGGTGAAGTTATAAGGTGAATGTTTACGTCATCCTGATAGTGCAAAGAATCGGTTTGGGTATTTTTCTCCTTGCCTCCTCAATTTTCTGAGATGATAGAAATCCATCTTATGCAGAGGGTAACTGATTGTCCATCAGCTCATAGCGAATGGGATACGAATTACGCATTCTTTGGAGTTAAAAAAACAGAAATAATTATTTGTAGAAAAATATTGCCAAAAGTATGAGTTTGAATAGAATAATAAATAGATTTTTCAGTGGTAAGTCTCTAAATAATTTTCTAATTCTATCCGAGTTTCCAATAAACAAGGCTGGCTTCCGTCAAGGACATTGAGGTAGATACATTTTTTTCCTCTATGGCGCCATCATACCAGGTTCGCTAAGTAGCTAAGACATCGTATAGGTACCAGGTTCTAAGGCAATTTTTACAGTAATGACTGCACTGAAAATGTTTAAAACAACGTAATGAACTTTCGAAAATGTGCTTAATCAAATTCCCCCACAGAAGGCATGGGAAAAGATAAGTTTCGTCTTTCTCATTTTAACAAACCGAAAAAGGATTTTAAGTTCAGGATTTGGTACGGAAATAAGAATACGAATTTTACTCTTGGGTTCAGAGAAGTTGGATTTCTAATTTGATGGACGCATGGATTATGACACCGAGAAGCATTAGCGTCTTAGGACTAAGACCATGTACATTAGGATGATCCTGGCTGGATCAGTACAAATTACTTTGCGTAATCGAGCCTCCCTTGCAGGTCCCAGGAAATGACATTTCTCCAACTCATTTCGCCGAAACGGAATTACAGACGAAAAATACGGTGGAAAGAACGGAGAAACTTTTCGTCACTACTCTCCCAGTCACTGTCATAAAACTCCTGACCATTATCCACCGCACTCGGGGAACTTATCGCGAAAGAGATGCCGGGACCCTAAAATTGGATAGTTTCGTAGATCCAGGTCGAGATTTTCATCTGCCAAACAGAACCTGCCTCATTGCCACTAAGCACTGAATCAGGTTCTTAGAGGATTTCTCTAATACTACTCCAGTTTGCATGCCATACTCCCTTCCTTTATATCGAATGATCATTATTCTCATTCAAAAAGGCTGAGAACAAGTGGTTAATTCGCTTCATATTCATGCTGTAAATTGAGATTTAACGTATGATTTCTCAAATAAGGTTAATTTTTATTGCCTGACATATATAGCCAGTAAAGTAAGCCAGAACAAAATAGCACCCCTTACTGGAAACATCACTCTAAAAAAAAACGGGTTATCACATTTGATGAGGTTACCAGTCAGTGTCACGTCTATATGTTTGTAAACCATAACTAACAACACAGGGGCTGGAACTTCCCACACGCCCGAAAGGTAAATCACCGGAATTTTACGTGAAAGGAGGCCATTGGTTGGGCTCTATAATGATAGCAGTCCTAAATTTGATACAAGGCAACTGGGTTCGTAAAAAAAAGTGAAAAATTAAGTGTTTCCAAGATTATAGGAGTGAAGGCAAACTCTTAAGTAAATAATCGTTAATATATAGTAGCACATTTACAATATATGTAACTTTAATATGCATATATACACGGTGTTTACAGCCAGTTTAAAGCTCTTATACTAGAGAATTCTATTAATAATAAACAAAGCAAACATGACGGCGTGCCTTTTACAGCTTAGGGTCAGAGTATGTCATTCTAGTGTTTTATAGCTAAATTAACATTTTATTTATTACAACTGACTGTCCTTAGTATTTCTTTTTCCACGTGAATATTTGATTACAAAAATAAAATAAAATTAGTGCACCATCCTGTTCGATACTTATACGCAGCAACTTTCTAAAGGAAGGCCTCTGTTATAGGCATTTGCAGCCTTTTTTTCTGAGTGAGCCGGATTGGTAAACACTTTTTTTGTCAGTGGGCCAGATTATGTAATAACGTACCTACCTATATGATAATGTGTATAATCATGTGTATTGATAATGTGTATGACAACTAAAAAACAAATCTTTGGCCTATTGAAGATATCAAGGGCGCAAAACAGCCCGCGGGCTGCAGAATGCCCATGCATGCATGTAATATCGAATGAAGACTAAGAGAGCCCACTCTCCATTTCATGCATCCGCGAATTTCATGGCTGGGAAAGTTTTGTCGTTGCCTCTGCAAGGAGTACTTAGGGAAAGTCAGCCAGGAAACTTGTTCACGGTAATGATGGAGTTAGAATTAATAAGGACACTACTTGCTTCGAAGAGAAAGGAGGTACTGAGGTGACTGAGGAACGCGTATGGAAAGAGCGACTGAGGTATGCGTCTAAAGTTTAAGGAATTGAGAGGTGATACAAAACGGCTGTGGGCAAGTTGCAGATGTTGAATTGACAAGAACCCTCGTTCCTTAGTAAAATACTCGCAGTTAAGACGCTACATCAACAGGGCATTTGCAAAACCATGCTTTCGTCCAGCAAAGCTCCTCAGTGATTCATAGTTTTTATCATGTGCCATAAAGAATGCTGCTCCTCATGACCGATGAAAAAACGGATGCAGGAAGAAAAATTCAGAATACGCTTACAATGAGACATTCAGTAAAAAAAACGCTTTATCATGCTACTCAACAGGAATAATTTGCTGCGCCAATGTTTTGAAGAGGAAAGAGGGCTTGGAAAACCCTATTAAAAAGAGCTATAAAGTTCAGGAACGACAAAATAAGTTAATGTAAATGTCACGTGGACCAAGCGTCGCAATGTGGAATCATGAAATGAATAAAAACATGTCAAATTATTTGCACCCATTCACAGCAAACATATCTAAACAATAGATAATACTCAGTTTTCCAAACTCATGTACGTGTGAGGTAGAGCTATAGGAGAAGTGGGAATTTTGGGGAAGAGTGGATTGGAAAGAACTTTTGTATTGTGTATTTTAGCATGAGTGAAAGGTTCGTAGTATATTGATTTTGAGTTCCTCATATCCTTTGCACATAGGAATTCCCACTACATAAAATATTGACGTTTAGCACGATAATATAAGAGGCCTAGCCAGAGCAAAAAAGCATCTATCATACATATTTTTATCCCAGGACCTTCGTAATACTCGCTCATGAACGAATACATACGAAACATCAGCTCCGCAAACGTTTCGTAAGTATTCTCCTATGCTCGTTTTCCTAAATTTACAGTGATTCCCTACTATTTGACTTCATCTGACCATTCCCCTAATTTATAGATATGGCATTGGTGTGATTTCTTACGCAGGAAGCGTACTGTAGAGTATTTACTAAAATTGTGTTGGAGCCCCCACGAAAGACACCACAACGGATTTCACACTAACCATGTCACAACTAATCCCCCTGATTACTACTTTTTGTTTGCTATCGAGTAGAAAGTAACGTATCCAATGGACTATTATTTTTATTAATCCGCATGATTTTAATTTTAATATTATTTTTATGTGATATTATCTATCAAATACTTTCTTTAAATCAAAGAATAATGCGCCAGATTGATTTTTCTCTCCGTGTGGTTTTAGGATATCACGGATGCAGAGTTAATTAGGGTTTGGTAAGATTTACTTTTCCACAAGCCATGCTGACTGCTGCGGAATAAGTGGCATGGGACGTTATCGATAAAGGCCAGTAATTTCTTGGATATAGCTTGCTTCCTTCATCCATAACGGCTATCATAAAAAGGAAGTATATGGCCAGGCATTATAAATCTTATAATAACAAAGAATGAGTGTTACATGAAAGATAATTAGCATCTGAGTCTAATAAAATGATTTAGTTTTGTGTATTTGTTGACTTTTGTTGTTTTTCCCGATTCCATGTTGTCAAATGTAGTCATTATTTTCCATATTATGGGTTTTACAGATAGGTAAGCTGAAACGGCGATAGGGAGCATGTTTCCAGAATACTGCAAAAGTCATTCCTTATGCGCTATCCCCTCATATGACGCAAAAATCGGTTTGTAAAACTAAACATAATATAATAACCAACGGCGACAGAACTGTCTCATCGCTTACTTAGTCCTTTTTAAAACGAAGAAAATATGGGCGTTCTCACACTTACCCTCACCATTTTCTGCTAATAATCAATGATTCGATACCAACTGTGGCTAAAACTTTAAACATCAATGAGATGTACAAAATACGCTAAGGGCAATTCAGGCCACTCGAAATAGATCACTTCCGATGGAAAATTCTAAAGTAGAAGGAGGAACGAACGCCAGGCCCAGCCACGAAATCATTATTCCCAAATCATTATTCTACCCAAAACTCCATCGAAATTTCGCCTCGTGGAAGTTCATCAGTTAATCATCATTGCGGCATTCCGTTCCACCGTGCATACGCTACCAACTTTGCATTAAGGCATTCATAATTGAGCTCTTAAGCATTAGCGGAACATATTTGAAGACATGCATGGGAACCATGATTCATCACTACTTTTCGATAATTAAACTGTTTCATGATGCAAGTCTGGTGTAATTTGGAGTGATTAATCATACATTTGAATGAAATTAAGACATGGAATCAGGCGTGGAGCAAAACTTTTTCGGTGCTATCGAAAGACTAAGTTGAATGGCTGGAGCATTCATTGAATTATTACTTCCATTCGAAGGTTATACCAAGAAATACTCATTACGCCATATCCCCTCAGCAATTATATGTATCGGACATCATTTATCGCCCCATTACTCTTGTTATGCGTTTCCTTATCATGGATTAATTCAATTGAAAATATTATATGTATTCAGACTGGTGTGTTTTCCTCAGGATTTTCTGCCTGATGCACATACTGGCTTTTTTTCTTCACATAAATACTTTAGCGCTGCAAACGGAACCGGAACGGAATATTTCTGCAAAACGCGTGCACCTGAGAAATTTCGTTCAAAATATTATCTCGAAAGCTTTATGGGAAGCGTTTAAGCACTGGATTAAACTGGTGATTATTGCCACTTACATACCGAATAAGTATACTATTGTTATTATTTCGATTCCCTCCCCCTCGTCCCTCTTTCCTTGCATATGATTGTTAGCTACAGAACCTCTTACGACCAAATAGAGCAGCTCCTCAAATTGAGCTCAGGCAATATAATAACCGTGCGTTTCCAATGCCACGCGATAAAATATGTATAATAGTTAATGGCAAGGAGGGCATTTTTCACCACACTTTTTTCAGTATTATACAGCAAACCAAATATAACAGAGTCAAAATCACATAAAAGGCTCAGTGGTACACGATGAATGCGTTTAATTCGATTTACCGCATTGAATTTTTGAAAACAGTACATGTTTTCATGAGGCAATAGCAATAAATAGACTGGAGGCGGGGGAGTGTAATAGAATATAACCGACACTTGTATCATGAGATATGTGTAATAGGGCCTCTCAATCGCAACTCGCGAACCTACCTACTTGAGAATTCAAATGACTGCTCAACGAGCAGCGAGCACTTACGAAACATTCGCACAAAATCCGTCCACTATGCGAAAATGAACACCACTTTCGATGTGTTTAGCGTCTCATGTACGACTGGTTGATTTCGTCGACCGATGGGGAAATAAAATTACGTAATTGGACGCAATTGGACACTAAAAGCTGGGGCGATAATCCACGCCAGCGAGCGCGTCGAGAGTGATGACGCAATCGATGAAATGAACATCGAAAGCCAATGAGAGGGAGGGGAACAACACCCCTCTCATGACTTCCGGAAACTTTGAAGAACTTTCCGAATTTAACTCGCCAGAGCGCTTAAGCCACCGTCAGGAAAACTTGAACGCATTATTTCTTAATTTCAAACGTTTTTCCACCCACACAAACTGTACAGTGCTTTAGTAATGTACTTGTACATTTTGTTTTTGTGGTAGGCGCCACGAGTAACAGAAGAGCGCAGTAAATGACTTTGCATAAGCAATGTAGAAAAGCACACGATCTCCCAATTTCGGAAGGTTATGGAGACCGGGAACGTACTCACAAAAATGAATGCATTCGAGCTTAAGCAGAAAGAGCCTTAATTATAAGAGATTTTCCCGAGCTGAAATTTGTATTTGATTCGTACTAAAAAGGCGTTCCCCCCTCCCCGCTCTCACAGTTCCCACTTTCGCCACCTGCTCCTGCGGACCCACATCCGCACCCTTGCCCTCCTCAATCCATTCTCAACCCTCCTTCCCTTCCTCCCCTTCGAATAAAGCATCGTCACGTCAGTTAATTGAATATATGGCTTTGTTTTGGCTAGAGTGCCGGAATATTTCGATTCCCACGCCACCACCCTTCCCAATTTGACTCTTCCCCCCATCCTGCCTCATTTAACTCTCCTCCCAGTACCCCATTTAACTCGCCCCAT
Organism: Pyrrhosoma nymphula; assembly: GCA_963573305.1. Lineage (NCBI taxonomy): Eukaryota > Metazoa > Arthropoda > Insecta > Odonata > Coenagrionidae > Pyrrhosoma > Pyrrhosoma nymphula. The sequence goes on from OY754329.1 coordinate 93,703,908, forward strand.
CCTCCTCTTCTACCTTTCGAGGGTTTTAGGCGCCGCCATTGTAAGAGGCGGACTCGTAGATAGTGTGGGAAACAAATGAGTAACGTGGGCGGGCGGCGTTAGAGCGTTGCGGAGCGACCAGCTCCTTCGTTTCGATCGCGTGTCAGAGCTGGCGAACTAAACTCAAGCTTCCGGCAGGGAGTGTGCGTGGGTGGGGAATAAAAAATAAAGGGAGGACACCTGGTGACTTTTTCGGGATGATTACGACGGAAAGCGGTCTTATGTTTTGAGAAAAAAATATACAAAAGTTTCACTGGCATGCATGCGTACATGTAAACATTAAAGCGCTAGTTTGGAGGAGGTAGAAAGGACACATTAAGAAGAATTGCCATGGTAGATGAAACGTATGCAAAGGGGTTAGAGCGACTCCAAGTAAAAAAATACGACTTTGGCATGGAGCATAATCCTAGGCTTATATGGAAGGAGGATGACTGTAGATCAGAGGCACTGGTTGCTTTGGAAAAAGGTGAGCTGGAAATTTAAAAGGGCAAAAAATAGTTTTTTATGTAGGTACTTTAGAAAAAGAGGAATTCTTACATTGTGGGAAACCAAAGGGAAAAGAAAATTGGATACTCGGGGTGGTAAGAATGAAATGATAAAGGCAGCAACAAAAAGGACATTCTCCGTTAAGAGTAGGAAGAGCTTTTTAGCCTCCTGAGGGGACCTATTCGCTGTGAATAGTTAAGAGGGTGGTTATGCATTACATATATTGTTTTGCTGGAGGAAGGCTGCGTGTGACCCAACAGGGTTGGTTTCAAGCAGAGGCTCTTAAAAACGTATGCATCGGTAGGGAACGTATGATAGTAAAAAACAACAAAGTAAGTGATTGAAAATATTTTGCTGGTGGGAAAGGATAGCAACACGAGTTAATAGCAGTGGCACCTGACCTGACCCTTCGAAATGGACTTGGATCATGTTATTATAAAAACAATTAGTTAATTCTGCCTAAGTGGGCACGCAATAAATGAAGAAAAAAAGATCAGCTGGGGCCTATCAGCTCGCGATCGTTAACACATTTGGCTACCCTCTAATCATGTTGTATCTCCATTCAATCTCCTATGGCATCTATCCTGCAGCCTCTCGTAGTATCCTCTATTCCCCTACCTGATACCTTAAAATTTTTCTCATAAAGACTTTCATCATTTCAAATATTTTCATAATTATCTTTGGCCACCGTTCTTATACCTGACAACTCTTGTCTGATCTTTCTCCCTTTACAACTATATCTCTTCACTATTCTCCACAAGTGCACCTTGAATTCAAATCTATTTTTCTCTGCTTTCCTGGAAGGATGCCTTTATTCCCAAGCATGGAGCGCTAACGTAATGTCCGTATTTATAGACCGCTTCTTCACACGTTAACTCACGGCGTATAATTTCACGAATTTTTCATGCATCACTAGACTTGCATTGCCATGATCTCTATCAAAGAAAAAGTTTTAAAGAAATCGTTTTTTTAGACTGCGAGAGAATTAAATAATGCTAATTCATCTTTGACGCTGATTTATCTGTAGTGGAATTTAAGCCATACTACGTAGTAGTGGGTGAGAAACGAGGCTACACCGTCTCAATTGAGATCATTGGTATAAAACATATTGATACAAAATATCTGCTCTGAATCATTGGCATATACCTATGTATATTTATGTATGTAAAGGAAAACATAGGTGGCCGATGTATTAAGTTAGGCGAGGGCACAAATGCTTGCATGGAAGCGAAAGCTATTGTCGGGATGGAAATTAATAAATAATGAGGAGGCCATCCGTCCGAGATTAAATTCCCGGGCGACCTTGAGCGTGGGCGCACGCTTGAAAGAGATGTGGAAAAATTTATGTATATATGTATATGTGTATACATGCGTGAGAGAAAGGGATGGAAGAGGGTAACAAACTGGAGCGGGAGCGAGCGCTAACTAAATGAAATGAAAGGAAGGCCGAGGGAAGGTTTGGGGGTGTTGGTGTGGGGGGGATGAGGCGGAGATGGGGGGAAGGGATGTAGGAAGGAGATAGAGGGAGGGGAGTATAGAGGATTTTGAGCGGTGGGAAAGGGGTCTGTGTGGTCCTCTGCTCGTCAGTGATGAGGAGAGGAAGAAACCCGCTCGATGCTGCCTACGTTTAATATCACGCGGGAAAAATCTCGTTATTCGAGAGAATCATCTCTTTAAAAGCCCAGGGATGAGAAAAACTGCCGCGAGAGGGGGTGTGGGGAGAGAGCGTAAGTGGGTGGTTGAGGGTAGACGAGTCTGAGAAATGGGGTTGGAGATCCAGTAGTGATTCGCTGGGTGCGTCGGGGGTTTGGAGAATGGGGATGAACGAAAGTCAAGATGTAGAAAAACTGGGGTTTGCGGCGCGGGATTGTTGGGGGGAGGTGGTGGTATCTGTGCAGATAGAGCTTGGTTGGTTTGCTATTTGGGGAGACGATCGACAACTGAGATCATTTGAATCATTACTGTAGGGTGGGAAGGTTGGAAAGGGCTGTGCTATTTAGGGGATGGAGGAAGGTGGTAGAGAAAACTGGCATCGGCATTTGTCTGCTCATAAGTAGAACAATTTACTTACTTGGGTAGTAAAATACCCAGTCTTTTTTAAATAGAATTTAATTCCACTAATTGCTTATCATTCTATTTTTTGATTAATTTTTATATTCATGTAACTTTAATAAAATATACCTATTACTTATAATATTTTTTAGCATTTATACTTCGAAAATAATTTTGTGTGCTATTTTTGTTGCCCTTGGTGTGATTTTAGCATAGCATACAAGAGGAAGTATTTTTTACCTACCTATTCGAAGTTATATTTACCTAATTTTTACTCTTCTGTTAGTTCGAGGATTTTCCGACGATTCTCCTATTCTACGACAAGTTCTCATAATATTACAGTAATATTAATTATTCCTTAGCATAAAATATGCTTACATACTTCAATACGCATTTTTTGCTATTTGCTTTGACTTCAGATTCATTTTCAGCTACCTAGAAAATGTGTATGCACAAATTTTCGTTCCACGATACACAACATATCCGGTGATCCGTAAAAATGTACGTATTTTCGCAGCAATGTAGGCCAAATAAACAATTTCCAGATTCGTTTTCAGCGAACTCAAATAAAGTACGCATTAAAATATTCGAATTGATTGAATGTCTTCCTTTTTTGTGTCATGACCACCGTTTACGATTTTCGTCCCACTGTGCGATGGTGTTTGTGTGCTGGTTACCGTGATAGTGTCAGCGCCGAGGGTTTTTCGTCTTCGAGGATGAGGGTCAGGAAGGATAGAAAACGAATGACGACGAAAAAGAGACGTGCCTAAAGAACAAAAAAAGTTTTGTGAACGAGGGGAAACTGGGTGTGTGGGAGAGGTGTGAGGCGAAGGTACGGGATTGAGATTCGGATTGGGATTCAGCGAAGCAGGGTAGATCGATGGGACACGCGAGGGGGAACTTTGGGGTAAAGGGGAGCGGCATTGGGCTGGAGAGGAGGAGGAAGGGGAAGAGGCTGGAGGCTTTGAAGGATGGGAGAAAGTGGTGAAAGGGATTCTGGGGAGATGGTAAGGAGGGGGGGGAGGAAGATATAAAAAGGGTAAGGGAAAGAACGTGTGAGTGGTTAAGGTTGAGTGGAAGGCCAGGGGATCTCCTCCTCCCCCACTACCTCCTTCGCGGTTCTCCCATCGCTCGTGAGAGAGGGGTTGCTGTGATCCTTTGCAGGTGAGAGGGAAGAGATACATACTACGTCTTGAGGAGGGCACCCTGGAGGTGGGAAACATGTATGACTATCGATAAATTATAGTATTACGGTTTAACATGTCGGTGCACATCATATTTTCGTTTACATAGATATGTGCGTTTGTACACATTAGTTATGCATTCCAGGGAAGCATAATACCTGTTATAACATAATGAAGAAACTCCCTTAATCCATAAAAAAGTCTTATTAAAAACAACAACTTTGTATTAGTTCACGATATAATTAATTTGCGACAGTGATTTCAGCAAATTGCCGCTATTTTCATCCATAAATGCCTTTTCAGCAATATTGAAAATATGTGCATAATCATATTTTTGTTTTCATCTATGCGTGCTTTTCCACACATTTATTATCCATTCCATGGAAGCATAATACTTGTTAGATTATAAATAACCAACTCTATCGATCTATAACATATTTCAGTAAAAACTATAGCTTAGTATTTATCCACATTATCATTTATTACCGGCCATGATTTCAGTGATCATTGCCATTTTCAAGCACATTGGAAACGTCAATGATTGCTAAAAAAATGGCAATGGTTCTCTGTTAACATGGTTGGTACAGTGTGTCCTCGTTTAACGTTGTTAACTCGTTCCTGAAAAAGTAGACGTTAAACGAAACAACGTTAAACGAAGCAGTATTTTCCATAAGAAACAATGTAAAAAATTAAAATCGGTTCCAAACTCACCAATTCTTCATTTCATAACAATAACGATTTCTTGTGTGAGGATAGTAGAAAAGTAAGGGGTATCAGATGAATGGTAAAGGAAAGTGAAAGGAATGCGCATTTATTAAATATAAGAAAAAAAGGCGTGAGATTATTAGTTTTGGTGAAATTAAAGTTTGAAAATGACCAAATTCGCGTATTTTATGTGATATTTTGACGCCATATTGCGAGATTTTTGGAAGTCCCGGTAGAGGGATTCGGACTAATTTCACGTCTGAAATATGGCCTTACCCAACCCCCCCCCCCCCCCCCCCAACAACGTTGCGTGCCTGTGGAGTGAAACAGAGGTGCTAAGGTGGGACAGTACGCGGCGTCGAGAAGGCCATTTCTGAACGGAAAAATAGGTTATTTGGCGGATAGTTACGATTTATTTTCACCAATACCCTTTTAAACCAACCGTTGATGATTATTACACAACCCACCCCAATGGTGATTGGTTTGCGTAAAATTACGGCGAGAGGCGAGTTGGTGATGAAAGTTCCGTATGGAGGCAGTGGAATGAAGTACCTCCAAAGATTATAGGGTTGCTCCGAGAGGTTACCCGTCCCTCCTGAGTGTAATAAAGCCGTCGAAAAGCGGGAATACTTTTAAGTTGAAGGCGGGAAAAGTCATGGGCGGTGGGCATAGAAAATGAAGACACTGCTCGACCGCTGCGCCATCTGGGGGAACTAGGAGTAAAAGGTCAGTATTTCCAATATGGCGTCCAGAAGTAGATTTTCATCACAGGTTTAAGTGAATAGTTTACGAAAAAAAAGGATTTATGAAGCAAACGAAAGGTAAATGCGCATATGTAGCGTAGCAATTTAAGTGAAATAGGTGGTATAAGGTGATAGGGAAGCAGGTGAAATTAATGTTCTCCCAGACTGGACGCTATGATACAAATACCACGGCGTATTTTAATTACGCGGACATTCGAACAGATGATTTCACTAGTCAGAGATCTTCATATCTTAGATGAAACAAACTGAAAAGGCATTTTTAAAAGAATAAGCACTAGGTTTCCCTCCTATATTTCTGATATTTAGTGCTGTTAGCACCGGCTTCCCTCGGAGTAAAAGAAATTTTTGTTCTTCACTGCGGGAGCGTGCGCATGCGAATGCATTGAAGGGCAAACATTTCGCTCGCTGCGATGGCGAAGACGTAGGATATCAATTAAAATAGTGAGTGAACTAGGGAAACTCGGTGCTGTGTACAAAATTTTTGTTATTTCGTAACAAGGTTTTAGGAACAGTATCACCCTCGACGATTTACTGCATCATGGAGGGTTTAGAATACTTCCTCTTACACACTAATTCAACACGAAAAAGACGTTTTCGATACACCTCAAACAGCAGTAAATCTACCTTATGGCGGCATTTGATTTTCAGGTATTTTTTCCCGTAGATATCTGCTCCTGGATCTACCATTCGGACATGGTATTATTAATACGATTAATACCATGCGATTCAAGATGGTACACTAACGTTGGTTTGAGTTTTAAATCACCCGATGCATTGCCCCCCAATAACAGCGTAGTAAATAATAAGCAAACATATAGTTAGGAAACAAATAACGTAATAATTATTCGCTCAGGTGAACTTTTGACACACGCTATGAGGAGTTAACGTCAAACTTTTCCGCCGAATGGAAATTACGCATCAGATGCGCCAAATTCCTATTCGTTATTCATTTTTTTTGGTTGCGCAAAATTTGAACAACGTTATCGCGAAGCACTGACGACGTTGAACGATTTAGGGTTTTAATTGTTGGACAACGTTATCGCGAAACAACGTTAAACGGGACAACGTTAAACGAGGACACACTGTATTAGATTAGAAATCGGGGAAATACTAAGCTATCTTTATTATTAAAAATGACTTCGTTCCGCTAGTTAGGCATGAATCAGCCTTCCGTGATGTACTGTGGCAGCAAACGTGGTGACAGTCACATTCGCGAAGCGTGAATTCAAGCAGGGGAAGTCTCGTGTAAATTTCCGAAGGAGTCAAAAGAGGAGCGTAATGGAGACCACAAAATATAGTAGGAAATGCTGCCAACATAATTGTTTTAAGTCATAACGAGAAAGTGTCAGTAGTGCATTTCACTACAATGCTCACGATCCAAACAAAGTAGTATCAAAATACGTTGACAGTGTTCGCCATCCATCGAAGGAGTCCATCAAAACAATTGGATAAAGAGCCATAGAGTTCTTTAAAGTTGGTTTGAATTACAGATTTGGAATTGGCAATGAAAGTGACAACCTTGGGGACACAGAAAGATAAACGTGGATGCTTACTCACTCCCCCTTGCGGAGCTAGTCAACTCTTCCAAGAAAAAAGGTATTCTGCGCAACTTCCACCACGTTTCACTACCACTATATCTACTATATATGGACGTAGGAGTGGTACTGATTATTTTGTGTTACATGAACTGATCAAAATCATCATTATGGGTCCAAAATATTTGGAGGGCTATCTACGAGTTCTGAAATCACATTATATTCCGTTTAATTTTCAATTTCATGAATTACCGATGGAGTATCAAACTACCAATTGCATTAAACACGACCTTTGAGTTAATATCGATATATTCATTAAAAAGGTTAAATAAAGTGCATTCTACGCATATGCACTTTCAAACCGACAATCAATTACATCAATGAGCATATCAAAAGAGATCAGATAATACCTACACTACTCGAAATGAGTGAACCTATTTATAACTTACCACAAATTGACGGAAAACTAGTGAATAACGTAAGAATAACTAGCATTAAGCCATTTTTCTTGCTAAAACGAATATTAATAATAATTTTTGAACAGATTTCTCCGAAAATAAAATATAATTTTAAAACCCATTACTTTAAGCCGCAAGTTTTATTTGATTACCTTTAATTTAAATATTTTTAGAACTTGTTCCGTAATTCCACAATGTATATTCAAATTTGAGAATACCTACCACCCGCATCACCACAGTTTTCAAAAGTAATCTCAACCATCCTTTCCAGCCATATATATATCGACATTCTTTCGATTTACGCGCTCATCCCTCGGGAAGACACATTTTTTCTTCTTTTTAAATATCGAAATGAAATTTATACGCCGATATTTTCCTCCAGCATTCCTCATCCGTCTCCGGGGGTAAATCCCCTTCTGTGATGGGACATAAGAAAAGCCGTCTTGGAGGGTAGGAACAGAGGAGAGAGGGGGCGGGGAGTGGAGTTTGACGGAGAAAATGGAAGAGAAATTGAAAAGAAGAAGGAGGCGGGGATGGAGGGGGCGCTTTTGCTAAGCAATGCGAAGTGGATGTAGTTGTTCGAAGGGCAAAGGGGGATAGGGAAGAAAAGGTGAGGGTTGGAGAGAATTTTGAGTTAGAGAGGGTTAAGGTGCGGGGGAGGGAGGAGTGGGAGATTGGTGTTGTGCGCTTGTCTACGTGGAGGCGGAGAGGGAAGAAAGACGGATGGCGAGAGAGAGAGTAAGGGCAAGGAGGGAGAAGGAAAGTGGAGTTAAAGGAGAGGGAGAGAGTTTTCGGAGCGGCGCGGAGTCAAAGGGACGGATGTCGGTAGTGTGGGGAGAGTGGGGAGTAGAGGGTGAGTGGATAACGGGGAGGGGCAAAGGGGAGAGGGAAATTCGCATGGGAGAATAGAATATATATATACTCTGGGCATAACCCTTGGAGGAAATGTTAGTACAAAATTAAATTTGGCTCGACAAAAAGATGAAATAGAATATGATAATCAATATATACACACAATAACGTCACAACAATGAACCGCAGAAAAACAGAAACACGTAAAAAAAGAAACTCACTCGATTTAGTTTTTAAAATATTCGATGGTATGACTACCTTCTTCAGAATCGGTTCACTCAACCGATAATTGAATTCATGTAGCTGGCAAAATACATGACTACAAATAGTTTCTATAACATTGGTGGCATACCTATAGTGTAGTGCATATTGGTAAAACTACCACTCCTGACATGCATTTGCCGGTTTTTGCTAATGCGCCAATAGTCGTAGCTCCATTTTCTTTATTGAAGTGCGGTGTACTGCATGATGGTGATAAATTATCACCTGTGGTACACACTTGAGGTGGCTTGAAGGGTATGAAGAATATATGTAGACGAACTGATGAACCAATTCTGCCGAATATTGGTTCATCGAGTGAGTTTCTTATTTTGTGTTATGGTGCATCACATCCGTGAATCATCATCCGTCACATCCGTGCACGCCTATGATGTTGTGTACATGTATGAGCGGGTTTCTAACGGAACTACACAGAATAATTAATATTTATACAGGATACAAATAAATGGACACAAAAAGAAGAATAAAACTATAGATATAAATATCTAAGAATCTGTGTTCACAGGCTGTAAATTGTTAAGAATATTGACCAATTTAACACTGATCTGGAGTAGAATCATATACAAAATATTTTTAAATATATGTATGTGACCATAGAGTAAGTATATACTTACTCTGTGATGTAACTCATGCATTCTAAGTTTTCGGGCAGTGAATATCAAAACTTTGTGGTAGTGACTAAAAATGACCTCTGATAAATATTAGGAAAGGGGTAGATTGGGTAACTGAGGATGAGAGTGGAATGGGGAGAGGATTGAGAAGAATGGGGTGTGGAGGGGAGGATGAAATTACAATGGATCAGCGGGGAAAGATAGGAGATATTAAGGATTTGCGTTGTTTGAAGTTGAATATCGCAATGGAATGACAATTTCGCGCCACAAAAGGATGCGACTTACAAGTATTGGCTTTCGCATGGCGCAGCATATCGAAATTGCTCACCAACTGATATGCAATATTACTGCAGTTCTGAATACTATTTCGTCTAGTAGTACTGCATATCGCATGATACTGAGCGTCGCTAGATTACTCGATTCGTTGTCTTACATCCTCGTGAGTTTTCATTTCAGTTTTGCATTCGTAAAAACGTTTTTATTTGGTGATTTCATAAAAATATCATGGAGTGTGAGCTTAATTTTACTAAATAACCTGCACCTGAAGTCTATCCTAAAATGTGTTCTCTAGAGTGTTTATTAAGAGTGTATTTAACACTTCATTTAAAAAAACGGAAATCTCAATTCTGTGATGAAGTACAAATTCGGTACATTAAACTGCTGTCTGAATGATCATATAGATTTATGTACACATATCCCTCACCACGTTCGATATCATATTAAATCGCTATTGAGTACTAAATTCATGTACTAATTGCATTTAAGTCGTAATTACATATTGCTCATGATATCTTGTTACGCCATAAATCATATCACATTGCTAGATAATATCGCCATTCGATATTTGGTTATTCCTGCATTTTCATAAAATATGCGATCATATTGCATTACGATATTATACCATCGCGATGCAATATTTCGTGCATATCTTGAAAGGAAGTCGGTGTATTGCAACATCGCACATTCCTGGAAGAAAATTCAGTGTATGTGTGGGAGCGAAGAAAGGGGGACGCGGATGTGGAAGTTTTATTGGCGTCGCGGAAAGACGAAAATTTACAGAAAGTAAGCGTTCCCCCTGGGGGTTTGGGGGAGGGGGGAGAAAAGGGTGGAGGAGATGGGGGCAGTGTACTCAAGTCTCACTTCCACATCCAACTTCCATTTCCCACATCCTCAATCCTCCTCCTCAGAGCCCATTTTCGCGAGTGAAGATGACAAAACGCGAATACCAACCTTCTTTTGTTTACGCGAATAAAAAGGAGAGCGAAATGAAGAAAAAGGAATTTTAACGGGAGGAGCAATTAAGATTGCTCCGCAATGGCATTTCCGATCCGATTACTAACTCAATTTCGGGTAATTGCTTCGGTTTATGTCACTGCCGTAAAGTCGCACTCGGTAATCCCCCATCCCGAGTAGAATAAAACGGCCGTGTTTCGCTGCTGATGGTAGCGTTGGATGTTCCTTTAGCAAGTGCTCTACAGAGCCAGTTCACATTTCACCGTGTTTCCAATCGGCCATCTCTCATACATGGCAATGATAACCTGCGTCATTGGACCGCATGCATTTGCTTTACATATTGCAAAATATGATTAAGAGAGAAATAAGATTATATACCGTAAACGATATGAATAAAAAAATTTATTTTAAGATACCATTTTGACATGAACCAGGAGTGAAATGAAGCCTTCTTTATTCCTCTATGACTTTGTTTACTTTTTCCAGCAAATTTAATGTACATACGACCAAAACATAATTCGACAGGCATCTCTCATTTACCTAAAAATATGCATTTTTCATACGAGCACACATTGAGCTAGCGTTCTTCTCAAGGGGTTAAAAAAGTTGACTCAACGAATGACTGTTCTCTGATTAGAGGAGCGCATAGAACCACACGCTAACACGCATAAAACACACAAAATATATCGACGAGCCATTCTGTGATTCCATAGTCTAGACTTTGAAGAGGTACAAAGAGAACAACCTGGAGACATTTGACAGAATGGTTATGAAGAAGGATGGAGAAAATGGGTGGGATAGAATTAAAGTGAAGAGAAGACATTCTGAAGATATCAAATGAAGTACGGCAGTTGTTGTAAAATATTCGGAGTATATGTATACCTACATGATGGATGAAGCGGGTAATAAGGATAAATACGATAGTAAAATCAGTGACACAAGCAAGGGAAACACAGAGGGCAATGCTGGAATTTCACATAGGACGAGATAAATATAGTAAACTGAGCTGAATGGGGAAATTGAGCATTAAAAAAGGAGATTCAAGGCTTAAGCAGCGTGAATATTATCCACGAAACCTCTCATTGATCTGTAGGATACTAATAATGGTATTAATTATTCCAATGCACCAGTGTGGCTGGATAAGAGTTGGGAAATTAAAAAAAATATCGCATACATTCCTGACACGCTTATTAAATAAATTTTCAATTAAAATAATATACATAGTATTATTGGCGGCAGAGGAATTTTCAAACAGCGCTTTCTCGGGTAACCTACTGATTTATTTCCACACAGGATAATTTTTGCGATGAATTTGGAACGTTATTTTTAGATGAGGAGAAAGAAAATTTCTAAACAACGGCGTTGGGGAATAACACTCGAAAAATTAAAATACTACATATGAATAAAAGTAATTAAATATTTTAGAGCACAAAAAATATCAAAGAACATGATATGTCACTAAGGAAATATAGTAGAACTTCGAAAGGTGGAAGCCAATTGACGAATCAATACTCTATATTGGATCTCCATAGGTACTACTGAACCAAAAGGGATATAAAAAAATTCTCATGTAGTACTACAAGCAGCAGCATAGGGTTAGAGATCCCATAAAAAATTAACCCTACATTTATCTTGAGCATGTAAATTTAAGAGATTCTCTCGCTCCAAAATACGAGAGAATTTAAGCAGGCCACTCTGCACACCAGAAAGCTCGCAGAGGCTAAAGAGTGAAAAATATAAATAAGCTTGACAACATACGTCTTGCGAATGGAAACTTTTAGAGCGCATTGCAAAAAATATTTTTTTCCCCTTTTTCCTTTTCAGGGTAAAACGGAACATGGAAATAAGAATTCTCAGTGCCGTACTCCATACCGTTGGAACTCGGGGCATAGCATTTCACGAGATATCACGAAACACCAATAAATAAAAGGATACATGCACAATATCACGGCAAAAATTTGATGAGGCGTCATTTTATTTCGCTCGAATAATTCCTGCGAAGAAAAATATATATTGGAGGAATTCCATTTCTGAGAGATCTGAGTGGTTTTTTTCCCTCCATTTCAGAGGAGCACGATATGTCTCTCTATCTCTCATGTGCAGAAATGTGTTTCATAATTAGGGGAGAAGACGGATAAGGAAAAACCCGATTCAAATTTCGAGTAAGGGGAAACAATACGGGCGGCGGAATGTTGGCAATCGACCTTAGCCGACAACTCTTGTGAAGCCTCCGGATAAAGGAGAGTCGGAAATGGGAAATGAAAAGTCTTTGGGGGTGAGGTTTTGTGTTCCGGGAAAATGAGAGTTGGGAAGGAGGGGAGAAGGTCGAAGCTCTCTGTAAGGCTGGAATGGAAGATGTTAGAGTAGAAGGGGGAGGAAGACTGGAGTGGCAAATGGAGTAATCATTGATGGAGTTAGATATGCAGATAAGATACTGTCCTTTGAATGTAATCAATTCCCAGACACCATAACTGTTAATTTTGTGGAGTTAGTACCTCAAATGATACCATCGATATTATAGTACCGCGTCCAGTTAACCATCTTTCTGATGCATCGATTGAAAATATTCTCGGAAGTGTATATCTATTGTGGTAAAGTGTGCTTTGCTATTTTGATGAATACTGGAAGATAGGCGTTCTCACAGTCGTAGTACCGAGCCATCGCGTTGTTTATTTTGAGTTGAATATAAGAAAATGCTGTGCCTTTCTACCAGTGCGTACAAATACGTTTTAATCAGGAGATATTAACGTGCTTTTTCTAGTAAATTTGAGTTCATGAACAATAAAACAAGCCATAGAAGGTGACGAATCATTAAAATTTCTCTCTCCGGAGGCTGGTATACGCCAGGGAGATACTGGGATCCCGTTACAGCACACATGACGTTTCATTTGGAAACAGACGTGTTATTCAATTCACTAATCTAACTGGCGTTTACACCAAGATGTTTTACAACCTGAATCACATAGTCAAATGAAAAACATAGCAAGACCTTCTGAACAGATATTCGAGGATGGCTCACGATGGTAGACTGGATTTTCGCTTTATAGGCGTCCATGAATTCGAAAGGCATCTTAACGTCTAAGCCATCCAGTTAAAACTTATATCAACCAAATATATTAAGTGTCCGTATTTTGTTTGATTGAACAAAAAGGTAATCATAAAGGTAAACCTCAGCAAACATTAACACCAATGGATATGCAAGCCGCAATATTTCAATAGAGGGATAGCATTTGACTGAGGAAGGTCAAGTTCACTAAAGTTGAGTTAAAAGAAAAATTACCGGAAGTGAATTTTTGTTAACGAAAAGAGTTGTACCGATATCAGGGCTTCCTCATACTATAGCCATGTTGCTGCTCCTTATTCTGACAGCGATTATTCCTTTTCTTAATGTCTAAGAAAATAGTTCTTCAAAATCCAAATAGCAGAGCAAGCGCAAAAATAAAACGAATTCCTTATCGTCTGTTCTGCTTAATAAATGAATGAATTTGACGGCAAGTAATCATGCTATAGAAGTTAATTCCGGGTAAAAATAATTTTAATGCGTGAGAAATATTATATCTAGAGTCATAAATACTATAATTTATAAATAATTACAATTTAAAAGATGTAAGATCAAGTGCTTTTTCGGCGGATAAGATTCGTGAATTCCACTCGAGATCTCCATAGGATCAGGAACATGGTCACCGACCCGCGGCTCGTGAATCAAAACGTCGGCAACCATGGAGTTTCTTGTCCGGTGAAGATGTATACTTACATAGTCATCACTCCGTGCCCTTTCGTGGTAGGTATTGCTGAAACAGCTTTGACCTTGAAAATTGACTTCAATTTTTATAATTTTCTACATACGGACCTATCCCTGCAAACTTCATTAGTTTCTGCCACATTCACGCTTTCATTCATACACGCTCTCCTATTTCTAAGACTTGTAATATGTATACTCTTTAGAGCCTCATTCATGCATAAATATCCATCACGTCATTCCCTTTCGGGATAGGCAAGGTAAAAGAATTTCGTTTCTTCTATAAGGCTTAAGATATTGGCTCTATTTTGATATTTCTCTTCTTTTTGAATAATAAGGTAACAACTTTGTTATTTCCATCTTTAGGTTTGAATTAAACGACCACAGTTTCGAAGGTTAACGTCATTATCAGGCCCAGGTCGACGTTAACCGTCGAAACCATGGTCGTTTAATTAAAACCTAAAGGTGGAAAAAGTTGTTACCTTCTTATTCAAAATGTATAGCAAATTCAACCAAGTTACGCCCGGAACCACCAACTTTAATTCTCTTCCATTACATTCGCACATACATTGCTTCATAATGCTCTCCTAGTCTTAAGACTCCTAATATTCCTTCTGTTTTAAAGTCTCTTCCACCACGTACACCCACGACATTCTCGGACTACTCCTTCCTCTCACCATATTCACTCTCTTTTCATATATCTGTTTAGTTACTCGATTCTCATTTATCCTCTCAACATGGCTAAACCAACGAAGCACGCTTTTTTCTTATACATCCATCACGGAAGATCCGGAGAATAATTCAATCTAAGCGTCGGTAAGCCACCAAAAATGCTCTCGGAAATCACTTTCAACCAGGTGATACCTATTACAGAAAGATGTAAGTTGGAGATATCGCTAGAGAGGAAATGGGGCGATGGGTGTGTGAGGAAGGGGAGGCGATGGAAGGGTCGGATGCAGGTAGATGAGAGCGGAAGGATCGAGTGTTTGCGGGATGGAGGTGAGGGAGTTTACTCCGTCGTCTCCTCCCGCCTTTCCGTGCGAGGGTAGAGGAAAGAAGAACCGAGTTTTTTTTCCGCGTTCGCCAAGAAAATCAGAACCGACGATGGTAAGATTTAGCTCTGTCGGAAGAAGATAGAGGAAGAGAGTGAGTGAGTGCGTGCAGAGTTTGTGTTGGGTGGCTGTAATAGAATTTGCTACGACTTTTTTCTCTCTCCCTCCCCCTTTCCGAAATCATTTTCTGGGAACATCCCACTTCCCGAGGTTTCACCGGTTGCGGGATCTTCAGGTGCCTGAACATGCCATAAGAGGTATCCGAGGAAGACGTGACAGGTGAAGAGGGGGGAAGAGGGGAGAGCGGCCCACCGTAGTTTCGATAAAGCTGTCTCCTGGGAACGGGAGAAGGAGGGAGCAAAGAGGGGAGGATTTTTTCTTCATGACTTGTTACAGAGTTTGACGGAGTGAGACTTGAAACCGTCGATATTTATGTTTCCCGGCTTCCTACTGTGGGAGAGCTGTCGTAGGGGAAGTTGTGGCGCTCCATGGGGAAACTAGCACGAAGCGGAATCGCCGAGGATAATGGGAATTACAAACTCCGATATATATCTCTTATCAAAGGAAATGGATGTGACTAATTGAATTTTTTGCTTGCTAATATGGATTTTTTCCTTGCTATTATCCAAACTGCACCATAGAGAGTTTAGGATTTCATACATTAGAGTTTACTTTCAGTTTTATATGCAGACAACATTGTCCATGCACATTGCATTAAATGCATATCACAACATATATTGCACTATTACATATATAATTCTCTTATTTTTACAAAATGTTTTTTACAATAATTTTACGTTAAGATAATCAACATGGTCCTCCCAAGCCTCTTGGAGTTTTCCGGCTGGTTTCAATGTTGCGAAATCAAATGTTTTTTTACTACATACTTCAACACAGCCTTTGTTGAATAAAACATATATTTTTTACACCTTCCGTACAAATATGTTTATTTTATGCATGAAATTTAACCAATAAAATCTATTTTACCTTATGCAGTGCATTATATCTACTTATTGTCCTGGGTATTCGAACAATCCATAGGTCAATTATAATTAAGGTGGATGGAAATTGCGGCTAGTGTTGGCTCACTCAGAAAGAGCATTTTCTATTTACTCTAAGAAATGGAGTTGACACCCACTATACCTCTCTAAAAATGATTTATTGACCTACCTCTCTTTACTTTGCACTTCGCAAGCTCTTAAGTCCTCTGTGTGATTGTACATCGAAATTCTATGCCATTCAATTAAATAATATAGTTTGAAATATACATTACTTCTTGAAGTACCTACAACAGGATACACAGTATTAGTAACTAAATAATGTCAACCGCCATGTGGAGCACAAATCTAGGAACTTCACAATGGTAAAATTATTGATTAGGACTGAAATGTGAAACCAAATACCACGATGTATCCAATTGTACTTATCTCCTACAAATAATGTATGTGCATGCAGAACTGTCTTTAACGGTAAATATTTCAATGAATTCTCTCCGTAAAAAGGTACTTATTTTATTCAATGTGAATGAAATAGTTAAGAAGTTAATAATGATTTCTTGTCAGATAAATAAAATATAATACGTAGTCAATCAGGTAATATTATCATTTTTAAAATTCGAGGTAAAAGTGATTTTAGCGCAACAGGATGTGACAGTGTACCCCATAACAAGCGATTCCTTGATTTTTATTTCATAAATCGAACAATTTTGGTTTCCATTATAACTTTACTAAATTTATTTGCATAAAATCTGGATTGTTTTACAACGGCAAAATGGTTATGTTTAAGTGCGTGATATAATATTGCAGATCCAGAATCAGTAATTAGCGTCGTTCAACGGGCTTAAGGGCAGTAGATTTCCATTAAAATTATTTCCGAGTCTTTACAAGTTTATCTTCTGTGTCCCACCAGTATGCCACTTCCACATTGGTACATATCCCGCGCACCGGGTGACAACAACCCCCTATTTTCAGATAAATATCCTTGTTCCTATCACGTTAAAATGTCTATTACTACGGTCGTTATACTCTAATCACGTCGTTATCCAACATGTCCTTCTGAATTGATAACGAGAATTGTTTTCTAAAAACCCTACGTGACTACCGAGAATCGCAATTCGCTCTCCTGCGTGGGCGACACACAATTCGGAGAGCAACGCCAACGCTTCTCTCGCGCACCGTTTCCATTCCCGAGGAGGCGAGTGAAATGAATTCGCGGAACCCGGTGACATCGGAGTGGAAGGTGCAGAAAAAATAAAAAGGCGGGAAAGATTTGTGAAATGACTCCGAAAAGAAGAGACGGGGACTATTGGTGGCGGAGGGTGCGGGAGACGGTGTTGCAGTTAGAAACGGAGGGGTGGGCGCGAGGTGAATCCTCAGAGGGGGGAGGGGCTGAGGGGGGCTAACGATGGGGTGTAGAATGAAAGAATTACGGTGGAAGATGGGACGCGAGCACGGCGATTGGACCATAAGGATCAATCCCCCTCCAACTTTGGCCTTGGTTTCATCCTGCATGCTAAGATAGACCTAAAACAACATTTGAATTAAGCTATATTTCCAAGTAATAGTAACCCATAGGTTCACTATACAAAAGAAACGAAATAACTCGGATTCGAAATACATATTTTATTTTTCCATGGATGAACTCGGCTATCTCTTTGCAACGAGCATACGCCTATTTATTCTAGTCTAGGCCATCAATATGTAATCATGTTCATCCTAGAATTTTTACGTAAGGGTTTACCCGCCGGTTTACGTAAGGGTTTACGTTTTTACCTGTACAAAACCATATTTAAATTTATGACAAATCACTTTTAAAGCCAGAAGTAATTATGATTTCGTCTTGTGTTGACCTCGTTTCTACTTCCCTATAAAATAAGACATTATATTTTATAAAATAATTAAGACATTTGTTAAGTGGTGAAATTTTTATCGGTCTTCTCTAACCCCCCCAGAAACAGTCGCATTTCAGCTGTTCTTGCGATATAACATCTGTGATATACGATATTAACGTTACGATACTATGAAGTCTCTAGGCCGTGCGAATTATCACTTAGTGATATCTTACGATACGCGGTATCATGTAGTAGGGATGAGACGTCTTGCATTACGGTACGTAATTCGGTGCACCCTAGTATTGAGAATATTAGGAGGAGAAGATTTGTGCTGGAAGAAAAGGAGATTCTCCAATAGAAGGAGACTGACAGCAGGGGCCATATGCAAGGATGCTTCAAGAAAAGACTGGTTTTTATCAGCAGTCATAAATTCAAAGATTGATTTTCTGCAGCTCTCCACTCCACTCTCCTACCAGCAAACCATTTCATTCCTACATAGTTATTCAATTAGACGTTCTTCATTATTTTCCTGATTTTTTCCATCTTTGCTCTATCTTGATGATTCTTCCCCTTTATTTCTCCTCCCATTATTGGATTCATTTGGTTGCTAGGTCGCAGGATATGTTTCCAATATGTTTGATCAATCTGCTTCACAAAGTTAAGTGTTAAACTTTTTTTCTCTCCACTTCTTCTTAGGAATTCTTCATTGATGATTCTCTCAATCGAAGTAATTTTCATCATTCTCCAAAACACACACAAAAGACTGGTGAATAGTCTGGCATTGAATGTAGCGATATACGATACAGAGGCGGAAAGAGGATGAGAGTAGATTGGAGGCGTTCGACACGCAGATGTAGAGGAAAGTCGAGAAGGCGCGAGGGTGGGAAAGGATGGCGAACGAGGAAGTTCTCGGAATGGTGGTTGAAGAATAAAGGGTTTTTATCTATAACACCGGGAGGAAGGGTAAAATTCAAGGATATAATTATTATTGTGAGTATTAAGAAGTAAACACCACAAGTAGGAACATTTATGCCAGGTGGGAAAATATATTGAGATTATTTATAAAATCCAACTTATATACATCAAAAGTGAACCTCCCACGTCAAAAAGTTGGAGTGAGCAAAATATTATCAATCAACAAATTATTTTATAAAATCAATCCTCCTAGATATTTTTTGTAAACTTTCTTTAAAAAATGTACATTTCTTGGAAGGGGCTCATACAGTTTTTCAGGCTGAATTTTCCAATTCTCAATTGTTCTATTATGGAATGAAAACCTTTTTACGTTTGTCCTTTGTGACCACCATTTCACCTTTTGCTTATGATAATACCTTCCTATGTACTTCCAGTTTCCCACATCCTTTCTTATTTCTCCCCATGCATTTTCTTTCCCTATCATGTTGAACAATCCACAAAGTCTGCTTCTCTCTCTTCTATTTTGTAAGAACACCCCAGTATTTTTACAATTTCAGTTACGATCTCCGTCCTCATATGTTTCTCCAATGTATACCTGGGCACCTTTCCTTGTACCTTTTCCATTGATGTAACCTTCGCTTCTTCCGGTAGTTGGATATCAAGTGAAGGAGGAAAGGGAATGGTATCTCAAGACTAAGCCCCACCCACGTTCCTTCCTTCATTCCATCCATCGCGATAAAGAGAAAAAAGGGAACTTAATTAGAACACGATATTTCTTGGAGTGGAAGAAAAAAATAGGAGCGAGGAGACGAATTGGGGTGTGAATCTCCCAGAAAGGAGGAGGAAACGCAAAACCCGGAAGAATAGGCTCCGGTGAGAAGAAAGAAAAGCATAGAGTGAGAAGATGAGTTTGATGGAACGGCAAAAGGAAGAGGAGGTGAAATAAATGTATGACATGTCCTCAATTCTTGAACCGGAAACCTTCGCTTTTACAAAGTTATCTTTCATCAGGACCATTTCTCATTGCCAAAGTACATACCCAAAAATGTTCTTTGGCAATGGGAATGGGAAAGGGTTTTGAAGTATGAGCTGTTGGAACATCCTTCACAATATTTGGATCCCACAGACTTCCTCCTACTATCAAGTGTGGAAAACGTTGGTAACTGGAAAACTTTTTGGATAAAATGAAGAGGTGATAGCGGCCGTAGATGCGTATTTTGCAGACTTTCCAGAATTACACTTCTGGAGTGGCATCCATTCATTGCAGAAAGGTTACGAAAATTCGTCAAACTAAAATGGGACTGCGTAGAAAAAATGCGCATTTTTGAACAGTCTTTCACTGCCAGGCCTAAAACTTTTCACCCTGCCCTCACACGTGATAATTTAGGGGAAGGCTAAGGGATTCTTCAATACGGAGCATGCCCTACGCTCGTCTTACGTGGAAAAAATTTATATTAAGTTTCACTACACTCACTTGAAGCGGCGTCATCAGCTTTGCTATCAGCTCGTCAATGGATCACATTAAAAGCTCACTTCATTATCCAAGCTGAAGTTTTTTTTCTAAACTCATATCTACCCCATGAAGATAGAGCAAAAATTTCTGAACTCGTCTTTCATAAGAGAAATATTAATAATAAGTGCCCGAAGTTCAATAAATAATATCAGTTGCAATATATAGTGTCAAGAAAGGTGTACGTAAAATTGTGAGCCACCAGCCAAAGCCGGCAAACAAGCAAGCAATTTCTCTGGAAAATCGTTTCACGACAGCCAAGAGGAACTTATTATTTTGTCGATGGCAGCGCATATGGAATATTGATAGAAAAAACAATAATTTACAAAATGACAATTTTAATTTATTTAAAACATATGAATTTGTAAGCTGGATTATGCTTATCAAGAAACGTCTGATCACTATATCACTGACTATAATCACATTAAGGCGTGTATTGAAAATGCAGCTCAAGAGAGTATAGGCTACTGCAGTACCCATAAAGAACAAAAACCTTACTGGTGGGATGAAGATGACGAATTGGTACGAACTATAGAGGAAAAAAGACCACGATACCAAGTGTTCTTGAATACCAAATCAGATGGAGATAAGATCTAAGGAAGAACAAGCTAAAGTACGAAGAATGGTTTGCCAGAAAAAGAACGAAGCCTGGGAGAAAAATTGTTAGAGAATTAACTCTTACTTAGGAGGAAAGAAAATCACAGAAAGCTGGAGTTTACTGAAATCCTTGAGAAATGAAAACAGGAGTGACCTCATATCACCAATAACGCTCGAAAATTGGTACCAATATTTCAAAATTCTCCTTTCCGAAAATAAAATAGAACTTATTAGCTAATAAGAACCATCATATAATACACTAATATCCGATCCCATAAGAATAACTTTTGACCAAGTTAAAAATATCTGTAGGAACCTAAAAAATGAAAAAGCACCAGGCCCTGGAAACATCCCTGCTGAACTAATAAAATATGGGACCGATAGACTATACGAACATCTGGTTGACCTCTTCCAAAAAGGCCAAAATGGAGAAGAAATACCTGAAGAATGGAATATATCATACATTTCCACAATTTACAAAAAAGGAAATAATGACGATCTGAACAACTATAGGGGCATATCAGTAACTGGAAGTATAAGTAGAATATATGGGAAACCCATGAAGGAGCTACTAGAAAATGAATATGCAGAAATGGAAGCAGAGGAACAGGTAGGATACCGGGCCGGAAGATCAACCATCGATCACATCTTTTGTGTAACCCAAGTGATAGAGAAAAAGGTAGCTTTTAATCAGGAAGTACACTTGATATACGTAGATTTGACTAAAGCATATGGCAGCGTTCCACAAGGCAAACTATGGGAGACACTTCATAGGGCCAACATTAATACAAATTTGATAAGTGCAATAGAAAGGCTGCATACGAACAGTAAAGCTCAGGTCAAGGTGAATAATAGGCTATCTAAAGGTTTATTATCAGTAAAGGTCTTGAGCAAGGATGTTGTATATCACCAACCCTCTTTAAAATATACTTAGAACAAGCGCTAAATAACTGGAAACGTAAATGCAAGAATATGGGAATGCCTCTTAACAACCACACTCTCTATACGCTCTGATTTGCAGACGATCAGATAGTGTTGGTACAAGACTACGAGGATCTATAATATATGACAAGAATACTAATAGAGGAGTATAAAACATGGGGGTTGGAGGTGAATACGTCCAAGGCACAATATATGAACATTGGCGGAGCGAGGCAGGACCTGATTTTAGAAGATGGGGATAAAATAGCGTACACTGATCACTATAAATATCTTGGAGTTAAAATTACTGATGACCGAACCTTGGATGAAGCTAAATCAGACCGAAATAATCAGGGAAGAAGGGTTATTAGATTATTAAACAGCACCCTGTGGGACCGACAAATATCGAAAGTAAATAAAACAAGAATGTACAATGCCATTTTAAAAAGTTTTATAACGTATGGATGTGATGTCTGTCCTATAAAGGAAAGTACTAAACAAATATTAAAGGCTACTGAAATGGATTTTTTTAGACGGGCTGCGGGACGATCAAGGATAGAAAGAGTTAAACATGAAAGAATACGACAGATAATGAAAGTCGAGGACTATATAACGGAAGACATCATGACAAAGCAGCTAATATGGTACGGACATGTAAAGAGAATGAACGACGATAGACTACCATGAAAAATCTTAGAGCAAACAATCCAAGACAAAAGAGGAAGACCTAAGAAAATCTGGAAAGAGGGAGTGGATAAAGAAATAAGAGCGAGAGGATTGGAAGAAGATCTATGGAAGGATAAAGAGACTTAGAGGCTATAAATCGGAAGAGGTCAGATGACGTTATGAGCCGATCCTACATAAATACAAGAACAGTCTGATTCGGTAGATGATGCGATAAAAAATGCATAAATATCAGAACTCTACTATTTGCTCGTAATTCAATTGATTTTGAAAAAGAAAATGCGGTGTCATTAAAATATCAGTGCACTTTTTTGCGAAACAAACAAATGCCCTGCAATATGTATTTTCACTGAAGGTCATGCAAGAAATAATGTCCTCACGTCGCGTCGTACTGATATCAAATAGCCCCTGAGAATAATTTCACGATGTTGTAAAAATAAATGCCTTCCAACTTATTCTTCTAAAATCATTTCTATATTTTGTCCTTTCTACTTCCTTATCAATCGCGTCACAACAAGCATGTCAGCCTTCTTCATTCTTCCTACTTTTCTCCAGCCAACCTTCATTCTTAAAAAAATTCACACTTTCAATATTTCCTCCTCTCCGCCTTCTCTCTCCCAATCCAACTGCGCCTTCTCTTTAGAATCCAATAACCTCATGCTCTACACTACGCCAAACACGTCATTTTTTTTTCTCTCCATCCAGCTTATTTTCACGTTCTTTCTATACTCACATCTCTAAAACTTCTTAACTACGCTCGTCCTCTTTTCTCAAAGACGACCTATCTGAACCATATACCACTACAGGTTTCATATCAACGTCTTCGATAATCATTTTTTAACGTCTTCGTCGAAGACTTCGATCCGTCATCTCTATTCCCGTCGCTAAAGGATGCTTTGGAAAAGCAATTATTCTCCAGATGTCTTGACAGCTCGACAATTTTTGTCAAAAATACTCTCCATCATGAATTTATGCTCTCCTGTTTTGATACTTCAATATTTGATATCCTTGCCTGTTTTTGCGCTTTTCCATGTCCTAACGACCTTGCCCTTCCTCCCGTGCTACTGTAAATAATGAGTTTTGCATTTCATCTTCAGCCGATATTGTAAATCATCCAATAGCTGACAGATAAATACTTCATGACGAGCTAACTACTCCATCATGATCACTCTTTTAGTGCTCATCCGACAGGCTTGAGAGACTGGGAGTAAAGAGAAATAACGATGAAGTTAAAAACGATCCACATACCTTATATTATTATTTAACTGCAGAGTGAATAAGAATGAATAATACATCAGTGATCGATAGCATATTATTCTAGCAGAAAATATAACGAAGGATAAAATGCCGGAAACTTTCTACGAATCACCACTTTTTTGATAAACGGAAAATAAGCGGGGAGGAATATTAAAACAATTATGTGCGGAAAATCAAGTGATCTCTCAAAATAGGATTGATAGGGAGTGCACAAAAATTTTCAGCATTCGTTAAATGTCTTTTGTGAACAGTTTGAGAAAACATTTACGGTGTGGATTTAGTCGTAAGAGGAAAGGGCGAGGAGACAGAACTCAGCGAAGAGTTAATGAGGGGAAAAAAGCAACGGTTGGGTACACAAAGAGCTACAGGCGGAGAAAGGAGCGGTAAAGCTGATGGGAGTCAGGACCAAGGTGATGTGGGCACATACAATATTCCCCCGGGGTGCCACCAAACGAGTGAGAGAGAAACAGTAAGACGAAATTACGGCGCATGACAGCGACGGTAGATTATTATTTCTTTAAAGCCACCGCTAAATAAAGAGCTTTAATTTTCAGACTCATTCGCAAGAATAAAACTTTCGCATGAGCATTGCCATTGAGATTTAATAGACTCTCAAAAATGGTGAATGAGCAGTAAAGAAACTGAATATTCCAGATATAATATACCTACGAATAGTTAGTAAAATCTATTGGCATTGGTATGGATATCAAGTACATTTATGAAACATTTCATATTTAGAGGTCTAAGTTCCAATCTAGTTAGTATATAAGTTTCACTATCAATAAGAAAACAACAAAGTTTACGAGATTTATTTCTTTCCGGTCTCATTCTGTTTTCCGACAATTTTGTGTCCTCATCATAGTTGTTATTTCACATTATTAAATCATGAATGAAGGTATAGCTAAACATTTCCTGTTTTCGCTGACAATGCCTTCAAGCCGTTTCCTGTAGTTGATTTTATCCTTTCTTGAAAATGGCAGTGTTTGCTGACTAAAGAGTACCTTTCCAATATATTTGGGGGATCTGGCAACGTTACAAATGTAAAACAATCAAAGCGAGTGTACGTTCGATAAAGTTCTTTTGCTGTATTACTGAGACATAGTCTCACAAAGTCTCTGCGTCCTCCGTTAAATGATCAAAACGCAATCTCCTCTTTTTACATCAATCTTAATGGTAGGGAACAAATTTCGGTTGAATAGCCAATGCATAACAAGGTAGTCCAAGAAATCATAGGAGTTATGCCTGGAATGTTTAACCGAGTAAAAAATAGCACAGCATCGAATATTTTTGAGCAACGTTCATATAATATATTCGTAGCTAGTTAAAGGATGTGCGAGAAAATAAAATGGTTGTAACATCTATTTGCGACCATTTTCTGATATTATATACATTTTATTTGTCCAAACACCCATTGAAGCTTGTAGCATAAGCTCAAAAGAGCTTATGAATTTCAAAGCTGGCCCATGAATGCAATTTAGGACACTGAAAGACTAAGATTAGCTATTAAATAAGGAGCAAGGACTTTTTTTTTAGCTCAAAGGGGGTTTATTAAACGTCATTCATAATGATCCTTGTGTATTATGGGAAAACATAATATGAACGTAAATATTATGAACATAAATGCTTTGGATCTCAGAAATTTTAATGGACAACCTATATAATTTATTTTTAATTTTACTTTTTATATAATACATTCTCTTAATTTTTCGCTTTTCGCTAATCAGATTAATCGCTTTATCATCATAAATAGCGACAAACAAGTTAGCCTCCTTCGGAGTTCTTAGTCAGATAATTTTTTATTCTTGTGGGAGAGTCTTAACAGCACACAACATTATTTTTAAATTAGGCAATTGAAACAAGAAATTCTTCAATGATGAAAACTTATGATTATCTTTTTAAATGGCAAAAGGTTATAAAAATATTACTTTCGATTGCATGCTTAAGCATGTGCATGGCCTAAAATGTATGGCAGAAGTCAGTAGAAATGTTAGAGACTGGCTTATTGATAACATTTAAAACTCGTAATCTCTCTTCTGATCAAATATATTTTCCTTTCTTACGGTATATGTTTTATGTATTTTCATAAAATTGTAATTTGTTTTTGTCTCAAAATGTTTAAGAATCCTGAGTGATTTTCATAAATTTGCCTCTTTATTTTGTAAAATGGGAACTTCCTGACAAGCCATGAGGTGAAGAAGGAATTCATATGAGTATGCAAATAAATTCATAAATATTCATAGGGAGAGATTACCCGGACACCTAATTGAAGCGCTGGCGATCTAAGAAAAGTATAGAAATTCCACTAATTTTGAGTCAACTTTCCGTATTATCCTTTTCGAGACGACTCCGTTCTCTCCATTACTCCAATTAATCGTTCATGTTTCCGAAATTATCAAATTTGGAATATTTGAGGGGAGTTTTCATCTTCGGAAAGAAATATGCGCGGCAACAAAGCTACAATATACAACTCTTGCCGGACTTTCAACGTTTTTCAACCCCTATTCTGATTGGCGAAACGTGGTCCTACAGTCGCGAGGTTGGGAAAGAAGAACTGTCGTAAACCTTGCTCCATTAATCCGATGGTGCTTCTGCTGAGAGCCGTGGTACACTCGAGTCTCTTTTAGTAAATGGCCTCAGACTCTCTTACTCGCAACTCCACCCACTCATACAGTCTTCACCGAGACTTTGGTCTGTGCAGCGCCATTATAACTTTCACAACCACTTGATGACCATTCCAAGCTAGCCAAGAGTACTCAGCGTAGCGGAGAGCGCAAAGCGGAGATGCCGTTGGAAGGACCAAAGCGAAGAATGAAATGAAAGGAAAGCAAAAGGAGGAGAGTGCGTGTGAAAGGGATGTGTGTAATGAAACGTATGCACGAAGAGGAGGCTGATAAAGACAATCACACGGAAAGAGAAATGGTGTGAGGGTAAAAGGTGGAGACATGAAGAGAGGAACAGAACTGGAGAATGGATAAGGGAAAGAATGAAAGTGATATGAGATAAAGAAAGAAATAGTGAAACAAATGAGGGTAGATTGAAATGCCCTATCAGCTTACTGACTGTAGTTTAAATTTTTCTAGCAGTAGCTCTTTGACTTTGGTCAATTAATTTCAAAAGCTTCAGTGAAAATTTAAAATGCGATTGATAAGCTAATAGTGTATTACTTACAAGGTGGATTTGCTACCTCCGAAATTCAACCGTGGGAAGCTGATCCAGTTTCGGTTCGCTGTTCGTACTTGAGAGGAGTGAGTTACCTTTAAAATGCCGGATTCTCACTATACGTCCTTCTAACCTCGTATCCTGCTCCACGATCGTGCCTCCCTATTGCTTCGACAGCCGAATGATCGGCAGCTATTCGTCCGACCGAAATTCCGGGACCGACAAGTTCGAGAATCGAGCGAGCGGGAACCAGGTTTTTCACACCTCTAAGATAATTAGCAGGGGTTCTTAACTAGTGGGAAATTCTACCACTGGAGAGTATTCAGGGAGGTTTCGGGGGTGTTTGAACCGGGGACCGCTATTTCGTGGGGGACCACTATTCAGCAGAATGTGACGCTATGTACATCATGTAAAATCTTTAAAAGTGTAGTGGGTTTTAATTTATTCTGTAACGTTCAATAAGGTTTATTGAATATCATATTTTAATCGTGTTTTTTAAATGAGCGTTATTTTCATTTTAGGGATATAATAATTAATTATAAATAGTTATTTTGTAGATTTCGCAGCTCATTAGATATGCTATTTAAGGCTTTTGGATCTGCTATTAATTTTTTAATATTATGCAATGGTTTCGCCGTGCTATGCTACAACCGGACGAAGCCGGCAGCATAGCACGGCGAAATCGTTGCATAATATTAAAAAATTAATAGCAGATCCAAAAGTCTTAAATAGCAATTATAAATAGTTATTTCCAATTCCATTCCCAATTAAAATAAGAAATACTTTTTTACTGGGAGGGGAGCATAATATTCTGAATTATGGTGAAAGGGGTTAAGAGAGCTAAGATATTTGAGCAACACTAACATAGAAACAGAGAACTGGAAAAAGGAGGGTGAAAAGAGGCGAAGGTAAGAGACGATGTTTAACCGATTTAAGCACATGAAGGGAAGGAAAGAGAAGTAAGGGAGAGTAGGAGAGAGGCAAGGAAAAGGAAGTTGAAATGCATTTTAAGGAGAGAAGGATCGGAAAGGAGAAGAGAGGAGTGAAATGGCAGCGAAGATAACTGTAATAAAACAGGAATTTAAATAATCAAATAAGAAATAGGACGGAGAAGGGAGGGACAAAAAATTGATGGCAAATAACAAAAGAGAGAACTAGTAGGGAAAATAAGAAAGTAATGAAAGACAACATGGATAAAAAGTAAGGGAGAAGAATAAAATACTAGTTAAAAAGTTAGAGAATGTGAAGTATACCTGAAGAGGGTTTGGACATTGGGAGGAAAAGAGGAAGATGCAGACCAAAGAAGGAAAAGAAAAAGTGGTAGATATAAATTAGAAAGAAGGTGTAAAGAAAGATAGATGATGAGTGAAAGTGACAATAAATAAGAAGTGAGGAAAAATGAGAGGGTAATGAAGCAGGTGAAAGGAAGACTTGGAAAACTGAAGGGCCGGGAAGAAGGGTTGAGGCTCCGAAAGGTCGGAAACATGCCTCCTTCAGTAATGAGAGGAGTGGGGGAGAGAATAACAAACAGAGGATGGGAAGGAAGAAAAAGAGGGGAAATGAAATTAGAGAATGACGGATAAATAATAGAAGAAGAGAAAGAAGTAACAGTCGCGGTAGAGAGAAAGAGAGTTAGGATAAAAGAAAAGCCATAGTGAAGGAGGGATATCGAGGAGGAAATCGTAAAAGGGCCAGGAGGAACTTGAAGGAAGTAGGGTTGCCATACTTCCTAAAAGATGGCCTATCTTGAATTTTGGCTCATAAAAAGTGTTCTGACTGAATTTTTTTTAAAATCTGAATACGTAATACGTAACGTATTTTTTAAAGTAGTGAAATTTAACTTCCCTCAGAATTCCTAAAATTTGCAGGAGTGAGGACCCTGAAAAAACTATTCAGATTGATATGAGACTTCTATTTAAGTGGGCATGTGCCAACGGACTGAAAAAAGAATGTAATCATCCCTATTCCGAAGAAGAAAAGAGCCAAGAGATGGATGAGAATACTTAAGGACAATTAGCCTTACAGCGTATACATCGAACATTTTGACCAGAATTATCTACAGGAGGATGGAACAGACGATGGTAGAATTCCTGGATGAAGATCTATTCGGTCTCAGGAAGAGTAGGGGAACGAGAGAAATTATTTTAGGCCTCATCATAAAGAAGAGGATTCCAAAGGACAAGCCAACATGCATTTTTTTCATCGACCTAGAGAAATCATTTGATAATGTGGATTGAGATAGAATGCTGAATTATCTGAATAGCATAGGGGTGTTAATAAATCAAAGAAGAGCAATGTGAAGGCTATGTACACAGCAGATGGCAGAGATTAAATGTGGTGGTAATGCGGAAGAAGCTTAATTGAGGAAAGTAGTTCGAAAAGGAAGCGCTTTGTCACCAATGATCTTTTACATATATTTACCTTGAAAAAGTCATAAATGAAATAAACGAAAAATTAAAAACAGGAAAACAAGTGCATTGAGAAAAAATCAGCATCCTACGCTATGCTGATGGCATATCAATACCTACAGGGAAGTAGGAAGATCTGACGAGAATGCTGAACCTAATGGAATAAACTATCAAAGATATATAACTTGAAGATTAATGTTAAGAAAACCAAGGTCATGGTCTTCGGAATAAATCAAGAAGACAGAACAGAACCACTGTTAAATTTGGAAACTAAAAACTTGCTCAAATGGAAGAATTTTGATATTAGGGAAGCAGGATCACCAGCGATGGAAGAAGCAAAAAAGACACAAAAAATACATGAGGAAAATAGTCCAAGCAAAAAAGCAATTCTACCAGAAAAGAAGTCTGATGACAAGCCTGGAGGTATGGACGTACTTCTTTAAAAGAAGCAATTGGAACACACTGATATTTTTCAGTGAAGCATGGTCACTAAATGACGCAGGCTAAAATAAATTGAAAGCTATGATGAAGCGATATTATCGAAGAATGATGAAGATCAAATGGACGGAGAGAATCGCTAACGAGGAAGTACAACGAAGAGCCACAGAGAAAAGAAGTATAATGAAAACGCTAAAAAAAGGAGAGGCGAACTTATTGGACACATTTTGCGACGTAACAGCCTAATGAAAACAATATTGGAAGAAAAAATGAATGGCAAGAACTACAGAGGAAGAACAAGAATGAAATACATCATGCAAATCATGAAGGAGGTCAAAGTTAATAATTATGTAGGATGACGCGATTGGCAGAGAGGAGAGCTGCTGCAAACCAATCTTCGGATTGCTGAGTACTGATGGCCCTAATGGAAACCCTAGGTGGAATAAATGAAAAGACAGACGAAAAAAGAGAGAATAAAAGAGAGAGAAGGCGTGAGAAAGTACAGTGTTTGAGAAGCGAGGAATAGCAGGAGAGAGACAGAAAGAGAGGGAGGGAATGGAGCAGGTGAAAGGAAGTTGGGAGACGAACGAAGGACGGACGGAAGGGAGGGAGAGAAGAAGGTTTTGGGGAGATTACTGGAGGAGTGTGGGTGGGTGGGATAATAAATGAGAGAGGAAGGGGGATGGAAGGGTATGCGCGGGAGATAAGGGCCGTTGCGGGAGCCTTTCAAAAAGAAATCCCATTCTCGAGGAGAAACAATTTCCGAGCGAAATGCCAGCGAGTTGTAAAATCGGAGGATAAGTGGAAAATGGACTCAAACGGGATTCGACGTGTGTTCTTAAGGCCCTGACCTTGAGACCAACCTCCAACCCTCACCCAAAGAGCAAAGAGAGGGGAGCGTGGATATTCCTCATCCACCGAAGTTCGTCCATTTTTTCAAGCTAAGCGAGAGGTTTTAAGGTTAAATTTTCTTTCAAATCTTAAATCCCGGAGGTGAAGAAGAAGACTTCAAGGATGCTGACCCCTCCGCTGACCTGCAGTTGCGCTGAAATCGTGCATAAGAGGTGATGAGATAAAATAAAAAAGTGGGCAGATACGTTTGGAGTTTTGAAGTATCGTCGATAACACAGTTAACTAATTCCATTTTGTAAAATATTTCTATAACATCGACGTTATAAATTACTTCTCATTCTAAATAAGAAAATTTGTCAATATTAATAAAAAAATGACTTAAACTACATTTGAAATTCAGATTAAACGAAGCATAATCATACTTTATTAACAAAAGCCTCAACCTTGTTAATGCCCCCTGGATTCTCCATCATAACTAATTTTAATGTTAAAATATACAGAAATACTTTGTACCCTCCATAGACTTAAATTCATACTAAATGAAATATTCCTACTTTCTTTACAAAAGTGACAATGTTGTCAATGCCACCAAGATTATCATTAGAATTTATCCATTGTCTACAGTATCCACAGTGTGCCCTCCAAACATTGCCGTGATTCAAACATTCTAAAATGTGCTTACTGTGAGTTGAGATTCACAGTGAATGCACATAGCAGGCTATTTTCTCTCCCAGGGTTAGGAAAACCGGGTTTAAAATTTAACGCCCTGAGAACTGTAGTCTACGGACTTCTCCTTTCCTATGTGGACTTTTATCAACACACACAGCACGGTTTACGAATCCAAGGAGGCCCTCAGTGCTTTGTGTACACTATTAGGCCTCTTTTCTTTAAAGGCCTATACTGCGTCGGAAAAGCGGTCGTTTCAAAAGGCTGACGCTATTAAGTTACACTTAGTAGCTGTTTTTACGATTTTCGCCGAAATTAGAACGCGCTAGGCTCGATGAGTGGCGCGAAGTTTGTCGGCGCGAGCTCATAGCGAAGGAGGGAAGTAGCATTTGACTGCGTCGCGGCGGTTTGTAGGCTATTCGAGGCAAGTCTTTACGAGCTCCCTTCTCCGACGGAAACATCAACACTGCTAAGTCAGTATGTGGAGAGTATAAAATGGTTTTTTTACGACGAGATCGGTCGGTGATTCGAGTCCGTTTCGAGGTCGAATCACTGCGAAAAGACAAGGGTGGTTAATGTTTTGTCGCATTTTTGTTAATGAATCATTGACCGACATCTTAGCAAAATATTTCCTCAAATTGGAAAATGCTTATATATCCTTATATATTACGTGGGGGTCAATGTGGTATCCTCTGTGTCGTACTGAAACTCACATGATCTGAATGTTTTAATTGCCTAATTCAAAGGATTATCTTCAATAGACGGGTAGAACAACAACATCAGCTTTCACGTGACAGCTCAGACTGAGGGAAACATCAACAAATAGTAATTCGGCGGAACAGTGAAAGTGCTTCTCTGACATCATCAATAGTGTATCCTCTTCTTTAACTGTTTTTCTAAAGGTAATGTTTCCCCACAAGAGAGCAGAGCAAACGTGAGGTATTTGGTGGAACAACATTCACTCCTCCATATTATTTAGCAGTCCATTCTGTAGTAAGGCCAGTTACGGACTTAGGTATTTGACAGTTTATTCGATGTATGCCTATTTATCGAGGGAAACGACTTCTGATGCTGCCTTCCCTTCACTTCAAAGTAAACCTCCCGATGAAATAAAAAGAGCCTGAAAAAGAGAGGTGACCAGCTTGTCATTATACTCAGGTCAGGCCAAATCGTGATACACGTCGTCAAGTAAATATTTATACTGCTGTAAGCAACTACTTCAATATTCCAAGCTAAATATTGTGTCAGAAAAGACTGTACTGGAAGTACAAATGTCGAAAAATATCTAAAAGAGAATTCGTAAGGAAATAATGAGGGGTATTAAAATTAAGCATTATGAAGGAATGAAACTGTTAGGTTCGAGGAGTGGAGGGCTGCAGAAAACCATTCTTCGAATTGTAGCTGCTAACGTCTAATCATGAATCTTGTGCCATATTGAGTTCTTTCAAAGGGCACTTCCTACTATTACAATCTTATTTCTCACTGTGGAGAGTGATGCTATATCTCTCACGATCATCTCATTAACGCTTTTATTTTGTTTTCAATATCCACCACCATGGTTTGCTGGTGAAGTATAATTTCGCCTTGGTTCCGTAGCCTTGACCTTTGAGGAGACAGAAATGGAACACGCGGGCTATAGTGCACCCAGACTGGTTTCCGTTGGGGGACTACTGTTATCTACGTGAAAAGAGTCGTGAATGTATATTTTCGAACGTCTTGTTTTTACTTCTCCTTTGCACCGTTCTATTTCCTTCACATTTTAAATTTTTGGTAGAATCTAGGATTACTTTTATTCTACACTTGGGAAATTAACATCCTCGCCTTGCAAGTTGGGACCTTACTAATGCGCTACAATAAAAGCTACTTTAAATTTCAAGAAACCAGCACTGTGTATTGAATGGTCAAACCATTTATACTGTTTAATGGATACTTAAATCATCCTTAGTGGACCCAAAACATGGTGCTCAGAATATTTCATCCAGTCGTACGGTTCTAGGGTAATACATTACTTGAAAATTAGAAAAAGCAAACTGACTTATCACCAGAAATGGAAGTTTTAACTAACCTGATTTCTAACTATGGAATCTAATCTTTAAAAAAAATTACAAAAACACGATCTTATGTTTGTGAAGTAGGTACATACCGAGTAAAAACAAAGAAGAAAAAAATGGAAGAAATGTACCATTTATTCCTCGCAAATGCGAAAAATCCTAACCTATTACCCATATTTAATGTAAGGACTGAAAACAACATCAGGGAACTGGTGCTAATGAGCAATTCATTCAGTAGTGGAGCTCAAAGCGTTACGTAATTTTCCATAATCTGGGTCTTTGGGATGCGGAGCCTTGCTGCTTATCTAGCTTATTGGACACTTATCCATCGATACTAACATATTTCATACTTCCCGATCGCGCTATTTTCCCTAGGGCAAGGGAATAATAATCTGTCCGCAAACGATTTCGGCATGTCAGACGTAGGCGAAAAGATAAGACAAAATAAGACTGCTGATATGCCTTCCAGGGATTCGGATTCCCATCGTGATATTAGCGACCACGACACAAAAATTGGGAAAGGCGAACACAGCCCAGAAAATCTCCATATTTGTTGTAAGATTTTTTACTCCTTTCTCATGGTTTGCAAAGTAATAACTTAACTACCCTTATATATATATATATACTTAGTAATCTTTTATATTTAACGATATTATAGCAGGAGAAATATATTAATGATTTCTTCATAAATATACTTCCATCTTATTTTTGGCGTACTTGGATAAAGAAAGTTTTTTGCTATTATCTTCATACTATTTTCACGTTGCTATATTTAAGATTTTCCGTCTCAGAAAATTTGGAAATGAGCATTAATAATGAGGGTATAATGATATTCATGCTTTAAAACACCGATACACGGACATAGCATTCATATAACCATCCAGCATTATGAATAAGCCATTGGACTTTACGACTCTAGTATATTAATGAATCACAGAAATGGCAATTTTTCACTAGATACTATCTAATGGGATATTATCTAGTGGAAAATTGCCATTTCTGTGATTCATTATGCTGAACTTCCACCATATCATGCCTGATACTTCTATTTTTGTCTAGCATATTGTTCATATGATAAAGTTAAAAATGTATAATTTTTGTCAACATTTTTTGATTGTGAAATCTTTGAGTCGAAATACGCAACGGATAGGCAGTAGTCACTCAGCAAGGTAGAGAAGTTTTGGGTAGAGCCTGAACACTAGTTTGAAACCAGGACTAAGGCAAAAAATGTCTTCTCAAGAATATTTTATAATCAATAATACTATTAGTTTTAAACTTACGGTTTTTCAGCATGCTGTTCGATCTGAGAAGTAGAGCTCTACGTTAATTATTAAATTTTTGTCAATTATCTGAAAAAAATCTAGTCATTTACGGAACTTGTGGATGAAATTTCCATTGATCAGTACTCTGTTCATCCAGGTATAATGAGCGTGAATAAAATAATGAAAATATCTTTCAAGCGAAAATAATAATATGGATGTCACAGTTAACCACAGAGAAACTCATTGCCATAACTTCAAAGAATACGTTATTTTCAATTTAAAGGGTTTATATTAAAAATTATGTAATTGTTTCACTACAAGTTTATATCTTGAATTAATTTGAGGAAATACTTATCCCTTAAAAATGTCTATTTTATTAATATAGAATTAATCCTCCGTAAAAAAAACTTATTTTTTTAAATTAATTTTTGAATCCAAGTTCATTTACAGGTAAGTTTAAGTAGACATATCTATTTTACCCTGCGCCGTAGTGGTGGAGGCAGAGTTGAGGAATTATTATCGCATGTGCTCGCGGTGTAAATGAAAAACTTCAAGATGAGTGGACAAAGAAAGGATCAACCTGGAAGGTAACAGGAACACCGACGAAACAATTTTTGAAATATTTCAGAGGCGTAAAAATTAACTAATTATAAATATATATATTTATTTATACACACACACATGCACACACTTGAAAAAGCGAAAGAACTTCATTCTTCTGAGCGAAGTGAGGGAAAGCAGCTGCGAGCGCTGGTACTGTCAGCATGACGTGCCGCTCCAATGCCGCGCTCCGAGCAGGAGGAAAAATGGGAGAGTTGGGTGCGGAGCAGAGGGGGTCGCGAAGGGAATGAAATAGGGGGTGGGTAGAGGAGCTTGTTGAAGGGTTACGAGGATGGAAGGAAGAATGAGTTGTGGGACTATACGTCGGAAAATAATCATGGTGAACGGATGGAGGTCTGGGACGAGAAGGGGGGGGGGGGAAGGAGAGAGAAGGGAACGAGATCAAGCTGAGAGCTCAGGCCCCCAACGTTCAGGCTTTTCAATTAATTTGTAGAAATTAAAATGAGGAACTACCCGCACCCGCTCCATTCTACGAGGCTGGGTTCGCAAAAACCGTAGGCCAAATTGATTGCGTTCATAAAACAAAAGATAGTGTGTGTATACGTATATATGTGTACACCACAGATACACCCACACACAAGAGAACACGCATAAATAAATATATTTATATATAAAGAGTGGGTTTTTGTTATTTGTTTCATTACGGAGCACTCTTTATTTATGATTTTTTCCCTCAATTTACGGAGCCGCCGCGTCGGTGGCTGAGTTTGATTAATGTGGTTGAGGGACGGCGGAAGTAACTTTGCAGGGTGGTCGTCTCGAGAGGGTGAAAAAAATAAACGAATGAAGGAATTGAATAAGAGGACTGGAATAAAAATATATAAGGAATTTCTTGCAAAAGGACAGTTCTTTAAATAGCGTGGACGTTAAGAAAGGGATGAAAAGGTTGGGAGGTCCCCATTAATGGGTTTCGGCGTAGAATGAGATTTACATATTTTTATCACCTTCTTGTCTCGTCGAAAAGAACATGAAGCCTATCTGGCTACTCAAACAAAATTCCACCTATTTAAACCATTTTTAAATGAATGAAATATGAAGCTACAGAGGGTTTTAGGCAAGAACGGGTAAGAGAGTGGATGATTTCTTACAAATTCAGAAGATTTGTGCGATATTGCATGGATTAAAGCAAAATACACAGTATAATTTGTAGGTTAAACAAAAACATTTTGTGGGACCTACAAATTTACTGCGTATTTTTCTTTAAAAATGCAGTGACTCCACCAAGTTACGCCTTACAACACTGATTGTAATGATATTGCATGGAATTTATCAGCATGGATGGATGGATAAAAAGATTCACAATTTTCCGTAATGAAATTTGTTTTTTGTGTGGAATATGCACTACTTTTTATCCACCCATAATGGATGAATATTATTTTTCTGCCATTGGCAGATGTCTTATTTTGGCGAAAAACTGGACTTCATTCTTTTCCAGGAAATACAATCGAAATTTAAAAATTCTCCCAACCTGTCTCAATTATTCAGCTATCAGAAAAATACTGAAATAATTGAAGGTGAAAAAAATACTTTGTTTCGATGTAAATGGCACTGCAGTTGGCAAGTCGGACTGGAAAAATTACTCACAAGAGACACATTTGGCGATTGATCTGTATTTTCATGATCATAATATTGCTTTTTAATAGCTAAAGAATCACCAGTGAAAATAGTACTTTTCTTAAACAGCATGAACCAGAAGATAAGTTTAGTGCTCATGATTAATGATAATGCTTAGTACTTTTCTGCAAATATTTTTTGTACGACGCGCTTCACCGATTTACGGCATTTTTAGGTACAGAAGATTGTCATTTGTGTAAATTGTTGTAGTAGTTACGGGGGAGGAGGATTAACACAAATAACTAACTTGCGTCCCTAACGATGCCGTAAATCGTCGAAACGCGCCGTACAGTAAAAATGTTGTAGAAAAGTACTAACTATTATCATTAATCATGAGTACAAATATAATAAACTTCTAAGAAGTGAAGCCTGCCAGTGTCAAGTTTAAAAGATTAGACATTACTTTTCTTGACTTACCAAGTCGATGGCGTAACTCCTTTGGTGAGCAGAAGATGGAAACGGCTAAGGGGTCCTTTTAAAAGGGTTGAATGCGACAAACGAAGTCAAAGAACGTTTCCGAGAAAGTCGAGTCAGCCGAACTTGAAGACGAGCGTCGAAGAACGCTGATGAGTCTGGGGGGATTAGAAATTCAACTTCACCCGAGCGTAAATAGGACCGGGGGATTGGAAGCAATCGCTGAGGAACGAGGTGATTTTGTCGCATAACTACTTCCTCGATAATATTGATATTTCGAGATATTCTCTGGTGTTTTTCTTGCCCACTTCAGTGGATGTGAAATGTCTAGAGCATATATAACGACGTCATAAGTATGACTACGTGCGTCTTGATGAATGAAGGTGATGATTTACTCCACCATAGCGTTGTACAATGATGAGGATATACTACTTTATCACTGACAACACTTCTTTTATTTTTTCACAGAATCACAAAAATTAATCTCTTTCTTTCATTTTCAAATCGATTTCCACACAAAAAGCAACCGTTAATTACCCATCTCCCAAAACACAACAAACAAGCAACCAAATGACTGGCATACTTCTTTACGCACGCCATAATAAAGTAAAAATAAAATCAGCAATGAGAATAAACAACATTTTTTTCTTTCAGGGACGATTCTAGTGGTCTGTATGCCCCTGCGATCCAGATAAGCCATTGAGTTGTCATCAGGTTTCTCAGAGGCTAAACCAACACAACTTGACAGAAACACCCATAGCAATAAAATGTTTGTTACAATAATGAAGGAATCCTGAAGTGTTCAGAGTTATAAATACGAAACTGCTCGTTTACAACCTCGTCACGCGACAACCATTCCGAACAATCATCACCGTCGCTGGATTTCTACCAAAAGGATAGTACTTAAGTCCTTGGAAATTTCTTTATTTCCACGAGCACGCGAATTATTTAACAATTTTTCATTCACAAAACTTAAATACAAACTAAATTGTATTGCTTCATAGTAAATCTCTCTTGTACTCTTTCGTCTCCTTTTCCTCCCTTCACAATGTCCAAACTCAACTCGACATCCACTCCCCCGACCCTATCTCCCCCATCACTCTTATTAAATAGGCCCTCTCAGTCCACTTTTACTACCTCCTGCTAATCAATAATAACGCCCTTTTTTCTTCTTGTAGCATGTCCAATACTTTCTCATTTTGGATGGTTAAAAATGTACAATTTTCCACCGATTATTTCTTCTTATTTATTTTTTTTTGAAAATTCCTTAGAATTTAAATAATTTTTCTCATAAGTAGAAAATTCTCTTTATCCATCCATAACGTTCCAATTACGCGCAATATCCCCTGAATCTTCTTAGATGCTTCATTTGTTTTTTTTCACAGCCTCAATAGTCGTCAGCCCACGATCATCTTCTTTCCGCATCGACTTATTTTCCGCGCCATACCAAGCTACCCATATTATGATTGTAACTCAACTTTTCTTAAAAGTCTTTGCTCACATCGTCTTACGTGAATTTTTCAATAATGCTTTCTCTGTATACGTAAATCCTTCGGCTTGTATCATTCCCATTCAGAATGCTACAGGTTGCATTATAATTATTTAATTCGATCGTATAACTCAAAATCACATAAAAACCTGCACAAAGACCCTGTCTCTATCTCTCAATGGAGTTACCGTATTTGTCAAAGTATTCTGGATTACAATCCATAAGGGGCCCTTTCTTGATAAAAACTTTTAAAAGTCAAATGTAAAATGATTCAACTGAGATTGACAAGTGTATCGTCCGAAGTGTAAATAAATGACAAAGAATAATGGATAGCACATAGTGCAAAGAGTCAATTCATTAGACAGATATTTAGTACCATACTTATCCAGGGCATTTGTAAAAACAATATCTGCATTTCAAATAATTTTAAACGAAATGACACAAGAGCACCCGCTTTTTAAAACACGATATGGAGTTGGAGTTGCTATTTTCATTTCGGCCAAATCTGAATTATTTAGCGGTGGCTACATTCCAAGAACTTAAACTCATTTGATACATTTTCAACGCGGTAATATGAGGTTCTAGTCTGAATGCAATCCAATTTTCCCCGAGAAATAAATAAAAAGAGTTTATCAAGCTGGAAGAAGTTACAAACGTCGACGTCGCCACAATAACAGTTTCCAGGAATAGGATATTTTTTTTTTCATTGAATATCTGAGCATAACCCGTTCATTACTAACAAGTAGGAGTTGTATAAACTCCGTGCCCTAAGAGATTATTACATATTTCAGGACGTCCAGGCATTTTTGTGGTGAGGACTTATAAATGTTTTCGCACCAAATGGGAGCGGTGCTTATGGGAATGTGTGCAAACACAAAACCGCATGAATTAATGGACTCGTACATAATTGACGCAATTATCTTTCTCTCGCAATGCTTACGGTCCTTGGGCCAGCGCTCTCAACTCGCTAACCTCCCCGACTCCCTGGAACCCTTAAAACAGTCCACTTACCTGCGTGAAAGGGTCGGGTGAAGTTTCCGAAAACAATGCGGCGCCTATGAGAGGGCCGGGGTCGAAATGTTCAATTTTTCGGACGATTTCCCACCCAAAGCACTCGCAACTTCGATAATGTCAACACTCATGGGATGGTAGCTTTTTACGGCAGTTGCCTTAAAGTTCCATCCCGCATCATCTGCCCTCCTATCGTCCTATCTATCGCCTAAACCGACTTTATTAAAACATACGAGGGTGTTTTCCGCGCAGTACACGTGAAAATGGCGTTGTATGTTACCGAAAAATGGTATACGAGGAAAGAGGGTGTGCGCGAATTCTATTTGTACCTAAAGATGACGTCTATACACCGAACACTGGATGACACACACAATATTCAATTTTATGAATACAAAAATTAAATTTTGTACACATCTCAGGTTTTTATTAAGGTGATGATCGGTTCCTTAGAATAGTCGACATCTTCAGTACGTGCCAACTTCATGAGGTTTATACAAAGTGAATAAATCCACCAATTCGAACCTCGATCTAGTCAAATAAATGTTTTCATGATGTATTTCAGCAAATGGGCGTAAATCCGCGCACTGGCCCGCGTGACTGCACACTAAATCATTTGTTTGTTCCGCAGTAAGTACCATGAGGTTTCACAAAATTAAGCTTTAAACTATTTAATAGGAGAAGATTCATTTTTGGTGGTGCCGTTGGTGTTGTCAACATTTCCTGCACCAGGTGCCTAGGTACAGGGGGTAGTGGCAATTCCTCCCTTTTGCCAGACATATTTTATTTGTCTACTCGTCGTGGGTGACGGAGATAATTGTTTTGCATCCGTTTTTAAGGAATTAAACTCATTGGTTCTACATATATGAGCAATTGAATTACTTGAATCCTAATAACATCAATAGATTTCGAATTATTTTTAGAAGAGCGTGGCTACAACTTTCTCACACCAGAGTGATACAAATTTTGAATACCCCCTGTGAATTAGGCAATACCAATTCATCTCTCAATGTCAACCATTTATCAATCGATCCCCCGATGAAAAAAAATCTGTCACTGTCCTGAACTATGGACTGGGTTTCTCGAATACCCTCCAGAGGGAGGCAGGACAGGGATCGCCTATCTATTTATTTATATCCTTCTCTCTATCGCTCCTTATCCTCACCTGTCCCATCCTGTTGTTGTCTCATCGTCACAAACCCACTACGCACACGACCACCATCCCTTATCCCCGGCTCCATCCATGTACAACATCCACGGCGTCCGCTCCCTCGTGCTTTGGGACCTCATCACGCTGGATCCACATCGCCGTCCCGCCTGCTGAAAAGCCGCCCCTAAATCGACTCGCCCACCGAACTCGTCCCCTCCCCCCAGACCAAACTGGCCTTGCGCCACTTCCCCAACTCCCTCCCTTCTCTATTCTCACGACCGAATGACCCGGGTGTGCGAGGGTGGCGGTTATATGGGTTTGGAGGTATACGTCCTAACCCCTGCTTCCCAACGACCTCCAACACACGGCCCACTTATTCCTCTGCGCACTCCATTCTCTACGGCGCGGCGGCGGCGGTGAGCTCCCAAGGGCCACCACCACCCTAACGGTGGAGGCGGCACAATCCTCCCCTGGTCGCATTCCGCCATCCCCAAACGAGCTAGCCACCACGGCACTTGAAAATGAGAAAAAAAGTAGAGGACCGAACTCCCTCGAACACCTATGTCAACACATAAAAGAAAACAAAAGAACACCGCTTTTCTTTCTCGTCTTCCCTTCCTCACTCCTATATATTTTACACAATTTCCAGAGAACTCATCACCAAGTATCTCAATTTGCGAGACGCCGATGTACGATTCATCATCACCAGTAGTCATCAATCCGAAGATTAGTTTTCAGCAGCTCTCCACTCCACTCTCCCCTCCGCTAACAGCTTCACTCCTGCATAATTCTTTACTTAGACGTTGATGTACGTGGAATCTTCAAAAATATTCAGAATAGTTTTTTAATAAATTTATTAAAAATTATTACTACTCACTAACCATTATCCCTTTCAAGCATTACCCCTGCCCAGACACACACTTCCCCCAACGGGGATTTTACTGCTGGAATCATGAGGAAAATGCGTTTTTTGGTATTCTGTTTCGTCTCTCCGGCAATTTTTGTTCTATTGCCGAAATTTCGACTAATATTTGTCCATTGGTTCGGACTTGAGCCTCGGAAATTAGAAAAAGTTGGCGAGGGCCAAATCAGCTGAGCAAGGGTGCAGAAGAAGGATTTCGATCCTATTTTTTATGTAAAACTCCCG
The DNA here is from genome assembly GCA_963573305.1 of Pyrrhosoma nymphula. Lineage (NCBI taxonomy): Eukaryota > Metazoa > Arthropoda > Insecta > Odonata > Coenagrionidae > Pyrrhosoma > Pyrrhosoma nymphula. The sequence continues at coordinate 93,745,890 of OY754329.1, forward strand.
AACAACAAGGGTTTAATGAGCAGGAGCATTGTCGTGTTGCTGAGGTCGGATACATTGGCGTGCTCCAGTGATAAGTCACATCAAAGTTGCTACAGTATTTTCCAAGGATACGTTTAATAATTGATGGATTAATGAGAGATAATAGGTGAAAATTACTAAACTTTAGTAATTATCGAATACAAATGATGGAATCAAGAAATTGGCTTCATTTTCCATGCTGCATCTAACTACTCTTATTCCATCGTATCAAAATAGCCGGCTTCCATAGCACTGGAATACAAAAAAGGGAGGAGAACTAAACCCTTCGAACACCTATGATAACAAATAAAGGAAAACACAAAATAAATACAGCTTTCTTTTTATATTCTCTTAATCTTAAAATCTCGCTTTCTTTTTCGAAGAAAAAACTGCCGCATATCACAACATGCTGGTCACTGATGTTTTCCGAGGGCTTATTCTGTGCTTCGACATCCATGGTCAATTGCAATGTATGCTGAGTCCGTAAACAGACTCTGAGAGTGAAGCAGATTCAAATCGTTTCCAAAAATAGGTAAAACCTAGTTTGCTTATGAGAGCCACATTGCGATTATTATATAAAAGGAAGTTAGGAAAATACACGATGGAATCAGACATTATTTTTGTCATTTGGCTTAGTCCATTATGCTGCGAATAAATAACTAATCGTACTCACACGACCACTGAATGAACCTGCAGCCATAGAACTTGATATCAGAAAAAGTACTGGGTCTACCCCCTAAAACACCTAATCTTACTGTAAAAGCAAACACAAAAGAGCATCGCCTTGTCACTCTCTCTTTTATAGCTTACTTCAACTCCTTCCTCTCTTCTACTTTCTTAGTAAAATACCTCCAAGAATCACAATTGATGAGCGCAAAAGAATGCTGAGGCTAATGTACCATTAGATTCTATGAGGATGATAAATTCAAATAACTTGTAAGGAAAACACTGTAAGGGTGTGGATGGTTTGGGGCATTCATGCAGCGAACAGTAAACGGATGATATTTTACATTCATAAAAACGCAATGCCCTTATCAGAATGAAGTACCTCGTGGTTCACGCTATGTGACCTTATTCTAACATAATTTGAGACTCCTTTTGGCGATCGTAAGCCACTTGTGGAAAACGCTAAGCAAAACGGAGGATAAAAAAGTGTTGCTTCTATGCAACTCAAAGGGAACAGGGCCTTGCAAAAGGACGAATCACTTACTTTTTCTCGAACAAAAACAATTCGAGACTCACCTCGGCGGGCATATCTCTTCGGAAACACATCAATATTTTACCCCACGGTGAAATCCCCTCATTAATGAATTCAAACAACCCTTCAGTGTCGATGGTTCTGGAGTATGTTTAAGCGATACAGTTAGCGACGACCAGTCACTTATTAACCGCCTTCTAAATCTACTCAACCTTATTTTCTAGTATTAATTAAAGAAATACTCTTTTTTAATCCTCTGCTCCATGGAAAACATTGTTTTTACATAGATTACACTCATTCGTAAAAGCGTAGTGGTAACTTGAATTTCAGAGTAAATTATGTATGAGTTTATATTATTGAGTGTTGATCATAAGTTTTAAAAAAATGTCAACTTCCTTTCGCCAACGCATAAATAAATGCATGCATTAATTAAAGTGGTCAATAACCAACTCAATAGAGTAAATTATATATATGTGCCGTTGAGAGCATGAGTGTTGTGAGTCAAAATAGTCAATTTGTGGGTAATGAGGCTTAAAGTAAAATAAATTAGAAAATTAACGCTAAGTGCTGCTTTCTAGTGGAAAAACACTCTAAACTAAGCTATACTCACAACAATCATGAGCAAAAAAGAATACACATAGACAAAAGCTTCTGCCTTAATAAAATACGGCAAAAACTGGTTTAAAATATTTTTATTTATACAGTTTTCTCAACGGTTCCATATATCCACTACTTGATCACGCAGTGTTTTCTCTATGATAATGCTATCTGGTAACTCGGTTTTTAGAAAAGGCGCGATATGATCGAAACGATCAAAGTAATTTGGCAACATGTCCCCTTGGAAAAGCACGGCACTCTTTTAAACCGACACCTACTCACAAAAATACCCGTGCGAATGCAAAAAGCTACATTTTCAATCTGGCCACTCCCAACTCAGTCCTTTTTCACTCTCTTTATTTTCCATCTCCCCATTCATACTCTACGGAAGCCAACTTGGACTTTTTTCTCTCTCTCTCACTTTAACCCTTCCTCTCTCCCCCACCTATTTCACCCCCTTACGAACGCGCAAAAACCTTCCCTTGATCTCACCCCCTCTCTTTTCGCTTCCGCGAGAGGGAGAAAAAAAGTGGGGGAAAAGAATCCCCCTTTTCCGACTCTCGTAAAAACACTTTATGTCCTTGTAGCAGCCCCGGCTCACTCCGGCAAATCCTCACCTCCCATAAACGGCGCTATCACGCGCACTCTTATCTCACCGAGCCCTTCGATGCAGGGGCTAATCAACCGAACACCAACTCTCTCTCTCCAGCTCCGAGGCCCCCTTCCCTGCCCCAGGCCGCCGGGCCCTGTGACGTACCCTCCACCTCCGGCTCCCCTGCCACAGGCCTCCTCCCATCCTCTCAACCACCCTCACCTCTTTATCCCTGGGCCGTTTTCTTCACTCACTCAACCTTCCTCCTTTGCCATTCATCCTCCATGCTCCCTCTTCCCATGAAAATCGACTTCCCATCTCCCCACCCCTTGTCCTAACAATAAATTTTATTCACTTGCCACCACCTCCTCATCTTTCCCCTCTCATGTGATATACAAATCATCTTCCTCACGCACGGCCTCCGCCAAATCTCTATTTTCAAAGTTGTGTTCGCATTGGTGATTGAGCTAGTTTAGTAGCTAGGGTAACTACTAGTATCACACCTGACGGGGTCCGAATTCAAATCTCGGAAGACCTTTTACCTTATTCAATTCATCCATTTTCACAATTAATCTTTCTCAAAGATATAATATGAGGTTGACTATCTCTACGGCCTCAGATATACGAACACAAGACATTTAATACTCCAATGGCCGTACATAATTTTGAGTACAATATGCCATTAGAGTTTTTTTTGGATAGAGTGAATAAGTTCGGTGGTTTGATCACTGGCGATGAATTAGTTTTCCCGTAAACCAACTTAACCCGTGATTGATCGGTAATAATTATAGTTTTTGTGTGTGCCTTTCTGCTTTCCGGGCAATAAATGGCGTGTGCTGCTCAAAATCTTATACGGCTATTAGAATTCTATATTTTTTGTGTTCTTATCAAAGACTTCAATGAAATTAATCTTAGGAATAAAAATCATCGGCTTAAGAGACTATGGTAGAATAGAATTGGACTGAGTCCATGTACAGCTAAGATACTCAAATAAAGACTGACACAAGAAATGAAGAAAAGCGGTTGGCCCTGACAGGATATATGTACGAGTAGAAGTGTGAGCCTACCAGGGAAATCAAGGGATAGAATGATAAATGCAATTGTTCAGCTAGTTAAGAGAGCAATGGGTGCCGAATGGCTGGAGGAAAAGTATCTCAATTCTTCTATTTTTTACAAAAAAATATCTCTCTCAATCCTTCTTGATGTCCAAACCTGTACTTATTTACCTCTTGATCAACATTCTTCCCACCATCACACTCTTCAACATCCCATTATCACTCATTGCACCCAACAGCCACTTCTTTTCCCTTCGAATATTCACCACTTATATCCTCTCTCCCTCCACAGTATTCAACACCTCTGCGTCCTCTCCACCCGACGCGGACCACCATCCCTTTCCAATCCCTCCAATCAATATCTTTAATTAACCTACCTAGTCCTCCAGAACTTCCGTGCACATGCAGTAAGCAGGAAACCTTCCTGATACGCATCCTATCACAAACTTCAAATTCGTATGATTGGTCAAAGGGACTCTTTCAACGGGATTTGGGTCAGTAATATGTCGAGATAACTTCCTTCCAACTTCGGGGGCCAATTTCAATTGACGGTAGCAGTGATGATGATTTCTTTCAGAGGAAATATGCGCCGTTATGAATTGTTGATTAGGTTGGTAAGACTATTTGGAAAATGGGGGAAGGTTGGAGATAAACCCAGTGTCGTCATCAGTCTATTCCTAATTAGCCTATCTGAGTGTCATGTGGAGAGTAATTCAATTTTAGCTTCCTATCAGCCGCATCAGGATGACAACGCGGATTTTTCTCCACCCTCCTACAAAATGAAAATTATTCCTAAATTTACCATGCTAATCCAACAATTCATAATGGCTAACATGATCACAGTCTCTTACTAAATTTATTTCTACGAATGATTGTCGGATAAACGCAACTTAGGAAGAAATTTTGCGTTATTACCCATAAATCCGAGGGAATAATGTCGAAGCCATGTTTTCCTCCTGCCTTCCTTTACTTCCCAAATAAACCTGTAATAAGCCGACACAAAAGTCCTTAATTGACCTCAGCTCTCAGCCAACATACGTAACGATTACCTTTATAACGACTACGAATCATTCTTTCATGTGGAGACAGGGTAGAAAACAGGATAAAAATAGGGATGAAATACGTTATCCATAAAAAATTCTGGGACGTCGATCTACGTAAAGACCACTCAATCAATGGTGAGCTCCATTACGTTGGCCACCCTGTCTGCCACGTTTGATCTCGGAAGGGAAGGACGGAGGGTTTGAAGCCGTTCCCTTGAGGGAATAAAAGCCTCCAATCTCGCATCACGCGCCGATTTGGTCGGAGGGTGCGATTTCGTTAAGAGATGCCTAGGTTCGACCGTTAATCCAATTGGGGTTCAGATTTATTTGAAGGGTATACGGTGGATTGCCGAGCACTTAAACCGTGGAAAAGGTATACGGGCTATCGGGGTTAAATTTACGTTTGTGAATGACCATTACTCCGTTCCGTTTCTGCGTATCATAACAGTTAGCATTACTGCTGAAAGCGCTCTCACTCAATGCCTGTAGTCTTTCCCAGCAATAAATGCCAATTAATGCACACTATCGCATGTTCTATACAATTCTCATGATATCCTTGTCGTATTCCAAACCCTAGATTTCCTACCTTACGGAAAAATAACTATGCTTATTCGTGTGCATTAGTATAACCAGAAAAAAAGAGATGATATTAGTGGAATCGGAGGATAAAAATTTCCATTACCCAAAGTTCGAAATAGAAGATATCTGGTTCGTACCGGTTTGACTTCGGCAAATCAGGTGTCGGATATCGGGCGAAATGTTGGGCGATACATTTCCACGTACGGCGACGGATGTGGAGAAGAGTAAAAGGTATTGGCGGCGTGACGACTGATGAGAAGTGGGAAGAAATCCCCTTTTATTGTTTCAGTTCGATGCCTTTCTTGCTATTGTGCCTACTGGCCCATTTACCATCAAGAAATTAAGAAAAATAACCCCCCACCCTGGAATAACTCGGGATTATCTGACCGATACTTGGTGGCCCGATATGTCGGTCAGACTTCTAGTATGTCGGGTAATACGCTCCAAAGGGATAAATTAAACCGCAACGCATAGTCGGTTACGGCCACGTGGTAATAGTAAACCGGCCGGTATATCGGCCACAACAGCCGATATATAGGAGCTTAATTACGCCTTATCACAAAGAAACTTTTCGCTCAAAAATGGTAAATAATGATTAGCCATTATTGTTTTTGCGCTTTTAAAATCCACCCGAAATATAAATACATGCCTACATGCCTATTTAAGCCTACCTGAGAAATTTTGATAAAACCATCACGAGGAAATTCGAGTGACGTGCTTAAGACGGGATATTTCCAGTTCACCCAGCTGAGTTTTTTTTCTTAAGGCGATTACAGGCTTGTCATCTTTTACAAAAATCCTGAAAAGAGGATTTGAGTTCCTGAAAGCTTTTCGCGGTGTTCAGTAATTTTGGGAGTCATCAACCGTTGGGAATTTTACCCCTGTGAACAGATGCTCTTCGAATCTAAGGGAAACTCTATGGGTCAAAGAGGCTTTCTTCTTGTCAAGTTTGTCATGTACTTTTACCGCAAAGTTGAGTATGCCTTATACCTACTTTTACCACATTAGGTAAACATATGTGTTGATGTCCCTACCAAAACAGTTTTTTTTACATTAGTCGTACATCTGAGAGATCGGAAAAATCACATGAATTAAGTGTATCAGCTGATAGCCAGTAGCATTACTCTGTATTCCCAAGAGATATGGGTAGAAAAAGAGCAAGTGTTTTTTCAGAAACGATATATATTCACCCTTTATCTGGTTTCCCGGCTTTATGCCCTGAATAATACCTATATGTGTAGGGGAATATGAAAAGTGTATGGATGAATTGGAAATACGTAACGTTTTAATAATTAATGACACAACCACTGCAGTGCAAAAAATCTACAAACCTCATTATGGTGAAAACTATTTTTTTTGCAATATTATTATCAGGCCAAAGAACATAGTATTTCGCACAACATCGGACCCTTCGGATTCCGGTTATATTTCGCCCTCCTTGGGAACTTTTCTAAGTGAAACAGTTTAATAGAGATCCTTACTGAGGATGGCTGTACAATATATTATGAAGGGTTGACTACCATTGCCGACTCATGTAACCACAATATACATCCATTAAAAGGAATTATGATATTTTTTGGCGGTCTTTAATGTGACCCAACCTTCTTCAGATCTTTCGCTGCCACTTGCGGCAACTATTTCTAGGTCGTATCAAATAGTGACATAACCCTCCTGATCCACTGAATTGTTCATTTTTTACAACAAGGGACTATTTTTAGCTGAAAAACAAAGAAATTCACTGCCAGTGTCCTTTACGTGAGCGGGACCTTTCAATTTGAATATAAGCCTCGTTTCATTCTGCGGAAAATAGACCTAATCTTTCCAGACAATATAGCGCCATTTGCTTTTTTCCCTCACATTGCCTTGCTTTACTTTTGTAATGAGATATTTCAGTTTTCCCCTTCAGAGTGAAATGAACTCCTAATCGTTGAAATTTCGGTCGCAGAGATGCGGTGACTATGCTCATCGATGTCCGCTTTATTTTTCATTTCATAATTTAAAATTTATACGGAAAAGATCGAAACATCCACATCACCGATTTTTAGACAATTAGCTCTTCAAGACACGGATCAAAGACTTGTAGTTCTGGAAAAGATATTCCAAACACCAGGGAATTTCGAGAATCACTATTAATGTCTGTCAATTCAAATGTTTCTTTGAAAATGTTGAGGTTTAATGGATAAATTATCTCAGCATATAAGCTTGAATCAGGGACACAACACCTCCTCAGGAAATAAGTGTTAATCTTTTCGATTAACACTTATTTCCGATTTCGAAATTTCGCTTTTATCGAATATTTTGAGGTGTTGTAATTAAAATATCCCAATAATAACACTCCATTGGAACGCAGAAGCTTTCGTAGGAAACAAGCTTTGGCTGCCACTCTTCCTTCATCTCTTAAGAACAAAGTTCACACCGAAAGAGTATGCTTTCATGTTCACTGCAACCATCCGTGTTTTCTGTGCGGTTGCCTCTTGAGTCACCGCCGATTCCTCAAGGAGTGCGGCACGTGCACCACTCCTATTCCAGGGCCGGAAGTAAACGCGACATCCCCGATTATAGGATTCAAGTCTTCACCGACAAGAGACAGGAGCCGACGGCGGAGCACGACACGGCCTTGTTGGGAGAGAAAAAATGTGAAAACAGGGGAGCCGAGAAGTGGATTCAGCCTCGGAATAATAGAAAAAAGGAGGCCTCCTTGCCAAGAAACTCAAAAGAGAGAGGAGGGATAAAATTTGAGCACGTTAGGAGGGCTCCGGAGATTAGGTTGGTCATAAGGATTCTTTGGGCACAGAGAAATGTTTATAAACACACCGAGACGTCCAAAATTGAATTTTATTTTAAGTAAAGTCCAAAATTAACATATAGATGCAGCGATTAACGCAACGATGCATCAAGCAGGAACAGGGCATTAATGCTACAGCAAAGTCTGGAAATTCACCCCGAAATAATTTATCTGATTGGACAAGGAGTCGAGCCAGGCTCTACCATATGTCGTATAAGTCTACTACCTATAAACGTCACTCAGGAATTATAATTCTTGGTGAATTTACGTGCAACTTTATGCGAATACGATGATATCGCGTAATGCTATGCGAAAAAGTCGTCATTAAGGCGATTCCCCTCGGAGTATTTACATTTGATAATGGTGAATTGGTGATTGTATAACAAACATGAACTGTGATTAGAAGGTTGAGGTTTGAATCCTTGCCAAGCTAAATAGGTCTTTTGAGGAAAATTTCGTAAATTCAGTGGAATACCTTAGGTGTTCCCAAGCGCGTAACTCTTAGACCCATCTGGTACAATCATCACAACACCGTGGTATTAAACCATCGATTCCGCTGTAAATCTATACATATTTGCCCGTAGGAGTTATTTTACTATTTACAGTTATAACACATATTTTTTTTATTTATAACCACTTTTTATAATCACTCGAATATTGATGTACGGAAAAGAATAAGAATTTGGACGAAAAATGAGGAAGTAAGAGTTATATCGAACTAGGAGAGATAAAATGGCTGGAAAATAACATGATTGCTTCAAATCCATTTGGATTAAAAGCTTCATACTTTTCCGCACTTTATTTAAAAACTGCGACCGGTTTCACCTAAATAAGGCATCTTCTGGCTTTGCCTTATTAAGGTGAAATCGGTCGCAGTTTAGTAAGTGTGGAAAAGTACGATGTTTTTTATTCTAAATGAATATCTATTACTACGACGAAGTCAAGCCTGAAACAATAAATTTTATGATAGCTGCAGTTCAGTTAAGACTTGACCCCGTAATGAGCTCATTTAAAGCAGGGAATGTCCAAATACTCGTAATTTAATAGGATAGACTAGCAAATGATTGTGATGCATGCCAGTTTGTTGGATTACTTCAGAGTCTTTAATCCAGTAATCTTTACATACACATTATATGATGCTACATATTGCAACCTTGTCTTTTAATTTCCTATAATATATAGTTATTGAGTCATGCTTTTGACGGTCCATATTTATGAGAGAGATGGGATCTTATATATATATATATATAACTTCTAGGAGAATCACTCGGGTGATGAATATATAATATGCCAAGAGGGTGGCCGATAAAAATATAGAAACAAGCGAAATACTCTTACAAACTAAAACTTCCGATATTTCGGTGGAGAGTTGTATCCACCTTTCTCAAAGTGAGGAGTAAGAATCACTTTGAGAAAGGTGGATACAACTCTCCACCGAAATATCGGAAGTTTTAATTTGCAAGTGTATTTCGCTTGTTTCTATATTTTTATCGGCTACCCTCTTGGCATATTTTATATTCATCACCCGAGTGATTCTCCTATATATACACACGACATTTTTTTAAAAAATGGCAGCATTATCTCCCGCCAGTCAATATAGTCGGGGCTGGTGAATTGGGTGGGTGGAAGTTGTGTACACATAGGATGCTCTCGGGAGGCAAGTTTGAAGAGGATCGGAGGAAGTTAGTTGGGCAGAAGGAAAACAGGAGGAGGAATGATATGTAGGTACACTTGGCGAGGGAGGAAAGGTGGTTGAAATATAGATGCGACGGAAAAGAAGGGCTAAGGGGATATTGAGAGGTCCAAGTCTCTCCAGAATGCGATGTAAGAGAAAGACAGATATGAGGGTAGGAATGGGAAGGGGGAAGAGGAATGTTTCAGGCGGCACCAACACAGCAGAATGCAAGGTAAAGAAAGTGAAGTTGAACGTTTTGAGTTCTGGTCAGCTATCACTCATCTAAGTTAATTTTGTACCGAGATAAATACCTAACCGATACAATAAGTAGATGCCTTAAATAGGATATGGCCGGCATAAAATAAATGTAGAAAAGTATGAAAACCACACAAGCTACCACACTGGATTCCAGCAACGTAATAGTTAAATTTATATTCGATCCCATATTGATCAGGCTTAACATTGTGAAAATTCATGACTTTATTGCATTATAAAACTAGATTAACCTTATACTTTATCACACAATTAATTAATGTAAGCAAGAATTTGATCACATTGATCTGGCTAAACTTAGCGAAAATTCATGATTAAATCACTATATTAACTTTATAATGTGTTACACAATTAATTAATGAATTGTAAGAATAAAAAAGTTGTTATAGTGATTGATTTTTAATATTGGAGGACGAGAATTTTTTTATAACATTTGACATACTAAGATCACTTTTAAGTATAGAGATGATATGAATTAGGACCTCGTTTTAATTCTTGAAAAATCGGTAATATATTAATCATGATAATATTTTGCATGCATTTCTTACCGAATAATGCAACTCATAGGATAAAATTAGTAAAATAAATGTGAAAGTAAGTTTTGAAGTGGAATTCACTACAAACGACGGATAAGCATGTATCATGATAGATTCTATTACATAACGCAAACGCCATTCACAATGGTGATAGTTACCGTTCTATTTAGATAAGCTTAGAATCTACAGAAAGCCGGCAGAAAAACGAATAACTTTATGAAGTGATGTTATACTTTTTTGCCGACATCCTTGAAATCGTTTAATGAAATAAGGATTTCGATTTTCGATTCGATCATCGATATTATGTGCCTTAGTAGTTAGCTCTTGCATGTTAGCTTGACACTCCCATTTGGCAACATCTTAACTGTAAGCTTTTTCGTATATTCGAAAAAAGAAGCTTTTGTTGACTGTGACATGGAAAATTCTGACCTGGTACTTATCCAACAACTGAAGTCTTCAACATAAAAAAACAAAACTAAGGTAACAGTTCCTTACTCTGTGGTTTTCCAGGAAGACGTAGTACGTATAAAATTACATTCTCTGGCTTAAGCTGGGCACGTCAAAAAAAAATTCTCGTGCATTGGAACCAGAGAAGGTACATTAAGGATATGAACGCTCCGCTTCCATGCCTTCATATATTAATTAGGAAGAAGAAATGTAAAAATCAATATGGAAAACAGGGAAAATTCTGAGCCATGTTTGGGTGGTTGGCGATAAAAAGAGAATTCGTTTCCAAAATGAATCAGCTTGTTCCAAGTAATCGGCATTATTATCCTTATATTCAAAAGGAATTTTCGTTCACATCCCTAAATGTCAGACGAAATTATCCTAGTCAAAAAGTAACGAAGTTAAACACTCCATCGACCTAATTTCTTTGAGGGTAAGTATGTACATTCAATCATACCCATTACGCCGTTCCTTTCCAGAGTAGGCGGAGTCAAAAAAAGTTGAATACTCTTTAATAAGCCTGTAAAGCTAATTCTCATTCAATAATTTATTCCATACTGGCCTATCATTGCTTCTCTTCTTTTCCCTCTTTTGCTTCAGTTACTATCATACATTGCATAATACACGCCATCCTCTTCTTAAGACTCCCAGTAATCCTCCTCTTTCACTACGTTCACTCATGACTTTCTCGGTTACCCCTTCCTCTCACTCCATTCAATATACTATATGATAATATATAGTAATACGATGACTCTCCTCCATTCTTTCAACATGATCAAACCAAAGAAGAACACTTATTTCATATTTGTCCATTACTGGAGCGTCAAACCCACATTCTCTCATGATCCACTCATTTCTAACCCTACCCATCCTAACTTTGCCGTAAACACTTCTCAGGTATCCTAGACCCACTGCATTTAGTGTACTTTTATGCCTAACCTGGAATTTGAGTGCATGTTCAACTTTTTAAAGAGAGAAAGCATCCTTTTCTATCATCACAGATGTTCTTGGAAAATTTCTAATTCAACGTGCACTGAATGTCAAGCCATTCGAATCTTTTTCGTCTCCAAGAACACTTTCACGTCTTGTATAAGTTTTATCTCGAGTGTTTCAAATCTTTTAGCTTCCATAATACGTCAATCTTATTCCTTGCCTCACTCTCCCTCTATAATTCGGTATTTTATCCTCTGTCGCAGACTTCAGCACCTATATACCTCTCTATACTCCTCTGCGGCATCCTTTGAATTTCCTTCAAAAACTTCCAGTCCTCCTTCACCATTTATAGCATCTCTTCCTTCGGCTTCTACATTCCCCTAGATTTTTTCTTCGATTCCTTGAAAACGCTCATCTCATAAGTCTCCAATCTGGGCTTGCCCTTAGCAGGTGAGGGCGAAGTTTCTGAACTTCGTCTCAACACTCCGTGTTAGTATTAGTAATCCATTTAACTGAAATAAAAGAACAATTTACATTTCCACAACAATTTATTGATGCATGACTTGTTTCAACGTATCGACGTCACCATCATATCTCTGTCATGTATCTGAAGATGACATAAATTTCCACGAATTTCAGCCTCAAATCATCGAATGTAGTAACGCTATTGTTCATTTTTTTACCTATACGTACTACAACCATTTTCTTGCCTTTTTAAGCTCATATATTTCCCGCCCACGCATTCTGCTTAACGTTCTTTCTACTTGATTAGTTTCTTCCTACAATAACTTAAAAATGTTCACCTATATCCGCGCAATACCTAACGGGCCTCCACTAGGGCGTATAGGACGGGCTAATAGTACCACAGCCATGATATAGGGACAGAATTGGAAAACATAATTACGTGCTGGAAGGGAAGGGTTGAAGTGCACTGCGTTTTTAGTTGTAGATGTGGGTATTTGTGCGTGGTAAGAAAGTATATTAATATCGTTTGACAGTTTCTCTCTCGTATTTTATCACTTTGGAATTTTTTTGTTCATCGAATGGAGTTTTAGCCTAATGTGATATCAAAGTATCAACTTGAAACAAAAGAAAATATAAAACAAGGCAAATAAAAATGCAGGTATTAGCGAAAATTTTAAATCCTGCGAACGTGATAAAAAGATCTCAAGCATTCTATCCGTGCAAATCATCAAAATTAAGATTATACAACTTCAGTGGCAATAATAAATGGCCATAGTAGCGCTAGGAAACTATGTTTTTTGCCGTTTTTTAGCTTGCCTTTGTTCATCATTAAATTTCCTTATGGAATGCTTATTAATTTTATGTCTAATCTCTTTCACTTTGTAATATCTTAGGCATGTTACCATTACTTATTAACGTCAACATAATTTTGTAATCATTTTGCATGTTAACATTTCACCGAGATATATGAGAACAGTGCCCAACCTGCATGAGTAAAATGATAGTTGAACACCATAATGAATGTTAGATCTCGTTGCTCATACGTAACTTAGCAGTATATTTCATAAAATAGCAAATTGAATTATGATTTACGGTTTGTTTAATGGTTACTGCATGCCTGGTAAAGAATCACCCCGTCACACACCCTGGAGGTGGTTCGCTGGATATCATGTAGACATAAATTTGAAAACTTTGTTGTCAACACAGGAACCGATAATGTACGTTTATTCTAGGAGAGGTGATAACCCTATTTATTTCAAGCCGAGTTAGTACATGAAGGCGGGGAAGGTAAAAGGTAATAATATAAAGAGCGATCCTCATTTATTTAACAGGATAGCCTTATGATGAATACCGTTGCCATATTTACGCTCCTGTATGCTGACTTATAGGCCACGTAGGCAACCATTTCCCATTACGAACTAAATTTAAGTAAGTCACTTTGGGGAATATCAGCATATTGAAGAACTCTTAGATGAGCAGTTAATATACTGCATGCCAATATCTGAATTTACCCACTACTATCGGCGACATCGCACCGCCGCACAGTGGGCTGAAATCGAAAAAAGGTGGCCAAAAGTAAAAACATTTCAAATAAAAAAAAGTCAAAAAAGCTAAATTCAAGGGTCGTTTATTCCCACCGCGGAACGTTTTCGGGGAATCTGCGGGGTTACGAACCCGTTGCTTAATTATTTTGTGTATTTTTAATCTCAGTGTCATTTTTCATTCAGTGTCAGGGAGAATTACCGTGGGGGGAAATAATTTGCTGTACCCTTTTACATCATCATTACGTAAGTTTACTTTTTCTTAAAATGTAACAAAATATGCACTACAAAATTCATTTTTGCTTGTATTTCTACAATTCACTATCTAAATATTCACTGTTTGAATACATCAGATCTTTTTCTGTTTCACTCAATAAGAGTAGCTCTTTCACTTCCTTTGGCAAGCCTGTGGATTTCTTAGGAAGAGCTTGAGTTCAGCTGGAAATTAGAGGATCTGATGTAAGAAGGAGTCTCTGAAATAAATCCTGATTGGTGGCCATTCTGGATGTTTTTCTGGAGAAATGCTCACAAAAATTTCATGTCTTTATTTCGCGCTTCTATCGCTTCTTCAGATAATTGCTCCAATGGTAATATAGACTCCTTTGCGATAAAGGTTCCGTGAATCAAAGTATATGTACCGTGGGCGGCATATGATACCATGCGTAAAATTGCACATCTAATTTTACAGTTTCCCAGCAGTACCGCCTAAAATCGACCTCTATAAGAGGCAGGCCCCTCTATATTGCCTTTAATATTATTGAGAAACTCTTAATTGAGTTTATGTCGATTCCTGTAATGAAAATAGAAATTTGTTAGAAGAAATCAATGGTGGCCTGAAGCAAAGAATCTTCAATGTAGCATCAGAAGGTGCTAATAAAGCATTCAGAAAATTATATAACACCCTCACACATGTTATTTCTGAAGATATGGGAAAGTGCTGAGGATGAGTTGCAATTAAATATGTGGAATATGTAAAAGACAACAAAAGAGTGCAATAAAATATTTTGGAATGAGAAATTAATTTCTCCAGACGCCCAAAGGTGCCTAATAAGGGTTGTAATGCAAGCAAAAATTTGATTTAAAAATGATTCAAAGTACAAGGTTACTTCATAATAATCTTGAATTGTTCTGATATAATTACATGACAACGTTGAAGAATCTGGCAAATTTTGCATGAAATGTTCGGGGAAAATGGAATTTACCTTCAGCAATTCACCTAAAGTCATCAAAAATCTCTCATTATTCCGTGAGCTTTGTTCCCACCGCGACGCATATCCATTAAGAAAGAACCTCTTAACGTAATTACTTAAATCCTTTAAAACTTCATTATTCATTTCCAAATGCAACCTTTCGAAAAGACAATTTAACAAGCACTTTGTCTTCATACGAAACGTATTTTTCACTCCCATTAGTATTCTTATACATTTGTAAATGTGTGAACCAATCGTGGCATTTTTTTCATTCATTAACACCATCGGCCCCTAAAAGAGAGACGAAACTATACGCTTAAAAGGAAATAGGCGAGTAAAATTTCGTGCACATTCCAAAAGAATAGAATATTAACACCATGAGCCCCTAAAAGACAAACGAAATTATAAGCTTAAAAGGAAATAGGCGAGTACAATTTCGAGTAGATTCCAAAAGAAAGGAATACTGGAAAAGCGAATTGGAATGATATTAAGGGTTCTGCAATAATAGTGACGTATTATGATTAGATGCAATTGAATATAAAAAATAACGCCACAAACGTTATTTCAAATGAACTATTACAAAGGTAGGCATCAGGTTGTTCTAATAGAGTATATACCTTGAAAAAGCGGGGATTCTTGAAGTGGTTACCAAAGTATCTACATCACTACGAGTAGTAGAGGGAATTTAGAGAGATCCAATACTGACACCAATACGAGTGACACCCGAGCTAAAGGCTCAAAAAACAACTGCTTCACACCACTGATAAATGAAACTGAATGATTTAGTGAATTTCTTTGGAGACTAGAAAAAGTTCTTCCAAAAATATCCGCAAAAACTGAGAAAAGGGCTCCGCGGTGCCAATAAACAACCCTTCACAGTACGCCCATCCGCAGTGCAGGGGGCGGGGCAGTTGCAGCCATGCGACACCAGCTGTGGCCTCGAAGAGACAATAATCCTGTGTGGTATGCATGCTGTCTCCGTTAAAAGTGTACGTATTCGTCAGTAGTCGATGTCAAACTGCTAAAAATAGAAACACTCGCGGTGCACCCGAAGAAAGCAGTCTTTCAGTACCTCCTAAACCTTTACCCCATGAGACAAAATGCGTAGATTTTTCCACGATTTCTCCAAAATATAATATGTGAAGGCTCTTTTAAATGTTTGTATATCTAAAATCTCCATAGCGGAGTGGATGCGGCTACAATCCATTCCACACACTTGCCGCGCCACCTTACGTTGCAGGCGGGTTGGACTAGACTCGACCGCGCGATCGAAAAACTGCAAACGGTCGCAGCATAACTCATCGCATTCCCACTGGAAGCTTTCTAGAGTTTCTCCATATAAGATACTTCGCGATACTCGGCGGTGCAAATAACCATTTCTCTAAACATATTTAAAAAATGACCAAAAATGAGGGTCCGCCATTTTGTTTAATATATTTGATAAATAATGACAAAAAAAATAAGTAGACTACATTAAAACAAAGATAAATAACTGTTTCATCTAACTGGATCACTTTTTATTCCAATTCCTTACCCATTAAGGCATGCAAGGGGTTGATTTTAAAGATTTCGTGAGAAAATTTAGTGTAGACCATTTTTGCAAAATTTGTGCATCTTTGACCTCATGCAAGTTGTTAATTGTTGACTACTAAAAAAAATTCTTTGCGTCATCGCATGCACATGTCTTTTGAAAATATTAAGCAAATTTTCAGCTTCCTGGCTTTAAAATAACACTCTTTGACTTTTGGCCAGCTTTTTTCGATTTCAGCCCACTGTGCGCCGGTCTTGTGAAGGTTTACACTGAAAACAAATCTCCATACATTGCCCATTGTGTACACCATAAGTATGTGGAATTCCCTATTTTAAAATGTCAAAGCGGAATTCATAGTAGAAGCACTAAGATGTGGGCGAGGGAAAGTAGATGAAGATGCTTTTGGAGGGAAGTGGTGGAGGAGAGCAACATGGGAGACGGTGGAAGAGGAATTAACTTCCGGAGAAGAGATGACAAAAGGAGTAATGAAGCTATTTGCACGATATATAAATAAATAAATATATATATATATATATATATATATATATATATATATATATATATATATATATATATATATATATATATATATATATATATATATATATATAATAATTTGAACAGAAGGTGAAAGAAAGAGATAGGAAACATGTAGCTGAAATTGGACGAAGACACTGGTGATGTGGAAGATGGTACAGCCGAGAAATCAGAGGGTAAAAATGTTCCGTGCCGGGACTCGAAATCTAAGTGTCCTGATAGCTCAACTGGTAGAGCACTCGGCGCGAAATCGGGAGGTTCCGGGTTCGAGTCCCGGTCACGGCACATTTTTACCCTCTGATTTCTCGGCTGTACCATCTTCCACATCACCAGTGTCTTCGTCCAATTTCAGTTACATGTTTCCTATCTCTTTCTTTCACCTTCTGTTCAAATTATTATATATTTATGCGCCTAAAAGGCGGTGTGTGAGTGAGTGAACGAATATATATTCGTTCACTCACATGAATGTATACATATATATATATATATATATATATATACGAGTTCGTGGAAAATCACACACGCGATAATGTAAATAGACTATGCCACAGGTGGGGCGGAATTAAATATAAACACATAAAAAAAGAACACTCACAATATTAGTTGATATTTCGGTTGCTAGAACCTTTCTCAAAGGAATTCCTTTGAGAAAGGTTCTAGCAACCGAAATATCAACTAATATTGTGAGTGTTCTTTTTTTATGTGTTTATATTTAATTCCGCCCCACCTGTGGCATAGTCTATTTATATATATATATATATATATATATATATATATATATATATATATATATATATATATATATATATATATATATATATATATATATATATATAAAAACTTTGTCACAAGTGTGACTAAAATGAGAACACATAAAAAAGACACTCACACGGGTTGAAAATTTTTCGGTGGATCGCCGCCACCTTCTTCAGCGAAAGGTATAGGAAGAATGAAGAGGAAATGTTTGGGATGGTGAGGGGAAGAGAGCAGTGAGGAGGGGAAAGGTGAAAAGTAAAGGAGGGGTGGAATGGAGGTAAGGGAAATGGAAAAGACGAAATGGTGAAGTTGCCATGACCAAGTTAAGAGACAGAAAGATACAAAGTTGAAGGTTGGGAGGGGAGAAGATGTTACAAAATTATAAGTACAATGTTGAAGGTTGGGGGAGGGGAGGATGTTTACAAATTAATGGGACCGGTTGAGGCCAGGTGGCTGGAGAGCGTTAAAATAAAATATACAAGCTTGCTCTAATGTTCTCAAAGTAATTGGAGTGGCTGTGGGGGGTAGAGAGGCCAGAACAGCTACATTGTAGCAATTATCAAATTTAGTGGTATGGGAAGCGGCATGAGTAGGGACAGCGTGAGAGAAGTTTTGGGAGGATGGGTTGCATGAGGCACGGTGATTATTTATCCTGATATTAAGTGGTGTACTACAAAGTCCAATATAAAAGGCCGGGCATAGCTTACAAAGAAGTATATACACAATGTTAGAGGTGGTACAGGAGGATGAGGAAACGGAAGGAAGATGAGAATTTATGAATTTATTCGGGAGTCGGTTCGTGGTAAATAATAAGCATGTTTTGCATCTAGGACGGTTACAAGGGGTTGCTGGAGTTTTGGATTGAATAACTGATTTTTTGAGAGGTTTCGTGGCTTTAAATAAGTTTGATAGGTTGGGGGGACGCTTATAAGTAACGGATGGACATTTAGGGAATAAATTAGTAGTTGTTGGGTTATTCGAAAGGATGGGAAATAATTCTTTAAGGAGGTGCTTTAGGGACTGTATGCCTGGGAAGAATGTGGTGCAGATGGAAAGATTTTTAGGGTTTGAATCTGATGTTAGTTTAGGTTGGTAAGACTTTCTGAGTATTTTTTTATACAAAAGGGTATCAGGATATCCTCTGCGGAGAAGAGACTGGTGTAGGTTGGATAGGAAATGGTCAAGGGACTCCGGATCATTACAAATTCGATGACCTCTGATGGAAAGAGAGTATGGGAGAGAACGCTTTGTATGAGAGGGGTGACAGCTACTAAAGTGAAGGTATTGCTGTTTATTTGTGGGTTTAATATGGACAGAGGTACTAAATTTACAGTTGGATAAAGAGATGTCGACATCTAGGAAAGTTATTTGGGTGGAGGAGATATTAGAGGTGAAAGATACAGAGGATGATGCATTGAGAGAGGAAATGAAAGAATTTAGAGAGTCAATGCCATGTGGCCAAAGTAGGAAAATATCATCTATGTATCGGAGCCAGAGGAGAGGTTTTAAAAGGTTTTGAGAGAGGAAGTTCTGTTCGAGAAGACCGAGGAAAAGGTTGGCGTAAGAGGGACTGAATCTACTGCCCATGGCACAGCCCTTGGTTTGGAGGTAATGAAGATCATTGAAAGAGAAGGCATTATGGGTAAGAATAAAGTTGGAGAGTTCTACCAGGAAATCAGTACTAGGTACGTGAGGAGTGGGACGTTGACTTAGAAAATGGCAGACTGATTGTAGACCTTCTGAGTGGGGAATGGAAGTATAAAGTGAAGTTACGTCTATTGTGGCCATGAGAAGTGGTGTGTTATGGGGAAGTGAAATGGAATTGAGGAGGTTCAAAAAATGGTACGTATCTTTAATGTACGAGGGTAGGGTGTGCACGTGGGGCTGCAGGTAATGGTCCACAAAAGCCGATATGCGTTCTGTTGGAGAAAAGCACGAAGAAACAATAGGACGGCCAGGGATGTTAGGTTTGTGGATTTTGGGAAGGATGTAGAAATGAGGGGTTTTGGGGTGAGGAATGGAGAGGATGGAAATGTCTTTTTTTGTTAGGCCTTCTGACTGACCTTTGCTAAGGAGGAGCGAGGCTAGCTCATCTGAAAAATCAAGGGTGGGATCGGAGGGGACAGGAATGTAGGAGGAGGAATCCGAAAGTTGTCTATTGACTTCATTAATATAGTCACTTGTGTTAAGCACGACCACCGTGGAACCTTTATCTGCCTGGGTAATGACTATTTCGGGATTTCGGATGAGTTGCTTAAGGGCCGACATTTCTTCTGTGGAAAGATTGGGTTTGGGTTTTAGGGAGTTAATATAGGATCGATTGGAAATTTTAGAAAGTAATTGTTTGGTGAAAATTTCGACAGGGTGATTTGAAGGAAGAGGCTTGGGTTCAAAGGATGAGGGAGGTTTGAAATTGGTAAGTGCGGGGTGAAGGGAGTTTGCACTGATTTGGGGTAAAGGTTGGGAGTTCCAGAATACTTTCCATTTTAAGTTTCGACAAAAATTAAGGGCATCAGTAAGAATATTAATGGGATTGACTTTGGGCGTAGGAGAAAAGGAGAGTCCTTTGCTCAACAAGGATAGTTCGGCCAGGCCTAGAGGCGTGGAGGAGAGGTTTGCTACCTCTTGTTGCGGTGGGGCAGATTGACTTGCAGCATTTTGGGAAGGGAGGGGGGAAGGGTCTTTGATTTGCGGGGTGCGCACTGGATACATCCGGGTCGTAGGTGGAGGTGGGGGTGAGAGACGTAAAAGGGTAGCTAAATCTGGTTTGAATAGGAAAAGTGGTGGTGGAGTTGTGGTTGTGGAGTCTAAATGCACTGGCAGGGGAAGACCTAGGCGGAAATAAGAGGCGTAAAGAGATGACAATTTTTTATAGGATTTTTGACGTCGGAAGACTAGAGTTTTGTGAGCTGATTGCAGAAATCTAATAATTTTAGGAAGGTTTTGAGGGGAGGAGAGACTTATGATGTTTATAAGGGAAAAGATATTAGATTGATATTTGTTGACTAAGGATAGAAATTGGGAGAGAACAAACTGGCAAAGAGTAAAGGATTGTTGATAAATAAATTTTTGAAAGGCTGGGTGTATGGAGGGAGGCAAGCCTGAGATGGGGAACTTTATGAGAAGTCCATTTGGAATAACGCCTATTGACAGGCAAGAGGATAGAAACTCCGAATGGCTTGTGTATTGGGCCAGTTTGAAGGCTTGTTTTTTAATGCTATGTAACCAAAAGGAGATCGGGTCAATGGCAGTCATTTCGGGAAAGAGGAGGGTGACCAGGGAATTGGTGCAAGGAAATTAGGAAATTGGAGTAGTAGGTAAATAGGTGCGATGAGGTTAAAATAAAGGTGAGAAAGGCACAGTGGTGAAGGAAGGATAGGACACTGAAATAGGTGGTTGCGACTTACAACACAGGAACTGAAGAAGCCGCTTGAAGATCACGAAGAGAAAGATGTCTGCGGTGCGCAGCAATAATCATTGGAAGTTTTCACGAGCGTGAACACAAATATATAAAAACTTTGTCACAAGTGTGACTAAAATGAGAACACATAAAAAAGACACTCACACGGGTTGAAAATTTTTCGGTGGATCGCCGCCACCTTCTTCAGCGAAAGGTATAGGAAGAATGAAGAGGAAATGTTTGGGATGGTGAGGGGAAGAGAGCAGTGAGGAGGGGAAAGGTGAAAAGTAAAGGAGGGGTGGAATGGAGGTAAGGGAAATGGAAAAGACGAAATGGTGAAGTTGCCATGACCAAGTTAAGAGACAGAAAGATACAAAGTTGAAGGTTGGGAGGGGAGAAGATGTTACAAAATTATAAGTACAATGTTGAAGGTTGGGGGAGGGGAGGATGTTTACAAATTAATGGGACCGGTTGAGGCCAGGTAGCTGGAGAGCGTTAAAATAAAATATACAAGCTTGCTCTAATGTTCTCAAAGTAATTGGAGTGGCTGTGGGGGGTAGAGAGGCCAGAACAGCTACATTGTAGCAATTATCAAATTTAGTGGTATGGGAAGCGGCATGAGTAGGGACAGCGTGAGAGAAGTTTTGGGAGGATGGGTTGCATGAGGCACGGTGATTATTTATCCTGATATTAAGTGGTGTACTACAAAGTCCAATATAAAAGGCCGGGCATAGCTTACAAAGAAGTATATACACAATGTTAGAGGTGGTACAGGAGGATGAGGAAACGGAAGGAAGATGAGAATTTATGAATTTATTCGGGAGTCGGTTCGTGGTAAATAATAAGCATGTTTTGCATCTAGGACGGTTACAAGGGGTTGCTGGAGTTTTGGATTGAATAACTGATTTTTTGAGAGGTTTCGTGGCTTTAAATAAGTTTGATAGGTTGGGGGGACGCTTATAAGTAACGGATGGACATTTAGGGAATAAATTAGTAGTTGTTGGGTTATTCGAAAGGATGGGAAATAATTCTTTAAGGAGGTGCTTTAGGGACTGTATGCCTGGGAAGAATGTGGTGCAGATGGAAAGA
Organism: Pyrrhosoma nymphula; assembly: GCA_963573305.1. Lineage (NCBI taxonomy): Eukaryota > Metazoa > Arthropoda > Insecta > Odonata > Coenagrionidae > Pyrrhosoma > Pyrrhosoma nymphula. Next base: position 93,768,130 of record OY754329.1, read on the forward strand.
TTTTTAGGGTTTGAATCTGATGTTAGTTTAGGTTGGTAAGACTTTCTGAGTATTTTTTTATACAAAAGGGTATCAGGATATCCTCTGCGGAGAAGAGACTGGTGTAGGTTGGATAGGAAATGGTCAAGGGACTCCGGATCATTACAAATTCGATGACCTCTGATGGAAAGAGAGTATGGGAGAGAACGCTTTGTATGAGAGGGGTGACAGCTACTAAAGTGAAGGTATTGCTGTTTATTTGTGGGTTTAATATGGACAGAGGTACTAAATTTACAGCCACATTTCAAACTTATTTAAAGCCACGAAACCTCTCAAAAAATCAGTTATTCAATCCAAAACTCCAGCAACCCCTTGTAACCGTCCTAGATGCAAAACATGCTTATTATTTACCACGAACCGACTCCCGAATAAATTCATAAATTCTCATCTTCCTTCCGTTTCCTCATCCTCCTGTACCACCTCTAACATTGTGTATATACTTCTTTGTAAGCTATGCCCGGCCTTTTATATTGGACTTTGTAGTACTTTGATTGTATGATGATATGAATTCCATTTCACTTCCCCATAACACACCACTTCTCATGGCCACAATAGACGTAACTTCACTTTATACTTCCATTCCCCACTCAGAAGGTCTACAATCAGTCTGCCATTTTCTAAGTCAACGTCCCACTCCTCACGTACCTAGTACTGATTTCCTGGTAGAACTCTCCAACTTTATTCTTACCCATAATGCCTTCTCTTTCAATGATCTTCATTACCTCCAAACCAAGGGCTGTGCCATGGGCAGTAGATTCAGTCCCTCTTACGCCAACCTTTTCCTCGGTCTTCTCGAACAGAACTTCCTCTCTCAAAACCTTTTAAAACCTCTCCTCTGGCTCCGATACATAGATGATATTTTCCTACTTTGGCCACATGGCATTGACTCTCTAAATTCTTTCATTTCCTCTCTCAATGCATCATCCTCTGTATCTTTCACCTCTAATATCTCCTCCACCCAAATAACTTTCCTAGATGTCGACATCTCTTTATCCAACTGTAAATTTAGTACCTCTGTCCATATTAAACCCACAAATAAACAGCAATACCTTCACTTTAGTAGCTGTCACCCCTCTCATACAAAGCGTTCTCTCCCATACTCTCTTTCCATCAGAGGTCATCGAATTTGTAATGATCCGGAGTCCCTTGACCATTTCCTATCCAACCTACACCAGTCTCTTCTCCGCAGAGGATATCCTGATACCCTTTTGTATAAAAAAATACTCAGAAAGTCTTACCAACCTAAACTAACATCAGATTCAAACCCTAAAAATCTTTCCATCTGCACCACATTCTTCCCAGGCATACAGTCCCTAAAGCACCTCCTTAAAGAATTATTTCCCATCCTTTCGAATAACCCAACAACTACTAATTTATTCCCTAAATGTCCATCCGTTACTTATAAGCGTCCCCCCAACCTATCAAACTTATTTAAAGCCACGAAACCTCTCAAAAAATCAGTTATTCAATCCAAAACTCCAGCAACCCCTTGTAACCGTCCTAGATGCAAAACATGCTTATTATTTACCACGAACCGACTCCCGAATAAATTCATAAATTCTCATCTTCCTTCCGTTTCCTCATCCTCCTGTACCACCTCTAACATTGTGTATATACTTCTTTGTAAGCTATGCCCGGCCTTTTATATTGGACTTTGTAGTACACCACTTAATATCAGGATAAATAATCACCGTGCCTCATGCAACCCATCCTCCCAAAACTTCTCTCACGCTGTCCCTACTCATGCCGCTTCCCATACCACTAAATTTGATAATTGCTACAATGTAGCTGTTCTGGCCTCTCTACCCCCCACAGCCACTCCAATTACTTTGAGAACATTAGAGCAAGCTTGTATATTTTATTTTAACGCTCTCCAGCTACCTGGCCTCAACCGGTCCCATTAATTTGTAAACATCCTCCCCTCCCCCAACCTTCAACATTGTACTTATAATTTTGTAACATCTTCTCCCCTCCCAACCTTCAACTTTGTATCTTTCTGTCTCTTAACTTGGTCATGGCAACTTCACCATTTCGTCTTTTCCATTTCCCTTACCTCCATTCCACCCCTCCTTTACTTTTCACCTTTCCCCTCCTCACTGCTCTCTTCCCCTCACCATCCCAAACATTTCCTCTTCATTCTTCCTATACCTTTCGCTGAAGAAGGTGGCGGCGATCCACCGAAAAATTTTCAACCCGTGTGAGTGTCTTTTTTATGTGTTCTCATTTTAGTCACACTTGTGACAAAGTTTTTATATATTTGTGTTCACGCTCGTGAAAACTTCCAATGATTATATATATATATATATATATATATATATATATATATATATATATATATGTATACATTCATAGGAAATGGAAATGGATAGGAACACATAAAAGGACGAACACAGGGTTTGGTGGGGAAGATGAAAATGAGTCGAATCCAGACAAAAAATTTCACCTTAACCGGGATTCGAACCCGGATCTCCCAGTTGCCGTTCATTTGAGCGTCATGTTTTCGAATGATTGAGTATATTTGGCCATGTTGGCTCTTTTCTTCTTCTTCGGCTATGCGTGCCTTTAAACGTACTGTTCACCTCTTTATGTGTTGCATGCCTGTATTCCTATTTACCTTTCAGCCTTCCAATTGTGTTTGTCCCCTATATGGTGGGTGAAACCCGAGTCCTCTGGATTGCCGATAATACAGAGGGAGTAGTGTTCAGAACGGCCATCCAGAGGACTCTGGGTGAAACCCGCCATCTCTTGCCCGCTCAAGTTGCGCATGGAGTGTAACATAAAACCCCGTCAAATTCAGCAGTTAATTGAGTAGCTTTGGTGGTGGAACTGGGAGCATACCTGACCGGCAATTGGGAGATCCGGGTTCGAATCCCGGCTAAGGTGAATTTTTTTCTGTCTGGATTCGACTCATTTTCATCTTCCCCACCAAACCCTGTGTTCGTCCTAAAACATGTTCCTATCCATTTCCATTTCCTGTCTGTATGAATTTATTCGCGCCTTTGAGCGTCATTTTTTGAATGAGTATATATACTCATAACATGTATATATATAATGAATATGTATATATATATAATGAGTATATATATATCATATGCACGAAAATACTCACATATACTCATTCATATGCACGAAAAACTTGTTGGAATAAATAAAATGAGTGAAAAAAGTGACAAGAAAAATTATTGAAATGACGATAGTACGAGTAAAATACTTAAAAATGAGGGCCCGCCATTAATTAAAAACTATATATACATTAAGTAAAAACTATATATATATATATACATATATATTGTGTCGGGAAATATTATCCAGGGGTTAACACCCAGGGCGCTGGGCCAATTCGCGCTCCACAGTTCCATCCAATTAAATCACCCGAAGATCCCAAGGAACCATTTTTTCTCGACGTCGTTGTGCGCGCATGCCAAATGCTTGTGCGGAATCCCACAAGGCGTGGGGTGTGCGCACCTCATCTGGTTCCTTCGCGAAGCAGGAGAGGGGAATTACGGAGATGATTTCAACGCCGCGGTGGGCGTTCCTTGAGGGGTTTCCCGAAGATCCCTAGAAGAAGAGCTCTAATCCAAAACTGTCTCCAAAAAGGTTCGCTAACGAACTTTCCCCGCAAATCCAAGGAGATTGAGGGAGATGCGTTGATGGAAGACTTTTCCTCTTAAAGCTCGAGCATCAATCGTAGGCGCTCCCCTGACACCCTTTCCTGAATTTACTCGAGTGAAAGGTACGTATAATTGCAAATATTTTTTGTGAATGTGGCCTCTGATACAGGAAAGCGGAAGAGTCTAAACGTAGAAAGAATTGGGAGAATGTTCCAACAGAGACGTAGCATGGAAGAATAAGCATCATACTTTCACAGTATTTCATATTGTATACACACTATATGTAACCCAATGCGGAGTAAAATTACTCCTATATCTGTTATCGTGAATTTTTTCCATCAATTAAACGTTATCTAACGTTTCTATCCAATCTGAAATTTTCTACTGAAATAGAACAAGCCAGGTGGAAAATATTTCGTGATCCGCATCCTTGCAGGGAATAGAAAATGAAGTTGGAATGACACATTTATAATCGCTCTTTAGTGTACGTTCAAGTTTCCTGGTAGCAATGAAGATTGATAGGGCAGAATAAACCTGATAAGGAACCGAGGGCTTTGAGTTATTGATACTACATACGTCTGTCAAAAGACAGAATCAATTACGAGTAGTTCTGGTATTTTTTACTTAACAGTCCATGTCTGATGTGATAAAGGCGACCTATGAACTACAGGTTAAAGGTGGCTGGGCCGCGAATTTATGAAGTTATCACAAATATTAATCAATCCTTCCCAATATGAAAAAAATAATTCTTTACAGGTTGTAGACTTCTTTTCTCAATAGTTAAACTTTTTTATAAATATGGACATTTTCCAGCTTAACTTCCAATTGTTGGCGTTCCGACCTCTTCAGTGTCTTTTGTCAGAGCTTGTCTCTGTAACCCGTTAAGCACGCCTTCGGTTATGGAGTTCCAGTGCCATTGTGGTCTTTCGGATAATTAGATTCAGGAGAATACTGATTGACATTTTATTATTTTCTTCCTAGCATTACTGAACTGACACTAACAATTCATCGGGAAAACGACATCAGAAAATCTTGGGATAACCCTATTTTGCTCAATGACATTCAGGCAGAGGCTTCTGAAAGACCTAAATTTACATGAACCAAAAAAGTGGTTGTCTTATAATATAACTTAAATTTTATAGTAGGCTTCACTGGAAAGCAGAAAGAGCTACTCTCTAAATTTTTCCAATGTCCCTTATTGTCGGGCTGTAAGAGTTACGCTTCCGAGAAGGCGTTACGCTTGTCAAAAATGAAGAAACCACGAATACGTGGAATATTGCCAATTTCATCAGTGTAATCACCTTTTAAAGCAATATTCCATTGTAAGACTTAGCAAATTTTTAGTTATATAACCTAAGTGCATTCTGCTGGGTTTTTATGTGTTCTATTAGATGTTATATAATCGGCATGCAATAAAGAGGTAATTCCCACATCAATTTGTTCCTAAGTAAAAATCATATAGTGTTTTCAAGTGATTGTCCTTTTTCACTGAAAAAGCCGAAAATTATTTTTTTAAATTAAACTTTCAAAGCACTCGGATATTCTAAGTATTTTTTTGTATCATAGTCTTGGCTTCTTTTTTGGCTTTGACAACTATGAACAAATAAAAAGCAAAAATAATAGTGATGAAGTGGAGGATTGAGTGTCAAGTGGTGAGAAAATTATGGCATTAAAAGCCATACAACGAGATTATTTACATTACATTACATTTGCAAAGTTATCTTTACCCATTTGTCAACATCTTTTGCCTGGCGTTTAAAATGTTTATCGATGCAAATGGATTCCGTGGACTAGTATTCACCCCTTCAGGGTAGATGTGGTTCAGTGACAGAAAAAGTAATAATTGATGCTAAACAGATGCAAAATTACGTACACCTACATAATTAACAGCAAGCCACCACTAGGGTTAGAGGCAGGGTAAGTTAGGGTACTAAAGAGGAGAGGAAGACATTTAAATTAGGGATGCGTACTTTTCCATGTTTATGCTTGTTTGGTACTTAATTTTGGATCGTACTCTTTCAGAACGAGGAAAAATAACAGATTGAATCTGTTTTTTCGACATCCTCTCTTATTTTATCACCATTAACCGACTCATCCATGCATTAAGAGGCCATCATTTATTATAAAAATGTCGGAAACCCATAAGAATGATATCTTAGCAGTAATTGAATCAAGCCACCAATGAATGCGGCAACCTTGCGGTGACCTAAGCTCGCAGTTAAATTCGGGAGTCCAAGGAATTCATCCTCAATTAAATTGCGAAGCAGTCAGTCTGTAGCCCTGCGCAGTTGGCCATCCCTAGTTGTCTCCATCGCTAGTGGCATTCAACAGGGGAAGAATAGATTAAAAGGGGGTAGATGGTTGTGGTTTGGGTGAGAAATGTAGGTTTTCCGCTGAAATTAAGTGTCAAGAGAAAAAATTTCTCATTGATAAATCGAAAGATGACAATTACTAAAAAGCTAAACAGTTGCTCTGAAAAAAAACTTAACAAAATGAATGAACAGACAGGGAAAATGATGCAGCTTAAACAACTACAAGAAACAAAAGCTTATCATTTAATTATCTCGGAATTTACCTTATATATAGATAAAAGTGACTAAATCCCAAGTGAGAGTTTTTCAAACATACTTCTGGTCGTAATTTAAAAATGTAGACAGCAAGGTTCTGTTAAGTTTATGAGTGGAAATTTCTGGTTTTTCATTGTTTATTGGTAGACGTATATCGTTTTTGAGAATAAGCAGGGTATATGTGTACAATTTTGTTCATCATTTCGCATGAAATATTTTCTGTGGTCTTTTAGGCTAGCCCTCCTCTTTGGCAAAACCCCCGGGATTTTTCACTTTGCGTTCTGCTTTATTGGAATATGTGCGTCGATGTCAAAGCTCATTTTTTCATGGAATCGTCTACGCCTGAGTAGCGTCCAACTGATTTGAATTATTACCGTTTAACCCACAGGTATTTCCTAAGCCTGATAAAAATGTTCTTTTTTGAAAAATGTTCTTTTGAACTACGTTGGTATCCCTCCAATTACTATATCCTCTTTGAGTACTTTTGGCGAGCGTTGAAGAAGCAGACCGTGGCTCTTAGGTCGATCTTGTTACGTTTTTGTTTCACCTGTAGCTTGGTGTGGGCTCCTACATAAGTCGTCATCTAATCCTCCTTCATTCTTTTGCTAACAATTCGTATTACTGCTTCCGAAATCATACATTTTTAAACCTTGATGAGTGGAACTGAAAATACCAGGTTGGTCTTCGGTTATTCGGTGAATACCATATCGAGTATCAAAATCCATCCCATCAGTCTCTCTGGTTGTCATTTACTTATATTAAAAATGGCTTCAAAACGATATAGTGAGCCCAGGAAACTTGTAGAGATTTTACGCGTTACAGCTTGAATACAGATATTGGTCTCAAACATGTAAGATATTCATGATGATTAAACATGGACAACATTTTTTTCTGAAATAAGATTATATACACTTTTAAAATAGGGGGATGAAATCAAATAGATATTTTTCATGTCACAAGTCGTGAGAATAAATTACTAAGAATATCCGAACATACTCAGCCTTGCTAAGAAAAAGAATTATGATTTCAACTTCGTTATCATCATCATTATCAGCTGTCATCTATCTAAGTAATGGTTTTCTACAGCTATCCATTCCGTTCTGTTTTCAACTAGCTACTTAATTCCTTCGTACATAATACTTAACTTTTGCATCTTTCACAATTATATTGACTCAATTTACCTATTTTACAATGGATTTTACTCAGTAATTATTCTTGCCTTGTACATTCAATTATACTTTTCAGGAGGCTCTTGCGTGTCAAAATATGCCCACTAAGTTATTTTTTCCATATTTAAAATCAAAACACATCAAATTTTCTACAAGTTATTCCTATTATCACAACGTGTTTTGCCAACTTACGGCATCGTTAGGTACAAAAATATTCAGAGAAACAAACATTCCGTGAATGTTAATGCCGTAAGTAGTCGAAAGTTTTATATTTTTTGTTTAAATATAATATTATTTGTCGAAATTTTCAAGTGTTTTAATTTAAAAAAATACTAAGAACTTCTACGAAGTGAAGCTTAAAGCATTAGTTTCCTTATATCTTCAGCTTTGCAGAGATTTAATCAATCCTCTTTTCTCCTCAGCTCTTTGTAGGACTATGTCTTTGGTGATTCTCTCGGCCCTTAGTTCTCCATCTTTCTTTGATAACACCAAATTTCCATTCCTTTCTTTCTCCTTTGTTTTGCTCATGCTGCTTAAGTCCAAGCTTCCCGGATACATAATACCGACCTCCATAGGTAAAACATACGTATGGATTCAAACTTATGGATGTAAAAGGACGGGTAAGAACTCGAGTGGAAATGGAAACACGGAGAGTGAAACTGAGGAGGAACACTCCGATCGGAAATTCCGGTAGAAACATAGTCAAAGAACCCACAGGCCCAATGATATCCCTTCATCCATGAAACCTTGGTTTGCGCTGCGGGGTTGTTTCAACAGCCGTACGAATTATCAATCGTCCCTCAGGCCTCTCTTAATGATCTCAGCATCAACGCATCTCATGTGGAACGGTAAACCGAAAGAGGCACCTGCTCCAACAAGGAAAACTATTCGAAAACGAACAAGGAAATTTCACATGGGCAAGTACTTATTGTTTGTAATTGAGCATTAACCAATCTCCGCGTTGCGACGCGAATTGCTTTCATTCAGGGGCTTTAGACCGTCGATTCTCGTGTGTGCGTCAACACGTCTGCAAAGTCGTGAGCCGGAAATCTTCATAAAGCAGGTATCTTTTACACCTGTATCACACCCAGTTCCAGTTTTCCATCAGAGCGTAACGTTTGGAAAATAAAATAAGCGAAGTTTTGTTGACGAATTTACGTGCAGTCGGAGCGGGACGCTTCGACGGCTATATGGCCTTGACCCGGTAAATTTCATTACTGCCCTGTCTCTACTCTCGGAATCTATCGGTCATAAAGTCAAGGATCGATGTAGAAGAGTCAATTTATAGAAGGTATTGTGAATATCGTTTTGGAACACTGCCATGGAAGCAGTCGGCAAAATTTCGATTTTTTCCCCAAAGAGTCCATGGAATAAAGGTGACTACCGAAAAGCAAATGCTATTCTTTTTTTTAAAAATCAACCACTCATGGAAGGAGGATTTAAGGGTATCGGGCGTCACATGGCGGAAATTCTTCATCATAAAGCGCTCACTTGATTTTTTTCCCCAACAGACGACCCTTCTTCGCCGCGATACACCAACCCCTGCTGTTTTTATTGCATTCAAAATAATATTTGGAATGTCAAATCTAAATCTGCCTGTTATTTTTCCCCTTAAGTGTCATTCAAAATGAAATGTTTGTCTAAGGAAGCAAAAATTCTAGTGTACAAAATTGCACTCCCTCCCACTTTATTGTATGGGAGCAAATCTTGACTACGCTAGGTTAGGCATAAGAGTACGATGAATGCAGTTGGTATGAGGTACCTCAGAAGTGTTTGCAATACAAGTGGAATAGTGTTAAGAATAAGTGGGCTATGAAAGAATATAAATGTATGAAAGGAGTGATCTTCGTTGGTTGGACCATGCCGAGAGAATGCATTCGAGTTGAATAACAAATATTAATAATAATGGAGTGAATGGCATGAGAAGAAGGGGAAGACTGAGAAAGTCAGGGGTGAATGTGGTCGAAGATAATCTTCAGAGGAGGAATATTAGGATAATAAAGAACAGGAGGGAGTGCATGAAGCAATGAATGAACGTCACTGATACAAAATAGGTATGCAAAGATAGGGCAGTATGGAGGAAATCATTAATGGCAGACTCAGCATTACATGCCTATCAACGAGAGTTAATTGTAAACTACTCATCTTAAATATCTTAAAATGTATTTTAAAGGATAACTATGGCTCTCGTATACAGGTAATGAAAGTGGCTCTGGATAGTAGATTATCTGGCGGAGGATGATTCTCAGCGGGAAAATGTATATAGAAACGTGCCAGCACTCGAACATATATTGCGTAGTGTTTTAGATGTTAAATTGATAATTATTTTAAATTATTTAAATTAATTAAAGGATCCAATTCTGGATCCTTTTATATTACTTTTTACTAAAGTTTGTCTCTGCAAACCTCTTATTACTTTTGCCAAAAGCATTAAGAACCATCCATGTACTTCTGCGTGTGCCATTTTTCCCCATCGAATTATAAAACGCACTTAATCCTCAAAGTTGTGAACTAAGTAATTTAAGGAAGCCTTAAAAATGGAAAAGATGCAATCGTTTTTTATCAAAATAATTCCACCGGACTGAAAAGTTATTTCCAGGATAGCAGATTTATATTTGAAATGAAAGGCTCGATTGGAATTCAACATGACTCTCGATTCCGAGATTTACTCTTAGTAAACATTGATGTTGCTGTTATATCGAGCTTAAAGTACCGTGACCAGTTGCTCAATGGCATGTGATCCAATATAAATGATACGATTTTGTTATTGAGCGAGTTTTTGGTTTTTTAATTTTGATAAATGTTTACTGCTTATTTTTTCCATGATTAATTGACATTAGCAACGCAACGTATAACAGTAATGAAGTTTCATCAACGAGGGTGGATTCTTCGACAGGGTAAGAAGAGCCGAATTGTAGCCAAAAGTGGATTGAAATCTAAATACTTACCCCATCAGTCATCACTGGGAAGTACGGTAGATAGAACCAAGCCAATAGCTTTGAAAAGTCGGAGAGGAAAAGGAAAAAAGAAGAAAAAGGGATGAAAGGAATGTGCTTTTGTACACTGTTGTTTTGCTGAGTTTATGCCATGAGCAGCAAAAAAGCAAAACTAATCATTTAACTTGTCCTTTCCACAGAACATCTCTCTCCTTGTGCCACCGTTATCTGACCCGTGTGTGGAGCCAGGATTATTCCTTCAACGTTGTAAACAAAATCACGCGATTGATGTATATGCAATCATTTCAATCTAGCCCCGAGTCGTTGCGTCTTTGCGCACGATATAAGCTTCATAGGTCGTGGTTATAAGAAACGGATTCAATCCACCGGAAAAGATAGGCTTCCCTGACAAAAGCCTGAATTTTGTCAATAAATCCCCAATCACAACGAAATTTTATGTCGTTCTGCACGGGAGCCCCACCCACTCTATATTCGCGCGACCCCGTCGGCAGACTGTATACGTCGCCAGCCGACTCAGTGGTTCTTCCGGGCGAGGCTTCTGAGGTTATCTGGAGACGCGGATTTCCTAAAAAAATAAGAAACATAAACATTCTTTCTGCGGGCCAGAGCTACCCCCTTTTGGGCTGTGCTCCGTGAGCACCTAACTTTGAAAATCTTGCGTGACGTGGCCACCACTTCCATAAGACCGAGAAGGGCATGGAGTTGATGTATTGGCTGAAGTATTAGCTTTTCATCCCGAGGGACAGGGTCTGAATCCCGGGAATGGCGGAGATTTTTCGCAGGAAATCGCGACCCTTACCTGGGTGCCACGTGGACAGCACTCCGTGTATTTCTCCGTCCATCAGATGTGGCGTTAAACTTTGGACCACCCGGTACCTTGACTTAAGTTGGTCGGAGCGGTAATCGTGCGTAAAAATAATAGGACCAAATGTCATTTAACTACGTATATTTATGCAGTAGAACTAATGCAGCATGCGCAGTAATGGAAATTATGCAAAAATTATATTTTACATTTTTCCGTCAACTAAAGCATGTTATAACTTGAGCTATTGATAGTTTCCGGCGTGGTGTTCGAAATTTAGGCAAAAATTACATTTAAATATGTTTTTTATAACCTTTGAATAGACGATACAGGTTGATATTTGTTAGCAACCATTGTACTTATATGAAATGAACCATTTCGCGTTAAGAGGAAAATATGTACCTTTGTAATTGAATAAATACGAAATATATCTCATGTGCCATAAGCCTACGTGTTAAAATAGCATTTCATTGCCAATAATAACCGAATCAGTAATATGGAACTCTTTTCATCTTTTCATATAGATATCACTAAGGAGAGAACACGTATACTAAGTTTCTTGTAAATCTCTGCATTAAAAAATCGATTCAACCACCTTAATAGTAGGCGAATGCAGTCAATGGGCTTCCCTTCCCTTCCTGGGAGTCCCTTTTTATCTCCCAAAGCAATATTTCCCTTATCATTCTACCTATTTATCCTAAATGGCAAAAGTGACCTTAGCTGTTGGTTGCCAACTAGCACCAATTTGAAAGAAGAGAGAGGCTGAATTCAAGGACTTACATGATGTTTCACGGAAAATTGATTTAAATTTCAAGCAGTACTCCTTATTCGTATTAGTAGAAGGAAAATGTGCTCTCTACCAGACGACGCCGAATATATCTGTCCTTGATACCGCATTGTTCTTACAAGTTAAACCTGAGATTACATGGGTCTGAAGACTAGAATATGTGGAGCGTAAGAGAAAGTTTTTTTTGCACTGTAATAGTGTCATTTGTGCGAAAATCCGGCACAAGTTGTAACAATCCCGGCAAGGGTCTCAGAATGAAAAAGCGTAGGTCACTTGGCCTCCGTAAATAAGTCCTTAATTTTCTAAATTGCCCACTCACAGATAATCTCCTCAGAAGTATTTGCCTCTGGGTGAATCCACCTACGTGTCCATGCTACCACTGTCCGCTCTCCGTGGCTTCCTTCTCTGTACTCCTCTCTCTCTCTCTCTGGGCAGTGGCCTGCCACGATGAAAACACTGGGTACCGATCAGTCACCGAAGTTGAGGATTGTTTGGTGCGGTTCTAATTTAGAGGGGCGATCTTCCAATTCATCCGAGTGCTGTCGCGCTTGTCTGCATGTGGCAGACAGTATTCGCGAAATGACCCTAGGGCCAGAAGCACGTTAAACTTAACTGCTACCGCTATTACTCCCCTCTCCCTTCCGCCACCAGTCTGTCACCACCGAATTGCTGAGAACACTGTCGGCGTTTAAGGAGGCCTATATCAAATTGATAGTCACAACTAGGAGAAAAGTCTTCTAGGAAATTAATTGGCAATAATAAAATGAACGCACCAGTTGGTCTTATATCATGACTCATTAGCGGATTGCTGCGATTTGTTAAAATACATTATTTCGTTGGAAATAGCGCTGCGGTTTCCCAGGAAAGAGCAGTCATTTAAACAATGTACTTGTCGACTGGTGTCTATATATTTGGTGTATTGCAGTTACTTCCCAGGCACTATGCCAGAGCGCCAGTGTAAGAAGCATTATTTATAAGGATACAAAAGGAAAACGAGGTTTTTCTAATTTGTTTTGACTTGCGCAGTCCCGATGGAAACTCTTTAATCGAATCGAAATTGAAGAGATGGAAGCAAGAATGAATGAAAAGAGAAAAGTAGAGCTTTGGGAGGGGGAGGGTGCAGAGGGGGGAGAGAAGGGACAACGGTGGCTTCGAGGAGTTTTGTCGGAAGATTTATTCACGACAAACCCGTAGAAAGTATTTCTTTCTTTTCCCTCATAGAAAAATCTCGTGTTTCGAGGACGACGAAGTCTTCCGCGGAGAATCTTGAGATGGAAAAAGAGTGAAAAGGAAGAATGAGAAGGAAAGAAAGACGAGACTTGTTCGTTGAATAGGAGACCATCGGATGTAGAAGAGGAAGAGGGAGGAGGGAAGATGGGCCTGGAATAGGAGAGGGAAGAAACCCGTGACGTAAGCGGAAGAGAGGAGAGGAATCCATCGTCTTGACAGGACGCGGTAGCTCTTGCTGCATGAGAAAAGAGGAGATGAGGTTTGGGAGAATACTGTGTTTAATGTGGCGAGGAAATTGGGGAGTGGGATGGAATGAGAAGAGAAGAGTAAGCGAAGTAATAGAGAGGGAGGGCAATTGGTCCAGAAGCAGGGGATGGCAAAAGAGGCACGAGAGGTAGAAAGAGGAAGGTTTGGGGAAAGTGGCGGTTGGAAAATTCCTGAAACTGAGTGTAAGGGGATGGTGACATACTGGGTCTAGAGGGAAAGTGGCGACGATACGTCAGGAATGTCTATGAACCCGGGGCTATGTGTCCCCAGAACCCTGTCCTTGACTGAAGTGCGCACGAGCACGAAGGTGTGCACTTGATTCAATGATTGCTGAGTCAACTGGTGGGCTGACCCAAGTTCCGGCCCGGGGTTCTTGATCCGGCCGAGGCTGGTTTTTCATTGATAACTAATTTTTCTACACGAATGCCGAGTGAAGAGAAATTCAAGTGCATTGCTCCGTCCCACTTATAGGATTTAAAATCGTTGAAAACGCCTTAATTGATGTTTTATGTTGTTTCATATTTTTGTAATTGTAGTTTAACACTAAAGTTCAACTCTGTGCATTGGTAAATCATGCAATTACTAAAAGTCACTCATTTAATTTCGAAGAAGCCAAAATTTTAGACTCGGAACCAAATTTATCAAAAAGATTATTTAAAGAAATGTAAAATATATCCGGAAATAAAAAAGGTGCAATAAAAGAACAGACATAACTTATCTAAGCAAAATTTATCATAATTTAATAAATGACATATAACTTTTCAACAAAGAAATGGATCCAAGCAGCCAAATTATAATTGTAAATAAAAACAGCACCAAACTTTAAAGGTAACAGTCTTGAATATGTCTATGTATTATTATATTTAAAGACTGTAAATTAATAATTATGTAATAAAAAAAGAATTGTCTAACATTTAACATCATGTATCATTTTTATATAGCCCTGAAGATGGATAAAAAAGTCCAAAACGTCGGCAAAAGTATATACATATATATACTTATATATATATATATATATATATATATATATATATATATATATATATATTTATTTATTTATTTATTTACTTTTGCCGATATATATATAACTTCTAGGAGAATCACTCGGGTGATAAATATACAATATGCCAAGAGGGTGGCCGATAAAAATATAGAAACGGAAAGAAAGAACACTCACAAATTAAAACTTCCGATATTTCGGTGGAAAGTAGCTTCCACCTTTCTCTAGGTAGAGAGTAAGAATCATTCTATATACATAATATTCTACATTCATTCATATAAATATAAGAATCATTCATTCATATATACATAAGATTCTTACTCTCTACCTAGAGAAAGGTGGAAGCTACTTTCCACCGAAATATCGGAAGTTTTAATTTCTATATTTTTATCGGCTACCCTCTTGGCATATTGTATATATATATATATACATATTATTGACCTAAACTCATGACATTTGCACCATATATAAAAAGAAGTCGAGAATAAATACCATTTGATTTCAATTTATCCGTTTGGCAATATATTTTCTTTATCCTTCGATTGTGATTGTTTCTGTCGTAACAAATTGGATTTCAGAAAAATATCGCATGTTGAACGTCTTCCGAAAAATTGCTTCGAACTTACACGCAAAATGTTCAATCTTTTATATTCCCCTCAGGTGTTTTAAAGACCAGTCACACTACTAAGGTTATAGATGGTTCCCCTCATCTCTCCCCTCCCTTCTTTTTCATTTACCTGCCTTATTCCTTCATAATTCCATTCAATATTATTTCAATATATTTCGATATATTTCAACCTAAGACTTCCTTGGTAATAAGTCTAATTTATTGTACTCTTTATTATTGTTTTAGGAGAATGATACATATCAGAATGTGCGTAATGGGTCTGTAACTTCTACTTAGTTTTGTTTTAAACAGAGGTCTTCCGCATTCAATTCTTCGTGGGACTACTTCAACTCCATTCAATTGATTTCTACACTCCCTGGCGCTGCGATGCAGAGAGAGAGAGAGAGAGATCAAGCGAGGTAGCACTGCAACCCGGGTTACGGTGTTAAGAGAGTAGTAATGATTCATATAAATGTGAAAATTCCACAGAGGAAAAAGCATTCGCCTTCACCGGGACTCGAATCTGGATCCCTCGATATCGTACCGTGCTTAAACCAGGTAAGCTACCGATGACACTTTCTCCTCCTCTTCTTGAACTTTCCCACTCATGTGCACTTGCGGGAGACACCATAAAGCTAATACCGTGGCTAGTGCCGGTTTACTCAATGTTTGGTTCATTGAATATCTTTCTTTCAGCCGTTAGAGTCTACGAGATGCGTTTAAGATTACTTGTAAAATCCGACAGCGACAGAATTAGATAGAGACTGCCAAACTAATAGGTACACAAATTCCTCCTCTACAAAATTCTCTCACGCACCATTAGTGATTATCACAGAAGGAGCGTGGCACTAATATAAGACACGTTGTTAAAATATATATTGCACCTCTTTTCTATCCCCTCTTTCTTTAGCAATTCCCTCCCCTTTCTCGGCTGGTATCCTAACGCCCCCTGCCATTCGCTTCTGCGGCGTCTAGTAGTCTGTGGTTGTATCCTAACCGGTAGATCACAGCATCATCACCATCATTCTTCTATCACAGCGCATTTGTGTTACTCCCTCTCCCCTCTGTTCTTCAGCTGCTGCTACGGACGCACATTTCTAAGTCGATTCACTCAATAAAAATCACGACAACACACCGAAATACACATGCCTTACCATGTCGCTCGCGATGTTTGCGAACGCCGAGTCCGAAAAATTAAGCGAGGGCCGACGGCGACCATGTTCATTTCATTCCACGACCTTTTTAACCCATTGGCTCCCTCCTCTTGGTGAAGTACGCAATGAACGCTCCCCACCCCCCTTCCTTTCCACTTGTTCTCCCCCCCCCTCCCACGCCCCCACCGCCAACCTCCTCCCATTCCCCTCTCTTTCCCAAAATGAATCCCTTTCCCACCACGAGGACGCGAATTGCGATCGCGATTTGATGACTCGTGTGCCGCGGAGTGATTATGGCGATGGGGACGGTCTCGCCGCTCCACGGGGCCCGCTTCGGAATGATGCACCCGGCGGCGGTGAGCGCGGCCACCGCGGGTGGATGCTGGAGTGTGCGGTCGCAAATTGCGGGGCGATGGAGTGCCAGGAGCGCGGGTGGGGGAAGGAGTTTAGTTCCCCGGGGCAGGACGCTCGCTTTTAACCTCTTTGCCGGGGGCCAAAAATGAAGCCATAGATAAGTGCCCTTGATCTCGCTGACTGATTCTGTTTGCTTGCGACCAACAAATGCTGACCGAGATTTAATTCGGACGACGATATTTGAATAGGACTTGACTCGGTTTATGACTTCCTCGTCCTTTTAAAAAATTCATGCGCGACTTGATTGATACTCTTGACTACATCAACAAATTAGCCGACCTTGTCTCTTAGTGTAAAAAGCCCTCTGTCGTACGAAAAATATTTTCCTTTTCTGGGAGCATAGTGTGTGATTGCATTTCTTAGAGCTTACATGTGTTTAGAGAGTTACAAAAATGAATTCTCTGATCATTAGTTTCCAGAAACGGCGCATGTTTATCCGTAGGACCTCTCGTCAATATAGGTTAAAAGGATACGGATTGCTGTTTTTTTTACATTGGAGCGAAGATTATGGCTAGTCTCTATGACTTACAATTAGTCAAGCAGTGGAGTCAGTAGGTATCATAAACGGTGCGTGTTTTACCTGAGGACATTCTGTTAACTGATATAATTAGACAATGTGGTTCATAGGTATTAAATCACTAGAGCGAGGTCAACAGCAAAGATTAATCAGTTTACTTAGGGCTAAAAGATGGGACTAATGCTAAGTTTTTTCTGTTGACATAGTTAAGTCTTCAAATAGTCCTCACGTTTGATACGCATTATGCTTTAATGCCATCTGCAAATACTAAAATTATCGACTGTTTACGTCTCCTGTGCAGAACACACCACTCTCAAAAGTTCCTTTTCTTCGCGGTAATTTTTTATCTGGAATAGCGCTGTAGAGGAAAAGTTAAAATTACGTGTGCAATTTTGCCTCGTGAATTTATCACCAAATAGTTTCCTATTCACCTAGATAAGTTCCCAAAATTACTCTATATGACTAAACAAAATGAATCATTGGATGATGTATATTCCTATCAATATACTTCCCATGCCGTGTCTAAATCGTCGAAATATATTTTCCAATATGCTGTTCAGTCAATAAGTCACTAGAAAGTGAAATATTTTCCGGCATATGTTTTTCCGGTGCCAAGCATGGCGGTAGAAGTTTTTGGGAGTTCCTCAGACGCTCTCTGCCTAGCTGTTCATAACTCTTCCAAATTTATTTGGGTTTTCTTTTGTGCATGCGGATATAAATTGCTGGAATTGAGGTTATATAGTCACGATTTTGTTCCCCCTTTGGAGGTCTGTAAGTTTCTCGTCCATCCATTGAATTGCGTCTAGCCATGTGCACCTCCCAAATTTCGTCCAACCCATTGAGTCAAAATGTATGTTCGAAAAAAGCTCTCTTTGAAATGAATTTTCCTTTTCACCGTGAAAATAATTCGTTTTTCCATGTATTTTTATTATTCACGGTCATATAGGGCATTTGCGTCAGGAAAATAAGAATAAGAGTCTAATCCATTTTCATTTTTAGCGTTGCTGCCATTGAGGAAATGAAACTCAAGAGTTTAAAAGGACAATACCCGAATCCTCCTCGATCCCAGCTTAGAAAAATATTGTTGAGTTTCAATGAAAATAAAATCGTTGAACCACACTTAGCAACCCCCAAGCCTGAGTAACGTACGCTTCTTAGGCGTCAGTTATTATTATTATCAGAATGGACTGTATACTCTGAAAGCAATGGACCTATATTTCTCATTAAGGCACAGAATAAGACAATTGTATAAATTATGATACTGATTATATTATACTCGTCTACAAACTTTCTTCTGCCTGCCCCGAAAGGCAATGGCGTGAATGGTAATGTAACTTTCTTCACGTTATCATATAAAGTTTTCTATTTGATATTCTCAATTGAAACGCAATACGTAATGATGAATATTTAAAAAGTAAAAACGTAGAAGTAGCAAGCTGACACCTAATACCTTACTTTCTCACAAATCCATTTCACAGGAGATCAGTCGACGTTGGTGGTACTCTTCCCTATCTAATAAAAACACACTGACAAACGTAATGGTAGCTCCATGCAGGGGGGTTTCACTCAAATGTCTCACACTGCAAGGCTACCGCTCAGTTTTGGTCATGTTTAATGTTATCGCAGCCACACGGCAATATCCGAACTCCTACCTCCAGAAAAACGCTTATATAGGATGCCAAACAATGAATGTAAACACCGCCGAAGTACCTGCGGTTGTACGCTTTCAAGTTATGGAGTAAAATGCGGCCTAGTTATCGCATTTCGTATTTTCCACTGAGTCAATGATATAATCCGAAAGGGTTAGGGTAATAGAAGACAAGAGTACATAAGAATCAATCAAAAGTGTCAGAATTTAGACTCGTACTCTTTTATATTGAAATTATTTAGAGCGAAAGGCGAAGATTTTAGGTACCGTTTGAGGTTGCTCACAATGATGATCTAAAAAATGATCCATAGCATAAGAAAAACTCAATAAACTAATTAAAATGTAGACGCATACTGAACTTCATTTATGAGTTAAATCCTTCGATTAAGAAACTTTATACTGTATAAGACTTCTGATTTCGAACAGAAATGATTCTGTGGATAGCGCTACTCATATTCGATGCGACTTTGACTCCATATTTTGTGGACAGAATAACATTTACAGAGACCTATGTCAACATCGAAGGGTTTAGGGATCTCCAAACAAATAACTCACTTTTTTCTTTAGTAAATATTACAAGACTTCCGTGTTTCAAAACGTCTTTGGAAAAAAGATAACTGCGAGGATTTTTCAAAACCAGTTCCTAATTAACCTAAAGTTAAGCCTTAAAATGAGCCTGAATCTTTTAAAAAACCAAAAATTATATGAATATTATAAATTTTACAATTTCATTTCCAATATGCAACAGAACAATAAAATAAATAAAAAATATGAGCATAGTATGAGAGTTGAATATCGATGACGAAACCGCCAAGCAAACGTGCACGAACAATTTTATCAACCACCGAAAAACTAACCAGAAATCGTAATTAATAAGATGGATCTAGGTAGAATTATGTAAGATACCTTATTGAATAACAAATAATAGATGGATGCTGTTTTCTTCGCCAATTTCCTCAAGTGAAAATGCATTATTTCATTTCATTAACATCTGGTGCGGGATTACGGTTCCTTCTTTCTAACGGTCATACAAGCGCATGCATTATATAGAACCGTGATTGCACCCCTGATTATTTTTCTTGTCTTAGATTTTGTAGTGGAACATTTCTTATGGATGGGGTGTAATCTATCGAAAGCCTAGTGTCACGAGACACCCGACTTCCGGATTTGAGCCGTTGCGTGGTTACGTGTATACAATTGCTTCGAATTAATTCACAATACTATCAATAGAGGGATAGTGTAATTTAAGATTAATGTTTAAAATGTATGAGCATTTCATGTAATTATCATTCATTTATTAATATAATTTCCATATTCATATTTCAGAAAAAATAATTTAATTATTTATGTCTATTCATATATATTACTTTGCACTCCCCAGTGCCAGTCATATACATACCCAGTGTTCTAGGTCCCACATCGTTTTCTTTGGTTTTTGATTTCACGTAGGGGGCCGTAACAACCATTTAAAAGTGTCCCTTTCTACGCTCCGAAGCACTGCATGTTACTTTGTATTACCGCGACACTAGTCACGCACCAAAGAGCAAACGCTGTTCTTTTCCTGGAGACTCAACCGCCCACCGCTTCCAGATGAGTAGCCTTTCAAAGCCTCCGTGGGAGCGGCGTCGCGATATTTGCTTGGATTTTTTTTGGAGGATCAATCCTCCTAGCCGTTATTGTTCTCGGAAGGACGTAATCCTGCTCCCCACTCCCCTCCCGTAAAACCGTGAACGCACTCCTTCGGAAAGGATTCCGGACGACGCGACGAGACGCCACCACCGCGGGGAGAGTAAGTGGTCTGTGGGCGGAAGACGGAGACATCCTTGGCCTCTTTTTCAACCCATGAAGATATTATTAGACCCTCCCTCAAGACCCAACCAATTTGGTAATGCATCGATTACAATATGCAGGAGACATATCGCGTCGCATCGTTCGCGTAATGCGATACATAGCATTTAGAGCCCATGCAATTAAATGCTTCGCGAAATGGGGTGCAACCAAATTCAGTGCGATGGGTAAAGTAATGTAATTAATTGCGATTAAGACCATAAAATTACGTGTGTGATTCAACTGGATATGATGAGATATCGCATACGAAATGTGATATGATTTGATATGAGGCGTAATGGGATGTAATAGGATTAGGGTTGTCATAATGGTGAGGTGAAAATTCAGGACATCAATATGTCGTATTTTCATTACAATGACATATATATATTTTTTTTATATAATTATAACTTGTACATACAAATGAAAAGGAAAATAATCTTAGCAAACTTTTTATTTTAAATGATACAATAGCTTGACTAAAATTATATGCTGAAAAACATGCAGAATTTACTTATATTTAATGTAAACATACTCAATCCTTAAAGCAATCACATTTATCTGAACATGACACTTTCTTTGACATTGTATCATTTTCTTGGCGTTATCATGATACTGCAGACATGACATCCCTACCGAAATATTAGGATTGCAGTTTTTCCGGTGGAGCTATGTATCAATAACAGGACGAGTTCAGCATTGTACTACCGATGTAAGCGGATGTGAATCATAAATTTTAAAATTAAAAGTAACAAATTTACTTTAGAGGACTAGGTTACGTAATAAAAGAGGCATTTTTGTATTTCAGCAAGAAAGCTTTTTTATACGCCAAAATTCAAGATAATTCCACTTTTTCAGGACGTATATAGCAACCGTAGCGGTAAAGGTTAACTAGCACACAAAATAAAAAATCGAGTCCAGTAGCATAGATTCATTCGTTAGAGTAAATATTCACAGTATACAAAGACAATAATGGACAGGCAGTATTCGCAGTGGTAAAGTCAGAAAACGAGAGATGGGGAGCGAGAATATATGAGCGGTAGCGACGTGGAGCGCTCGCAGGATGACGCAAGGGGGAGGCGGGTCCGGGTCGCTGTTTTGCGGTGTGGGGTCGTGGTGTGACGGGCGAGACGGTATCGGAAAGGCGTCGGGTTTCTCGTGAGTGCGGTCTTGAGGGAGTGGATGGATCCTCAATTTTTTGGGGGAGGTTGGTTGAACGCAGGAGGAACGAGAGATGAAGAGTCTGGGACGGAAAAAAAATAAGACGAAGAAGGGGGAAGATTGGAAGGAGAAATGATTTAAAAAAAAGAAGCTCGGTAGGAAGGAAGGAAAAGTAAAACAAAAAAGAGATTTCGGTGTGGGTAGAATTAGTGGACGAAAAATGACGGAGAGGCAGGCCAGAGAAGGAGTAAAGCTTTTCCTCCACTCTGAAAAGAGAAGGGTAGTGGGGAGCAAGTAAAAATGGCAGGCAGGAGAGAGAAGATGGGGAAGGGGCAGGAAAGAGGAAGGATAATTGAGAGATAATTGAGCCACGGGGGAGAGAGACGGAGACAGAGAGAGAGAGGAATAGCAGGACAGTAATGGAAAGAGGAAAGGAGATGAATGGTGGGAAAAAGAAGGAAAGAACGCTCAAAAAGTGGGCGAGGAATCAAATGGCGAAAATGAGAGACGCACGCACCAATCGGATCAGCAAGCCACATAGTAGGCTCACCGGGGCCGGGACCATACAACGGTACAAGCCATATAGCTGTTTACCAGCCTCTTCTTTAAATCCTTACTTTCTAAGTTCGTGTTCCTTACCCAGGGTCCCCTTGTTAGCTCCCTTCTATTATCGAACGCTTCTGTCGCTAGTGCTATTCACCATTTCTAACATATTTGGTCAGCATCGAATTAAGAGAGATAGGATGGGGTGGGAAGAAAAGACCCAATCCAGTTAGTATTGAAAGATTGAATTTGAATACAATTTAGAGTTTCAAGCTTTACTTTGTGGAAGTGAATCATTTTATATGGTATTTAATGTGATAATATTAACCTTGGTAGTGACATTGTAAGTGAAAACCATGGAGGGTGACACTAAAAAGGTGAGGAATTTACAGTGATACATCATTTTAGTCCGAAGCTGAATTCGAGGTTTGGTGGGCTATTCTATGCTTTTTGGACAGTAAAAACACTTCTCCATCACACTTTCATCTTATTATCAGCATGCTCTCTCATAGCATTGCCTCATTCAAATGTCTATAGTTTCCTCCCTCTCACATCCTCACCTTAGGTTCTTTCCTCTAACACCGCAATCCAAGTCCCTAAAATAAAATCCTCCGGCATTGTCCTCTTTCCCGCTACCTTCCTTAATAGCTCATATTTCTGTCTACATAAATATCTCCATTTTTCCCCAAAGCGTATCTGATGTATTCTCATGCTCTCTTCCTGGCCTTACATGTTTCGCTACCGTAGAATTGGGTTTGTAGGGGCACCAGTTTCTAACTGTATATAGCCCAAGCTTGCCTAAGACTTAATGCAAAAAGGTCTTGCGCCATTGACCAAGGTTTTCTCCTCCTAGATTACTAAGTTTTCTCCTCCTCTATTTCTTTGGATATTTCCTTGTTTTTTTATAAGTATAAAATTAAAAACGAGGGAGGGAACAGAATAATAGAAAAAGATACAACCATATGGAGCACAATGAGGAAGAGGAGGACCCGAAGAATAGGCCACGTATTGAGACAATGGATTCGTAAGGGACACAATAGAAGGAAAAATAGTAGGTTAGGTCCGAGTAGGAAGACAAGGGGACAAATGCATACGCCAGGTAAAACGGCAAATGAAACAGAAGAAGCTACAAGGGTATTAAGGAGTTATCAGGGGCAAGGGTAAGACGGGGAGCAGAAATTTAACAATCTTGGGATTGAATGACGAATGAATGAAATGAACCTAAGACCTCTAGTCGAAGCTAAACACAACATTAATACAGCCGAAACTCAAGTGTTGCCTGACCGGCTTGTTACCAATCCGGCAAATACGATTGGTCCTAATGTTTCGTTCTGTTTCGTCACCACCCAAAATTATTTACCACCCAAATTATTTTTTCATCTACATTTAGGGCAATAGGCATAAACAATTTTGCTCAGGCAATTTTTCAGGGCCGGTTTGTTGAGCTCTTATTTAAGTCGAGTGTTTATTAAATATGCCTTGCATCTCACCATGTCGTAATCACGGGAGAGTGGTGCGGTCTTCGCTGGGTGAAGTGGAAACACGGCAGTCTGGCGAAGCTCCCTCGCCCGGGGACTCCAATCTCAAAACCGGCAGGCTGGCTGTCCTGTCGACCTGACTGCCAAACGACCCGCGGTGACCGTGCGAATTTAACCCAGCTGCCATGCTACGCAATGATAATGTTAATGCAACTGAGCTGTAATCATGCGACTGTACTGACGGAAATACGCGTGAATTATTTCTGTAAACACGTCTGTGCTAGATAAACTGACGCGAGTTGGGCCCGCTGTCATATTTTGACATGGTTACTGACATATTTTGTTTAGGCTGGCATATGATATGGGAAAAAGTCAATTTTTTAATGCTCATAGCAATGCGTTATTCCATACACGGAGAAACAAGCCTTCCCCTCTTATCTCAATCGCCTTAGGGATGCCGGGAGTGGAGTCAAGACAGCAAATACGGAGATTGAAGGGTTCCAAGTTAAATGTCTTCACCCACTATTGCGATCGACAGTGTTTTTTGTAAAATCGTAGCATTTTTTTATGTGGGATAAACGTATGAAAAAGTTTGATCTCCAAGTCGCGGCGCCATTGAAAGGCACAATAAACTCCTTAGCTCAAATCAAGACAGTAATTCCACTTCAACTCAAGACAGCGTCACGACAAATTATTTTCTCGAAGGAAGGTGTTGGACATAATTTTATGTTTACCAAGCATCGAAGAGTACCCGCTACAATTTTATGGAACTAATGTAACTTTATGCTACGGAAAAGGATGCATTGCATTAATGTGGATAAACTTTCCATAAAAATGTTTTCTAAGCTGGATATTTATTGATCTTCGTTATTTTAACAAATTCTGCGAAATTTTTAACTCATTATTGAAAAAAACACTATGGGAATCAAGTTTAATTCTTGGGCTCCAACTGGTTAATAATGTAACAATTATTTTTTTAAATCCCGAATGCTAAGTTTGTTTTGGTAGACCTGTTACTATTATTTGTAGCCCTGATGAAGATTTAAAAATACAATTAAAACTTTCGCCACTTGGTTCGGAATTGAGTGTTTTGGACCAAATCCTCGACATGATAATCATGACCTCCAAAAACATGAAGGGTCATTTCATGTCAAATAACGAGACCATGCCCCGACCATCTCCGATTCCCACAAACATTGGTACACATGTTTCCTGTTCGTGTGTTAGTATGTGTGCAAAATGATTTTCCCAAATATCGAGTGTATCGCGAGTTAAAGCTCTTTGTTTATTTTTAATTTTTTCAATCATGCTTTAGCTTTAGAGCTATATCTCTTGATCTAATTGAGCTAAAAATATCCAAAATAAAGCTTGTTTTAATTGCTGAAAGTTGACAAATGATATTATGGGGTAATATTAAAATTTATAAAAATATTTTGAAATATTTCAAAATGTTTAAACGTTTGAAGCTGATTTGCAAAAATACGTACCACCTCGATTTTCCTAGTTTTTGAGTGGATCAAAGGAATATGTTTCCGCTACCGTATGGTGAAATCAAATTAATGCGCAATCAATTAATCACTGCGTAAAAAATTCCGAAAGAATCCCGTGCAGTGTACCGAACGGCCCAGCGGCGCATCTGTTTTTTGTTTGCTCAGCGCTGCAGCCTTCCGAGGGTAAGGGAGGAAAGGAAAGGGGTTGAAACTATACCTGAGTAAAAAAGTACTGAGTAAAATATTTTGAAAGGAATGTGTGCAGTGTATCGGGTTCATTCGAGTAACGTTTAATCACCTCCTAGGGGATATCTTCCTCGTAGATTTGGCAGTTGCTACTTCAGCCACCTTCACTGTGATTGCAGGGGTAAAGAAAATATTATTAGTGAATTCCTCATTGAAGTACAACCTTGGCTGGCTCCCTTCCCATGAGTGTCCGTGCTAGTAAGGGATCATTAAGATAAAGCTTCATTAAGATAGGAGTGTGGGAAGTTGCGGACTCTGCCAGCTGTTCCAGCTCATCTCTGAATCATTAAAATTACTGTGCTGGGATAAATTAAAGATAAGAGTGACATTTCCTGTAAGGAGCTGAAGATATAGATTTCTTGTAGGCCACTATTAATGAACAATCAGGTTGATACAAGGGCATGACATGACCGTATGCTTGGCGTTTCCACGGACTTAGCGAACCGCTTCTGGAGATTTCCTCGCGGTTTCCATATCAGCGTTGCTGATAAAGCAAAACGAAATATTTTTTATGTTTGCTGAGACCCACTCGTACAATTGACTGGGTGTCTGAATTTGCTGTTCATAAGGTCTTTAAATACTTGCACGTGTGGCTAGACGCTATAATGTGCCGGCATGGCCGTCACTGGGCCCTTTCCCATGCGAGGTAGAATTGAAATGCCATTCGGTTGGAATGCCGAAATATTCTTCATGTTTTGTCACGTTAACCATGTTATACCAGTTCTTGTGTTGCCCTGCGGCACCGTCTGAAAAGTATATTATTTTCTTAAAGTTGGTAGCTTTCAACTTCAAAAAAATCTATCAATTTTCTCTGGAATGAGTGTACGGTCGTCGTGTTGTGTATCAAATGCTCGGATATGACCACGAAATTCAAAATCTTGATTTCGTCTTCATCCCTCACAGAGCGGGAAAATGGATGAATAGTGTATTGATTGTTGTCCTAATAAAACTCTTGGATGGCATCTTATAGAAGGAAAGAGAAGTTTTCAGAAAAATCCGCAACTGCAAGCACTCCTCCTCGATTCAATTCCTCTCGCGTTTTCTTGAAATACTCGCTGTTTCTTAGCAGCATAGTCATGGACACGGAAAGTGCATGCAGCATCCACGAAGGAGTCAATAAAAGCATCACTTTCTAGCTCTACGGTCTCTAAATTGCACCTACCCACTTGTGTCCACTTCTTGAACATGACACTTCAATGGCGTTCTCTTCAAAGTATTTTTTAATAAAAGAACGTAGCTTGTCCGTTTTACCGCACGTATTATTTTTGCATTTGCTAAGAAAACAGTCTTTTGCTGGTGGTTCACACGAAATCGTCCACAACGGACAATATTTATAACTGTCGAACTGTTTCTCACCTTCTTCTGCCATTATGTCGCATATTTTGGCTCCTAGTACCATGAGCTTGAAATTCTGATGCGCTGTGCATACGCGTACCGTATGTGTTCCTGAAGCGCCGGTGAGAACACATTCCGGTGGTCGCAATTCAACAAACTTTGTGATGCATATTTTCTCATCAGGGTATTTCTTACAGAACGCTGCATAATTTTCCTTTCAGTTTCCAAGAATGAGTCTCTTCTGCTTCAGTAATCTTTTTCCATCTTCACGGACACTTTTGCATTCCTTCTTCCCAGGCATTTTGCGGCTAATATATTGATAACGATAAAATGCCCTTACAATATCCTTAGTTTCTTTGGATAAGGTTCTTCCGAGTTTTGGATTGGAAATACAAAGAATCCCTTTATTGCGACTAACTTCCTGAATAATCTAGCAAGATACTCATTTATCAAAAACTCTCGTTGTATGTCTTATGCCGTTGGATGTCTTAGTCCAGGAGCGTGGAAACACTGAAAGTACTAGCATTATTTCACTGATGGTTGATGAATGGTTGATGGAACATTTCCTTCAATTGTTGAAGTATTTCTTTCCCTGCTTCCTCATAGTACTTGGCTGCCTCGGCCTCGCTATTAGGTGGGCTTTCTTTGACTTGCATAGTTTGGGGTATACCTCCTTTGAGTGATTTTCGGAAAAAAGTGTTGAATTTCTTAACTCTTTGCACAGGGTACGTTTTGGACCAATATAGTTTCTTCTCGGTGAATGGTGATTCTCCCAAGACCTCCAAAGTCTTCTCAATATTTTCCAACCGCGCTTTCTTTGGAGAATACGCACTACCACTTTTCTCCCTGCGAGTTCTTCAACTTCAGGGGTGGAGGATGACGAATCCTGCGTCTCCTGGCTGCTGGCCTGGCCCGCGCCGCGCAACGAGGGTGCTGGGCTGAGCTCCCGCGATGGTTCCCCTGCATTTTAAGCGGCGGCAGCATTCGGTGTTTCCCCAGGTGCAACCGGTGCACATGACGTCGCTCTGCTGCAGTTGGCTACATCACGGTCCTTCTTTTTCAAAACCTTGGAGACTTCCATGGAACATTGTTTGCAGAGCTTTTGTCCTTCGATCACCCCGTTCAGAACTCCATTACACCTGTCGTACAGGGTTGAACTCACTTCACGTAAGCCCGCAGTACGGAAGTTCTGATGCAGATTGAGAGTATTACAACATATGGTCTGTTTTTTTTGGCGTAAAATACTCGGAACTGCGCATCATACAAGTCATACGCATCAAATACTGATGCTACGTCCCGCACACCTGACCTAACTTCCAACAGATGTACCAGGAAGATATCCCGTAGGAGGTGATTAAACGTTACTCTATGAAACCCGATACTCTGCACACATTCCTTTCAAAATATTTTACTCAGTACTTTTTTACTCAGGTATAGTTTCAACCCCTTCTCCCTTCCTCCTCTACCCACGGAAGGCTGCAGCGCTGAGCAAACAGAAAACCGATGCGCCGCTGGGCCCCTCGGCACACTGCACGAGATGTTTTCGGAATTTGTTACGCAGTGATTAATTAATTGCGCATTAATCTGATTTCACCAATCGGTAGCGGATACATAGTCCTTTGATCTATAAAAAATCTAGCAAAATCAAGCAAAATCATTTTGAACCTGATTTGCAAAAACGTATTTTTGCAAATCAGGTTCAAAAATTTAAGCATTTCGAAATATTTCTATAAATTTTAATATTACCCCATAATATCATTTGTCAACTTTCTGTTATTAAAACAAGCTTATTTGGAGATAGTTTGCTCAAATAAATCAAGAGATATAGCCCTAAATCTAAGGGTATAATTGAAAATTTTTAAAATAAACAAAGAGCTGTAACTCGCGATACACTCGATATTTGGGAAAATCATTTTGCACACATACTAATACACAAACAGAAAACTTAAGTACCAATTTTTGTGGAAATCGGAGATGGTCGGGGCAAAACTTCCAGTTTTCCCGTTTTTTGACATGAAATGACCCTGAATTAATTCTGAATGACAAAATGTTTGAAATTCGAGCTATTAAATTTAGTGGTCTGCTAAAAAAAGTGAAATAACCTTGCCAGGAAATTCTGCCGATACATTCCGGAAAATATCGGCAGCGTTACACTAATTCCCGAATGCCCGCGAAGTGGTACATGCGAATATGGAATAGACAAGTTACCACAAAAGTTACCTTTACGCTTCATAATGTATGATGATAATTTTCGATCAAAGCAAGAACAAATATAATCATCAAGCCAAAAGTGCCAGTGCGTTTAACATACATGTGCTAAGGATGCGAGTTACACGAGGAAAGAACGAGTATTCAAATATTTTGAGAGATTCTTTCCACCTTTTGTCTCATGTGCGCACTGCGATTTTCACTTTGTTATAATTAACAGGTTGGTTATAATACCTATTTCCAACATGTATATTAGCTAAAGTGTCTTTTATAGAGTCTTATTCTAACCCTAAGAAAAAAACTAAACACAAAAGTAGATTACGACATCTTTCTTCTGCCGAGCTAAACAAAAAACACACGGCTCAATTTTTATCTTAAAATATTCTTCTACC
Organism: Pyrrhosoma nymphula; assembly: GCA_963573305.1. Classification (NCBI taxonomy): domain Eukaryota; kingdom Metazoa; phylum Arthropoda; class Insecta; order Odonata; family Coenagrionidae; genus Pyrrhosoma; species Pyrrhosoma nymphula. The sequence continues at coordinate 93,797,579 of OY754329.1, forward strand.
ATTTTGACCAGCTCCGACGTATTCCCTCTTTAATTACCTCTTCCAGAAGAATTGGTTGCGCACAATTAAATTTTCATTTCGAGGAAAGGAGTCAATAATTTCGAGTTCCCTTCAGTATTTGAACAATTTGGACGAAACCCTTGGCTTGGAGAGTCAAATCTCGATCAGCAGCCACGGAAACCAGGCCACAGGAGCGTGACCCCGTAATAAGGCAAGCAGAGAGGAGGATAGAGAGGGAGGGAGAGAGAACGGAGGAGACTTAACTTTGGTATGAAGATGAGGTGAGTTTGAGGTGGCGAGGAATGTAAATGGTGTAGCGGATGGGAGGGAGAGAGGGAGATGGTGAGAAAGGAATAACTGAGAGGAGGAACAAGAGGGAGAGCAACCACGCCATAGGCCGACCAAAGAAAGGGAAAGGAGTTGAGAGAGAGGATGGTGGAAGAGGGAGGTGTTGTAGAAGCTCGGAAGGCACCGTATTCCCAAGAATGAATCAAGTCTCTCTCCGCAGACGGAATTAATATTGTTCGGAGAGCAGCAGCTTGAGTTTACCAACGCTGCCACTCACCCCTCCCTCCCTTACACCGCAACAGTGGCGTACTTAGCATTGTTGCAGGAACGAGAGGTTTGAGAAGGGGTGCATAAGGAAACGAAGAGAGACAAGTGAGTGGCTCCCTACTCGTTGCAGCATTGGCGAGGTTGATGGAGCCTTCAACACGAGGCGAGTTGTAGGGAAGAAATGTTTGAACATCCGATTGTGTGTGACGTACGGATGTACAAAGCGAGCGAGCTACGCGGTTTAGTGGGTCTTGGTGGAGGGTGGAAGCGTTTGCTTCATTCACAAAAAAAAGTCCTTGGCGAGCCGGAACAATATCCCCATTATGTAACGGGCGGGACAAAAGGGAGAGAGAGACAGAGAGTAATTTTATTCGGTGTCCTCATAAAAGTTCTCGTCTCTCTCTCGCTCTCTCTCTCCCTATCTCCACACGTTTAAATCGTTCATCCCGGGGCGGGGGAATGGGGGTAGGGAAAATATTTCCTGCGCTCCGGCACGCTCTCTCTCTCTCCTCCGGCTCGGCGCGGGCTCCGGTTAAAGTTCGAATTTACGCGACGCAAACATTTACCCTTCCCTCCTCTGCTCCGGGGGCGAGCGAACGAACGAACGTGATACTTAAACCGCAAAATGCAAACTTGTTGAATCAGGCCACGATTCATGCACATGTTATAATGAATGTTCATTTGCGGTTCGCGGTGATTTGATACGCCGCCACCGCGCCCCACCGAGGTCGGGGAAACTAGGGTGCTCAAGGATTTCGCTTTTGAAAATGAGAATGGGTAAAAAAAAAGACCTAGCCCCCTTCGTCTAAAACGAGCGTCTATAATACTGCGATGAATACGTTAACCCATTGATTAGCTCTTGCTCATTCGCTAAGTTATCTGCAACGTGAGTCGTGGATGGTGGTAAAGAATGAATTTATTATGGACCGAGTTGGCGTGTTGGCTATAGTGCATCCCAAACCGATCCTGGGTGCGGGTCAAAGCAGTGGTGGAGAGTTTACCGAAGAATTTCGATCTTAACTTGTTCATTTTATTTATTTACTTTCCATTACCACCGATAATAGCTCCCATGGCCTTTTACAACGGGGTATTCAGCAATTACGTCAACTTTATACCTTGTCAGTCACCTCAAGAGTTTGTGGTAGGGGATGAGTTTTCACCAATATAAGTTATCCTATACTCTATTAACGTTAATGTAAATACAACTATTGATGCATGAGTGTAAATTGCTAATTTTTATCAGGAACCGACTTTTCACAAGCATATACCACACTACAGGTATGCCACCAATGTTAGTGTAACTGTTTGTATTAATGTACGAGGGTTGTTTGATAAGTTCTCAGCCTGACAAAAAAATCACAAGATTTTTGAGAACCTTTTTCTTTATTTTTCAATGTAGTCACTTAGCAAGTCAATATATTTATACCAATGACTTTACAACTTTTTAATACCCTTAGTATAATGCGATCTGTCCAACTCTGCAAAATAAGCGGTGATCTCAGATTTGACCTCATCATTTGAAGTGAATCTTCGTCCAGCGAGCCATTTCTTCAGATTTTAGGAGAGAAAGTGAGAGCCAAATCCGGTGAGTACAGTGCAAGTGGAAGCACTTGAAAGCGTAGATCATGGAATTTTGCCACAACAACCATAGACATGTGTGCAGGTGGTGGTGAAAGAGCACTTTCTTTTTGGCCAGATGTGGACGTTTAGCCTGAATATTACCCTTACATTGGATCATTAGTAAAGCGTAATAGGTAATGGTCCTGCCTTTTCCCAGATAAACTATAAGCGCCACACCATGAGAATCCCAGAAAACTGTGGCCATGAACTTTCTTGTAGATGAACCGTTTTCGCTTTCTTTAGCGATCTTTCGCCTACTCCCACCCACTGTTTGGACCGTTGCTTCGTCTCTGGCGCGTAATGGTGAATCCATGTTTCCATCCACTCTATCCGCCGTTATGAAAATTAGAAGAAATATAGCGTAATAGAGTATTTGCACACTTTTGGGAAGCACTTGGGAAGAAGCTGATTTCCCAAACTTTATCGTCGTACTTGCCAAGTGCTCTTTTAACAAGTTCCCATTTATGATTAAGTTGACTAGTTTTTTCCTGAATATGTTTACTCCACGAGAGATCATTAGTCAGTGGAACTCCGAGGTATTTAACATATTCTACAGGCTCTAATGGGGTATGCTGTTTGCAATAGCTGTAGTGAGAAGAGTTTTTCCTTTTCCAGAAATTCATTAAGACGCATTTTTTTTCGAATTTAAAAATAATTAACAACAGAAGACCACTCACAACCATTGAGTGGGGAGTTTTGTGGTGAACAGCTCGCCCAGGCGAGACTCGGACCTCTGACTCTTTGGTTAGTAGACGAGGACTTAACCCCGCCTAAATAGAGCCGACTTTTTTTCCAGGGTTCCGCTACCGGGGGAACCTGGAAAACAAAGGAGTTCACAGGAGAGCGCGAAGGAGCAGTCATTCGTGGCATCAACGATTAAGGGAAAGGTTTCTAAGGAAAGGATTACTTGGAGAATAGAGGAAGGGTGGAGAGAAACCCTGCATAAGTCATAAGCATTGATCTACTATTAACGAAAGGGGCCGGAGTTTAACGTCCCATTTGACAAAAAAATTACTGCGCTTGAACTGCTCTCCGCATTGCATGAAAGCAGAGATTGACTCGAATAAATGGCAATTACTTGAGCGCGGTATTATCACATAATATGAGTAGCTACGGCATACATAAAAACTGAAATGCCATGATCTGAAGTTAAACAAATATGAAATAGATAACATTCCCTCAAAAATGTACGAGAGCACACTTTTTCTCTTGAAACATTAATAACATAGAGAAAAACTTGTGGTTTGTAGTGCAGAATATGGCCCCCGATGCATCGGGATAATTTCAAGTCCTTTCTTCGTTAATACAGAATACTGCAACCACACCAGCTTCCAGACTACATCAGGAGCGGCGAAGTATATTTAGAGCAAGCAAGTGGAGTTAAGGTAATTTAATCACGCCAATTTAATTAATCTAGTTTTGCTCGCTTTAGAAGGTACGTGGATTTACGGGCACCTCACACAGACGAAAATTCACGTAAGCAAATGATGCCACCTTCATCCCACTCAAAGCGATCCAGTTAAGAGCTTTAATGCGCCTCCCGGAGTCATAAGCCATTTAAATTTGCAATCATCATCCACACTCACTCAGTGAAATACGAACGTGGACGACGAAGCTTCCTCTCCCATTACCATCCCTTCGTCTTTCACCCCCGTTTATTAGGGGGGAGGGGATTGAGAATGGGGGGGGGGGGTCGAAATTAACCACAAGGAGGGGTATGCATCTTTGCGATGACGAAAAAAAGGAGGGGGATTTTCGTTTCTCTCGCCTGGCGAAATTTCAGCTTAGCTCCACAGTTCCCCCACAGAAAACTGAGATCATCCCAGTACAAGGCCACGCGGGGAGCCTATTCGACTTTATTTACATACGCCAGCGTTGCAATACAACGCCACGGGACGTGCCCCGGCACCATATTTCCCTTTTGGAACTGCGCGCTCTTGGTATAGTAGTTGGAATGGACGTGTGAGAGTGAATCGCCAAGAGGAAGGGAGAGATTGGAGATTGGGTGGAAGGCTGAGGGGAAGAAAGAAGAGGGTGAGCGTTGGCATCTCAAATGAAGAGATAGAGAGAGGATGGGATAAAGAGATAAGGGTAAGAAATAAAAAGAAAGAGAGAAAGTTAGAATTCCGCTTTAAAAAACGAGGAATAATGGAAAAAAGAGTTTTTGTGCATTATGTGAGAACTTCAAAGGTGTTGACGTATCAAAGGTATTGTTACTGGTAAAGATATGGATTCAGCTCAAGAATTATTTCATCAAATATTGCTGATTGCATTGCAGAAAATAACATACTTTACGAAGAAGTACGAGGACTTCTTTTGTTTCATTATCATTGTTATCATTCTCCGTATTCCTCATTGCGGTGGAAAAGACAGAATGTCCCTTTAATGTAAGTATACATTATGAGTATTTTTGAGTTAGAGTAATAACGGCCACAAGGGTTCTTCATTTCAAATAATGATACATCGCTAATGGCACTGAAATATTTGTCTACTTTTCCATAGTAATTATACCAAAGAGGAAATACTCTATCCTATTGCGAATCAAACGTCTAAGTTACATAGAATAGCATTTAGAGTTGTGTGGAAAAGAAGGAAGGGGTCGATAAGAAGGCAAAATTTACCATATTGTCACTTAATACGGCCTACTTCAGCTGGTAAAATCATCAATAACCGATTAGTTTGACTATTTTCCTTACATCACCGTAACTAAGTACTCCTCATTAAAATGATTATTTAAGCTTCATCATCTAGTTCCCCCAACAAAACTCAGAAAATGTAGGTTACTATATTCACTTTTATAGTGGGGTCCCTAGGGAAAAAAAGCCCAACAGGGAAAATCCATCCTGATTCGATAGAGTCTCAGAAAAAATGTAACATCATGGGAGCCAATCAATGAAAGATTGATAAAAATGAATCTCTTTATGTTCGGCTTCAGAATCACTATACTGGGTGTATATGGAATAAATGAAAGCTCGCTTATAAATGAAAAGCAGGAATTCTTTGAACACCTAAATGATGAAATAATAAAAATTGGAAACTCAAAAGAACTAATTATAATGGGAGATCTAAATAGTAGAGTCGGAAAAAAGTCAAATGATAAAGTGGTTGGGAAATACGGTGAAGAAACCATGAATGACAATGGATGAAGACTAATAACAATGTGTGAACAAAATAAACTAAGAATATCTAATGGTTTCTTCGAGCATAAGAATATACACATATATGCATGGGCCCAACCTATTAGAGATTTCAAATCAATTATTGACTACCTCATCATAAAGCAAAATACAAAGTTAAGAGTACAAGATGTCTGAATATACCGAGGTGCTACATGTGGAAGTGACCATCACCTGTTAAATCCTAAGGTGATGTTTCCTGGAAGAGCAAGGATTAGAGCAAGCCAAGATAACCCTGAAGTAGAAAAAAGGCAAAGAAGGTACAACTTGGACAGCCTAGAACAACAAAGCGTTAGACAGCTTTACCTAAACCGTCTGGATGAAAAACTACTTTTCCGAAAAACACTATCGAATATAAAGGATCTTTATAGGCATTTATCTCAATGCGTACATGAATCTGCGTATGAGTCATTAGGCTACTATAAAAAGCAGAAAATAAAGCCATATTGGTGGGATCATGAAATAGAAAAAGAAATGGATGAAAAAAGGATTAAATATAACAGATATCTGACCACGAAATCAGACAATGACAAGGTTGCATACAAAGAAGCGCAAGAGAAAGTGCGACGAAAATTAACGCAGAAAAAGAACTCTTGTTGGGAAAATAAATGTAACCAGTTAAATACCTACTTCGGAGGAACCAGAAATACAGAAAGCTGGAAGTGTTTAAGATCATTGAGGCAGGATAAAAAGAGAGATTTAATTACATCTATTAGTAAAGAGAAATGGGAAATATACTTTAAAAAGTTATTGCCAGAGGATCGAGAAGAATATAAAAATGAAATCCATTTGCTAACCATAGGAAATGTTACATCACCTATAGTAATGCAATGCAGTGAAGTTAAACAGGCTTGTAAATCCCTAACAAATGGAAGAGCTGCTGGCCCTGGAGAAATACCGGGTGAACTGTTAAAATATGGATCAGAGTTACTGTACAATAAATTAATAGAACTCTTTATTAAATGCTTAAATGGAGAAGAGGTCCCAGAAGATTGGAGAATTTCCACTATCTCACCATTATACAAAAAAGGCAATAAGAACGAGTGCGATAACTATCGCGGAATATCTGTGACTAATATAGTACAATTAGCAGATTATATGGAAAAATGGTAAAAAATAGAATTGAAAAAGAGTATGCAGACAAGGAATTCGAAGAACAAGCGGGGTTTAGAGAAGGAAGATCTACTGAAGACCATCTGTTTTGTTAAAAAAAACTGATAGAGAAAACCTGGGCATACAACAAGGAATTTCATCTCTTATATGTTGATCTTTTAAAAAAGCATACGATACGGTGGCCCAAATGAAACTGTGGTAAGGTTTGTATAGGTCTAACATAAGCTCATACTTAATAATAGCCATAAAAAATTTGTACAAAAATAGTGCAGCCAAGATCAAAATGGGAAATGACTTCTCTCAGGGATTCACAATAAATAAAGGTCTAAGACAGGGCTGATGTATTTCCCCCACACATTTTAAAATATATTTAGATCAAGTGCTAAAGGGCTGGAAAAGGAAATGCAACTCCATGGGAATACCTTTGAAAGAAAGTACCATATGCATCTTAAACTATGCAGATGACCAAGTTATTCTATCACAAGATTATGAAGATTTAGAATATATGACCAGAAAAATAATAGGAGAATACAAAAATTGGGGTCTTGTCATCAGTATTGACAAAACAAAGTATATGTGTATGGAAGGAATGCAACAGAATCTTATTTTAGAAGGTGGGCAACAAATAGGACACTGTAAAGGGTATAAATATCTAGGGATGCAAATTGCAGAAAGTAAAACAATGGAGGTAGCCAGATAGATGCAATAAAGGCAAAAAGGCAATGACACTATTAAACAGCTTATTGTGGGACAATACAATATCCAATGAAAACTAAAAGAGAATTTATAATACCATAGTAAAGAGCATAGAAACCTACAGCTATGAAGTATGACCACTAACTGAGCAATCAGAAAAACTGTTATTGACGACTGAAATAGACTTCTGGCGAAGAGCAGCCGGAAAATCAGAAAAAGAAAGAATAAGGAATGAAAGAATTAGAAAAATTATGAATGTCAATGATAATAGATGAAATAATAACGCAGCAGTTGAGGTGGTATGGGCACTTGAAATGAATGGGAAATGAAAGACTCCCGAAACAAATGTTGCTGTGGAACCCGGAAGGAAGACGGCGGAGAGACTGACCGAGGAAAAGTTGGATACAAGGGATAGAGAAAGAAATGAGAGAAATAGGATTAGATGAAGAACTCTTGAATGATCGGGAGGCATGGATATTGGGAATCGGAAGACGTAGGACGTCGTACACCGATAAATAAATAAATAAATATGTGTATGTTATTCCCCTAAGAAATGTATAAAACAGAAATCTCACCCAATGATTCCGAGCATGTATTGAATAAAATTTGTAGAAGGAACCACACGGTACGAAAGCAAAATTGGATTTCATAAGCCTTTTAAATGCGCAATCGGCCGTACTGACTTGATTCATAATGTAAGTAGTCAATACGCAGTAAACGTATTACTTGTAGGTTTGTCGTATGACCTTGGTTTTTTCAGCAAAACCTAACCGAAAATGGATAAAAAACATTTTACATGAGACTTTGCATCATTTCTCACAAAAAAATACAAGAACGAGCTGTGTGCGCACTGATGCCATTTTTTGTAGTCTACGCTTGCAAGAGACATTATAAAGAGCTGCATCAATAGCTATATAGAAACTGAAACTTTTATTGGAGAACACAAACAGAAATTGGATCAGGACGCAAGGGATCGGGGAATAGGCGGAGCAGTGCGGAGATCAGGTGACGGAATGTTAAAACGTACCATTAGGCGGCACAAATGCTATAGAGGAAAAAAAAATGATAGAAGAGAGGAAATCATGGTAAAGGTCGAGGGAAAATAAGACGGATGATTTCGGAGAGACGGAAGAGAAGTATTGGAGTGCTCATTATGCAATGAAAGCAGAGGAGGAAATAAGTCACACCTCTTGTGAACAGAGACATGAATGGTTCCAAGAAAAATTACGAACATGATCACAATTAGAATAAATAATACACATTAAAATATTTCAAAACAATTAGAAAATACTCCAAAGTAATTTCAACAACTTCTTATGCTAATTTCCTCATTATTGTCATCACGCTCTAAACTCCCAATCACGGCGGAAAACAGAATGTCAGACCAATTTATGCATTATGAAAATATTTATGCCTGTTCATTACTACAAAGATTTAAGTAGATTTCAGAATTTATTTCGTTAAAGCGTGAAAAAGACTGAAACCGAGGTCCCTTATGGCTCATAAAATATATAAAAACATCCCGGTTACATGGTTTGTCCTCATAATTACGTCTCAGAAGTTTTAGAAAAGCGTGGAGAAAGTACAAAACAACCGAATGGTAGGACGAAAAATACGAAATGTCCACTGCTAACGAGGTTACACATTCGCACCATAGTTAAATTTGGCACTTATCAAAATTTACTAATCATCATACTGACTGATAAAGTTTCGTCTCTCTCTTCTTAGTGAACAGAATATGGTCAAAACATGACAAAAAAACTTAAGGTCGAATCAAAAAGGCGGCTTTACTAAGAACTTCATAAAGAGTGGAGAAAAAAAATTAATGGAGAATTTTAAAATACGGGTTGGACCAAGGCTGGAGAAGGGAGCTTCTCGGAGGTGAGGTGATGGTATGACAAAATATACCACGACATAGCGGAAATGTCAGCCGGGGGAGGGGAAGTGAGAGAATGGAAGAGAGGGAATCACTGTAAAAGTTGAGAGAGGAGAAAAGAAGGCCGAGATTCCAAAACGGGAGGTTTGGGGGGTGGAGAAGGAGGGTGAGCATGAGGTGGGTGGGGGTCAGGGGGGAGAAGACTGGAAGCAAGATGACGGAGAAATGTAGCGAGCCGGAAAGAACGGGAAAAGTTCCCGCGGACTGGAGAGAAGGACGTCTGAGGGGAGAAGGGGAAAAAAGAATAAAGGGGGAGAAAAAAGAAATAAGCAGGAGAAGAGGATTGGAGTGGGGGGAGGGCAAGGAAAATATTGGGTAATGTAGCGAGCCAAAAAAGAGACATGCTTCCTCTCGAAAGAAGAGGGAAAATGCCGATAAAGAGCGCAAGGACAAGGACTAAGGTCATGAGGAAGAGAGGAAGGGTTGGTGGAGGAGGAGACACCGAGAGAGAGGGGGGGGGGGGAATAAAATACTTTTCTGTGAGAAGGCAGAGGTTGAGCCTAGAGATGAACGATATTTTAAAGCATCGAGTACAGCATGCGATATTCATGATGCATCGAATTCGATATAAATACATCATACATAGATGCACACCTAACCATACTTTTTTCCTTTCGGGGTGGGTACAGTCGATAAAGTTTACGTCTCGGTGAGAGGCCTGAAAATATGACTCTATTTTAATAATTTCCTCAATACTGCCCTATTCTTCCTCAATACTAGCCTGTAGCTTTTATTTCACTTACACTCATACATTACTTCATACAGGCTCTCCTGTGCTTAAGGCTCCAAATACTCCTCTTTAAGTCTGTTCCATAATATTCACCCATGACTTTTTCGCCCTACCCTTTCCTTTAACACCATTCACTCCACTCTTATATGATAATGATATCAAATAATTTATGATAAAAGATGGGTGGGAAATAATTCAGAAAAATATGCTATGCGGACGATGCTGTATTATTATCTGAGACTGAAGACGATATCCTGAGGTTGATGCATATATTTCACACATCATGCAAACAATATATCATGACAATATCAACAAGAAAGAGTTATTGCGCGAGAGCATCTAGAGATACTCGAAGATACAAAATAGAAGTTGATGGTCTGATAATTCAACAAGAATCAAAGCTAACATGCTTAGGCATACACATAATAAGCCATGGAGGTATCGCAGATGAGGTATGACAGCAAGTCATTAAGGCAAATAAGACTGCACGGTGTGTTAATGATACAATTTGGATAAATATTTATCCAAACTTAATCCTACCTAAGGCAGGATAAAAAATTCTGAATTTTTAAAACATGTGTAAGACCAACAGAGAGCATATGACATATAGAGTAGAGACGAGGCCAGATACATCCAAGATTAGAACACTATTGGAAACTATACACCGAAGGATTTCAGGTAAAACATCACTAGAAAGAGAAAGAAGTGAAAATATGAGGAAATTTGGAGAAGCAGAAAATAAATGACTGAGTTCTAAAAAGAATGGAATAAACACTAAAACAGAATGGCAAGCGCAGGAATAGTACATTTTGCAAGAAGTAAACTGCCCATAGGAAGAAGTAACGTCGGTCGTCCAAGAACAAGGTGGTGCGACAACCTTGACTACAGAAGTCTGTATTTGAAGAAGGAACGGTGTCAGAAGGTAGGCTAGAGGATATAGGATACAGAAGAGAGGATAAAGGAAGAAGAAGAAATAGTCGATATAATGGTAACAAATCATGGTATACGTTTCATAGTGATATCGTTTGTCGTTTTATATTATGGGTTATGCGTCAGAAATAATTATATAAACTTAAATATGCTATGTGAATGCGATGAAAATGAATGCTAAATTATTGTGATCATATGCCGCAATTTGCCACGAAAACTAGTTCAGGTGTGTAACAGTGGGCTAAACCAGCGACCAGGCAAGGAAACAGAAAGATATTTTGTTCCATTATATATCAACAAAGTTTATACGACAAGTATTAACTTACTTTACCTAACTTAAAATTAATACCTATTTTCATTCGCCATGAATATAAGACCTACGATATCGATCGACGAAAAAGTTAATGCAATTATTGCTATTTACTTTCCCACCGGTAAGGATAGTTTTTCGAAGGATCACTCTTCTATTACCCTTTAAAGAGGGATTGAAATTTTCCACACACCGATCCTTTGTATTTACTTCAGCAATAAGTATAGTGACATGTCTTTTGCGATGCAAAAAATGATATCGCAGTGCCATGCTCGAAATTGAATATCGCTCAGTCCTCGGTAAGGCGAGGCGATGAGTTGGCTCTTGTGGGTGAGCTCTGTGGAGTGGGAAAGGGGGGGATGAGAAAGAGGGTGGAAAGTTAAGAGGGTGGGAATTTAGGCGCGCGAATATGCAGCGCAGAGATTCCTCCATAAATGTGTGTTTTTGGTGTGTCTCGGTGCGTTCGGTGGAAAGAGCTGGAATGGGATTTGTGGGAGCAGGAGGAGATGGGAGGGAAAGTTGAATTCGGAAGGGGAACTGGGGACTTAAGGGGTAGGGTTTTGGGAAGGGGGAACTCAGAGAGTGTGGGAGAGAAGATGCGGAATGGAAGAAGAGGAGAAGAGCGAGGAAAGACACAAAAAGGGGATATGGTTGGTATAGTGGTAGCACAACACGGTGGATGTTATGCTCAAATCCCTTTTCAATGAAGGAGTCCATTACCTTCCGACTGGCTGCACACGGGGAGTAAAGTAGTCATCACGTGTTAATACCAGGGTTCCCAAGGTCGCAAACCTTCATCGTCCACTTCAAAATGCTCAATCAGTTATTCACATCAACCTGTCTAGCTTTCTGTTGCTCTGAATCCAATTGTTTAGATGGTCTTCTCGGATGGGTTGCGAATAACATCAGCGAATTTTGGTCCAGCTTTATTTGGACCGTGAACATTGCCATGAAACGCGTTACTGACATTTTCCCGCCCTCTCTAGTCAAATACAGTTATGTTGGCAGCGTTGCCTTCCATATACCGTCCTTTCCCTTCCGCTCCTTATCCGCACACCATTTCTATACGAGTCTTACCCTCTTTAGCAACTTTCTTCGCGGAACCAACTGCCACCATGTTTCGCTGCCGCTATATGGTGACTGGAGCGCTGGCTTCCTGTCCCGGAAATTCCGTTCTCAATTCAGGTATTTGCGTAAATTTCAAATGTTAAAGAAATAATATCAAGTGTAAGACAATTGGTTAAAACTGCAAAATACACACAACAGTAAACCGATTTTAATTTATATAAACCGTAAAACATTTTGCATGGAGAGGAATAGGATAAAAATTGATAGGATTGAATAAATGCTAAAAAAGGAAAGAAGTGCAAGTCTAAATACTGATAGACAATTCAACAAAAGGAGCCAGAAATTTTAATAGTAGTTAGAAGAGTCAATGCCATCAGGGTTCGGGTTGATGTGGTGGGTATAGTACTGGCTTCATATCCTTAGAGTATAGGTTGGAATCTGGAGGGTGACGGAGGTTTACCCTGGATTCCGACCTTGATGATGCACAGATGGAAATTGAAATGCAGTACTCAGTCCCTTGGATGGGATGTTGAGCTGACAACCCCTTGGCGCCCTTCCTTAATAGAAGACTGGCGCCGAAGCCTGGTTTGTCTCCACCCTTCCTCCATTATTCAAATAGAAATCCTTTCTTATAAAATTACCCACCTCTATCCTTAAAGGCGCAAATTACCTCTTCTGTCGGTCACTTCCCCAAAGAGTCAACGGAGAAAGAATTTGGGGAGGATAGGAAGGACGTATAGAGCATCTTGGAAGCGAGGGGTGGGGGCAAGGGGGCGGCCCAAGTCGCAGCAGGGATTTGCAATGGCGCTCAGGAAATCGTGCGTGGGAGTTGGGAAATGGAAGATTGGAATGATGGAATTGGAGTGGAAGGATAAAGCCGGGGTGGGTGGAAGGAAAGAGCGGACGTAATACAGTACATTTTCGTCTAAGTTTCTCCATACGTTTCTCCCTGCGTTACTCCTAACGTGAAAAATTGGGATAGGCTGTCCAAGGTTACCATGCGTTTTTCCAAGATAGAGCTGGAGTGTTGCTCTCTGCGTCAGAAGCGTAGTCCAGTCAAGACTCTCTAAAGAACTGTCCGTCTTTTGATATTACCCGCATCTAGATTTTTAAATACCAGCGTTTCTTCTTCTTTGCCGGAAACCTCCTTAAAGGCTAATATATGCTGCATTTATTACGCATCTGAATTAATATTGGAAAGTTGGTGAACGTGGAGGGGGTGAGAGTGATTCCAGAACGTTCTGGATGTTTTATCCCTTCTCGGAAATACTGGTAGCCACGACTCTCTGTTCATTTCTTGTGATTTGGTGCATGCACACTGTAGATGGTGCATGTTTTGTGTAGCTCAACCATTTACCGTGTCAATTGCTTCAACCGGAACCTTAAAGTTTTACAGCAACGAGACAAAAAATGCCAGGCATATGGCTGCTATTATTTTCACTGTATCAGGGGTTCACAACGAGAGGGGAATTCACCCTTCGGGTGCGGGGTGATTTACGGTTTTCTGAAAGGGAATATGAACCACTATTCAGTAACAATCATATGATATTCATTCAGTAAATATTTTGGAAAACTATAATAATATTCTGAACGATGGTGAAGGAGAGAATGGAACAAACAGCTATCAGAAAAGATTGCACTAGTTGGACAAAATATTAAGCGCAGGAGCTGCTGGAGAGCTATTATGAAGAAATGAGTCCATATGTTAAAGCCAGTTTCGTACGATATTTTATCAGTCATTTTGGTTGTTTTCTTCCATAAATTGAAAATCATAGTTATAGGCTCCACCAGGTGGAATTCCTCCATAATGAGGATAAAGTAAACGCTGAAATTCCACAAAAAATACGTATATTTAATCTCTCCCAACCATGGTTTAATGGTGCGCGTTATCTTCAGTTGAGCAGGTACTTCCATAAATTGATTCATTTTCAAATTAAAGCGTACATGCGGCACGATATGCACGAAAATTCCGCTTCCTCGCCGGTACAAGTTCAGTGATCGTGTGAAACCATTTCGGAAAGATCAAATCATCTTGGATTCCGTCCTCACAAACAATTTACAGCAGGAATACAGATCCAGTAGTGGATCGAGCATCGTGTAAAACGATGTGTAGTTTCAGGCTCAAGATAGCATCCACTTACAAGCAGGAAATGACTGTATCGTCCAACGCAGTTCACGCTGAGTGGAACCCAGCATGGACCGATTTGATACAACGCCCGGTTGCGCGGAGGGAATAGTGCACGGAAAGACGTCTCTTGTGATGCCGGCTTTAAGGAAAAGGCGGGAGAACGTAGGGAGGTGTTGTGAAGGGCGAAATAGGACGAGCGAGGCTGCTCCTTGTCAGTATGTCTTCGCGTATGCCTGCCAAGGGGGGGGGGAGGAGACAACCGCTCTGGAGAGAGGAAAAGAAGCGAATCACATCGGCGAGGAAAAAGCAAGAAGGAAGAAACGGGAGAGAGGAGATGGCTTGGAGAAGACAAGAAAATGGAATAAGCATGCTGAACCGAGAAACCAATTAATTAATAGCCCCCAATTCCCCCCCGGAAGAGAAAGCAGGCGGAAACGAAGCTAAGAAGACAGAGGAAGAGATCAAAAAATAAACAAGAGGAGACAGGAAACAAAGATATCTGGGCTCGGCCGTTCTTTCGAGCCAAAACTAATAAAGAAATAATAAAGAAAAAATAAACAAAATCATAATAAAGAAATAATAGAACTTGAGAAAAATAAGTGCACACACAATCCTGAGGAGGACACTCAACCCCTTATTTTAATCTCTTTGTAAATTAAACAACTCCTTTAACTGTCGAGGCTTTGATTCAGCCACCCTGAGGCGCGCTCATAACATTAGCGATTAGAAGACGAAGGACCGCATTAAGAGAGAAGGAGAAAAAAATCTTCAGATGAATATTCCACCTCGTTCTCCTTATTACATTTCCATCCTAATCCTCCTGTCCGCCCTCCTAGACTACTTATTTATTTTAATTGGAGGACATCTACATCTCCTTTTCGGAGAGAGGAGGAGAGAGAGAGAGAGAGAGAAAGAAAGAGAGAAACCTTTAACGTCTTAAAAAGGCCTTCGTGATGAAGGGATTACTTTCTATCTTTTTTACTCTTAAAGGAGTCGTGGGTACCTACTCCTCTTAAGTCAAGGAGATGATAAAAAAATACCGGTGCTCAAAAGAGCTTAATATCGTAGATTTTGTGTGAAAATTTTAAATCTGGAGGAAAAGGCTTCGACGATGTGTTGATTCCGGTGAAAATCATAATGGGTAATCCTTTCTTTGTCTCAATATCATCTTTTCTTCTTTTGTCCTGTTTTTCTACTAATTCCACTTTCCACTCCCTTCGTTACCTCCATTCTCACGACTCACTCTGGCTTTTGATCGCGAGCAACCTCTTTCTCTGTTCTTCATTCTATAGGTGGTTAGAACGGTAAATGCTATCTCATTTTATTTCCAGGATATTTTTTAATATTCTCGTCACGGCAATCAGCTCAAATCAGTTCCGTAATTACTCCACTTAATTTCAAGCCAAGAAGAATTTAAACCCTGAAATTTATTTTAGAAGATTCTTTGAAAAAGAAAGAGATAAACTATTCAGATAACTATTAATATCAGCTAAGTATTTCAGTATTTATGCTCTTAGATCAGGGATAAATTTGACTTTTGCGAGCTCAGAGGACTTGAAATAATGGATTTTTGGTTAAATGTCGAACAAGGAAATTGAATAACCATTATAATCAATCCTCATTATTTTTATGTATTTGAACTCTGGCAAAAGTGAGCGAATTTCCCTTCACCATCGAAGTACTGAGGAGAGCGGAAAACCTCCTCTTCTTACTGCATTTTTGATGATGGAAGGTGATCTTGGGCTGCACTTTAAAACACCGGTCATTGCAAAACCCAGACAAGGTAAATTACCGCCTGTCTGGAAAAACTCCCTTCACGAAAATTGTTTTTCCTAAATTATTCCACTTTAACCACCAACACTATTTTAAGAATAAATAAAAATGCTACCCTCCACATAAATTTGAGTTATATTTGCGGCTTTGGTAGATCGTAAAAAACAATGTTCATTTTTGGTAAACATAAATTGGAAATAAAAGCACAAAAATTCATTAGCAATTCCAGCGAGCTAACAAAAAACGTGACATGATTACTGAAAAACAGGATCTCGATAAAAATGGCATGTAATGCACTATAGTTAGAAAGAAAACATACTAAACGCTAAAATTGAGGTAAACATTTATACTCTTAACTGGCACTTGAAGGTGACAAAGTAATCCATTTTTGATTAAACTCTTTGCAACCTACTATTACTAAATAATTTTTTTGGCCACGAAAGCGATTATCTCAACTAATTACCCTTTCTAACAAGAGTCCGAGCACAATATGTTTAAGCTTACGGGAAAATATGACGAAGGAGATTTCTACATTCAAAAGATATGCAAAGGGTAAATTTAGCATAAAAAACCTTCCACCCTTAACTTTATTCCATGGAAGTGACGTGAGGCCCATTCCGATCTCTTTTTTACATTTCGCCACGACGACACTCTGCGAAAGGCTTCTGATTCGAGACCAGCTTAAGCGAAAATCCTGGGGGGCTAAACGAGTTGGAATTGAGCCTAGCGAGAAGCCAGGGAGGATGGGGGGAATGGGGGCCAGAGAGGAGGGAGATGAGAAAAAGCAAGAAAAGGAAAATGCGGCGACAGCCAGTCGGAATGGAATATTAAGATGGAACGAGGGCATAAGGGGGAAGGAAAGGTTGCGTAGAGAGGTAAACGATGATAAAGTTGAGGGAATAATAAAGATTGAATAATATCACGTTTTGCCCTGCCCCTCCCTCTTTTAAACTCTCACACACTAGCCTAGTCTCCCCCCCCCTTTACGCTTCACCGTACTCCTTCCCTTAAAACTCCTCATCACGACGACCTTCTCCGTTTGGATGTCTCCCCGGAGCGGTCCGACCTCTCCTCCCTCCGGGCCGATCCGTCTCGCCGGAGCGCGCGTATGTAACCCTCCGACTGCCTCCTCCCGGGCCCCGGAGGCGCCATTTCATTTCCACACCTCCTCCCCTGCCCCATTCACATCGTTAAAGTCTGTCCCACTCGTAATTCCTCAGTACTTACGGAAAGAACCATCGCGGGTACATTTCATGTAAAAACTACACATATTCTCGGAAACGTTGGTGACGTGAAAGAAAAACCGACTCGAGAGTATTTTTTAACCGACTAGAGAGAGAGAGAGGAAATTATTATGTGACTCAATCATTAATTCCGCCATTAAATTAAAATAATCCATATTTTCATTCTTTGTTTGCTTATAGAAAAATGTATCCTCTGAGAACTTCAACAGCACTATATTTCAAATTATTTCGTATTCAAATAAAACTTGAAATCACATTCCCTGAATGTGGACGAGAATGGAGAACGTGCGTTGGACGGAAAGGAAGACAAATAAGGAACACTTGATATGGTTGTAGGTTTCATGATGGACGGGGTAAAGAGAGGTAGGACGAATGCTGGGTTAAGGAGGCTAAATTCTGTAAGAAGATCGAGGTCTGTGTCTAAAAAAATGTAGAGGATTTTTAATCCATTCAATTTAACACTCAACCGGCAGATTGATATGATCATATTGAAAATAACCTATAGAATAAAATTTTCTAAACAACTCATGGAAATTCTATCTAACAAATATGTAAAAAACAATGCATGAACGGTGAATGTATTCAGAATATTAAATTGCCTCAAAATAGAATCAAAAACCGTTATTAGTTTTTGTTTTTCATTAAACATCAGTTGCATCCAATTCTTTATAGATATCTAATAAAATGAGCTTATTTAGCATTACTGGATTTTGGTCAATCAATGAACCTCGAAGCATGCCTCGCGCCTTTTATAGAGTGCCAGGTCTAAAAGTCTTGGGCTGCTACTAGTCTGGTTAGTGTGCTATAAATCCATTTACTATCCTACGAGATTTCGAGGGACGTGTGGCGGGGGATTTTAGGACCCATGCTATGAAAAAGATAGGAAGAAGGAAGTGAAGAGTGAAAAATGAATTATCAAATTATCTTAAGAGTCTCTGATTTTGTTGTAGCCACTAGTGCTGCGTGAGAAGAAGAAGTTTTTACACCTACCAATTCGCTAGTTTACGTCTCTCATTTATACGTCACTCCTACTATTAGCATACAAATCAGAAGTAGAAGCATAGTGCAGGGTTAACATTATATCCTTCGTGTCATCCAGAAATACGCGTTATCTGAAAATTTATAGTAATCTTAGCCTAGTGTGTAGCCTAAAATACTAATGTTACTTTTGCTTTCAAGCATGCTACCATGGAAAGCAGATTTTTAAACGAGACAAAAGAAATAACGAAAACTACGATTACATTCTACTGAAGAATAGCTTTTACCGTTCATTCAAAGTACCTACTGTGATAATCGAATCGAGTCAGGCGATGCTTTGTGAAAAAGTGACTTACTGTAGGAAAAAATAAACGATATGTGTTTTCACACAATTTATTAAAATTCTAAACCATATCAGTTTCGACACTACCGTGTCATTCTCATTCAGAGTACCCTTGAGAATGACACAAGAGTATTGAAACCGGTAGGGGTTAGTATATTAACAAATTGTGAGAAAAAACAAAACGTTTTAATTTTTCTTTCAGTATCAACTATGAGACTAGCCGCGTCGGTAATTTGAGCAAAGTCCCAGCACATATCCACATATTTGGCGCCAAGTGCTTTAACTATCGACTGAGGCAATAAAAAACTAAACTGCGGTGTTTTGATAAAAGCACTTGGCACGAAATCGGGGGCTCTGGGATGATTTGACTCTGGGAATCGGGGACTCTAGGATGGGAAGATTTTTGCCTATAGTTCATCCCTATCTAACTCCATTGCTGTTCGGGATATTACCGTTATTAGATTTGTAGTTCTCATTATTCTCAAAACGCAGGGGTTTTAGATGAAGGACGGAGCCTTAGAAATGACTCATGTTCGATCATTTTCCAGGGTAGATAGTATATATGCCTCTAACCTGCAAAAGAAGTGTCACCCTAATAAAAAAACTTGACCACGATTCTTTAAGCAAATAAAAATCCCAAGCAATAGTTTGGTAAATGTAATAAGATGTCAGAATTGACGGTAACCTTCATGATTTCACCTGAAAAAATAAAACGCCAGGAAGGAATACGTCAGCAAATGCCTCCCAGCAACACAGAGTTTCTACTGACTCATCTAATGTACATTAAAATGTACATATTATCCCTATGATACAGCGGTATTTAATTCAAATCTCTTTTATAATACCAATCAGCTCTAGATACATAACATCGAAGAAGGATATTTCATATTTTTTAATGTTGCACAGAAACAGTGATTATACTTATAGAATAAAGTTGCGTAATTTCTTTCGTACCAAATGTTCAGAGACTTACTTCGCGGCTTATCTCTTGCATTGTAAAAACACTGCGGTACCTGTCAAACTTCATGAAGAAAAAACTCTGAAAATTCATGTAAGTCATATAAGTAATATAATAGGTAGTCACCATAGGCAGTCATATAATAGTAAGTCACCAAAAAAAATATCTGAGGATCGCCATGATATCAACAACTAAGTAAGTTGAAGTTAAGCGAAAATTTTGAAACACTTACCTTCGTGTATCGGTCCCAGGAAAATGTCTCCCCGGCCATCCTAGAAATACCTATGGCAATTCTTTTATGGGCGCTGAGCATGTTTATCCAGTCACATTTTTCTTTCCGCCATCATTTTTCTCGACACGAATCTTCGTCCTTTCTCTCCCCGCCGTTCCCTCGGCTCTGAAGTCTGCCAAATAGAAAAGAGATCCGAAAATCGTATGACTGCGATACTTCAAGTTTTCCACATTCTTTCGGCGGGCAGGAAAAAGGTAAACATTTCTCAGAGTCTGAAAAGTATTACTTCGCAGAATGGGAGAGAGGCGCTTGTTCAAAGTTATAGGGTTTCTCTCTTTTTGGCATTGGTATTTGACACCTTTGTATGGAAAAATCTTGGTCCCGAATATATTTTTGGCACCCGGCAACTTTTTGAAGTGCTCCCCCGTCCTCAATTTCTCCCCTCTTCCCCATTCGCCTCTCTTGCTGACCCCCATTTTCCGAAAAAGAAGAAAAGGAAATAAAGAAACCTTACCATAGATGGAATCCTTTTTCCGGTCCCTCTATACTATCGTTCTCTCATCTTACCCTCGCCGTCTCTCCACTTCTTTCTTACCCCTCAATCCCCAAATACGCCCTTATATATCCTCTCCTTCACACTGTCCTACGCTCGTCTCGGCAACTGGTCTCGCCATCTCGTCCATCACTCAAGAACAGACACACGCACACATCTTGACCGTTCCCGTTTAGACTTCACTCGAGGCTAAAAGTAGGGCATGTAAGGGCGCATTACCAAGCCTAAAGGCTGCTTTAATCAAAGCATTTCCTTACACACTCAAATGCATGTAGCTTTTATCCGTGCCCCATAGGTCGGCATTTGAAGGCACATTTAACTGCCAACATTCTGCTGTAATTTAGGCATTTTCTTGCACAATTTAATGTGTAGGTTTTTACACGAAGAATTTACTTGCGCAATCTGAAGCATGGAGTCACTCAGTAAATTTTTTTAACTGGTTAATTTGAATACTAACATGATTTTGACACATTGTGTCATCATTACTAATAAATGCCTTTTTTTCAACATGAATAGAAGGAATGCTTACTAATTCACACCAGATAAATGATGATTGATAAGATACGCATAAACGCATAAACCACACTTAAATGATGATTGATAAGATACGCATTCATAATGTTAAAAAAAAACTGCTTGGATGACTCCGCCAAGACATGTTACTACGGCAACAGTTTCCCCGATTTATTGGATTAATACATCCAAATAGATTTCCTTCACCTACTCTTCACCATAATGTTTGAAGATGCACAAAGGGTAAGAAAAAAGACTTTGCTGTTCCACAAATTAAAATATATTTGCGACCGGTTTCGATACGGCGTATCATCCATCATCTGGCCAGATGATGATACGCCGTATCGAAACCGGTCGCAAATATATTTCATTTTGTGGAACAGCAAAGTCTTTTTTCTTACCCTTTGTGCATCATGAAGGAGTTCCACCATGTTACGCCACCCACCATCGCATTCATAATGTTTGAAAATTTTGTAAACAATAAAACTGCTGCCACTGCGGAATTATTTTCGTTTCTTCATCTGAATCAATTTCTGATTTTAAAAATTGAGTCTGTTCTTCAGGGTAAACAATGATACGCGCGAATAGCCGACTCCGTTAAACCGTATCACTAGCTTTTTAGAACACTTTAGTTAGGTTACGTGCAACTTTTTATCAATCAACTGCTTGTATTCTTTCTTGCAATACACCATTTCACCTTAGACTACAATAAAAGATGCTGCTTCAAACAGATCTGTGAAAATCAATGTGTATAAGGGCCTCAAGAGGGTAACTTGACTTTCTTCCGAATTCAGGGTTCAAGGCTTTTTGCCGCGTTTCATGCGTTAAACTTCTTACGGGTCTCACTTGCTGGTGATATCGCTAACGGCTGCATTTTTTAAATAATTGAGCGTGGCAGTTCCACCGACCCCAAAGTCTCGAGAAAAAAAGAAAGACATAACGCTCTCGAGGGTGGGTGATTAGGGAAATTAGGTGGGTACGTCTACATATTACCCGGCAAGCCACTGAGAGGTCGTGAGGCAGGGAGTGTTTTGTCGCCAGCCGCGAGAAAGGGAGAGTAGAGTAAAAAAATAGGATGAAGAAGGAAAAAGGGTTAAACTTAAAATGCGTTCAAGCAAATGTGGGGAAGCACTTGAGGGAAAGGAATAGAATCGTGAAGCTCGGCAGGAAGTTGGGTTGGCACCATACACAGCATTTTACGCTAGTATTATTAGTCGAAAGAAATACTTTGCTAAAATATACCGCAAATACAAAGAACACGTACCCATATTTGGATTCCAGTTTTTGCTTACTCTCCTTGCCGTCTCAAGAGCATGCAAAGCTGGGCCATGCTTCCATGCTTCAGTTAAAGTTCACCATATATATTTTTAACATTGTTATATAAGGTTGTTGAAAAGATAATTCAATAAAACTGCCGAGAAAAGCGCGATTTGATGTGGAATCCTCCCTCTCACTATTTTGAAGACGCATATGTTAGGTTTTAAGCGTCAAATAACAGATCTAGTAACAACTTCACTCTGTAACTAAAGAAACCCCATACATAATCATTGAATTGCGTGCGGACCATCATCTTCTGTTCAACGGATGCAAAAACTTGCGAGATCTACAAATACATCTATTGCACATTATCGTACCACCCGGCCAGTCTTCGGAAGGCAGAGATAAATATATCACTATCCCTGAAAAAGGGAGAACAGAGAAAAATAAGCAGGAGGTTTTCGGTAGCTATGGTGGTGGTGCACCGGACTGGAAACCTATTGATCGGCATTTCTACTCCCACCTAATTCACGGATGTTTTCTTTTTCTCAGGAATATCTCCTAATGTTAAATGCCACGGTATTATATTCGTAGTTGGAACACCAAAATCCCAATTGAAATACTAAATCTTAAAAAGGATGGAAAACAATATGTAAAAACTCACCCCCATGGGATATTGGATTCAATGCATGGGCGGTTTTATTTGCCTAAGGAATATGGTCTAAGGTTAAACGGTGCGATACAACCTTATTACGCAGAGCAATAAAACGAAATTCAAATACTATTAATTGTTCATGTAAGTGATGATACATTTAAAGTAACTTCCACTAGATTTGGCTGAGGTCCAAAGTCAGAGATCGACGACTGGTACGCACGAAGGTTACAAGTATGCCTCGATACCGTGAATAACAAATGATTGAAAAGATTGTAAATAAGCAGAATTAAATTCTCCTAGTGGCGTAGCGTGAGCAGAGTTGAAAAGGTTTGGGCCACTTAAAAGTCGGCAGCCACGTTCAGCGTCCTCCAGTATTCTTTCGTCAGCCGGGCATGTTTTGCGTTCCATCGTTTAATCCAGGCCCGCCCACCCGAAAAGGGGGAAGGGGGCACTGCTATTTTTGCCACTCCCTCCTCCCCTCCCACTCCAAACCCTCCGGATTTCCACTCCATTGCCCTTTCCCGCATTGCTGTGCAATTTGTATGCCAACTCACTTGACAAAACACATACAACGCCCCGCCGACCGCGCATGTATGTATGTACATAAACGTGCGACCCGCATTTGGATTACTCCATCTTACAAGTTCCTATTATTCCCTGCTGACCCTGTTCCCACCAACACCACTACCGCAACAGCGACCGGGGACGCCGCTTCAAAAATTCGCCCGACCCCAACTCGTCTGGGGTGAGAGAGCCAGCCAGAGAGAGAGAGGTCTCTCGTCCAATTTCATAATTCATTTTTTCTCTCTCTGCAACCCAAAGAGGATGAAAGGAACGCCGCAAGTTTTCACGCACGTCCACGCTTAATTTCGTGCACGTAAAACTTTTTCCTGGTATAAAACCTCGGTCCCTCCGCAAGAGTTTCGTCCACCCTCCGTAAAGTATCCTTTTTGTATAATGGATCCAAACGATACTTTTACTTTTGATAATGTGACCTCCCCCACCGGCTCGCTCGCCTTTCCTCTTTTCCCTCCCCCCTCCTCCCGCCAGACCCACAACTTCACTTTCTCTTCTTCTCGTCTTGTCTTTGCCTCGTGGTCTTTCTTTCATTTGATTGGCTATCCACACAGACGTCTTTTTAATTCCCTTTGAGTCTCAAGACGGAAGAATGGCAGGGAGTGTTATGACACGGGCCATTAATAAGGGAGGGAACAGGTAAGGGAATTAGGAGAGGGAGAGAATAAGAAGTGAGGTGAATTTTAACGTACTTCGATCGAGATACCTTTGTACAGAAAACTCAAACTCGGCGTCGTAATGTAGAAAAAGTTCTTATCATTCTAATTATGCCAGAGTATCAGCCACTTATTGCGCGACTTTTCCAGATATTTGTGAAAACACGTTTTTCACGGGGTGTGGTATGCCTGTTCGCTACAGATGGATAAATAAAAATTTTTACTTAAGGGGCGAGGTAGATGTCTTTATTCTCCGAGTCAACTTGAAACTTGACCTGACCTGAGTATTTTTTACTTAGGAAGATAACTGACCAGAGGCCATTAGCGCCATTTAGAATAGGTGAGCTGTGTTGTGACCTGGAAAACGGTAGGAGTTTATATATTTTAAATGTGACTGTTATTTTCCAGTTTTCTCTTGAATGCATTTGCTTGGTATTTCCTTATGTATTTCTGTAATGTTTTAAGAACAGCTCAGAATATCCAAGTGAAACTATCCCTCTTGGGAGTGTGACCTTTCACTTTTCCTGACGTCAATACCTTCCTGTTTCCCCTCCTCCCCAAATCTATTGCCACCTCGCTGAAAGCATTCTTGTCTCGGCTAGTCCTATATAATGCCACGGAGAGATACGCAAAAGGAGCATTTGGTCAGTCGGTCATTGGTCAGTCATTGGTCATTCGTTGGACTTTCATTCATCAGTCAGTTGTCGGTCAGTCATGTAGCCGAAACGGGAGTCAAGGTGCGGGCCATGCGGCCCGCGCACTTGAAGACGCAGCGCCATCCATCCGTGTCATATCCAGAGCTTAATTCCCGGTTCAAGGACTGTGGAGCTGGCTCTATTTTAATGATTTTTTTCATATTGCCCTACAATTGCAAGCCTCTTTTGCTCCAGTTACACTCATAAATTGTTTCATACAGGTCCTCTTGTTCTTAAGAACCCCAATGTTCCTTTTGTCTTTAAGAGTATTTTCCACCACATTCATCCATTATTTTCGGGGTCTTCTTTCGAGCCCTTCTTCAATAATATATGTTTTATGCTCAAAATATTAAATAAGTAAACAGTCTACAGCTTAATCTACATACTACCCTGCGAGCCACCGCAAAGGCGTGTGGCATTGGTGTTAGTTTACCAGCCATGAAAGGGAAGGGATTAGGGACTAGGGAAATGAAGCGAGAAGAGAGCAGAAGTGAATTGAGGTGAATCTCGATTAACTTTTCACTTAATCGACAAACTTTTGTTCTTGGCACAAGAACTTGTCCAGAATCGTTATGGTTAACAACTTGTTTTGCCTGAGAGCAATAAGCCTTTACGATCAAATACTAAGCATTCCATTATAAAAAAATAGCAGTGCTCGCCGGCCCGCACGTTGGCACTGGGTGGACCAAGGCTCATCGACTAGAGATAAGAGTTCCATAACAAAATCTACACCACGTCTGGCATTCAAACCCAGGCCCTCGGGATGGGAAGCTGGTATCCTAACCACTACACCAAACCGTTTTCCACACATTTTCCCCGTTTATCTGCGTTTCCACCTCTACATCCTCTGTTCCTTCCTTCCACAAGCTTCCTCTCTGTCCTCCCCACAACCATTGTGGCGACGAAATCATCCCTTGTATGCGTCTTCACACACTTTTCTCTGCTCTCTCTCCCCGCTCTCCTTTACGTTATACCATCCCCCCATCACAAGAGAAAGGGACCAAAAAAAACTTCCTCACCCATTCCCTCCGCCTATTTTCCATTCCGAAGTGGAAGGAACGGGATTAAGCCCCGGGGTACCATGTACCTCTCAGTTTTCTTCCATATCCTTTCCCTCTCTCTTTCTCCGCAGAAAAGAACACGGTTAGAGTGGAGGAGGTGGAGATAGTAAGTGAAAGAGGAGGGAGGGAAATGAGAGTAGAAGAAGGAGGAAACGGAGGATGAGGAAGCAAAGGGCCGACTCAAAAGAAGATTCGCAAAAAATATATAAAATAAAAGCGAGATGGTTCTCCAAGGGAGAGAGAGAGAGAGGAGGGGGGGGGAGTGTGTAGAGAGGAGGGGGCGGGGAAAAGGGTGGAATGAGGAAGAAAGAGTGGGGTATGGGAGAAAGAGAAGAGGACGAAAAAATAAAGAAGTTAGCCTGGATGATAAAAGATGGCGGTGACGCGGAGCGACGCGGTATAAATGGCAGGGAGGGAGAGAAAATATGGGCGTAGGATAATGGAGAAGACTGGACGGACGGAATGGATGAACAAAGTAAAAGGGGTATGGAGAGGGTGGGTGTAGGGAGCGGGAGCAAAAATTAAGGCCGGGAGATATTCGGAATTCGGTATCGCGCAGTGATGTAGATTTTGGACCATGACAGACACGATAGATCGCACATCGTATGACGCCATTCATCGTCTAATCTTGTATTACTATAACCCGTTCTATTATTGTTTATTACTAGCTTCTTACCATTGTGCAAAAACGTTAGTAATTTCCACCTGAATTCGCACCTGTCTTTAATCACCATGGTACAACTGGTATTCACTAACTTTAACGTGCACCATAATTGTTTCTTCTCATCAAATGGTCACTTAATGATGATGACGATTGATCACTTGAACATCGCAACTAACATGCATTCGGATAGAAGAAAACAACGGTTATAGACAGATAGGATAAATAACTGTCGTAATCATAACAGGCTAGAAAAAGTTACCATGTTCTGTGCCAACTGTACCGTTCGCATTACTAATTCTTACCCTTGCAATTGATTACCATGGTAAATAGACCGTAATACGAACGGGGCAATACACGATGAATAATTTGTAATTCATACGTCCTGGTATCTGCTTAATTTACGTCCACATCACACTTTTTAATCCCCCTCCCCACGTTTTTCGCCCAAATTGTAGCGCACACAGTTGCTTAAGGCCCTATCACTGTCCTCCACGCTTTTACCATGAACAGGAACAGTATATTTCATAAAATGCATGTGAAAGTTCAAGCCGTTAGTAAAAAAAACTCCTTTTGTTTACATTTTTTTCACGCAAAGGCAACAAGTTACTCAAGTATCTACCATCTGTTTAGAATGAACCAATATTTCGCTGATGAACATCAGCCAGAAATGAGACCAATGGACATTAGCTTGTATGAATCAAATTATTCACAGGAAAACGTCCACGCACCAATTAACATACCAATGTTTGGATGGTTATCAGCGTTTGTGGGAGTTGGGATGTCCCGGCTTCAATGTGCTGTTCCTGGGTTCACACTCTCGGTCCATGCTAACCGGCCCACAACCGTTCTCCCCTCTCCAGGTGGCTGTATTGTAGTCATCTCCTCCCGTCCAAGCTCGGCTATCGGTATGCGAAGTGTAAACAATTGGACCCGAAACGGGGAGAATGTCACCTCCTGTCGGAACTGGTAATTTCAGGAACAGCCCCCACTCTTCACCCTCACCTCTATTTATACCAACCCTAAACAATAATTTTCCCCATCTGAGCTATATAGTGTCTCTATAATCTCTCACATTCGTTTCTCCCAGCGCCCTTTTGTTGCAAGTGTTACCGACGAATTTGTTTTTGGTGTTTGCGGATATGCAAATTGCATAGTCGAGGTTGTTTTCCCCAAAGCCTGCGTGTCCGCACGAGCAACGACCAATTGTCGCTTACCCTGTTCTGGTAATTGTTTATGTGGTCGCTCGAACTTGGCCTTGCGAACGAACTTCGTCTTTAAGTTACAGTTTCAGGCTTAACTTTGTGGAAATGCGACACATGAAATAATTTCACGCTTTGTACATTCCACACTTTTTTATTTTTTACCGACCATGTTTTCAACATATAAAGTCATTTTCAAGGACCTTACATTATATGTCGAAACGATGGTAGGAAAAAATAAAAGAGTGTGGAATGTACAAAGCGAGAAATTATTTCTTGGACTTCGTCTAAGTGCAACCTTGACACTTCACAAATTGTATGTTATTGATGTAAGTAAAATTTATCTCAAAAACAGCGTCAACGATTTCCAAGAGATTTCAAGACAGGGTTTTCGGTACGATAAATTCATCGGGCTTAGTCTGGTATTTGGAAAAATTGGTTAAGGGATTGAGTTTTAGAACAGAAAAGATATTTGAGCCAAATCATAAATGGTATGGCAATCGATGGGGACTTCAAGATAGAGTATTTTATTTCACGACTTCATAATGTGATAAATTACACCTAAGACAGTGGGAGTTGAACTAAATTTTGCAAAGAAGTTTCAATTTTAATTTTTTTTCTAGCATCCAATTTTGACTTAACTATAAATTTAGTTAATTGAAATCAAACACATTATTTTGGCGTTCTCATCACCCTTTTTTAAATATTTGCACCATGGAAATAGCTGTTTTTGTTTTATTATTTACGAAAAAGGGATGGCCGGAGAAGTGAGCAATTGGCGGACTGGCGACCACGTGGTTTTCAACGAATTTCCGAAAATCTATTTTCTCGTGTCGCATGAGCTCCGTAAACATGAAATCCCCAAACGAAAATCACAATTCAAGGGAAGAACGGTCTCCAGATATGCACCTAAGAAAATTAGTCTCTAGATATGTTTGCATAAACCATTTTATGGCAGCTTATCTCATGACGTCGCATTTCTCTCTCGTATTTCGTACAGCATTCTAGCTCGTATCGCATATCTCATGTCACATTTTATTGAATTATGTCTCACCAAATCGCATTATCACCATCAGTCGTTCAATTCTTGTATTGGTCGACTCCACCCATTTATTCTACCCTGTTCATTGCTAACTCCTTTAAGTACTTGTAGCTCTACTGTTTCATATCCTGTTTTAATTGGCCAATACGTTAAGCTCTCGGCGCATCACATACCGCGTTTTACTTATTCAACAATATATCGCGTTTACATCCCTTGCTACATAAGGCATATAACTAAACACTGTATTATTTTCATTGAAACACAAATCTGATTAACTGGAATTCACGGTCTCAGGCTTGACTATGAGGAATTTCTCCATCACGGAGGTAACGAAAAAAGATTAATGTAAAATCCACTTGAGAAAATATAATTTATTTCGACATAGGTTTTAGAATGTTTTGCCATTATCAGGTCACCTGATGGAGGCATAAAACGCTAGGTTGAAATCTAGGTTGAAATGTTTATATTTTCTCAATTGTAATTTTCAATTGTACTGTTTAAGTTACTACCGTATGATAACCTCGTTTTATTCTTCACTGCTTGTTTCTTCCAAACGTAAGCCTGAACTGATGCCATAGGTATGAGAGGAGTCTAGAATTTCAAGCAAGTCTGTGTCATTTATTTAACACCCAGCAGAATCACAATGTTGTTATCCGCAACATATGAATCTCATACAAAATGGTATCGCATAGACCCAGACATCTTTTTCACTCTTTTTGGTGATGTTGGGCCGGATTCAAAATTTGGTGCTATGCTGTGAATGTAAGACTATTCCTCTGTGCTACGTAAATGTTTTGTTTACACATTAAAAAACTAATTCTTTTTTATTTAGTGTGTACATTTACTTGGGGTCAGATGGCAGAGGGAACTTTTTGGTCTCAATTTCGCCCCAATAAAGTCGACATATTATTAATATTACCGTATACGGAAATCAGCGTTGCTCAATGCCGCATTAAAATATCTCATGAACACTGTATATCGAAGTCGATACATGGCACTGTCCTAAGAAAAGTAAGATGTCTACCGGAACGGCTGTCGGGGGGGGAGGGGGATAATACAGTGGGGAAAGGACGAAGTGAGTGGGTGGTAGGGAGGAAAGATGGGAAGGGCTGAGTTTTTAAGTGCGGAGCGAGGGTTGAGGAGAGGGACATTAGGGAGGGAGGGGGGGTGAGGATGTTGGCGACCCCGACGAAAAAGTTGTGGAGGCCTCCCATTCTATTCCTCCATGACCCTTCCTTCTCCATAAACTCTTTTTCTTCTCACGCGCGAGGAAAATTGTTTGAAGTAAAGCGATTCCCCTCTCAACCCCCCCCCCCCCCCCCGCCTTTATACCTCCCACGTTTTCGTAGTTCCACTCCACCCTCGCACCTCACACATTCCCCTTCTTGCATACATCTCCAAAACAACACAGATCTTTATTTTCAAAATAAACCACTAATAGTTAGCGCAAAGAAAGATCATCAATTAAGAGGCGATCAGTTTACCATAGTATTTCACCAAACTAAAATACTAGCACTGGGAAGAGAGGAGCTGAAGGAAGGCATTACGCCACAAGAAAAGGTATTTGAAAAAGAGAAATCCTTCACCAACCTTGGAAGCTGCATGGCATGGGATGGAAGAAGTTTATAGGACATCAAGCGAGCAATAGCTCAAGCCAAAACTGCAATCATGATGAAATCATGAATCATTTTGCGCACTACGGCTCAGAGAGATGAACAATTGGAACCCTGGAACAGAAGAGAATACAGGATTTCAATTATTACAAGACGTGCTGGAGCTGGATGCTACGGGTGAAATGGACGACTAGGATGAGAAACAAGGAAGTGTACAATAGAATAGAAGAAGATAAATCCATATTGAGTACAGTCAGAAAGAATAGATACACACATAATGACCGCAATTTGAGACCAAAAACGAATTTTTATGGAACATTAATGAAGAAAAAGCCTCAAGAAGAAGACCGAGGACAAATAAATATACCGACTACTAAAGCGGAACATGAAAAAGAAGATATATAACGGCGTAAAGCAGTTGGAAGGGGACAGCGTAGAACGCAGGGCTGCAGTTCACCATTCTCAATATTGAATGGCTAATGAAAATTATGGTTTACTAATAGCAACTTTAATAAAATATTTATATCAATATAAAAGTAAGTAAGTAAATGACAAATTACTGATTTCCAGAGATAACTAAAATCAAAGAGGCAGACCTAGAGGTAGGAGGGAATAAGAATGGGTAAAGGGCTGCCGAGGAGTTGGATTTAAGGCAAGAATTTAGGGCGGGTTAGGTGAGAGAGAGGAAAAATTGGCGGATTTGAAATATATGAGAGAGGGTATGGGATATAAAGAGTTTAGAATGAGGATAAAAGAGGACGGATTTATTTTCATATGAAGGAATTGACGTAGGATGAGCCATCAGGATGGGGAGCTAGTTAAGAACTGTATCGTCCCTGTATTGGCTTAAGTACTGACTTAGTATTGCGAGGATACGGTTTTGAATCCCAGCAGTAATGGAATTTTTTTATTGGTATGCGCATTTATAATTGGATGCCGTGTGTAAAACATTTTTAAGCACCATACTTCGAGAAACACTAGACTATACCGACGTCGGATCTTCCTCAATTCCCCAAATAAGGATCCGACCATTACCTTACTCACCAACTCTTGATGGCGCAAATGATCTCACCTGTTGGTTACCTCCACAGATAGCGTCAGAAAGATTCCCAATTTCATCAAAAAAGTACCAGGAGCGTACAAATCTAACAAAAAGACTGATGCCAGCAAATACATTCAGCTGTTGGAGGTACCTCTATCGGATTCTTTAGGTAGCTCGGGTACCGGCTTTTCATCCCGGGGGTCCGGATTCGAATCTCTGCAGAGGCAGAAAGTTTTCAGTGGAATTCCTATTCCGATTTCATGCCATGTAGAGAACACTTTAATTGTGGTACTCCGTCCGTCGAATGGTACGCTAAACTATGGTCCCCTTGGCACCTTTCGTTAAGACTAGGCTAATGCTGATGCCGGATTCCTATTCACCCGTCCTCCGCTTTCCAGATAATCCTTCCCATACCAATGTACCCACTTTCTTCCATGGCGCTAATTACCAAATTATACGAAACATTTTCGGCGTTGCATTGAAGAATCTGGGATATATCAAGCGAATAGTAGGAGGATACTCTGACGAAAAATTGAACGAGAGATGCTGCTTTCCTCTGATTAGGCCTCATATCGAGTATGCCGCGAGTATTTCAGGTCCTGAAGAGAATGATTTAATTCGCGAAGTAAATAAAATTAATATGAAATCCTCATGCTTTGCCAAAAACTGTTACGAGCGAGCAGAAAGTGTCTTACAGTTGATTGAGGGATTAGGTTGGGAACAGTTAAGAGACTTGAAGGCTACACGCTAGGCTTAGATTACTTGAACAACTCCGATCATCCTAGTTTCAGTATGACGCGGAGAGTAGTATTTTATCCATGCGCTATCTCTGGAGCCGATAGAAGCGAAAAACGGGATACACTGTAAACTGGCAAGTACAAATATTACTTATTTCCTGGCACCATTAGTGATTATAAAAAAGCAGCGTCACTATCTTTAGACACATCGTGAACACTCAATTCACCGCTGTCCTCTCCTCCCTACTTTTCTCTACTCTTCCTTCTTTCCATGGCTGATTTCCTAGCAGCCCCTGTCACTCGTCTCTGCGGTGGCTCGCAGGGTAGTATGCTTATATACATACAGACCTCAGTTTTCTGTCTCCTCAAATAGCTAACCAACCAACTGGAAGATCTATATTGAATTCAAGGTGAGAGAAATTGACAAGTAAATTCAAATTAAAGATAAATCCAAATTTTTAATGAAAGCAATAGGAATTTAGACTCCAGTGCATGCATTTCGGTCATCCAGGTGACCATCGACGGGGAGAGTTAAAATCTCGTCAATATGTGCACGTTGTCCGAGGATTTAAAGTCCGAGTCACACCCTCCCTTTAGGCTGTCACCTGGATGACCGAAATGCATGCACATTGCACAGGGTTCAAAATTTATATTGCTTTCACTGAAAATTTGGATTTATCTTTAATTTAAAGCTATTTTGAATTTTCCCTATCTTTCCTCCTATATCTCCTCCCCCACATCTTCTCCCGTTCTTCCCACCCCCAGACCTTTTCACCCCTGTTGCGTCACATCCTACCCATTCCCACTCCTTTCTACACGCTCTTAGTCGAAAGTGTCCCTCCACATTCACCACCTCCTCCCTCTTTACGCACACTTCCCACGCAAGTGGGCGGGGACCGTAAAAGCAGACAGGCAGGTGGGCCGGGGAGCGGTGGGCGAGAGAAGGGAGCAGAGCAAATGATTGAAGCAGACGTTCCCCGGTTGTCTCCATCTGTGGGCGGGGAGTTCTATGCTAAAGGATTACGATTCCGGGGCACATCTCCGCGGCACGTATCACTCAGCACCCATCTCAATCCATCAACACCTCTTGCTCACACTTTAACTCCCGCTCTCTCTCTCTTACATTTCCATATATCCTTCCCTCATTCTATTTATCCCGCTTTGTCCAACGCCTATCTCTCTCTCTCACGCTCTCCAGGGTGGCCAACTTCCTTAAAATTCTTGAAAACCATGAAAGCTCCTTGAAAATAATTGCTTCTTAAAATTCTGGAAATTTCGGTAGATTTAGTCTGAGCTGAGAGGAACCTTTTGTTTAGTGAAATAAGAACATGGTACGTAAAATTGCACTAAAATTTATGTAGGCACTGCTAATGAATATAGGGATAGGTTCCTAATGATAGCGTTGATGCTTCAGAACTAGCTAAATTTTGGTGTAAAAATACGCAAAGTTCTAATTGCATTATACCGTGAATTTCCCTTGATTTTGGTGGTCCCCCCATGTTTTTCTCTGAATTCATAATGTTAAAAAATGATGCGAAAACAATTTTTCAAAATTACTAGCCTATTTATTCTCGATAAATGTTTTTAAGACATCGTCATATTTCGCTTCAAATTCTGAATTTTTATGCTTCGACTGATATTTGATAACTTGTGTTTTAAAATTGTTATTTTATGTTACACACTGATTACATTTATGTCTGCATGTGCATGCATCAAAGCATTTAAATTCGTTGAAAGAATAAATCTTTTCAAAACATTTACAAAAATGGATAGTCATGTCTGCCAGAACAGTATGCATAAATGCCAAATTTTAAGGGCATTATTATAAAAATTACTCTCAATTTTTTCTTTCGAGATTTACTCAAAAGGCATTTTTATTTTTTCTGAATTGAATCACTCAATGCTTCATTAAATTCAACTGAGAAAGAGCTCCATGTGGGCAGTTATATGATAAGCAAGTTATTTAGGACATGCAACTACTAACCCTTCACCATCCTACAAGTTACATTTTAAACAAGATTTTCCTCATAGCCATGCATAAGTTAATTGAAGTATGACAGCATATTTTAATGCTTCAGGTAAACAGCTACGTAAATGACGAAACATCTTAGATGAGCCAACAGTCTCATTAAGCACGTCTTAATGCACTGAAAACTTGCATTGCGATTGAAAAAATGCAATTACCTTGAAAAACGTACATTTTCACCCGGAAAACCTGGGAAACTCAATGGCTTTAAAAGCATAAACTCAGGGGTCATCCTGAACTCTAACATTCGTAAGCAAACTCCTAATATCCCTCAAGTTTTCAATTTCGTGTCTCTTTCAGAATTCCACTACATTCATTTCCTCACATCCTCTGCCACACACTAAATCACTATCTCTATGTAGTCAGTCCATTTCTATCATTCTGTACCTCACATCCGTATTCCAAAAATCAACGCGCTAAAGGAACTTAAACCTCCTTTACATGGGCAATATTTTCTTTTATACACTCCTCTCGGTACCATTCATCACGTAGAGAGTTGACATGAGAGTAAACTCACCAGAACTGGGAATCGAACCACAGACTCTTGGATTGCCGAGTAATACCGAAGACCACTACGACCCAGGCATCCTAATTATCCTGGAAGTTACTCAACCAGGATTTATGTTAACTAAATGCTTTCCCTTTAAGGTCCTCCAAGGATGGTAACGTAAAAGAAGTAAGAAACTTGATGGGCCTTAAAGGCATAACATCAGTTCACTGAAATCCTGCCGAAATTGCCGGAAGAATTCAGAGAGGCCTAAGAGGTGAATAGGTATGCCCATTGACTTTCCAAGCCAAATTGACAAGCCATAGGTATGTGGTTTAATTCCCAGTCCTAATGGATTTTTTTCTTATAGCAACTCTCTACGTATTTATCGCTGTTATTTCGGTTGAAGTTAACTGCTTCAACCATTCTTCATCTCTCTAAGGTGGAAAAAGGCGTCAAATCAACGGTGATATTGTTGAAGAGATAGATATGAGAATGTTTCCTCCCACATACGATGTAAGACTAACAGCAAAAACAGATCGAAACATAAATCATTCCTTTCGTATTCCAAATCCTTTTACCGATTCCCTTCCTTCTTCATGGCCGGCGTCTTTACATCCCACGCCCATGTAGGCTACTAATTCATAGACGAAGAATTAATGTTTATTTTTTCAGATTAAACGAATGAAAGACAAACAAAGTAGTTAGCAATACCCGAGGTGGGAGGAATTTGTCGCAGGAGATTAGAAAGAGAAAGAGTAGGTTTCTCTTCATTTCTCTATTCCTCGTCTCTCGCAGATTATCTCATTGCCTCAATTTCCCCCCTCTCATCTCCTGCCACTCATTAATTCTCCATCCCTATGCACCTCCTTCATTTTCCTCCCCCTTTCCCATTCTTCCTTCCCTTCGTCCATTATCCTAGCGTCCACTCCTTAAAGTAGCCGCCGCTTTTACAAGGGGGAGGCAATCCAAAATTTCCATTAAATTGCGCCCGGGCACCGTTATTCGGGAGTTCCTGAGGTACCTACTCCCTCCTAAATTGCCCGGGACAGCAGTAATTCATACCGTTATTGAAGATTTAACCGGAGGTTATAAAGTTTTAAGGGTAAGGAAAGAGTAGAAGGGTAGGAGACAGAGTGAGAGAGATTGAGAGAGAGAGATAGAGAAAGAGAGGAAAACACACACTTTAACTTCAATTTATCTCGAAATAATTTTAATGAGGGCACTAAAAGAGAATGATGACTGCTTTGTCACCCCTTTGCGCCCGGGTAATTGCAAAAGAAAACAGCAATGCGTTTCCATAATGTGTCCCCTGTAAGCGGCTCTACTTGTTCCGTCAGGAGTTAAATGCTAACTTCTTTATTATATTTTTCACCCCCTACTAATTAAAAAGTCCCGACGATCAAAGCTCTCAACTTTCGAAAGTTATGCAAACGCTAGGAAATTGATTGCACGGGGATTTTATAAGTGCGGAGTAATTTGGTGAGCTCGAAAAATTTAGGAAGTTGCATATGTATATATAACATTTGCAATGAGGATTTTTACGAAAGCGAGCGTGGAAAAATATACCGCTTTGCCAAAGAGGTAGACGTTGTTCAGTGAGAGATTTCAGGCAAGCTTGGAAAAAAATTCAGCTTGGAAGCGAACATCAAACTGTTCATTCAGACTTAAAGTACATAAAAGATAAGTAGATGCAACAATCCAGCAGAGTTTAACCATTTCAGGAATCATAGCCACTTGAGCCTCAGACGCTTTCACTGGCTCGAAAAGCAACAAAATACTTTAACTCATAAAAGTGTGCATAAACATGTGATTCATTCACCACCCGTAAAAATACTATTTTTGTTTAAATATCACCCCATACTATTTTTCATTTACACAGCAAGATTTTCATGGCTACTGCTGTTTATTTCCTATTTTCCTTTGTTAAAAACTGTTAATGTGATGATACAGCATATTTTTTCCACGTGGATTAAGCGTAGCGTAACTGGCCGAGTAGCACATTTTATGGGTGTAATTCGATAGTTTCAAGAATTTTAATTTAGTTGACGCTTATCTCGATGATAATGCAGTACATATTAAATGAGGGCTTTTTATGATTTTGAATAATTTTATAATCGGCATTATTCATTTTTCTCAGCATACTATGCAAACATTCTATCCACATCAGGCATTCATCCTTGGCTCTTTGATAAATTCGTCATAATATTGTCCTTTTTCATCTAACACGCCATTTAGTATAAGTTTTATATAATCCCCTTGCATAGCACCAGTGTTTGAAAGAGCAGTTTATTATCTAGCTTGAGGCACGTAGAAAACTACTGCTTCTTTCAGCTTTTCACATTAAA
The DNA here is from genome assembly GCA_963573305.1 of Pyrrhosoma nymphula. Taxonomy (NCBI): domain Eukaryota; kingdom Metazoa; phylum Arthropoda; class Insecta; order Odonata; family Coenagrionidae; genus Pyrrhosoma; species Pyrrhosoma nymphula. Next base: position 93,834,493 of record OY754329.1, read on the forward strand.
CCAAGTAATCTTGGAGATCCATTGTAAGAAGTCATGGTAAGTAGACTTACATGGCGCGAGTAAATGATATTCCATCGCTTCATAAATACACGTCTATGTACTGATAGACTAGTCATGGTATAATCGGCACCGTAGTGTAACAGGAGCACATACGCATCAGCAAGACCCTCAAGGAATAGCATTGTGTTCATTACTAAAAAAAACTATCTTGCTGTAGAGCAGATTATTCGTACACTACATGTATACATTGTCGAAGGACGATATAAATACTTCTACAGCGCTGACATTTCTACTGACTGCTTTTACTGCAATAAATCTTGAAGGAATGAGTATGTGCAAAAAATAATCGTAGTATCAAGACGGTAAGTCGTCACAGAAAGCCATTTATTCGAAGATGACCGTCTTCGATTTTTACGAAAAGGAACTGTCAACTTCTTTATTGATAGATTGGATTTGTTTGCTTCCTCTGCTCAGTAGACCGCAACTTTGGTATCGAAAAAACACCAGCAAAAAATGGTAAGGGATTCTGATGAATCTGATAACAATGTAGGTGTATTATTAATTGCATTGTATTAACATCAAGCCCCATTTACAGGAACATTTATCTCTGGCTGCCACCATCTTGTTCTTCCCAAGAATTATTATTGAATTTGTAGTATTTCCTCAGCCAGTCTATATTGAATATCTTATGATACCCGTAGAATGAGAGAGCATCTGAGAGCCATTTACTTCTTGAGGCTGTGAGCAATTTTACATCAATCATGATTTTTTCTTGAAATTGACAAGTAAGGGACCTAATTAAATGGCATTTTTGGAAGTTTTAACTTTAAGTACATTATGAACAGGATCTAATAAATTTATTTTCAGCGTACTTGAGAATTATTGGACAAAAAATGCCACCAAGATCTCCACCGAGGGGAAACCTAGGTTAAAAGTAAAAACTAGGTAATTTTCGCCAAAATCCCGTCCCCAGTTAGCATAAATAGGGCAAATCGGCAATCTCACCTCTTTGGACGAATATGGACAAGGTAACACACTACCGTATACCATGGCGTAGGTAATTTTGAGCAACCACAACACAATAAACCCAATTTCACTGTATGGTTGAGCTCTAGTTGTTGTATTTCCTTAAAGCCGCTGCATCAATAAAGGCTCCAAGGAATATTTAGCCGAGGCATGTGCTAGCGTAATTAGCTGCATGAACAGACAGGCGAAGTACTGGAAATTGCAAGAGCGAGTGCTCAGCTTAAGAACAGGGACAATTCACTCGGACATAAGTGCACTTGCGCAATTCTTCGTATTTACACTGTGCAATTTTGAAGGAGAACATATTTACACATTTACACGCGCAACTTCGTTCCTCGTGCAAACAGGCCTATTGAGAATGCAAAGTTTCATTCCCTCATTTATCGCGCTTGATTCCCTACTAATTATTGTGCTATCCTAACTGAATACAAGTTGTGCCTCATTTATATATCTAAGTTCCAGTTTTAATCTCTAGTTATATATTTACTTGGCATGAAAACCGGATTAAATACGTTCTCCCAGCGATAACGCTTAAGTCAAATAACTGACAGTCTGATATGATACGTTAAACCCGAACATTCAGGTAACATCAATTTCACGAAAGTAAGTATATGACATATATTGGTTAAAGTAAACTATATATTATAAAACCGGGTCTAGGCTACTTACAATGGACCATTGGCTCGCTTTCACCAGTTTGCACTACCTAGCGTACCTTAGGGAAGTACAGTCGTGACATATAACCAATGACTTAACTTCTCGCGTTCATATACGTGAAGTTCATGCAGTGACCTGAACACTAGACTACAGTACTCAGCTTAAAGATGGCTTCACCGCAGGTGCTTCCGTACGAGCCAAATGCGGAAAAAATTAGTTGAAACTTTTATGTAGGAAGACTCGTATAATCGTAATTCGGCTTTCGCCCAAATAACAGGGTTTTTTAGCCACATGAAACGAAATATTTCTCTCATTCATCGTTCATCATATCCAAATATTGGTCGAATGCAGCCCACCATCCTTTCCTATGATTTGCTAGTTCCCTTACTCCATGGTAGTTCTTCTAATGTGCTTTCCCCTTTATTTGTTTTATGCATTCATTCCTTGGCCTCCCTCTATTTTCCTTAAATTATATTCTTCACAAACCCATTGTGTCTGAGGGTGTGCCCAATCCATCTGATTCTTCTTTTCTGCATAGTGTTTCATATGGTCCTTCCTCTTCTCCTCTTCTGTATACTTCCCCATTCCTTATTATATCGGTTCATTTCATGAGTATTAAGTTGTGACAGTTCCTCAAAGGAAAAATCATACCCCTTGACCAGTGCTCGAACTCGGATCCCTCGATGTCATATTGAGGGATTCGGGTTCAAGTCCCAGCCAAGGTGAACAGTTAGCTCAATAGCCTCAATATTCGTAGGTATGTATGCACTTCGTTAACAGCCATTATTTTCTGCCCACCGACAATGCAGCCCAAAGCACTTCCTTCTCCTTTGGTTAAATTCAGGTTACCAAGATACAGACCGAGTGTCACGAGCAGGGTGCTTGTTCAAGCCACCCTTATCAATGCTACGAGAGGCTGAGATAATGTCTGACCCTGTGATTATAATTCACGCGAGATAAAAGAGAAGAACGAAGGGATGAAGGGGTGTGTCTTCCTGACCATCGAATAAGGGACGGGCTTTGGATTTGTTGAAATAATTAAATTCACAGACTTGGTATTCAGCACTTAGAGTAAGGCCAGTTTTGCATTCTAAGCTAGAGCATGATTGCACACCATGTGTTGGAATCCAAACTCCTAATTTTTTTTACGTGAAATTCAACTTCACTTATCTTAATAGGAGTTTTTTAACGTAGGTTGTTCATACGACTGCAGGTAAAAGTTTAAAATCCCGTAGTCCGTTCCAAATTTAATCACATTCCACGTGGGAGAATATAAAATGATAAAGCATGGGCATTTAATGCCATTATTAGTAAAAAATAAAGCAAGTCACTAATTTCAAGATTTAAAAAGATATATTTATGTTTGTAACTGGGTCATTCCACGTCAATTCGACCAGAAAATCGGCAATAATGACCCTTAGGGAAACCGATTTTGACCAAATTTGGCATATCGTCCTCATTTGATAGCATATTGAAAATCCCGAAGCCATTTTGAAATACATGTTACTGTTTACGAGATATTGCAACGTCGCAAATTTTGAATTTTACAAAACTGTCAACACATTTCATGGCATATCTCTGGATATATTGATGCTACAAATTTAAAAAAGAGCTTATTTTAAAGATAATGAAATAGGAAAGTATAAAAATGGATTATATTTCAAAATTTTAACAATTTAATTAAGTTTATAACAATTTTTGACGATGTACCCATGCCTTTGATTATGCTCATTTTTTATATATTGTAGATACTACCCTTCTTTACAAATTAAAAATGTTTGGTGGGGGTAATATTTCTTTTAAGAAAGAAAAAAATTCAGTGTAGGCGTAACGCTGCGCTGGCCGCTCGCCGCGGTGTCCGGATCGCGCGCCAACCTTGCGGTACTCAGGTTCTACAGATCTAAGCACACTTTCTCTTTCATCTTATTCTCGCCTGTTTTAAGTGTATACCAACCCTTAAATCCCCTTCGCCCGTGCCATTCTCTAGTTGCTTCCCGCAGATGTGACCGCCGCCTCCCAAGAGGAGCGGTACCGGGCCTTACAGCGGTCGGCCTCGGAGGACAATAGATAAACCTCGTCCCGTCCTGGGCTTCCAATGCTACTTTCCTTTCAGCCTCTAAAATATTTTGCTCACATACCTTTTTAGCATGTCCTCCCCTTCTTTTCCTCTTTCACCCATCATTTAAATCGGTAACCTCTTTTTAACTGTCAAAATAGTTATACATGTAGTGTATGTAAACATTTCCCCAACATGAGTTCACACATACGTATGAATTATGTAAGTCTTCGCAATCAGTTACAAAATAAAGTATTTTAAGCAAGGCAATGGAATAAGTTTCTCATTTAATATTTAGATATGTTTTAAATATTATATATTTCTTTGCTAGGTACTAATTTGACCTTTATTTTACCGTGCACTTGAGCAGTATCCGAAATTGAACATGGATTTTATGACAGAGTATACTGAAGCGTATTCATGCACAAGTTGTGTCTATACCTCATAGTGTGGTGGTTGCAAATAATTACAATATTAACTAAAACGGCATTAGTCGAAGGGAAATAAAAAAATCAATTTCTCCTCCGTTTTTCCTGATGACTTACTGCTGTGCTGGCAGATTTGATTACCAAGGTCGGTTGCCTCCTTGCTCACACTCAGTGATTCAACCCGAAGGTTGATTTGGATAGGTGAGGGTAGAGCTCACCCCGGACTTAGCCACAGGCGTGTGGATTTGTCACATTCAGGGTAGGGGGGCCAGTTCCTTTCCCTGGGCCACCTCGCACTCAGAGGATTTATTTTTGTTCGGGGGCGTCCAAAGGTTTTACCCGGATTCAAACCCGGGACCCTTCGATCAGTAGCCAAGCGCTCTACCCACTAGGCCACCACGCTCCTAGACAATCTATTTGAAATTTTAAAATTGTAATAAACTTAATTAAATTGTTTAAATTTTGAAATATAATCCATTATTATACTTTCCTATTTCATTATCTTTAAAATAAGCTCTTTTGTAAATTTGTAGCATCAATATATCCAGAGATATGCCGTGAAATGTGTAGACAGTCTTGTAAAATTTAAATTTTGCGACGTTGCAATATCTCGTTAACGGTTGCATGTATAACACAAAACGGCTTCGGGATTTTCAATATGCTATCAAATGAGGACGATATGCCAAATTTGGTCAAAATCGGTTACCCTAAGGGCAATCACCTGCTCAAGTTGACATGGAATGACCCAACAAAAAAAGGAGAACCGTTGGATATATCTTGTCATTGATGGCAAGTAAAATTCTTAGGTTGAGGTTGAACCACACGATATAGCTATTTATATTCCTCTTCTTTTCTTCTTGTTGGATGCTCCGATATCCGAAGACGTAATCCGGTGTAACTTATTTTCGTGTGCCGAACGGTTAGAGACAAATGGAGAAATGTACGGAAAGAAATATTTCTTCACCGATTTATCCGCAGAAGTAATTTTTTCCTTTGTCCAAAGTCAGGAATATTTGCAGCATATTGAGCGGGATCAGTTCAGTGGAATTTCCTAGAGCTGGATTCTACATATAACTACCAACTAGGGTAAACAATATTTACGGTGGAAGCAGATATCTAATGCTTATACCAATGACATAACCCACCAAGGCATTACCTTCAGAGAATGCCTGAATAAAAAAATCCTTGTTTGCTTTCGTCAAAGAAGCTACCAACAAAACAATGATGACATTCAGGTCTTGCAATACACAATAGACAAAGAAAAATGCCTTCTTCTCCTTAATAGTGGAGAAGAAACCAAGAAAGCAACACCCGCGTAATAATTAAATATAATGATGATAGAAAAATAAATAAACTTTCATTTCGATTGCAACTTAAAAGGAAATAAAAATAAATAATGTGCTGAAAGAAGATGAGAGTCGATTATAAGGTATTAAGGGTGGATGCGGAGCATAATTTGTAAACTGAGATGAAATGTGAGGGTGAAAATGGAAAAGTGATTGCCAAGTTAGTAAATTGGGAAAGTTTGAATGAAATCTCAAAATGAGAGAGAAATTAGTTGAATGGGATGTTGAGAAAAATACAAGAAAGTGTAAAAGGAATGATGAGTCAAGAGAAGAGATATTTTAGATAATATGAAGTACTTGCATCCGAATATTATGCCTTCACAAAGTAAATTCTGTTTATTACTAATGAATATATAAAATGCAACTGCCATATTAGTAAGGCATGAATATAAAAACGGAAGGATGGCAACTGATTACACTCTCTTTAAATATAGAAAATTCCAATATATGCATTAGTCTTTTATTTTATGGTAAAACTGTCAGATCCGTTCTCATTAAACGCACTGCAGAAAACAGCAGAAAATAAAAGCTTAATAAATCCCTTAAAATAAATGATCCTTTGTCAATTCTATCGACCATACACTCCAATGTAGACCATTCTTCACTCACAATGGCCCTCCTCTCCAAAATATTAATGATAAGGGACAACTCACTCCACCCGTCTCCTACCCCTCCTTCAGCATCTCACCTCCTTCATTAAGTCCCACACCTTCTCCCCACTACCCCCACCACTTTCTTGTCTTTATCTTTCTTGACTTTATTCAAGTATTTTAACTACTTTCAAGAGTGTTGCGTCGTCAGCCGTCGCTCCGTTACCCGGCAAGACTTTTACGAGCGGCCAAGAATAAAATATTCCATTTAGTTTTTGTTTTCTCACGTTTTCTTGCCATTCTCCCCTTTCACATTTTCTGTTTTCTTCTTTCAATCTCACAGCTCCCTCCTTTCCTCGAATTTCTCTCTCTCCGTTCTGAAAAACGGGGCTTTTCCTCCCTCAGTGGTGAGAATGACGATTCTTTCAAAAATGGAGTATGAGCAGAGAATGTTCAAATGAGCATTCACTAAATGGAAAGTCTCCACGTATGCATTTAACAATAAGGTGCGTTCTAATTTCCTTTGTCTGACATTTCCCCAACCCTGCCTCTCTCGAATTCTCAGTTCCATTCTCGATTTTAATATGGGACAAAAGAAATGCGTGAATTGCGAGTGAGTCGCGAAGTCTAGAAGAACGAGCGTTTGGGTTGCGTTCCTCTCACGCTGCGTGCTTGATTTAGTTAATTTCATTCTTTTACGACGAGTTTACGCTCTGAGAATGAAATTTAGATTCTCATTCTCTCTCAAACATATTCACGATAAGTGTGATATGTAGCAAGATTTCCTCACCATTCTCCGGAGACCTCCCAAGAAATAAAAACACTAAATCTTAGAGTGTATTCTCTCTATAAAAGGTTAAACAGTTATCAATCAAATTAGTTTTTTTCTGCCGCTGGAAAAGAAATATTTTTTATGATGGTAACAAAATGCGACAGAGTATTCACACGAAACCAGGCAACTGAAAAACACCCACCTCCCACCCCTGGACTTTTTGATTTTTTTCTGCATGCAGGAGTACTTAGCACCACGTGAATTCTAATATTTGAAGTAAACGAAAGTTCTAGGCGATCTATCAATTAAGGTTATATCGCAAAGTCTAACTTTAGATCTCAAGTGTAAAGCAAAGAGAACATCCTTAACCGAAGCGGAATGAGGCGAGGAGGAATTTGAACCCATGACCCTTGTTTCCAAACCGACTCGTCACAAATTTGAGGGCCATCTTTTCATTCCAGGAAATGGTCGAGATTTTACATCGGATTCTCGATGCGTCATTGTGAAGGTACTATTTGGAGACAAGTACTACACAAAGGGTTGGTACAGACCGAGGATGATGCAATTCCAGAACTTTTCCAGGCATTCTAGGCCAACATTTTCATCTTTTTAGGTGAAAATATCTCTTTGCTCTTTAGGTGAAAATATGCTCTTTGGTGTGTAATTTAAAGAAAGTGCAAGAACAGGAGCACAACACATCAACGTATGTACATTGTACATACCATGGGGGAATGAAGTTATCCAACAAATGAAGTACTGGAACTATCCCTCTGGGGAAAAATCGGTTTCCTTTCTGATGGGGTATTATTCCTAGGTCTCTTTCACGACAAGTGGAATCCATACAAAGCAAGGCTGTGGACTCATCGTCCAAGCTGGTGACTTATTATCGGCCGTTTGCTTGCTCTAAGTGTTATTTGTGCCTCCCGCCAAATCGAAGCACATTGCATGACCTTGTATGCATTTGAAAAGTTATATTTACCTCTAATGTTTCGCTGTACTAAGGGGCATAATTAATTGTTAAACACCAAAAACGAGCTCGACTGCCTCACTTAGGCAAGGTACTAAAAAACCTGAGTCCACTTACTAACAGAAAAATCCAAAAATGGTACTAATCACTAATTGAAAAAACTCAGTTTTGAACTGGAAAAGCAAATTTCTTGGCTTATCCCAAATGAATTTTCAAGTTTTTTAGCCCCATTTTCAATTACCATGACTTTTACAGGTATTTCAAGCCTGTAGCATCTCTGCACACCCCTCTGTCGAAAGGAAAGGTGAACTCCGTAGGCGCTTTTCGTTGAGTGTTGACAAATTTCGACACCGGGTTTCTCTTCAACCTACTTCCTTTCCCCTTACCAACCTACCCACCTATCCTTATCCCTCCTAAACCCCTGGTGACTTTAACTTAAAGTGCCTACCATATAAAAACATGTTTTTGTCTCTAATCGGGTTCTTTACTTCTATGTACCTACCTTTGCGACTTCAAAGACAAATATCCCCAAACCGTAACTTGCGTGATTATCCCACCAGTGGGGTTACATTGAGAAAGAAATCTACAAATTTTAGGCATAAACAAATTGACTAGTAGAGAGTTAATGTCTCAAGGGACCTCATTTGTCGGTCGGCTCTCAGATTAACCAACCAATCAATGATCAATGTTGCAATCCAAATGTGAACCTTAACTGGTAACGAATACGAACTTACGAATAAAGTGAGTGTACCATGAAATACACCTTATCCACACACCCTTTTTATTATGATTTTCACTCGCTAATACTCTTAAAGCTTCCCTGGAATTTTGGTACACGGAAAACGAGACACATTGATATTTGCCACTCCGGCATTAATTTAACTGGGGGGAGCAACAGAAACCTTACGGACCTCTCATCTCCTGCCGTGAGTCTAAAATCTCGGAAACGCTTCCTCCTCTTGACCTCTCCCTACTCCTTCCGCATTTTCCCAACCTCCTTACCTCCCGTAACTCCTCCTCAGCCCGCCTGAGAGGGAGCTAGGATGGGGAGATAGAGGGCGCGTCAATCAGCCGTGAAAGTGGTCAGGCCAAAGAGAACGCTGCTAGGCATACAGAGCGCGAGACACCTCTCAGCAACGTTTCAGCAAGACAAGATGGGGAAATTCGGATTTCCACCTCTATTCATTCCTCACCTGAGGGGGGCTGCGGGAAGTAAGAAAGAGGGAGAGGGGGGGAGGGTTAGGGAAGAGTTGGAGGGAAGAGGATGGAAAAGTAATAATAAACCAAACAAATCCGAACTTCACGGAATTCCGCAGTGTTCCGCGGTGGCCGAGGGTGGGATGGGAGAATAAAATGGCAAAGGAAACAAGAAAGAGAATTCTCACTTCCTCTGAAATGTGCGTCTTCCTCTGAAAGCGCGGAATATATTCTGTCTGTTTCGTCGTTTGAACTTTCCGCGAGCAGTTCCCTCAATCGCGTTCTGCGAGCCTCCACTTCGGCGAGTGGCAGGGAGTGTTGGGCTTTTAGTTTCGTTTGTGTGACTGAGGGAAATTGCCAATTTGATTTCAATTAAGTACTCTTTACGTGTTTTACCTGTCATGGTAGTTTTGGATGAATAACTACTCCTCCCTAATTTGCATTTTTCGCATGACTTCTCTCTGCATGGTCACACGGTTTTTTTCGAATGATTTCTTTCTGCAGCACATCATTCTTCCTCAAAATGATAGTGAGATGTCAATAATATTTTATTTTGCTAAACAAAGATATAATTATAATTTTGAGAGGTGACAATTTGACTAACAAATCTCAATAAGTATCCAAGAGTAAAACCAATTACCAATATTTTCATTATATACACTGAGGCATTGTTACCTTACACTATGAAATTTAAATATGCCAATCATTGTTCAGAACTCCAGTATCTTTCAAAAGAGTTGTTTATTTGGGATACTTTTTCTTAAGTGCGAATTTTACATTAAAAAGTATTTTCTATTTCGACATGAGTTGATTCAAAGAAATAGTAAGGTCGGTGTAAGAGCATTGGTGTAAGTATCGAAACGGACTAGAGAAAATTTTAAGAAAATTTCTCAACTTTTGTAACTTTTTCTGAACAATTTATAGCATTAAAAAATTCGCTTTAATAACGAAACGCTTCAAAATTAACCGAAGACCAGCGGTATTCCAATTTAAACTAATACATCCGAGGGTCTGGAGAGAATTTCTTACACCTATGCCAAATAAAAAAACACTAAAAAATACTATAAATGCAATACTAATATAATTTAAGAGGCGTATTTGTTTGGGTAAGTATTCAGTGAAGAAATTGATCCATTGGCTGGTCAAAAAAATGAATTTTTTGAGGACTTAACAGAAGGGTTAGCAACTTGTTGTTAGTGGAATAGGATGATATAATTGATAAACAAAAACTAAAAAAATCTATACACATATAGCATGTGCTTCGACTAGCTGCTTTCTAACCCACGTTTTGCCACTAGTATTGCGTCCACATTTTCTGGAGGAAAGCAAAAGAAAACATAAAGGGAGTGCTATCGCGCACACTTACTGCCAATTCATTTGCAGAAATGAAACCATTGTCTATTGTGACCCTGTTCTAGGTAAAATAAAAATGCGTGAGTTTGAACTACAACTGAATTGCTCAAAGAGTCAGCTGCGAGCATTCCAACAATGTAAGCAGCCGAGCTAAAGCTGTTTGCTGGAGATCTCTTCTTGTGAGCATAGCCAGTGGTGATTTTTTCTCATCTGCTACATTTTGCTAGTGAGGAATAAAACCATTCTTAAGCACACAGTAATTAACACCAGGCTTCTGACTCGGGCGCCTCAGTACCCTCAACGTTGCAAAATTAGGTTATTCTTCACTAGAAGTTATGCATTCAAACTATAAGGTTCCCATCGTAGAAGGTGAGAGAAAATTTAAGTCACCCAAGTTGACCATATGGAGTCAGGAAAACAGCCAAATGTATAAAAGTTGGTAGGTACAACTTCATTATAAACGCTTCTTAAAGAATGTGGAAAGATTAAAATGATAGTAGCAATACGAAACCCAAAGAGGAATTTTTAAATACGTCCTTTTTTTAGGTTCTACAGATATTTTGGTTCTAGAAATAATAAAATGATTTTTTGAAATATTAACCGGATTATAAGGTGACAACTGTCTTCAGGATTGACTAAGGAAACCGAGTTGTACACACTCAAATATGTATTATGTTCGGAAACTATAAAAAATGATGAACTTTATGCATGCTTTTACCCATCTAATATTAAATATCCTCATCTATCGATGCAATTAGTACAAGTGGTTTTTGCATCACAAATTTCCATTTAAAAAATAATAATTTCCAGGCATCATATTCCTTAGGAGTACATATACCTCAGGGGTAAAATACTCTTTTACGATATTATTGATCTCTTCAAGCTAGAAATATTTACAAAATTTCCCACGATCCTAAGGTCCGACGATAAAAAGATTATAGTTTATATTCGAAGGATATGTATACGATTTTTGAACATGAATTCCAAAGAGGATTTATGAAGGCATGAATTTTATTATTTCATCATTATTTTATCTAGAACGTAAAACAGTCAATACAGTAGAGGCTGTCAATAACAATTGATAATTTTCTCGACGTCATTCGTTAACTCTAGTTCAAATTTCAGTTCCGCAGGAAGGTCGGTGCCGGAGCACGAAGAATTTTTATCGAGTCTTTTTGTGGGGGATCTGAGATAAGATCCGTATTGAAAGGCGAAAGATTTCTGGTTCTGCCCCAAATTGCTCGCACGTGGCACAGTACCGAAAGAGAGAAGAGATTTTAAACCTAGTTACCTCCTCAGTGGCACTTTAAACCTTCCTATTATATCCCGAAGCCGGGTCGGGCGAGGAGAAAAATGGAAGTATTTTTCTTTAATCTACGAGTTCCTACGAGTCGATCCGTACTCGTTTCATTCGGTTGCTCGACACTGGCGGCACAGTGCAATAATTCCCTCGGCGTCGTGGAGCAAAACTCGGCCATCCCTTTGTCAAAAGTCTTAAGCCCAGCTTGCTCCCAAAGGAAAGAGAGAGAGAGGGAGTTATACAGAAAGAGGGAGGCTCTCCCATCATAGTCTAGCAGTTTGCCCTGCAATCCTAATCCAATTCCGGCCGTCAACATTCACACGCTCCGCGTCTCACATCCCTTGGAGAGCGGAGAACGAAGTGAGAAGGGATGTACCGTGTTATCCCGGGGGTAGTATAGTCGGTCGTTGAACGTATTCTCCGCGGAATCATCCCCTTCTCCTCCCCATGTTGCCTTTTCGCCGCTAGTTCTCTAAAACCCTGATCTCATGTCCTCGCGTCGACATACGGCGATGCCTGGCGTCCTCCCTAGGCGCCGTCGTCGCCGATCGGTGCGCACGCACGCAATGTCACTCCCCCCCCGATACACAATATCGAAGGTGTTGAAGGAGTAATTACCTCCTGTTTCATTTTTTCTCCTCATTTTAGTTTTTGCTATATCTCAAGTTTTCCCTGGGACATGGCCGACTGGAGCTGGCTATCGCATTGGAGCCGCATACCAGTTGTAGTCGTTTAGTGCTCCATTACCTTATCGCACTGTCGTGTAATTTCATCGCAGGCATCTGGGGAATAAATCGAGCACGGACACGGTGGCAAAAAACAGCGAAAGAGATCGATTTCCCTCTGATCTAAAGGCTCACTTTTTCTCTCTCTAGCGACTTAAGATCTTTTAGCAAACACAATTCACATGATAAGCCGGATATTTCCTTCTTTGTGAAGCCTGCCATCCTAACACCAAGATACACCTTGATGTACTGTCCTAATTGTGTATTTTATCCATTCACTTTCGCCCCTTTCAAATATTTATTCATTCAGGACACAAACCAAATTCCTCTGTTTGCATTTTTCATATTATCAACGACATGTTCAGAGCATACAAATTTTGCACTTGCACATTGCCAACTTAATTAACAGCGCTGGGGATTGCGTCTTTTACAAACGGTTTTTTCCACATTTTCATTTATACGGCCGACGACATACGTAAAAAATTATGTAGGTGAATAAGTTTATCACTAGGTTACTTGATGATAATTACTGTTTTAATGCTGATGACTGATTTTTCGCCATGCTTTTCGACGATCGATTTTTCGGCCGTAGAATTTGACAGGTTTCATGAGTGCAAAATGAAAATCAAAATAAATATGGATACTCGTTACAAATACCTTCTCTACAGAATGTCCGTTTTAAAGAGATAGTGATAGCAATTTTGGCACTTGGTACTTAAAAAATTACTACTATAAAAACGTTAATAAAAATGTGTTTATGAAAACTAGAACACCAGCATATCGACTCATCCATCGTGTGAAGCTTATGGCAGCTATGTTTTTCCCTCAATGTGCGCAGTAATGAAAAAGTTTTAAAACTTTTCTTTTCTGCAAACAAAATGAGAAGGGATTTGGAAGATTAGTAAAGCCTAATTACTCACTCGATTAAAAGATGTATACTTAATATATGGTTAATCGAATTAGATAGAGACAAATTGTAAGTTGAAGTTTAGAATAATTATGAATCACTTCAGAGAATAAAAATAGACAAGAGCAAATGAAAGAAGGATAAACAATCATAAATCCGATTGATCTTCTTGACGGCGGGGATTGAGGGCGTGCCAATCAGTCGATTGCACTTTACTCTCCTCCTATCTTTCTCTAACTAGTCATCATGCTTTATGCATGGCACGAAGACACTATTTAAGGCACTTAAAATTCCCACTCGTAACGTATTTCTTTGAATTAAAATGCATGTCACTTAAATGCGTTCCAATGAGTGTTTGTAGGTCTTTTAATTTAGAGTCCGGATCTGTCAGCTGTCTCAGGTTTTTTTATCAACAATTAATCGTGGATTTCTGCATCCTAATTGGCGGCCTGTCGCAATTGCCTCAAGAACACCTTATCGTTTCATTTTCGTAGTACCGCGGGACTACACGCAGGGGCAAATACAGTGGAATTACCCGATACATGTGTGTTAAACAATTTGACATCCGATGCGTTAGACGTGTGTCTAAAACGAATGTTCGAAATTCACAACTAACAAATTATACGCCAGGACTGATTTTTGAACACCATTCAAACGTCCCCAAATTCGCGCTGAGTGCTTCTGCCGCAGGCTACGTAGGTTACCCACGTAATTGGTTAAATCACTCGGGTCGGATTCGGGAAATCTTATTGGTGGATGTTGCTTTAATTTGTGAGTCACGCAAAATATTGTATGATTTTTACACATTTACGAATTTATTCATTGATTAAGCCGAGTGATTGGTGACCCACCATCATTATAGACGCGTAAGAGTATAAAATAGAAAACTATTGCATATCAAATGTGAAATGCATTTCAGGTGACAATGGCGAAAATGGGACAATTAGGTGTAACACGTCCGCTACTATGCGAATTCATGAGTACAATCGTATTTTAAGTGCCCCTTAACCCCGTGGCACGGTAAACAAACGCACGTGAGCACAGAATGACACGAATAAAGACTCAAATAACAAGGGTTGAACTCATTACGCCGCGGCACTGCACGGGGCATGAGCCCGCGTGTCCTCATGGGACTCGCACGCGGCGACTGGTTTACGGGAGAGGCGTGTGAGGCTGCGCTTGTGCATGAGGCACGCCCGCCCACCTCACATCTCGCTGGTGCGATCCTATGGATAATAAGTAGCAGGAGGTCGTGCCGCCGCCTTAAATAACAACCACGCTTGCCGCCGCTTGGTGATAAGGTTAGTTTTATGGCTTAAAGAGATGCCGGAGTGGGGGGGGGGAGACGTAAGGTGCAACGCCCGGGCTCTGGACCGGGGTGTCGCCACCGGTGGGGGTGTTGAAGTTAACGGGTTCCACCCCAGAAGAGGTTTCCTGGACGAAGGAAAAAAAGCTATTAAAGGGTTACCTCAGTTTTGGTAATGTGAGCGAGATATAACTTTTCATAAAATTCAATGAATTCAGGCTCATAAGGAAGGAGAAGATTTCATCTCTCTAATTACATCAAAATATCAGTCTCTTATCACAGTATTTGTTCACAGATGTTTACCAAAAAATGTAAATAGTTTTTCTCGGGATTAAGTACGGATCCAGAGAAACATAATTTAGGAAAATGAGAATGCTCTGACGCCAGGATCGCGTCTGAAATGTAGAAGTGTGAACCTTATATGTTTTCTAATTTCATTTTATCAGTTTATTTCAGTTTACCACTCACCGCAACGCTCATTACTAATTGTAAATCGCGAGAAATCCTTCGGTTGTTAAGCGTACAGTGTGTGAAACAAATAAGTATAGATTTAGCCTCAATTTTTGATTCAATATTTAGTAACATATTCAGAAGTTAAGTCATTAAAAACACATTTTTGCGTCATTAATACGTAACGTACGTATGTATGTAATTCATGCTTTTTATAACAACTAAAATTTTGAAGTGGCATTTTAAAATGGTCAATATACTAGAGAAAAATCTCGCTGAAACTACCATCTGGATTATGAAGGCTGCAGCGATGGAGAAAGGCCAAGAACTCTAAATCAACATACTACCCTGAGAGCCACCGCTAAGGCTTGTGGAAAAGGATGCTAGAATACCAGCCACGAAAAAACGGAAATAGGAAAAAGGAATTCTAAGAAAAGGATTCGACGTGTAACACTTGTTTTTGGTGGATTCCTGTTTCGATCTGCTATAATTTTGTCGTGAATGGTTCATGTCAAATAAGAAAATCCTGCAACCATCTTCTTTACAGTGTAGCTATGTTTACTCTTTAACTCATTGGTCGCTTTTTCTGCTCTTTAATAAAGGGTAATATAGCCTCCAGAGCCTTGATAATGGCAGGAAAGTCTTCTGCGGAAACGTTGGCGATCATGGAGAGCCTAACCCGGTGGGAAACCCGAGAAGAACTTATCAGTATCATTCGCTGGGAAAGCCTGAAATAATACAAAGGGTAATATAATTGACACCATATCAGCATGAATCTCGCTCCAAATTTTTCTGATTGACACCTTCGAGTATCTTTCGGCTACTATCCAACCTGGAGGATAAATCTAGAACAGCATACCACCACGCAGGCTGCCGGGAGGATGTGTGGCAGGGGATTTGAGGACACCAGCCACGGAAAGGGCAGTTCTATGGTAAATGAATTTGGAGTAGAAAGGGACGAAACCTTATGTTGCTTTGGTGGTTTATTTTATTCATATGCTTCTCTTGGCGTCGTAAATACTTTATTATAACAAGGAATGCTTGTACATACCTATTCGCTATCTCACTTGTTTTTCCTCTAATGCCTTTCATAGCAGGTATAGATTATGGGTAAAATTACGTGACCAGCCAACAATTTCTGTGATCCTCATTTTTTTGTTGCAGTAGTCTTGCAAGTCCAAATCTCTTGCGGCTCCTAACCAGTCTTAAAGAAATTTCTAAACCTACACACTTATCGTGCGAGCTGTCGCGAGGGATGTTAGAACTCCAACTATGAGTAAGAAATGGCATAGAAAAAGCGTTTTGGGAGAGGTCAGGGACAAAAAGCTAGGACTGCTTCGGTATATTGCCATTCTCTGCTTCTATTATCGTCACAAATGGTGGTTGAGTAGAGATAAATCTTGCACGTATCTTTCCAAAAGTTTATGTCCCCAATTCTGTCACATTAAACTCTTTTACAGCGATATAATATCCTCAGTTTGAACTTGAAATTCGTGTAATCCAAATATTTTGAGTAATTTTAGCCCAGCGTGTAAACTCAGTGTGAATCGTCTAGTTACATAGCTACGAGAATTTTTTCCTGCAACATTCGAGCCCGATGGTCACAGCAATGCCATGAGTCAGGCGATCATAAATGGTGAGAGGAGAATGGAAATTATTGTTCATATTATATCTATACATGGATGAATATTTGATGATTTCCACCGGATGATGCACTCCATATTTTTGACGTTCCAACGAGCAACTCGTAAATTGGAGCGTCGCCAACCATGAGCCCCTTAACCTGATGGAGATGCCAAGAAGAATTAACACATCCTAGTCTCCGGAAAAGCACTACATCTTTCAAATTAAACTAATATTTCCGCCGTCATATCTTAATTTTGTCATTTTGGTTTGTACTGCAGATATAATATAGGGCTAAATAATATCTTCGGCGTCACCCAAACACTAATGCGATCAAAACCTTAATCTTTTGCAAGTAATCTCTCTATCTCCAGCTCCGACATTTCTAACTTGGAGAAATTCTGAAGAAAGGAAGGAAACAGGATGTGCGGACGAATGATCTGCTGAAAATTAATTCCATTCTGGTGGCTCCATCCCGCGTGTCAACGTTGGTGGAATAAAATGGCAAAAATTACAGTTCAATTCCTTTTCTTGTCGAGGTAATTAGAGCACAATTTAAGCTTCCCCCGTCAGAGCATGAACTCCACTGCGGAGAAAATGCCTCGATCTCGTCGAAATTTTGTTTTAATTATGATCTCTGATGACTTAAGTATTCATTTTAACTCACATCCCATGATATAGAAACGCCGCGGCGTATGGTTTACTCGGAAGGGAAAATACTTCAAAGTTTCCGTTCACCTTCGCGGCGCAAATTTATCGGGATGATTGATTAGGGCAGTATTCGGATGGTAAAATACGTTGGTGTTAAGGTACGTGGATTAAAAAGGCGAAATAGGTACGTGAAAAAAAATAATGGTATGAAAACCATTAAACACCGCGGAGATAACAAAATTTCTATTTTTCCACCCCAATAGTTATCATAGTGCCCGACCCTTTCCTTTTATCTCTGTTAAATGCAAGCATTCATTCGCCTACAATCGTTAATTTATGGCCTTGAGTCTCCCTCTTCTTGAGATTTTCTTCTGCAATATTCACTCATTCGCCTTTTTTCGGTCATTTCCATCTTTGACGCCACATGCTGTAATCATGTCCCTCATCTTAAAATCAGTGCATTAATATTATTATTTTAAACCATGTATTCATTGCAAACGCATGCTTTCATCAGATATATCAATACTTTTGAAAAACTGTTATTCTTCTTTGACATATATTTCAAAGGTTTTTCTGTAACGCTTCAGTGTTTTCTTTTATATTTACTCGTAATGTTTTCAAGGTAATGATTTTCATTTAAGAAAACTCGTAAAGGTAATGATTTTCAAGGCTGGTTTGATGCAATTGTATACATAGCGAAATTTCTAAGGATATACGACATGGTGGATGCATTGGAATTGGAATTTTGCTGATAGAATTATTGATAGAGAAATCGCATCTCCTTTTAAAATTGGTGTACTTGTTTTTTTTTACTTGACTCGTACGCACAGCACACAATTTAACGCTTTATTGAACGTGACGGAACGTGAGGGATATTCGATACAAAGATCAAAGAATGTACCACCATGTATCAAATGATGTTAAAAAAACATTTGCTATCGCCGAACCTTAAGAAAAATAAAAAAAACTCTGCCATTCTTGTGTTGGGATCCTCCGTTGCGTTTCGAGGCGAGAGCTTTGAAATGTATACGGTTCGGGGTTTGTACTACAAATAGGCTCTATGGGACGAAAGAGTTCGTTTCATCCCAGAATCATCGTCGAAAAACACAAATTTATAATTTCAACATCTATTTCAACCGTCGGCGAAGCCTTTTCCCAGTCTCCGAAATTCAAGCGTTATATCTCCTCCCGGAAAAACCATGGACTCTTCTGCATCGGCTCAAACTTGACTTTATTTTTTATATGTCAAAATTAACAGGCTGACATTATTCATTATCTCCCAGTCTCCACATGTCTTTGAATAGTTTTCCGTGAACATGAGTTGCTTTATTGATTTATAAAATTAGACGTTCTGCTAATAACACACTTGCTATTCATTTGCATGTTTGCGTCTCGGCTGCATCCTTGCAAGTGGGAACCCGGGGAAACCCCAGACCACAACAGGTGTAAGGGGCAACATACTTTTCAAATGCATTGCTCAGATATTTAAATAAAATACTTCTTTAGAACGTGATACACGTATTCCTTGACACATAATTGAAGATCAACTCATAAATGACAGATTCAGGCGTAACTTTGTAATATTTTTTAAACATTAACCATAGTGAATATTAATTCCTCTGTACTTTTCTTCACACTATTTATTGCATCAACCGGTTTGGAAGGCCCTTTAAATGATGCAATAGTCGTTGAAATTGATTGGTGTAATAAAGAGTGTTTGTGAAAAAGTACAAAGTTTCTTATTCATCATTATATTTAATGATTGTTATCTAATTGAACATTTTTCAGTATTCCTACCGGGATCACATATTATCAGTCTTTCTAGTCGTCCGACTCTTTCATCTACTTTGCACGCATAGTTTAATAAATATTGGAGGCTAAAAACTGGTCAACATAATAATGACGACAAAACAGTTTTGTAATCAAGGTACATTTGATTAAACCCCTCCTTCACTTATGTCGAACGAGGCTTTCCTAAAAGGTTACTTTTTTATAAGTAAAATTAAGGCTTGGTAAATATGTCTATATTAAAAGATTATCTACAGCAATCAGTTATTATAAAAAATAATTCGAAAGAATTTGAATATCCATTAAATACCCTTTAAATACATTTGGGCAATAGGGTACCTACTTATCGCAGAGCAGAAAAAATTAGATTCGTTAATACGCTGATCCAAAGTTAAGTTTTTCAGACTTTCTTTCAATATTTTATTCTACCAATGAATTAAAACGTTTCACAACCATAGGTACCTACGCTTACGGTGCAGTTTTTTGGTAGGAATATGATACATCTGTGAATAGATTTTAACTTTATGCGTAAACCGTCCGCTTAGTAAGTTATTAAATTATGTATTTTGCAGGTTAAGTGGAAGCGCATTGAGCTCATCAATATTGATAGCGTTTTTAATAAACCTATACAAAACTCTTTCTGGTTCCACTCAATTTCTCCATTCAGTGTATGGCATTAAACATAAAAAGGCTCTCAAAATAAACTCTAGCACATGTTTTTCCCTTTCATAACAAAAATAAAATCAATTGATTTTTGGTGTGTGTAGAGAGATTTCGACTTTCCTTGCACCAGAAATACGATAATCCATTTAAATATTTTTCTCTTAATATTAATCTTAATATTTTGATCTGCACAATGAAACAATCACATAAAATTTTAAATGCAATTTTAGCTAGTAAAAGAAAGTCATAGTGGTCTGCCGTCCACCAACGGATGTCGGTACGTAATTAAATGCACGCAATAAAAGCACTTGGTACAACAGCAAAGGTGGCTATAGAAAGGTCTAAAAAGTATTTTCTCAATGCCCCTCCCTACTTCCAACGGGTCTGATGGAAAAACTTTCACGGAAATTTACTTTCACCACTTTTCTTAGGGAAGATTTTTTCTTAACTACGTCGTCGAAAAAACATTCTGAAAGCATAGCTGTTGTTTTAGGGCGTTTTAAGGCCTTGGGAAAACTAAGTTATAATAACTTCTTATAATATACATCTCATGTTTTTGCCCTTTAGTTTCATCATTACACAGAAAGCAGTAAGAAAGACTACTGGAATTCGATAATCAGATATAAATAGATTTGGAATATTAAAAACATGAAAAATCAGTGATTCCATAGTTTCATGGTCTACCTCTTAAGAAATGCCGAAATACCTCTAAAGAAATCTTAAGAGATAATTAGCTTAGCCTTAAGCTGCCCACTAGACTAATGCGCGAAAATAATTTAAAATATTCTGATTTATACTTCAATTAAGGTATGGTATTCTATTTTATTGTGTGGTATTCTAATTTATACTTCAAGCTGTGTTGGACTAATTCATCGTCTTTAATGTTGAAGGTAGCTAGCTTATTTCACGTTTACACTTATGCATGCGAGCAGCAAAAAATGTGGCGGCTTCACCTGTGCACGAGGATGCGTTCCATATCCTTGAAAAAAATGAATCACGGAAAATCTTATCGAATCAAATA
The DNA here is from genome assembly GCA_963573305.1 of Pyrrhosoma nymphula. NCBI lineage: Eukaryota > Metazoa > Arthropoda > Insecta > Odonata > Coenagrionidae > Pyrrhosoma > Pyrrhosoma nymphula. The sequence continues at coordinate 93,855,319 of OY754329.1, forward strand.
AGCCGTTTCCCTCAGTGGTACTGGATTTATATCGTCATGTGCACAACCTTTTACTACTTTAAATACCAATGGGGATTGGATTCGAGAGACGACGAGAGTACCTACTTTCTTCCCATTCCATTGGGCCCAGATTCGAATTCCACAAGAATTTTCGACGGTACCCCAATCCCTAATTGGGTGCTATGAGATAATGAATTCAAACAAGCAAGTAGTACTCCCGTCTGTTGGAAGATACGTTAAACTAATGAACTCTTTGCGTCTGTCGTTAAGAGTGGGAAAAGGCATATATGTATGCATATGCAAAAATGCGTTTCACGTTAAGTTGAAGGTATAGGCTCTTATGGAGCTTTGCTTCGTCTCTAAGTCTCTGCGGTTTTGCAAATAACAGCAGGCAAGTTAGCATAGTGCTATGCATTATACTAATTGTACATCTGGGAGTCTTCCATTATGAAAATATTATTCCTGAAAGTCTGTTACTAATGGTGGCTGGATCAGTAATTATTGAGTAAATACTTTAATAGTTTCTTAAGTAAGTAAAAAATTAATGGACCAAATTTCACTAAAGTGAATCTGTTTATACGTTTGATTTCACTATGCAGGCAGTAATGGAAATGACATGAGAATTATATTTTAATTTTTTCCTAATTTAAAGAATGTTATAACAAGAGTTTTCGGCGCGGTCTTCGAAATATAGACGAAATTGTATTCCTGACTCCTTGATAATTGTTAGTAACTATTATAATAATGAGAAATAATTATTCTACGCTTGGTAGAAAATATAAACATATACAATCGAATTATTAGGAAAATATTTCATGCGCCATAAGGCTACGTGTTAAAATAGCATTGAATTGCCTAAAAACCGAAAACCAAATCGGAAAAAAATCGGTAATGCGATTTTTTTCACTTTTAGCTAGAGACATCATTGAGGAGAACACTCAAGCTTAGTTTGACTAAAATCTGTCCGTAAACAAAAATCGCTCCAACTACTTTAAATTTTACGTGACGTTGAAAATGGTTGCCTGCGTGTCCTGGAGGTGAGTATATGAAGCGTAAGTTTGGCAACAACGCTCTCCATGAGGCCCATACTGTCAACTGAACGTGGAACGCTCTATATGTTCCAAGTTTCTCGCCACACCTCCTGCATTTCCTAAATACTTTTTACCTAAGCAACCAAACCACCAAGTATCCTGAATGGCGTAAATTACCTCACTTGTCCGTCTTCTCCCTTAATCACTACGAAGTACCATGTACCATTTAAATGTCCGTCGGCATACAGCTTCTAAATAGAAAATCAACCTCATCGTGACTACAACTGTTTCGGCGGGCATAAAACTGTTACAAAAATTTAAAAGATGATGGTCTTGAAATTCTTGCATATAAATAGCCATAAGATAACTTCCGGAGATGATTTTTTAAGCATCCAATATAACGTGTCTGACAAACTGATCCAAATAAAAAAAACTCCATGGTATAAATGCTAAAACGAAATACGTTAGCTATAAGCTTATCACTGAAAAATTCAGGTATCCTATATTTGGATTTTAACAAAACTCAAAGCCTCTAATTAAAAAAAATGTTTTTTTTTAAATTACAGAAGCTATAAATACCATCCCACGCAATGATAATGTCATGAATCATGCGATCAATCCAAAATGGAGTTTCTATTAACATTTAATTTTATGTGAATTCATTTGTGAACGTGATCCAATGTTTGCTGTGTTTGCGCCAGCAAGTCCTTCGTAATATCATGGTAACGAAGTTATTCTTCCTGTGCATGGTGACATGATATTAAAATCGGTTTGATAATTCCGCAACGAATACTGCTTTTCATTGGAACAGTAACCTGTATCACACTGATTATCTAAAGCATTGTTGCTCTAGACTCATTTTTCCGTCGTATACATAAACTGCGCTTTGCTTAACGGGTTTTTTTATGGTAAGCATAACGCAATCATAGAAAACGGCAAATTGTGAAATCAAATACCTAACTACGTTAATGCCAAAGGATTCACCGGCTCTAACAAAAGGAGACCTACAAACTGCAAAATGTGTTAGGATTGAATGGTGGTCACACAAAACATATTTTTTCTCTTTTGAAATAAGGTGTATACAAGCGAAAAACATATGTTTCACCAATTATGCGTTCGAGGTGAAGTTTGAGGCCACAGAGAACTTGCTCCCTGCTCTAATGTTCACCAGTTAATCGACCCAGAGCTTCACCTACAAAATTTTGATAGTGAGAGTCAGAAAGTTATTTACACTTCACCGTTAGCGTAAGAAATTTTCGAGGTATTTTATCTATGCCATTGCAGAAAGAAGTGGCAATTATTTACATGACAAATTGTTGTAAACTAATGATATAAATATAAGGCGATAGCATAAATAGTCTGTTTAGTAAAAAATTGTGCATGATTGTACATTATTTATGCTTCATGCTGCTCATCTTTTTCAAACATATGCGTTGACGTACACTCATTTCCCGAGTTATAACAACGTATTTCAATAGAATTTTAAATTGAAAGAATATTACTTTTTCGGTAATTGGACAAAGAAAATATATAATTTTGAGCAGTGAATCTATATAAATCTGTGGACTATTACAAAAGGAATCAATACATTTATGATTGCCTTTCATGTTACTCACAAATTAGTAACAACACTACGAAAATATAATTGGTATCAGAGTTTAAGGGAATAATATAATTATCCCTGCTTCTTTTCAGCTGGGTAAATTGTTGTTTTCAGACGTCGATCGCTCGTTCGCTTACACAAATGAGTATGCGAATAATGGGAAAAGTACAGTTCTCAGTACATCAGCTGGTTTCGTCATGGGGTAGGTACTCACGGAAATAACTAATTATCTCACTAAACCACAAATAATTAATCGGGTAAAGTGACTATGTCTCATATGTCCTCGGACATTTTGAGATACATACAAAGTAACGTTAAGACATGCGCAAAGGTTTGCGTTTTATCGCACATTATTTTCCGATAGCACATTCATTTGAATTAAGAGGGAGAGATAATGTAGTGCATTTGATATTACTCTGTGTGAGATTGGAAAAGGATACATAAAATACATCAGCGTCGAAGATAAAGGAAAAGATTTTATTCATGTAAGAGGAGGAAAACAAGTTTCTCAGGAAAATCCAAAGAAGGCAAGACGACGACAATGGAACGTACGTCAAAAGGTAATGGGATTTTAGGGAGAGGATCGTGATGAAAGGGAGAATTTTAAGTACACGCTAAGAACGGGAACGAAAAGAATTGCCGTTTTTTGATGGAATAAACAGAGACAGAAAATATTTGGAGCTGACTAATCACAGAGTAAAAGATACGACGTATCTATTTATGTTTAACGATGATATACAAATCTTAATACATTGAGGAACTATAGCATAGAAGCTTGGTTCAAATAGACATAGTTTACCACTGTTAACAAGCCGATCCATCAAAAGAGTATATCATAAAGTGACTGATAAAAATATTATCAATCAAAGAAATGCAATGCGTCCATCTAATGATTTAGGGTATAAAATTGAAATTGAGTATTAGAATAATCGCAGCGATCATCGTCTACAAACTCGATATTCCGTTGACTAGTCATATCCGTGATTTCCGGCATATATGCAATCCGAAGATGAAACTGTTCGTCACTTTTTTTAAATTCCATTTATGTGGAAAATCAAAATATTAAGTACTTCATCATGAAGGAATTCCACATTTTAACCACCGATACCATCTATCCAATCCGAAGATTTTTATGTAACTCCCCTCTACGTGTCAAAACTGCTGTTTAAGGGCACTTGAACGAACATCCTCCTTTATGGAAAAACCAGGATTTCATCTTCATTATTCACGCTGTGCAACCGTATCGATGTGCGATGTGAGATGCGTGAAATTCTCGAGCGCTTGATTAATGACAACCAACACCAAGTAGCGAGGCAATATCATACCAGGAGTGGGTGTAAAAGAATGGTCGCATGTGTACGGAGGTCCATAACTTTTGACTGATCGAGTGAGGACGACGAGGGAAGAGCGATATCATCATTGGAGCAGAGCGTTGAGTGCAGGTGAAGGCGTGGGAAATTGGAGAAAACTAAAAGTTAACTCCATACCATCATACTCCCCTAACACTCCCACTCTTTTTCCCTCAAAAAGCTCCGTAAAGATGCCAGAAGTTGCCCTCCCACAGCATTTCCTCCCTCCTCTTTTCGGCCAACTTCCTCCCGAAACTCACCCTCCCACCAAAAAACCACCCCATCAAATCACCCCCAACTATGTCCATCGCCATATCCACTCCATCTTCAAAAACTTCCTCTTCCGCTGTCACCTCCACGAATCTCATTCACAATCCTTTACCGTCATCCTCTTCTCTCTCTCTCTATGTACATATATTTATATATATTTACACATACATATTTTTTTCCTCTCTTATATGCCCTTCGTTTCGTCCCTCCCAACCTCCACCGACGACACGTTCGCCCGTACCGTTTCCCATCCCTTCCCTTCATTTTCAATCGGTGTCTCATCCTCTCTCGGCTTTTACTCATCACTTTTACTTCCTTCTCCTCCTTAAATCTCCTCCCTCAAATCCACCCGAGTAAACTAAATAATGCCGCTTCATTTTTTTTTAAATCGCATCCTAAGCACTTAATTCACACGCGAGAAAGTGTACCGCGCAGGCGCCGGAAATGAATCATGGGTAAATGTGGATTTGATCTACTTCAAAAACCCTCACGATATTCGTCTTGACTTTAATCTAGAATGGAGAGAGGTAATTGCAGTAGCATTTACCCGAAAATGGAGCACAAAAATACAGCTTTTCTTTTTCGAGAAACTACTCTTTAATATATACATACATCTGCGTAATATTCTGCGAGCCACTTTAAGGTTGTATGGCATGGCGTGAGTTATCACCAACATGCACCGCACCATACCCTAATTACGATAAAGAAACTACGACTGTAAACCCAAATACACAAGTGGCGGGATAAAAAGACTGCAGGAAAGTGTAAATTAAATAAGTGCTGTTTTAACTGATGGGGTTTGATCTTAGAAGAGTAAATGTGAACTTAGCGCCCTTCTAGAGCGTTTAGTGTTTAAGATAACGATAATGACTACGAGAAAGCGGGAACCGTGATTCCACCCCTTGTTACTGAAGTCGTGTCATGACACTAGTTAAGAAGAAGCAGCTGTATCAGAGAGAACACATAAGTATGTATGGAAAGATCATCGGGCTAACTCGAGATAGTTTTTTAACTAGCAATTAAGCTGAAATTTGGAGTGGGTTCAATCGCTATATTCTTGACGTACTTGGTATATGAGCCCAGAGCAAATTATGCAGATTATTGAAAAAATAGGCGGAAAGAAAATACTTAGTTAAGACAATAAGGAGGAAACAGTGTCTCTGAGTTAATATCTGACGCCTGGATCTTATGGCTGGAATTGCAAAAAGCTCAGAAATCGATGTGTCAAGAAAACAAATCCTGGGTTGAAGGTCGCTTCGCCAAAAATAAATTTCTGTGCTTCCTTTTTAACTCAATTTTCTCATTTTTATATTATGAGCAAGATATTTATGAGGCTTCTTTACCAATGTTGACAAGACACTTAACTGATTTAATTTCCGAAATGTCCTCCTTTATATGGCGTGGTTTCTTGTCACGGTAAATGGATACAAGGAATGCTTATTATCATAAGGAGGTTGAAAGATATCCTCAAGGGATAAATGACACCCTGACAGTAGTGCGTGAAAGGACAAGTTAATGTTTCCGCACTCCCTTTGAATAATTAATTAAGTGTCGTGTATTCATTTTGGAAAGGCGAAGGGAACATTTGAAGATCTTTTAATTAATATTGAAAAATCAAATAAATTAACCAGACTTGATTCCGCAAGAGAAGAAACTATAATTAGTTCTTTCAAATTTAGTGTCCGCATAGACAGCTGATTCCGTCATCCTCAGTAAAATTCTCGAGACATAGTTTCTAATATTAAAAAATTATGTTTAAAAACAATTTACGTAAACTTCGCGCGCAGCCGTACTCCCAAATCTTCGTTTACAGTGTCGCTGTTTCAGGTGGTATTTCGGAAATAGACGAGACAGTCAAGAAAGAAATTTATCTTTCCATTTCTTCTTTTTGCGACGTTTTTTACCTCTTTTGAAGATTAATCCGCTAGGAAAAAGAAGGCCGGAATCCTTTTTCCAAGGGAAGGTTTCCATACGTAATGCAGGTGAACGCACTGTATGTTCAAGGAAAAATACTAGCGGAAATGAGAGAACGCATGAAAAGCATTGCTTGCGGGACAGAAGTATGGCCTAAATTTTCAGGGATAGGATTCCGATGGTTAATCTCAAGTCATTTAAAAAAGAGGACAGCCTTTAATTGGATGCAATAAAACGAACATATTTTGACACCTGGTCGCGAGATATATGATATAATGCGGTTCCGATAAAATGAGATATCCGTTTTCTGAGAAGGCACTAGTCTGTCACATAACATGGAGATAAATTACTTTAAAGAAAGGGATATACTAGGAAATAGATCATCTCAACCGGAAATTCAGGCAAACTTCGAAAAAAAACTGAAAAAAAAACCTTGGCGTGAAAGTGCACCTTCCTCGCCAGGGGTAGGGATCGAAACTCGCTCTTTTGAATAACCGGTAAGTCCCGAGTCACCGGTTTGCACTTCGTAGCGACAGTAGTAAACGTGATTTTTTAGCTGATTCCCCTGTAATAATGGGCCTACTGTTGGAAACTTTATCATCATCTTATTCATTTCATTACAGTAGTTTTTTAGTTTCACATCAAAAGTTTTAATACGATATCGTCTAATTAATGGGCTCCTTACCTTTAAACCATTTTCTTAAATAAATAAGGGCTACTCTTTTCATCGAAATCAAATATATAACCAGGAGCTAATTTACGTAGGCCAACAGAGCCATGTTGTAATTATATATTTTAATGAATGATGTGTTTCAGTGTTACTTCAACGTTAAAAATTAACTTACAATTACAAGTAACAATAGTGGTAACTGAGTAGTCATGTATGAATTTTGTCACTCAGTCTATCCATGGAGAATATTTGGTGGGACTCTAACTATCCAAATGGTGTATTACACACAAAATTTCATATCTCGGATAACTTTAAATAATTAACTGTAGGAAAAGCTTAATGATTCAAACTTCCTTAAACTTAGGGCGCACGGCTGATTAACACCGAAGTTGAAGTAAGGACTGAATGAAGGGATATATGAAGAAGAGGAAAACAATGCACAGTAAATGAAGGCGTAAGTACAGATATTGGAGACGCTCCGAGAATGGATAAAATTTCTTCAGCTAAGATAGCTATATATATGCCATCGCCCTATATTGAAAGGCATGCGCTGAACTGCAACCCATGTGAACTAGTGAAGTACACATTTATGTAATCCCGCACATTTAATTTTTCACTGACGCTTTATTCTATACGTTTGTTAGGTCACTATCCTTCCAAATTATTTTCACACCTGCGTCAATCTGAGTTTTGAATAAAGAAGAGCAGAACATTGCACAGTAAATGGAGGCAATTTGAGAGATTTTGGATATGCCATGACGACGAAATTGCTGATGTAACTACCCATATGTCATAGTGCAATACCAAAGTTAATGACGAGCTGAATTATGACACATGGCAATCAACCAGATTATTATGTAATCCTACACATTTTCATGTTCCATTGCTTCTTCACTTCATGCGCCCATTATATCGCTTTCATTCCTAATTATTCCGTCCTTTCACTCATAAGCCAAGGAGAACGGGCAGGTGTACCTTGATAACTCTAGAGAGATTCCGGACACCTTGATCGCACTCTTCTCGAGTCCAAACCCCTTCACCTGCCGTCAAAACTGGCTCTCCCAAATGACTCCTTAACCTCCTCATCCCTTTCTCAACCCATTTCGTCGTAAACCGTTGTCAGCCGACTCCCAACACCATCACCTCCTCGCAAGGGCTTCTTCCCGTCACATCTTCATGAATTCCGAACCTTGTCCCGAAACTCCTCCAGGAAACTTTTCACTTTTCAAGCCCTCCCCAGTAACCCTCACTTTTCCTGGCCTCCACCCCACTTAATTAGCCATTTCCCCGAAAAACTTTTCGCTTGTTTTCGACCATCGCGTAGACATCGCCAAATCCAAAGTCTCTCACGGAAGAGACGCTCTTTTAAAGAGTTTTTCACTCTTCTCTCTCTCTCTCTAACTATCTCCTCCATGTCCTCCGCCGTCTATTCACGTCGCTTTTTCTCTTTTCGTGAGTCGGTAATGGTCTGGTGGTGGCGGCGCCCCCTGTGTTCTCGGAGAGACTTCATTGACCTTGCAACGTCCATGGGTCACCCATCCCACTCCCACCACTGTTAAGAGTCACAAGGGCCCTCTAGAAAGGGTTACGTGAGAAATATTAAAACGTTTTTACCGGCCGTGCAGAAAATAACTAAATCATTAGATTTCATTTCTAGGGTTTTCAATAGAAGTCCTCCATTCTTCCCAGTTCTCTACTAATTGGTTTGCCCACTTACGACTTGGTGAAATTAACACTTTTTTCTCGCTTCCTCGGTGGAATCACTCTGTCACCGATGTAATTGAATGAAAGTAGACCGCCATTTCCACTACAAGCTTTATACAGCATCGTAACCGGTTTCATCTAAGCTATCATTCCAGCATCATCTAAACCAACACCGTGATAGTCCTCGAGTCATTTTGGCCTAGACGCATTCGCAAGTTCAATAAATGCAGTGCATATGATATTGCAGGTACTCGGAGTGAAGGCGAAACAAGCTGTAAAAAGGCATGCAGTAGAACTTATCACGCTTTATTTAAGGATGTCTGCCATGTATTACTCAACTTCACCTTGTGTAGCGATCCTGAATCACTGTATCTGCATCCAGTACTTATTGTTTTTTTCTTGTCATTCCATTGTCTTTAGTCTGCGTATATTTAATTTGCAAGGAAAGGATTCTACTTCACAAGAGGATCAAGTTAATAATGTAAGAGAAACAGGACAAGAATGTTTTGTAAAAAAACATGTTGGCTTCGGTCAAAGTTTAATGGCAACCAGTTATTATAGATAGAAGTTCAGAGGAGGTTTGATGAACAGAGCACTAATTGAGGGCCTCCAGGACTCTTCTCATTGACGCGTGGGACAGGATGGGCCATGAGGGAAATCTAGGCTGTATCTCGAAGAAAAGTAAGAGTTCAAGAGGCTGAACCGTATGCATATGTAAACTGGGACTTACTTAGATAGGAGTGCCCTTGAGGGTGTAGGAGATATTGCTTGAATAGGAGATAAGAATAAAATAACTAATAGAAGTGACAGGTAAACTGATTACTCTGAATTACAGCTTATTATACAGCATGCCCCAGTGTCATTTAATGTAAGACGGAGAACCTGGAACCTATTTATTTTTATATTTGGTTCTATTCCAAGCCTTTCACGTCACAGTTGCGGATATTAGAGATCGGGCGCTTGTAACTTCTCCTTAACGTTCCGTGTAAGTTGATACGGTGGTGTGAAACGTAAGTATGCACCATGCAAGTTGCTGTGGCGTACGGTAATTTCATTCCAGGCGAACCATCAAGGTAATTTCCATCATGGTAACTTCATTCCAGGCGGACATTCTGACGCATCTGATCAGCGTTTGAAAGATCCGTATTTGAAAGATCGCGGTTGAGTTAAGAGCATCTTGCGTAGTGAAATATTTCCACATATTGGTATTTAAACTAGTATCTCCACGCACTAATGGGTACTCTAGCACTTCTTTGTCTCGCATGCCAAAATATTTATATACCATACAAGTGCATCAAAAGACAGCAGCTTAACTGAGGGAAGGATATGAAAATATATCAGTGGGATTGGGGGATAGAGAAACAATTCAATGAGACTATTGATACTTTAAAGGTAAAATACGAAAAAGATACAAGTTTAACCGTATCACACAAGTAATTACAAGAAAAGATTTCGAGGAATTGCAAGAAAATTCCAAGGGATTCTTTCCCTGTCTGCCTCCACCGTGAAATGCCTTTAAAGGAACGAGGATAGTTATGCTTATTATGCATAATATATCATATAATGCGCATATTAGTTTCATGGAGTGGACGTGTATGGACATGGATATAACCAATAGGTTTTTATATTACTGCGTTCGTAGTTAGGGGTAGTCAGAAGGATAATAAATGACTTTGCCCCGAGACCATTCAAAGACTAAAAACATTAACCTGGCGAACCTAATACCTATGATCATTGCAGATTCGACATTCCAAAGTCAACGATGGCTATCAACTGGCTCTTTTCATATACCTATTGCTAGGCCTACTTCTCTTCTACCTACCTCTGGAGATAATAAATATGCCGATATCACAAAACGTCCAGAAGTAACGAACAATAAGATCTGCCTCAAAGAAAGATATAAAAGAGACCAATGCCTGCGCTCTCCTCATAGCATGTTTCAAGCACTGGCTCCCATCAAAAAGAAATGCACGTGCGAGACATTGCTTCTTTATTTTCGACCCCAAAGAAATCGAAAAAAAACCTATTTTACTTCAGAGCGCTGCAAGAGAAAAACGTCTATCCCTCTCAAATAGTTCAGCCAATCTGTTTCCGAGGAAATCCAACGCGCTTCTGTGATAAATTATGGACGAGTCCTCGGAAAAATTTGGATGGTCTCTCTATCCTCAACTGGTCTGTCCATCTCTATCTCTCTTCCCGGCTCCTACCCATCTCTCATCATCATCATCATCTCCTTTTCCTTCCGACCCTCACACCCTCTTCCTCCCAACCCCTTGTGTCCTCTTTTGGCAAATCGAGGTTCACCTCTCTGATGACTACTCTCCATCCTTTTGGCCCGCTGCGATCTCTTCCGGAGGTCCCCGGGTTCAACTTTTCCAATAACCTTCAACTGCATTCCGGCCGAAAGGGGATGATTTTCACGAAAGCTATTTGGATTAGATGGCTTCCTTCGCGACGCAACTTCGTTATAACCTTGGAGATCCCCCAGCTGTCCTCCTGCAGAGAGGATATCTTCGAGATGGAGAGATGGAGGGGGAGGGAGAGATAGGTCGAGGAGAAGAACTACTTTCATTCGGAAGGGCGGGAATTTTGGAGGTATGAGAGGGGTTAATGGAAAATGAAGCATGCACCTCTAGTGGTCCAACTCTCTGTCCAGCTTTCCACCGCTATTCCAGATACTTGTTACTTCAAAATGTGAGTTTTTATGTCGTAGAGAAATAAAGTAAACGAGTGACCTCCTTGCAATTCCCTATAACGGGAGTCCTCATACGCCTCCCTGTGCGGAGTCTTATGCAGTCCTATAAGTTAAGCGCTAGATCTAAAGTGAAAATACATATGCATGTGTATATACGTATATACACATAAGACGTTCCCTTTCGGGTTAGGCATATTCAAATAGTTTAATTCTCGGCGATAAGCCTGTAAATCTGACTGTGTCTTAACAATTTCCTCCATACTGCCCTATCATTGCATACCTTTTTTTTAGTTGCACTCATACATGGCTTCAAACACACCCTCCTCTTCCTTGGACTCCTTATCCCCTCCCTTTTCTAACGAGTATCTCCCACCACATTTACCCATGACTTTCTTGGCTTACCCCTTCCTCTCACACCATTCGTTCCTCTATCACAAATCTGTAGAGCCATATTTCTTACGCAAAGTACTAATGCGTAACAAGTTAAAGCAAATTAAATGGAAGTCGAGCGAATTCATTCACGAAAAAATCTCCAACAGTCTCCCGAAATAGGCGTGATTGATCAGCAATGAAAACTATAAATAAATCATTGATATGCATGTTCCTATTTACACCATATGTTGCTATTTTTCAAACAACTTTCCATAGTGTATGTGAATTTTGAAAATTTGATTTCCCGAGAAAATAAATTTTATGAAAAATGAATATTTTCCGTATAACTTATTAACGCTTAAGAGCATTATCATTATTACATTTAGACAACTAAATATATTGCGCTCTAATCAGTGTATTTGTTTGCCGTTAGGGTTGCCACAGTTTACGCTAATTATGATGGCATCCCAATGCTTTTTAATGTCTTGCCGTACTTTTTCAAACTATTCTTATAAGCATTAATTTTCACTTCAACACAAATTTTTAACATCATACTGATTAATGACGACGAAACTTTTGCGAATTCCGTACTGATATGAGATTCAGTGAAAAAGTAGCAGCGATAAATATGTGCTGCTTTTATTAACGGTTAACGTACGAAGATAACATGGACTATCAAATAACTTCTGAACGAACAAGCACGGCATTGTTTATGAACTTTTAAAAATAAATAGGTGCCAAATAAATCATTCACTTTTTAGCACAAAGGACCTAATTTTTCATCAGCAAATAAGTTCCCAGGCGGACGGGGCAAGGTTTAAATGATAGAACGTAGCTATCAATCGGCCAGAAAGGTCCAGTTTCAAATTCCGACGATTGATAATTGAATATAAATGCAATTTTATTTATTTCGAACAGTTTATATGTCTGCATGAAGAAAGACGTGCAGCACTCCCTTCGTTTAGGTTCCTGGAGCGATAATCGTGGGTCATTGAGTGCACATTTTAATAATTCTGAAGCCGAGAAAAAAATTTTCTTTGACCACTGTATCAGTTTATGCGTTGGAACTCACCATATAGGCAGTAATGGAAATGACACAAGAATTATATTTTATTTTTTTTTATTTAAAGCATGTTATGGCTAAAGATTTCGGCACGGCATTCGAAATAAAGATGAAAATATATTGAAATACATTGTTTTCATATGGTGGACTAGGCAAAACAACAATTAAATTAATTAATAAATGTATTTTTTCGTGTTTAGAAGAAAATCTTTATGTAATCTAATTGTTAAATTGTTTTTGTCATGTGCCGTAAGGCTACGTGTTGAAATAGCTTTGAATTCCAAGAAAACCAAATCGGAATTATACAATTTTTTTAAATTTAATTTTTATTTTAATTAGTCACTTTCCGCTAACTACAAGATGAGGTATGTACCGGTTATTTCTTCAATTAACCCCAGTACCCCAACAGTGGCCAACTAATCCTACGCTAATAACCTTGGTTCGTGGTCACCCTGTCTGGCGGGACTAAATCCCCGTTAAAAATTATGGCCGTCACGCTGAGACCGTGGAAATGTCTTTGGGATTCTTACTGGTAAATTGTCAAAGGTATTTGCGTTAATCCGTGCCTATAACTTCCTTGTGTATCCAATTGAAGATGTACGGGATGATAAAATACCAATACAATATTTATTTCAGTAAAATATTGCTTATTTACTTTTTGTTTCAAACACTCATCCTGTAATATGTAGAATAATATTATGTTTTATAGGGGCACATGGTTTCCGGATTATGTTATTGGAATTTTTTAATGATGTAACTCACAAATTACTTTCTTAATTTGTTTCCTGCTGAGTACTTTAGCTTTAAAAATAAGGAGGGCCATACTTCATCAATTAAAATTTGCTGATTTCATTAATTTATTAGAGAAACTTCCTCTTCATTACTATTATTTTTCACGAGGAGTGTTTTCAGATATCCTCGTAAGAATGTAAAAATATTGGCCACGTAATTAACTTTTCAAAATCTAACAGAAGCTTTAAATAGAAGAAAGATGAGTCAACTATTTTAAGTATGTCATGCTTTAAAAACTTAGCCTTCACACGATAAGCACAATTATAAATTCCCGACATTTTGCCACTTCTGAAAGTTTTGATGACTTGGGTTAATGAAGTTTTGTTCAAAACTTTTTTTTGTGCCTGCACATTACGAAAATATAATTGTTTTTTAAATTGCTCTGAATAGGGGGTATTAAACGCTAAAATGTTCATCAAATACGGTGTCGTTCATCAAATATCGTAAACGGTTCATCAAACATTCTGTCGTAACTATAAACAACCGTACTCTGAAGGAGGGTGAACATACGACTGAAATTTCATAATTTCGCTATTAATATATGATACCTTACCAAATTTGTTCCATTCACGAGGCTTAATTGATGGAAAAGTATGAAAGGATTTCCTGATATTAACATTATTCCTTCGCGTGAATTAAACGCTTGGAGATTTCAACAGCAATCGGATCCATTAAGTGCGGGAAAAATAAAATGTCTTATTAAGTCTTCTTCTGTTGGGAAAGATGCAACTGAGGCTCTTTGAGCGGGAAAATAATGCCTAACCGACGAAGGTTAAACACGCTACGATTCTTAATTCGCGTCGGCAAAACTCCACTCCAACACAAAGCGAGATAGAAAATTTTCATTTGGTGGAGAAAGGCTTTAGAAAGAGGCCACTGCGCATTTGATCACTTGGGCGTGGTACAGAAACCGTCGGAACTCGATGCCATGAGCGGGTGTTTGCGTAAACCAATTTCGCATATACGCCCGAAACCGAAGCGGACTATGTGCACTTTAACAGGATTCTGGAGGAGAAAAGGGAGGGCCTTTGACGAATTGAAGTAAAGCAGACTTCATTCCTCTTACAGAGCTCATCATGGACGTCCTAATCGCTATCATGAGGCTGCAGTGCAAGCCACCATTGTGTTAACATATCATATGTGTTTTCTATACTCTCTCTTTCATCTTCTATTAGATCTAAATACATATTTGCTCGCACATAAACACTCTATTAAGTAAACAGACATTTCAAGATAGGTTAAAAAATACTCAAGCATGCCCACTCAGATGAGACTCAACCCCTGGATTTGCAGACGAGAACAAAATCAATTTTGGGACCAATATTATTTAGTAGTCTGAAAATTGTCTAGGGAAGCCTAAAACTCTCCATTCCTAAAACATTCGCAACGTCGCGTTAATGAATAGTTGGCATTGAGCAATATGTATCGAGCCACCCTCAGTTTCATTTTACTTCTATCGCGAATAAAAGTTTTTGCATAACCTGGCTGTCACCGAATCCGGAATCAGCACACCGGGTTGGTGCACTAACTGCCAATTCCTATGGATTCTACAAAAATTGCCTTTGGAACCAATATAATAAAGTGGTATAGAGGTCAGCAAATTGACCCGGGAAGTAAAAACACCAAAAAAATCGCAGCGCCGAGACGTTGCAAAATTTTCTTTTCATTACATTTGGCAGGTAGGACCTATGTAAAAGGACTTACTATTTCAGAATAAGTAATAATTTGTGAGTATATGTGCCAAGTTTCAACCGTTATATCGGTATCATAAACTGCCAGCATCCGGCGATAAGCATCGTGCCAGCCTCAGTTTCTTATCCCACTCATCGGGAAAGGAAAATTTCGACCCACAAGGGGCCGAAGCGAGCAACCGTGAGCGTCCGTCCACCGCCCTCCCGGGGATATCGATGAGTGATGTGCCCTGAGCACTGAGAGACGCCAACCACTGCGTGAGCGAAGGGCTTCCGTACCCGCACTCACACCTGTGTACTCATTCAATGTAAGCGCTCCCCACGCGAAGGGAATTTAAGCAAACGGGCGCCGGCACATCATAGGGGAATCGTCCAATGAACTGGACAGCTGGAGGATGGGAGGAGGGAGGGGTATAGTGAGGAGGAGAGGAGGTGGGCGATCGAAACCACCAATCGATGCAGTTGAATCAATGAGTCGTGCCGAGCAAACCTCAAGGGATGCGTTTTATGGCAAGCGGAGATTAGTGCAGGATGCGAAAACACGCCTGCCGCGTGTGTGTGGAAAACATTCGTGAGGGTTCGTGCACCAGCAGCGTGACCGTGGAAAATAAAGATCAGTATACTGGACCATTCGAATAGCTGGGCCGTGAGAGAACAGAAGCCTCATAAATATGGTTCTGGAAAAGTATGCTGGCGATTCTTCTGCTATCAATGTTATTATCAATCTTAAATCAACAGTTCCGTCGTGTGAACTGATTTTTCACTTTGTAAACATCTGACGCATAAATTTGTACTCGACGTTCGTCATAAGCCTATCACATATTGGTTATTTCTGTTTTATCTGGAAGTGGAATGAATTGCCCCTCCATTTCTTTATTACCTAGTGGACGAAAAAAGTGAGAAACCAGTGGGTGTCCGGCAGGGCCCAAGTAGGGAAGGCTATTATGGAGCGACGTACGTAAAAGACGGACGCATTAGATTTGCCGCGCCATGAGACAAATTTACTTAGTTTGAGAAGTATTATACGGGAAAGCAGAAAAAAGTCCCATGAGACAGATCAAAGGACAAATACAAATGGCGAAAAATTAGGGATTTAGGTAAGAAAGTAGAGGAGTTAGCATTTTAAAGGGAAGAAAAAAGGGCTGCAGTTAACCAATCCTAGATTCAGACGGATGGTGATGGATAAGTGCTTCATTCATTTACAAAGCTATTGCCACTTATCTCCACTGTATCGCAGATAACACAATGTACCCTGATATTATAAATGATGTTATCAAACGTCTTTTCAAAATACTACAAAGTTTAAACGAGTTCCGGTCGACAGATTTTACAGGAGATTTAATCGGTGTACAGCCTTCCCTGTCAAGGCTACTTTTTAAGTGATTGCATTAGTTGGATAAACGATTGATTGAATTGCATTGATTTCAGGCAGTTTTACTTCTATTAATTAATTAATGAATTATTCTTTTTAACTTGAAATTCAAAGTATCGCACTGTTGTAGTCGGTAAAATTTGTATTGGGGATATAGCTGGTATTTTGTCAAGGGTACCTGCAGTCACCTTGAGGGCCCAGGTTTGAATTCCGGAAATGGCGATGATTCTTCAGTGAATTATCGGTCCCTGCAAGGGTGCCATGTGAAAAAAAAACACATTTAGTTCCACACTCTCTGAGCCGGATGACAACATCCGTTAAATGAAGGGTCTCTTCACTCTTGCTCCATCCCCAAACAGATCCTACCTTACCAATCAATTATCTTAAATGGCGCTATTTGCTTCAGTTGTCCATTTCTTTCCCTTATTAATATTTGCATCATGAGTAAACTTTATTTATTGTGACGAGATGTCAGAAACACAAGGGAGACAAAAGCGGGCGATTTAGTAATGCGGAGTAATAAGACACCATAGTGCAAGAAAGTATTGCTGCCATTGAGAGTGTAACATAGATTATTTTGAGTTTATTAGCTATGCAGACAATAAGCAGACATCCGTTGCGTTACCGGAAGAATTGGTGTGATGCTATAAGGCTTGATCGAAACATTCGTTGGCAGAAAATAATTCACACAAGTAAAATATTGTATTTCATGTAACTGGCCAACCTTCGCTCTGTAACCAGGTTGAGGGGATCATTTGGTTTGCAAAAACACACGTTACACTTTTGCATGCCAAAACGAAATATATGCATTCGTTCAAACTATGGATTTCCTATTCCAACATTCCGGATTCTTTCATTCACACCCGAACAAATTATGTTGCGAGAAATTGGCAAGGGAAGTGGGTTCGCCTGACTTGCACACATATCATTACGTGGGTGAGAGAGAGGGAGAGACAGGGAAGGGGACGCAAAAAAATACCCTGGTGGGATATGGACGATGCGTTGGAACCCGTCCCTGTCCCTTAGGGGAAAGGGGGGGGGGCAGCCACGACCACATCGAACGCTATACATATTTCACCGAATCCCAACGGCTGCGGGAGTTAATGTGTGGATACACATCCAGCACACTCACTCCACAGATAGCAGTCAGGGGCGAGAGAGAGATAGAGAGGAGAGAGACTGAATGTGCAAATGAAATGGAAGCGAATTAGAGGGAGGAGGGAGGGATAGGGGGAGTTGTGGTGGCTGGGAAAAGGGGGTAAGATGGGTTGGAGAACATGCACGGCGGCGGTAGCGGTTTGGGGGTTGGAAAGTTGGGGGGAGAGTTTGGGCTAAGAGGGAGAAAGTGGAATAGTGAGTGTGAGAGAGAGTGAATATAAGAGAAGGCTAAGGCTAAGAGAGGTTAGAGGGAAAAGGTAGCTGAGGGTAAATGAGGTGAAGAAGGGAGTTTAAGGACTGTGGAAAAGGCTTGGGGGGGGGGTGTAGAGAGTCGGTGTTGAGATTGGGGATGGTAAGAGGGTAGGATAGGGAACAGAATGGTAGGGTTGGAGTGGACACGCCGATAAGAGGTGTGAAGGGTGTGAGAACGTCCTTTTCCGTGAGAGGGAGTCTGCAACGGGGAAAGTTGGAAAAGCAGGTCTGCCAACCTACCATCCGACGTTCGTCTCGTCCCACCGCCAACGTACGTACTAATGTCGTTAGATGACTTGGCGTGTGGCATTTATTATGACGTCGACTCCCACAGCTTGGAATCCGCGTGAAACTTTAAGAGCGTGTAGTTTAAAGTGCAGGGTACAATGCTCGCTTCATGCAGGGATTCGATCACAATTATCCATCCGTATGTGTGCTATGGTGCGATTACCTAGCGTTTAAAAAGTTGTAGTTTTATGGAATGTCTTAAAATAGCTTTCTATCAAAAATCTTCACGCACATTTCAACATCGAAGAAGAATAGATTAATGGAATTAATTTCAACCTGGAAGAATAGATTAATGTGTTCACAGGATAATAACGAATAAAATGTTTAAATCTGGGCTTAAAAATTGAGCAATTTGCCTTCATTATACAGTCACTTATAGTTTAAATCGAATTAAGTATTACAGCCTATATATGAATAGAAACTGCCACGTCAAACATTTCACATAGACCAAAAATCGAACCACTGACATAAGGCTTATCGGGAAAACACAAGACTATTAAGAAATTCTTCAACGTTGGTGCCTTCTGACATCTATTCAAGATACTCTTAAGATGGCATCCGCGGGCGATTCCCCGTCCTGGTGAATTTCTTCCGATGGCAATCTCAATGGATTTCAAAAACCTTTTCTTCCCTCGAGTGAAATTCCATTTATTGTAAAAGCTGCAAATAAATTACCTATGAGAGTAGTAACTTCTAGCACTTTTTTACCATCCGCATATTTCAGCAAAAATAGAGAGAGAGCAGTAGCGCAGGCAAAGAAGGCGTTCTTACATAAGATGAATCTGCTCACAGCTAGATGCACTAGTTTGGAAGTAGGGAATTATTTATTTGTTTCTTCTTTTTTCAGGAGATATAGGTCAAATAAGTTGGAATTTTGTATTATTTATTACTCTTTGCCAACGTTTCGCAACGTAAGCTGAATGGAATGGAGAACTGAACCGCGAATGGAGAACCGCATTCATGAGAATCAGGGCAACACTCGTAAATGAAAAAAATAAACTTGAAAGTGGCAATTCTTTTGTTTTTATGAGGCAGAATCTTGGCAGGATGTTTGTTATAATGACTAACACGATGATTATAGCCACGATATTATTGTACCATATCCAAGGTCGTATTATGTACTCATTGAGCGTATTTCAAATTTAACAAGTGTTTTTATTTAAAGTTTCTTCAAAATCGTGAATTTCAATGTTTGATTGTTCCATGGAATTTTTAATAGTACTAGTAAAATGTGGGAATCCGACAAGTTTTTTCTGGAATGAAACAATGAACTTTAGTACTGTCGTGAACTTAGGCACCCCATGCAGGATTTATATACGCTAACTTCGGATTCGCGGGGGGAGAACATTCACCTTCTACTGGCGATGGTGATCACCCATAAGAACACGTCGGCGAAAAATCATTTCAAAAGCATATTTTTTTCCTGCGTCACGAATCATTTCTTAATTTTAATAAGGTTGATAGGATCAAAATTTAAAAAATTGAATTCTAATCAAATAATTTATTTAATGGTTTTGCAGTGGATCAGAGTTTAATAAAAACAATATTCAATTATTCCAATGCAAAATTTTATCATAATTTTTACGAAAATATTCAATTTGAATCAACTGAAAATGTATCGATAAACTTGAGCGTAGATAAGATCAATTCTACTCGCGCCTTTACACATTGCCCCCGGCAATACTCCACTTTAAAGCTCGATGTTTCACCGACAATAACGAGGGATTAAAATGAAACGACGGAAGCCGGCGTGATTTTTTGGCATTGAAACTTAGCACAAAACGTTTTAACTGTAAAATTTGCTTTAGTTGGCAGAAGTTTTCTTTATTTTCCGATATAGGTTTTTAAAAATTCCTTGGTTAGAAAATATGTTAAAATGTAGTTGATTGCACTAAGGTTTACATAATTTTCGATTCAAAACTATGGAGTTGATGCGGATTGAAATTAATTTAATACCGTATAACATGGTGAAATGAGTCAGCGTCAGCCCACGAAAGAAGTAAATTGATGTAAACCTTTGGCGCTATACAGTTTCCTGGAGTCATTTTCAAAAGATTCGTCAAAAATCTAAAGATATTCCCAGTAAAGTCATTCAATAACCGGCATCAAGTCTTACCTACACATTTTATCCGTAAGACTTTCGGAAGCTAAAAAACGGGTTAGAGCTACAATGGACAATAAAACAACAAGGAACTATCACCGGGAAACTATGACCGAATTTCTCCACTAGTTTTTCATGTTGCGATTTATGTGCCAATGCTGTAATGTAATACGCTTGGCATTTGAAACAGTGAAACATGTTTTTGCTAACCCCTTCTTGAATAAATTCTGGAATTTATCGGCTTACGTTTCCATTTTCTGTCGTGGAACAGTCTTCGAACCTATAAAACTAAATCGCTGAACGTAACTGTTACTTGTATAAAAAACGTATGTTTCAATCTCTTGTCCATCGCTCCATTACTCAGCTTTCCAACGAGAAAATATGAAAAAATAAACTTTTAAATTTTGGAACCGTGAAAGGGAGTTAGTTATTGATACGCAAGTAAATTAGGCAGACGCTTCGGACAAAAATTAACAACAGTCAGAAATATATCTGCAAAAGCCATAATGGTTTATTCCCAGAAACGGTAAAATTTACGTTTTATTACCAGTGGTCATAAATACAAAGGCACAGTTCAGTAATTTCGTAGGAAGAGTTGGATATTCTTTCGCAGGAGTAGGGGACACCTCTTAGTTTTCTTATGTAAGTCTATTATTACTGAAGTGCTTCGTTGCATTTAGCATTGTAATGCATGTTTGTATTTTCATTTACGGGCACTTTCCCAGTTTCTTGTTTGAATTCGCACTGTTTTCCTGACTGCTTTTTGGTCTGCCCCTAGCGGCCGGGGGAACCTGCGAGGTCCCGAATTATGCTGGGACGAGTGCTGCATGCCTGGTGTAGAATCACCCCGTGCCACACACTCTAGTGGTGGCTTGCACGGTACTTCGTAGATGTAGATGTTGGCAAGAGTAACAACGTATTTCTATAGTAAGTGTTAAACAGTGTTATTGCTTGTACGATATTTGATGACAAAAATAACATTGGTCTGATAATCCAAAGACCTAATTTTTAAGCACTTCCGTCTTCGGTTTCGTGCAAACTTTGTTTGATTCCGCATATCAAGAGGAACCTTGAATCAAAAATTTAAAGAGAGATACCATTTTACTCTGTTTGGGCCACATCTGGAATCCTCCGCGAGCATTTGTGACCCATTGCAGAGAGATTTAATTCACGAAATGTGCTAAATACAAATGATAGCCTCACATTCCGTTGAAAAGTACTATGAATGAACACAGCTGATGAAAGGAATTGGTTGGGAGCCGCTAAAGACTCGGGAGGCTACACTTAAAGCTTAGATAATTTGGCAAATTCAGATCACTCGAGTTTCAGTACGACACGGAGAGTACTATTAAATACCCCGCCCTGTGTCTCTAAAATTGTTAGAAGCTACAAAATAAGATAATAACACCGTTGAACTAAGAAGAACAAAAATTACCTCTTTACACGAACTAATAGTAACTGTGACAAAAAGAGAGCGAGACACTTAGACACTCCATTTACATGCAGCTACCTCCTACTTATCCTATTTTCTTTCCCTATTCTTGTCCCATTTTATAGCTGGTATACCACCCTCACTGCCACACACTCGGGTGGTAAGTAGACGAAGATGTAGATGCTGCTGAAATCAAAGTATCATAAGCCCCCAATAGGGTACGGGGATAGTTCCACTAACATTCATGAAGCTGTTGCAGAAACTTTGCCGGGTTAGACGAGGGTCAAGGGTGAAGAGAGCAACAGAAGTTGGGTATGGAAGCAAAAAGCTGTTTTTCGGGAGTGGTTAAAGGGTAGATAGAGATTGGAAGAGGGAGAAAAGGAAAAGTACATGGAGAATGCAAGGGGGTGAAACACGGCGAGTTTCGCACAGCGAGCCCAACTGAGTGGAATGCGTTAAGGATGTAATCAAATCTAACAGCAGTTGTAGACATTTCTTCCAGGTACTCTGACAGCTAAGTCTACATCACTCCATCTAACTCCACTAACAATAAGACCTTAATCCTGAGAAAAGGGATTCGAAACAGCGACATTTGAACTACTACCCCGGAGCTTTGACGACTATACCAATATTTCCTTCAATAAACTTGATCAAATAATTATAATATTAGCTTTTATCAAATGAGTTTATTAATCTAACATTTATTCAATGGCACAAACTGTTATTGTAAGACAATATTTTTAAAAACTTTCCTCGCCACTTTGTCTCTCTACATTTCAAGAAAGATCTAAACTAATGGGAATATATTGTATTTATCCGTGCATGGCTTGAAAAAAAATAGTCGTTAAGGAAAAAATTAATAAAAAAATTTAGAAAATACTAAAGTTGTACAAAATATAATAACTAATACGCTTATGGTTTTAAAACCTGCTTTGTGTGATAAATTATCTTTTCAAGCAGGTTTCATTTGTTTTTGTAGCCTTCCTTTAAAACAATCATGAGAATGGTAAACTTGAGAGTGACATTTTTATTTCAGAGTTTTGATATTTTCTATGCTACATTTTTGTGTGCCTAAAAAACGCCGATGACTTGAAATGGATCTTTAGATTCTATTGGATGTTTTTACCGTGTTTTCTAAATATTATTCCGGCAATATATCTACATATAACGACTTTCCGCTTTTATATGTAGGGCTCAATCACGTATCAATTCGTGAGAGGTAGGAAAACATTAATTGTAGTTAAAAGTTTGGTCAAGTGAAGGATAAAAGTTAGATTGCATTGGCTATTAGGTGTGACGCTAGTGAGTTAATGCTTACAGAAATATGGTATTAAAATTTATGTATAGAAGCATACTGAAGCTTAATAAAGTGCTTCCGACCTATGGGATAGGTGAATTCCCTCTAAACCATCATTTAATTTATGGATTCGCTATTAGTCCAACTTAACCATCAGCTTTTGTACGTTAATGCGTCAATTCATACGCATTTGAACAATTATTCTGGTGTAAATATTTCAATGTACACAAATTCTCGTAAAACATCTAAAATTTTGCAAATTTAAAACAATATTTATTTAAAATTTAGTTTTTCCCAAGAGTAGTTTCCTAATGATCCCTTCTAAAATTTTCAGTTTCAGTTTCACCCCACCAAGTCTCCAATGAAGTCTCTAGATTTAACATTCATATGACAAAGAACGAATAATACTTCCTATACCCAAAGCAACAGGGGAGCAATATATGATTTTATACGAAAATTTACCTAGCCATATGAATTTCGCTTTCTTTGAGGCTGTAAATTTACATTATCCATGGCACGTTTATAATTGATTGGCATCTATATTGGGGGTGGGAATTTCGGTTTGTATTAAATCGTACTATTTCTTCGGCCCCACATTTCTCCCATCCCTAGATCCTCAACAATGGATTTCCCTTGAAATTAAAATAAGTAACTTTGTGATTACACTAAAAAACCGTTAACTTCTATATTTACTTTTACTGGAATCGTAATTACAATGTTTTCATTCCAATTTGAATCGACTCAATATGGTTTCACCATAAATTACTAATCATATTAGAGATTTTCCTTTTTTAATATTTTTATAGTTTTCCTCCTTAATAAATGTCTTACGCTCAGTCCAACCCATGTGATTATTGTAAAACACTAAATTTCTCATGTGCCTTTCTTCTCACATTGCAAAAGTAAGCAACAAATTTACGTATTTTCAGCTATAAAATAGTTTAAATGAATATAATAAACTCCTGTCCACGTAATCAGGACAATTTGTTGTTATACATTTAACTGGATAACTATGGCAGGTATATGTAAGGATAACTATAGAAGGCTACTCCGAAGGTTTAAAGGGTATTTGTAGTCTCACAGCTTAATGCAGAATGTTGAGTTAATCACCCATGGCCTAATAGATCAAATGACCTAGATAGTGCAATCACTGAACTGAGTGAAATTACAGATGCTGATGGTCAAAAGTCTAGCTAACCCCTCTAATAATGTCAAGGTTTTGCTTGGGGACAGGAAAGACATTTCTCTTAATATCAAATATTTCGTTATTTATATTCAAATATGCTATATAAGAGATTAACATGATAGATATTTCTTTATTTTTAAAGCAAACTACGTTCTGCTGGACTCAATTTTTTTCCGTTTGCGTATCATCGTACGGATCGCAAAAAACATCAAGAATTTACAGGGAGAAGATCAAAGCTTGTTTATTAGTAGAATCGGAAGAGGACTGTTTTATCGATAATTAATTAATATTATAAATAAATGGATCACTCGAAAATAGTCTCAAAAAATAACCGCCTCTTAAACTTCGAAAGCCCTTCCACCGACCGCTTTACCATTATTGTATTTATTCTTGGCGATTTACCATTTCTCGAATGTCCTGATACACTTCCCCACGCGTTAGCTTTGTTTACTGAAAAGAATAGTACACCTCCTGGATGTTCCTAAAAGGGCTTTCTTTCAGAAGAATAAGTACACCAAATATCCAAATGTTGCATATCGACGCGAGATTTTATTCGGAAAACACTTCAATTTCCCAAAATGTAAAGGATATGTTTGCTAATCTCCAATAAGGGAAGAGAGTTTCCGTTCATATCAACGTGGAGAACAGTGAGCGAAGAAATGTGTCGTGAACCGATGGTGAACCTGATTACTGCCCTAAGCTGTGAATTATTCAACCGGCGCTGGTGGCGGGTCACTTGAAGGAATCTTTGAAATTGATACAAACATAACCTACCGCAGATATACTTGCACCCCATGAATGCACATTAGGGTGGGCCAAAATTTCGAGGTTTAGAAAATTTAAGGTCCTGAAGCCTTATTTTTTTCCTATTCATCCCAAACAACGAATACGAATCTTGGAGTCAATAAAACCTGGAAACCCGTGCCGTAGGGGTCCCTAATACGTAATTTTAAAGAATAAGCAATGTTTTTTTTCTTTATACTCCGATACAAAATGTAAATGTCGATTCTTTCCTGTGAAAGGTATATTATTTTATTTTTCATATTTTTCAAAGCTAAATCATTAGTCAATTGCCGTTATCATTAACTAAAAAATGGTTATTTAAAACATTAACGGCCCCTGATGGCTAGGCATTGCGCAGCACGTCTCCGTGTTCTCTCCAAATTTCGTACACTTTGTTTGATAAATGAAAAAATAAGCCTCAAGACCTGATAAATTTAAAAAATAAAATTTGGAAATTTTTTCCCACCCTAATGCACAACAACAGAGGGTAAAAGCAGTCTCAAAATGCCTAATGAGTGGCTCATGGGCTGATAAAATTTCCTCTATTTTCCTATTATTTTCCTTTTCGGACCACCTCACACACTTGTTATTTGCTAAATTCATGCACTGATTGATACATATCATACTATTTATAAGGCCTGGTTTTATAATTTCTATTAAAGTATTTTCCTGGTATGACCACCGATTCTATTACGTTCTCCCATCGATAACACTCAAGTGAACTAACTTAGTTCACCAACTCAAAATCCAAACTCTCACTTAGAATAAAGTTAATAAAAGGCTACGTCATCTTGCGGATGACGTTAACCAGAAATTATTTTACCGGGCCTCCAGAGTCATCAATTTCTTTCTTTCGCCATTAATGAGTCAGTGTGTGTTTTTATTTCAACATCAACTAAGGAGAAACCATTTTATATCTGAATATCTGAGTTGGCGGAATCGCTGCATGATAAATAGAAACTCAGTGACTATCTACTCTGGTATCGGTCTTTTTCTAACATAATAACTTATGGCATTCATAAAAACTCCGGGCTCCACAGCGAGTAATTCGTGTGTATACATATTTCTATGGCAATGGTGACCATACGTAACGGTTGGCATGGGCAGTACCAGTTTTGAGGTGTTGGTCCCGGTGTTCCGAAAGACTCAAGAAGAAATACTATTTTTGCACCTGTTTTCAAATTTTGTTTCCCTTAGCTGAAAATCTCCTTTAATTGCAGAACTAATATTATCAGCCGTTAGCATTAAAATGAGATAATATATTATCCATTATTATTTACTATCATTCATCCATTGGCTTAATATATGCTTAGCACATCTTCCTTCTTAAAATTATAAACCCCTTAGCTCTAAGGAAAGTTGCCGCAATTAGATTCAGAAAAAAGAAGTTTTGTAGGGCTCAAAAGAAGCAGAAGAAAAAAGAAGCCTCCCTTGATTATTGAAACGTATGAAAATTTGCCTATACTGAAGGATAAAAGAAAGTCAGTCCCAGTTATGTGGATCGGATAGCTAGTCACCGAACCTACTGCTCGAATACTGTGTACATATGTACCCTTACACTCTAACATCTTTGTACATAATACGCTAGAGCACATTACGGAGAAACACTTCGTACTTTTAAATTTATGTAGAAAATATCTGTGTGTCTCTCAAAATCTGGATATTCTGGTATTTAATTTATTATTTTACTCTGGTAATAGACCACGGTTTTGATAATCGGCTAAGTATTTACATCTCGTTATGTGTAACTTGATAGTCAATTCTGGGTACCAAGATTGATTATAAAATACCAGTGCAGAAAACTACATCATATTTTATTGCAACAAACTATTAAGGTAGTCTGAGCAAGATATTTCACATAAAGTTTAATGAATTTGGTGTCATCGTAAAGAAAAATATTTTATATTTCCTATGATAACAAAATATCCACTTACAGCCACTTACCATTTTACTCTGTAAGTAATTTGCTAAAATATACCAGCCATGTTTCATGAAAAATAGGACGCGTATGCACTCCAGAGTGACTTTATTTCAAAATGAAGAATTTCAAACGCATATATCTCGTCAGAATTTTAAACGTGCGTAGCATGTATTAATTATCCACTATTTCAAAAATATATCAATTACCGCAGTTATTTTTACAGAATCGCAAACAAATCTTCGGTTGTGAAGGCGTTGTCACCGTACCGCGTGGAAAAAAATAGTTAATTTTAAAAGTCGTGCATGCATATTTAGTTAATTACTAAGACTTTCGTCGTATAAAAAATATTTATGTGCCAATTATATTACGAGAGTTACTTCATGTTTCTTACAGCTGCTGATATTTAAATATAAAATTTTAATGTGGTCTCTATTTTGACTTAGGAAAATATCTCGCTCTAACCACCTTAAAGGCTTGTGGAAGCAAGAATTGAACCGTGGACGAAATTGAGACACTTCCACGAGCGCATGAATGTTCTGAGATCACTCGTATCACGCATCCTTTGATTATCACACCGAAATCCAAAAGTCGAAGTGCTCGATTTCCAAACACGTAAACACGATCACTCTTCGCCGTTCGAGAGAGCTCCAACCGCACCCTGCGAGTGTTTCTATACCCTTAATAGTCTCCCACGAGATGCATGGAAGGCTTCATTGGATCTTTTGATGTTCCCCTAGCCGGGCGGATTACGGCCAAAATCGCTTGCGGCTCGCGGTCCTCCCCCTCCCCCCCACTCGACCCAACCGAATCCGTGACAAGATCACCGCGGACACGCTTGACGTCGCAACTCCGGCGCCTATAGCTGCGTCCAGGAGGGAGAGACCGCCACTTCCACCCACATCCCCTGCCATACCCCATCAATGACGACGATCGCCGACTCCTTGAAAGCACTGGCGCTGATAAATCAATCTCGGTCCAATGAGGCCGAGTCCCCCGCTTCGCTCCAAACACGTGTTCGTTGATTTCGGAAGGCTCTATCCACTATTTGGGGGAGGAAAAAATACGGGCCCGATAGCATACCAGCACAAATACCTGCTGCTCGCCTCCCCTTTCTGTGCGGACGACTTGCTGCAGTGGATATTTTTGCTGCGGTAGATGCCAAAAATCCCGAACCTTTCCCTTGAGTACTCAAATATTGCTTTCAGTACGTTACCTTTAATTTAACTTTAATCATAACATATATAATGGATATCGAATCATTTCCGGTATTCTTATCAGTATCGTTGTGGCTACTTAGGATCGCGTTTATCGCTTTGCAGCCTCTATGGATCTTCTTTTAGGCTGAGTATATCTTCTTTTAATTGAGAAGGCGACTTTCCTATCTTCAGTCTATTTAGCAGCAGTTCTTTTGCTTTCTTTTGTGGAATATTCTTAATTTAGCGTACTTAACTTGTCCATAACTTGTGTTTTTTGCGAACCATTGTTAGAGAGGCACTGACAAGATCCACTTTTACCTTATGTACCCACGGAGTAGTACATTCTATGTATATATTGTAAAGTATTTGCTAATTCCTGTATCCATTTTTATTGATGTAGTTTTTTTTAGTGGAGACCATATTGTATACTGTATTAAATACTTTTTGTAATCCTTGATTGCATCTACAGCAGTGCAAAATAAACTTGAAAGACAATCGAAATAATATAAAAAATTAATAGATTAATCAGTTAATTCTAAATTTGGGACGGGGACTCATGGGACGTTAGGGTGACTACAAAATTGGCAATCTTCGAAATGTTGACCAGCTTTTTCGGTTCTTGGTTCCAATCCGGTAAAAAAGGAAGGGGAAAAATTTAGGTTCCATCGGACAACGATTAGGGGTCGCGCAACGGCTTCAAATTCTGGAAAATAGCGATTTTTCTGGTAAAAATACATATTTGCCTAACTTCCAGGGGCATGGCTGTCGCTTGGGTTGGTGTTTCACACGGGAGAGGCTTCCACAGTGTTCCAGCAGTGATTAAACACCAATTACGACTTCGCTCGCTATGGGGGTGTGGCAGAGGGACGGATAATAGCGACTTTTTGATCTTCTTTGGCGTAGGTAGGGACGCTGTACTATTGGGCGCATGGGCCGGGTCTACATTGTTTTCTAGCCGAGATGCATCCTTAAATTTGTGGCCCTACAGTTTAGATGATTCACAGCGAGGGTGTTCGGGGGCGGTGGACTTCAAGTAGGGCTACATAAACCGAGGTTGCTACATTTTGGGAGCGAAACTCGTTTCCCTTCGTGCGGTTAAACCCGTAAGTGACTCCAGCTTACCGATTTTCTCTCCGGCGTTATGAGCAAGAAGACGAGGAGAGCCCATCATATTTCCTGATTGGGGGCTCTATCCCCCGTATTGTAAGTATAAAGCTCCGAAAACTTCGCAAGTCCTTATATTATTTCAAACACCTTCATGAAAATGAGAAGAAAACTGTTCGTGAAAGTGCCAGGCTGACTATTTGAAAATTTGAGGTGTTCTGAAAAAAAGCAAGAATTGCGATTGTACAGGTAAGGAATACTATGGAGATTCTCGTACACATTGACAACAGCTTTTTAAGTCTTAAGAAAGACAAATCACACATGAAAAAAACGCGGGAAGACGCAGCGCAATGAGTTTATGACTGACGTAGCTAATATTCTTGACATTAGCCATATCAATGCCATGGATATGATGAAGCTAGAAGAGGATTGGTTATTCTACAAGCCCATGAGGGAAAACCGCTTCGTTTACATGAGCTGTGTAGACAACGATACTGCTAAGCGCGAGGAAGGTACAGTAAAACGGTTCGAATCAGCTGGGACACAGAAAAGGAGGAGTAAAGAAGAGATTCACTCAGATATTGGGAAAAATGGAGGTGAAACGTGTGTACACCGAAAGTACTGAAAATCGTTTACCGACGACGATTCCAAGGATAAGGGTTTGTAAAATAAAGTAAATATTTTTATTTTGTATAATTGCTCTTGAATTTTTTACTTAATAGGTCATACGTAGAGTGTAAGCCTAACCCAAGGCGCTGTTAGGAAGCAAATAAGACTGCTTTATACAAAGAGATAACGTCCTCATTAGAAAGGGCCCAGACAAGTCACCGGAACGCTGTCCATGCCATAACTGACGCAACAATAGCAACTGCACATACTCATGGGATTGATAAAAACGTTCTTGAAATTTTCAAAGGTGCATTTCAGTGCGCAAACATCGTATAGAGAACCGAACTGGAATGTCTATGAATATTAAAGGCTAATAGTTCTGAACATTAGAGTAGTAAATGGCACGGCTGAAAGAGGTGTTGCTTTGATAACTAAGTTCCTTACGGGTAACAACCTAACCAAAGATGAACAGCAAAGGCAATATTTGTTAGCAATTGTAGCTGAGAATAGGAAAAGTTTTGATGATAAAAATGCTGTAGAAAATTCCGAGTGACATATGGTTTGTGTGATCATCATTAGCAAAAATAAAATGTTTTTCAATACGAGGATATTTATTGCCGTTCCCATGCTCCCAATGTACAGCGTCACTACCCACGCCAAATTAGACAGGAAAGTCGCTATTACCCCGCCCTCTGCCGCACCCCCACATTGGGCGAAGACGTAATTAGTGTCGTACCACTACTGGAGCACTGTAGAAGCATCTCCCGTGTGAAACACCCACCCAAGCGGCAGCCATGGCCCTGGAAAATAGGCAAATATGTATTTTTTACCAGAAAAATAGCTATTTTCCAGAGTTTGAAGCCGTTGCGCGACCTCTAAACGTTGTCCGATCGAGCCCAAATTTTTCCCCTTTCTTTTAACCAAGAACCAATTAAGCCGGTCAACAATTCGAACATTGCCAACAATTCGAACATTGTTTTTAATCACCCTAATGGGACGTCTTACCAATAATTTACCTGTCCTGAGATTTTTCCTACGTTTCCGGTATAATATACCATATTGTTCTACACTTTTTTCCAACAAACATTAATATCCATTTCCTCCTACCAAACTGTTCAAACTCATTAAATTTCCCTAACACTCTCACCCAATATTCTCTCCTCCATCACCCTATGCCCTTCATGTATCATTACTTTCTCATATATGTATAAATTCACATCCGCACCACGTTGAGAGAAAAAAAGTGCTACACCCCTACCATGCCCATCTGCCAAAACTCCACCCAGGGCCAGGTTAAGAGAGGCAGGATTATTCAATCTCCTCCACGGCAAAACAAACCCACACTAAGAACACTAAAAAAGAAATTATAACAAGCAAAACAAATATTTCGTCCGGGTTGCTATTTTCTCAAATTGTTGTAAATTTATTGAAGGTACTAGCCATCTAAATCAGCATGCCACGTTTAGATAAATGTTTTTGCAATCATCCCACGACATTTAGCTTTTCAAAAGTTTTCATTATATGCGAAACTGTTTACTTTCACGAAAATGATATAAAAAACAGAAAATGAAATACCAGGTGAAATTTTAATGTAAACATTTTTCCTCGCAAAACGGCTCAAAGAACATTACAACTGGGTATACGTAAAGACAGATGAAACATGGAAAATTGTGTCTATGGAAATTTATCATTTAGAAAAAAATATATTTGCATTGAAATAGTTTGTAACCCGGTTTGTGGTCAAGTGAAATGATTTTCCACGATAATTTCCACGCATAGGCGGTTTTGACTTTAATAGCAAGCTTCTTCATGGGAAACATATGAATGCGAGAAATCTGGTTCGTCTCCTAAATCTATTCAGCTTATTCCCCAATGTAATTGAAATGGTAAAACGAAACATTTGAATATCACCAGAAAACGGAAACTGGAATCCAAATACTTCCATGTTCACCCTTTTAGGAGGCCTAATTTTTAATTGGTTACTATGCATAGAGCTGCGCTTAGAACCAATAAAGGAGGAAAAGAAGAGACGACTCAACATGAAGGAACGCAACCGTTTGCATGGGTGACTTAAAGCCTTTGCGCAGGACGCGGGAATCAGGTGTGCTCTTCTTTTTATTTCCGCCAGCGTTCAATGCGCACGACTGGGCTTCGGTCGACGGCGGGCGACCTCCTCCACGGTCTCGTGGAGGATTGTGGGATGGGATGCGGCCGCGTCGAATGGGGCGAGGGGTGGTTTGCTGTGGTCGAACTGGGCGAGCTGGGATGGCTTTGCAATTAGCGCCAGCCGGGACGGAAAGACTGCTTTGGAGCGGAAGGAAGATAGAGATATAGAGAGACGCGGCTGCGAGAAGAGAGTTTTTAGGGAGGAGGACAGGAGAAGAGTGTTGTGTGCTGCGGTATATGCGCGTGGAGCGAGTTTTAGGGCCCGCGGAGAACCCGTGCTCTGAAGCGCACTTGCACAGTCACACCGCTGCTGCGGGATTTCGGAAGCACCGGATAGCAGTTCCCACGCGGAGATGAGTTCGATAGCGCCACCTAGGAGAGTGGTCTACATCCACTTTGGCGAGGCCGCCCGCAAAGACGAGTGGTATGAGGTTTTCGGACCCCAGAGCCATGGAGATGAGGAAGGAATAGGGTAAAGGGATTTATTGAGAGGAGAGGGTTTAGGGACGAAAAGTTAAGCGTATCTTGATGGATTGGTGCATCCGTTTTTTTTTTCAGAAGTCGTTAAACGATTCAAAGAAAGAAGAAATGCTTGTAAACACATATTTTTACTTTCTTC
This sequence comes from Pyrrhosoma nymphula, assembly GCA_963573305.1. Taxonomy (NCBI): domain Eukaryota; kingdom Metazoa; phylum Arthropoda; class Insecta; order Odonata; family Coenagrionidae; genus Pyrrhosoma; species Pyrrhosoma nymphula. The sequence goes on from OY754329.1 coordinate 93,887,957, forward strand.
GCCGTGGGCTGATCTACATATGTATTTTGAGGCTAAAATAATATACTCAGGGTAGGCCTGAAACTCATGTTTGTCCACAGTCACCAATCAAAAGATTGTTTACCGCAGCTCTCCTTTCCATTCTCCTTTCATTTTATTGCTTTATTTTTTCATAAGACTGCATTTAAACATCTCTTTCTATTTCGTTGGGGTATTCTTAAGTCGGTCTTCCTCAGTTTATGACTCATTCCTTGGTGATTATCTCCTCCAATTTGATTTTCTTATTCATCAACAGAATCACATTTCTTTCACTTTCAATAGTCTTTGATGTGCCTAATGCTATTGTCATTCAACATTTACATATAAGAAGGTGTTTTATCTACACATGTTGTAGTAATGAGTTTCCTTACTCCCAAGCTTGTACTTCCCAGTACTGAAAATCGCGTTTTCTGAATTTTTCTACTTACCCCAGGCTTGCGTGCAATCTCCGCGTCTCTTGCAGCTCTAAACCCAGTGCTTTCTATAGTCCGGACGCGATTGTACGAGTGTTGGTGTGGTAGCGTCTACTTTACGTGTGAAGGTGCCCTCTAAGCCCACCTCTCGCTGCAAACTCTCCCTTCCAGACCTTTACTCCGGCTCCGAGTGACGCACATCCCATCTATCTCTCTCTCTATTTCTCTCTTTCCTTACAGCCGGAGACATTTCTCCTTTTTTTCAGAGCCCTCGCCGCCGCAGCAAACGCTTCCGTCACTTGAAGTATGAGGGCAAATTGGTGGTAATGGACTGCCAGGCTCGAAAAAATATCGCTGTCGGTCAACCCCCGAAGTTTGGTTTGGAAGATTGCAGTGGCCTACTAATAGTCTCAAACATTTAAGCCGCGCGTACCGCGGGATAAACAGCAGAGCATACGTTGGCATGACATGAACGGAGAGATTCACGCCAATTTAATTGCTCAGGAAGGGCTTTTGAATAATATTTAATGGCTTGAAACAACATTAATCAAATTAAATGGTTTTTCTCTGCCATAGCAGGAGGAAAGTATTTTTCATGCGGTGAGAAACGACGGTATCAAAAAGAAAACAGAAATATGGTGTCAAAGCCAGCAATATTATTAGTTATAAAATACGAACGAAAATTACAGTCAGGAGAATAGTTTCCGGAGATTTCCAAAATATTTCTCGAATACTGGACTATCATTTACTTAATTTTGTCATTAAAAACTATCAATATGCGATATTTTTACTTTTTAGACTATCAGTTTTCGTTGATCTCACTTCGGTCATGCAGCCCAACGTACGTGGAAGATTCTCATTTTTTAGCTCAGATGTCAATCGATTTTTACAAGGAATAACATACCGCGGTTATAGTTAATCCTAATGCGTAGAGCCTCTATACATCCCTTATTTCCATCATTACTAGCATTGCCTCTTTTACGTCCTTCTTTTCCTGTATTAACAAATATTAGGTATCTCATGGATTTTCGTCAATCAGTTTCATTATTTATGCCGTCTTTATTTATTTGGTAGCATACGTGATTTAAAATCCAAAAAGTAGCATTTCCATGTTTATTTCAATTTTCAAGCCGTTAAAATGATTCTTAAGTTAATTAATGTCTGAGGAATCTGGCTGCTCCGTATCTCATTCCCATTTTGATACCTTTCTCAACAGTTGTTCTATAATCAAAATCTTATTGTATCGTCTAAGAAACGTGAGAAATCTTGTCAATCTCTTGATACACCGTTCACGACCCTTACCTCATTTCCACGATCCTCTTAATCATGCACGCATACTTCCGCTACGTGTTCCAATTTATAGTCACTTTAAAGATGATAGGTTCAGTTGAAACCTGAATTTATATTTTACTTTACATGTAAGGATTTCTCAATTTTATTTCTTTTGCTTGGGATAAAATGCCTCACAGCCACGCCTGAAACCATCAGGTTGATTCTGTGCGCATATTTTTCGGGTATCTGCCAAGAACTCCAACAGACAGTTTTTTTTAAGGGTAGATGACTATTGGGTACGTACCGTCTCGTTTATGCCGACACCAAATTAATCTGAATCATCGAATTTTAGATACGAAAATTATAACATGAGCCATTAATAAGCATCATGCTTGTAGGTGCACCTGACGTGAGCGCAGTTTCCTGTATCGTTACAAAAACTACCAATGTCGCCCAGAATTGATCACTTGAAATGTCACCTTTGTTTTTAATTTTTTCTTTGCTATTTGTAAGAAATATAAAATTAGGAATAAATATTGCTCCGGATAGAATTATGGCATTTTAAAGACACTGGTCTCGCAGTCATTAAGTGAAATTCAATCCAAGTGCACTGTTGATGTTTTGCAAAGTCACTAAAACATTATTTACTCGTGTGTAATATATTATGCGTCATAAATAAATGTAATAAAAGATATATGTATTTTAAATAAATAAGGGAATTTCTCAACAAAGAAAAATATATTTAGACTTATACTTTGCCTCCGTTACGTTATAAATTGATAAAAACTGAAGGGATGGAAATTCAATTCACATCAAATATGTAAATAAAAATATTTTCATCACCACGAGGTATGAATTTTTGAAGAAGAGTCAATGAAAGTAATTTAATCACAAACATTATTAGAATTTCCTTAAAATAAAATAATAAAATCAATTCTAACTACTATATTAGTTTTTCTGAATTTTTAAAAAGTTTATTCTACAATTTAATTGAAAATTTAAAGTTCATTATTACAGGGAAAAAATCCTGATCTACTAACAGAACGATACCAAATATATGGGAAATATTCCCAGCGTCCATTTCCCCCACCACGTCCCTTTTCATTCGGTTCCGGCAGAAATTATTAAAACAATAATGCACATTCATAAATTCCAGAGGCCGGGAAAATCTTCAGTAAAAGCTTCGTTGATTCTGCTAATTATCTTTCACCTATTATCTACTATGGAATTCTATACGCAACATGTATTTGCGTCAAACATGAAGTGCGTATATCGTATTAGCCCTTATATAAATGGTATATTCAGCCAAATTTAATAACAAAAATTAACCAAACAAATATGTTGTGCTAATAATAATTCGTACATGTATACTACTAGCGGTGCCAGTTTTATTTACCGGAGAGTAACGTGAAGTCGAATTGGTAGCTCAAAGAAATGGCAACTTCCTTTCTTTCGTCAATTGATCATTCATGGAAATATCTCAATGAATATATAATTAATTATAATTAATTTAAAGAAGTGACTAGTTCCTTTCTTTTGTAAATAACCATTTCATGGAAACATTTTTCTGGAATACATTATTAATCACAATTAATAATAAATGCAACACTAGTTATTATAATCACTCTGGAGTAGACAGTGTCAAGTATAGACCTTTCAAAAACGTTCGTATTAGAAACATTTGTAAATGGTTGCTTTCAACTGTCAGTACAAATACGTATGTGCGTGCAAAAAAGTGATTTTTTTAAAAACGGTCTAGAACCATTTTATTTTGCTTGGTGTGATTTCACGAGGAATGATCGCATACCCTCCTATGCACTTATACTCCATGGCGCAAATGATCTTAACTGTCGGTTTTTCTCCCCAAATAACCAACCAACCAGTATGATGATCAGAGAGAAAACAACAATAAGCACACTGAAGCTCGTTATGTATACAGTGATGGAGAGTGTGTGGTACCAATTTTTAAGGTCTCATTTTTCTTGTAGCATGGATTAGGTATGATACTAATTATCATTTATTATTTATGACTAGCATATTTGTAACTTCCAAAACATTAAATCTCGCGGAAATGTAGTAAGACTGACCGTAGTAACCGTTAGCAGGAAAAGCTGCACCTGGCGCGGGTACTGCAAAGGTTGCTCACCTTGAATACCCTATTCAAACTTACTTCCAAATTTAAAAAAGTTACTTCAATAAAGAAAAGAAATCCGAAACATTATTATGCGTCCCATAATTTATTTTGAGATTTACCTCCTTTGAGAAGGGTATCATACACTGCGCAAATGAGGTGGCAAAATGGCACTGTAACGGCATGTGAGCATGGCTGAAGATAAAATTATAGTTATAATCGTGGATAACCATTATTTTTGGAAAAAGCAGCGATCTCTCTTCTCTCGTAATACTTTTTTTCTGTAAAGTTCGCCCTTATGGACGCGCAATCAACGGCTGGCGCCGTTTGATAAATTATATCCAGCATTTCTAATTTCTTAAAATGTGAACCCAGACTTCAAAAGCTTGTTAATATTTTGACTCCGGTCGTGGAGCTTTAGTAGACTTCTCAATCCTCTCTGGATCGCGGGCAATTTTATGTCACGAGGATTTTTAATTACTTTGGTCTCTGCCAAGTTTTTCCAGAAATTTCTCCTATCATGTCTCCCGACATTTTTCATCACATTCATTTACCTCTTTGCCTGCTTCACCGTTTTGAATTGCTATTTTAGACAACATAGCGGAATTTAGAACCAGACGGCAACGGTTTTTATCTTGAAGCAAGAAAAAAAGAGATTATTATCACATTTTTACTTTTCCAATTACGAAGTTTTGCCAACTTTCCGCGGAATGTATGAACGCATTTTGAGAAACATTCTGGCCAACTTATTTCGGTGGCATCCCCTCAGGAAAATTATATTCTCATCGCTCAGTTTCGGGATGGTCTTGCTCTGCCAGTGAGCCACGGGCTACGGATGAATATGCTTCTGCATGAGACTCGCTTTAGGGGCACCTGTGGACATTCCATGCGGAAAATTAATTATCCTGCGTCATCTATTTCGAATCTACAAAGCACAACAGGTTATTATCTAGCCTTCGGAACAAATGACGTCCCCATAATCATAAGCAGAAGTGCGACTGGCACAAAATACACGGTTTAAGAAAATGATCGTTGTATTTGGAGGGGATTCAATAGAGTCTAGTTCAACTTTGTGAAATTTCATCGTTTCACAAAAGAAAAAATCTTTTTAAAATTTCACAGACCTTTTAACAATACGGCTGGTTTCATCCAATGCCGGTTGCAAAGACTTCAGCCGATGCAAAAGCTACTGGTTTCATCTGACAGTGAACATCATCCAGTATATATGGTAATGTCCACAGTTGGATGAAACCGGTGGCTTTCTCAAAAAGTTTATGAAATTGCACAAAGTGTTCATATGTTGTTTAGCAGGATCATAATCAATCATAATTTTGTTCTGTGTTACGACACGATGAGTCCAATTTAATTATAGCAAATAAGGTTAACTCAGTTAGTTAGATGTATCTAAATAGCAATGCAAAGCTTTGCTCACGAAGGGGTAGAAATACTTGCCAACCATTCGCTAACGTATGTACACACGATGTAGTCAGCAAATTTCGCATCAATATTCCGTAATAAATACACGTTCTTGATAACTATTTTCATCCAATTCCCAATCCCAATCACAACAATACCTTAACATATTTATTTAGGAATAAATGGCGAGATTAAGAAGTTAAAAGCTGTGTAAACATCTTTCGGCTCTAGATCATATTTGGCAGGATGGTAGCTGCTCCACCTCATCAATCAAGCTTAACACCTCATCGTACCAGTAATGCATATTATTTCATCGTGAATTTATCAAAGGAGCGATTTGCATGGCAGAGAACTAAAGGTTCATTGTGAGGGATATGTTTATGTTTTCTTTTAATTTTCAAGGTTTTTTCTCTCTCTTCGAGTTAGTAAACTTTCTAATTTTACTTGCCTAATCTACTCATAACGCAGTTTATTTTTGTTTAATTAAGGAAATAATTTTACTGAGGAATTGAAAATACTTAGAAGCAAGAGACATATTAGATTTTGAGATACTAAGGAGGAGAATCGTCCGAGAAATGGTCGGCTGCAAAAAATCAAGGTCCGATAATACAGAGAAAAGACGATAGCTCCATGTTTTTAAACCTGGGCAAAGATATTTCCTTCTTTAATCGCCATTTTATTTATATTTTTAAAACGCAATGCCTCCTCCTATTAAAAGCGTGATTTTTTGTTGCTTTTTATGAAAATACCGCGATTTTTATTGCAACCCGAAAACTTTGCCCTTGTGTTTTATGAGATTTTTATGAGACCAGTTCCTAGCAGAAGAAGATCTCACTACCCACGTTCATTCTCATCCATAAAAATGCATAATCGGAAATTATTTTTAACATCAAGCCCTCAAAAATCGTAGCTTGTTCTTCATCCAAAAGGTTATGGGGCTCAAAAACACCCGAAGAAAACATTATTAACTTTTAAGATTAGGCATAGCTGTAATGCCAGTTAATCATTCTTCACAAATTACAAATGCATATTACAGTGAAGATGAGCCAACCCATTTTGACCGAACTTAAGACTAGTACTATCATAACTTATAACTTTAATGCATGAATGTATTAAAGACGGACGTATATCGGCCATGAAGGACGAAAGTGGAGCTCAAGACATCAAATCGGACGTCAGATCACTATTGAACATCAATGTCACTCCCTGGAGGCATTCAGCACCCGCCTAGTAGGAGGAAACTAGCTCATGAAAAGCCACATCGAGTTGAGCACACAAAAGCTGGTTCTTGCGCTTCAATACCTGAGATTAGCAATACTATACTAAAAAAATACAATTAGAAATACTACGGGAGCAACTCGATTTGCAGCCACCTCCACGTGGTGAGTTTCGGGTCACCCTGAGAGCCTCCTCATGATGGGCGAAGAGCTGCAAAATTTGGAACGCAGAACCATTTTCGTATACGATGTAGCCATTGCAGTGCGTTGATAGGCGGGCCATTATGAGAAGGAGAGATGGTTGTTGCTTGATAAAGTGAAAGGGTGTTGTTCTAGAGAAGGGGAAGCGTCATATGAGTGCTATCATGCCCATACGAGTACGGCAAATTACAATAAAGTTATTCATTAAGCAATTTTCAGTTTTTCACGTTTCTTTCCATTTTAAGACCAGTTATTGTATAAACACGTGACCATCTGATCTCTGCGGCTTACCTTGACAATTTCTGACATGACTGGCACAGCATGGACTGAAAACAATGCTTGAATCGCGACATTTACAGCCAAAATAGCGTAAAAAGTGGGTGGCTATTGTGGGTTGCCTACCCTCAACATATATTACCTCGGCGGCACCGTAGGATGTCAACCTACCGAAACAAAAATTTTTCTTTGTTCCTTGGGTACTACGGGCTACATTTTGCCGTATGTCAAACTTAGAATTTCGAAAAAAGTTGTTCCATGACCATCCCTAATATTCTTGCTGACCGAGTTTCTGGCCGAGTCTCCGCCAATTGGTCTTATAGCAGATGTATATATTCTAGATTTTATTTCATGGTTGCTGGGTGGATTGAGTAGCTTGGCAATCACGTTTCCGGTCCCAAGCCCGTGTAAAATGTTCTTAGATCAGATTAGCCCACTACCGGAGGAAAGAAAACTATCACTGCTCATAGAACCGAAATTTTTCTTCGAATGGATTAGTTAGTTCCTCGCTTTGTTTGTTATAGTAGTGTGTGTGGGGAGTTGGAAGAAAGAAATAAGGGCCACGAGAGGTGCACGTGGCAGACAGTAAGTGCGAAATGACCTTAGTCGTCGAAGCACGTTAAACAAAAAATAAATAAAGTACCTTGTATCTTCATACCTATATTTCCGACGGTATATCAATCTAATTTCTTTGCCTTTGACCGTCCCATAAATAATCGTGTGAGGGAAAAATAATAAACCCAAGTCAGCGTGTTTCACATAAATTTTTCTAGTAACTATGATATGAGGTGTAACCTTCGATTCTCTGGCGGCTCCAAATAAAACCTTTCCAGCTCCCTCTCATAGTTTTCTCGTAACAATTTTAAACTTGGTGCGCGGCCTTCCTATGAATTTTGCTGATCTTATGAATGAAACATTTCAGTGATGAGTCCCAAATGTGTCATTCTAAGGATTATGGCTTAACATCTTGTACACTCAAAGACCTTTCAAGTACTCTCCTCATGAATCCTAGCCCTTGGATTCTGATATCACCTTTCGTCAATTTGAAAAATGCATCGAAAATGTGCAATTCTCATACATTGCAAAATATATGTCCCTGATTTCATTTGTTTTTGGTTTAGTTGTAATACCGATTCATATTACTTGTAGTATAATTGAAATGTTTGTTTATATTTTTTCTTATTGCTTCTCATATTCATGTTTTCGTATAAGAGTTTAAAAAACTGTTGTATTAAGGTACTTTGATACTTTCTTATCCCATAGAAGCAAAGCCTCTGGGACAATTACGCTTATTCCAATCTTAAATGATTTGGCGTAAATGTGATATCATTAGTAAAAAGTGTATTACTGTACCTACATTTTCTAAGATTAAGATCTGAAATTTACTCAATACCACAAGAATTAACGTTTTTATGGTTCAAGGAGTGATTCTTTAAGTGCGTTTCTGTCATAATTTTTCGTTTAATGGCCGCCTCCTCCGCAAATAATTTAATTTCAGTACGAATTCTGAGGTTAACATCGTTGATACAAATTAAAAACAATAGTATTTATATGAAAAGAAGGGCTATTTTATGAACTATCTGAGCTCAAGTAATGTAATTGGCAGTGAGACTTCAATTTGCGCCGTTTCTGAACATCGCCATAAGCCTCTGGCCGAGTAAAATGCTTAAATCAAGTACAGGAATGCACGTGAGAACCTCGGCGGTGCAACATTAAGTTTAATTACATGAGTGATCGAGTTTATGCCACGAGCAATATTAAATATTTATTGGTCGTGACTGATTTGAACTTGTGTATTGGTCATCACTGTAATTCAAAATTTAATTTGGAAAATCACCAAAAAATATTACTATTTACCGTATGTCCCGATTTTTTGTTTTACCTGAACCACCGGCACATGATAATTATTTTTTATTTACTCTCGTGTGATAAATTTTTCATAAGATTTCTCATAATTGAATTTTACGACTCTGTGAAATTACTCGCAAATAAATAATTCTAATCGATATTTATTAAATTCCCGTTGGGAACAAAATAAAAAAATGAGGCACGTAGCGTGATTAAAATTTCGGGCTCTGTTCTGAATGTGAGTAAATCCGAAAGTAGAAGTTCCATTACTGGAGGACCCTCTTGTAACGGAAATTGTTTGAAATTTGCTTAACTTATCTGGTACGAATGATAGGCCTTCGAAAATGTCTCACTTCTAGAAAGGTTTTATATGTTCCCGGCGTTTTAGAACCTTTGGGAATCCAGACCTAGGAATAGCATTCCTGAAAATTATCGGTATTTCCCGTTTTTTATTTATATCATATACTATATATATTTTATACTTATATCTATATTATATTTTTATTTATATATATTTATTTACATCATCAGTAATAATTCAGCATACCCGTATAGAGAGGAGTCACCCGGTCACGTGACCAAGCTTCACGCAGTTTTCTGCAAATACGCTACAATATAAGGTATATGTTAGATGAAATACGTAATTTTCTGAAAATAGATCGACCTGAATTGCATGGCAAGTGCATATCTTAGACAAGACTAAATACAGCGTCGCTCCGGCTTTGGTGAGTAGTATAATTTTCTTTTTCTTTGTCAATTTTTAGATTTTATTAAAATGTAATCACTATTTTGCAGAAGTTGTAACATAGTATGCAAGGTTTGACGCCTTTGCAATGCCCGCGCCACGAGCTGGTTTCGTTGCTAACAATTATGGCGCTTTACCGTTCAGTTTCGGCACATTTTCGCCTGCATGCCACAATAAAAACCCAAGTCTAGTAATATCGTAGGCCCGCTTTCACTATTCTACTAGAGCTAGGATCCCTTCCGATAGGACTTCCTTGAGAGCCAGCATACCGTTGTACGCGACCCAGCAGTAGGATGTATATGCGATGTACTCACACAATAGGACTCCATTTTATATATACCCATTACCGTGCAATGGATGTTCCGGTAGTGTACATATATGAAAGAAGCGTGCTTTGTTGGTTTGGCTATGCTGAGATTTTGGAAGAGATTCGGATAACGAAACGGATATGAGAGAGTGGAGTGAATGGTGTGAGAGGACGGGGTGGACCGAAAAAGTCGTGGGTGAATTTGGTGGTAGTTACCCCGAACAGAAGGAATATTGAGAGTATTAAGAACAGGAGGGCGTGTATATAACAATATAAGAGGGTAACTGAAGCAAAAGTGGTATATAAGTGTAGAGCAGTGTGGGGAAATTATTAAATCCCCCTGTATACGCCCATCACCAAGAATATGACGTTTTTGACAATTTAAAACCCGAAAGAGAACGGTTTGATGGGTATGTATGAATGTATGTAATCACTATTTTTATCTATCACTACGTTTACCAATCGATCTCAGATCGGTCTGAACTCAGACCGATCTGAAAGTTCAGCAGGGCGCTGACTCAGATCGCCTAGTTTACCAACACGGTCTGAAAATATCGATATTGAACTATCGATTTCAGTAGTTTGAATTATTTTGAGATTTCTTGCATATTTCTGCCGCACACTTCTCTCCTTTCCCTTCTTGCAACAAGTCACGCCGTAAATGATATCGATTATATTTTGTTTACTATCGGCAACCAAAAGAAGAACGATGAGCGCCACGCTCCGACCTCTTCGGATCGATCTGAGATCTCAGACCGGTTAGGGAAAGCGGGCTGACTCGGCTCGCTTCTCAGATCGATCTGGCCAGCGCGCTCCGTTTACCATACCGAGCTGAGCCAGTCAGATCGATCTGAGATCGATTGGTAAACGTAGTGTATATTGGGTTCAAAGATTATAGATGGCGATTATTCTGATTTTGCGACAAAATGTTCTCGAGATTATGGAACAAGAGGTGAGAAAATTCCTGGGAACGGGCAGGAATTCCTTCCCGCCGGGGAACACAACTTATACGACTTATCTTAATGCTTAGTTTTTATGCCATTATTCATTCAGTATCAGTTTTTAGTAGCTGTGGTGGAAAGTGAGCAAGCGCCGAGGTCACAGTCATCATTTGCCGTGAGGGAGGAATTGGGTCAAAGGGAAAATTGGTAAAAGGAGTAAAAAGAGCATATTTCTGGCGTGCTGCCAGGGGCTTCAGAGTTGAATGCACTTTTTGACGAGCGCCGTATTAAACTTGAATTTTTCCCAACCTCGAATCAAAGTACGCGTGCTGAACGTTGAGGAAATGTCTCTCACACATGCGCTTGCAATCATGTTCTCAGGCGTTGGAATCTAGTAAACCAAACCACGTTATCAATTTAAATAAATCTTCTTTCGGGCTCCTCTTACGTAATAATCACTGAATCATCTAAAGCATTTGAAATGGTAGTTTAGAAATCCCAATGTCTAAAATCTTGACATTAATTGTAAGGAATAAACTTTGAACTAAGAGGGTCCATTATGAGAATTGTGTGTTCAAGTTACTGAAATGCCACTAACTTTTATAGCGTAGTGTTAAATTTAAGTTAACACTGGTAGCCATAATGCTAAACTTTGTAGTTGATCAGATTTTTTCATCACCACGATCAGACAATGCCGCTAACTGACAGCGCAGTGGGAAGAATTCAAAGAAGCAAAACTCTTATTATAGTGCACAAAAGATATCAAAAGAAGCTGCGCAATCCATTTTCGAATTACAGACAATTCTATTCATTTCCTAACCATGATTTTCGCTTTTCTTCAAACGCAAAGGAAGAATACCGAATTGCATCCGTACACACGTACACAAGACTTCAATTAATGGCCATCATAAATGCACTTTAAGTATCGTTTTGGGTCCTGAAAGCCTGTGCCGTGGCGCGGGGCGGTGAACGAATCCCGCGGAGAGAGGAATATGGATCGCAGCATTTGTGGTGGCATCCTGTGAGGCAATTCCTGGGCGGTTTTTTGATGAAGAGGGATTTTTAAGGAGGGTGGGAGGAGGGTGGGAGGAGGAGAGAGGGCGATGAGGATGAAGGGGGCGGATATGGAGCAAGGGGAAGATCGAAGGCGAAGAGGAAGGGAAGGAGTGGAATGGATGAGGAGAATAGGGGCTTTGAAATACTGCAATGTGTGTCGACTGTGATATGCGATATGTCGGATGAATCGCACTTTGATAAAGATCGTCCTGAAGGCGGCTAAACACATGGAAGTTACTTCTATGACACTACCCTCAGATGTCACTTGCAAGTCGCACTTTGATATGTAATCACGAACTACTAAGGCTTCTATTTTGCCTGCATGTAGCATTTCGATTCTGTGACAAAACCGCATCCAGCGAAATCCTGGGCACATCACTGAAATAACTGGTAACTGTTTCAATAATTTCAATTCCAAGTAGAACCTTGCCAGCTGTTCTTGGCCGTTCTATAGTGCGTGCCATCTGAGATTTTATAATTGGCCAAAAAGCGGGGATGCGAATAGCGGCGCAATGTGTGCTACAGCATTTCATTCACCACAAATGATTAAAAATAAACGAAGCGAATTCAATAATTGTGAAAGAGTATATAGGTACTGAATAATTACGCCTTTCTAGATCCGCTGCTCTTTTGTTTGTGGATAAGCTGGAAGTAAAATGTGAACAGAACGATGCCCTGCAAGTAGCGATACGATTCGAGATTTTGCTACAATCGCTACTTCCATGAAAGCTAAGTACCTACAATTACGATATTATTCGATGAAATTAATTAAATTAGACATAATGCGACACAACGCGATACTTTTTGTTCTTGGAGATTTAATGCGGTGCAATGCGACAAGTGATGTATTGTGATATATGACGTTTTTAATGCTATATTTGCTGGGGTGGTGTTTATGCGATGATCCTAAAACATGCACTCACCTAGCTGAAAAAAATAATAAGGATAATTGCGTCAAAGGATGACTTTGCACATGTTATCTGTGTAAGTAGTCTCAGAAAGATACTACTTGTAAATTTGTATATTCTAAAGTTTCAGTGGACTTTTTATGCCAGATGTTAGAAATTTTCCATGAGTGGAAGACAAATTTCAATACCTACAACCTACCGACAATACCGACCTAGTGAAGATTTGCATTGTGTAAAAGGTTATTTCTACACATGAAGCCTAGAGTACTATACTAAAATATAAAAATATATATATATAAAATATACTAATATTTCTTTTATTATTTTATACTACTAAAAAGTTTTGAAAATGGTTAAAGAATGGCTTCTAACTTATGAAAAGGTTCCTTTTTCTCATGTTTTATTCATTAAACTTCAAATTTTATTGCCGTACCAACTGCATAGAAAATTTAAATTTCATTCATTAAACTTTCATGGTGGCTCAATTCAAGTCATTGATCTGGAAGCTTATCCACAGCTTTCATTGTTAAAGTTCTTCATTATAGATATGTGATGTACTTACTTGAAGTGGGAGTATATAAATCATTTAATATGCGATGCAGGGCAATACATCGCATCTTTTGCGATACAAAACTTACATCGCAAACGATATTTAACTTTGTGGCCATCGCAGCGGCCTCAAGAGGAGAGGTGGTGGGAGGGTTGGAAATGGAGGAGGAGGAAGAGGACGAAGTGGGTCGTATGCTAACTGAAGATGATGCGATAAGGCGGAGGGGGGTGTAAGGGAGGGTGAGGGAGGGGGGCAGAGGGAAGAGCGCCTAAAGGGATGAGCGGCAAGGTTGAGATACGTATATAGAGGCAATCTTGAAAGCGATGTGCTTGATAAGTTGAGTGGAAGTGCCTTTTATGAGCTAAATTGGGGGAGCAAGTGAAAAGGGAAGGTTTTGGGCGAAGTGGGGGGTTAGGGGGGGGGGGGGGGGGGGGTTAAGAGGAGGGAGAACGCGAGGGGGGACGGTGAGTGGGAGGGAGAGGGAGGGAGGGAGAGGGGAAAGCGGATTGGTCGAGGAGGCAGGAAGAGGGAGGGAGAGAGGAGAGGGTGGAAATATCCAAAGTACGAAATATCATACTACTCCCCGTGGAAGGGATACAGAGAGTGGAAACGTTTATGGGCCCAAGACCCCTCCCTGAAGCATCCAACTTCACCACGTGTAATGATTGGCATTTGCAACACAGATGAAACTGCACTGGGAACCGTAAATAAAAAAAAGCGCAAAGTAAAAAATATAATAATGGGTGCGGGTGATATGCCCCGTAATGGGAAGATGGCGTCTGGAAATAAGATAGAAAAAAATGTTACTCCAGCGCCGACCGTAAAACATCCGATGGCGACAAAGGACCACTGCGTGAAACGGAATATTCCGAAACGCCGCGGTGGAACTTGGGAAGTTAGAGTGGGGGGGGATAAATATTATCGTCCGCATGGAAAAAAAAATGAAAAGCACGATGCACGATAACGCTCAGACACCGCCGACATGATTACTCATCGTGATTGCACTTTTTTCGGAGTGCGTTGGATAAGGGAGGGAAGGAAGATATGTTCATCCCTCTCGTTTTGTTGTCTTTATTTTTCTTTTTCGAGTAAAAAATATCTCCCCTCACCGTTACCGCGGAGCAAAACTGCACTGGGAGTTTTTAAGCGAATAGAGGTTAAGGCGGAGGAGTTATATTCTCTCCCATCCGTCCGCCCTATATTTTTCCGTTACCTACTTGAAGAGGAGAATTGCGGAGTCTTTTACTTATATATACGGTATACCCGCCTGTCGCGGCGGCGCGAACGCCCAAGCGTCGTCTCATAACTCCCGGCGGCGGCGCGGCGCTCTACGCCTCCTCCGGCACCTCTCCCCGAAGAGAACTACCCAAATAGGCGCCGCGGGCTGAGTCATCAATAGGATTAGACTCCATTGTTTTATAGCCCAAAACCTCCTTCCGCTGATTCGTGGTAAAGAAATGCGATGTAGGTGTTTTGGGATATGCACTGGCGTAGGCAAAAGCATGAGCTTTTCGTAAGGGCCACCACCACAACTTTGCTCAATAAAAATTAATCTTTATTGACATTTTAGCACCAATTTTTAGTTTTCAATTCCAAGTAAAGATAATGTTTAATAATATTGTTGCATATTTTTTAAAATTTAGTATTGAGAGGTGGTGTCACCAGCAGCGTTTAAATCCGTAGTACCGAATAAAAATGCTCTGAAAATCATACACTGTTGTTAGATGGTCAATTAGCTTCCTCATCAAGATTTATTTCTCAAAGAAAAAAATTGTAACTTCTTGTATTGAATTCTAATGAGGTTTTCGAGTTATGCTGTGGCTGGAGCATTTTTAGCTCAACATTAGCTCTGCCGAGACCAATCGCGACGAAGGCAAAGAAAGCAGCGGGACACAAAACTAGTCACTACTAGAGATGGGCGCCGAGAGGGGTGACTTCGGCGGCGGCGCGGCGTGAGGGAGCAAAACGGGCGGCGCGGCGTGAGGGAGCAAAACGGGCGGCGGCATCGGCGTGCACGTCGCCCTATTTAGCGGCGGTGACGCCGACGGCGTGAACTGACAAATAATTGTATTTTATACATAAATGAAAACTCAAAAAAGTTAATGATTGCGCAGCGCACATTATTAAATATATATTACGGCTATAGCCTACGGTTGATGCACGAAACTCTGACATACATTGTAATTCTTGTGGATAAAAATTTGTTTTCCGACACGGAGAGGATCCGTGCGGTTTTTCTTAGCAGATAAGAAAAAACTTTCAACATTTAATATGCGTTCACTGGGCGTACTGGTGCCCGGAATGCATAGATATTTCCGTGCTGCTTTTGCCAGCCACGGTAACTGAAGGCGCCTGTACCTCCAGTGCCGTAGCAAGTCGTTGTTGGGAACGTCCTCCGACATGCCACTGGTGAGGTACACTATCTTTCTACAGCTGCGGCCCTAGAAGGCTCGACCATTGACTGCTTCTTGCTGAGCTCCAGGAGGTGTTGCGCCGTCTTGGTGCTAGAGGAAGAAGGGGGTTCGCTTTTAGCACCCGCTGCCTCAAAGTTGACGTAGGGCCGGATGTATTCCCATACATCGCGGAGTCGATCTCGGAGATACGTCTCTTCGGTGTGTCCCACCTGCACCACGTATTCATTCACGTAAGACAAGTTGCAGAACCGCGGGTGCAGAAACGCAGCCATAGTCACAAGGTCAGTCACGGGGATGCACCAGTCGACACATTCCCTCATACGACGCGTCAGATCGACAAACGAAACAAAATCATATTCTTCTTCTTCTAATTTGGATTCAATATCCGATCTGCAACACCCACAACACATTTGATACAGCATACAATATGGAAAAAAATGTCGTTCCAAGAACTAAAATTTAGGCGGGTTAAGGGAAAGCAAAGAAAAGTATGTTCCATGAAGTAAAACTTGTTTTCAGAACGAAAATATCGCTATTGAAACAAAAAGGTTTTTTCACAAAAAGGTTTGTTTGTTCTGTTAGCAAATAACCGATTTTTTAATATTAAGTTCCACCAAAAAAACCTATTTTCTATCACTGCGATAATTTTGTTCTGACAAAAAAATGTTACTGCCCGGAATAGAATTTTCTTTGATGTCCCAAAACCAACTAACGTATTCGTCCTGTGAACGAACTTTTTTCTATGAAAAAATAACGCAGCTAAGGGCTAAAAAAGGTTGAATTTGAACAGAGTAAGAAATGTAAGGGCCAGTATTCGAACCCACCTCTTTGATAAGTTGGCCGATATTATAGAAGTGCCCATTTCTTACCCTGCGCAATTTAACCCAACTCTAATAGTAAATTAATCTTTTTTCATCATAAGCATTACTAGGTTTAATCTGCATGTCTTGTCAGCACAGAGAATTTTCACGGCCCGACAAAATGAAGACAAAAACTCAACCAGCTTAAGGATGGTATTATGCTCGGTTCCCGTGGAGTTCAAGTCTTCGTGATCCATCGCCGCAAGGACCGTGTAATAAAAATTGTACATAATATGTACGAAAAAGTGTAAACGAAATTTAGTTTGTACGCGCCAGCCTTCCGTTCTCAGTTTACACTTACTCACCCTCATAAAATAAATTGTAGCCTCATCTTCAAATATGTCAAAAGGATTCATCGCCCGGCAAATACAAAGAGCAAAATCACGCGCTAGTAGCCACTTTTTTGAGCTTCGTTTTAGCGGCAGGACTGTTCAAGGGTACTTAGAAAAGAACGTATTAACAGTGGGGCCACCAGTATGCCTGTTTGTTGTTGCCTCGTCATCGTGGATGTCATTTTTAGAAGCCAGATGCACCACAAGGTGCCCAGTGCTGACTGAGGTGACATAATTTTTAATTTATCTTATGCACCCGTTATACGATAAGTGTTACTGCTTTGTCAATTTGGAATATTTCCGAAAACAATTAAATACAACTGGCGCCGAACATCATGGTAACTCGTAACACTCCCATGAGTAGAAAGCACAGTGCCGTCCTCTGGCGCGTTGATTTAACGGCAAACGTAAATCAACTTGCAACGAGGTTGAGGGGTCGGTGTGAATAAATGAGTTTCCCTGTGTACGAACTCGGCAAGAGAGTTAAAAGACTCCGGGTCTAGATCATCCCAGTCACAATTTGGCCCACCACTGCTTGCCTTGTTGTATTCTTGGCACTTCAGAATACAGAGTTGACGGAAGTACTTCTCCTTACAGATTCGCTTTTTGCCATTTTGTCTTTAGATTACGTCTTCCAAAATACCACTAACCAAAACTGGACCTAGATGACGCATGCAAAACGTCAACGATGTAGTCATGCACACTTTATTTCATATCCTCTGCGACCACCTACATGTAGTTGACTGCGCCCCGTCTCCGCATAAAAAATTAAATCATAGGATACTTAACTGCGCTTGAAAACAACTAACAATCAGCCAGGACAGACCGCACTGGCAAGCAAACGACAGCCACGTGGCATAAACAAAGTCTAGGAGCCGATGACCGCGCAGTTAGTCAGAGTCGGAAGCGTGAGGAATAGAGTCTGCCAGACAAGTAAAGATAGGAAATTCGTAGGATTTCAGGCTTTTCCGGCAAAGGAGTATGTTAGGGATCTCTCGGGTTTGACTCCGGGTACTCAGGTCCATGATGGTCGACGTTTCAAAGCTCGAATCGAGCATCGTCCTCAGGGCAGAGGTGAGTGCCTTGAAGTGGTCCATGCTGCCACCAGGCAGCTCTTTTTTCAGAGATTGCTCTTCATTGATCTTTTTCTCTGCGCCCTGTATCTTTTTTTCTCTAATGCATATGGCTTCCCTTGCCTTTTACACGGTAAGTGCCCCATTCAGGCCTTCTTTTACTCTGATTTCACCGAGCTCTTTGATCTCATCACATTTACTTTCTTTTCATTTTTGGAAGTAGTTTACGACCTTTCGAGTTTTAGCTTTTTTGTCGCGGGGTGCGGTAAGGGTGCCCGTTGTTACCTCTGATTTTTAACATATATGCAGAGGAAATGGTAAGAGAGGCATGGGATGAGCTAGATGTAGGAATCAAAGTAGGAGGCCAGTGGATAAAGTCAGTTAGATTCGCGGACGACCAGGCGTTGGTCAGTCGGTCGTAGGGATTGTAAATTAAAAT
Organism: Pyrrhosoma nymphula; assembly: GCA_963573305.1. NCBI lineage: Eukaryota > Metazoa > Arthropoda > Insecta > Odonata > Coenagrionidae > Pyrrhosoma > Pyrrhosoma nymphula. Next base: position 93,906,374 of record OY754329.1, read on the forward strand.
CCAGAATCGATTTTCGATTAATTGACTTTCGATTTTGGTTTTTAAAATCGATTTTCTAAAAATTCGATTTTTTGCCCAAAATAATCGAAAAATCGAAATCTAAATCGATATTTATTCATAGTAAAGTAATTGTCTGCTGAAATACGGATGTGCTGTTGTAACAAAATTCAAAATATGGGTTAATTGAAGCACTAGGGATAAGAACCGAATACAGTTAAATTTATTAATACAATATATTATTTTAAAGATATTATTAAGATATGCAGGGAAGTAATAATCCATAACAGATACTTATGAGCACATAGGTAATTTAAAAAGCAAATTACATATAGTTTAGTAGCAATAAGAATTGTATATTGAAAAGTGGGCAAACCACAAAATGAAAAACATAATTTTATTTCTTTCTTGTTTGCAAAGCCGTGGAACCAGTGTTCCTCAGGGATGGACCTTAAGAAAACTAACATATTTAAATGTTCTCCGAATAATCGATTTTGCACCTGAGTTGCAATTAACCCGGCGTGAGAAAATAGTCGCTCACACGGTAGAGGCACTATAGATAAAATCCTGCTGGCTGGTTTGTACACGTGGGGATATTCTCCCTCAATCTCCTTCCAAGCTTGTAGTGGATTAGAGTTGGACTTGCGGTCGACTGGAGGGCGGTTTACGAACTGGCGCAGCTCGATTGGCAAAATTCAAACGACAGCTTTAGCTAGCAAGCTAAAAATCTAAAATCGACCGGCTAGAATCGATTTTGATCGGTTTTTCAAAACAAAAAGTCGACTTCGATTAAATCGAAAATCGGAGTGTGATAATCGATTAAAATCGAAATCGATTTTCCAATCCCTAGTCGGTCGTCAAAAGGATTGCAAACTTTAGTAGATGCATTGGAGGAGCAGTGTACGGGATAAATACGGGGAAAAAACGCAGAGAAATACAGGATGAAGATTAATCATAAGAAAACAAGAGTAATGAGATTCTCTAGTACAGCGGTTCCCAAACTGGGGGTCGCGACCCCCAGGGGGGTCGCGGGCCGTTCGGAAAGGGGTCGCAAGATGAGGATTGTAATTACTTTAAAAACAATATCATTTGAATGTACACATTGTTTGTTATTTTTAGGGGGTCGCGGCTAAAACGTATGGGCTAAAATGGGTCGCGGAAAGAAAAAGTTTGGGAACCGCTGCTCTAGGACAAAGAAAGCGAGGCTGGTCGTAAGAGTAGGAAGTCACAAACTCGAGCAGGTAGAAAAATTTTATTAGTTGGGTAGTACGCTAGAAGCAACAGGACATAGTAGCAATTACATTAGGAAGAGAATAGCGCTAGTGAAGGAAACGTCTAATAATAGAAGGGAGCTGATGACGGGAACTTTAAGGAAGGATGTAAAAAAGAGGCTGATGATGAGGCTGATGATGAGCTTGATATGGATTGTGGCGTTGTATGGGGCAGAAACGTGGACCTTGAGAAAGGAAGACTACAATAGGCTGAAGGCGTTTGAGATGTGGGTGTGGAGGAGGATGGAGAAGGTGCGTTGGACGGAAAGGAGGACAAACGAGGAGGTGCTTGACATGGTGGGTGAGGAGAGGAAACTTGTGGATGAGATTAGGGGAAGGCAGGGTATATGGCTGGAATCGGTAATGATTTGCTGGTTTGCTGAAGGCCGTGATAGACAGAAGTATGTTGGGCAAGCGGGGAAGGGGAAGAAAGAGAATGGGTTTTATGGACGGGATGAAGGAAGTTAGGACTTATGCTGAGATGAAAAAGGCAATACTAGAGATGGATGGATAGGGCACGGCACGTGTAAGATTCTGTTGGATATTCTCTGACTTTCATCATGACCTACATCTAGATTACTCTGAGTTTTCAACTTGATTTTTAATTATTGGTTTTAATGTTGCAATGCCTGATTTTGGTACAGTGTTTCATTGTCAACGTAGGGGATTTGAAATATAGACCTTATTATTTTTCTTTCTTCCACTTCTAATCTTTGTAGTTGGCTTTTGTTTAATAGACCAGCCCAGGCAGGTATAGCATATAGTAATTTTGTTCGTATATAAGAGTAAAATATTATTTTTTAGCGCTTAAGGATGTTGATTGATTTACTAGTATCGGAGTTAATCCCGATCTCACCCCAAATGCTTGTCCAATTATATTACTTGATTCTAATGCAGCTGCACCTTGGCGTCTCTAGATTTGGCCTCGTAAATTTTATCGCCTGAGTCTTTTTCGTGTTTAGTGATAGCCTCCATTTACTGTACCAACGAAGTATCTCGTCAGTGTTTTCCTGTGCATACACAGAGGCTTATTTCGCCTTTCAGAACATTGATAGTATTGCTGTGTCGTCTGCGCATAAAACAATCTTGGTGTGCCAGTCGTCAATATCCCTCGGGAAGTCAGCCGTATATATGTTAAAAAGTAGCGGGCAATATATGGAACCTTGTGGTAAACCAGCAGCTATTTTTCAGTCTGTGCTTTTTTCATGTCCCCATTTTACAAAAAAAAACGTCTATCTCATCAGTTCATTTAATTATTCATTTTGGTATTCCCATTTCGTTAATTTTAAAAATCAATCCGTTATGCCAAACCTTGTCAAATGCTTTGGAGACGTCAAAAAACACCCCAATAGTAGTTTCTTTTCTGTTGTAACTATCAGAAATAAAATCAAATATTTGATGGGTAGTTGAATGCTCTTTCCTGAATCTGTATTGCTCTTCTGACAGAATGTCGTTTTTTCCACATATTTAGATATGTATGTACAGCACCACAGCTCTTTGCGCCTTGACTTACATGAGTGTCTTGACTAGAAGTTGAGGTCAATACTTACGTGCGAGCCGGTCATCAAAAATATCATTTGTGACTCGTTTTATTCCTGGTGATATTTAACGGTACTACGGTAGAAGCGATCACAGGAACAAGATAAAGGAAATTGACTGCAGAACCGACAGATTTAGAATGTCATTTTTTCCGCGAACAATAAGGGATTAATAATAGTTGCGATAGATTAATCATATGAAACTCCCACCCTCACTTGGTAGAGTAGAATTTTCACTTGTGTTTAATAACGGAACATTGTTACTAACACTTCACATCACTTGATATGTCCGGCATTATTTTATTTTGTTCTCTGCATGAAGTAGTATCTCGTAGCATTCATAAATTAATAGCATTAGTAAAATTAACCGCTAGATGTGGCTTTAGCATTGTAATGCATGTTTTCATGTTCATTTACGTAGCACTCCCAGTTTCTGGTTTGATTGCGCACTGTTCCCCCGACTGCTTTTTCATCTGCGCCTAGCGTTCGGGCGAACGTGCGAGTTCCCGATTTCTGCAGGGACGAATGCTGCATGCCTGGTGTGGAATCACCCCCTGCCAAGACCCTAGTGGTGGCTTGCACGGTACTTCGTAGATGTAGATGTAGAACGGTAGCGCCCATGTAATAAACGCCTGTACCTATATTTTCCTATATCCTCTCATTTTTTGGGACATGAAACTGATCATATCCACTGTTCGCGAAAACCAGTTTAAGAATCTGTCGTTCTCTAATTAAAGTTGTTTTCGGAGGATGAGGATTTCAATTCTAGCTCTAATAAAGGATCCTGAAATTAAAATATTTAAAAATCAAGTTTTGTGTTGAGTAAACTAAGCCTAAGACGAAGGTGTTAGGCAAGTGGGACATAAATTCACTCATAAGCACCTAATCCTTTGAGTAAAAATACCCGTGTGCATAAGTGGCTATCTCTGAAATAGTGGCATCCCACTCCGGAAAATTCCTGCACACGCCACTGGACGGGTTGGGGCGAGTTTGCGAGATTCACTGCGACGCCTCTCAAAATGTATTGCACGCATATCGATTTGGGTCCGTGACAATAAATTTATTCGGGCCTTACTACCTACCCGCGCACGTTCTTTGGGGACCAACAGAGCTCTCCCACTTCTTCCATCCTAAACACCACCGCCCACCCCCGCCGAAAATTCGAATAACCTTCTAACCCCCTCTGCCAATACCCTTTCTCTCCCATCGAACCCTTACGCCTCAAATTCCCTCCCGAGACGATCCCTTTCCGATCCCCTTACCACTCCCCAAAAACCTTCCCCGCTAGCCCTCAGCCTCACTCGAAGACCATCACTTAGCCCCCTCTCCGCATTTTGCCCCATTATCTTCGCCACCGTTACAAGCCACGAGATCAACGATGGTCCCCAATATAAGCCCCCCCCCTTCCCCACCCCAACCACCAATGCGAGTCCCACTCCTGTTCCTTTAGGAGATCGATTCGAGAATACGTGACCTAAAACAATTGAAAAATGCGATGACTATATGTAAAAATAAGTTTAAAGTATAGCGATTCAGCTGCTGTCATAAGGAATCTAGCAAAAAATATAAGTTTGACACGAAAGGCGCACGTTATTTTACAACAGTAGCAAAACATTTTACTGACTGATTTTTAAAAATACATATAAGTGACTAAATCGGCAACAACATTGTTAGTTTCACATAAGATTTATTTATTGTCAACTGCCTTCATCGCAAAGGCGACACCATCTGGTATATTCCATCGTCTTTGTGATGGAACCGATCGACGAGAAATAAATCTATTATAAATATGTTTATGGTATTTTGCTGATTCAGTTATGATGAATTTTGAAGATTTTAAGCCTGAGAATATCGAGTTCATTGTAAATAAATGTATCGAGAAAAAATTCAATGGCCTGGATTGGAATTTAAACCCATATATTGTGGATATGTTCCGGATGCCTCTCAACTCAAAGGCCTGAATGTATGGAATGAACCAAATGGTTTAATCCAGACGGATGATTATTTTTTACTACGCACATCTGAACATCTTATGATTTTCGCTGGTTTTAATATCCCTTGATTTTTTCAATACAACATTCACACTATTAAAAAGTATAATTAAAAGTTAGTAACAAAGGAAACAAATAAAAAATCATCGAAAGCGTGCAATTGAAATTAAAAAAAATAGTTTACTATAATGCTGGTTTTTATTCAGATGTTTTTCCATGCAAAAAAGACAATGCAGATTCTTGCAACCGTTTCCGAGTGCAACGTTTTTTTTCAGTCAAACTACTTTAAGACACTTGGACTGAAAATATTCAATCATTTACTTATGACTAGAAAACAAGGATGGAAATATTTTTTTCCTAAGTTCCTCACATCTTCTCTCAATACGACGTCCATAATTAATTAGTTAGTTTTCCTTTTTTTGCTAACCTTTCCCTGCTATATTCCTCTCCCTATCAAATGAGTTTTGTCTTCCCAAAAAGCCCAAGAAAAAAAGTGTCTTATTGGGGCCAACATTGGAGAAAACAACGGCTCCGTTCATGTATAATGGAGCATTACAAGAAAATAGAAGATAGGGTTTTTTCAAGCGCTCTATAATGGTAAATAAAAATTACCAAATTACCATTTTGATATGCAACCACCTTAGCTCGACGTAGTCTCCCAACGCAAACTGAGATTTTTTTCTTTCCACTATTTATCTTTATTCATGTACGCAAAATGATAGTGATGGCGACGTAAGCTAGCATATTTATCATAATCGGGGAATTTGGACTATCGTTAGATACAGCCAGAAGTAAAAATATACGGCTCATGAAATAACATCTTTGAATGGAACTGCTTGAGAATTTTCTCAATTAGCAGGTATAGTCATGCATTAATTAAACCTAATTAACATAATAAAACCATGGGGTTACCACGAAGAAGTAGAGCAAGGTGGTATTTTTTTCCTGAGTTCAGAAATCCCACTGGGGATAATTTCCTCTTGACCCGCTCTCGAATCCAGCCATGCCCCAGAACTGCCCTCTTAACTTGACATAGTTCCCCGGCGCAAACAGAGAAGCCGCGCAGACACTTGTTTCTCCCCGTGAATGCGAAACGGGAGTAGGTATCGGCGATCACGGAGGGCCAACATTTCAATCACCACCGGATCGGCGACTGAAGTTCATTTGGACTATTAGGGCGGGGACGAGTAGAAATGCACGTGAATTCTCCTGTTTCCGCGCTTTGGGATTGTTTCCTGACTTCACCAATTTTCCATTGTTCTCCACTTACTTGATCACTGAACTCTCCATCGCATTAATTCATTTTATCCATTAATATGCAACTATAATCAAGAATTTAGTTGATTCTTAGACTGATGAGCGAGTTATTGACCATTAATTCAAAAATATAACAAGAAGAGTTCAATGAATGCACGTTCAATGAATTTTAAGAATATTGCAATGACGAACGGACCATAAATCAAGCAGTCATAGTTGATTACTGTTGCTGAAGCCAGGCTTTAAGAATCACACAATAGCAATTCATGCCCTGCCCACTTCTTTGCTTTACGAGAAATGCGCTGATTATGTTATTTAGCCAAATATTAAAAAAAATTAAACCCAATAGCGGGTAAGTTCATTTAATTCTGAAAAACGAACTTAATAAAGGGTTAATAAGCATGCTCTTAGTTTTATATACCTAATACTGTTTATTAAAATTTCATCCTCTAAAATAAAGTAGCTATCATATTTTAGGATCTCAATATTTCATCGAATGCTTGGCTAATTATATTCTACACATTCACTCCGTAAAAAGGTATGTAATGCTCGCAAATCTTAATGATTTGAAGCATTAATTCATTAGAAGAGTATAAATAGCACATGCACACATTTTTTTCTAAAAGGTTTCCTAATTTTATCTAACCCATATACTAAAATATTTGTAAAATTAAAGTCCCCACCCCGATTTATGGAAATAGACCAATGAAGTAAAAATGGAGAAGAGCTCATTCAGGAAGTTGTGCTCAAGGTTCTAGAAGCATCTCAAAATAAAGAAAATATTCATAAGTGAATGAGATTAGATACCGTATACTTTTGTGTTCATGCTCTCCCATTGCTTTTCATCGCACTGCTGCGCCATAAAACATAAACGAACGGTGAATATGAGACCTATGCCCGACACGTGACCTGAACTCTCGGCCGTAAGGATGCCTGCCGTTACCGACAAGAGTGTATAGTATTGTAAAATAGGAAAAAAGGGGTATATTTAAGCGATAACTTTTCATTGCGTCAATACTTCATACACAGCGATAAAATACGGTCGATGTCCATAGTTCATGAGATCATTTAAACTCCTGAGATAAAACATTTTTGAGAGAATAAAGTACATACATACATGATGAATGTTTGTTTTACATATATATTATATACTCGAATCTTTACTCACAACGACGACCGGATTATGCGAACTTATTTATTCAGTGCCAGTAGAGAAATAATGTTTCATGATTTTACCAACCACTAAAATTAAGTTAAAATAAGATTAATTTTGCAACTCCAAAAAGGAAGAATATGTTGTGTCATGCTATGGAAAATAAATTAATAAATTTGGATTACATATAGGAATTATATAAAATTTGAATTGGGTAATAGTAGATTATTTTTGCGTATCATCTATATATATATTCAAAAACTATTCTCATTTTTTTTCATTTTTGGGAAACATATAAACTCATTTAGCCACATTTCCCACTGCTTCCACTTGAGTAGTGCAAAAAAAGGAAAAAAACCAAGTTCACCTCAAGAGCACACCAGACAGAGACTGCCTACAAATCAGGCAGCAGGTCTGCTAGTTTATATATTTAAGGATATAACGATAACATATTATAACTACTTTTTTAAACCTTCAGTATCCCAATCCCATTGAAAATATTAGTTCCTTCGCCCATTACTTATTTATCGAAAACAAGGAATCATTACTATCTATAAGAATGTTTTTCCGCTGAGAAACAATTATCTTCTGTTTGTTATATATTAATAAAATTGGTTATTAGATCCTTCCAGGAAGATCAAAAACTCCACATTAAGTTAATATCATATCGCGAACACCATCTTCCTTCGATTTTTTTTCCATCGGCTTTAATATTAACTCGGTATAATCTCGGCTAAGGTTAGTGTACACCGTAAAATTGACAATCTGAAAGTATATAACGCTAGAAAAAAAGAAATTATGGCATGAGTTTTGAATAGGGGAATGGTTACAATATATTGCAAGTTCGCAGTACCATAGTCTTAATTACAAGAGGAGTAGCTGCATATAGAGGCACATTCATGTGAGCAACGTCTCGGTTGTTGAACTGCCGAGAAATTCCATAAGAGCACATTAAAAATACCATGCACGCCAACAGGAACGCAAGCCTAGACCGGGAAATTCCATTTATGCAAAAGCCATAAGATACGGTGACATGAAATTACCTAAGCGCTAATTCCCCGGGCTGCATTCACGGCGCTTTTAAGTTGAATCCTCTCAGAGATAGTGGAACTAGCTCAGACCTTGATGAGCCAAGGCTAAATACATAATCATTGCGGAGATATTTCATCCGGGGATATAAATTAAAGGCGTGAATCATTCGTAGAAAAATCTCTTTCATCGAAGTGTAAAGTCGAAAGAGGAATCTGTGCAAGGACTATGTTCATTCCAAGAAAATTTATCAGCCCTGCGAGAGACGGTAAACATCCATTTGCCCCTTAGACACATCGAATGCATATTGAATGGAGGTTTAAAGCCTTTGATCACACCAGTCGATGGTAACCCCATCTTGGAATGAGGTCACGACTATTAACTACCTTTGCATAGCCAAGAACGTACGAAGCCTGGCTTCACCTGCAAGAAATTAATGTGTTAGTTATGGTGAAAGCTACCTTCTAGGTTTAGTCACCGTATTTGAGGCCTAGATCCTGGAGTAAAGTGCAAACTCCAAGCAAATCTCTATCTCGCCAGCTTTCTCACTATAGGTAGATGTCCTATCTTCCTTCACGTCTCCTAAGAACGACATCATCGCTTCTCATATTGAAAGAGGGTGATAATACACACACTTGACACCTCTACAACGTTTCGGTTTTGGAAGCACGCGACAATTTGCGACTGAGTTATGGTTGAGAGTGGAAAAGCTTTGAGGAGGATAGTTGGAAATATATGTGGGAAGGAAACGGAAAAAATGAAAATACTTTTTCCCAAACCCATAATTTTACATCCACTGAATTACGCTGCAAATCTAGTCTATAACGAAATTTCTATCGCAAATAAAAACATAAAAAATATAAATAATATGAGCGTTTTCATAAAGGATAGGCTTAAAAAACTCTGTCTCACTGATTTCTTCCACAATGCCACATCCTCATCTGTACCTTTCGCTTAATTGTCATTTTTACATATTCACCCGTTCCTGCGATTTCTCATGTTCCTGCTCTTTTAACCACCATGAATAGTCATCACACCATACCAAGTTCTATATTTCCTTGATTAGCAAAAAAAGGGTTTAGAACTTTGAGGGCAAATGAGTCTCTTAATTCGCCAGCAGGATTTAAAACTTTCCGAAAACTCCTCAATATCACTTCAACTTAGCTTCATCAAGGAATAATTACTATTTATAAAGAAAAAACCTCGAAAAAAGGAAAATTCATCTTTGAGGTATGTTTTTTACAATTTTTTTAGCACATAGCAACGATAATATACACAATTTCAATAAGTGTCTCCACATACGGTTGATATTTGTTAAGGGTAACTTGAGTACTTGCAAATAAACTTCTAATTTATGTTTCATGCTTCCATATAATTTACGGAATCAGACCACAATATGTAAAAGTTCATATCAATAAGAACAAAAATATTTTTCTTTGTAGTTTTCCACAGCTTTTTTTTTATTTCCCGTACAGCGCGTTTCGATGCTAATACATCATCCTCAGGTACATGTTTCCACATGAGAACGATAGAGTTATGAGCTGATTAACTAAAATACATATTTTTTAAAGACCAGCATAAGTTCCTGCGCGAAGATTATTTAATAAATGAGCAAGCACTCATCATTATATGTATTTTTATTGTTGTTTTTAGGATACATAAACTGGAAGCACCAAACCAAATAAATCTGTACGACAGTAGATTCAAACTCGTTCTCCTCTACAAATCGTTCCATGAAAACCGAATGAATTCAGAAACAAGAATACGCTTTTAAGTACCTTCCACATCTTTAATTATAGAACGAGTATCAGCTTTTACCATTCTTAATCTTACTCTCACACTCACAGTGTGGTTATGTAAAAACCTCAGCTTCATTCAACGGTAGATAAACGCGCATATTCCTACCTCGAATCACATACATTCTTATACTAGAGGTACCGTAACAAGCAAAAACGCGTGTCCTATCACCATTTGGACGAACGTCAGATAACTCAAGTTGCTCCGAAATTTAAAAGCCAGCCCGCGTGAAAAGCTGAGTCACATGAACGAGACTAGGTTCGATTTCCCCAAACTCGGAAAATATTCCCCCCCGCAAGGGATTGTAATTTCATAGTTCAAACTCGACGAGAACTAATAATTATAATAAGGTAGTAAAGCTTGGACGATGACAGCAGTAGAACAGAGAAAAGTGTAAATACGTGGTGTTACCGAGGCCTGATAACGATGAAATAGAAGGAGGAAATCACCACTGAAGAAATACTGCGTAAATCTGGACAGAAAAGGTTTTATAGGCGATTTGACGAAGCAGAGGAAGGAGAGCTTATTGGACACATTCACAGACACTATAGCCTCCAGAAAATAGTGCAGAAAGGAACTACGAATGGGAATAATCAACATGTGTACATATGTCCAGGTTGTGGACGAGCAATTTGGTATTGATAACTTTAAACACAACCAAAGAATTTTTAAAAACATTCTTTATTATTATCGATTATTATTGCTACTTGTTATACACCGAAGACGATGAAATTTGCCATGAAAAAATCATTTGACTTGACCGGGATTCAAACCCGGATCTCCCAATTGTTTGTAACATGCTAACACACCTGACCGGCAATTGGGAGACCCGGGTTTGAATCCCGGTCAAATCAAATGATTTTTTCATGACGAATTTCATCGTCTTCGGTATATAACTTCGCATCCGTGCGCGTGACTCCGTACCACATCATTTTTTTAATGCAATGATTGGAAATTGCTACTTGTATTATTGCGAGTCGTAATGTGGTATTTGAGGGTTGGTTGTTTGCTCGCTTTATGGGAAAGTTCAAGTATTTTCGAGAAGTAGAAAACTATATAAAAATACGATTCAGATGTTAATTAGTGAGTTGTTTAAGGGTTAAGTAATTGTAGTGGATTTTTAGAAATTGTTTTGAAAAAAGAAACATTTTTTTTTCAATTTAGGTAGAAAAATAAAAGGAGTTAGCAACATTGAAGGAGTAATCAACTAATCCTCTTCGTTGAAAACGTTACGTTGAAGATTAAGGGTGAAGCAAATTATGAGGGAAGTCAAAACAAGGAATTATTAAGGAAGAAAGCGATTAGGTAACTGAAAACAGGAAGTATTGAAGAGCTTCAGTAAACACATTTCCGGATTTATGACTACTGATGATGATACTCGGAATGCCGATAAATCACACCAAAAAAATACATGAAGGCATAAAAGAATACAAGTGGGAACTCTTTGCATCATCCGTAGATGAATCATTTAGTTTTATCGGTTCCTGTCTTTGAACTGTCAATTTATTGACGCATTTATCCCATTTTAAGGGCACACAAAGAGAGCAAACAGTAAGAACATAACGGAAACGAATCTGCCGCAGCAATTTGTTTTACGTGGAAATGGGCGGGGCCAGCGAACCGTGAGGGGGAAATCAGAAAAAACGCCAAATGTAAACGAGGAACTAAATTAATAGTTTTTTTTTATAGGTAGCTGGTGAGTGCTTGTATAATATTTGAACTCCTCCTGGTTCTCCCGTCCAGTGATACCGTTGCCATGGCAAACCGTAATGTTTCCGACACTTGGACTCATCAAACCAATATCGTGGATAACTGGTTTTTAAGCTGCCGTTTTTTATTGTTTTTGTTTACATTCCGGATTTTCACGAAAGGTGGCATGTTATTTGACAAATTTTCTCGGTCAGTTGAAAATAAACCAATCGAGGGGATAATCACTCCCCTTTGAGCTAGGAAAAGTACAGCGACTGGGAAAGCTGAAAATTCGTCACCTCAAAAGTTACATTTTAAAATCAAATATACCGACACCAACACAAAGCATTGATATAAAGAAACTACATTAGCCCTTTCAGTGATGAGAAAAATTACATTATCTTTCCGAAAGCATTGTGTCATCCCGCATTATTGCTGGCGAATATTCACAAACGAATAGAAAAATTTGCTGATGCTTGCTCCATTACATGTTGAATTTTAAGTAAGATATGCGGTGAAAAATGTCGAGTGAAAGAAATAAAGGATGACCTAGAAAATATAGGAACCGTCGCTATTTTAAACCCAGGATGAGCACACTCAGAACCAGAAAGTTTGATTTAACCAAAGGGTTTCACTTAAGGGCAACTATTACAATAGCTATTGGAAACTCTCATTTACAAATGTGTTAGATATACTTATGGGACTTATGACCTCATATATCGTTTCAGGAATACGTTGCAATATTTTTATACCAAAACCATTAGTCCCCTTAGTACTTTAAAGAGGTCCGGTGCACATGTAATCAATACATGCAAGTAGGTAGGTGGTGACAATACTCAATTTTACTGACTACAATATCATCGGCATTGCTTCAAAACGTAAACGAAATGCTTGTCGGAGAGATAAGATTAACTGACACTTACCTATGACCCATGCCATTAATTAGTGATTCTTAGCCTTTTTAAATTCACTTTATCCGTGGTCACCCATACTAAAGCAATCCATCCATATCCTTATATAAAAAATATATTATTTACTTTTTATCTGCTATTTTAATCTAAATTATCTACCAATATTTAAGTTTTTTTGCGTACCCCTAAACCACTAAGTATCCATGGTGGGTATCGCTTGTTTAGAACTGCTTTTGTAGAATATATGTATAGTATTTTCTACTCTTTTCAGTATCGATACATATGAGGGGCATTAATTGCCAAGATTTGTTGCACCAGTTTGTACATTTCTGAATTTCTCTCACGCTGCTTATTCGCTGCGGATTTCTCTACGACCGCGACGGAGTCTTGCTGTGCACTCTGGCAAAACATGTTTAGCATTTCAACTTTTTTCTACCAATTATTCTTTGATTTAACCCATTAACGGACAAAGGTGCGAAAACGCACCATTTTTTAATTAGTACGTGAAAAAATATCCACCCCGTTTTTAAAGATTTTTTCCATGGTAAATTATTTATTAGATAATAAACTTATTTTTAAAACCATTTTATTTTATAATTTAATTGTGGTTATTTAGTTATAATTTTTCAAAATTACTAAATTTCTTGCTCATTGAGGGCTATCAAAATAATATTTTTTTACAAGTGCAATAAAAATATTAATGAATCCTAACACTCGTATTATAAATGTACTATGAATGCTTAATTACTCACATTTTTTAAAATAAGATAATATATTTAGAGATATACAATTTTGACACTTGTATTTAATATTGCGTTTTCGCACCTTTGTCGTTCGAGGATATAGCAGATTAGGACAGAGGCACCGTGCCGAGGGACAAATGTAGCAAACCTTGGTCGCTTACATTGTACACCACCCTGAATCTATTCGTGGAATCGATTTAAGCACTGTGGGGTTTCAAATACCATTAAATGTTTGTTTCTTATCTTATTGGTCTCACAGCTGTCGACTGCTACAATGTGGCTTCATTCAGTCTTTAGATACATTGTGAACTAATGAGCAGCTCGAGTCCTCGCCTCGAGACCAGTCGGTTCTTAACTGTGTGTAATGTATAGTTTCTCAAACAGCGACGGTCATTCCGAAGCGGATCACCACTACGTAGACATCAATGGATTTTACCTTTCAATTCTAGAAGAAGGCTTCAAGAAGTTGGTTCCATAGTTATACTATACGCATTCGTAAGGTGTGACGGGTGTGACTGAGTGATCCTACAGCTTCAAGATCATCAACATTTCAGGCAACGTTAAGTGTGAAAAAAATTATCTTTTTTATTTTATCAATTTTTCCGAGACTAATACTTATTTACGACTACTTTAGATGGATCATAAAAGAAGGTGTTTGTCCACCCAAGAAATCCTGGCCACTTTAGAGGAAACCCTGGATTCTGTGGATGAAGCCACGGATGTTGTCTACATACCACGAGACGTTGACAACTTGACCGATGAAGAAGACATCGATGACAACATTTTAACTGCGGAGCCGATTAACAACGACATCCCGGGAACATTTGAAATGCATCGAGATGATGGCATAGTGGAGCACCGGTTGAGTGCGCAAGAAGAAGAAGGAAAGCCGTCAGTGCAACTAAAAAAAGGTATCCAATCCTCTGATAAAAGAGACTCATTTCCAAAATGGAAAAAAGATATTGATGCTAAGTTTTCGTGTCATCCAATATCTAAAGAGAAAGAATATGACGATAAAATACAACGTGAATTTGGAAGTTCGTCTCCATCAGACATTTTTCACCTGTTTCTTGATGACGAGGTTTTGGAGAAAATGGTATATTTTTCAAAAAAGTATGCTACTGATAATAACATGCATGATTTTAACATCAGTATTGTAGACTTGAAAAAATTTCTCGGGATTTTGATTCTCTCTGGGTATCATGTGCTCCCGCAGCAGGACATGTACTGGTCTAAAGATGAAGATAAATGCATTGAATTAGTTCGTCAAACTATGAGTAGAAAGAGATTTAGGATTATAAAGGAGAGTATCCACCTTTCTGACAACTCTTCTCTCGATAAAACCGACAAATTTGATAAGCTGAGACCAATATTTACTCTGTTGAATGCTAAGTTTTTGCAGTTTGGAATTTTTTCTCACAACCTTTCTATTGATGAGCAAATGGTTCCGTATTTTGGACGCCATTCTGCGAAAATTTTTATAAAAAATAAACCGGTTCGATTTGGATTCAAATTATGGTGCCTTTGCTCTTCAGATGGTTACCTCTTCCAATATTTTCCATATGGAGGGGCTAAATCAAACCCTGATGGAGTGAAGGTAGGATTAGGAGCTAGCGTTGTTTTGGATTTCTTGAAAATAATTCCTGATATTACACAGCATCGGTTATTTTTTGACAACTTCTTTTCTTCCTGTTCTTTATTCCAAACATTGAAAGAAAGGCGATCCTTTGCAACTGGAACCATTCGGGAAAATAGAACTGGAAAATTGCCCGCTAGAAGACTCTAAGACTCTTAGGAAAAAACCTCGAGGCACATTTGATTATGCTTTTGACGAGGAATCTGAATTGTCCGTAGTCAAATGGAATGATAGCTCTGTTATAATTGTGGCCAGCAACACATTGCCAGTTTTTCCTTTAGGAAGTGCGATAAGATTTAGCCGTATGGAAAGAAAGGAGGTAACAATTCCCCAGCCTCTTGTCATTGGGGATTACAATAAGCACATGGGTGGAGTAGATCTTCACGATAATTAAAACGCGAAATATAGAATCAAAATCAGAGGGAAAAAGTGGTGGTGGCCATTGTTTACAAATTTACTGGATAGTGTGTGTACTAATTCAAGGAAAATCTATAGGAAGGCTACTGGGCACAAAATGTCTCAAATTGATTTTAGATCATATGTTGCGCTAACGTTAATCAAAGGTGACCGAGTTACTAATGACAATCACGAAGAAATACATGCAGAAGGACCATCAAATCCGAAAAAAGGCAGACCATCTCGAAATTCATTACCAGCAGACATTAAAAAAGATAATGTAGGTCATATTATAGAGAAAAATGTATCAAGGAGAAGGTGCAGGCAATGTAACAGCCACACTGTATATGTTTGTGTAAAATGTAATGTGCCCTTACATCCAAAATGTTTTCATAATTTTCATAAATAAAAGGGTTTTATTATTGTATGAATGGTTGTTTAATGATGCTTAGTACTTATTTATCCGTTTTTATGTGGTTATAAATAAAACAATGAAAAAGAAAAAGACTTTGGTTTTTCAGGGTATGTTAACCAAAGTACCTACATTCCGCCAAAGGTGCGATAACGCACCATTATTTTTTTGGTATAAATAAATTTTTTAGGGCCTCAAATTTTTCAAAATTTCTTTTCTAGTACATATTACGACTAAATATGATGATAAATTTCAAAATTTCTACCGAATATTAACCATGGCCGTTATGGGTTAAGGGCTTCAGAACTACAGTGACAAAGTTAAAAGTTTATTTTAGTTTAAAATATTTTTTTTTAACTTTTCAAAATTAAATATTTAATTGTTATTTTTCACCAAATATTTTTTTAACACTGGGCGTATATGTACCCCGTTAGCACGAAGGGTACGGATTAATCCGAAGGCATAATTACTTCCATAGCAGAAAAAGGTTTAATTCACTACGTCTGAATGCCAGAGAGTAATATTCAATCGGAGTTCTCACACGAGGATGTCCATGCGCAGGCGGTAATGATGATGGTTTCGTGACGAGACCCCATGAAAACGCTGCAATCAAATGTCAAAGGGATGTGTAATATAACTTCCTGAAAGTGTAGAAAAGGCTAGATATATTTAAATTTTTTCACTACAAAGTATTTATTCCTTTTTTTCAAAGATTTTTTTGCATAAAAATCCTATTCTTTTGTTTGTTTCCTTTCACCGAACTCAATCGCCCTGAAATTAAAAGAATCAAGAATACCCGAGATTGTTATCAATTGAGTCATATACCATCAGTTTTTTAATCCTGCGTATAAACGGAGGAAATTAGTAGTCGTATCCACCTCGAAGAGGAGTATCCAGGAGTAAACACCGTGATAGCAGTAAGCTTGGGTTCTAAGAGCTCCAACTGCCAAGATTATATTGCATTGTCCATCCTTAAACCATTATAAAATCCATGCCTAAAGCAATCATTGTCCTATACTGTGAAAAGGTGTATAGCGAAGGTGAATATATACTCTATCTGCATTTCCGAGTCTTCATTCACGAAAAATGAGTTGGGATAACAACAGCTTCTCTGGCTTTTCCTGCTAGTGTCCTCAGATTAAAAAATCGGGAACCAGATTTCGCCGTCTTTGTTTAGGCCTGGCCCTTTTGGCTTCAAACTGACAATATAAGATGTGGATAACTCTAGTTCCAGATGCCGTTTTAGAGGTAGATGCCCCCTAAGTGCGAATCCATCGAAGTTTTGTATTACTTAAACTGCTTCACTATTTTCTCTAAGATAGCAACGGCTCTCTTTTGCATAACTCCACGCTTCAGGTAGTGTTAGAGGTATCTGTCCTATACGTGCGATATCATGGAAGTTTTTATTATTCCAAATGTTTCAGCGTTTTCACTAGGATAGTAAAAGCTCACCTTTTTTGTTGCTGCATCTTCAAATTATGCGGCTAGTTCTGGCTCAAAGCACGCGTGTTCCAAGACAGGAAAGGGCTTAATTGTAGTAAGGGAAATACATTAACTCGGCTATCACCTATTTACACGGGACAGAATATTATTCTTCTTACGGCACATGTTAATTGAAACCCAAGCCCGAGAGCGGTAATCAGTAATGTCCTGCTGCTTTGTTTGGCTTCATTTAAAATGCTCACCGTTCATTTTTGTGAGTTTTATCCGGACGTAATTACGGCTTTGCCCGTCCCTCGTCGCCATCTCTTGCAGAGCACTCAATTTTTTAACATTTTCTCGTCAAACCTCATTCTTGCCTCTATCCCCTCCACACCCCCGTTCTCAGTAACGTATACACCACGAGGCTGTAGGAGGTAGCGACACTAGAATACCCACGGAATAAGGAGTGCATTAAAAACCATGGGCCTAATTTCGCAGACGCGACTGCACGCTGTAAAATTGTTGCGACGGGTGGGAAGACCAGAGTGGACGGAGGGAAGAAACGAGATATGGGGAAGTGAGGTAGATGGGCGCTGTTGTCCCCCCCCCCCCCCTTCCGGTTAAAATGCAAGCCCGACGACAGCCCAGGATCGTTAGTTATCTCTATATTGCTCCCCGGCGCTGGGACTTAAAATAATGGATTATAGCAACACCGCACCGCGTGACGAAGGAGGGACCTAAGGCGACGCAAAAATTCATTGCTTACGGCTAAAATACTCTCGTAAGTATATTCGAGTTTCGGTCCGGAGGTTCCCCGAGGGAGGAGTTCTGCGCGCGTGAAATGCGCGATGAAAAATGACCAAGCAGGCCGTCGGAGGCGAATGAGATAATGAGAGGTTGATTCTTTTGTGTTTTCCGATGCACGGTTTCGTTGTGAGGATAATGAGGAATGCTTCATTGGCCATCATGAGTTGACGTCAGCTACGTCGTAGAACTCACTCTGCCCATAAAATGCAAGGATTGTGACATTCAAAGAGATTGAAACTAGCAAGTTCTATGCTACCTATCTTTAAATTAAAAGAATAGTAAAATGTTCAATATTAAATACTATCTGCCCTTCGCTTTTTATCGTCAAACTAGAAGCACGGTAAAATATTCGATGAATTCAGGCCATGTCCTCAGGGGAAAACTAAGATGATTACCACCCCTAACTTTAGCAATATTAATGAATTTCCCTCCTGGAGAAACGAGCCAATGAATTTAATTTATTACAATACTCGGCAATCAATCTACATCACAGCCAATAATATAAAGTCAAATTAATTTAATTAACGGGAAGATTCACCTCAATATCTTCCCGAGAGTGAACATAAAAAGTTTTAGAGGAAGTCCTTTGAATCAGGCAGTTATATTTTTGCACATGCAGTGGACTGAAAATGTTAACTTTTTTGTGAATTTATTTCCCAAATTTGGAAGTTAAAGATTTAAAACGTTTTTTAAAGTATTTCGACTTCTTTATGGTGTAAAATCACAATGGTTTTATCAAGTGCATAGGCAGAAAAATATTAGAACATATGAGGAGAAGGGGAAGTAAGGGAGAGGAGACGGAAAAAAATGATGGCATAACTAACGGAACGAAACCAAACGCACCTGAAGGAAGTCAATAAGAAAAGGGATAAGTAGTCTTCAATACTTCAGCATAACGTGTTATCTGGCGTAGGGTTTCAATTCAGAGCATTTGGTGTTTCCATACTTCGGCTGAATGCCATTCATAAAAAATAACGCATAAGTTTCTTCGGATTGGTGGTTCTCTTCAAGTAGGTTGAGAGCAATTGAATCAAAACTACTTTGAATTAAAACTTAAAACTACTAAGGCTAATCTTCTCACCGAGGTTGGTGTAAAATCCTCAAGATTTTCATAGACGCAGACCCCATTCTCCTTACTCAATGTCTTTCTTCATCTCAGCAAACGTCCTACCACTCATCATACCGTCCAGAAAACCTATTCTCTTCCTTCCCCGCTTACCCAACGTCCTCTCTTCTATCACGACCTTCACCATCTATTTGCCCCTGATTACCTCTTACAACCATTTAATCAGCCTCCTCTTAATCTCCTCCAGAAATGTCCTCTCCTCACGTACTATATCTTGCACTATTCATTCACTCCTCGTTCGTCTTTTTTTCCGTCTACCACACTTTCTCCTTTCTCCTCCACACCCACATCTCAATTTCCTGTCGCCTATTATCGTCCTCTAGTTTCTTCAGCACCATATAAAGCTACACTCTACATTAAACTCTCCACCAGCCTTTTCTTCAAATTTTTACACATTATTCCCTTCATTCACTCCTTCCTATTACCAAACGTCTCTTTCGCTAGCATAATGCTATTTCTATTATATTGACCAGTATATTTTCAGTAGCGAGCATCAAAAGAGATGACGCTTCATAAAATAGCGAAATGTTTTGATGAATGAGCATGTAAAAGCGTAATAAATAGATAAATCTGTGTTTCATAAGACGGACCTTCTGAGAAATGAAGAAATGCACATAAATAATGCAGCGAGTAAGATATTAGAGCAATCCAATGCAAGTTGGAACGAACTTGAGGCGTCGGAGTCAGTTGACTTGGCTCACGCTGAGAGAATGAGAGGCGCACGATTTCATTAAATATTATCCTGCACGGCAGGGCCGTGAGAGGGTGATCCTATTACCCCTTCCTCCGCCACCCGTACGTAGTAGTACCCTGTACTTCAGGACCCTATCAAGAGTGGGGGTATCCTCCACGTCCTCGCTCTCATTAGGTATTCCGCGTAAAGCCACCCGAGGTGAACGATAGCAGGGAGGGGAGGGAACGACAATAACGTTTTCATGGGACTTAACTGGGTATCTCCCTGTATCAGGTCCCGGCTTTTCATCTTCGCCTTCCTTCCCCCCTCCAAAATTTATCGCCAACTTATATTCCTTCAGTCTCTAAAGCTCCCTCCTCCCCATGGCAATAAATCATGTAGCTGCAGAATTGAGCACTGATTTAAACCCCCCTCCATCGTAGAAATTTTAGGTCTTTCGCAGCCATCTCAAGTCGGTGTCTATATAGAACGGCGAGAGATAAGAATTTATAAAAGGCCGGAACACGATCGATATTGCTGAATGCTCCCAATCTGGGAACCGGAGGTAAATTTAAGCTCGTGTCCAAATCCATTTAGGTGTTGGGAATGGGACGAGTTTCATTAGAGGTTGAAGATGCCAGGAATCATCGAGGACTGGAAAAAGTGTAGCCGTGTAGCACTTATCATCCTCCAATACCTTAAATTATACGAAAGATACGCAGACCAGGAAGTTCTACAAACCAAAATCCAAAACTATGTGGCCCTGAAAACCTTCTATATCAACTATATTTATGTTCTTCACTGGAGATACTTCTTATGTTTGAATATAGAATTCGTAGGTTCCACACTGGGTTAGATTATTAGGTTCCTAATGTGAAACCTATCTCTTCACCGGAAAAGCCTAAAATCCTTCATATGTCTTCTTTAAGAGTGTTAATTCCTCATAACGATTGTCTTTAACCTATTTTGAGGCCATTTTTCTACGAATACTTCTCGGATTTTACTATTAGAGGATTTATTAGTACAATTTTTTTCTCCTTCTGAAGGCATCTTAAAATTTACCAGAGCAAACGGCTTAATCATATTCTGCTTGAAATACTTATCAATTACAAAATCCTTCTTTCGAGAGAAGAATGACATTTTCAAGGTACAAGAAGAGGTTTTTTGAAATAAATATTTGTACTAAAAAATAAAAGGTATCACATCTATAATATGACATCGTTCTTTGAAGAGAAATTTTTGAGCCAGCTGGTGAGAATAAACAGACAAAGAAATATGTTGATTGAGTAAAACGGTCTTGATCTCGGGGATATTAAAGACATATCTTATAAAAATATATATATTTCGTTTTGTCGATGAGATCAACCTTATCTGTCATCTATCTTGATTCCAAACTATGACCCAATGAAGAGGAAGTAATTTTACGTAACCAAAAACCTATGACAGATTATCTATTATTTATATATTATTTTTCGAAACAAATAGGTAATTTATGACAACAAATTACTTTGCGAATATAGGTAAATTTTTCCGCATACTCGAGAACAATCCCATCACTGGCCGTGCTGTTCCGAGCGGTAGTCGACGAGCATGACTACAAATTAGTTTACCGTGGTTTAAATTCCGAGGTTCGTCGTGCGGATGACAAATTGACTTTAAAAACTCCACGCTTCATGAAGCTTTGCAATTAATTTTAAACCTATCTAATAAATAACTTTGGCTGCGATTTGCAAAGTTAAAACTATCCACCACTGTGGTGCTGTGGTCGCCCTGAATTTGCAACATCGATTTGGAAATCCGTTACTCTAGAAAACATTTTAATGTGGTCACACATATCAAGCTTAGCACAAAAAAATCAAGGATTGAGCCTGAAAGCGTTAATGAACTCGGAATCTGATTCTGTTGCCACTTAAAAAATCGTTTTATACGATATTTTGCTGGATTTCAACTGATTATATTCGCAAGAACTTAGACTGCCTGTAGGACATGAATAGCCTCGTTAAACATAGCCAAGGATAACGAAATGCTGTACTGTTATCGACTTTAGTAAATATAGGCATGAATGCATCAATTTCAAACCTTCTTACAAGTTTTTTAAAACAAATTACAACTACGAAAAAAAATAATTTTGTAAATAAACAGTTGTTATGATGAATAAAACACTTTATATACTTCCACAGATTTACAGATTCCACAGTTAACAAAGTGTTTTATTTATTATGAATATCGACAACTTCCTACAGGTCCAGCCTGAAACAGCCATATTTAAACAATAGTTAGCTGCTGATCCTCAGGATAGTAATATGGTGGTTTCAGTAGCCCTACACTCTACAGTTGTACTATCACTTTCAAAAGTCGGTCCACGCGGTGAGCGTGGCCAACTTCGCATTTCGCTGAATTCGAACTTCGGGTATTGCCTATGCATTCAGCGACTACTAAGGGCCAACTTGACTCATTTCCACTCAACTGCGAAGACCCTCGGATGACCTTCTCCCGCTATCGCTGACCGGCCAATTCCTCCGACTCCAAGTGGTAGGCAACGGTAGGCGGTGAATGCAAAAGGGAAAGGCGTTAGGCATTTTTCACTCTTACGAGTAGCGGGCTAAATTGTATTCTTCATAAATCGAGGAAAGGGGTCGGCGAACCGCCCGCCACAAAGCAATTTTTTGAGGATAATTCTCGAATTTGCGTTTTACCCTGTAGCTAACTCCCCGGACCTTTCCTCTATTAAGAATGTATTTGTGAATTTGTCACATTTCACATGTCACAGGTAACATTGTGAATGAGTGGCATTAAGACGGAGAAAAAACCGAGTAAAACTACGTTATAAGTCTACATACGGGATGTTTAGAATTGTTTAAGCCAACGTCCCCGTGTAATATAACATTTGGTTGGGTCTATGCAGTCACGATTACGATCTGCAACTGAAAATTATGGCGATATTATGAACAATTAAAGTTGTTCTCTGATGAATGAACATTTTGTTTTAGATTTCTGTTACCATAGGTAATAATATACTGATAATGACTATCCCAAATTATCTAGTACACTTTTCTTCCTAACCTTATCAAATCTTCACTCATTCCCATTAATGTTCGCTGCAAAATGAACGCCAACTTTAAGTTTAAACCACAACTTCTATTTCGTTCGAATCTATTCTAAATAACGAGAACATTTTTCATGTTGCTTATTTGAAAATCTAATCTTTGATATATGAGCAGTTTTTCATCGTAGGCATATCTAAATGGAGTGCATGTCTTCTCTGAGAGCGAGAAATCAATTAAGTTATATCTCCACTGAAGGAAAACTCATTCAAAGATGACCGCATTCATATCTGATAAATTAAAATCCACTTTTTGTAGCTTCATTCGCCATATTTTTGCTTTTATTTTATCCTACTTTGGGTTTTATCCTTTTTCAGGTAATATCGTAAAGTATAATTTTCAGTAATGATATGTGTTGGATGAAATAGGTATGACTTCGCTTTGCGTATTTAGAAATCAGCTTCGAGCGGCGTTACACCGAAGGCATGTTTCAATGTTAATTTTGCCCAATAGTCTGTAATTCGTCTTACATTGTTTTTATTGGTCTGTTAAATGCACTACGACTGTGTTTTGGAAGTTAATACAAAACAAAAAGATTCATTCACTGCAAGTATATCCATCACTCAGCTCTCCGTTCCTGAACCAACCTTTATTTTCTAGAAGCTATGTTCACTATGGTGGCAATATATTCTGGAGATGTCGTAAAATTCTACTGACCTCTCTGACTATGGAATCTATCAGTCACGCAATGAGAGATGCTAGCTAAAGAAATTTTTGTGAAATTCAAGGTGTCAAACGCACGACGTAATCTTAATTAGGTAGCTATTTTTATGCTCCTTTGGACGATATTGTTTCACTGCGCAGCGCGCAACCTACACTTTTACGTGCACTGACGAAAAATGAGCTGCTGAGGAGATATCAGGGACTCAAAACTGTTTAAATCTGTAAATCCTTTAGCATAAATAGATTGGTTTGATAAATCAATATAACCAATCGCAAGGCAATCAATTAATAAATTCAGTTTGAATGTATTCTCGTAAAAGAAATGCCGTACTGTGAAAAACATTGTGTGCCTCATTGTGAGAGTACTTAAAAGCTCTATGTCAAATTCAGTGCACCTGACTTCGGTCACAAAAAAGTTGTGATATTTTCGTGGCACAAATAATAGGCTTAGAGTTAACGCTTACAGGCATGGATTGTTTCATTTCATTATGCCCAGATTATTTTCAAAAATTAATTAAGTAGTGACCGATCACTAGTCATTACCTTGAGGGAAATTCGGAGTGAATATTGAATAAATCTCAACTCCCGATTGCAAGAGAATGATCGGACTCTCGTCAGTTACTCATCCCAGGTTACTCGGCGGTAATATTTTCCCTTATTGGTGTTAATGAAACTCTCAACGGTCTGCGTATCAAAGCAATATATTTTGCTACAGTTCAAAAATGTAAAATCGTTGCATCAGTAATTAATGTGTGTGCTGGAGGTTTTCCAAAACCTACAAATTTTCGTTCCGATACACTAATTAATGATATACGTTTGAAGGCTATATCAGTTTTTTTTGTTCTTAAACTTTACTCAAAGGAATCGTTTTAATTTACTGTGCAACATCGTTTTAATTTTACTTTGCAATTATGGAGATAGAGTTGCACATTTACCATCACCACGTGTGTTTCACTAATATAGATATTTGCCGTTATATCCCCTTTCCCGTCGTTGAGTCACATCCCATCTATAGCACCTTAGGCCACACCACGTTTTATTTGTGCTGTCTCTCTTATATCTCCTTTCGACTTTTCGTTTATTTTTCTCTCCATCCTACTTGAAAACAGCGAAATGTCTACTCAAACACAATTATTTAAATCCTCTGTAACACCAATCTCCATACATTAATTTATCCTTTACTGAATGACGTAGTTATACTTCCCGGAAAGGTTACCTATTTCCCCAGCTCAGAATTTTCCTCATTTTCCTTCAGTTTTGGCTATTACCACTTTATACGATTAATTCACTTCCCACATATGACGCACTTTTTCCCCTGCGAAATAGACATTGAGTCCCGTGGCTGACTGGGTAAATAAATCTTGGCCATTTACTAAAATTAACAGTTACCTGCTACTTTCCTTAATAATTTTATTCCTTTCCATGCATCTATTACCTATTTGTCAGCGAACAATTGAAAATCAATGGTAATAAGAAGTGGCCTGGCCTGAATCCTCTTCCAACATATACCCATTCCGATTCGTCATTCATTACCCGTATACCGCTTCATCCCGTAGAGGTTTTATAATTAATCGCCTAAACTTCCAGTGTACTCCCTATTTCTGCAGTAATATTTATTATTCTCGTCCAATGCACTCCGTCAAAAGTCTTACAGCAGTCTAATAAGCAAATAGAGACATAGTGGCTATTATCTATAAATAAATGTTAGAATACTCATCACCAGAAATGCGTTTCGCGTCCCGCTCTCTTTCCTTAACCCACACTGGTCTTCACCGAGGAAGTCTTCCGTCCTTTCCCCGATTTCATTTTAACAGCTATCTCAGCTATTTTTATTACGTGCGAATTAAAAATTCTGATCTCTTAACATTATCTTTATTTTCTTATTGTCGGGAAAGTTTTCCGAGCTGTTTTTGCAACAGTGGATTTTGGCAACGTATTTACTATAACTTTATAAATTACTAGTTTTCCTGCATGCAAACGAGGCTACTATCTGTCCCCTTTGCGCCGGACTAATGATTCTTGCCATGACGACCCATGTCATAAGGAGAGTACGGGAAATTATCGCCCACAAGAAATACCGGCCGAAGTCCTCCCACAAGAAAGTCCCAGCCGAAAACACTTCACGGGTTCTTCGGCTGGCGAATTCTTATGGGAGTGGGGGTTGGGATTGTTTGGCTATTCGTTGTCGGAGGGAGAAGGTCACGCGAGGTCTCTTAGCGAGTAAAAAACGAACTCAAGTTGTGCCTGTCGTAGCAGTAAAATTGGCCCCCAGAAGTCATGGAACTCATATGCAATACGTGAAGCTCGATTTCAACAGAACAGGGAGATGGTCGCGCTCACCGTGTGGACCGACTTTTGAAAGTGATAGTACATCCGTTTAGGTGTAACTATTTAAAACCTTTACCACGCTAGTAGCGTGATGAGTGATGCTGTGACGATATACGCAGTTTCCACCTTCACTTATATGCGTGAAAGAGGGCTCTTGCCCTCTCATCTGCCTTATTGTCTGCTATTGGTTGGCGTTAGCCACTCCAATCGCTAAGAAACAGGATCTTCACTGGTTTTTGAGACATTTTTCACCATCTTAACCAAGAGTGGCCCTATAAGCCCCCTAGGTACCACGGCTTTTTGTCCACAACAGCTTATTCGCAGAGTAAACTTGCTCATTTAAAGGCTAAGGATAAAATACATGGGGAACACATAGAATACATATCATCATGGATGCAAAAATTAATAGTAGTGAGGGAATAATGCGTATGGCTGGAAAGAGAAAGGAAAGCAGAGCTGTAGTAACCCAATCTTCGAATTTATCACTGTTTTTGAAGTTTTTGACCTATTTCACTTAGAAAACACATCGACATATATATTAGTTTGACGCATAAGTTCGAAGCGCTTTTTTTTGGCTGCGATGAAAGTTTTTATTGAGAGGAATAGATTGAATAAATTAATCAGTAATATATTCTCCTCCATTATCTTTAATTTTCTCCACACACTGAATTAGTTTCTCGATCCCATGACTAAAGAAATCTGCTGGGCTTGGAGTTGAAGAAGTCATCGAGCTAAGTTCGTAAAGCCAAAAACGGTATTAACTTTTGCATTAACCCATAAGTAATGAGTTTTTTTGGTGGATGATAAAAGCCTTAAGGTGGTATATCCACCAGAGATTTTTCATCAATTTCTCACATATGCCGCAAGGGAACTGGGTTGCTGAGGTGCTAGAGTTTTGGATTTATTGACCAAGGATCCGGGTCATAATCTCCGAAATGATGGAGATTTTTAAGAGGATCCCCGGCTTTTGGATTGTATGTATGTAGAGAATTTAAGGAGCAGTATGTCTCCAGTCGGATGAGATGTGCAATTGTGAACCCCATTGCGCCATTAGTTAGCATTGGGAAGATGCCAACGCCGGAGGCTTTCTCCAGCTTCCGTTCATTTCCAAAGTAATCATTCCTTCACCAACCGATCCACGAATCCTTCAAAATGCAAATGTTTTGAAGTACCAGTATCCTTTAAAAACCGTTTGTACTGCTGTTGTAACTTCCAACCGCATTCAATACGCATTCGAAATTTAAAGTGTAGTTTGTACAAAAGTTCCAAGTGAGCAACTGCATATTGATTGTTATTATTTACTGATCCCCACGTGAAAAAGGTAAAGTAAAACAAGGAGAAACAACACACTTTTCAAATACTACGCAGATGACCTCAGTAGGTGGTCACCTACTTAAATAAACAACCCAACATTCTGCCGAAAATCGATAAAGTTCGGATAAAGTCAACTAATGAAGAACGATTGCCAGTTCACAGAATCCAAGGCTCGTGTCATCCCTAGGAGGATGACACGAGCCTTGTTAAGGATTAGTGTTAAGGATTTTTGGACACCGAAAAACCGTTGAGAGAGATTATAAAATTATTTGTGCACCGGAGTATAATGTCAATATGTTTAAAAATTTTAAGGAAAATTTCCCTATTTATGTGATTAATTTCGCGGTGCTCATTAAATATTACCAATGGTGGAAATCCAGAAGGAGGATTTTTTCACGAATATCCCTTAGCTGCCAGGATTCGATTAAATTCAACTACAAGAACTTTTCGAAATGCTTGATTGAAATTTTCCATTGTGGATGCAATCGATTTACTGAGGGATTGTTGACGGGTTCCAGAACTAGTGGGGCGCTCCTCCTGCTCCGGAAACTGGGTGGTAAAATTTGTAACGCCGAAAACGTTCACGAAAGATCTACAAAACAAATAAATAATGGAATGAAAAAACATAGAAACATCCGCATAATTCCGAATGAATTTTAAACATCCCTACCCCTTTTATCCACCCATAGGGTCGTAAATATCCCACGAGCCCGACGCGACGTGGTGGTGGCCGGCAGGAGGAAGAAGCGGCGCGCCCACTTAAATTGCTTGGTAAAATATACACGGGAAGAGAGCACACCAGCGCTTAAGCGTTCCGCGGCTTTTCCCAGTCAGGATGGCACACTCACTCACTCCGCATTAAACCGGGGGAGAGAGGGAGGGATACTTCGGGAGGCGAGCAGGGAGGGAGAAAGGAGGAATAGAGAGAGAGAGAATACATAGAGAGAGATACGGAGAGGAAGGGTAAAAGAGAGAAAGAGCATTCCAAATCCCTGGCATACGTCCCTACGGGGATTACCGATAATGCCCCGAGGGTTGACCACCCACGTGACGGGCATCGTCATAGTTTTGTATAAGGCGGGCAAAGCTCGCAGGCACCGTGTGTGTGTGTGGAGGGGAGTAGTGGGTCGAGATAGGGACACGGGAGGAGGATTTGAGGGTCTAGGAGGGTACAGTTGAGGTTTTTCGGGGGAACAGAGAAAAATATGTATGTATATAAAAATTGAGTAGGAAAAAAGCTGAATAAATGGGGTTAAAGGTACGAGGAACCGTGTTAGTGGGGTAAATAGAGTGCTTTCTACTTATCCAGGGGGCCAACGTTTGAATCCAGGCAGAGGCGGAAGTTTTCCGCAAGGGAACTGAATCAGAACTTTGATGCCATTTGAAGAAAATATCATACATGCATACACACATATCCGTCACGCCCCGCGCTGTTCCCTTTCGGGGTAGGCAATGTCTTAAGGAGGAGGATCTAAGGGATTATGAGGGAAAGTTAAGGGTTTATAGAAAGCAGAAAAAAAGAGAAAAATTGAGACGCTACAAAATAAAACGTTTGAGGGGAAAAAAGTTGTGCAAAGGAGTTGTGAGTGGGAGAGATCATTCGGAAATAAACAAATGAACATTTTAGGAGAGGGTGCCGCTGCTTTGCGGGTGGTTGGTTGGGGGAGTGTATTCTAGGATGTAGGGGAAGGGAGTTCAGGGAATTGCGATGGGAATTGCGATCAGGGAATCGCGAGTTTTTTTATTTAGGACGATTTTAAATATCAATATCATCATCATACGTGTTCAGCCAAAGGTCCAAGGACAGTCCTGCCCAAGATTACTCCGACTGTGGGGAGTATTTTTTTAAGGTTCCCTTCCTAATAAATTTCATTTTCCAATATTAAATCCCATTTAACCTCTACGCATCTGAATGGAGTCTTTTCGCGTGTGGAATCGGGTAGGGTTTCATAGCCGACGTTTCGATGGGTTGAAACGTCGGATATGGAAATTTTTCATACCATCCACCGGGAAAGCATACGGCCTCTCTACGTATCCTTTGCCTCCAGTCATACCGAAAAATATTCCGATTCTCCTTTTCCTCCCTATCATACGCTTTCACATTATTCTCTCCTACATAATCCTATTCTGCACGTCCTTACCCCTCCATACCTCAACTAGCCAATCCTGCAGTCTCCTTCGACTCAATGTTTTTAGCCTCCTTTCCTCCCCAACCTATTCTAATCCTTCTCATTTGATATTATCTCTACCCAGCGTTCTTTTTTCTTTCTTCTCCAAATACGTATCTCCTAATCCTCAAGTCTACGCTCATCTTCCATCCGCAGCGACGAAGCTGCCGAGCCATACATATTTTCACTTCCTTTTCAGCCTTTTGACTATCGAGAAAAATCATGCTTGCGGTTATTTTTCCCAAATATATCATTTGAAACTTTTGATTTCTAATTGATGCATTCTGAATTGTTTTAATTCTGAATTGTTTATATTATTCTTAATTGGGGTATCACGCTTATCTTTGGAAATATAATTGTTAAGCTATAATGAATTTTTTTTTCTTTGCAGGTGAGTGCCTAACATAAGAGAGCAGCTTCTGGATGGTGAGTCGGTCACAGGCTTCCCTACTTGTCTTGTATTCCTTTATACAAATTTTCAGAAAACGATTTACGCTGAAAGTATCAATGAAAGCGTAGTCCTCATCTCTTATCGCCACTTAATACCGTCCAAAACTTCTATTTGTCTTCAACCTCTCCTACGCTCACACAACTACCCCGCTTCAGCCATCCGCTTTGACTGATTGCTGAGTCTCAATACGCACTCCTGCCAATTTTCTGTCTCCTCCTAATTTCTACCATCAGCTTACTTTTTGGCTTAACCTTTCAACCCTTCTCCACATCCATAAGTACGTCAAAAGTCTCTCTCGACGAAGATTCTCGACAACTCTCATCTTCCTACCGTAAATACCAAGTTTCTTAACTATATAAAGAGTGTAATACATACCAAAGAGTGTAATTCGCCTAGAAAAACTCATTTTCTGAAAGTCACCTTGAACTAAGATGGCTTGGTGGTGTAACTAGCAAACACATCTGACCAGCAATTGGGACCTCTTGGCTCGGATCCCGGTCAAGTATAATTATTTTTTCATGGTGAATCCTCTTTGGAGTATACCTTTGCATCCGTACGCGTTACTGCGTACCATATCATTTGTGCAATCGCAATGATTGAAAAAAAAAGTTTCTGATCCACGCTCCAAAAAGAATTTTCATTAATGTTTTTGGAAAAAAAAGAACATAATAGACGCTAAATAATGAAAAGATTTGAAGAGAAGGGTAAAGGGAGATTGAGAGGGAGATTGGAGGTAAGAGAATGAAAAATTGAAATGAGAATGCATACCGTTTGGGGTGCTGTTGGAGGTGGTAGGGAACTTTAAGGCCAAGGGTAAAGGGGAAGGGTATATCTGCTGTGGTAGGAAGTGCCGATGGAAAAACAAGTATTTTTTGTACTCGGGGACTTTTTAACCGTCAGTTAGAAAATTTCATAATATTAAAAACGCTTTAGAGTTGTTTCACTTTTTGTATGCAATTGCACGGTTAAATACAAATTTAGCGGTATCCGGCTCAACTTTGTGGAATTCCAAGATAAAACAGCAAGAAAAAACTGTAACTTCCACAGATTTTTTTAATAATTTTTTTTAGGTGAGACCTAATGATGTCGATTAATCGACGAAACCTTGTTGTAATTAAATAAATTATTTGTGGAAGTAACAAAGATTTTTTTGATATTCCAATGAAATACATGTTTACTCGGTGTTTCACCATCACTTTTAGTTAATATTTAACGACTGTTTTTAATTGAGTGAGTTCATTACCTCGAATATGTTTGTCATTAATAAGAATCACTCTCAAATACGTCGTCACCAAAATCGTCTGTAGCATTTTCTCAAAACATTCTATATATAATTCGGTCAATGGCTCTGCCAATGAAGTATTTCATTTGCCACAAGAGAGTTACTAAACTGTCTATCAGGAGCAGTGATGATAGTGGAAATTATTTCAGCGAATTTCTCAAAGGAGGTCTACAGCTATCACCGTCTTCCCAGACCCTTAAAACTACTGGATGTTATTCGATGGAGTTGTGGCACTTTAAAACTTATGGAAGCAAAATGTAATGAATAAGTCCAGATAAATTAAACAGGGTAAGTTTCCGATAGTGATGTGGATAAATCCAAGCGGCAGAGAGGCACCCTCGGAAAACATGCTGAAAGCGGAAACTGCGCAATTCAATAGCTGCAATTGGCAATTATAGGCTGCACCACTATCTTCTGAGGGCGGCTTAAGCCGTATATTATATAAAAATAGTAATTAATAATAATTGTGAAAGCAACGACTACACTTTTATTAAAAACAAATTAATATTATTCAGGTTTCATTCAAGTAATTATTTGCAGCTTTAGTACTTGCAGCAACTTTTAAAAAAAATATAAACACTACAAAAATAAATCCTATATGATTAAGGAAACATTCTAAATAATTATAGAGCAGATAACAACTTCAGCTCTTCATTTGACGGCTAGAATTCCATATTTCCTGCATTTTAAACGCTTAAAATGTTTCGCTTTTTCCAGTTGCTCATTCCTAGCAGGAAGGGCACAAAAAAGGACAGAGGTAGTTGAGGCAGGAGGACGAGAGGAGGTCAAAAGAGATATGGTGGAACAGAGAGAGAGAGAGAAGGGTGGGAGGGACCCCGTAAAAAAAACTCAGAGAACGCTTGAAAAATGCGATCCCCGAGCGTGGGTTACGGAAATTTACGTTCGTTAGTGCTCTACGCAGGTTCGACTCCATCCGAGGCATATATATGTATACAGGGAGAGAGAAATAGATAGAGATGCCGTTGGACGGTTTGTTGCTCTCTTTTTTTTAGCAAAGTTACTCATTTAAGTGTTTATTTTTTTTGCAACTGTGTCCCTTATAAGCGGACGGGCGATTTTTTTACATGTATAAATATCCCCCTCTCTCTCTTTTTCGGCCCATTTTTTTCACCCGAATCATTCGAAGCGTACTCCCGGGGCCTAATTTAGTGTGCAACAGGATACGCAACCGGCAAAAGCGGTCGACGAGGGCGGAGGCGTACGGTGGGTTGGTCCCGTGGCCGCACTGAGACTAGAGGGGTGAGCGCGTCCCCTCGCGGGGGTCGTCAAATCAATTCTCGAACGATTTTAAACAGTTTTTCCCGTTTTCTACGCCCGTGCGTCGCTCTTAGGTTATCCGGTTGGTTAGCTATATTAGGAGAAGACCGACAATGGAGGTCGTTGGCGCAATCGCTAGTAGGTGGGTAGGTTGGAATATATAGGATAATATGTAGAATGGAAGAATAATTGAGAGATACCCGGCGTCGGTGTTGGCGTAGTCTCGACGGAACACACAATTAGTGTAACTACCCGAAATTAGACTCTTACTTTAATGAAATATAGGCATCTTTCACTGCTAAAATGCTAAAATGAACATTCTTAAGCCAAGATCAATGGCACAAGCTTTACTTATTGTTAGATTTTAATATAGTTATTGATAGATATGTAATCTGCCAACTTATATTCCTACCAATGAAGCTACTCCTATTAAAGATTACATTTGCCCCCCCACCCGTCCGTCTAGGGAGGCAGTATAATTATATTTGCCCGCCTGTTCAACGGCACAAGCTATACTTATACTACTTCTTACCCTGCGGTATTTTCCTTATACTCTGCCAATTCATATTCCTACCGATCATACTAATCGTGAAGATTAAATATGTCTGCCAAGAGACATTATCCTCCGAATATCAACGTTGCTGATAAACTTGGGGAGGCGACTGACTACTCAGGTGATTTGCGAAATTGAGGATAGGCAGGCGAGCAATGGTGCGAGTATTTCTAGGGTCTGATGATGGGGAGAGGGTTGATTTGGGAGCTAAGGAAGAGTGAGGAGTAGGAAGGGTCATCGACGTCAGCTTCGCCTGAACGAAAGGTGCTTAGGCGTTCGCAATTTTATCTCTCATTCGATGGAAGTTATAATGTACTTGAGTTATAATGGGATGGGAGTTATAATGATCTCCACCTGGCGCCGACGTAGAGAAAGGGATTTTACTGAAAACATACCTGAATTCGAACTCAGATCCTTCGTGATGGAAAGTTGTGCTGCTACACCAAAGCCAGTCTCTCCCGTCAGATATGAGCGAAAATTCCACATCCTTCCAGTGGATTGGCAACCTTTTGCACGCGAATCACCAATGGCACGCCTAGAAAACGAAAATTGAATTAAGGTAGGTAGGATTTAATTTATTGGGTGCGTCGACATCTACGGTCATGTCGCACCACATACGATCCTATTTTTCAAATTCATTTCATCAAACAAGCGTTATGGAACTAAATGGCATTATCCGTTCGCCGCTACACATAGAAAAAGTTCATATTTCAAACATTTAGAGTCTTATCAATAGATTGGTCTGCCATAAAAACTGCATTAAAATACTGACACTAGATGGACTGTCACGAAGAACATTTTCCAAGTCACCTCGAATCCCTAATTTCTCGTGGGCATGAACGAATTAAAACCTCCAAATTTTTATGACCTTACTTGGGGGTGACAAGGAAAGATTTGTTCGTGTTACGCCTAGAAAACGACGGTTAAATTAATCTCTCTGATTTTTTATGTCCTTAAGGGTGGCACATGCTCGATTAAATTTTATATAAAGTGTAGAACGCGTACACAGTACGGTGCCAATGCCAGTCTATCTATTAAATTTGAGTGTAATATTACCGTTCTTTTTCCAATGATATCAATTTTCCACGAACAGCCCACAGTAGTGTACGTTATTCGTCAATGCTTACCTTAATGTAGTATTTACGCAATGGTACTTGCCCAGCGCAATGAAAACTATTCGGCGTACCAGCTGCAGAACAGTGGTGGAGTGCCGTCAGTTGTTTTCCTTTTCTCGTTGGTCGCGGTTATCATCGTAAACCG
Organism: Pyrrhosoma nymphula; assembly: GCA_963573305.1. Classification (NCBI taxonomy): domain Eukaryota; kingdom Metazoa; phylum Arthropoda; class Insecta; order Odonata; family Coenagrionidae; genus Pyrrhosoma; species Pyrrhosoma nymphula. Next base: position 93,940,623 of record OY754329.1, read on the forward strand.
AATGAAGTTCTCCCCACCGAATTTTTTTTTCAAAATTTATCGGCATGAAGCACGTTCGATGAGGATAAACCTATCCATTATCCGGACCACAATTGAGAATCACGAGTGTTTCGTGTGCTTCAGATACTAATGTTGAATAATCCTTGTGCAAAGTTCGACTGCTAATTAGCGGATTAGTGATTATGGTCTATTGAACATTACGAATAAGATTTGGGCCATAATCCAGGCTCCAACTAGTTCATCAGCTTTTTGTTTTGGGAGACACGAAGACAAGAAAAGAAAAATACGAATGAAGAAATAAAGATTCTAAGTACATGGTGTGGATGAATCAAGTGAGCCGATAGAGAAATTAAATGAAAATTTTGGAAACGTAAATCCCAACGGAACCACCACGGAACATCCATCGAGTACATAAATCTTTCATTAACAGATAGGGAAAAATTGCTTCGATAGTGAATTTTTCTGAAATTCGACAAAATTTTCTCAAGGCTGTTTCCCTGAACTGTTGTGAAAATTATAATTACTTAAACTCTGTTTAATATTCCGTATTTTTCTTATATTCGAATTCGATTCTTAAACGAATTTGATTAGTTGGATTTGATTCGCTTCGAAAATTTTACAAGATTCGTTTCGATTCGATAACTTTTTGGGATATTCGGATTTATTAGAAATGAAAATCCCCGGTTTGCACAGCTCTACCGTTGACCCTCTGCGTTTTCAATTTCTGCTACTAAGGAATTTGACTTTATAAGACATTTCATCCGAGAAAAATATCGATCCCTAATTGCGTCCACGGCACCAGGGTTTATAGGTTGCAACAAAGGAATTCGCACCTCAAAGGAAAAAATTATTCACCAACTCGCAATCCGCCGAGAATGATATTTCGATAATTAAGAACCATCACTCTTAAAAATGGCGAATAAGAGAAATAATAACGCCAGAAAGTGAAATATTATCGATCCTCTACGGTGTTAAGAACTAAACGTTATTTCCAGCTAATGAGTTGGTTGAGGACGTGGTTGAGAAGCCCAAGGAGATTAATTTTTCATCATCCGTGCAGTCTGATATGAACGATATTCACAAATTATTTATATGTCGTTATATTATAAAATATGGCATTATTTTTCTATTCACTTGTACAATATCAAATTCCCATCCCAATGTACACTTCGTAGAAGCATCTGGAATTTTTAGCATGCCAATTTCTTCTTTAAAATGTTACAACTGCGGTCGGCTGATCTGGCCAGAGAATGTTTGATTATTTAGCCAATAAATAACCTAAGACGGCTGATAGGAGAATTGGAACGCAAATATTGGATACACAGGCAAAAAAACTCGCCGGTCAGAGCTGCGATATTTGGATAGGTCCACGGGGGACTTTATTCTTTAAATGGGTGTAATTCATAAAATACACGTATTTGAGAATTCATTAGTACAGGATTGAAATAAATTCATGTCATACTATAAATTTTCTGTAAATAGCTGTACGGATAGTCGAGTCGATAAAAATGGCATTTGAATGATACTTATAAGTCAAACATTTTGTAAATAAATAAAATTTAATATAATAATATTTTTTAACAATATATCAAAAGCACTATAAGGATTACTACGAGAAATTCGTTTGGAAAAAGTACCTACCTGTAAGCTGATAACTAAAAATAATAGCTTCTACAGTTGTGCCCGCAGAGAGATTATTTTAATACCTGATAAAATCAAGCATATGCACATCATTTTATATATAGTAGTAATAGATGGTAATCGCCATACCGAATTTATTTCTTTTTCATCAAATACCAAAGTTGGAGTACTTCGAAGAACCTTCTCCTGAAAAATCCATCCAAGTTTAAAAGAAAATTAAGTTTTTACGTTATCTTCTACTAATGTTTTATTCAGAACTTTTAATATTCATGTATAGTGTTGCAAAACTAATTCTCCAGAGACGTGACCAAGAGGCCCTTAATTTTTTCTCTTGTATTTTATTCAGAAAATCCACGGTATGTGCTATTAAGAAATAACCTTGAGTCGACAAAAAACAGCATACGCTAGGTATTGGTTGGGTGGATCGTCAAGACTTGAGAAATGGCTTTAATGTATCAGATGAAATCATGGCGATTATAGCAGTACACAGTCTAGCGCGTTACATCACAGTAATATTTCACTCTTGGAACAAGCGATTAACTGAAAGAACAGTAATCTCCACTCATAATTTTATCAACGCGACCATTTTTCACCGTCTCCTTAGGTAAAGTTGTATCCGAAGATGTAGCAATGCAATTAAACTACTCCCGTGTTCAATGAAATCATAGGGGTATTTGCTCCGCTTTAGCTGTAACATCAGTTCAGAGCATGTCGAAAAACCTTGTACAAGACGAAACTAGTAATAGAAACTTCTTTTGGGATAAGTGCCGCAAGTCGCAGAGGGTGGTTAGCGATGGAATCGATTGCTAGATTGTGGGAAAAAAGTAGTCCCGACTCGGATGTGCTAGGGTAGGTACTTCTGACCGCGAGGCATTGGAGATGCCAAGCCTGGGGAGTACGGTGTCGCTGGGAAACACCTAAGTGCCCTGCAGAGGAGGCCAAGACAAATCCGAACCGAGTTTTCTCCATTAGTCCACGAGACACCCAACGGACATTCTTCCCCCTTGTAGTAGATTTTTTTTTCATCGGATCGATCGCATAAAAGTTCCTTCTTTTGCGCAAGAACTTGGTCATGGCTTTTTGCTTGGATGTTCTATTTTCGGCTAGTGGAAAATTGCAATGCGACTACAGTGAGTGCACTACTGCGACCGGGGGAAAGCAGGAAAACGTTTGAGGTAACGATTAATCCTGTAGTGCTCTCTTGAGTGAACTAAAGAGCGAAGTGATACTCGTGCCAGAAAAATACGTAGTGCCACTCAAGACTGAAAAAATAGATAGAGGCTTATTGCGTCACGTGGGGGAACCACTGTACGAGGTCACCTTTTACATTTCGAGCATCGCCCTTCTTCATTATGAACTCGATGGGAGATGAGGTAACCTTGTGGAATTTCAACAAAGTCAATGTCCTTGTACTACCGGACAAGGCGTCTTATGGGCTTGCGGGAGGTAATGTAAGGACAGCAGCCATGAAGAAAGGAGGGAATAGGGTTAAGGAATTTGGTGAAGGACAAAAAGAAAGTTGAAATATGTGTGTTGAAATTGTATAATTGTAGAGTTCCTTGGGTCTGGATTTATAACCTCTGGTTAAATATTTTCTCTCACTGTGTAAACCTAAGTTAAGGTTTTTGGAACGAGATATCATTTCAGATAGAATTCAATGAATTTTTATCAAGATACCAAAATATTAGCCACTTACTGTACTTCTTTTCGAGATATATTCCATGAAATGGAAGCCATTTTCCATGGGAAATGGCACGCGTATCCCCTACAGAGAGACTTAATTTAAAAATACAGGGAATATTTAACGTATAAATTTCGTCACCAATATAACGATGTGTATTTTTTATGTTTTCTCAACTATTTTTAAAAATAAATCAAATACCGCAGTAATGTTTAAAGATTCGCCAAAAACCTGCTGATAAGGGATTTTCACCGTGCAGCGTGAAAAAAATTAGTGAAAAGAATGAGTGAAGTACTTAAAGACTTACATAGGTATATTTATTTATTCACTGAAAATATCAGGAATATGAAACAATATTTTAATGATGCTTCTTACAGCTGCTGAAATTAATAAAAATTCGGTGTCTATTATGACTAGAAAAAAATCTCACTCAAACTACCTCATTGCGTTCTCGCATTGATAACGCTTATGTCAACTAACCGACACTTTGATGTCATTTGGAAGCCTAAAGCTCTCAGTTAACATTTAATTACGGAATAAATAATGTCATCTTGTGGTTTACGTCAACCACAGATTATAAAACTTGGCCTTAGTATCTCGTTCGCTAAGTTTTGGCTGTATTGCGTGAGGAGAAGGAATATTTACTGCTTTTTCCTAACTTTTTGACTATGTTCCTCTCTCATTTTGTCGTCCCTCAGTTCTAGAGTTGTAGTTTAGGGTTAACCCTGCGTGTCACCCTGAAACCAACGTGATCTAGGTTTGTTAAAATATCTTATTCTAGAATGTAACCTCCGAGTCTTTAGCAGCTGCCAATCTAGTCTTTTCTCAGCTATAATACAGTGTAACACTATGACGGTATCTACTTGCTCGTAGCAGTTTCTTACGAATTGCACGGCTTTTCAGGACAACTCTCAGTAATAATCGGGTGAATATTTTATTTGTAATTTATTTGGTTTTAAACGATGCCATGGTCCATGATGGTGATGAGAGAACAACGAAAGTCGTGTAAGCTATGTAAGTTTTCCTACACAAATAATGTGGGAGGAATTACCTTCCATTTCACCAAAATTCACCTCTTTATTATGCCTTACGAGCTCCACACAGGGCAGAGCGGGAGAAATACGAAACCGAATCCTTCCCCACCACGAAGCATTACCACCGATACCCCCAGAAGGGGGAGTTTTTAGCGGATAGAGAGAGAACTTCGAAGTATGTCCATCACTAGGTTTTCATCTATGCTAGGCGCATAATAAAATTATAAAATATGTACATACCAATTGTGGTATCAGATTGGGTGATTATTTTAGGTGGATAGGTACTAACAATTGAGGTCATTTTATCACAATGTGATAGTAATGGGGCGTCAAGAGTTGTTATTTTCCATTCCGAGACCCCTTGGTTTGAATCCAGGCTGTGGTGGAGATTGTTTTTAAAGACGGATCCTGATTGCGACTAGAGTAACCCTTCCCTTATAAAGCTACCGATGAATTTTATTAATTGCGTAAATTACCAGAGTTACCGACCACCTCCTCATAAAACCAATCAACTAATTAATTGCCACACTACCAATGAGACAATAAGGGTAGGATTTGAACTTTGGGGACTATACGAAGGTTGTAGAGAGAAACTTGGGGTCGATATTAGCCCTCTTTTTACAACAGGCGAGAATGGGTTCAGAGTTTAACACATAATCCTTAGGATATAGCTAAGAAACTACACTTGAACTGCTCTCAGAATCGTGCCTACTACACGTTTTATTAAACTCGTATTTGGATTTCAATGAAAAATCTCTGCATAGGCCAAAATTTGAAGAAGGGCGCTCCAGATGAGAAAGCAATGCTCTAGCTATAAAACTTCCACGATCCTCGTGTTGCCGAAATTCATCAGCGAGCTTTTCGTGCTAAAAATGTCTTTGCAAGTAAATATTTGACTAAATGTGACTAAAAATTAATTTTACTTCCTCTAGGTATTGTGACTAAGAAAAAACGATCACGCTTCAGCACAGATTAATGATTAAAGAAAATTGGAAATTTTCCACAATAAAAGATAGCTATATTATATTGTGTAAAATTGCCAATTTTTTTTTAATTAATGATATTCCACCAGATAACTTTCTTCTTTTTATTCTGATCAATGATATTGCTCATTCCATGTGTTTCTCATGGTGTAATTTATTCACCTAACGCAGATAGTAGTTCCACGAATCTTCTAAAGAGCTCAGTTGTCAATATATTTGTTTGGTATAGATCTTATTATTTCCATACCGTAAAAATTAATTAATCTCTTTTACAAGTTTCTCTTTTACGATCATATATTTGGGAAAATACGATATTTTTTAAGCTTATACATCACACTCTAGATTTTCCCGTAAGCTGAAATTTTTTTTTAAAAATTGTCAAACTTTAACCAAATCCTCTCTTTAATAATTCCTGCTGTCAGACTTCGGGCTAAAAATAAAATACATATACCTCGTTTTGGAGAGGAAAAACTAAAATCAACAAAAAAAGTTAGTGAAGTAAATCGTAGCGGAATGTCGATAAAAATTAAGCGATTGCAAATTGATCAGGATACACCAATTTTTGTTTTGATTCTCTTCAAAGGTATAAAAAAGAAAACTTCCAATTCGTTTGTCATATTTGATAAGAGAAGAGTGTAAACACATTTTCGCGTGCAGTGAGGGCGTCAGGAATTTATTTTGAGCCGGTTAGCAATCAACTTTGATGGATTAATCGACGGGGAGGCGAATTGTGATCAAAATTTTCGAACGTGTCGATGAAATTGCTCAAGGCATTGACGCGCCACGCCATCCGTTTCAGTGCCTCGGGAAGGAGAAAATTCAGTCTCCATTTCCCCTAAATCGATCCTTCCCACCATTTGCCGCTCACGCCTTTGACGCAACCTTTCTTGACGATCCTAGCACTGGCGTCAATCCGGCTAATATATTCTCAGACCGCGCAGATCAAGAGAATTCTTCTTTAAAAATCGGTTTCATAAATGCAGTGTATGTAGATAATCACTTTCCTTTCAATCGATTGGTCAATTAACGGATTTCACCAAGAGATAGAGTTTTAAGTTTTTTTTTAAGGTGAAGTCGTATCAAAATCTAATAGATACAGATTAGATTACCCGTAATATTCTACATCATCATACTAATATATAAAAATTGAAGTGTCTGTCTGTATGTTGCTCAATCACACAAAAACTACCGAACTGATTGAGCTGAAATTTGGCATGTAGAGATAAAATGTATCAGGGATGAAAATAGGCTATATTAAAAAAGCTCTCAGGGCCCCCGAAGCCAAGGTGGGCCCTGGTGCCAAAAAAAAGCCAATCCAAGGCAAAAAAAGCCAAGGTGGGCCCCCGAAGCCAAGCCCCGAAGGTAGTCCTTGCTAAGCATTGGGTTCGATGCATTGGTTTCATGTTTTGCTTTTTAAAATTACTTTCACTCATAATAGAGGGCTGGGATTTTTTTATCGGGAGTCATAATTTCTTATCTTTTTATTTCTTTCAATTTATTTTCTTTTACGCTTCGTAATTGTCTGAAAATCATGTTTATAACTGAAAAATCTCACATTTTTCTCTAAAATCAACAATATTATATTTCCTTGAAAACCAGAGATTTGATTTTCAAAGGATATTCACGCATCTGGCATTTAAGTTTTCCTGCCGGCCCATGATAGCACGTTGAATGAAAATTTGCATAAGAAGGGCCCAGAGTCCCAAGGACCCCATGATAGATTGCTTCGGGGAGTAATCGATAAATTCAATGCATATTTACAACAAGTATAGTTCTCGCGAAAGCTTATGGCGTTTGGATGCGCGACGTTTGTGTTTTCCACGTCATATAAATTCCATTTTTTAAATGCAATCATGCATGTTACAAATTCCATGTTTCGCTTTCCCCTACGTCTCTTTTCCCTACCCCTTCCACCAAAATTTACCCCTCCACGACGTCTTCTTCTGCACATCCGAACGCCATAAGCTTTCGCGAGAGCTGTATACTCTTCAATGTCTATTCTCAAAGTATCTCTCATAGGGGAACTGCATATATATGATAGAAAACTTACGTAGTGAACGATAAACATAAAGGAATTAAAGGGGAAAGAATATTGACGTGCAGTGAATAGTAATGGTATTAATGCCTCTATTGCTACAACAATCACGACGTTGTTTATTATCGTTTAATACTCAGATATATTACATGTAGTGGAACTATCTGCCTCTTATTAAGATTGCGAACTGGTTTTTATACCAATTCCCAAATCATAAACGTTACGAGTTATTGATATATGTTTAAAAGCATTTCAGTGCAGTTAACTTGCATTCACTCAATCATCGAGTTGCCTATTCAAGACTCTCACTCGCCGCTGTTCCCCTCCTTGGCCTTAAAAATACATCAATCAACATGCCTAATAAAAAAAGAGTAACCTTTAAAATAAATCTTCTAAAGCAAGAGGAATGTTTTCTTAGCGAGAAAATGAGTCCTTGCAAGAAAAACGACAAAGGTTAGACTTGAATGCTCAAAGACATGCCCATCAGCAATCTCATGAGAATCTCCTCGTGGTGTTTCTCTGGTTACGCTAAGAACCGCACAAATTCCATCCTAACCCAACGTACGGACGGGTAACCAGCTATAAATAAGGTTCAAATATAGACCCATCTCTTTCGAAGCTCCAATCTGTTTTAAGATGGCGAAAATTATAATGACGTCACTACATGTTTCTTACTTGACAGAAGAATGGAAACTCTGCGCAATGAACGAAATCCGTGCATGAAAATCGGCAAGTGCACAAATAATCACCTCAGATTTTTTATTTAGCAACCAAAACCAATGATTATGGCTATCCTTTATGCCAAAGGCGCATTCCGAGTGATGGAGGATTCATAGGTCAAATAAACATTGCTTCTGCTGCAAATGCTCCTTTTGACGTTGTCAACCGCTGGATAGTACCCTACTCTCCAATCCTAATTAAGATACTCAACGCTCATATCAATGTTAAATTGCACTACTCAATGAAGTCGTTGAATGCAAATCTATTTATGCAAATAAGGGAATCGATCAAGCTCCTAATCACTCAAAAGACGGCTCAATAAAACCAGAGGGACGAGGTGACCATCTATCATTCTTTGCTATTTAAATAGTAATGAGTCTGCGTGGCCCATTTTTTGATTTCCCATGCATGAAAGAATACCAAAGGTCACTCACCTCTCCGTGCACCTGGAAAACGGTCAGCGTGTCTACTACAACGAACACATACAAGATAGGTTACGAACTCCTCAAATGACAACGATGGCAGTTTTTCTTCAGGCTTTGGGGTTTTCTTATAAAATAAGTCAATGTTTTTCAAACCCGTTGAATTTCAACGGGTACCTTCCACTAGTTTACAATAAATTTTATATTACAGGAGTCTTACTGAAAATATTCAATAAATTATAAATAACGGGTAATCGAGGATACAAAATGAGCACCTTCTGATGAGCCAATGGTGGCTCAGGAGAACTCTTAAAGGAATGTGTAAAAACGATAACGAAATGTAAAATTTCATGTAACGTAAACATTAATGTAATTAATTTTAATGTAATGTAAACTTGAACGAATTTAACTTTAATGTAATGTAAACTTGAACGTGTTTAACTTTAATGTAGTATAAACTAATGCAATTAAATTCAATATGTATTATTATTAATGAGAAATTAATTTTGGTCCTCTACTCATGGTAAAATTTGGTACATACTACAAAAAATCAACCTTAGTGTTATACAAACTATCCCAACCTAAAATAGATTGCAACTAATTCATCTTCATACCATTCACTTGAAAAATAAAGCGTCAAAAAATTCACCATTTTAATACTACTTGAATACCTACGTTATATTTTTATCCTAATTTTCCATATCTTTTAATCACCCTACTTGCGCGAGTGTTTTCTGTCAGTATGATTTAAGAGGGATTTAGCACAATATTTTATTTTTTCCACTTGAAAGCATTAATTTTTCAGTTATTTTCGATTCGTATCAGCCATCATGCATAATTTTTAATGTCCTCAATCAAGTTTTCTGTTTCCAAATTGGATTTATAAATTTACTAACACACTTAATAAATATTAACACGCACTATATTTCCTTAATGTGTTAACACCCGAAATTAATTTTATAGTTATCCTACATGAGTAAGGGGGTTAATTTGATGATAAAATTAGCTCTATAAAGTGAAGACTCCTATAAAATGATTTCGATTTAAACAATAGAGAAGTCGAATTCACATTTTAAAGAATGTCTACGGATTCTCTGTTTTTTGTCCTTTTGAATTAATATTCAACGCATAACTTTCTCTGCACGGCGTTTCGTCAGAAATGAATAGCAATCCACCACTGAAAGTATCATATTCTTAACGGTGGTGAGCACGCAAAACATTGAATATTAATTCACAAATAAAATACACAGAGAAGCCGGAAAAGCTTTAAAATATGAATATAAAATGCAGCGTCAATCATAAATTTAACCAAATTTGAATCTTATGAATCTTTTGATTATCGTTTAAGGTCGGTTGAGCACATGTAAAATGAGTGTACGGTATTGAGGGACAGCTGAGTAAATTTTTAATTTTTTCGTAATTAGTGCCCACACTATTCTCGTAAAATTGTTTACTTCGGCTTTAAAGTTCACCTTTTTTCCATATCATGTTTTTCATGTATAAAGGTGCTAATTTCATCGATTTCTACTTGTATTCATGTTATGCATGATAACTAATTGCAAGTACTCTAAATACAGAATCACGGCTTTCTAAGATACCTAACTTCAAAGTTATAAAGTATTATGTTTAATATTTTTGTGTTTGGTATAATAAATTATTATTATAATTGCTGGATAGTTAACAGTTTTGCAGTTTTGTGCCGGGTTGGCTTCAGGATCCGACCGTTTAAGATGTAGAATGTCTAAAATTAAGCAAACTACGGAAGTGAAATATTCTCAGCAACAGCTTCGGCACCGGCACCGGAAGAATCAACACCCCTATCCTTCCCGAAGTTGCGTGCGCCCCACGCGTAAATACCCCGAACGATCCTTCTCGTCTGACTTGAGCGCGCACAACGCCCACGCAAGGCCTTCACCTCGCCGGAACAAACTCGGGTCAGTCAACACAATGCCGTGCGGAAACAAAAGAACAGGCGGCACAGCGCGCACTTCGGAAAGCAATTGTTCTTTTTTTATTTTACTCTTGGCATCGACGAAAACGACACACGCTTCAAATTGCATTAAAAATTTCCAGTTTAACAGTTTCCATTTAACAGTTTTCATCCGCCCTTTCCTCCCCCCATGTCTCTCCGTCTGCTTGTCTGACTCCATCATCCACTCGAGAGAGCGTAAAGAAGTGCATTCTGTAACGGAAATACAGGAAACAATGCCATGATCTCGTAAAAATAAAAAAACAACAGACCCTGCATGTCTCGAGCATTCGAAAGAAAAAAAAAGGATAATGACGGCAAGAATTTGAAAGAAAAAATATGATGTGCGTACGTGTCGAGACCCTCGTGTTTTATTTCTTGTCCATTATCATTTTTTCTTTTTTTTTAATATTTTATTCTCATTTTGCCACCCGGGCGACGCGGTTGGGTGACGATTGGGTACTAGCACTTGTGACAAGTTGTACCAGATGTCTTCATCACGGCACAGCACTAAGTTATCCCCTCTGTGTACCTCTGCCTCTCACATTCTCTTCATCGAGTAGAAATTCTTCCACAAACTCCCGTTCTAACTCTCTCACGACAAAAACCACACGGCCATCGTGAGCTGGATATTTTGAGAGAAAGGGGAATCATTTTCAACTCTAAAAAAATACGTGAAAAAGTATTTCCGCTGAAATAAGATCAGGTGGTCATCCACAGCTCGAATGTTACGAGTGTTTTCTGTTATCAAGAGTTCCAATTAAGAAACGTTCGTAGTATTTTACTCTAATGCCTGTAAATCACAGTTAAATTATTCATTTTATGTTTCAGAAAATGAGTTGTAGAACTGCTATTTGTATGAAAATCATCCTTCTATGAGTAAATTCTCTTCGTAAAACATGATAGTCTAACATTATTTGGCGAAAAAAAGTTGTTCCTCATTTCATTAACTCTTAAATTTCAATAAGGCATTTTAAACCCAATTCTCTAGCGGAAAATAGTACCGAAAAAACACGTACCACTATGAAAAGGATAAAAATATACATCGATTCCTTATCGTCGGTGAATAGCATATTGACCTATTGAATTATGAACGATAAATTGATATTGAAACTGTGGAAAACGTCTTGATGGATTGCAGCTCAATCTATATAACAGGATATATATGAATTTTACAATGGTCAATATAGAGAATGGCGTTATTTTTATTTTAAGAATGCTTTTTAAGGACGTCTATTTACTACATTATTGCATCCAGATAACCATCAGGATCTCCACAACACAATTGAGGGCCTGAGAGTCAAAGAAATACAAGTGACATCAAACCGAAAAACGGTATAAGTGCATATTTTCCAAGTTGGTACCCTCGGGTACTGTCAGGTAGCTACAGAAAAAGGAATACAAGTGTTCGAAAGTATGATGCTGCAATATAGCCGCCGAACACATAAGCTACTTTGCTTTTTGTAATTTTTAACTGGGGTAAAGTGATACAGGTGACACTGGACGATGTTTGTCACTTGTATTACTCTGACACTCAGGCCCTCAATTCAAAACGAACTTCCGAGAGTTATGTTGATGTCTTGTAGTTCAGGGCGTCAAAAGAACATCGTCATCTATAATTCAGGTTTTTGGAGATGCATGAATGAATGGAATACCGTTTTTGAGAAATTAACAGAAAAAATAAATTATAGGCCTTAAATAGTTAGCTTAACATTTAAGGTAGGAATAAATAACACTTATACGCAACGTTTGGCTAATAATAAAACAATAAAGTGGAAGAACCATTTCAGACATGAAATAAAACTTTTTTAAATATTGAAGAACGCAGCATGTTGTGGCTGATATGATCATCAGAACACATACTAATATTATCTCCGAATGAAATCTCTATCGGGATTCACACGGAAAAGTAGACTTCACTTCAAATTTACCTTAAAAATTATTACAATAATGGTTTGCTGCTCCGGGAAAAAATCTCATGGAAAATGGTACAAAATACTCTTTGCCTCAGTCGTAAAATAACGTATGTAAATATCATCATCAATGTGTATTAACAGATTTTTATATATAATTATTCATTCCAGTTTTATTTCACTATATAGTCAGAATACAACCATTTGGAAAAGTAGGAAACATATGCATTTATCACCATCTGGGCATGCTAACGGAATAAAATATTTTTTGTTCACGTCAGTTATTGTGACAAGATTTACCACATATCTTCATCACGACACATCCCTAAAATTTCTCCGAATTTCCCTCCCAAACATTCTCCAACTCTCTCTCTTTCTCTCTCCCCCTGTCTCCCCATATCTACCCTTCCACGCTCTCTCCCGAAACCTCCATTGTCACCCTTCTCCAGGACTGAAACCACACCGCCAAACCCACCGGACCGGACGCACACATCACATAACACACCCCCTTCTCACCGCGGAAGAAGACCTGTCTCGTCGAAGCTCGTCTGCCCGCCCAAAAACGTTTGCCGCTCTCTCCAAGCCCGACTTCTCGTCCGCGGGAAGTGATGAGGGTGAGAGAGGGTAGGGAGGCCACCACTACGACCGGGCGATTTCGGTAGGGCTGGCCGGAGGAGAGCAGAGTGCGGGGGAGACGGGTGTTGCGTTGGTGGTTTCGGGTGAGGAGGGATTGACGGGAGAGGAGAGAGAGCGGGGACGGTGGAGATCTACGGGGAAGACGGAGGAGAGGATGAAACAAAAACTGGAAAGTGTACATATAAGTTAGTGGAGGGGTGAAAAAGAGGTAGGGAATGTAATTATTATTATTATTACTAACTGGAAGCCTGGACAAGCGTAGAGAGATAACGGAGATGAGGTGTTACCGAAGAATGATGAAGATAAAATGGGCAGAGAGAATCGCTAAGGAAAGAGTTGGATAGAAAAGATGCATCGTGAAAGGAGAGAATAACTAATGGGATACATATTGCGACACAAAAGCCTAATGAAAACAATGTTGGGTAGAGAAATGAACGGTAAGAACTACAGAGGAAGACCAAGGATAGAATACATCAGGAAAATCACGAAGGGCGTAAAACTGAAGAATAACGTAGGGATTAAGCTGTCGGCGGAGAGGAAGGTGGAGTGGAGAGCTGCAACACACCAATCTTCGGATTGATGAATACTGATGATGACTACAAGTTATGGTAGGGTTAAAAATCAGGGGCTCTCAAAGGAGGGAAATTGTTCCTCTGGAGACAAAAATTGGATTTTGGGAAGCGAAAAATCATACGAATTAAATCAAGGTTCTCTCAAAATTGGACGCTTAGTCGCGATCAATAGGTGAAATTCAAAATGGCGTTTAACGGAACATTGAACTTCTAGCTAAGAAGCATCAGGCAAGGATTCCATTGAATAAAGAGAGTGAATATAATATATTTCCTTGTTAACATTTTGTGGGGGCAATTGGGAAAATTTCAAAAAATAAGTTTAAAACACTTCCTTGGGGTCGATAATTATAAAGGTTGAGAAACCCTTGTTTCAATGGAAGAGTAAATATCCTGTAGATGTTTACAAGGGCGTGCACATATCCCCTCAACCGATTTCTTTCTCATCTCTCTTCAACCCGTCCATAAAGTCATCTCCTTCATCCCCTTCCCCGCTTACATTCTCTCTTTTATCACGGCCTTCAGCTACCCTTCGATCTTCATTACTTGTTCCGGCGACCTATTCCGCATCCTCCTAATTTACCCTCTCATCCATCATACCAAGTTCTTACTTGTTTGCCTCCCAGTCGGTAAATTGCACTTCCTCCACTCTCCTCCATAACCACATCTCAACCGCCTGCAGCCTATTCTCATCTTTCTTCAGAGTCTACGTTATGCACCATACAACGCTACACTCCATATTACACGCTTCACCAACCTTTTCTTTTCATTATTACACAAGATCCCCCTCATCAGCTCCCTCCAATTGCTGATCACCCCCTCTGCTGGCGCAATACTCCTTTTAGTGTCCTTGCTACAATACCCGTTTTTTCAATGGCAAAGAAAATTACTTTGGTGATTCGACTTATGAAGTTAATTCATTTACGCCTGCGGTTTGTGTCACGAAACCCATGTTTCCATGTTATCTTTTGGGAAACCCATTAATCCGTTCCTAGATTCAGAAATTGGTAACAATGGAAACAATAAGAAAATACATTTGTATTGCTGGTAGAGAGGACTTTTGGACAAATTTCACTACATTGTTGCCCGCATTAAGTAGTCCATGACTCGCTAGATTAAAAAAGCGTCGAAGTTTGTATCCCGAGAATAAGTTCGTATCTATTGTAAAAAAACAGAATTATGTAAAATTTCGTAGCTATTTTCAAGTCGAAGTACGACTGTATCGTATATTACAACAATAAGATTCGCTATATTTGTAAATAACATCATAAAAACAACGGACATAGTCTTCAAAGTCTGACGGAGTTATTGGATGGACTAGTTTCGGAGTCTCTTTAAAACGAAGAAATCGTGCGACTTATTTAGAAAGGACCCGAAATTATCTTACCTCGGATTTTTCGAGTTTTTGACGTCACATCCTCGACTAAACTCTAACACGTTAATGCAACAATAACAATTCTTCGAGGCCGAGGTGTCAAAATTTGGTCAGTGTCGAGATCGAACAATTACGAGTTTTTGTTTAGAAAGGCCCCAAAGGTAATTATTACGCTATTTCACTATCTCACTACATTACAAGATTAGACAACCCAGGTAGAGTAGGACGCATTTCAGAATCCATTTAGTATTGAGGGAACAGATCCACGCAAGAGATACGCTATAGAGCGTATTCCTGAACTCCTTTCCTTCCCTCACACATTTTGCGAACACTACAGAGACAAAGGAAATTCATACATTTTTAACTCAACCATAAACACGGATACTGACGTCATTTTACAACACACTGAGGGAACGAATTCTCCATTCAAAAGGACACAACATAGCTGATGTCTTAACACCCATTGCCACATTCCTTTATAGCCGCTGGCGGAGTAACATTTTGATGTAAATGTGAAGTTGGGAGTGAGGAGACAGACGTCGTAGGTTCCGGGTGAGGAGTTGGCGGAGTCCTGAGGCGGGCATTGAAGTTCTCCGAGATCATAGGAGAAAGGAATTGCAAAAGACTAGAAGGGATGTAGAGCGGAATAGGAGAAGAAAGAGAGACGAATAAAATGTAAATAAAAAGTCGGATTAAGATGCCACTCTAAATTAGTAAGGCTACATTTTAAATATGAAGCCAGTGTTAAAGACTCTTTACACAGTTTTATCGAGCAATAAAATTGAATTATTATATCATTGTTCAAAAAGTAAACTGTTGGTTAAGGAATTAGATATTATTTTAATGTGATCGACCATGTTAGCACCAAAAATCTATATAAGAAAGACCGGTATGTATTGCATTAATGGATATACTAATATTGATTTGGATATATTCCCTTTAAGGACAAGGAAAGCAAACTAGGTTAAAATAGAAACGTACTAAGAACCTAAGATGCATTATGACTCTGCCGAATTTATCAGACTCTCTATCTACATAAACAAGACCTCACAGATAATATAAAGGAAATAGTATGCCAAATAGGATTTAATATTCCTATTACACTCGCTTAATTTGTGACTAGAACAACTTTGCCATAAATACAATCAATGCATATTTACATATATGTTGGGCACTCTATGTACAACAGCAAATTCCGGTGTCCTGACACCCCCTGCCACAAACCATAGTCACGGCTGGTGGGATACAACGTAGATATATATTTTGGGGTGGGAAGTGATTTAGACGGGCATTGGTGTCTTCTGGAGTGGGTTGAAGAAGGCGGACACCAGAGTTCTCCGGGAACTGTTGGGAGTAAATGTAAGAGACTAAAAGGGTGACGGAGGAGCGAGTAAAAAAGAGAGAGAAAGATATAGAAACTAATGTCCGACTGAATAGAATAGTATTTATATTTCCGTGGCAAGGCAGTGCCGGGGAGGGGATAAACGGAACGAATAAATGAAGCTGAAGAGTCAGCGTTGCGTCTCTCTGGGCGGTAGGGGTGGGCTTTTTCTACACAACGAAAAAAAAGGAACTCGTCGAGTTAATGTAAACGATAATGGCGCAAACGCTCCAGACTACAATGCGTACCTATTAAGGAAAAAAGAAATACACCTGTGAGTCCGTTCTCTTCGGTCCGCGATTAAACTGTGGAATTTCACACAACTTTTCCCCTCTGCACACACGCAGACGTTTTGTGGTGAATTTCATGCTCTCAGACGAAGGGAGGGGGGAGGGGCATGGTAGTGAGACAACAGAGTAGGAGGGGTATGGAGAGGAGCAGCTCTCCAGCACACAGGCGCGGGTTGAAGAATAAAACAATAGTACTTACTCTCGGGCGTGCATCGGGGGAACCAGAGGGGGGATGGAAAGCTCGTTGCGGAGAGATACGTTGCCCGGCTACGGAGGTGGAGGTGAAGCGGCTGCAGTCCGTTTCGTGGAAAATACAAGAAGAGCAGTGAGGTTTATGTGCCACATCCATATTACAATGGTCGCCACCTTTGGTCCGTTCGGGCTAAAAAAAAACAGAAGGGAGGACGGAGGAGGTTAAAACAGCGCGAACTTTTTAGATTCCCACCGTCTACCGGAATAAAACCCATCAGTTGTAACTTCATTGCATTGGCATTGAAATATCGAGAAAGTGCTACAGCATGGGCGTGTTTGGGTGAGCAACGTTTCCCTCCCTTGGAGAAAGATGGGACCGACTTCGCGGAAATAATTGTTTCGAAACAATTGGTGTCGCGCTTGCGAAGGTGGGACGTTTAAACCAGATTAACTCACACAAACAACGCTGTCGTGAGCAAATCAAACTTTCTCTGGCAGCCGAATCGTACAGATAGATGGGAAAATAAAAGTTTTAATTTATTCTTATGTGTTGATAAAACTGTTGTTCGTCAACACTTTCAGTGCCATTCCTCTTCCGGTCACAGGTACCATCGGTTATCAATTTATTGTTTTTTTTAAATCACTACTAGGCTCTTTATAAACCCTTCTTTATCATTATATAAGAGATGGTGGATATATATATTTTATTTAATATTTTTGCACGATGTCCAAAAAATATTGCAGTCACTGTGGAGCATATTTTTATATGGCAGTGAGACCTGGACGTTGGGCAAGGCAGAAGAGAGGAGGGTGGAAGCATTCCAGATGTGGTGTTTCAGGAGGATGTTAAAGATTCCCTGGGTGGACAAAGCCAGTAACGAGGAGGTTCTCAGACGTGTGGGGGAGTCTCCTTGTCTGCTGAAATTACTGAAAAAGAGATGAAATATCTGGATTGGGCACCAACCAAGGCACGAAACCTTTCTGGCCACCATCTTAGAAGGCACTGTGGAGGAAAGCAACTGCCGGGGCAGGCCTAGGTTGGAGTTTATGGGACAAATAATGAAGGAGTTAGGCTGTTCCACTTATGTGCAGTTGAAAAGAAAGGCACAAGACCGAAGCGAATGGAGAACTGCCGCCATCCAACCTTTGGGTTGAGGACTTAAGAAGAAGAAGGCACTGTACAGTACATAGTGCATTGTGCAACAATGTATGCGCAATGCGCACAGAAGCATATAAAACAGCGTATTTCTGAAAACTAAAATTAGTCTGTGTTCGATGATGATGCTAAGAATTTGAAACAAGGTTTTTATATTAAATACAATGAAAGGAAATTAGAAACAGACTCTTTTACTTCAGTTTTAATGAAAAATGATTTTTAACACAGAAATACAGCAAAATACAATACCTTTATTGACATGAGAGAGTAGAAAGTAACGATATTTCGTTACTCATAATCAGAGTGTTATGGTGGAAAGGAACGGAACAGATCGAAGTGTACGTATGAGATACCAAGGAGATGAAGAGGGAACATGGCCTATCAGCTATTTTAGTGCAGAAATTTATGGATTCGTGGGAATATAAAGTAACAATGAAGGGCTGAAATGATGGAACTGTTTCAGAACCATGATGGAGGTAAAAAATATACGTTGCAGTTTCCCATACGTAATAGGTTAATTGCACGACTCGTTTTGACGTACTACGAGCATATCATTTTATGCTCGTGCCAAAGCCAGGCCAGAAGTTATCAAGTATTTAATTAAATAGAGTGCGGAATGAAATGTTCAATTTTAGAGAGGCTTTCAATTCTTTGAATATATTACCAATATTGTAGCGTTGGAGGTTATCTGAAAATACAGCTGTAACCTGGTACGTCTTATACTGGAACTGATGAGAACGTTTGCCCTTCCATTAAAATTTGCCACGCTGGGGGCTGTCTGAATAGATTTGCTGTGTTTTAACTAAACAGTCCTAGGCTGCATTTAAATTTTAATGGAAGGGCAACATTTTATCATAATTATAATAAATAATAGGTGACAGCTGTATTTTCAGAAAACCTCCAACGTCTGTCAGTACTACAACATTGTTAATATATTTAAAAAAATGTAAAAGGTCTAAAAGTAAACTTTTCACTCTGTTGTGCATTTAATTAAATTCTCAATAACGATGCTTTGACCTGCATTTCAATACCTTGTTTTCTTATTTTTAGTCCGATTTTTTTTATTGGTAGTCGTGTTTTGTAATTTTTTTCTTATTATTTTTCATTTCTTTATTTTTAGTGAATATAAAAGAAAATATATGACAATAGGAATTAGATAGATTGCAGAAATGGGAATACTTTAATTTTTTAAGTAGTCTTAGAAATTTTATTGGCGAGTATAAAATAAAATGTGTGACAAGGGAAATATTTAGATAAATCGGAGGGATGAGAAAACAAAATACATATTTTAATTTTTGGCGTATTCTTAGAAACTTTACAGTTAGCGAAGTAATTGTTTTTTATAACATTAATTTAAAAAGGCACCAATCTGCAATGTTTTGAGTCGATTTAGTGACTCAACGAGGGATCATGCATCGAAATCGGTAGAGCCGTTGGGCTGCAATGGTGGAATAAACATTCAAACATACCACTTCCGGTCACAACCCGAAGTATAATTTTGGTAATGCATAGCCTATGCTACTCACGTCGACTTAATCATTCTATGGAGGGGTCATACATTAAAATCGGTTGGATCTTTTGGTAGTTATGGTGGAATAAACATACATATATATATTCCTAGACGCTGAAAACATAACACTTCTTTTTTTTCAGGCAGTCGTGTGTAAACTGCATTAGAGTCAAAACAATGGCGTAGTAGCATCATTTGCTCTGGGCGCTCGAAAGGTGGTGTAAATACACATAACATATTTTTGTTGCCCACTTATATAATTAAAAAGCACAAAAGAGAGAAAACTTGCATGAAGATTTATAGTGTTCCATTGTTTTTCGAATACTCGTCATAACTGACCTGTACTGCCACTTTCCGAGTCACTTCAGCAGTGTCTTTTAACCTTAATCATTTTCACGAAGTAGTTAAAGAGCTCGATAATACACGATAAATGAGGATTAGAACTGATCAGGCGTTACTGGTAGCATGATAGCTAAGAGGAGTTGATCGTGAACGGAAGAAAAAAAGGAGAAAACAAAATATTTGTAATATTCCTTTGAAAATAGATCAACCTGATAAGATGTACACCAATTAAATTAACACATAATAATAGAAAAATGTAATTATCCTATTACATAACATTACTTCGTAACTATTAGACCATTGGTGAGTTTTTATCTTTGAAATGGTAATAATCTCTCATTACTCTGTCTAGTTCAGAAGATGGCGGCTGCGTCGTCTAAAATTAAAAAAACGTTCGTGTGAGTTCCTTTTGTTTGTGTTCCTATGTTTTAGCTTGTAACGCCTGTGATGCCTTATTATATCCGGTGAATTGCGTTAAAAGAGGCTCTATAAAAATAATGTCTTATAGTGTTGAGCTACTTACTAATGAAACGTTAAGGGTAATTTGAAGCCTAGGCATGAAATTTGAGTTTAAAGTGCTAAAGAATACGGAAGAAAAAATTTTTTGATGGACTGAAGACGTATGAAAAATTATATAAGAATGAACCTGAGTAACGAAAGGAAGCACGTTATCGTTGTGACTAGATATCTGTATTACCTACCATACCAAAGCCCCGAGTTTGAGTCCCGGCAGTGGTAGAAATATTTTTCAGTGCTATTCCGTTCTCAGCTTAAGTTGTTTTTGGCGAGTACTTGACCCGTTCATCGGATGGGAAGTTAAACTGATGCCTATTAAAGCTAAAGAATAAAATATTTCTCTATGATTAGAGTGTACGGTAATACTGTGAGTTTCTATCCATCCTCTGAATAATCCTTTTCTTACCGTCCAACTGAAGGCCGTGTTGGAGGATGTAGGGTAAGCGGGGAAGAGGAAAGAAGAAAATTGATTTTATGGATGAGATAAAGAAAGAAATCCTGTAACGAGAAAGGGGCCCGTCCGGTAAAAAATCTACAGAATTATTGGTCTCTTCCATTTAAGCCTACCTCAAACGGTATATTACCCTAAGCAACCATCCAACCCTCCCACCATAAATGGCGCAATAAGTACCATTTGGTCGTCACATCCCAAATAATCAACCAACAAAGGAAATAGCAATGCTGCTTGTGAGTAATCCTTGACAATAAGGCGCATTTCAATGGGCCATTCAAAACTTTAAGTCAAACGGTGATAATAACTTCATCATGTTCAAAAATCACAATCAAAGGTTCGCGCGATCGACAGAATCAGTTTTTCTATGATCGCTCATGGATCAATAACCTGAAGTACCCAGAATTATTTTTCAAGCGTGAACCTTGGGGGACCATCGGTCCGTCAAAATTAAACTACTTCCCAAAAAGTTTCGCCGCCCAAAAAACGAGAGTGCTTCCATCCTCCAACCCCAAAGCCAGTGGAACGCAGTGGGACTTTCGGACCAGGCAGAGCAACAAGAGGGTGGAGGCAGTAGAAGATAGGAGGAAGAAGGATGAGAAAGAAGACTGGGGGAGGCGGCATTAACGGGCTTAATGCGGCACAGGCGGGCTGGCGATCGGAATATTGAGGGCAGAGCCCCTGAGGAAGGGGGCAGGGTTGTGTGTGTGTGTCTGGATGGGAAGGGAATGAAGATTATGCGAAAGACATCGGAAACGGGAGAAATGAGAGCGGCAAACATTAATTCCAGCTCGGGATCCGATCCGATACGAAGTTTTGGTCGTCGTGCACGAGGAGGACAAACAACCGAGAGCTGGGCTGCGGGGATCGGATATAAAGCGGGTCGAGAGGTGGGGAATGTTTGAGCCTGGAAGGTGTGAGGGAGGACGAAAACAGGAAGGAAGGTATGAATCTCACGTGATAAACTGCGACTTATTATCGGAAAACGCCTCCCACATACACACCCTCCCCTCTTTAAAGGCCTAAGATTTAAGCACAAGGTCGGCTCTAAAACTGAAACTTGTTTGCGTCAAATCGATAACGGGGTCGGTTGGCGAGATGCTATGGTCCATCCCCACTCTTTCCGAAAACCTCGTCGCCCAGCCCTGCCCTACTCTTCCCCCGGGGGTTGCAAGAGGGGTTGCCCAGGGGAAGGGGAATAAGGGTCCGGGCCGAGAGGAGAGCGAAGAGAAGAAAAGTAGTAGTTATGATGGCAGGGGACAAGGGTAAACAAAAGAGCGGTCGTCCCCCCCTAGTTCTCCCTGTTAAAACTGAGGAGCTTGCTTCCAACGCTCGGCGCAGCCGGGGACTTTCTGCAAAGCGTCTCGTCTCGTGGGTGTACACAGCGGTCTGTCCTAATACCCCTTTATCGTTAGTGCTCACCCACGCTGTTTTTTTTACTTTATCCGCTCGACTAGAGATAGATTACACACGATATCTTTCGAAGAGTCAATTACAGGTCGGCAAACAAACTACCTTTTTTATTCCTTTTTTGTCTTTCTCCATCCTCCTCTTCGTTTAAAAGATATTGGAGTAATGTCGCAAGATCAAGCTAAAATTTATCAAACTACGTCCCTTAAAAGTAAATTGGTCGGCCACAAAGATTTCTAGAGTATACGGCGGATTTTTCCGGAGAGGAGATATTTCGCATCTTGCATAGAAAAGCATCATGACTCAATTCTTGGCACATGAAGCAGGAAGTATGCATAAGGCGACGTATTCAGCGGAAAAATCTTAGTCATATTTAACTATCTCCTTCTTCCCAAAATCAAATATCTGAAAATAGAGTTAAAGGTCTGATATTGTAGGGGTCTTCAAACTACACATTTCTTTTCTCCAGGAAGGCTATAAGTTACAATTTTTTACCTAGCAAACAGCAACTTATTGAATCGAAGTTGGCCTCAAATTTTTATCCAATAATTCAATAGTTTGACAGAGATGAAAAACTCTCTACACAAGAAAAAAGTAGTGAGGGGTAAGCTTGACAAAGTTTTATTCGGCGCTCTCCATATAATTGAGTATCACATAACGACGACATAATGGCTACGACTGTTAATATTTTAATAATCGACAGTACTTTTGGTACAATTTACCAATATATATTTGCAAATAACACTTTATATAATAACACAAATTATATTTATGAAATCCAGAATGGGTTTTACGCTCTTGATGCCCTTAACATTCACTAAAGTGGTGGTCTCCATAAATGAAAAACTTGATATTTGACTCCGACGAGTATTTTATTGGATTCACAATAATGAATACTTTGATTAATAAAATACAGTTTCTTTACTTAAATAAAACGAATTAAAATTATTAAATGAAATTAGCAAGAAAAGTGGAGACTTTTTACTTTCTATGTCTATTAGTTAGCCATATGCTTCCTCTCATTGGCACTTAAAAATTCAGGCGAATCCGTCTTAAATATTTTTCAGCGCCATCCCAGGAAAATGTGAAAAAATATTCTTTTCGGACGGACGTAAAAAAGAAAAGAGAATGTAGTTCGACATATGTCTGTATTTTATCTCTGTTCGGTAGTGAGATTAAAGTCGCTAAACAAGTTCTAACCTTGAGGAGAAACGAATTGTCATGTACGTGGACGAAATATTTCAAAATATTAAGAAAACCTTAAATATCAACACCGAAATCATATCTACTATGCTCAAATGAGGTCACTTTTGTTTAACTTCAACACCCAAGAATTTTTTTTCTTCTCTAAGCACATGGTTTCACGTGTCCTGAGCCTCGTTCGTCCAACAGTCAATCCTCCATTAATTAGGCCGTCATTTGACATTACGCGCGTGAATAAAGCATTTGGCCTTTAAACATACCAAAAGAAAAGTTTTTTTCAAAGTAGACTCTAGAACTCCAAATTCAAATTTTCAACTGAAAATTAATAAAGTATTCAACAATGTTCGACGATACTAATTTACTATTCAAGACTCCTCAGTGAATATGTTTTATTTGCATTTAAAATTATGTGAACATGACCGAATATTTAACCATCAATCTGTCATCAACCTTTAACATTCTGGATTTATTTAGCCCCATCATCTCAAATAATAATGATCAAAACCAAGCCATGTCCCACGAATGACACCTCATGAGTCACGTCACGGAGAAAGAAAATGAGTAAAAAGTCACTAGGCTGCATGAGAAGCGGTCTGCGAAATTGGACAAGACATTTGGTTTCGAGCGGCATCTCATTTCAGCATTCCCTGCGCTCAGTGACACGACATTATGTCATCGACCGCAAGGAAAACAAAAAAATAAAACTTGTCACGAAAGGGAGCAGGAGCCCGAGACACAAATTACTTACACTCTCCGAATTATTCCACTTCCCTCCTCCCTCGAAACCCATCGATTGTGACTCGTCGTGGGAGAATAAAGGCGGAGAGCGCGCTCTAGTAAGGAGGAAGAAGAGGAAAGAAGAGGAGTCCGAATATAAATTTTTATCAATCTCCATAAACTAGCCGGCCGGAAAAGTGGGTGTCGACCGAGAGGGAATGCTTCCGACAAGAAAGGAAGCGACCCGTCGAGATTGGTCCGACGATCGCGAAGAGCTTAATATACGGAACGACCGACGCCGCCGCCACCGCCGTCGGCCTGAATAATTCACGAGGAGTGGGAACGGCAGGGCGTGAGGGCATTGGGAGAAAACAACCCCGACGGAGTACGGAATACGTACGATTCGCGCGCTTCGGGTCTTAGATTTTCGAGCAGTGTAGTCACATTCACATTTCAATTTTGACTCGAGGTCTTCGTCAATCTCTTTTTACCGTACTACAACATCTGAGTCATGCTCTAGCTCACTGTGCCCCGTTTAGGCTATTGCTGGCCTCCCATGCTGGCCGGTTATATTTCTCTCGTAAAAATTCCTGGTGGGCGCAGACCTGCGCGTCACGGATGTAAGTTCGAAGTGGAGGGGGTGCAACGAGAGAGAATGAGGCAGACGAATCTAACTACTACGCGAAAAAGGCTCGAGGCACAGTGGCGCCCACAAAAGGGGGTCATAACGAAAAGTGCGCCAAAAAAATAATCATGGGGGATTTCCTGAAACTCAGGGTTTTAATACATTTGAGGGGGATAAAAAACGGGAGGGATTTTCATTGAGTCTGTAGGGTATGTGCACCACTGACTAGGCACACACGCACGCTAGGTCAATAGGCATAGGATTAAAATACCCATCGCTTTGACTTTACCAAAACCATATCTTAAGTGTCACATTGTGAAACCAGTCGAAACGGGACGAGAGGTAGTGTTAAGTCATGCAACTGCTCGAAGCACTTGTGTTGGCAGCAATAAGGAAGATTTTCTAACTGCCCTCCACATTAAGCAACCTTCCTCCCCCGTTTTGAAGAATTTGAAAATTCTGTAGCCCATGTCCCAAAATCGTCCACTGTGCAGCACCAGGAACTTTAGCGAGAGCTATACTCGTATGCTACTCGGAAGTTAGCAGTGTGCACGTAGGTTGGTGCTAACCCTGGTAACATGTTTAACAACGATTGAGTTACCATCGTTGGCGCTGGTATGTCTTCTTAGTTACAGGGTAACAGAAGATATTCTAAATGAACTTACAGGTCTCGCTAAATCTTCTGGCTGTCGGATGCATAGACCGCTACTTTGTGGAGGTAATTAGTGTAGGGGAAGGAGTTGTGTGAATGGATGAGGGCAAGGTAAGGAGTGGAAGTCCTCACCTCTGTAAGTCTGATTTTCCATTCAGTTAATAATGACGAGTTCCATGCTGGGTCGTCAAAAGTAAGCACAAGATCCTTTCTCCTGCAGAGACAGGTTTTGGAAAGTATACGTACTCTTCTATTCTCAAAATCATCCTCGGCGTATCAGCGATGAGCTTTTACGCGGGCTGTAAGTTGGAAAATGCATTAGAAAAATAATGGTTTTAAGGTGGACGGGTGCAAGAAGTTCTGATAATATCAAGACAAATGCTATGCGGTATTTATGCACCGGTGATGCATTTCAGTAGTAAAAATAACACACTGCCAAATTTCACCATCATTCTCTACGCTGCGTTAGTATAACATAGGGGTTCCCAGGTTATTTATGATGACAATGCCCCGTCCACATCCACAGGGAACATTGTTTGAGAAGCCGAGTCAGATCTGCGCATATGCCGACGATTTTGCGATTGCGGCAAGAAGACTTGAGGATTTACGGCAGAAATATGTACTTTTGAAAAAAGAAGCCGACAAAATAGGCCTAAAAATTAATGTAAATAAAACCAAGTGCATGGTGATGTCGGTAGAGCAGGTCCGATGTGAACCCCGTGACCTAGCATTTGATGGAGACACCTTCCAGGGCGTAAACAGCTTTAATTACCTTGGCACATTACTAATCAGCGACAATAACCTCAAGAGATGCATCCAGAACCGAGTCGAGGCCGGAACAGGGTATTCTATGCCAATTTAAAATTATTTAGGGGTAGATAGATTAGTAGAACCCTGAAACTGAAGCTATACAAATGACGTTAGTACTGTCGGTGGTAACGTACGGATAGGAAGCCTGGACGATGACTCTGGGAGATGAGAAACACTCAGCTCATTCGAAATCCGGATCCTCCGTAGAATACACGGACCGGTATACGACCAAGGAGACTGGAGGATAAGATACAACGAGGAAATAGAACAGCTGACTGAAGGAAAAAACACAGTGAGCTTCATCAAGTCCCAGAGGGTACGCTGGTTGGGCCACATTGAGAGAATGCCAGAAAAGTAAATCCCAAAACTGATGTCTAAAGGAAGGCAGTTGCGTTGCGTTGCGTTTAAAAGTGGAATAGGAAAAAATTCAGGAAGCAGTGAACAGAAAAGTTGAACGACACTCAGTCAGATTTATACGACCGGAAGGTGATGCAGAAATCAAGATGCGTAGTACAAAGTCAAATACTAAAAATTAACATATTCCTTCAACGTTTGCTTATTATTTCTTTAGTAGCCACGAGACCTAGTCTTTACGACGATAAAAATGTGCTCTTATGAACGCAAACCAGTTTAAGCTTACAGGTTAGTTACTATTCAACCCTAGTATTTCGCTCAATGCTTGAGGGATAGGAGAAGGAAAGGGAACGCTGATGCTAATGCGGACGACAGAAGTGGGCATTTCCCAGGTGAAAGACCAGTGTGAGATGGATTTCGCGTGAGTACGAATCAGCCTGTTCAGCCCGCTCTGTTGCAATAATCATAGGAGAGGCTGCATATAACCTTGCCTTAGGCCATGGATGCCCTGATATATCAGTATTAGCTTCCCAGGTGAAGGTGGAAAAAATACAGGAAGTAATAACATGCATTTATGCGTCAGTAATGTCATTCTGGGATAAAAGTTTTATGACAGAGAATACAAAATAACTGCAAAATCCTTCACGCTTGATTGCCATTTATTTATTGGTTCCACAAGGTCACGAGCTTCTTTAATCCACTTCTTAAAAATCTATATAAGCGCTAATTAGATTAAGCCACAATATCAAAAATTATTTAAACAGAAAAACACGGAAAGTGTTAACCAGTAATGAAAATAATACAAAGAGAGTATATAACACAAACATAATCCATTTTACCACAGTCGTGTACACTGTACATACCACCATATGTAGGGTTGTAATGGCAGGTAGATAACTCTGGCTATTACCCTTGCTAAATAATCTTCTAGAGCCACCAAAGGACATCAGCTTCTTGTGATGGAAAATAGGAAATTGTGAATTCAAGTTGATTAAATTCACTACATTAAGTATTATTCAACTCTAGGAGTGTCGACGTAGGACGAGGGACATATAGGCATAGGGTTGCCATGCGTCCTGAGAAAGCGGGAGTATCCTGAATTTTGACCGACGAAGATAGCGTGTTTGAATAAATAATGTTTGTTTTCCAGGAAATACTCTCACTGAAAATAATTTATTTTGAAGAATAACAAGTGTTCTAATTATATTTTACTTTTTATTCGAATGTACAAATTATTATTACCAAATAAAACGTATGTGACATGTAATGTCCGGAATTTTAACCCTAGGGACAAGCGAAAGAAACGAGAAATAAGGGAAGGAGACGATAGCTGGCACGACTCAGACGAGAGGAAAGGTCATCTCCCAAGGAGCAAATTCGGCACGGGATGAATTCTGCGCGCGAATCGACTGGTCCATCCCACCTTTCTATTGCAAGAATCGCAGGAAAGGCAACATGGAGACCTTTCCGCGGCCCACTCGCACAGGGTGAGAGAGAGAGTGATAGAGAGAGAATTCGAAACCGTCCATTGAATTAACACTGCGTGTTGGTCTTGGCGGGCTAGAAACTACCGCCTTGGGGCGAAGGAGCGAGCCATGCGAGCGTGTACACAAACTGTTGATCGCATTCCGCCCGCGCCGTGGCAGACAATGGGCGCGGCGGCGACGCACGGCCGACCGGCCAGCTTCATCACCATCACCAGTACCGTCCCTCCAATCACGAGTCGCGAGGGAATGGCGCGGTCAGATTTCCCACTAGGATTGGCACAATGAGAGCACGGCTTTTCCACTTCCCTTCCCTCTCCAGCCCGTGAAAGAATATCACACGAGCAGTGTGAGCACTGGTGCAACCGAACCACATTCATCCGAGTCGCGCTTTACCAATAGGGTTCCGTGTTTTCCCAAAGTTTCCAATTAGATTATGTTTCTAGGTTTCTACATCTTTGCCGTCATTCTGGATAAATGTACTCGATACTTCCGTAGCCTTACAGTAGCCTGTTGAGTTAAAATAAATTATGGAGTCGAAGATACTTATGGAAAGTAGACTTGAATATATCAGGAAAGTAGACTTGAATGGTTTGACCCCACTAGCATAGCAAGTGTTCCAGGATATTAGAAATACAATCATTTTTCCGTGTTTTTGTGTAAAAATGTTGCCAAATTTAAATTAAAATAGGCTTATTCCAATATTTACATCTTTTTCCTGGCGCTGATATAGTAATGAATTTAGTCAGCAGAAAAAGGAGCTTTCTCTTTGTGGAGTTATTTTATCTGAAAGTTCAGAATTCTCGTTTCAATCAAAAGATCTCATCGGGGTAAAAAGTATAATCGAGTTGCCTGAATCATTCAAGCATTCATGATCTTGAACTCTAAATCTTTGCATTTGAAAGGGCTCCCACACCAGTTTGTCCAATAGTTTTCTATTTTGTCTCATAATTTTTCTTTGTACGAACATAGTTTAACTCCTTATACTTGGACTTTTTCTTTATTCATCTTTTTCTCCGGTGGGTCTCCAAAATTTACTGCATATCCGAAGTAAGATTTTACAAGTGTAAAAGTAGAGCGTCCTTCACAAGTCTTAGCCGGATAACGAAGGCTCAGTAAAGTTTTCATTATCCGGGGCATTTTTTTAAGTGATTCACGCTACTTTCGGACGCATTCCGAATTTAATTCTTATATAATTAATTCTTATATTTTTAATTCTTACCTACTAGATGAAAGAATTAATTTTGCTGTTAGAAGAAGGCAAGAAATACTTTTTTTGGCAGGATTATCGTGCCCAGAGTCATTTGCATAAAGCCAGACATGTCTTCACCCAACAGCAGCTGTGATTATTACTATATTTCTCCGAATATGAGCCGCCCTTTTTTTCCTGATTTCGGGGCCTCAAAATCGGGGTGCGGCTTATATTCGAGGTACGGCTTAAATTCGAAAACTTTCTTTAAAAATCGTAAAAATGACTGATATGAACAAACCAGCCATTCAGATTCACGCTGACGCCAGCCAAACTCGCCTAAGCTACGGGGAAAGTAAGAAATAACGCTGAAAAAGGTCAAATTGATGCACAATTTATTCATATATTAAAGGATAATATAGGTAACATTGTGTCACAGTTTCATTGGTAATGTAAAAGCAGATATAAAATTTTAATTCCTAATACTGTAGGTAAAACGGGATGCACTATAAAGGGTGCGGCTTAAATTCGCGTACCAACTATTTTCCCTGTTTGAGACCCCAAAAACGGGGTGCGGCTTATATTCGGAGAAAAACGGTACTTCAATCATTCCTAAACGTTATCACTTATTTACGAACGGGGAGAATTACTTTTGCAAGCAAAAAACGATTAGATTTTAACAATTGCTGTTTTCCCAAAATATTCGTAACTTCGCGTTGAATAAAACATATGATCGCGTGAATACAAGTATCAGATCTATTTTCCCTGTTCATTATACTTTCTCTGACCCCTAACGTATTGAACTGATAACCAAGTATAGAGGGTGATGGTAAAAGTCAGCACGCATGATTGGAATTAGCCCTATAAAAACAAAAAAAAATTCATTCGCCTGGAAGTAATGCGAATTTAATGTTTCAACCATTTGTTGTCAACCAAATAAAGGAAGTAGTGCAAGTATAGTGATAATAACTTCCAATTTTTTAAGGTGGCGGGAGCGATAATAACGAATTATTTAGTGCATATTTTAATAACTTTTCAAGTCAAATTCTTGGACCACATTCCACATAGCTACATCTGTTTATACGGTGGAAATCACCATACATGCATACATGTAAATGATATAAAAATTATATTTTTAAAATTTTGCCTCAATTAAAGCATTGTTATGACTTGGATTTTCGGCGCGGAATTCGAAATTTAAGCAAAAATCAAATCTAAATATGCTTTTTTTACTCGGATTGATAACTTGATATTTGTTACAACCATTATAATTATATGAAACGTATTATTTCACGTTTAGGAGAAAATCTGTGCACATCAAATCGAATTACTTCAAAATATATGTCAGATGTCATATGACTAGATATGTGTTAGAATAACATTGAATTACCATGAAACCATATCAGTAACAAGCAGTTTTTCACTTTTATCTATACATAGTACCAATAAGGACACGTATGCAAAGTTCCAAGGAAATCTGTAAATTAACAAATTTCTCTCCAATCACGTTCAGGGGCGATCCGGGGATCAAATTCTGGCGATGCATCAGGGAGCCAAACACGAGTTGATTGTCTGGTTACCATGAATTCCTTGGAAACAGCTCCACGGGTGGCACAAAGCGGATAATGGTTCACCTCATTGCCCTCACCTGCATTCCATCGGCGCAAGGGATTAGCACCGAGGCGAGCTCCGCGTATATCAATAAAAATCCGTGGTCGAAGGCAGTGGTTTCGGTGTGTCCACAGCATCCTCTCTATTGTCTAATTCCCATCTCTTTACATATTGTCAAATCAGTTGTAATTCTAATTACAAACCTTGGTTACGTCTTCAGGGGTATCATATTTTATCCTACATCATCGGAAGTCAGCAAATTCCCTGCGATTGATTGGCTGCGACTCTACGCTCCACCCTTTTTCCAGCAAACTACCTACTTTGTTCGTACGGCCTTCATTCCCACATAACTTGATTGATTTACATTTTTTAAAATTAAACTTCGCACATTCCACACAGGTTGGACCGGTTAGTAATCACTGAAATTTTGGCATTAAGTCATTTTATAATTACGTTCCTACAATATTCGGAATATATTTTTTATAATTTTCTAGAATATCCAGCTTTGCACACTTGTCGTGATTTTTCTGGGTGAATTTCACCTTATTTGGTGTACTTAAGAACTAAGATACAAACTCTAGTCAGCTGTAACTTTTCGGCCCAATAAAATGTAGTGCACCTTCATCGCAAATTGTTCCATGCAACTGTAGTGAATTAGAGAGGAATTTCCAGAATCTACCTTCAAATATTTATTCAATTCCAAAAAGTTTAATATTCACCCATTTTGCAAAATTCTCGGAATGACAAACGATGGATGGCGAAGAAACTTTTTCGGGTGTTAACATGACTTTTACGGGAAAAAATCTCAATCATCAATTAAATTTATCGGTCACGGTTATTTTTCATATGTTTTAAACTACCGCCAAAAATTCATCAGTCCTTATAAAATACCTTTTATTCCATTACGCATATTCCCACGGAGCTCATCCATCTATTATTTCGAGGTCTATATGCCATTTTAAATTGCTTCATTTTTTCACAGGCCTCCGTCCTCCAACAACGATATTCCCTGATATGCATTAATTTCATTTCTTATTATTTTTTCGAGCTCATCCTATACCACGACAATAAATACGTCAATATTTTGTTTTAAAACACGAAGTTTATACTCGTGGTGGGATGGAGAGGATATTATTCGCACGAAGTAATTGGAAGAGCAATTAAATATTCAATTTAAGCCTTCATCAAATTTTTCCGGATAGGTTTCACTAATCTCAATTTTTAAAATGTGTTAAAAGAGTTTCGTTTAGTCATAACAAAAATATTCAACACGTGCAAGTAAAAAAAGAACAAATCATTAGTTAAAGACGTTGTGTGAAATATGGTCATGTTTGAAAGGAGTGTGATTCGTTGGTTTTGCGATGTCAAGAAAATGGATGAGAGTCCAATAAAAAAGAATATTTATGACAAAGAAGTAAAATGTGTTAGAGGAATGGATAGACCGAGAAATTCATGGGTGAATGTGGTAGAAGATACTCTAAAGAGAAGTAAAATTAGGGTTCTTAAGAACGGGAGATGTGTGAAACAATTACTGAGGGTAAGAGAATCGAAAGAGGTATACAAAGACAGGGCAGTGAGTAGGACGTTATTAAAGCAGAGTCAACTTTACGGGCCTATCCCAAAAAATTCAAATAGTTTTATTGCACTAATCTCGAAAGGGAACAGCGTAATTGGTATGTATGCAAGAAAGATATGCCAATCATTCACCTAGACAAATATTCCAATCGGGCGAAAGTGATAGAAAATAAGTCGTATTTTATCCATTATCGTCTGGAAATCGGGTGGGTGAGGTGGCGGCCTGAGTATTGCCCTTACATCCCAAAGACCCAAGCGAAATTGCATAGAAATCAAGATAGTGAAAATCAGC
Source organism: Pyrrhosoma nymphula (assembly GCA_963573305.1). Lineage (NCBI taxonomy): Eukaryota > Metazoa > Arthropoda > Insecta > Odonata > Coenagrionidae > Pyrrhosoma > Pyrrhosoma nymphula. Next base: position 93,973,361 of record OY754329.1, read on the forward strand.
ACAGATAAAGATAATGTTCGTGTAATAGCAGGAGCACAGGTTTTCAATCACGTGCGCAAACGTGGACCCCTGTAGAGGTGAAGAGTTTTTAGAGGAATTCTGATTCTTACCTACTTGCTGTAGGGAGAGCTCATCTAGTGCAGTACACCATTTGTTGATAGTAACGTTAACTTATGAAACTATGGTCCTCTTTTGTTGGAGCAGTCTCGATTAATCCAGTTGATGAAGACTGAGGCCACCTCGCACAATCTTACCACGGGTAATCGAAAACTCTGATAATACGGGAGGGTCGTCTGGCGTTCGTAAATTATGAAATAAATAGGCTATTTTCACGTCTTACCTTAGTCCCACCTACATTTAAATATAACAAATGACTTTGAAGAAATATCTTCTAAATGCTAAATAGTTTGATTTTCCTCCATAAAATATTCGACAATTGTCCAGGTGTAGTTACCACTTCTTATCTCTGATTGTCTCAAGGCATCAGCGGGAAAATATCTGCAGGAATGGTATCCTCAAACTAAACTTATTGTTAAATAAAATAAAATAGACATTCGAAAATAAGATAAATCATCAATAAGTTAAATTACTCTGCATTAATAACTGGCTCAATAATAAGGTTATATAACTTAATATGCTCCTCGAATAATACGGAACCTCAGTATATCGGGACTCGGATGATAAAGACTATACTCTTTTAGTAAACTAAAGCGAACTTTGGTTTTATCATCACCCTTCCCATATTCCCCAAATAAACCGTCCTACCTCAGCGCAATTAACTTCCGTTGTAGGTAGTCTACTTAAAACAACTAGCCAATCATTATCCCTTTATTTATCAGGTTCGCATGCAAAATAGTGCCGGAAACCCATCTAAAATTAAGAGGCAATCATTTTGTGTCGATATTGTCAAGACGTCATTCGTTTGCTCATTTACAGTGCTGAGTCGTTGCTTTAATGAGAGATAAGTGGAAGCTAGCGGTCTGATTATTTCATTTCTTACGAGCTGTTGTAATATTCATACTGGGGGTGATCCGCTCTGGGCTCTTCTTATTCACTAAATATTCTTTGTGAACATTAACGCGATTTGTATGTCGTCAGATATAATCTATGCTAATCTTCTCACCGTCAATGTAAAATAGGGAAAATAAGGGAATATTTAATGATACTTCCCATTTCATCGCTACATGCTCTTTTCCACCATCCAGCATTGGATGGATCTCTACGGTAAATTTGCAAGTAAAAATAATGATTTTCATTTATGTTATCCATCTTTTGAGTAATTCAAGCTCATTTTAGTCCTTAAAAAAACTGCCAACTTTAAGAAATAAGCTATCCACCAGCAACTTTTTGAACGGCGCACTTTGAACACAGCAAAAAGATTGGAAAGCTAATATCAAAGATTCAACTATTTAAAGAACTCACAATATGCATTTCCTTTTTTCCACTCCGTAGCATCCAGACGGAGGAAAAAATATATCAATACTGCCACTGAGTTCAGAGCCTCCTCATTTGCCGAGACCTTGTTTCAACTAAAAAATAATAAGCGAAGGAGTCATAGAGAAATATTTTAAATCATAATTTTAAAAAAATATTTCTTAAACTCGCATTGCAAGTAAAGATAGCATCCTGCTTCAGCCAAGTCAAGGCGCTATATAATGGTTTCCCTGCAATGACAGTTTTCAAGATTTATATACATAATTTCACTAACACACATGTTTCTCCGGATTTATACTAAGAAAAATGTTATGAATGTCATTGGAAGAGGAATGTTCATGCGCCTTTAATATTACTAAAACTGTCATATTTGTAAATTTCAGCGCATGACAGCCGCTTCACCGTGGAAAACGAATCTCTTTCTGAGAATATGTAAATGTACCAGTACTCACAGTACGGAACACGGTGCAGATATGAAAGCGACGTTTTTACTTTAATCCTGGGGTAGATCGCGCTTCGTTTCTATTTGATGAAGTGACTGATAAAATTTAAGAGCTTCTTGCAGAATTTATTATCTGCGGACAAACTTCCGTATTATCCGAGCGCATTTATACAGGAATTAAGGAAGTCATCCCCGTGAGACTGCAAGGCGATAGAATTTAGGATGAACCGGTCTAGAAACCCGCAGTTCTCTTCCCTCGAGGGAAACTAAAGGGATACGTAGCCACCGTGGCAGACTATTCGACGAGTTCCCGTGCATTGTTTCCCTGGAGATGCGTCCCATATGCTGCCACTGCAAGACTGTAGGTTCTGATGCAAACCGTAAAGAAGATTATCTTCTTACAACCCCATTTTCATATGTTAATCTTGATGAGACATATAACATTCACACCCACACAAAATAGCCAAATGAAAAAGGATTTGGCTATTAATCAATAGAGCCTTGTCTTTCCGGGCCAATACAGAGATGACTACAACGCTTAGGATTTCCAGGTAATTTTTCAATATCCTAAATATTTACAAAATAGTAAGACCTTTATACAGAAAATTTTTAAGCGTATTATTTTCCATATATGTTCCCTCATGTTTCCGTGACTACAAAACGCAATTAGTGTTTTTGTATGTTATAAGTAGTAACTTCTGGCGCGAATTACGTAGGCGAGACAGACGTCAGCGGTTCGATTCACGGTTAATGCAAAGTTTACTCGAGGCAATTTATTCACGTGGCGGCAAAAGTAACAACAAAAAAACGCAGCCTATCCCGGCATTTGGGATGGTAGAGGATTTACCCTAAAAGGCAGTGGCTTCTTTGAAGCTTTTTTTTCCTTGCTTGCCATCCTTGATTGGTAAGGTAAGAACATCTAGTTTCCTTAAATCCTGTAGCAAATTCAAAGAGAATTGAGAAGTATGGGTTTTGTGTTGATCTGCGCATTGGCCCGGTAAGATATAAGCGCCGTACTTCCATCCTCGGTCCAGGCGGATTTTTTCTTGTGGCAATTTATTTGTTTTTGCTAATTTTTCCGAGGTCATGTTAATACGACAGACAGAGTGTTTCGAACAGAGTGTAAACTAATAAACACAAATAATAGATTCTTGGTTGAAACTTAACAAATAAAAGACTTACAACAACTGGTATGTGTATTGGAACGAACTGCTGGTACAAGTGTCGTAAGTTAACAACATTAGATCACCATCAGCAGTCATCAATCCGAAGATTAGTTCGGTGCGGATCCCCAAGCCACTCTCCAATCAGCTAACGTTTTTATTCTTCATTTAAATGTCCCTTAAGTTTTACCTAATGTATTCCATACTTGGCTTTCATCTATAATTCTTTCCACTCATATTATTGCTTTTGAGAATATATATTGTGAGAATATCGCCTCTTTGGTCGTTCAATCCTGAGAATGGTTGAAAGCAGCCCATCCTTTCCTATCTAATGCTAGTTTCAGTACTTCCTGGTAGTTCTTCTTCTGTACTCTCTTCTTAATTTATCCTCTATATATTTATCCCTTGGCCTTACTCGTGGGACTTTTCCCTCTATTTTCCTTCTTATATTCTTCACAAACCCATTGTGCCTCAGAGTTTGTCCAATCCATCTGGTTTTTCTTTTCTGTATAGTATTCCATATTGTCCTTTCCTCTTTCATTCCTCTGTAAATTTCATTTTTTATTTTATCCGTACATTTGATCTTCATAATCCTCCTCCCACACCACATTTCAAATAACCTAATATTTTATGGTCTGCTTTACCAACGTTACATGTATCCGATCCATAGAATATCACCTGTAGAGCAAATTTTTGTATTGAAAAAGCCGCTGCCCACGAGAATAAATCCTATGACTTCGCGGAAACGAAAGAAGGATATTGATTCAGGGGCGATGAATGGTAGCTGAGCGTATTGGAAATAGACAAAGGTAAAAAGATCTCTTCTTTCAAACACCTTTATGCACACACACACATACCCAAAACCCAACCCCAATTCGCGTAAAATATGTGAGAAATAAGTAAGCTCGGTGAGCTTAATGGCAAAGCATGGGGAGGGTCGTCCCATGTGACCCTTAAATTCAGCTTAGGCAACTGGCCCACGCCCTTGCACGATAAAGGAAGAAAGTGAGCGGGCCGGGCCTTGGGAAGGGTGGCCCGAACCCTACTTTTAACGGAATGCCAGGCCCGCCAGGCCCTTTCTTTTCCTCTCTCCCTCTCTCCACCCACCATCACTTGTTCTACTTCTCTTCCCAATCCTTTCTCCTCACGTTCCCACCCTCACGATCCTTAATGCCTTTAGACTCCCCTGAGAGTTTTTCTCTCCCTTCCCCCTCATTTCCTCATTCCTTCCTTTTAAAGCCTTACCGTCCTCTCCTCTTCCTATCTCCGACCAGACCGTCCGACCTGCTCGACCTCACCCCTCCCCCGCTCGCATGCAAACAGCCAATCGGCAATTTATTCTCTCCCCGGCTCATTAAATCCCTTTCCGAAACTATTCAGCGCCCTACTCAGCTCCCTTACCTTAATCTCGCGGCCGTGCCCCCGCTCTCTCTCGCTCTGAACTCTCAACCTCTCACCGCTGTTCCTGACTCCAAAATTTCCCCAACGCGCGCGTCTACTCCCCGGCGGCGGTGGCTACTCCCACACCGGCAACCTTATCCTTGCCAGCCGCCGACTAGGCACGATCGTGATGTGCCCTGTTTTATACTACTCTCCAGCGACGCCCACACCCAACTGTTTCGCTCTCTTGAAAAGAATAGAAACCAATTTTTTTCGGGTAGAGAATAATTTAAATTTGATGGAATCGGAACTCACATTTTGGAAACGGCTACCGCCAAGATACTTCCTACTTCATATTACCCCTCCAAAAGAGGTAACTGGGTTGTTCCAAAATTATTATTTATATCCTATGTGTTAATTTTCACAGTGAAAATAATGACCATATTAAATTATCTTAAATGGTTGATAAAAAGCATTGAGAAATGTCCTCATTCGCAGATAAATGCGGCATGCAGAAAATTAAAATATTTTCTGAACGATTAATACAAGCCTTTTAACAACTTTTACTAAGTTGTGTACTAAACCTTTTATAGTAATATTTAGCAAGTTCTCATCAATATTTATAATTTATTTCACATTAGGAACACAAATAAAAAGTGGTCTTTCCAGCGAATGTGTCATCCTGTTTTTTGGCTCTCCACACGTAAACATAATTCTTACATAATTCTGGTCTTTCAGTCTTCGATTCTTCCGGAAATTGCATATCGTTTTCCTACCTTTTTTCGATGGTTTAATGGTTTAAAAAAACGAATTTAGTTGTGTCCCCTGTATATTTGTAGGGCGAATATGCGCAGTCCAAGGTGGAAAAAATCAAATTCACAGGATTCAGGCAATATTTCATGGGATTTAGAATTATGGATGGATGGATATAGAGATGCAAAAATTTCCAAAAAATGTACATTTTCCACAAAATTGGTAATTATCTACAAAAAAAGAAAAAGATGAAATGCTTACGTGGAAAATTGTGCATCTTATTATTCATCGATAGTGGAATAAATCATTTGCCTGGACTGGGATTAGATACCTGATCCCCAGTATTCGAGCCGAGTGCTTAAACTGATTGAGATACCCTGTATAAATTGATTAAGGTTATAAGTCGTGGTTTTGGGAGATCTGGGTTCGAATCCGTGTAGAGGTGGACCATTTTCATGCACAGTGAATTTTACACATTTGCGCGTCTCCTCAAGAGTGACGACTGCTGATGTTTCACTGCTTTCAATGCTATTCACCATCCCTGTGGCTGTGGCTATGCATGTTATTATGCGTCAGCGCGGCGTTATGCGCAAAGTGACATTGGTCCCATAGTTTAGTGAAAACGACAAAGCTTGTTCCTATTGTGAGTAATGTTACTCGATTATCATGATTAGCAGACACAACGAGAGCAACAAAACTCAAAATATTTGCTGTCGAAATTTTATTTCTGGTTATTTCCATTCAAAATTTCAGAACAGCAAACCAGAGAGTTCCTCATAAAGACAAAGAGCCGATAAGATGGAAATTTATGAACTCTAATAGAAGAATTTACAATTTTCAGGTCTTTATCTTATTACAAAAACTATTATATCAGAATATGTATGGGTAAAAGAACAAGTAATGCTATAAAGCCGACCAATTAAATACGACGCAATCAATGGCATGTTCTTCTATCAAAACCATATTGGTATGTAAAGTGAAGTTTCAGCATATTTCACTTATTCACCCTGATAACTGACACAATGAAATGGACTCTGTTTTCAATGGTTTACTAACGCCCTTAACTATGCCCAAAAATGTAGTCCGCGTGTATATTCACGGTTCAGAGTTCACGCATGTTTGAAGTTACGTCGGTGTCAAATTGCCGACACCCGTGGGCACTCTGTTTGTAGTTTAACTTCCCCTGATATTATAAAATTGAAGGGGAATTGGAAAAAAATATAATAGAGAGAGCGATTTGCTAGTTTGACGATATTGAGAGCCGAATCATGGATAAGAGCCGAATAACTAAACAGATATATGATATTGGAATGAATGGCGTGAGAAAAAGAGGAAGACCGAGAAATTCATGGATGAATGTAGTGGAAGAGACTCTTAAGAATAGATGTATTTGAAGTCTAAGAATAGGAGACCGTGTACGAATAAAGCAATGCATGAAGGTTGCCGAAGCAAAGGAGTACTTAGACCACGATACAACCTCTAATTAGAACTGTTCAATATATACTTGGAGGAGCCAACGGGAGAAAACGAATGAAATGGGATCAAAAGGAATTAAGGCTAACAGAGAAGAAATAAATTCGCTCCAAAGGTCGGACACCATTGTAAAAGCAAACCAGAGCTTATGAGCTTTCAAATACCTGGTTTTGGAGGCAGATACTGAAGATCAAGTAAATGGTTAAAAAAATTGAAGAAACATACGGAAGAACAGAAGAGGAAAGGGCCATATGTGAAACGATACAGATTAGAAGAATCGGATGGATTGGACACACACTGAGGCACAATGTGTTTGGGAGGAATATAATTGAAGGGAAAATAGAGGGAAAAGTCCCAAGAGGAATGCCAAGGGATGAATACATAGACCAATTATTAAGGAGGAAAGTACACAAGACGAACTACCAGGGATTATGGGAATTTGAATGAGATAGGAAAGGATGTAAGGCTGCAGTCGACCAATCTTAGGGTTGAACGACCAATGATGATGAAAATAAACGGAGGGAATTCTCATTTATTTTAACTCACCCAATCGCTATTGAATCTGCTTCAGTAAAGGAATTTAGAATGACCCTTACTGGTGCCAGTTATGGGTAATAGCGCACCATTGCCTATAGTTCCACCATTTCAAGTTTACTTCTAGAGATGCCGAGTATTTCACCACAGTTTACTGTTGAGGATGGTGATATCGCTTTCTATGTTTACATCTTACGCAAAAGCTCCCCTCATTCCTCCCTGGTATTACCTCAAAACAATTTTTTTCATCTAGTAATCTGCATATTATTGGTCCCTTTCCAGCTCAAAATGCATGCATTCAATGAAATCAGTTTTATTTAAACGTCGCAAGCAAAAATGTAGGATTTTTCTCATTTTTTTCGGCCCGCGAAGTCGAGGGCTAACCTCCTCTTAGAGACAAAGAAATCGCTCTCTCGCATTTTTCCTCCCAAATTCATCTCCCTTTCTCTATCCATTTTCTCTTTGTCTTTCATCAGGACGACGATTGTGTCCTCCAAGGGCGTTCCTTCCTCCTCCTCCCACCCCGTTCCCCATTCAGACCCCTTGCTCCTGCTTGCTAGGGGGGTTTAATTTAGGCGTGGATCGAGGTATTGAAGAAAGAATGGCGAGGAGGGAGGAGAAAATGGCATGCCTGGGGAAAGAGAGGAATGCATGGCCCTATGGGGGGTGAGGTGTATGAGAGGGTTGGAGGCACAATTGCGGGAGGGTCTGATGGTAGGAGGGATGGTAGGGGTACCAACGACTGGACACCAGTGACGAAAAAAACGTTATCCTTACGGGCAGATTTTCAATCTTAAATAAAAGGGATTTATATTATTTAAAAATATTTTATAAGATTTTCTTCTTCTGTATTTGCTTTCTCATTGAAATGAAAATTTGCTAACTGCCTCGAAAACTTCAATAGAAAATAATTGACAGTTAAAAGTGTCATTGCTGTCCTCTGTGGACAATTTGGGAAGATGCGTGATGAGACAAAATGCCACAGTTTAAGTAGTGTAAGGAAATTAATTCAGTACACGGAAATTGACTCAATTTACTTTTTTGAATCAATAAATATAATTTAGTTGAATAGTAACTTGCGATACTTCGCGGAAGCTACTCATAATTACAATGAACTCCCTTTTCCATGTACCTTTCTTTTTTTACCAAACTATGTTTCGATATTACACCGTAATTTTCCAGGTCGGTTATAATTCAAATAAATATAATGAGAATTGAATTGTGCCGTATACAATCATGATGTGAACTGTACTAAGTATGAATTCCAACTATTCAATTTTATGAAAATATTTTGCTTCACGTTTAAACGATTGGAACACAAATTTTGAAAAATTTCGAACATTTGAATCATTTAATTTTTTCAAATTGTCCTTCATTTATACTAGAGAGTAAGGTGTAATGGCCACCCGTAGTGGTCTCAGGGAAAATTCGGGTTTTCCGGGGTCCGGGAAAAGGGTTGAAGGGAATGGGAAAGTGGACCATGTGAGAGAGAGAAGGGTGTTGGGTGGTTTAGGTTAAAAGAGAAGGAAGATGAGAGGAGTGGGAAAGGCGGTTTTGCGAGGAAAAGAAAGGAGGTAAGAGTGGGAAGGGGAGAGGTTGAGGTGAAACCAGTGGTGCCACATTTACCGACTACGTCCGGACTGGCCGGATATTTTTTGGTTTCCCTGATCTGCGTCTCCATATCTCCCGTCTGCTCTCACCCCCAGCCTCTCTCTCTCTCTCCATCTCTATCTCTCTGTTTCCCAGCTCTCTGTTTACGAGTGAGGAAGTTTGGTGGGGTAGTCAACTGGTCACCATATATTCTCCCTTCCATTTCTCTTCCTTCCCTAAAAAAAACTAATATGACGCCTCCCGGAGCACGATTACTTCACAGCTCAAGTGTAAACTTTTGCCAAAAAAAGTTATTGATGATCGTGCTTCAATTCTCCCAAAAATTCCCCTTCACATATGCACTGACGTATCCAGGAGGGTCCGGACGACCCACGCCCCCGAAGTTTTGAATTTATTTTTAAAATTAGAGGTAAAGGAAATATATGTATATATATATATATATATATATATATATTCTATGTATTTTCTTTTTCTTCTTGTCTTCTATAAATTTAGAATTAATTTATTCTTCAGTTTGAGCAATTTATAAATATATGCTTGTACCTATAGCTTTAATCTTATAATATCGGCTGTTGCAATTGCACTCATAATTGCCTTAGCACGAAAATTTGCGCCTAAAAATGTGCATTTAAAACATAAAAATATGTTTCCAAAGTTAACGGAGCACATTTATCCGAATTAGAATCATTAAGCAGTTCTCGTCGGCGATGCAGACTTCGCTAGAAATTCGGTTGCAGGCGATAACGGCCGAACTGGAAATCGCTTCATTAGACCGAAACACAATTGGTTTCCTATTTCCGCAGCAAGATTTCCAAGGCTCTCTCCGCGGAAGGAATTATGCCCGATGACACTCGACTCCCACACTTGAACGAAAAACCTTCCAGAGACACACTCGCTCTCGGTTTGAGTGGAAACGGTTCCACGACACGCTCTTTTTCCCCATGAAATTCCATCGTTAATTAAAATAAATGACTTTTTACGCGATTGCATTACTTAAAGAACATCGCATCCCTTATCTTACCACGACTGAGAAATCCCAATTTCCCTCGTTATTTTTATTTCTCATAAGAAACTGGTAGTTAACATGGGCTCAAAGGTGAGAAAAATATGATGAGATGTAATAGGAAAAAAATATTCTACTTTTTTAAGGTATTATGTCATTCTCGCAAAAAACATACTTAAGATTCAATTTGTTTCAGTGTAAATTGCCAAACTGGGTGACAATAATGGTAATAGAGCACCAAACCATCTTAAGTTTCTGAGCTAATAGCAGCATTATTAGAATTGTTGAAGAATGCCTTAGTTCAATATAAATGGCACTGCGGTCTCCGCCTCACTTATCCAGTAGGAAGAATTGTAACTTTAGGTACCAGCAAGTATTTAAAAATGATACGACATTCGGAGAAACCTCCGACTGCATGCACCACTTTAATAGATCGAGAAATCGTTGTGACACTTATTAACTAAAAAAAGATGTAGGGAAATCGCAGTACGACTACTATTACGTCAAGCTTCTCAAATAACTGGAATAGGATTTGAGAATGAAATGCATAGTTCCCTACCAGCTGAGCACCTAATTTTTAAAAAGTAAATAGGTTTCAGACAGACAGAATCATATCAAATCAACTTGAGGTGATTAACGAAATGTACTAAAAGGTTTCACACTTCGAGTATTCAAAATTTTAAAGTAGGTCATGTACAGAGGTGGAATAATGCCCTTCTTCTTATAAAGATTTCTACGCTACATTAATGAATCGACTCAAGTATCGTGAAACAATCTCGCCACAGAATACGGTTAAAAAACCTTATTTCGTCGAATTTGAACAGGGCCTCTTAATTATGCTTGAATAGTGGGCGTCAAAAACTAGGCCATAGAGGGTAGCGGTCCCCATTCCTCAGTATAAAACTTAATTAATTAATAAATCAATTGATTATTTTATAATTTTACTTAAATCTAGTCCATTATGCTGGCGAATAAGCCTCTTGTAACGGCTTATTTGGAAGTTGTGGCCTACTTCCTTGATTTTTGGATCTGGGATACGATTATTTTCCGTCATTAATTTTCGAAGATGAAGTTTCAAGAACTTAAGTGTTTCTGAAAACTTTAACGATTCATACGTGAAGCCTCCGCGATTTATTTTATTTTACCAGATATTGTGAAGATATTTATCCTGGGAAACTTTGATTTTTTTTCGCGATACCCTTTCTTTTAATGAGATAGACTCAATGTCAGGAAGAATAATTAAAACCTCAGCTTTTGCGTCCATCAAAGTCATGGTCACGTTCTCCCACAATCTCTTCGCCTCATTCCATAATTTCCTCTGAGTTGCGAATATTCTCTTTAGGGCTGGTCCAATACAGCTCCTGGTACCTGAATATCCAATATTTCTGAATTCATGAACCAAAGGACCACGTTTTGATTTTTGGTTGAAATATTTAGGCTTAATACAATGACCATTTCCCAGGATCTCAAAGGAAAAATCCAGGGAAAATATATGAGAATCAAATATTGTACAATATTACGGGCCATCAAGAATTGCATTAAAAAGGCGTAGTCATCTTTGTTTTAATGCTATTCCAATTTATTCTGTCATGGGTAAATGTAGTTTTTGTTGCGTGCACTAGACTCAAGGAATTTTTAATACTCAAAATTGAAATCAGCATTAGAGAATTAGGATGATTCTGGGAATAAATTGTGAAAGTTTATAAACCCCAAATAATTTAATAAAAAATGGTAAGATATGGTTATATAATATTACATAACCGAAAATAAAACGAATAGAAATATTAATTTATTATAACCGATAAAAGACGAGAGCTTGTTAAATTGTGAACCACGGAAAACTCTGGTTTTTGCAATATCAACAACGGAATGACAGTGACGGAATATCGCAAACCAAAATATTGGTTGAATATTATACACCTTAAAAGCTTTTCTCTGTTATTTCCTTCCCTTCTCCCTTATCTCCTCCATTCTTCTTCTTGAATTTACTAGGATATCTATGAGCCTGAGACTTCACACACTCAACCAAAACCTCGCGCACATGCTTCCCAACATTACCCCATTACACTTCCGCCCCCCTCTTTCATGATGGGCACCGAAGTCCCGATGAGGAGGATACCAGGACGTGCTACTTCACCTTGTCTTGGTTGGCTTTTGATGGTTGTAGTGCGTCGTTGCCGTGGAGAAAGACCGGATTTCTGACCCGCTTACAATTCAACGAGGAGAAGGCAGCTCTCCTTGCTCCGGTGTTCTTGTGAGGATAAATAGTGCCGGGCTATTAATGGGAAATCCTCACCTACGTCATTGGATATATGAACGTTGGTTGATATAAGCTTTAAAAAATGCATTTGATATGGTTGCGATATTTATTCAAGAGAAGAAAAACATCTAAATGTTTGAAGCTGAAAGAAGGGGAAAGTAAATAAATGGCGCAATTTGAAGATGCCAAGATCGTCCTTAAAGTTATATTGTAGCAAAAGGACTCTAATTTTAAATGTAAAGGAGCCTAGAAACTGCAAAATAGGTTATTTCAATGGTTTTTGTGGGTTAAAGTTTACGTTGACCGACACAATAACGTTTCAGTTATATTCTAATCGCCTTTTTTCGTGAATATCTAAATACCAAAATCAGATAACTCATATCCAACTTCAAACTTGGTTTTTTAATGCTTATTACACTCTGAGTTAGCTTTGAAGAACTTTTGAGGTTATGAAATGTGCCATAAGGTAAATCTATAAGCATCCAGTGTATTTTGCCTAGAGTTTGTGTCATTGCGGTCATTATTGCTAGAATTCTTCATTTAAAAACAAAAATAAAATTTCCTTTAAGGAAGTTAAAAGTAGAAAAAAACTAAAGATAGTCACCTCATTTGCACTGCAATCTTAATTGAGGAAAGATGCGACAGTTATAAGTCTTACCCGGAAATATGCACCGGAGCAAACATCGTGCACTGGTTAGCGGGAATGCGCAAATGCGTTTCAGTTTCCGCTTTGAAGAGGCCCTTTGGAAGGATGTAGGGAGTTTTCTTCATTTTTCATTTCCTTGTCCACGCTACCAAAAAATAAGTGACTTTTGCTACAACGGGGAAGCCAATAGACAAGTATAGAAACGGGTTAACGAGTCCTTTTTGGATCAGGGACACTCTTGCACCCGCTGCCATTTCTTTCCTAGGAAACCCACCGCGTCCCCAGGGTGGCAGCGATTATTTTCCTTTCCACCGCCTCTCTAGTCCTTTCTGTTCTCATATAGATATTTGTGCGTCTGTTGATCCGAGTTATTTTTTTCATAAGGACGCGTGGAATGCCGAACAAGACCACCGCGGGACCTCTCAATTCCATCCGAAATGAAGCCTTCCATTCCCCAACCCCGTTTCGTCTTTCCATGCCCTCCGGCGCGACTGTCCTTCATATATTATCCCACCTCTTATACCACCCTAAGCGACCATTTTCTCCCTCACCACGTGGTTCCTCCCGAAACTTACTCATTTCCACCCTCGTAAGCTACGTGGGTGGTACAATAAGTGAGGTAGCTACAACTTACCACGGTGAAATGATGCCTCCATTGTTTTAATTTCCTACCAGGCCGTGACAGTTTGTCCACTCATCATGCCAACCACACATCTTAATCTACTTAATAAATAGCCATCCACCTCAAGGGCCTGTGGTAGTGAGTAAGTTTTCACCAACATGCACTACACTACAACCAACTATATTTTAATGAAACTACGACTGTTAATGCATTAACAAAAACCTGCAAATACCTGTCACGAGAGGTAAAATTAAACCTAAATTCCCTGCACAATACGCCATCAATGTTATAGAACATAGCCATACATATGCAGTAGACGACATATGTGTTAGTTGATCAACGATGAGGTCGGCCAAGCACATCCACGACATATGGCAATTGTTTTAAATTCACTCTGGCTAAGTCTGGCATGTAGATGACTCTGGCAAAGTATGTCATGGTGCGTAAGGAAGATAAACGTATTTTATGTAATTGAAACAAAAAACAGTAATTCTGTGATTGCAGTATCACAAAGTTACTATTTTATAGGCATTTGGGAGTCTTCCGGGTTCCGCTACGTTCGTCTGCCTCGATGGTAATGACGTTTCGTGTCCATTGCAGGGCACATCTTCAGATCGAGTCCCAAGGCACTTGAACTCATTCGGACTCGATCTGAATATGAGCCCTGCAGTGAATATGTAACGTCATCGCCATCAAGATATACGGACGCACCGGAACACGGAAGATATCCAAAATATGGACCCACTGGAGCGCTGCGTAAGCCTCAAACAGATATTTATTTTTTAATAATTCAATATGAATCGATTGCATGAAGTTACGCCAGAAACAACCAATTGTATTTTATTTAAATATATTACTAAACATAACTCTGTTTAAAAAATCGTTCATGTGGAAATATGGAACTAAAATTATACGATAAATTAAGAGAGATATTTTGCCGAACGGATAGGTATGGGAATTCGTTTTCCCCCGAACTATAAGGGACTATAATAAATGCTAGGCGTAATTTCATTAGAGCGTTTCCTTTTTATATGTAAACGGCTGGTGTCCTAACACCCCCCGCCACACGCCTATTGAGGCGGCTTGCGGGGTAGTATGTAGATGTAGACGTAAAAGAATTTCTCACACTAAGGAAATCAGAAGAGATCAATTCCCACTGGTTTTTTTCTCTACTGGCATGTATACCTACCTCATTGTAACTAAAGAAAAACATTTAAGAATCAAATGAGGACTAAGTGAAAAAGTAATGAACAAGAAGGTCACACTACTGTTTACAATGCAATTTGCAGAATATGTGAAAGATGAATAAAGTTTTTCAAGGAGAGGTTTTTTCAGGGTCAATCTAAGCACATATTAGGTAGATGTTCTGGGATAAATGGGTTGAAATAATCACAGATTGCCTAACTTAGAGGTGGGTAGGGGCCTGAGACATCTTAAGTAAGATATAAATTACCTCTGACTTCTATTATCGTTGCATTTAATCATATTTCCATGAGCACAGTCATATTACTACTGATGTTGATACAGAGTAACAAAGGACATGGACGCGATCCCATGGGCTTTGGTATCTACATGTTGCAACAAATATTTTAATAACTGTTGTAACGGCAAGTAAAAGTGAGCTAAATGCTAGGCAAGCAAATGAGGCTAAGTCTGTCATGGTTCGTCGTATAAGACTTGGGACAAAGCAGGGGACAACTTAATTCATCATGGCGGTAAAATGGAACAATATAGGGAATTTTACACTGGTGTGAAGTATTTTTACGTTACTTACGCAACCAATTGTTCGATTCTCTACTGCCGGTTCCTTTTTCACATCCCGCCCTTGTCTCTCCGGAAAACACAACTCAACCGTCTCAAACTCTCGTTCCCCTCTCTCTTTCTTTCTTTCCTTCTCTGCATCTTTCCTCGTTCCCTTTCCCGCCCACCACATTTCGGAAAGGGGGTGAGTCCTCCCACCCCTGCCTCCCTCCTGCCTCGTCCTATGCTACCACCCCCTCCCTGCACACAATCCTCGCCTTACACCACCACCACCTCCTCCTCCCCTTTGTCCGCACTTCTAAGCACAAAGATCGTTAGGTCCGTGGCCTATGAATAATGAACACTGGCCGTCTGCCCCGCTCTCGCGCATCCAATATTCAGCATCCCGAGTGTGGATGATGCGGATCCCGCTCTTTTCCTCTACCTCCGTCCCACTCCACATACCTCCTTCCCTCTCCCTTCCTCCCTCCGTCCTGCTTCTCCCGTTCCGCCACTCCCACTTCTTCTTAAACTCACCCTGTGTGTGCGTTCATGCCCGTGGAGTGGTGTGCGTGATCGGGGGCGCGTGTGCGTGAGCAAACGCACGCGCCTGAGTACGTGCGTTGACATGCGTCTACGTCGGTACATGCGTTCACCAGTGCGAGCTCGTTCATTTGTCCGTGCGTTCGTTTGTGCCTTTTTTGAACGCATGTGAGAGTCAGATACGAGCGTAAGAAAGCCTATCTAAATATCTGTGGGAGGGAATCACTACAGGGCTGTGTGCTAAAATATAAACTATTTTTTTTAATTTGAGGTGATATTTCCGCAGAAGATGAATTTGTAGCGGCGTCAAACTTATTTTGTAACATATTTGATTCGGGGGGTTATTGAGTAACTTTCATACCCTTATTTTCTAGATCATTATTGTCTCTTTAAAATTGTTAGAATCTAATTTCGATTCGGAATCGAAAAGTTTTATAATGGTCTACATTATCATGAGCATAAAACTGGTGAATGGAACTTCCAAACGGACAACTTTAAGATCATTTTTCCGCTAACAATTAGTGATCGTAATTACTGCCATTAAGGGTGAATACTAACAGAATTTTTTACTGAGACCCTATGTTTTCTCCTTCATGAATTAAGGCAAAAAGCTCTTTTTAAAAAGATGAGCCCGACTGAAATAAATAAAAAATACCGCAAATATGTGGTACATTTTTCGATAGTCTAATATCTATATGCATGTTTATTAGTTTTCTCCAAGGAATATGCTGTAACTGCAAAACAGTTCTAGCAACTTTCATGGCATGCTATCGATTGTCTGGACAAAAATTCTCTCATGTTGATGAAGATGGATACATGAAAACTACACTATTGTTCCAAAAATAAATTCCAAAGCGTAGAATGTAAAACAATTTCTTTTAGTTGAATAGCTACACAAAAATTCACCCCGTCTCATTCCCCTTTAAGGTGGCATGCAGGGTAATATACGATGCGTAGTGTAAATGTTCTCCCTTGAGGTAGTGGGATTTCCCGCTTTCTCTTCACCAGGAGAAGTCAGTGAGACAGAGAGAGAGATAGAGAGAGAGAGAGAGAGACAGAAATGGAGCGAAGAAGTTTTGGGGATGGAGGCAGGAGAGATGAAAATGGCACTGGGGTGGAACAAGGGGATGGAGCCGTTGATAGGTGGAGGTTGGTTCGCGGTGGAAGTGTTGACGGGCCGGCGGGTTTTCCCCACTGCGATGAAGGCGGCTGCGAAGTTGGATGAGAGCGGCCAAAGGAGAGAATAGGAAACGGGAAGCAGAGAGGGAGACCGAGAGGTCAGGGTCGGTGACGGCAGTCGCGGACGGGGAGAAAGGTAAATGGGGACGCGGAAGAGGTGGACGCATACATACACCATAAGGGCAAAGGGGTTTGGAGGAGGAAACGAAAGGAAGGTTTGCGGACAGAATGGGAGAGCAAGAGAGATAGAGAGTGAGATCGGGAGAAAGTGGTTCGGAACTGTGAACGAAAGAGGAAGAGAGGCAGAGAGATTGTGTGGAAAGGGTAAAGGATAGGTTTCGGCTTGAAAAAGGGTTGTATTGGCGAGGGAGAAGGTTGAGGGGTTTAGAAGTCGGAGGATGTGATACCACGGATAGTCTGTACGGATGGAAAGAGGCTGGAGCGATTCGTTTGTTTGCGCCAATATGGGTAAGAGTTTTAACAGGCAACAAGGTAGTCGTAGAAGGTTCAGCAATTAGGGAAGGCGACGGACAACTGAGGTGATTTGCGCTTATAAGGATAGGTGTTTTGGTTTTGGGAGTGGAGCGAGAGTAAAGACAACCCCGGCTTCAGCATTAGTGTACCCGCTTACCCAACGTCTGCCCCTCTATTATGGCCTTCAGCATCCCTTCGCTCCTCATTATCTTTTTCTACAACCTACTTCCCTCTTCTCACCTCTTTTCCCTCTTCTCACCGACTATACCAAGCACTTCCTTGTTCGCTTTCAATACATTCTCCATTCTCCACCACACCCACGTCTCAATAGTCTGCGGACTATTCTCGTCCTCTATTGTCAGAGCCAACGTTTTTGCGGCATAAAACAATAAACTCCAAATTGAACTCTTCACCAGCCTCTTCTTTATATCCTTACCCAATGTCCCCGTCATCACCTTACTCCAATTGCTGAGAGATTCTTTAGCTAGCACAGTTACCCTTTTTATGTTCTTGCTACTATGCCCATTCTGCTCCAATTTTTCTACTCAGGCAGTAAAATTGTTTTAGTTTCTGCATTTTATACCCTTCTACTTTTATGACAAGCCTCGGGTTCTTTGCCCCAGAAGTTCTTAATGCTTCTGCTTTCTCATGATTATTCTTCATTCCGTATTTCCCGTGCGATGGTAAAGATAGAGTTGGCGAGGCAGAGTAGAGGAGATAATGAAAGGAAGTTGAATCGTAGCGGAATTGTGAGGCGAGAACAGAGGGACGCAGTGGGCATGGAAGCCAAAAAGGAATTCGTTGTGGGTGGAATTGTTTTGGGAAAAAGCACGAGTATGCCGCCGCGCACAAATATCTGTCGAGAAAATGTCGGAAGACGTCACCCCTGTCTTTTTTTCTCCCATTCTCGATTACAAAGACTTTAAAAATGCAAGAGTTCAGCTAGAATGCAGCTCACCGGCGCACAGTGGGCCAAAATCCAAAAAAGCTGGCCAAAAGTCAAAAAATGAAGTTCGCGCAAACCAACCAAAAACAGTTGATTTATATTATTAATCATATACTCTTTAAGATAGGGTACTATACAGAGCATGGAATACGCCATGAAAATTTTTACAGCTGGTCAAAGTAGAGCATGTCAGCGTGATTTTGGCGACAGAATTTTTTCCGTGGAAAATAGCTAGATATAAAGCTTTATTAAAGAGTCGTTATTTATAATGTTGGTTTTAAAGTATTTTGATCCCCAAAACTGATATTTATTGCATGAAGAAAGATAAAGTTTGTTCCTTTTTATTTGTATTTTAATATTTTTATAATTTTTCAAAAATTGTGCTGTATTTTCATTATATTTTATGTTTAACGTTATTTATCGTTTTTATCGACATCAGGCTACACGGAGTTAATTGTACTGTGTGGTAGAGAAAAGCATATAGAACAATATTCAGAAGGAAATTTTTGCGATAACTTGCGATTCTAATTTTAACAACCATTTTTATTTTAAACCACCCCGGCCACTCGGGTCACAGTGGCGGCCACTAATGGGGTCTAAGCGAAGCAAGTATATAATTTCCGAGTATAAAGACGATGGAATGCCAGTTCAATGACATTGGTAATTTGAATAGATATTTTATGAATAACTTTTCATACTGATTTTTTCACATTGTACTTAAATGGCTAAATTCAATGTAAATCTTGTCGCAAATTGCAACTTCTCGCAACGTTGGCGACTGGCGATTCTACGATGAGGAGGTCTTTGGGACGTTTCTCAGCAGAGTTATGTGCTAAAATATCTTTGAAAGGATTTTCCATGAATTGTAGAATTCCCTCAGGAATGTTGAGCAGACTGAGGTCGAGGGATTTAGGGGAAGGCTCGTGGTCATGCACGTGCAGCGGCATGCGCCCGCGCCAGCTGGTTGAGGACTTGCGTCCCTCCGTGCTTGCTGGCCCCACAATACTGGTTTTACAACCTTGCCAATAATGACTCTTTTCTACTTCCCCTAATTCATTGGTAGCTATGTCAAATTATGCTTTTTACACCTTTTTTGCCTCTTTTTGCAGACTCTTGGCGCCACTTGTTCCGCCAAACGGAATGCTTAGTTAGTTTCCTTAGGGGTTTTCTGGTTGTTTTCGCGTACCACATGCATCAGTTATCCTAGAGAGCGTCGAGTGAACATCTACTGTAAGTGACTGTGCTGTGCAATTCTGGGTTGATCTGTTCAACGTTAGAACCGTTTCAAATGAGAATATAGTTACCTACTTGTACTTGGAAACCAAAGTCTCCTTGCACCCGTCTCCGTTTCGTCGTGCCTTAACTATATGTACGTCGCATTCATTTTGCTTTCCAATCATACGAGAAGCAGTTTGGTAAGAAAAATTTTAATTTTTAAAATGGATTCCGAGTTGGAGTCAGTAATTTGTTTTTTGCTTCTCATGTAAGAATGATGATAGTGAGGCTGTCGATGGAAGTGATTACCTGCTATTTTTAATTTCGTTTTGTAGTGTTTTATACTAAATTTGTGAGAAACCATGGAGAATAGAGAAGTGATAGGGTTGCAGCTTCATGAAAAATTGTAGAGAAAAAAATTACGGCACGTGAGAAAAAATGTGATTGATTTTTTGATTGAAAATTTTCAATTGAATGGAGATACCGATGCGAAAGGTATTTTGACGAAGTGCCTACAAACATGCTTTTTCACAAGATATTTTGAAAAATGGAACAAGGTGCAGCGAAGGGAGAGCTACTTCAGAGTTAATAATAGTAAATGGCTAATAGAAAATTGGCCTGTTAATAGATGTACCAAAACCAGGATATGGCACCACAAACTATGGTAACACAGACGCTGTTTTTCGGACCCTAAATTATCAGCAAATATTACCGGTAAGAGAAACTGACAACTATTTCAAATTAAAGAAAACATCGCTGCTGAAGTTTAGTAAGATTTTTAGTTCGTTTAATATTTTTCAGGGCTTCATGAACAAATGATTTTAAGGTTTGAAAATATTTTGAAAGTAATTTCAAGCAGTTAATCACTCAATCACAATGAGTTCAAAAAATACTGTCTAACAACAGCTAAATTATACGTGAAGCAATACCCTTGGTATTATATGCCACCAACGGTGCACAAGCTTCTAATTCATGGTGCAGATATATCCAAGAAAGCAATTCTGCCCATCGGGCAGCTTCCAGAAGATGCCTTGGAATCAAAGATTAAGGATATTAGGAAATTCCGGCAGCACAATACGCGGAGGATATAAAGAGATGCGACTAATAAATATATATTTCGGAGATTGCTGTTCACCTGTGATCCCTTGATATCTTCAATTTCATTTCAAAATAGTAAATCGAAGGAAGATTTAGATCCAGAAGTGAAAAAACTGACTACGGGAATGACGAATGTGAAGATGAGAGTGATGACGAGTCATCAGAGGATGAGTGACACTTTTTAACAATATTATTATTCAAATATTTATTCAAGTTTTTGATAATAATATTATTGAAAAATATTTGTTTAATATTTAAATTTAAATAATAAATTATCATGGTCTCTGCCTCTGGCTTACATTTATGTTGAATCCTGATCCCAGTAGTGCGACAAAAGTATAGCAAAATGAAATTGACTGGAATATAGCCAATTTCAAACTAATTTTGCAATAAAAAATTAATTTAATATTTATATTTTTGTGAAAATGTAGTCTACGTAAGCTATAGCTTTAAAATTTTATTTATTTAACATTTTAACTTGATGCAAGTTTATTTCCATCGAGAAACATATTTTCAATTCCTCCCATTCCGTTGCAGTAGTCATAATTTGTTAAAATGTATTATGCATTCAAATTCTACTTGGACAATTTTTTTACGGATTTTATAGCTCCTAGCATTATTAATTACAGTATTTTGATAATTATCACAGGAAATTTTGAGTTATAACTAGACCACTCAACCATCGAAATTAAGCTTTGTCATTGCATATTTAATGTTTATACAATTAATAGCGCTGTATCCGTAAAATATATTGATAAAATAGTGATAAAATCATGCTTATCAGCCCAAAATACCTTAGAAATGCACTTCATGTTGCATATGGACTGGTAATTATAAGAGTTATTAATTTTGTCCAGCTTTTTTTCAGTTTGGCCCACTGTGCGGCGTAGAGTGGGCCAAAATCCAAAAAAGCTGGCTAAAAGTCTAAACATTAAGTCCGCGTAAACCAACCAAAAACAGTTGATTTATATTATTAAGCATATGCTCTATAAGATAGGGTACCATACAGAGCATGCAATACGCCACGATAATTTTTACACCTGGTCAAAGTAGAGCGTGTCAGAACGTGTCTCAGAATAAAAGGAAATCCACATCCTTGCTAAAATAAAAGCAGATGCTGTGGAGAGCATTGTCTTCGATTCTGTTGGCTCCATATGCATTTGCCTTAGGAGCATATTGGTGAACCAATCTCTCAAAGAGGGATTGTCTTTTTAGGCAATACTTCGTTGGATGGAGTCGTAAGTGGTGGGTGTTATGCAGTGAAAAGCAACCTGAATTTTTAACGAAATGTAATCAAAACTAACCCACCCCTGAGCGTAGACATTGTGACCCTTAGTTTACGAATACTCAGGAGTCTTATTTTTGCCACAATATGTTAACAACTGTAGAAAATGCTAATAACCATGATTGAATAAACTCCACGCTATTCATTCAAGTGAAATTATAACTATTTTTGGATTACATGTAGTAAGCGTTCTCTAAGAATTCTTCTTCATTTGTGCAAAACATGGTAGAGTCCTACAAGTGATTTTAAATATTCCTAGTCCGTTTATATAGAAAATTAACGCAATGTCGGCAAAAATTATAATTCGCATACGCATCGATATCCGACAGAAATTTGATTGAAAACGAGAACATTTATATTCCACTCTCTTAATTCTAAATATTAATCCTAAATTTTTAAATTTTTCTGAAATTTAATCTATTTATTCATTATCTACCTATTTATTTATCTACATATATAATTGTTTCGGAACGGTTGGGGACGGCACCGCTGGGTTCCCGCTCGGCTGAGGGTGGGCCCATGTAAAGTAATCTTGCATTGGCCTTTACGATAAGGAGGTTATCCTGAGTGAGGATTAATTAATCGTCCTCAACTGTTCTTTTTCTTGAAGGTTAATCGTCTTGGGTGGGGGTTGGACTAAATGGTTCATTTAGTCCAGTTGCTATTGCAAAGTTCTTTATATAGTGGCCTGCTCGGCATCCGTCGAATCAGTCGATCACAATGGCTAAGAGTGTGAAGAAGGTTATTAGGTGTCTACTACCTTCGAGGATGCCGTGAATTTCATAACGGCATATTTGGAGTAAGTTAAATCCATAAAGCTGATACTGCATCCTTCAGCTTTCTTCCTAAAGAACGAGGAGGAAGTGGAGCTACACCTCGGCTGCAATTTAGACGCGATTTTGGATGTGGACATGCTAGAGGTGACGATTTCTTCGGTGCCGCCTACGAAAAGCTGACGGACATCAAGGAGTTCTCCCAGATGATGGAATCCGGCCTTACCTTTTTGGGAATCGCAGCTTGGTGGTTTAACATGGCGCCTTCTCAACGCACCAAATCCCACGCCTAGGAACACCCGGAACGCCGAATTCTTCTCGCCGGGATCTGGAGCGAGGAGGGTGAGGATGAAGAATACGTTTGCGGGATGCTTGGCACTTGGGCATACGTGGGATACGCCTTTAAACAATAGGCAGCAGATGAGAATCGTCGAAAGGTGGCTGAAGAAAAATCCCTCTGTTATCGTGGAAAATATGCATATATCCGAGTTACCTGCATGGCATGTTTCAACAGGTAGATTTAATATTCAAGTTTTTCATGAAAGGGAGAATGTTATCTATAACGTATCGCTGACTCCTTTCGATAAGGTAATACGTATGTTCTATTAGGATAAAAAATTCTATCATTACAAAACTCGACGCTTTTCTGAGGGATAAAACTAAGGGTAAAGCTAGAGTATTTTGCGAAGGGTGCAAACGATACCATATGCACGGAAAGTGTGACGTTCGCGTAGCATGCGTGAGAGATTCTCAAATTAGAGACGATAACAAACCAAAGTGTAAACATTATATGGTTATATACGCGGACTTTGAAGATTACGTCGATGGATCGGGAGAGCACCACCTTTCTGGCTACTGCTGGTATGCTCTCAACAGAAAAGAAATCGTTAAGAAGGCCATCCATACCGTTGACGACGAGCCTGAGATTGCTGCTCATTTCGTGAAATGTCTGTCTTCGTAGTTAAAACTCTGGTCACTTTGTTCTGGTATCAAGACCTCGAAATGCATGATTTGTGGAAGCGAAATTTTAAATAGGGAAAATTTAATACACGGGAGACGCAATTTCATTGACGGGACGAAGGGATCGTATCACAAAAGATGTTGGCATTATTACGAACACGCCGCTGTGATTCTCTTTCACAATTTTTGCGGTTATGACAGTCATTTAATTTTACGCTAAATCATTCGAGAATTCGGCACTCACGTGCAATGCAACGCCAAATCGTTCGAAAAAATAGATGTGATTGCCGTTCATACCGAAGAAACACGGTTTCGAATAATGGATAGTTTCAATATCCTACCTTCTTCCCTGGATGCCCTCTCCTTAACGATTGATTCCCCTAAGTAATTGCCGGAGCAATATCAAAGAAAAGCACCGTTCCCATATAAGTGGTTAGATTCCGTAAATAAACTACGTCATACTCTCCCCGCTAGCGATGATGCTTGGTATAGCAGGGTCACGGGAGTTCAGCAGGATAATGCTGCGGCCTTCGAGGTCTTCGATAAGGAATGCATGCTGACGTTTAAAGACTATCATAATTTTTATCTCGATCTAGACGTCGCACTACTAACTGAAGTGTTTGAGTCTTTCCGCGATGCTTCCTTCCTCAACTACAAATGTGACCCGGTTTATTTCCAAGGCATTCCGTCCACGTGGTATTGCAGTCTTTTGATGAATCCCTCTGCGTTCAAAGTAATGACCGATCCAGAATTATACGTACTGGTGAAAGAAAACATCAGAGGAGGAGTCGCTCATTGCGTCAAGAGATATGCCAATGTGGAAGGTAAAGCGGATGAATGTATATTGTTCATGGACATTAACGGGTTGTATTCAAGTGTGATGTGCGAAAAACTGTGCGTGGAGCACGTCGAAACGATTAACGAACTTCCTTCGCATTGGGAGCGTTAGGTGCACGATGGAGACCGCTGCTTCCTTGCATTGGTGAATCTTAGTTATCCTCCCGAACCTCACGACGTTCATCACCAATACCCCTTGGCTCCGCACAAGTTTAACGAGAGACTTTGCACGACGTTCGTGGACAAAGAGTGGTATTTGGTGCACGTGAGAAATTTGCAGTATTATGTGAAAATGGGACTCGTCATCACGAAGGCGCACAAAGTGTTTGTTTACACTCAAGAATATGTATTCAAAGAATATGTCACGCGAAATATAAATTTAAGAAAAGTATCCAAGAGTAAATGTTATTCGAATTTGTTCAAAGTGGCAACGAACAGTCTGTATGGTCAATGTTGTGAGGACCCTTTAAGATACAAAAGGTTTGCTGTCCTCCAAGAAAAAATAAATCCCAACACCGGGAGAAGGAACTCCTTTCTTCAAGATTGTCAAAATTATATCATGGTGGATGATAAATATTTTTGTGAATTCAAAAAGAATGAAGTATTGTTAAATAAGCCCGTCCAATTACGTTTTTGCATATTAGAATTAGCTAAACTCAGAATATATGAATTTCTCTATCGTTTGCAAGCGGTGTTCGGAGACAATGCATCCTGTCTTTACTCGGATACGGATTGTTTGATGGTACATTTCACGAGGTGCAAGCAGCATCCGTTGATAACCATGTTGCACGATCCGATACTGGGACCACTGCTAGACTATGAGGACGTGCCGGATGACTACGTCATCAAAACCAGAGGGACCCACAAGGACTGTGGTCGGACGAGAGTGGCCACAAGAAAAATTTAGAATTCGTGGGATTAAGAGGTAAATCGTAAGCCATCCGATTCGAAGACGGGTTCAATTTAAAAAACAAGGGAACTAAATCCTCCGCGAGTTCCGTCTCGAAATTCCGTCTCCGTTCCAAGATTACAAGGATGCATTTTTTTCAAATAAAGCCGCGTCCGAATTCGTTAGGATTCAAGGACTCAAGGATAGGCGGTAAGGCGAGGTGTCAAGGTGTCTCATCGAGGATGTACGAATTTGGACGTCCTTGTGCATAGTTCTGCCATCAATGAGACAAAAATATCAAAGAAAAAAAATGAATACTACAAAGCAACTGAATTACGATTTTATGCTGCATCCCACTAAACCCAAATTAATCGTTTTATGTAGCTATTTAGGCGTACTAATTGTAAGTTTTGTTGCATTCAGAAGTTTATTTATTTCTCATAACAGAGTGTCGTATGCATTTCGGTGGAAAATTTCTTGTGTTATTATTTTTCAAAGTTATATATGAGTTATCTTTTTCTTAAGGTTGTTTGTTTATGATAATTAGCCTTGAATTTGTCGTATAATTATCTTTCCAACCTTGAAATGTCTCCCATAACAGTTATTTGGATTTACTTTTTATTTAATCCTCTGTATTTTCTTACCATTTCATTTGTGGTAGGAGTTTGTATTAAGTTTAAGAAATTTGAAGTAGGTAAGTACTTTTAGTTATATACCAATTTAGAACCATAAAAGAGTACTTGGCAAGTGCGACGATAAAGTTAGGGAAATCAGCTACTTCTCCCTCGTTAGACCCCACTTAGAATATGCCGCCAGTATTTGGGATCCTTATGAGATTGGCTTGGAAACTGAGTTAGAACGCGTGCAGCAAAGATCGGCAAGATACGTTAAAGGCCGTTAATCTCGTTAGTGTTACTGACCTTTTGCAGCAACTGGGATGGGAAAAGCTTTCAGACCGTCGATTAAAATTTAGACTCAATCTATTATGTAAGTTCAAAACCGGTCTATTCTATGACGACGTTGATAATATTTTACGAAATCCGACATACTACGGTAGATCAGATCATGAGAGTAAAATTAGGAAACTAGACTGCAGAACGGACAGATTTAAAATGTCGTTTTTCCCACGAACGATAAGGGACCATAACAGCTGCCAATGAGACTTTTATTTAGGTTTGTGGTTAGGTAGTGTAGCTCTTAGTAGTAGTAGTACTCCTAATACCTGAACCCTTATCTGTTACCTAGTACATACTAACAGCACGCCTAGCATGTTTTCTGCATAGGTCTTGAGTCCTTGTCCATCTGTGTGGTTGTAGAATGCATGTATATTAACGGCCTCTCTCCATTTTGATGACATATGTAGTGTAGTGGTGCATGCTTTTGAGGCTTCGCCTCGTGACAAGCATTAGCGATTTATGCTAATGCATAATTAGTCGTAGTTACACTAACTCTAGGGTATAATGTAATGCATGTTGGTGATTACTCTCCCCCTGCCACACACCCCTGAGGTGGCTTGCAGGGTATTTTGTAGATGTAGATAGGTTTCGGCGACGAACTAATCACAGCTCTCTTCCGTGTCAGCTCCAAAAGTCGGCTGCTCTGGTCCTCGCTGTGATGTGGTGATAAAGGGTTGATGGAGATGAAGGGCTTCCAATCGCCGAACTTGCTTTTGATCGTCTCCACCCTCGTAGAGTATGGCAATGAGAGAAGTACTGCGTTGTCCCCTTTTTTCTCAAGCTTCACGTTCGATTGCACAAATACTCCGCTAATGAGGATGAAGAGATCCTCTAAAGACAACTCCCCGAGGTCCAATGACTGCAACAACCACTCCGATGGAGTTTCATCATTAAAAATAATTTGGAACCATTTCCGTTGTTTACTCTCAAAGGATTTTTTGCGGCTAGCTTTTTATATGTCATATTTTAGAGAACACTTCATTTATTGAGGATAAAAAACTCACCGACGCAGGAAATCCGGTTTATTATATCATCTTCTCTGTATTGCGATTCCTTCAACTCGTGAGATAACTGCACTCCCTGAGGAACGACGCCGGACGACCACCAGGAAATGTCCTCCCCAGCTTACGTAGACTAGGAATCGAATTCCACCAAACTGAGCGATAAATAAATAATCCATCGTGCTCCTCCTCTCCGGCGTGCGGAGGTGCCTCTCTTCCTCCATTGTTCGAAACGGGGGCCTCTCCCTCACCTCCCTACCTCCCTCAGCACCTCCCTTGTCACATCCGGCTGATCTCGCAGCCAGGATGAGAGAAATAGTGATAGAAGGATAGAGAGAGAACACACCCACACACAATACTTTCCGCCTTCTTACGTCGACTTTTGTCGTCCCAATGCATTTTCGCCGAAACTAGGTCGATTCCTCCGTCCTTGCGCGTCCTCTCCTCTCCGCCAAGGAGATAAAAAGAAAATAATGCGAAAGAAAAAAATCTAAATTCATTGGACGGAAGCGCGGTCATATCCGAGGGCTCGTATAGATATCGCTTACAGGATGTTATGGTTATGATTTTTCCTCAAAATGTGTAAATGAGTGTTCCTTCCCCATCTTAGTCGAGGTGATATTTCAGACGATGTGTTTTTTTGCCCGGGTCAGTAATGTGTTTGTCCCAATGTACTTAATAACTTGAGAAGGATCAGTTGGCTGGATTCTATGGTCGGTGAAGGGCAGCTATCTTTCAAGTTACTGGGCCGCTTACAACTGCGTCTAAAAGGAGGGAAGAGTTTCAAGGGGTTTCGTCTCTTTGGAGGATACATAGATGTTTTATATATCATCCAAAGTGGAAAGTAAGTTAATAAAAGTTAAGTAAGAGGTCAACTTAAGTTATAGCGTTGCAAATATGAAAGGTAGTTACCCATTTCATTAATACATTTTATAGCCTACAGTAGGAATAGAAATGTTAGCTTCGAAACTTAAATAGGGGTTTAAATAAGTTCTACCTACGATTAACTACTGGTGGTATTTTAGACAGCAATAGGTGGATTTTTAGCCAGTAACATGTTTGTCCATGCGTACGTGATTAATTGAGAAAAGTAGGATGGATAATGTAGTCGGAGAAGGGCAGCTTATCTCTCAAGCTACTGGATCACCGACTAATCCTTAGTCTAGATGTTGGGATAGAATTCAGCATAACGTAGTATTGGGAAACATAGAGCCGTATAATTTACTCTCGAATATGGAAAAACAATTGAAAAAAGCGTTGTATATATATACTTAATGAACAACTATTTTACCTAGTTTATATTAAGAATACGAATTCTTAACTTGATATTTTAATAAAAGTTAACAATGAGGGTTTCTTTCTATCTTACTTGCAGCATTAAAGATGGGAGATTTTTTTACCCGTGGCAGCAATGCTTGTTGCTTTTTATGTGAAGCATTGAGAACAGAAGCCGTTGGAGGGATTCTGTACCCGTTGACAGGTGACTAATCTGTCAAGCTACTGGACCACTTACAACTGCGTCTCGGAGAAGGGATATGGACGGTCAAGTCATTTTCGGAAATACAACCGTTTTACTTATTAGCTAAAATTATAAAATAAGTGGATGTTAATTTTTTAGACCTATTACAAAGATATTTTTAATTTTGCGAACGAAATATTAAATCATATGTCCGTAATTTTCAAAATAATTATCGGATTCTCTTAACATCGTAATTAGCCGAATTTAATGCTCAGATAATAATAATAATAATTTTATTCCTTATGATACAAATAATACTTGAGATATACATAAACAAAAATTAGGAATTAGGCACCCTTTGAGACTTTCGCCTCGCTTTAGGGTCGCCGACTCACTCATTAACATATAAATTTTAAATTGGCCTGCGCTGCATTAATTTTTTTTAAACTTGCACTTAACTTCTGGAGTGTAAAATCAAAAGATACAAAATAGACACATAAAATACATACAGATAATACAGTTAAAAAAATGTAAAATACAGAGAAAGAAAAGAAAGTACAACACTTCATATTATCCCTGCATCACTCTTCGTGTATTGGCGGCAGCTCTTATTTTATATAAGTGAGCAAAAACTCAACCTCTATAGTTTTAATCAGCCAACTTTTAACAGATTTGATAAACTTCATTTCACTACTTACTTCGGTCAAATCTGGCGGTAGTGAGCAAAATATTTTTAGTCACAAGTAGTTAAAGGATTGTCTATATAGTTCCTTTTTTGGCCTGGGGATCAGTAAGTTATAATTCGATCTAAATTCATAAGCCCTGGGCTTAAGTAATTCACCACTACGGTTGTAAAAAGTTCTCAAAACTTTATAAATAAATAAATGCCTCAAGGGTAGATATAATAAAAGAAGCTATAATTTTTCGAGACGCTTGAAGAAATGCCCCAATTATTTCCGTTTTTAATGCACTTGATTCCGTAAAAAGTTTTAGATTATATATATCTTGAATAAGAATCAAGAAAACAGACGGCAAACGCAAAATTTGAGCATACCATGAATTTTTATTGCTAATATGGGCATTGACATAATTCCTACATGCCCGATTTCTGGAAATAATATCAGTAAACAAAATGTCACTCTTTAAAACCGAGCAATATCTGTATTGATATCATTCTCCTCCTCAATTTTGAATATAGGCGGCAAAAATGAAGATAGATGTAAAAGATAAAAAAATTTCCACGGATTTGCCAGAGAATCTGTAGCCTCGCAACAGAGGTTAGTGAAATGAGAACCCAGGGGGAATATATTACTTTCAGTCGTCTTATCATAAAGTCAGTGGAAGAAAAATAGTGATACACTAGAATACAAATGAAATTATTAAAAACTAATCAATTGAATAATATTAA
Source organism: Pyrrhosoma nymphula (assembly GCA_963573305.1). Classification (NCBI taxonomy): domain Eukaryota; kingdom Metazoa; phylum Arthropoda; class Insecta; order Odonata; family Coenagrionidae; genus Pyrrhosoma; species Pyrrhosoma nymphula. Next base: position 94,003,445 of record OY754329.1, read on the forward strand.
TTCATAATCACTTCTTTATCTATAAGCTGTTTTATAGTGGTCCAATTTTATTAATTTAAAAGCATATGGCTCAATGCATAATGTTATTTTAAATTAGGCGTATTCTTCACTTCATTTATCTCTCGTCATATTTTGTGAATAAATATTGTGCAATTTTTCCAATTATAAAATGCCAAACACGAGGTGCAGAATTGTATCCAACGTTTGTATTTACCCAAATATATGGATCACGGGAAAATGCATTTGGCCGCGCAAGGAAGCTGCTTGCAAATGGAAAAGATTTATGACGATGATCATGACTCAAAATATTTATATGCAATGCAGCAGAGTGTGAAGAGTGATATATGTGCGGCTGCGAATGCTTGTTTTAATTGAGGTGGCATCTAGGAGTCCGGGGAAAGCCTTCACAAATTGAGGTTTCAGAGAAAGAGGCAGTTGATTAAACTGCAAAGCAGGGTTAACTCCTTTTTTTATACTTATTATGGAGATAGAACAAAGACTTCATGAACTACTCGCCTAAAATGGATTGCACCGCGTCATCTCCGGTTTATTTCTCTTATTTTATGCCATGACAGAATACTTATTGGCTCAGAATGTAACGCCCAACAGTTTCTCCTTTTCTAAGAATGACGAATTTGGCTCACTTAAAAACCTCAATGCTCTGGAAAAGTTAAGACAAGCAGCAGTTCCAATGCAAACATTTTTCAAAGTGTTTCTTTAGTTTTCATTTTTTTAACATTTAGGGAAGACTTAAAAATACACATTTGTGTACTAATTTTATCCTCGCCATCAATTCAATTAAAAGTTATAATTCATAGCTTACAAGATGTCTTTTTCGAATAGATGTAACTTCTCTATTCAAGTTTATAACCAAATAAACGTGAAAGTAAACGTCTTTCTCTTTACACTCTCAACTTTCTACTCTCAAGCAGTAATGTTACTTCAGAGTGACAATATTTTTAGAGTTATTAATTACCTTATTCCAATGTCAACCTGTTTTTCAAAACTCGTATTTTACTACTACGTTCATGGTAGTAGAGGTTTCACTGGCTCATATGGCATAATAAACTGTATCATTGATTTACAAATACCTTTCTTCGGATTAAAGCTGATTTTGTGGAACGCCTATGGTTATGGTAGCCTCGAATATTAAATTGACAAAGAATGGCTTCACTTTGGTATAAAGATTTTTATTTCCTATGCAATATGGGTATTATTGAAAATAACTTGCACCCAAAAGTAAAGTAGTATTGGTAAGCAAAGACGCAAGATGCTAAGAGAGAAATTTTAAGTTATCAAGGAAAATTCAAGAGGAAAAAACGGAATTCAAGTATATACTAATTTCCATCCTATTTCATTTTTTATTTTAACAAAAACACAATGGATTGTTTACGGTTTTTCAGGAAATGAGGACGTCCGATAAATGGGGAAGACAAGAGGGTTCACGGTTTAGATGGTAATAAAGAAATCAAACATTTTAAGTGTGAGTGTTAAGTTAAGAGTGAAATTAAGAGTGAAATACATACTTATAGACGTAGTTTTTAGATGCTGCAATTGCGATATTGATGTCATAGTGATGCTACGGCCATTAAAAATACACCCCATCCATGCCAGATACAGAATTTGAACCGGCAGCGTCTCTTGGGTAGCCAGATAGGCGTGCTGACATGCTGGCAACATTGGCTGGCGAATGAAGAAGATTAGGGATACACAGGGTAAAACTACTACGATTGGCTAAAAGCCCTCGGGCTAAAGGAATGTACGGATACCATCCCAAACCAGTCGTAAATCGGTAAAACCCAAATTAAAATAACTAATTTAGAACATATGAGCCGCAAGGAGCATAAGTGGTGTAAGTCAGTTTGTTTACCATACATATTTTTGTCAGGTGCGCAGAAGCATTTTCTCCTCCTACCTATATTCTGTTTTGTGCATGGGTGGTGGGAGTCTAACTTCTGTGTTTTTCCAATAGAAAGCAGCACTTGAATTCTTTATTTAATTCACTTTAAGTCACATTTCCCAAAAAAGTGACATTTTTGATACACACAATTCTTTCTCTTAACTGCACATATTTTAGAAACGACTAGCATAGGATGTGGGAGCCGACTACTCGGTGATTTAGAGTGACCTGACCAGCCATCACCTCCACAACCGAACGCTCTCGACTCAATTTATTCGTGATCCCCCTCCCCTCTCCAAACACGGTGAAGTGCTGCGTCGGGTAAAATAACCAACTCTGCAGCAATTCCTATATCGCCGAGGGAGGGAGTATTCTCCCATCTTATAGTCTCCAGGGAGAGGGTTTCCGCGTTTGTATCCTGAACATTATGCAATCCAATTAACGCCTACGCCAGGGCTTGGCGGTAGGGGGTCTCACTTCCTTTTGGCCCTTTCGTCCTCCCGCCTCACTCTCCTGCGCCGACCGACTCACCCGCCGCCTCATGCCGCACCTTACCACGCGGCCGGATTACGTCCGAGTGCGCGGCCGCGCGGTCCATTGAAAACCCTTGTAGTCTCACGATTTCGGTTAGGTTTCCTCGCGCGCACAAAAACAAAAGCGTGTGTCCCCACGCTGCGAATTCGACTCGAACTCGAAGCTTAAAAACATCGTTGAGTAATCCGGATGAAAAACGTTTCTCACAGGAAGAAACGACACCCACATAAGCCTTTTAAGTGAAAATCTGTTAGGTATTTGTAGTTGTAAATAAATCAACTCTACGCTTCGGTCACTGGGTAAAATTCTAGGATGGTCATCCTTGAGGCGCTGTCCCAAATTAGATGGAAAATCCGAAGTATTTACTTTTCAGTTTAGAAAAAAAGTAAATTTAATTCAGACTTTTCTCCCTAGTTGTTATGTAAGTATGAGCATCCTTCAGCCAAGGTCCACGGCACAAGTTTCTCTTTCGCAACGGCCTTATCTAAAGACGCAAAGCTCTTTTCACACAATATTTCATCCAGCGCAAGACGTAGTAATCTGACCACCACTTGGTATTGAAGACGGAATCCAGTATGATTTAAGCCTTCCTAAAATTTCGAAGCGAATTTCACCGTCTTTGGTGTATACTTTCCTGAAAGGTTTCACACAACAAGATGAATAAATCGCAGAAAAAGTGCTCAGTGAAAATAGGTGAGAAGCGTAAATGAAGAGAAGAGCACAATTCCGTAGCCTTAATTCAAATTGTTGCCGATTTGTATCGAAATTACAGCAAAAATGTGCAATAAAACGTTTTCTGATAAAGCGCAACGATTTTATATCACCTTTCACATACCGTTTTTTAGAATAGTAAAGTACAATTAGTTACGAGCTGGGTTGTGAAACGGACTCGAGTATTGGCATCGTATTAACAAAGCGAAGAAAACGGAGTGATGAATAGTAAAAGCATTACATGGGAATGCTTAATTCTCACTCATGATTATTCTGTGCTTGAAAATCTAATTTTTTTAATGAAACGTATCAACCGGATGCAGAGCTTATGTTTAGTGACCTCTCTCGTGAAATTTTAGCCTCCCGAGCCTTTAGCGGATTTTATCGGAATTCCACGGTTATCCGAAATTCTCACCCATGAGCTTCAAGAGATTTTATCGATTTCGGCTAAATGTGACAATCGGCCATTCCGACTAATTGAAACGCCCACCAAAGTCGTCCGTTATTTTTGAAAACGATATTTTTGTGGATACATGGCTGGTCCGTGATTATATCCCGGTGTTCTCGACGTAGATGTGCGAAATGTTTTGAAAAATAACGGCGATTGGATATTTTGTGATTTAAATATAGCATAAAATTAAAAGAAAAAATAATGTACCGAATTCAAATCAAATATAGAATAAAAATACTGAAACGAGGCAATTTAAATGCATACACTCTAGTGCCGGTGAATTAATTCACACCTGCACTTTTGCCTTTTACCAGATATAAGACGAGAGGAGGCCTGTATTGAGTAGTAAATATGAAAATCAAAGCCAATCCCGATAAAAATAAATATTTTGATCACTCAGCTCGATGAGAAAATAAAAATCTGAAGGTGATGGATGCCAAGGATTTGTGGAAGGCAAGTAGGTCCGTATAAAGGAATTCCAGGTAAAGCAAGGTTAGTAGCCGGAGGCAACTCTTTGGTAAGTGAGATTCATCCTTTGGAAATTTATGGAATAGGATAGGAGTTCGGGAAAATCGCTCTTTTTAACAACTTAATTCATTGAATCATGAAGATATGGCAACGATTCTCAAACACTTAATGAATTTATACCTTGTACATTCCAAACTTTTTTTATTTCCGACAATTTTTTCGACAATCACTATCATTATCAAGGTGATGATGACTATGAATGTCAAACCCATGGTCGGAAATAAAAAAGTGTGTTCTATGCAAAGAACAAATCATTTAGTGACATGTACCAATTCCATAAAGTTGCGATGAAAACCTTTGCTTTCGATTATCAAAAACGTTCACTCCTTAAACGTTTAAGGAAGTGGATAAAATACATACAAACTTAAAAAATTCATTTACCCGTCACTGCTTTGAATCCCAATTTTGATGAATGAATAGTAAAACTTTCTACAAAAAATTTCATTAAAGAATAATAGCGCGTATGACGCTATAGTAAAAAGATTGGTTTCAAATTCACCATAAATATTCAAATCCACTTGTACTAAAAGAGGGGTGCAGCTGCAAATTAAAAAAAAAATAATTATGCTTCTAAAATAAAAGATTTTTGAAGTTCACGGAATTGTACTTACACTAATTAGTTCAACAGTGTTTCATTATCATTTTTCTGAAACAAAGAGAAGGCATTTATTTCTAATGCTATTTCGAGGCTAATTTCATTGATATAATAACCTATGGTTGTAAAAAGTCGCTTCTAATAGCGATACTGGAAATTAGTGGAGCAAAACAAGGCCAAAATTTCACGTAAAACTTTTGAAGTGATTACTTCCCGACTTACTTTTGAATTAGAGAGAAAGGTTGTTTATCTGAATACTACTGGTTGGTCAATAGCCTCCAAACAGAAACATTAGTGAGAGGAACTCGTTAAGTCTTTACGCGAGGATATCATCGTAACCACCTGCAATAACTACTTAAGGAAATGGCATTCGCTACATCGCAATGAAAGAAAAAAATGCGAATAATTGTTTTTGTTGTATAGCATGTTGTCAGTGATACTCATTTCGCAATAGGAAATTGCTCTGGATAAAGGAAATCCATTATTAAACAAATATACGGACAAAAGTCACGAGTAAGGACTAATTTGGACCATTTAATTGCAATAACTTCTCCAAGATCATGCAAATATCGAAAGTAATTTCCTACTATTATTTTCCTCTTGTTTTAATCATTTGACACACAACCGGTGAAAACTCAGTAAAACATGGAAAAAACTCAGGTAAAAATGGGAGTCCTTTGAAAGGAATGTTGGCATCTATCTTAACCTAACCCTATACCCTTTTTGAAATAATGTAGGAATAGCGTTGAGTGCCTGCAAAAGAATATTAAACTTCAGCAGGAGCAAAGTAATTCTTTTCCAAGTAAACTTCGCCCGATGAAGTGTAGTTTATACTCCGTTAGACATCTTTGCTCCCCTTTCCAGCCGGTTGAGGGCGCAGTCTTTTGAGGGGAGCTTGATCGAAACTTCTCTACAGCGCTAATCAAGGGGTCATTCCGCATGGGGTAACCGCTATGATGTAGCTAAACCGTATTATTATTATATTTGTAACCCAGCTTTGAAGTGACACCAACTTTGCAAGTACTATTCATATGAATTTAAAAAGTTATTTTCGGCCATCATGAACTTGGGGAGGTCTATCTTATACGTCCAATATATTTAATAGGGAAAATTATCGCCATAAAAAACTACTTCAGGAATTTCAAAGGCTCCAGTTCTGAGACATCTGAGTGAATGTTTACAATTTTTTCGATTACGGAGATTAGTTTGAGGGCACATATTTTCCAACACGTAGTGATTGAGATTTTATAAGGGCCAATTAACAAAACAGGTGATATATCAACGAAAGTTTGATAAAACATTATTCAAAAACAATTTAATTATTGAAACATCTTCCGTATTATTTTGTCTATGACAGAAAATTAGATCAGAGTTTCTTCAATCGATAGTGAACTCCATCGTATCCTTTAAAATCGTTTGAAAAGCCTCCTTTTCCCTAATGTACATTATACTTAGTTTAATAGGCCTTTTTTACACCATTAAGATACGTAAAATTCAAAAAATTATTTTTGAAGTGTAGATAAAAATTCATAGCACTATCTTAACCTGAAACTTGCGTAGGTGACTTTAACAATGTCGATGTTGATAGAATGGAGAATACTTTCGCGTGATTTGAGAGAGTACTTTGTAAAGAAGCGTTGCCACGTTTCTCACCGTTTTACATAATCGAGAATCGAAAGTAACTGAAACTTCGTCGTGTGAAAGTATGCTAGCAATTTAAGGTAGTTTGAGCAAAAAATCACTTCACCTATAATTCTATGACCTTGATCTCATATTGAAAATACGCTCATCTTTCTAATGATATCAAAATATTAACTCCTTTCCGAACTTCTTTTAGAGCAATTTGCCTGAAAATACAAGCTGATTTACATGGGATTGATTACGGCTGTGCACTCCAGAGGGAGAATATTGAAAAAACTAGGAATTTATAGCACCTATATTATGTCAAAAAACTAACGGTGTGGTGTTTACGTTTTTTCAACTATTTATAAAAAATAATCTATTACTCACCGCAGTAACTTTTACAGGATCGCAAAAAACCTGCTGTTTTTAAGGTTTTGTAGCCGCACGGCGTGAAAATATGAGTCAAGTTAGAGACTTATGTAGATATATCTATTTGATTAGGGAGAATTTTTTTCTTGTATAACTATATTTTGGGCTATTAATATTATAATATTTACTTCACACTTCTTACAGACGCTGAGATAAAAATATAAAATTTTAATATTGTTTCCATTATAACTAAGGAAATATTTTGCTCAAACTAGCTTAAGCTCACCTAGGGGTCTGTTCAAAAGATTATACATCATTCTTAAATGATTACCACGTTTTCGAGAGTCGGTAGCTGAGGATTATTTAGAAGAATTAAATCAATTGAGATGAGAATAACAACATTTACAGGGAGGATATTATCTGATACAGCGCAATATCTATAAAATTGATGGAAGCGACAAAATTCTAGCACCACCGAACTGGTAGGTACGAAAATTTCTTCTTTGCACACACCATTGATGATTATGACAAAAACGGCATGACATAAAAATAAGATAAAATTCACCTCTGTCCTCTCCCCCTCCATTTCCCTATTCCCTCCCCTTTCTTGACTGGTGTCATAACACCCCTACAACATGCCTCTACGGAGGCTTGCATGGTAGTATTTAGAGGTACATTCCTATGTAAGGGAAATAGTTATTCGCAACAAAAATAAGGCTTGTCCTGACACGAATATTATCATATTATGCGGGACAACATAATAAAACATTTACATGCTCCAATAGAGGATAGTTTAACTTATAATACAACTGCAAATAAATATATTTGATGGAGGATAGTTGAAATGGCGGTTTCCTCTAAAAGAAACTCGAGTAGTGAATTGGATTTCTACGATGGCGTGACCCGGGGATATCCTTCATCTAGTTATCTGGTGAATGCGGGTGGAGGAGGAGGCACTACCGTACCCGCTTGCTGCACACGCGTGCACAGCACTGCGACGCATAAATACCCGCGCAGCCCACATGTCCCAGTCACGTCTGGAGCACGCACGAACATATCGACTGGCCAGCTGGAGTAGCAAATATGCAGACGGGCGCGTGGTCATGGCCATCGCAATACGCTTCCAGAATATTCTTTTTTTTATTCTTCTTTTTTAATTCTTCTTTTTAAATTCTCATCTCGAGAAAGGAGACGGGAAAATTGTGCGCAACGCTGCCACAGTTTTGAAATACTACCGCGGCCCGCCCTCCCCCTCCGCCCACATCCCTCCCCCCTAGACCGGATGGCATTAATGAGTGGGATCAGTCGGCCAGTCAGCAGCCGGCACTCGTGCAACTATCCCGAATGCTCCCTGCCCCGTTTGATTGATTCGCGGATAAATTAACCCACTCATCCCCGTTATCGGGGAAGAGAGGGTGGGGGAGGTCAGACTAGTTAGTTCGCCGATTGGAATTCCTTATTCCACATAAATGGAATGTTTGTTTCTCTCGCTTCGCTGCGCGTGGATCCAGCTTCAATAAGTTAACTCGTAGGACCTCCCTAGATTATGAGGAAGTATAAACTGTTGCGGAAGGTAACGATTTCGCGGATGGATTTACAAAAGAAAACAGTAAATAGATTCAACGTCTGCACTAGAGAAGAGCGTTGAGTGGAAAAAATGATTATCTAATATCGATAATGGAAGATATATTAATGATGTTGGTAAAACTAAAGTTTTCATCCATCGATTTCCAAACATAATTTAACAACAATGAACGTTACATTCGTAAAAATCGTCAGGGGTTGTAAAATCTTATATTTTTAATGTAATATCTATATTCTAAACCCTATATTCATAACTTTATACAAACAAGACAGTAATAAATAAGGGGGTCGGGTACGAGTGGTGGCTGGAGTAGGCATTGGTTTCTCATCCTGAGGGCCTGGGGGCTCAATAGTGGCGGAGATTTTGCGCTGGGCAACGGACTGCCAAGATGAAAACGCCGCGCCGGTTCCCGTTTGGTTACCGGTGTTCCATTCGACAGAAATTGGAGGTGGGAACCTCCTACTAATTCCAGTATCGTTTCCACTGTCTGCACGAGGGAGACAGCAAATGCGAGTGTCCAACTTTATCCAATTGTCGTTACTGCAAGGAAGCACATTTCAGGGGACGTCAGAGTTATCTGGCTTTTGCCTATGTCTTTTCTCGGTTTCCAATACCTCATATCTGATAGTATTAGCTTATTTTACCATCGGGTCTTCTATATTTGACTTTTTCTTTGGCCTTTTTAGGTGATAAGTCCAATTTTTTCTTGAAAATGCTATCCTCTATTTTGGTAAAGTAGTTTTCTCTCAGTTCTTTCATCACTTTCATTTGATGGGTGTCATTTTTGTTCTTTTGTATGCATCCGTAGTTTTTGTTCGTATACTAATATTGACAATGGAGCGGATAGTGTATTTGCCTACGTTAATTTCGATCCGTGTTATGGTGTCTATCTTCAGGACGGGGCGGCGTATAGGACTGAGGGACGAATAAATGTGTCATATATTCTTGCCATTGTTATTGTCGGTGTCGCCCAGTTTTATAAGATCGGTGATATAGTGGCCCTCATAGCAAAAGCACAAGGAGGTTCACTCCGAGGAGGCCCTCTTCCCAGGTTTGCCGAGCGAGACGACCAGGAGTAATGCGCGATAACAGGCGTCGCACGGGAGTGAGGAGGTGGGTCTAAGTTAACCAACCTCTTCCCTCCCGAACGCCCTGCTCGCGATCTGATGGTCGAGAATATCCCACAAAAACCGTAGTTGTGTAGTGGTATGAATAGTCTCGCCAGATTCGGCCAATTACGCGAATTCAAAAAGTCAGGAGCCAGATTGTTAATGCAATAGCAATTGTCAAATGTGGATATTTTAAGGGACAATAAACAAGTACTTCTAGGTAGTTCAGGTGGTATATTATTTTTCAATTTAATTCCGATTCCTACTTTGATGCTATGAGAAGAGTTCTTCAAATGCATTACTCTGTCTTCGAAGGCACGTTAAAACTTGACGCTTTTCGTTAAGAGCTGTTGGCTAATGTCGATTCCTGATTTCTTTCCTCCTTCCGTTCACTTCCCATTTTACCCTTCTCTTTCCGATATTCTCAACACAGATAATTAGCATAAATGGCGCAAATGACCTTAGCAGTTGGTCGTCTATCAAAATGAACTACCAACCAGGCCAACGATTAGCTATTTACAACCGTTAAAAGCGCTAAGGATTGTTTCTAGTGGTATATTTAATGAGTATTTTATTGTAATTCCATCATTCAATTTTTTAAACAGATGAGTTTGGACAATGGTTTCTTTCCAGCTTATATCTTTTCTCTTCTTATTATCTGCTGTACAGATTTTAAAAACGAGAATAATGCACGGATTTCGCAGGGTGGCACTTTTATAATGTTTCAAACGAAAATCACAAGTAGGCTGCGGACCAATAAAACCTATCAAAAGGTAAGTGTTAATGATAATTAAACAGAATCATAAAGTTTTTCTTCAAAATAAAAATATCAAACCAAGATTTTATGAAACATTTATGGTTGCAATTTAAGGTAATCAAGTACAAGGATATTGATGGTGCATACTACATCGAAGACATTACGTTGATGGAAAAAACATCTACTATCGGGAAATATCAGGTTTATCCATATTCTAAACTAAATTTTCCTATATTTATTCGAATTTGTCGGAGCACAAGTTTAATTTGTTTATGGCTTATACTTGCTGTTATAGTTTTTACTGTGAACTAATATGAATGTCAATAATGCAACACTGATAATTTCTAACAACTCGATCTTATACCCTAAATCTTGAAACGGCAAAGAAAAAATGGTTTCGCAAAAGAATTAAACTCTTTGAGGACTAATACGATTCACTATTAGATATTTATTAAAATCAAAACAATCATTAAAAATAATAGATATACACACAACATTATATGAACATGATATTAAAATAAGCATACATTTCTGGTGAAAAAGTAACGTTAAGTTAAATTTACACCAGATTATTCTTACCGGAAATGTTTACTTCGGTTAATTGCGATTAAAGGTTTGGAAAAAAAGGAAGCGTTTTCAGCCACAAAGCTAAATGATCGACTGGTAAAATAAATACTTCACAGCAATATGACGTATGTAATAAAGTTTTTTCTTTTTCCACATGCACATCTTCTTCATTAATGGCAACAGCTATATTTGCTATTCCATAAGATTGCAACGTGTCAGCCGCACTCCATTTCTGTGATAATGGAAATTAAATTCATGAATTTACCATTTTTACGCCATGATTATTACAAACGCTTCGCGGTGTCCAGCTTCGGAAGCGTTAGAATTTGATTTCAGATATTTGTTTTTTTTGCGATTATTGATGGGAAAGCCGTAATGATCAAATTTTCTATATTTTGCTCAAATTGCAATGATCATCCGTTTCCATTTCACGGTCGCATTTTTTTCATTCTCCAAACTACTGATTCAAATTCAATATAAATATAGTTCAATAAATTGCATTTATTATAGAGTACGATGTCTCACTGTGATAGTTTCTAAGCAAAATAGTTTACTGTGGGTGTTCATGAAGGCAATAGCCTTCGATAAACTCTTCCATTCACTCTCTGCTGCCTTGAATTGAGAAAAGTCTATGCCTGATCTATAGTTTCATAACATTTTAAATTTTAGCACCACAGAACGTCTCTTTGGAAGTCACAACTCCTATGAGATTATAGTTTAAATCGTAATTTTATTCCCGGGTTACAATGAATAGTGCATTGTGGGTGAGCTGATATTCATTTTCTTTTATTCCAGGTAAGCTGCATTTGACGAACCACGCGGTGGCTTAGAGGACGTGATGTCGTGGAAATGTCAATGCATGTGGTGGCGGTAAGACTCATGATTCCGTATAACAAGCAAAGCTATCATATATATTTTGTCACACTTCTCCATCAGTAAGTCAACATACACAAGTTTAGCGTGAGCGTTGCGGGAAGCTATATGTTTACTTACTTCAATCATTTTCCTCTATTTAGGAGAACATTGGAATACGGAAAGGATTTGAAAGTGAATTTTGTGCACGCGAGTTCATTTTTTAAAAACTCTGCGTTACGTAGCTCGGCTGATAGTAGCTCCATTCAAGAGTTCCAATCGGAAACAATTTGATTGAAGCCACGTGGGTAATTCACGCTGCATTCAATATCAGCATCGAAGCAGGATTTATTTGAAAATGAATTTTTCGAATTTTGCGACACAATCGTGAGAAATTAAGAGACGCTCATGCAGCCGCACATTGCGCAAAAAACATAAATCATGAAGAGTTTCCGAAGCAAAAGAAAACTTTTCCATTTCTTTCTCCAGACTCGAACAGAGCAACTTCACGATTCCAATAAGCATTTCATTTTTGGTCTCATTTTAATTTTCAGCAAAGCAGATGTTTTTACTAGATGAATTTCGTACGAGCATCATTCCTCATGCGTGTTCATTTTTACACCACCCATAATATTCACGGGTGCTGTAATATGACATAAGTCACAAGCCATTGATAATCGCAGGTAACCACTTTGATAATTTATTCGAAACTAGCATTCCCCAATGCTCCTTCACCCACTTCATTTTTATAAAGTACATTTACATGTTTTGACTCCTCAATTGCAAATTGTATCCTGAATTTTGAATATTTTAATATGCTAAAACAACCATATAATGCTTTAGAAGGCTTTAAAGTTTTGCAATGATGTCAAAGTTCCAAGAGTGACTAAAACAGATAGTTTACCAACAAAATGCAAGTACCGTCAGCATGCCTACCACCAAATTGAATTCGGCATGATAGCCCTTTGCCCTCACGTAAAACGTTGTAGAACGTTCGTTAGATTCTGCAGAAAAGGATAGTGCTGTTAAAATATCAAAGTAAATATATGCGCAAGTTTAATTTACAAACAATATCTCAATGTCGATATCTCAATTGGTTCGCCACATTTGTTACAATGAAAGATGCAAAATTACGCTTTGGCCTCTTACACCTGCTGCGAAGTCGACTTCAAAAATATTCCATTTTAGTGAGCACCCTCATCGCAAAAGATAAATATCCTCAAATGTTCATTGTTATATCAGTAATAGTTTGCGCCGGGTACTTGTTTTGTGTGAGATAATTAATCAGTCAGCACTAGACTTATAACAACTTAGTAGAAATAATGAGTAATACTCAATGATGATCGTAACACTCATCAATCTTAACCAGCCGTAGGTAGAAAGAACATGTATACTAACTAACATACGAGGATAACTTTCCGAAACTTAGCATATTTTAATATTATTTACATATCCTAGTACATTTAATCAAAGAGCACTTTCCTGCAAGACCTTATGAGTGTCTTCGAAGATGAGAAAAAATCATTTTAATGATCATATTACTTGACTTGTTAATACTTTTAAAAAATTGTCACTGAATACTGAAACTTCAGTGAATGACTAGCAACTAAACTGTGTTGATTGCATTGGCAAGGTTTTTTTCGCAATTATTCTCACATTTTACTTTTTTCGTACTATTTTTTACTATCAGTGACCATTATATATTAATAGTCAAGGTCAGATACAATCTTATGCTGAGATTCAACTTGTTAAGCTTGAGTAACTTTAGTCGTAAGATGACGCTGCCTTCAAGCTGGTGTGACGTTAACTACGTGATCATGTTTTGTAACATTCAGTTGGTTGATGTGATCGTTACCGAGGGGAGAGTGACCGCCCATTCGATACCGTTCTGACAACATGTTTTAACAAAGATCCCAACCGACTTGAAAAAATGTGAATGAGTATATACATTCAAATGATGATGAAGGCCCATGCTTTGCATGTAAACACATCGAAGACTTAAAAATTAAATACATAACTTTGCAAACACTACTAAACAAATATTTATTACATAAATTTTTTTCGATGAACTGCAGCATCTTCACTACCCTTGGGGTGCTACAATGTAGGGAAACGTGAAGATTTATTAAATATTTGATAGGTAAATCTAAAAAAATACTTGATATATTTTAAAAATCAGTTTAAAATCAATTATTATATGCAGATGCATAATAAACTGAAATTATTTCAAATGCTCACTGAGAACTAATTTATAAGAGGATATGCCGTCGTCTTGTTTACGGCACCACCTGGAAATCAAAATAATATTCTTTATTTTGACGGTTGGTCGATAAGTTTAGGGGCGTGTATAACGCAAACGCCGAGTCAATAATTCATTTCCCCATTACTTCTCAGCAAAGGAGTTCATTGACGCCACTTGGAGCAATTTTCCATGCCAATTACTCCATGCGCGGGACTCAAATATTGATTATTGCATCAAATTTCTGCGGGGAGAGCAGCCAGCAGCAGGCCTCTGGTATCGAGCGCAAAAATAAAATTGACCGACTTTGCGTGAAATATGGATGCGGATGCATTTTTCATCCCTCAATTATCGACCAAAATTGTATCTCACGCCTCGCCGCGTCATCAAAAATTTCACAAATGCGCCTTCGAATCCTCCACCTATTCCCAGTAATGCTGCGTCCGTAATTTTTTTAAGGTATGCATATATCCGACCAACAATGTCTCGCTGCACGAGAAGCGAAACTCATTTACATGCCGTCGTTCACTTTTCACGGCCAAATGATCCTTGTAGTACTTTCCTATAAAGTGAGTTGTACCACATTCTCATCAAATTGTAAGGGAGACTTGGGAAGAATTTGGCGTAAGAATATAAGAAGAAAAACAGCTGATTAATTGCAAATTGCAAACTGGTTGTAAATTGTTGGTCACGGCCTAAACTCGAATCGTGTCTTTAGATGTAACTAAGTTCCAAAGTCAGTTAGATTTTCTGAAGACCAGGTGTTAGTATGCCAACCATCCAAAGGACTGCAGTTGGTGGACGTATAAGAATATCGACACAATAAGTACGGACTGACCAGTAATCATTAAAAAAGTTATAAGTTGTCCCAGGAGAAAGAAAGTGAGATCAATCGTTATCCATTGGATATAAACGAACAAAAATTCCTTCAAAGCAAAAGAAAAGGTGATCAAATACCAAATTTTAAAATAGTATAATGAAGATACTACGAAATAAAGCGAAATAATATATCGAAAGGTTCACCCATTTGGCCACAAAAATAAAAATATATACTTAAGACGGAGTGAGTGAAATAAAAGAGGAAAGTAAAGTCTTACATTGACGTTTCGTGCTTGTATGCTCTTCTTCAGCTGAAGAAATAAAAGTACGTCCATTTGCAATATTGTTGAAAACTCTTTTTAACTATATTGTAATCTATATGGATACCATTGAATCTGAAGTTCTCTGTCATTCAAAATTATAAAAAAACAATTTCTATAAATATCTGAGTAATAATATTTGAATTTTCATTAATAACCTTTTTATTGGATTCGTTTCCAGAAACTGATATGTAATTTGTGAAATAATTGTAACAAGCAAACAATTAACAAATATGTAATAAAATTAATTATTGATTGGGCACGAACTGGAGCTGGTGCAACGATTCAGTTATTTGGGTACTGTCTTGGCGGTAAATTGAAATGGGCATTAACTGTAAAATTTCGTTTGCGAAAAAGAAATTCGCTAATGGGAGAGAAATGTTGACAGAAAGATTACGTAAAGATGCAAGGACAGGCCAGTGAAGTCTTGCCGTAGCTGTGTATGATACAGACACCTGGACGCTGAGGAAAGAGGATGAGGGGCAGTAGATGTAGACGTGGATGAGAATTGGGAAGGTTCACAGGATGATTTCCATATCGAAACAAATTGGAATCGTTTACTGCCATTTATATACGCAATGCCACTCAATAGAATAAAATCGATTTTTTCACTTATTTATAACACAATTGGTATTGAGGTATACCAAATCAGAGATTAAAAAAGTTTAATTTGAGTTACTGGATATGGCAATAAAATTATTCAGAACAATATAAATCACATATGCGTACACATTCAAGACCTTTGGTGCTATATTAATTGGAAGCTAAGCTTTGATTCTCCATTTAAACAGTGCAATTGCAAAGATGAAAATTTCTCCTAATAGGTGTAGAAAATACGAAATCGTAAAACTAATTTAAATGCCACTACGGACTCCAACTACTCTTAAATTATAAAGCGAAAGCACCAAAATGAGAATTCGTGTTACAAAAATCGTGCAGATGGAAGAAGAGCTAACATATCCACAATTGCGTTACATAGGAAAGCAAACTTAATTTGTTTACTTTTTTCCATATGGTCCAACATGTATGTAAAAGCATGTTAAATCTCCTCTGTCACTAAACCAAATTTTCAATTCAGTTACAGCAGTATACTGTACTCTGCTGTGTTTCATTACAAGTCCCCGCTACTTCCATTTAGTTGAATCGTTTACGAAGCATTTTTCACATTCGTTGAACAAAAAGAAGTGATTACTGCCATAATATTTGCTCTAAAAACTGTACACCGCTCGTCATTTGGGAAAAGTAAGCTCCAAGCCATATTGGACAGCATGAAAGAAAAATGGGAAACATTTACTTTCAGGCCCGCAAATTTTTACGGTGAATTTACTTTTTCTTCTCCTGACTCCTTCATTCAGCTCGGAAAGGGAAAATATCAATAACTAGTAGAAAATATATTATAAAAATATATAGAACGCATGCTGATATCTGCTAATTTTTCACGTAATACGACTTCATAGAAAGGGCTACAGCTGCTACGTCACGACCCTGCACAACCCAACTGTTACCTGCCTTAAAAAAATCTTTCAAACAATTGTTTCCTTTTTTTTAAGTGAATGTATCCCATATTATGAGAAACTCCTTCGAGCCCTCTCTGAGATTATGACGCAGTAAGATCACGACTTATGCCCCACTCCATTCTTTTTTAATATATGCCTTCTTAATATCTTTAGTTGCTACATCAAAGTAATTCATTTGTAGGTCTACTTTTTAAGACCGCAAATTTTGCGTTTGTTTATCATCTGGTGAATTCCATTTGCTGCAAATAAAATGGTCAGTTTTCATCATAGACAAATATTGTTCCTGAGTATCGTCTATTCGGCAATTATTACCACCAAAACAAACACACAATCGCAATCTACCATGAGAAGTGTCGTCTGCAGTTTAATTCCACATTTACAACGCACCACAGTCCAAATTCCATTATTATAGATGTGAAGATGATAATTTTCATATCGACATCTTCAGTAATTAATCCGAAGATTGCTGCAGCTAATCATTGGCTAAATCATAAGCAGATTTGCTGTAGCTCTTCACTTGGTTCTATTTTCAGCGGAACGCTCAGTTTGTTTCATTATTTCTGATTTAAACCAGCCTTCATATTTAATGTATTTCAGCCTTGGGAGTCATCGGTAACTCTTTCAATTCTTCTTTCCTTCCATTAAAGTTTTCAGGAGGACGTTATGTCGTTCATCCATGTTCTCAAGTCCCGATGACATAAAAATATTTGTATACCTATTATTTCATTCCCTTCGGGGTATGCAAAGGCAAAAAAATTAATTATTACTGTTAGGTCAATGAAACTGGCTCTCTTTTAATAATATACTCCAAAATCCACAATCCCCTTACCTCTTTCGCCTACATCATCCGCTTCTTTTACACTCATGCATTACTTCATACAAGTTCTCCTACTTTTTAAACTTCTAGTATTCCTTCTATTTAGAGTCTTTTCCTCTACATTCACCCATGACTTTGTCCATCACTTCCTCTCACACCATTCACTGCATTGACATTTACCTGTTTCGTCGTTGGCTATCATCAATTTTCAAAAAATATATTAAATAAACATAAACAGGAAAATATTTTGCAGACGAAATCCAAACAAACCACATTTCTATACAGTTCTCTCGCTCAGGCCTCTTTTATGATGTGTAATGCTAATCTTGTATCGATGGCAGTGAAACCCCGACTTCTGCCGTTAACGTGGGCTGGAATTTCCTTGGAGCGATTCGATTAACGCAAACCAACTTTTTCTGACGGATTCCAGAACGTCATGGAATGCGAACGAAAGATTAACCATGCTCCAGGGACACGGGTGCTCTTGCACAGGAATCAAACCCGAGTCCTTATCGCAAAAACCCCTTTAAGCGATCGTGACGCGGGGGGGGAAGGGTGGTGGAATGGGGAGCCGGCCGCCTCTGCGTTTGTGGTGAAGCATTTATCGATTTGGTGCCTGATGCTGGGGTTAAGCCCACTCCGGCAACAATGATCCTAATGTGGCCTCGTGGCTTTCGCAGAGGGTCAAAGGACTCCACCTGTCGACCGGAACCATCTGTGAAACGCTTGCAGTAGGGCAGCAGTAAAATATTGGCAAAAATAAAATAGTGTCCAGGTGGAAAGAGTGGGTAGTTACCTATCCTTTAAAACTGATGATCTCAGGCCTGACCTCGTGGAAATTATGGATATCCATGATAAAAAAACCACCTTTGTTATTTCCACAAAACTTAATTACGCTGGCACGACGCGCGTTTCACCACACTGTGGCATACTAAGTATGCTACAGTGTGGTGATACGCGCGTCGTGCCAGCGTAATAAAGTTTTGTGGAAATAACAAAGGTGGTTTTCTCATCATGCATACCTATCCTTTGTTTCAGAGCAACAACCTTTACACAGAATTATTGCGTATTTAATACTAAAGAACCCCATAATCAAAGGTATAGGTGCATTTAGTACTCTTTTTAACCCTTTATAGGTGTAGCGAAAATTGGTGGCACTCGCTTGCGAAGAACATGACGCTAAGGAGAGGTAATCATACATGAGGTGTGGGATGAAACGACCGAGCCTTTTTCCAGAGGACCTTGTGGTAGTCCTTCGATAATTTTTCCCGGTCATCAAAGCTTGGTTTATGGTCAGTGTCAACTAATCCTCCGCTGGTGAGTGCCACCAAGTTTCGCTATGCCTATACCTTTCACAATCAGCTCGCGGCTGTTTTTTTTAAGTATTCATTTAAAAAATGTTGTGCATCGACAGCGTAACCTAGTCTATTTGAAAATAATTTACATGCTCACCAAAATGCCATTTAAAACAAAAAACGCAGATATTGTGACCTAAACTGTAAAATTCCAAAGGAAACAGTGGTAATAACATCTGAGCTTTAATAACTGCACATTTAATGAAAACTCTGCAAATAAAAGGACGCTAAATTACTGAACCAATTATGAAACATAGCAGTCACTTGAAAAATATTTTTACGGAGAAATTAATGGCGAATAATCGCAGAAGAAGACCGCGGTATATATTTCATAAATCCAATCATGAGGGATGTTAAGGTTAGTAGTGATGAACGAATAGAGCTGTTAGCTGGGAACAGAACGGAGTAAAGAGCCGCGCCAAACCACTATTGGGATTGATGGCTGCAGATGATGATGTCCACAGCGCAATATAAAGAAAACCCTCAAAATCAAATGGAATAACTCATTGAACATTTTCCAAGACGTAGCAGTCTCTTGAAAGCAACACTATTAGGAAAATTATACAGCAACTAGCTGAAGGTGCCCGTTGAAATTTAACGGGTGTGAAAAACATTGAACTTATTTTATAATAAAACCACAAAGCCTGAAGAATACTCTCAGCGTGGTCATTTGAGGAGTTAATAACCTATCTTGTACGTTGTGTTTGTTGTAGTAGACACGCTGATCGTTTTCCATGTGCACGGAGAGATGGACCTTTTTATGCACGGGAAACCCAAAAATGAGTGAATGTAAGTTGTCTATGTAATTCCTTTTAGTGTATATACATGCAGTGACCCTATTAGTGCTATTTTGAGAATAGACATGGAAGAGTATACTTGTTGTAAATATGCATTGAATAAATCGATTACCCCTCTTAGTAATCTATCATGGGGCCCTTGGGACTCTGAGCCCTTCTCATACAGATTTTATTTCTACGTGCTATCATGAGCCTGTAGGAAAACGTTAAATTTAAATGCTAGAGGCGTGAATATCCTATGAAAATTTAATCTCTACTTGATGATGAATTGATGATTTAAGAGAAAAATGTGAGATTTTCAGCTAAAATCATGATATTCATACAAATACGAAGCGTAATAGAAAATCGATTGAATTAATTAGAAACTCCATTAATTCAGCCATCCGATAAAAGAAACCCCAACCCTCTATCTTGAGCGAAAGTAATTTTAAAAAGCAAAAAATAAAACCACTGCACAAAACCCAATACGTAGCGTACCAAATGGCCGGCCCCTTTTTGGAACCTTTTGGGGCCCTGAGATCTTTTTAAAGTAGCCTATTATTTTCCTCATATCTTGAACTATTAGTCTTCAAAATGTCAGCACGGTCAGAGTAAAACTGTAGATTTGTATAAAAACCAAACAGACAAACATGCAAGCAGACAAACATTCTTCTTTATACGATCTTCTCGTACATATAGATAGATAAAATATCATGAGGATATAAGTATGGGAAGTGTTTAAAACAAATGATATGGGAAAAATCGGTAAGCTGATAATAAAATTTAGTTGTGAGCTGGTGAATCAATCCTGGGATTGATGGGCGCTGATCATAACCTCATCGCAATAGTTTTTCATATTTACGGTTATGGGAACAGCGTTAAAAAAAGAGGCACATTTCCTGACCTTCCTTGGCACTTAATGCCAATATACATTTTTTAAATCGGCCACTCGCCGGCTACTTCTTCTTACTAAGGTCCTCATATGCATTCTCTTTCCCCGAAATGGATTCCCCGTGTACAAAGGCAGATGGATGTGTGTGTAGGTGAAGTTATGATGCAACTCGCAGTGCATTACACTTACAAAAAGCGTCGTGACAACACCCAGGCACAGACAGACGGAACTAAAGTGAACTAAAGCGACGAGGAAGCTGACGGAAGGAGAGAGGCGTACGTTAGATTTAATAAACAGTTTAGTCGGGCGTTCAAACTTTCCAACTGATTTGTATTAATATATATTCACATGTATAGGTTATATCCCCAGCACCCGCCTGTAGAACACAAATGCGTGCGGCAATCAACTTTTTTTCGCCGCTAATCATACATATCTCCGTTCTCCGGACTGGAACGCAACGATTTTGTTGACACTTGGCGCGCAGTGACGCACATGGTCCGCGATCAGTGTCAAGAGGGAGCAAACTGTAATTTGATGTTTCTCCGGTTGCTTTTTACGATACGGACTCGCGTGCCGCGCTTGAATTGGCAATTACAGATCGCTTTTTGACGCAAAACACACGTGACGAATCATTAATTATTAATCGCCGAGTATTGAAAAAATACGAGAATGTTTTGAATTTGTCAACAAATTTTCCTCACTGGTCTCATTAGTAGCTTTCGTATCGACATGGATCCCGAATAGCTGGAATGGTTTCGACGAGGCTTTTTAGCAACGGCACTCAACCTTTTTTTTAATCACAAGCTGCCATTATTCACGTAAAATATTCATGCTGGGCAAACGAATGCGATTGCCCGTTTGGTGTTGATTCAGCTCTCAGTAGTAATCATTTAGGAAACCGCTTGTGGTGCGTGATTTGAAAGAAACATCATTAAAAGAGACAGAAATGGCTCTGTTCTAATTAGAGCGATACTTTGGCTAAATCCAAGGCATGCTTGTTGAAAATTGAACCATACTTAATGGCCACATAATGTTTTCCTACAGTTTACAAGTATTGTGTAGAAGTAAAGAAAGGCAAAGTACCAACTCTTAATGAATCAATGTGTTTTCAATGGCATATAAATATCTAAAGATATGATTCCTGTCCATACAATTTACCGTTCTAAATTATTTCAGCAGTCACTTAGAGTAATTAATATCATTTTTTGGCAAATTATTTGACGCTAAGTGACACTCACTGCGATTAAACAATACTGATATTAGGTAAATACATGGAGAAAGCGCGGCCTTATGTTGATTTGCATGTAGATTTTATCAATTTCGCCGGAATATATGAAGCTAGCGATGAAAATGATAATAACTACACCATTTAGGTTGTAAAAGAATGAGCTTCAGGATACGACGTGATAAACAAAATCAACGTGATGATATTATCGTTTCGGGTACCTTGTCACCGATATTATATCAATGCAGAGTAAATTATAGCGAGTGCTAAGTCGCAGAAGGGAATTTTTCCTAAAACATATGTAAAATACATCACAAATAAAAAAATCACCATTTTTTCTCAAGAATCCAGGGCTCACTCTCTCAGAATGCCTCCATTGTCCTAGAACTCAGGTAAAAGGAAAATAAGTATAAAAGCTGCCTTATCCCAATTTATGTCAACTTCACATCTCTAATTAGTTTCTACTGTAGGCGGGGAAGGCGCGTGAAGCTTCATTAAATCAAATAAGGACTACAGTTCGTTAAAAAATAATTGGTGCTAGGAGTAAGAAGGGTGTCAAAACAAATGGTGGAACCAAAAACATATCGGATCCAAGTTAGGAGCGTGACTGTAAGCTCATTACATGCACAAGCTGAGCAGGTGAGATAATAAATTTCTCCATGGCTTTCTTTTTTCACGGAAAATGCATAATTTTATTTTCTCTGTCGGCGTAAAGGTGTCATAGATGCATCCAAAGAATGAAGATGATCAAACACTACACATAATAAATAAATAAATCTGCCTATCTTGAGCATACTACTTCAACCAGAGGATAGGTGTAGCGAAACTTGGTGGCACTCGCTTGTGAAGAAAATTACGCAAAAGAGAGGAAAGCATACATGAGACGTGGGATGAAGCGGCCGTGCCTTTTTCCTGTGGACCCTGTGGGAGTCCTTCGATAATTCTGCTCGCTCATCAACGCTTGGTTTACGGTCAGTGTCCCACGAATCCTCCGCTGGTGAGTGCCACCAAGTTTCGCTACACCTATACCTAAATATTCGCTATACCTATACCTTATTCCTTCAAGGACATCGAGAATTAGCAATTTATCCGGAAAACACGTCAGGAATTGAAGGGTAGGGTAGAGAAGATCACTCACAGCCATTACAGAACATATTTCAATTGTTCAACTTACGCGCTACTTTTTGGAAATCAACGACGTTCATCAAGGACTAAAAATAAATATGTACTTTGGTTAATACCTCACTTACTGAATTTAACTATCAATTACAATGGCTACAGCGCCCTCTTCAATGAACAAAACAATTTTCCCTCGTGAATGACGCCATGGTTGCTGAATTTCATTTGAAAATCAAAAATATTGGGAAATGTTGTTTTCTTGCATCATGATGAATGCTACAGAAAAGGTTTCTAAATGGCTCTCAGGGCAAGCTTTCCTGAAATTCGGTTTTATATTCTAAGCATGCGTATAGATATCGTGGACGGCCTTGCCGATGAAAGTCGAATGCGCTAAAGTTCAAGAATGCTAATGAGCTTTCCCAAATCACTTACATCAATGTACCAGCATAATCATGCCGTTTTCCTCATTCCTGTAAAGACTTCAAAGATAAGAAATTATAGTGGTTAAGGTGACAGAGAAGAAAATTCACCATTGAGAAATGTTTTTACAGAAGGGGCTACATAGGCCAAGCACGACCAATACAAAAATATCCTCAATTGATTAACAGCACGTTTTCCTTAAGATGACTATTATTTTATCTGCCTGCGTGAAGGTGTCAAAATGTACGAAGTACGCACAAGGAAGGTCGTCCTCACTGAAGGCTAAGAGCGAGAAGAAGGTCGAATAAGCTTCAGTTCTAGTAAGCTACCAAGTTGTGCACACCAATGCCACGGGTGTACTAGCATAATCACGTTTTTACTCATTTCTTTTAAAGACATCGAGGATAAGAAATTATCCAGACGAAGGTGTCAGGGAAGAAAAATCTTCAGTGAGAAGGCTTTTTTTCCCCGCGGAGGGAAAAGAAGAGGGAGATAAAAAAGTAGGCGGGGCACTCCGTTGATTAAACACATTTTTGTCGCTTAAGCAAGAAGCGGGACGCCTGGAAAACTGAGAAGGTGGTGGTGGTGGCGAAGCAAAGGGAAGAAGGGAAGACGGGAGAGCCTTCATTTGCTCGCAAGGTAGGTACTCCCTTTGTTTGCTTACTGACGGCGAGAAAATCTTGAAAAAAACAGTAAGCCGAAGAGTTCCCGTCGCCTCCTCCCTCTCTCTCTCTCTCTACCGTATCACCTTCACATCCAACCCTCCCTCCCCACCCTCCCCCCAGACCCCCTGTCAAGAGAGCTACTTTCTTGATTTCGTCGCCGTCCAATCAGGATGCAGAGTTCGGGGAGGCATACGAACGTGACCGGGAAGCTTCTTGTGTCTCCGTGAATGGGTGAGGATCTACGTGAAGAGCGCTCGCTCGCAGCAGCGGAGCTCACGCTTTTAAGGATAGGAGATATAGTTGTTTTTTTTTCCTACACACACATACATACATCCACGCCATGTTTCCAATATTCCGCCTTCCCTTTGACCAAACTATATAAGACTACATGCTTTTCTAGTAGCTTAGTACAGTTAACATACTTTAAGTAATAAATATAATTGCCCATTTATAACATATTTGTATATTTTCACTAGCACATAACCCGTCAAAAATGACGGGCAAAATACTCAGTCATGCAAATCATATTAGTGTATAATTAATTTATACATGTGCTTTGATGGTTATTTCACTGTAAATAGTCTTAATATTTGGTGGTCATTACTAATGTTTAAAAAATATACACATCTGTGCTAAAGTGAAACGCTGCTGAGAGCTACATATGTTTTGAAGAGCTACGTGGTTGATATGCAAATTTAACATGAGACTTATGAGTTCGAGTTAATCCGTGTTTTTATTACAATTTATCTGGGTTAAAAATGTAAATGCGGGGATTTTTCCAGATATATGTGATCCTATACTAAACAAATGAAAGCAAAAGCAACTATATCGGTAAGGCCGTTTCCTCCTACATTAACATCGCCTCTTCCCCCTGACGTTGGCTTTTTTAGTAGGTAGGGAAGAAGAGGAAAGGAAATTAAATTGTTTCATAGGTTAAAGAATCCTCGCAAAGTGACATTCAGCATACAGTCGTCATTTGAATACACACAATGATACACACAGGTACTACATATTCCATTACTGTATCATGAGAGCAATTTATTTTTTTTAAAGCAAAAAAATACAAAACTCTGCACCGATTCCAATCATTTTCTTATGGTAGTAATAGTCAACAAATCTGGTGTAAAACCAACCACTATAAATTGTTGTTCATCTACAACACCATGGAGGGCCACCTTTGTACTCTTATGTGGCCTATATCCTTCCTTGTGCTACTATCAAAATTATCCTTTTCTTGATTTCCGGATATTAGGGGTGAACGATGGAATTTAATTTTTCTGAACGTTTCTTGAATTCTGTATAGTGTATATCCACAAAAATTAAAGTTACTCTTTACTTGATATCAATTCACTCAAAGGTTGAGCCCACAAAATATTCGGAATTATTAATTCTCTTGGTGATGAAAAACTACTTCGGCGATACAAACTCGCAATACAGTTTTAATAGGCGGGAAACGCAGAAGTAGGTGATTACTGCCTTGTGGTTTGATAAAATATAGTTATTTCACGACACATTGATATGACCGTTTATATATGAGCAGATTTTACATCTCCTCGGGTAAGATTCTCATAGTTGAAGCGAACATTTACACGGAATAGAAATACGATTCCGCGCGTTTCATGGATTTCTACGTTTTGAACCACTCAAGGAAGGGAGTTCCAGTTCATTCGGGGGAATCATTCCGTTTGATACTACGAAGAGTGTACGAGGCTTTTCTATCTCACCATCAAAACTTACAGCATTATCTGTTCTCATATTCATTCTGAACTATAAGATGCAAACGGTATCCCATAGCGCCAACGACCCAGATACGCATAAAATGAAAATACTGAAACGATATCTCTTCATCACCAGTATTGATTGGTTGGCAGCAGCTCTCCATTGCACTCTGCTCTCTGCTATCCGCTTCATTCAGACATAATTATTTACTTTGACATTCTTCATTATTTTCTTAGTGTATTCCATTCTTGGTCTCCCTCTATAATTCTTCCCATGTATTTTTCCTTCAAATATTGTTTTAAATAGGCTATTGTATTGCAAAATGTGTCCAATAAGTTCATCTCTCATTATTTGCAGAGATTTTATTATGCTTCTTTTTCCTCCAGCTCTTCGTAGTACTTCTTCGTTATTGATTCTCTCCGTCCATTTAATCTTCATCATTCTCCGGTAACACCCATAAACCCCTCCATTGCTTCCAATCTCCTTTGCTCTGCTGCTTTTATTGTCTAGGCTTCGCTGTTATATAAGAACATACTCCAAATATATGTTTTATTGAAGTGCTTCCAAACTTCCAGGCTTATGTTGCCAGCTGTCAGCAGCCTACTCCTCTGGTTGAATGTTTTCTTTGATTGGACTATTCTGCTCACAATGTCTCTCTTGATTTTTCCATCGCTGGTAATCCAGCTTCACAGATAATAATATTCTTTCACTTGCGCTAGTTTTTGCTGCCCAAGGTTAGCAGTCATTCTGTCTTCTTGATTTCTTCACAAATCGTAACCTTGGTTTTCTTAACAGTAATCTTCAGGTTGTATTTCTTCTGAGTGTTGCCCATAAAGTTCAGCATTCTCGTCAGATTTTTTTTCTTCTCAGCAATAATTTCTACGTCATCAGCAATGCGGAGTATGCTGATTTTTTCTCCATGCACTTGTATTCCTGTTTTTAAGTTGTCCTTTATTTCATTTATGGCTTGTTCAATGTGTATATTGAAGATCATTGGTGACAACGCGCATCCTTTTCGTACTCCTTTCCTTACTTCTGCTCCATTTGCATTTCCGCCACATTTAATCACTGCCAGCTGTTCCTCATACAGCCTGCATATTGCTCTTCTGTCACTAAATGCCACTCCTACGCTCTTCAGTGTAGTCAGCATTCTGTTCCAGTCCACATTATCAAATATTTTTTCTAGGTCGATAAAGCAAATATATGTTGGGCGGTCCTTTTCAATCCTCTTCTCTATGATAAGCCTCAGGACTAGAATAGCTTCCCTCGTTCCCTTACTTTTTCTGAATCGAGGGGTCAATTTTGTAATTCACATTTCGCGATATAGTTGTGGATCAAATGGGCAAGGTGACCTTACGGTGGTCATATTTTCCTCAGGGAACAAAGGGTTATGGGAAAAGGCGAGAAGTATCAAGGACCCAACGATGATACAGGCTAATGGCGTTCCACAAGGCTTAGTTTCAATATCCGTTATCAAATAGAGCAAATTTTGAGCGTACATACTATTTATTTATTATATAAAAAATAATATAATCTAACGGTTAAGGTAATTTTGAATGGAAGTGAGTGAAAATCCTCTAGACCTTTACTTATGCATCTATCTATCTCTTGCGGTGTACCTCAAGGGTCAGTCCTTGGGCCATTGCTGTTTTCGTTGTATGTGGGAGACCTTTCAGCATGTATTAACAGGTGTAAATATATGATGTACGTTGATGATCTCCAAATTTATATGCACTGTCACCCGTGAGATTTCCCTGAGACCATTAAACAAGTAAACGATGACGTTTCTGCCATCGTCTCATGGGCACGAGACAACTTTCTAAAAATAAATAGTGATAAAACCAAGTCCATGATAATTGGTCACTCCAGGGTCATTTCTATACTTAAAATGGCTGAACTGCCTATGGTTGAGGTCCAGGGAAATTATATACCTTATTCCAAGACGGCCAAAAACTTAGGGGTCATCTTCAGCAATACTCTATCTTGGAAAGAACATATTTTGTATGTTTCAAATAAAGTTAATACTACTTTACATCAACTGAAAACTCACAAAAAATTGCCTTAATTTTTCCTAATTTTGATTACTGCTGTCTTGTATTTTATGATCTCACAGCAGAACATAATACTAAGCTTCAGGGCCTCTGTCAGATTCATCTATGACTTGCGGAAAGATGAGCACATAACCCCATATTTTAACAAGCTCTCCTGGATGGACATAAAAACAAGAAGGAAACTCAAATTGGCCTGATTCATGTATTCCCTACTCAAACACGATGACCTACAGTACATAATTGACTTTTATCCCAAGAGAACCATATTGCCAAATATAGTTACTAGAGCCGACCCTAACTACCTACATATCCCACATTATCGGTCCTCTACATTTCAGAAATTATTTACCGTTACCGCCTCTCAAACTTGGAACTACCTACCTAAATCAATTAAAGATTCCTCATCGCTGCCCCAATTCAAAAAGAAATTATATTCTTACCTAACTTGTCCCACATAAGCTGTTTGTATTCATTTCAATGCTTTAACCATGTATGGGTTGTACTATTTTGGTTTATTTTTCCATTGTTATTTATTTCAAATTATTTTACCAAAACATTTAATAATGTTTATATATAATTCATTGTGTGAACTTTATTCGTATCCCATATTCTATATTGTGTTTTGTTCATGATGTTTATTCCATTCATTTGGCATGTTGTTTTTTTCTTGTTGTTCACTTAATTGTAATACTTTCTTCTTAAATTGATGCTTTGCACATTAAATTTAAATGTATTTTGAGCTCTAATGTGATTCATGAAAATTGTTCATATCGGATGTTAATCTGTGAACAATAAACTATATTATTATTATTATTATTATTATTATTATTATTACCTCCTATTGGCCTATCTACCTCCTGTATTTTTTTCTTCACCTCAGCGATACGTCCTACCCTTCTTCATCCCGTCCATAAAGTCTATTCTTTTTTTCTCCTTCCCCGCCTACCTAGCATCCTTCCTTCTATCACGGCCTCAAGCAACCTTCCACCCTTCATTACCTCCTTCAACCACTTTCCCTGTCTCGCCCTAATATCCTCGAGAAATTTTCCCTTCTTACCTACCATACCAAGCACGTCCTCGTTTGTCTTCCTTCCCGTCCACCGCACCTCCACACAATCCCCCTCCCCTCAATCCCCCTCCACACCCACATCTTGAACTTCTGAAGCCTATTCTGGTCTTTTTTTTCTCAGTATCTACGTATCTGTCGAATTCATCAGCCTCTTCTTTATATCCTTACCCAAGGTCCCCGACATCAGCTCCCTCCCATTGCTTTATATTATTTTTGTCTATGGAATAGACAAAATGTTCAGTTTTGCGCGCTACGAGACCAAATCTTGGACTTGATTAATTTCCTTGTTCTTCAATACAAATAAATGATGAATAACGATAAGGGATCATCTCAGATTTAAAAAAAACGGAATTTCTGTCAAGCCATTTAAAAAAGAGCGCAGAGTTTTTCTGAAACTCCTGCCGAAAGCTTTATGAAAAGCACATATGATCGCTTCTCAC
This sequence comes from Pyrrhosoma nymphula, assembly GCA_963573305.1. Classification (NCBI taxonomy): domain Eukaryota; kingdom Metazoa; phylum Arthropoda; class Insecta; order Odonata; family Coenagrionidae; genus Pyrrhosoma; species Pyrrhosoma nymphula. The sequence continues at coordinate 94,032,469 of OY754329.1, forward strand.
CTCGCTCATAAAGCATGTCTATACCTACGTATAGATTAAAAAAGAGAGGAAAAATCCATTTTCAAAAATTTCCGAGATGAGCCCTTTTCGAAATTCATGATTCAAATGAAATATTCGTTTACATATCTAATTGGTTTTTAACTTTACCGTTCCCTTAACTCTCGGAACTTTTTAAACTATTTCCTTCCATATAATCCTCTCAGCGTATCACCCTCGAGTGTTCTTCTGTCCTCAGTAAACTGAAATTTCTCCATTATTTGCTTGCCATCCGACTCGATCCACAAATTTATCATATTGTGGCCGTGTTAAACTCGTAAAATAATGCGATATTCCTTTCAATTCAGAAACGCGGCTTTTAAAACATGACAACCCATTCACGGAAAGGCGCTTACAACACAGAATCAGTCACTGCATGGCAATACTTGCAGTTCCGGTCAGGTTAATGGCTTGAGGTCGTCAGTTGGATGCATCCTGCACACCAAGCTGATGACAACAGAAGCACTAAATCACACAGGGGAGAATTTTCACTCCGCACTGAGGGTATATTTAAGCAATTAACGTGCATCCCAAGGATAACACCAACTGCCGACGGATGCATCAATCTAATGTCTTTAGCGAGTTAATGTTGAATTGAATCTGAATTAATTGTGCGAAAACACTGCAGCATCAGTGGAAGAAATCAAATACTTTTATATAATGAACAGAATTTCTCTCCAAACATTTTTACTTGCTTGAGTTAATCTTTTTGTTCAATCTGTTTATAATTTTGTTTTTATGAGGCCTTCACAGATTTACTTTCTGATTTTTTAAGAAATGGTGAATTGGAACAATACAATGAAGGCGAATGGGGTATTGGCACTCATGGAAAGTTTAATGCCTGATGAATATATACGCATCGAATATGTCCCTCGCTCGCTCCTTTAATTTGTCATAGTGCAATTTTACGCAAACGGAAAAATTGAGACCCTCCAGTAAAAACCTGAGTGCTTAGATAATTGAATTAGTATAATGTAAGCACTAAACCTATTACACTTTCAGAACACACTTTAGCTTTCCTGCGTATGCAGTTATGCATTAATAAAAGTTTTGTTTTAGTTAAATAAACCAATATTGGAGATTTAGTCTACAATCAAAACCCTTCGTGATATTTAAAACTTTGTTTTTGGTCTCGTTTTAATTTTAAGTGTCATTTCTGCTAAATTCATTTCGAAGTATATTTAGGGAGAAAAGACGTCAATTAGCTAATTTACAGCAAAGGTTATTACTCTTTAATGAAAATAGCCCACTCGAGTTCATGCTCTATTATCAACTCCAGACACACAAATATGCTTGATATTCCGTCTTCCGTGCTTTCCACTGTGTCGTTTCATGTTATAGACAATATTTTGCCGACTATACTACTGGCGTTTTCATGTCCGGATTTAGCTGAATAATTTACTCTAATCGCTAATCGATTTTTCTCTGGATACAAACACCTTAAACCAATCAATATTATTTCATTTGTACCAAATCCCACAAAGCGACCACAGGCGGCAGGTTCTAAGGAACTGAGCTTCCTTTACACGATGCCTGAATTTTAGATGTACTAGAGATTGCTTGTTCTTCACCCATCAGCCGGGTTGAAGAGTGTATTTTATGTTACGAGTATGAAAATATACTTCATTTAAATGATTTTTTTATGGGGAAATCAAAACAAAATCCTATAAATAATGCTTTCCACAGATTTAAACCGACAAAATCTACAAAAAAGTATTCTGTAGGATTAGGTGGTTTCTGTGGCTACAAAAATGCATATCCGTTTTATATGCGACCTTTTAGGAATTTACGATATAATTCAAAAAGGATGAAAATAACTCGTACGAAAAAAATAACTCCCATGACAAGAAATGTCCACCGAAAAACAGCATCAGGATAAAAGATTTTAGACATTCCCGGCGAATAATATTAGTCTCTTCTTCTCTCTCTCTTCTCTCTTCGTCTCTAAATCTTCACAGGTTTGCCACCGGGTAAGGCTTTTAAAGGCCAACGTCACCACACTGCGCACACAACAACGTCACAATGCGCACTCCATCAATTTTAACGGCACCAAAATCCTTTGCCGTTAAAATGGATACTGGGATCGTTTGATGAAAGAGGCTATCGAAATAAGTTTGGAGGAGAATAAGTTAAATCGAGACTCTGGGCAGTACATCAGCCAAATATGGAGACCGCTACTCAATAAAATTAAACGGTCGCGGTTACAATTCAAATTCAAACCGCCTTGAACGAGCCGGTCAACAATGGGTTTTCAACCGCCCTTGGCCAGCTATAAAAACCCCGGCATGGACCAACTCGGCAATCAGTCTCAGCCCTGATGACGATGAGGGAGTCACTCGTCGAAACGTTGGCCTTTAAAAGCATGACCCGGTGGCAAACCCGAGAAGATTTTACTAGCATCAGGATAAATAAATTCGCAATATTAACTAAGTTTCCTTAAAGAAAACAATATCACAACTGTTGCTTAACGAACCAAAACAAATAATTTGGTGGGCCGCGTGAGCTCTCCAATGCCTGTCCCCCACTGTCCTGTGAAAGGCTGTACGGATGAGGGTGGCAGGGTGAATTGCCTCGAGGTAATAGCGGTGAGGGTGGACGAGGAGTGAGGGCTCTCACTGATTGGCATAACCGAGTGGTCTTCGCTCAAGGAGGGATGAACGTCGGTTCACGCAAGCATGCCGCCCAGGGACTCAAGTGACTCCAGTCACGCGGGTTGTTCCCCTTGAAGCAATGAGCGGCAGGGAGAGTAGTTCCCGCAGCTTTCTTCTGAGAACCTGATGTGCAATTAACGCCGGACACTCGCGCTTAATTCCCACGACATGCGTACGTTGAAGTGGCTGTGGCGGTAGAACCCCATCCGAAAGCGAATTCTGCATCAAACCGTTTCGCGGAATTACTTGACACTTAAAAATGACGTAAATCAGCAAAACGCGTTGAGTCACTATTTATATTCCAAGCAAACGGTAGAAAGAACAACATATCTATTTCATTTCAACAATCTTAAATCTTTCCTGTATGTAAATTCATTCCATTTCCTCAATAATTATGAACTTTTCTATCCTCTCCTCTACTAAATTACAATTAATCACTCCCGGAGCAAGTGTAAGAGAAATTTAAATTTTGTATTAGTACGTGAAGTCATTTATCCTCGAGGAAGATACAGTGATGAAAAAACTTATTTAGCTTGATTATTTCAAAGCGTCATGAGGAAATCTTTTCATAGCAATTTTATTAAGATTTTTGTGAAGCTTTTAGAAAAACATAAATTTTACAAGGTTTAAGGTTTCTGTTATCATCTGGCAACAAAAAGTTGATCAATGGCGTCCTTGACAAGCATAATATAAGTGCTAATCAGATGCACTGCTATTGCTGATTGTAGATCCTTTCGCTATCCTCCAAGTAGTGCTGCATGAATTGAAAAACGGGTAGTGTTTTTCTCGTAATCACTTAATTAATTAATTAGAGTGAAACTTGACAAATGATTCGTGTTGGAGCTACAATGAGTAAAAAGCAGTCATAATGTCACTGTGCAAATGATAAACGTAATACAACCATTTTGGGAGAGGGGAAATTTCTTTTTCTCGTGTTCTACTCGAATGAAGCCAAGCTATTTTTTTTTCAAGTTGTACGGCTCTTAAGCAGTTTTAGCCTACGGAAGCATTGTTTTTTTATACGCTTCAAGGAAATTTTTTTTACGCCCTGCATGCAGTCGTTGAGCTTTCACTAGCGCGTGCACATGGCCACCCCATTTGTTATTTTCAGCGTGGTAAGAAACCTCACTTCTTGCGCTCTGTGAAGATCTCATTTGTCAGCACTCCACCTTTTTTACGCGTTCAACTTCCCCAAAAAGACAGATGAGTTAGCATGCCGTTTCATTGCACGTTTTCCGTGTGAAGTGCACGACTCTAATATTTGGAATGGGCAGGATGCGAGAAATTTATGGCTCTATTTTCGCAAGGGGTTGATGTTTGCGAATAATTATTATTAGTGGTGGTTGGATAAAAGAAGGTTTATAGATGTAGACAAGATTACAAAAACAAATATTTTGCAACTCCAGGCACTATATACTGGGACACTGTAACTAACTCGACTTGACTCTCATAAACTCAACATACTACAATGGCAATGAAACATGGTATCAGTCGCCTGCGCGAAGCGTGATGTTTAGGAGGGGAAGGCTCGGGTGGAAGAGATCAACAATGACGCGGCGGGGAGAGGACGAGGACTTGATAGAAAACACTGCCAGCATAACTAAATTTAACTTGGGAGGGCAGGAGAGTGTCAGCAGAACGCATCACGACAATTATCTCTATCCAAACAAAGCTGGATCAAAATATACTGACATTGCTCGTAACCTATCGGAGACGCACATAGAAATAATTAGACTATAAGCTATAGAGGGCTAAAACGTTGGTGTTAATAACAGATTGAGGATTTTTAAGTTAGCAATATAGGTTTTCAACCTAAGGGACCCTATTAGTCAAACACAAAGACTACCTCACTCCCCCGTGAGGAGTCAGTTCGTAGGGAATGGAGTCTTTCAATGAAAATGGTGCAAATTCCAATACCTATGTTTCGCTACTTCTATACGTCATCGTATAGAAGTACACCCTTGACCAATCCATGGAGATAGTTACCCCCAAAAACTTTCTCTCTACACAAACCTAGCTGAACACTTCCTCGATCGTCTTCCTTTCCGCCCATTGCGACTTCCCCATACCCTCATTTCTAAAACTTACTCTTCACAAACATTTTCTTAGCATACATACACAAAATCCCGGTCATCTGTTTCACACTGTAAGTAAACACCAATTTTTCTGGTGAAACTCTCCTCCAAGCATCTTTATACATCCTATTATTGCTAGGATCATTTCCCTCTATGATTTTACCAAATTAACTAAATTATTCCAATGGCTTCAGTCTTTCCATCTTCATATTTTTATGATTAACATTTTTTGCTTTGTCCTAGAAAATTTCACTCCATTAATTTCCCTATATGCTTTATGCTCATCACGAAATTTGGTTCTGTTGCCCAAATGCTTCAATAATAGACTGCAATCTTATCACAGTCCTAGACATGGTCATGAGGAAAATCCATCCAAACTTATCCTCTGTCCTCCCACTACTTTTATTCATAGACCTAGCTTTTTTATGCCTCTTCAACCAATGTTTGTCATATGAATGTGCAATTATTTCCGCTGTTGTATTCTTGGAATTTGGGATTTGACGGAGGGAGCGTTTCCGCGGTCAAGGGTTGCAGTTGTCTCGCAAGACACACCAAGTGAATCCACGAGTCTTTTTCCTACCCCCCCCCTCCCCTCCTCCCCTCTCACGAGGCAGACAGCTGTTTCCTCTTCTGCAGCGATATTTTCCCACCCACGCTGTCATCTACGTCAGACAAGGGTGCGTCGGTAATCTCTCACGATTTCCATCTGCTTAATCAATTGCCCCGCGGGTTGCTGAAATGAGAACAGGTGGGTTTCTCATCAGGGTTTCCTGGTTCATTTACGAGTTTGCGGATTCCCTCGGATCATGATGCGCACGAATTAGACCCAACACACCAAAGCCATAACCGCAGAAAACCTTTTCCCGCAAATCAGTCAATCTATACCGCCCTCAATATAAAAAATTTTTTTTCTTCCTCAGTTTTCACACTCATATACGTGGCCACAGTACAATATTTTCCAAAAAGTGTATAATTACCTCCCAATTTGTTTTTTCTTTCAAATTTATTTTACACTGTATTGAATAATTCTGTCACAGAGATCCCAGACCAACACGCCTATTTCTCAGAAGTACAGAAGTACGCACTATTCCTAGATTTTAAGAAAGCTTTCGACACGGTACCTCACAACAAACTTTTATACAAATTACAGTCATGCGGGCTGAACGAAATAGTAGTAAACTGGATACGCGACTTTCTGAGTGATCATAAGCAAAAAGTAGTTCTTGACGGAATTAGCTCTGATGCAGTTAAAGTGACATCAGGTGTCCCACAAGGAAGCGTAATCGGGCCCCTTTTGTTCATTTTTACATAAATTACCTATGCTCTCAAATTAGCAGTAAAATACGTTTATTTGCTGACGACGCTGTCATCTATTGCGAAATTAGTGATCACTCTGACTTTGAAATTCTATCATCGGATTTAAACAACGTTCATGTGTGGAGCCAAGAGTGGGGACTCGAACTTAATCTGAGCAAATGCACGGCGGTACATTTCTTGCGGAGGTCGTCCAACTATCCCCATGTATATGCTGTGAATGGTGTTAACATAAAGGCGACAGATGAAGTGAAGTATCTGGGAGTTACGATAACCTCGAACCTATCGTGGGGAACACATATAAGAAATATTTGTGGCAGAGCTCTGAAGAAGTTAGGATTCGTCAAGCCTATTGTGGGTAGATTTTCAGGTGAAAAAGTAAAAGAGAGGTGCTATTTCGCACTCGTCCGGCCACACCTTGAATATGCAGCGAGCATATGGGATCCGGTGCAGAAAGACTTAATCCGGGAACTTAATAAAATACTAAGGAAAGCTGCACGATTCGTCAAAAACTGCTACGGGCGTACAGACAGCGTTACACAGATGTTAAACGAATTAGGCTCGCAGGCTGCGCGCTAGGCTTAGATTACTTGAGCAATTAAGAATAGATATCTTTAAGAGCGACACGGAGAACATCATATTAGAACCCCACTATATTTCCAGGTCCGACAGAAACGATAAATTAAGAGAGATATTTTGCCGAACGGATAGGTATGGGAATTTGTTTTTCCCCCGAACAATAAGGGACTTTAATAAATGTTAGGCGTAATTTCATTAGAGCGTTTCCTTTTTATATGCAAACGGCTGGTGTCCTAACACCCCCCGCCACACGCCTATTGAGGCGGCTTGCGGGGTAGTGTGTAGATGTAGATACTTTTGCTAATGAGCATTATAGACGTGTAAAATATGTCTATATTCACTTATATTATTAGATGCCTATTACGGCGATTCTCAGAATGATACCATGTTAATTTTGTCTCGAATTTCAATGTGTAAAAGTATTTAATATAGGTATTCAAAAAATAATTAGATATTTATGATCACGAGGCATCGAAGCGTCAAAAAAGGTGTAGTAAAAACAAAAGTATTTAAAAATAATTGATACATGGCCTTCACGTGAATATTTTTACAATATTTGCCACTAGTAAATTTCCTCGATAGTGGCCTTAAAAAAGGAAGAACTGGACGCTCTCCGGAGCTCGTTTCGTAGCAATTTGTCTGACCGAATCTCACTCAAGCAGGGTGAGTGCCCCTCATTCCAAGGCGAGGAACATCGTATTTCCCACTCATCTCCCACGGGGAGGGAGAGACGGCGTAAATACGTGTTAAGCCCCTCCATAAACTTGGCATTACCGTCCCCGAATGTTTGATCGCCAGCGTCTGCGAAATTGAGCATTTAAGGGCGTAAAATGTGCACTAAGTTGCTTCGAGTTGCAAGCATGGCTTCAAATCCCATTGGCTAGTGGCGAAAATATAACGAGCTGACGGTCTCTTTGAGAGAAATATTCATCATTAGGCGAAAAAGCACTAAATTGGTGGTTATAGGGAACGTATTATCAAAATGATCTCAACTGAATGGTCTTTAATTTGTGAAATGCTCAGTTTTATCAACATTTTTCGCTTCAGTCATTCTTGTTAATTCATTACAATCACTTTTTAACGGTATAAATGACCAAAGAATACTTTTGGACATGCATATATTTATTTTTTATGCATGCATGCATTTTAGCCACATGATGGTGTATAATCGAGAAACTTATTAAAAGAATTTTAAGATGCGTCAGCATTTTCTTTCAATGGATCAGCCAACAGTTTTACCACTGAAGTAAGCTTCCCTCATGATTTTAAATTGGATTTTTGGGCCCATCATCGCGATTAAGTTGAAAAATAGAGCTGGTAGTACTGTTCATAAAAGGAAAGTTCCGCGTAAAGTTGCCTTAACGACAGTGTTTAGAGGTAAAATTTAAATTTCGATTCAGTTTTTAGGGATAGGTATAAAACCCAAGTGCCTGGCATTCCTTGGCGATTTCGTCCACAGTATTTCCTTGGCTCTATTCATTCACCGTCATTTCGGTCTTCATTTCCACACCACCAACCGAGATATTTTCTTTATTTTTTCTTTCATCGTAAATCTGTATTCCATCGTATTTCAGCTTTATATTACTGCCATTAAAGGTGGCAAGAAATGAAAACAGTTGAGAGGGAATATTGCGATTGGCTATGGAGTACACATTCCAAGGAAATTCATTAAATTCTTTAGTGTATAAGCAATGTTTTTCATGCAAGAATTGTTTGAAAATTTTCTAGGGTTATTTTAAGAAAACTTTGGTAATTATCATTTATGAAATAAAATAAATGAGCCCATGTCCACTTTTACCACTGATGCTGAAAGCAGCCTCATAATGACACTGTATTCATTTTAATCCACAACATTAAAGAAAAAATGTACTAAATGTTTTCAATATAATGCATATAGAAACCTTTTAAGACCATTCCGGTTTTGGTGTGTCCGACCCTTTTAATTTTCCTAATTATAGTAATAACAAAATTTTAAAATGTTAAAAAAGTGTTCATGTTACAGTACATTAAGTAACTACGTTTTCAGAGTCGGAAAATACAAATAGGATATTACAGTTGAAAGGTAGTGTATTAGATAAGTAATATATATATACCGTATAATATTATGTACAAAATTATGTACGTATTATGGGGTGTTTATCGAAAAATCTTTTTTATTTATTCATAGTTAGCAAACTTCCATTTCCTTATTTTCCTATAATCAAACTTTGATTACTTTATTAATTTTCGTTTGCCTTCCATTCACTTTTAACTTTCGAAATATCTAACGGCAAAAAGCTGAATATTTTAGGCCCCAAATATTTGTAACATGATCGAAACAGTTCACTTTTGGGTCTACGCATCCCCATCCCCATGTCGCGATTAATTTGTAATATATTAGCTCTGGACTTAACCAGTTAACCATGGCTATAAAATTCTTTGAACTTTAAAAATGAAGAAGGGCCTCCGAGGTAAGGTACCTACTAAGATTGAAGTGAAGTGGGGGAAAGAATGAGTTGTATGAGAGTTCCGCATCATTATACTTAGCATATTTTTTCTGAAATGTCACCAAGGGGTTCATATTTGCGCTGTAGGCCCCACCCCTGACCCGTCGATCAGTCCTATTTTTATTTGTATCTTATATCACCAATTGTAATTTTTTTTAAATAATTCCTCTAAATGGTAAACTTATTGATATATAAATGTTACATTGGGCCATCGAATTACAGACTAAAATCTTAAGACAAATATGACATGCATTCTTACGGTTGGATTCAAACCCCTGACCAATTGCCTTCAAGGCCGACGTGGCTACGTTGACTGAATCGCCATATCACCTAACTTCTCCAGACTCCGCATAGGATTGAAATTCTTCAAAGGTACTCCATTATGAAAACCATATAAAATTAAGGTATGCAATGTAATTCCGTGTTATCTTCTTTGCAAATCGTTTAGAAAGTAAGCAATACCATTACACTTTTATCTGGAAATACCATAAGTATCTTTTCGTTCAGAATTCTAATACCAATAAAAGATACACCATTATTAGCCGCATAACCTGTATTATCCAGAACGGGATTGAATCACCTCCAAAAAGCCGTGTTATTAGCTATTGAGATCCTATAGATTAGCGGTTCTCAACCTGGAGTACGCGTACCCTAAGGGTTACGTGCTTCGAAGCTACGGGGTACATGATAAAATTAGAACAATGGTGTAATTTAGTTGAAATACTAGTAAATTTACTGGCAACCTTTCTTCATATGAGGTACAATTAATAGGAATGGGCCTTTAAAGGCTGCGAATTCGAAAAACGTTGACATGCGATCATCTATCCATTAGAAGGCCGTAATAACTCAAGAAGACTTTACACTATATTTGTTACAGGGAATAGGCCACGTTAATTTCGTTCACTTTGCCAGAAAAACCTCTCTCCCTGCTGGGCGCAAATTACTGCAATTCCCTAAGAGCCCATAAACAATGACACACAGTCCACTTTTAAAACAAAACGCGAAAAACAAAGAACTCGGAAAGCTTTGGGTGCGCTCACGACGGCAGTGAAATAGCGGCTGTGCACTGCCGATGCCCCATTAAACCCACTTCGAGGACCACCAGCTCAAAGCACGTCGGAAAATTAACTTTACGATCGCAGACCGGAGACGACACGCGAGCTCGTTTTCACTGATGCCCTCCTCCAGGCGAAAAGTCTGCCAACACGCGCATGTATTACGAAGTTGATGGTTCGAGGGAGGCGTGCAGATGGAAAGGGAGAAGGGGGTCTCTTTTGACTGTCCAGGCAATGAATTACTCTTCAGGACTCTGGCGTGCGATCTGCTACTTCGTCTGGGAGAGCAGAAAGTCACGTTTCCCTTTCGTGAGCACGCGTGCCGTCCGTCGCCTCGCCCTTCGCTTTTGAACAGATCGGACAGAGGGGCGGCTGTGTTAACGTTGAGCGTATCGTAAGCCCAGCATAGTCCTCCGCGAGGAGAAACAGAAATGGATAAAGCACGCGCCTTTGCTGTTTGAGAAGGCAGAAGGCCTGGTTCCTCCCCTCCCTCCTTTTTACACGCCACCGTTAAACCTTAACGGCATCTACCCCAGTTATACATCCCCCTTAAAGACCCGTCCACATAACTAGTTTTTCACGCTGGAACCCATAAGTTAGCGTGAAAGCTGGCCGAGAGTTAGCAACGCAAGATATTTTCATCCGCCGTGATGAAAGACATAATGCCACCCATTCTCGCATTAAACACCATGTAATTTAATGTTCAATTTGCGAAAACAATAGCGTGAATAGGTAGGGTTCTGTTGGACGTATCAACCAGAGGACTGGTTTTCCTAGAAGTAACTAGAAAATGAATTCAATGGCATTTCAGAGTCATGCCATGGTAGAACCTCCTGAAAGCCACCTTTTTTAGTCATAATTAATCTACTAATAAAAGTGTGAAGGAGGTATTACTGGCCCAATCATGGTTTTATTCCTTTCAAATGTCCTAGCTCCCCTCAAAAAGCATTCGAATCAGTCCTCCAAGTCTCCCGTAACCAAGGGAGGCTCGAGCACGACGGATCGCTCGAAAGCAGCTGCCGCGACTGCTCCAAAAGCGGTGGTGCTTTCTCTCGACCTAAGACGAGCGGTGGAGCTGCAGCCGATGAATGTATGAGTGGCGGCAGTATTTCTTTAAGCGATTTACCATCCCTATTGGCGTCCGAAACCACTTCTGATTTATTCGACCCGCTGCGAAATCACTAAATGGGAAGCCAGCAAGCGATTCTCTCTCCTCCCTCGCTCACCCCAGTCCCTCCCTCCATACCTTAGCCTCCTTCGGTTCCCTATGCCACCACTAAGCCATCCTTTCCCACAGGTTCCTCGCTAATTCACCATTGGCTCCTCCCTAGAGTACTCCAATCATTGCATTGAACAACTTCTGTGCGCGTGACTTCATACAACATTGTATGAAGTCACGCGCACGGTGTAAAGATATACAGGCATACCAAGGCGATAAAATTCGCCTTGAAAAAATCATTTTACTTGATCGTGATTCCAACCCGGATTCACCAAAAGTAATAAGGTGCCTTAGCCAGTTACACCACCACACCATTTTGATTCAAGTTTCTTTAAAATATTTCTCATCATTTCGATGGCTCAGTGTTACAATCTATAGTTTGGTGGTTTAACTGTCTAAATTACCTGACGGGAAATTGGGAGATCTGGGTTCCAGTAAGCGCAGCATACACAAAGAGGAGGAAACCGACGACAGGGATTTTCTAAATAGAGGTGGAACACCTGTTAGAAAAGACCCTCACTTAGCCATGCCCGGAATTTTTCTAAATCTGATCTAAAACAAAAGATACCTAGCGTAAATTTAAGGATTTTGAACAATAAGCAGAGAAGTGCGAATGAAGAAAATGCGTAACTCTTTATGACTGGAATTATTTTTCCCCGAGATCAAGTTTTTTATTTAATTATATTTTGTCTTAAGGTGTAAAAAAAGCTATAGCATAAAATGTATCCAGAAAATATAGTTTATCCCATATTATGACGTACCATTAAAATTGGAATAATTTGGGCATCAAACATGGGCAATGTAATTCTATAAAGCTAATGATTATACATGGAATCACCCGGCGAGAAACGGCTGAAAAACGATTACCATCCTTACTCATGGAGATCATATCACGGATAAGAAATGGGATAAGTATATGGAGATGAGCGAAGAAGTTCGATGGAATGATTTCTCACTTTACATGAGAGTCAGTTCCACAAACTGCAGTCAGAGATATTAACTTGTATTCGAAGTAGTTCGAATTCGGATGAGGGATTCTATGACAAATAGTAAAAGATTACTGTTTTGAAGTGTATAAGATCGTAAAGAAACTTTAATTAAGATCGATTGGCGATGTAACGGGCTAACACACATGACTGGCAATTGGGAGATCCGGGTTCGAATTCCGGTCAAGTCAAATGATTTTTTCATGGCGAGTTTCATCCCTTTGGTGTACATCCTACCTAGAGTTTTAACTTCTTTTTAAAATTTAAACTTCCGAAGGGAGAATGTCTGCGTATGGGATCCAAAGGATACAGTTACATAATACCCTGAAAGGCTCCACAGGAGCATGTGGCAGGGGGTAATAGAACCTGGCCATGAAGAAGGAAGAGAATAGGAAAAGGCATGGGAGGAGGGAAAGGACGTGAGGTGAAGTTTGCGTTTACAGAGGATATGAGTGTCAACCGTGATTTTTGTGCCTATTTTTTCAACAATGTATCCCTTAAAACTGATGATATGAGGCCTAACCTCGTGGAAATGATGGATATCCTTGATGAGAAAACCACATTTGTTATTTCCACAAAACATTTTTGTGGAAATAACAAAGGTGGTTTTCTCATAATGTATCGCTTAATTCGTTGTTTTTGTCAGCTCTGGAGATGTAATGCGCGGTCAAAATAATAACTAGTCTCTTTCAAAATAATAGAAGTATTTAAGAATAAATAGAGAAAAATTCTTAAATGAAGAAATGGCAGCATTAATAGACAGGTACTCCAACTGAAATTGTACCTTCTAGCCAAAAACATTCTTTTTGAAAATAAAGCTAAATCCATGTCCGTTGACTTTGAGTTTCTACCCAAGCGCGTCAAGATTGAAACGATGTTTTGCGGTCAAAGGTAGGTCAAAATGGTGAAGACATATTTTTATGATCCAAAAGTCTCAGATTTTGGTCTGTAGATTAAGTACAAATTAAAGATTATTACGATCCGGTAGTTTTAAAATTGACGACGTAAGCACTAAGAGTAATGTGAAGTTGAAGACCGCAGTTGAAAAAAGAATCTGGGAAAGAGATAAAAATGAAGGAAAAATACGCTTTGTAAATAACATAAGTGGTAATTGATACTAGAAAAGGCTGTATAACCTATTCAGTTCGTCAAGAGGGAGTAAAGCGCGAGATAAAATAGTACAAACTTTCACAAAATGTCTTTTAAATTGGAGTGAGATAAACATTCCTATCTACCAGCATTTGGAGAATGCTGGTGACGACAATGATTACTTTTAAAAGAATCTGAGTAGTTCAATGGAAAGAATAGGCGCTGGTCAAAAGCGGGGCAGATCATTTGGAGAAAGCAGAAGAGGAATAATACATCAAATGCAGCCTTTGCTCGATAAAAATCAATAAATATTTTTAACCAAATACTTTTAAAAAAGATCAGCATAGAGCTGATTATGGAGAGTGATATGCTGTGGTTCTAGATACTTCAGATGAGGGATGGGGTGGACAAGCTGGGCTGGTATTTTGATTTTTGAAAAATAATGCAGAAAATAAACTGAACAGGAGATGACAAAAAATTGGGCTGGGCATCATAGGATAAAAATGGGACGCTCTTTAAAATATCTGCAAGAGGAAATACTTGAATGGATGATGTCATAAGAAGAAAATATATATAAAATTCATGGTAGTCGCTAAAGTGCAAGGACACCGCGGAAGATAGAGATAAAGGACAAGAATATTATCGAACGATAAAAAAAGGAACATCAGCAGAGCAAAAGTCAGTTATCTCAGGAGCAGTATATCTTGGGCCGTAAAATCTGCTCATAACGCGGAAGAGAAATTAACTCAAGTCTTTATTAAGAAAGAACGTCAAGTATTCTAGTTCACTCGAATTCCAGAGTTTTTAGAACGCATTAAATAGCCAGATTCGCAAAACTGAGAGAGAAAGGGTCCAAACAGGTACTACTAAGCGTAGGCAGCATACGGCGAGTAAAGCGGAAGACAGGGAATGTAAAGAGAGAAAACAGTTGTGACAGCGGCGATACAGCCGAAGAGGGTGCGCAAATGTTTTTCGCTGATAATGTGTTGCATGAATTACCAAATTTCTAATTTAAAAAGCATGGAGTACATCTAGACGAAGAATCAAATACCAGATGACGCCCATGGACTATGCTCCAAAATATTTCTTTATTGCATCCGAACCCATATCGGCTCAACTACTGAGTCGCAGCAAATACGAAAGTTCATATTTTATTGAAATAAAGCTATTTTTAATATTATGCTTACACTGATAATATTTCAAGTAAACGGAAAAATAGCACTTAGGCACTTAAGATGGAGATTAGGTAGTAAACGAATACATTTTTGAACTGATTGCTTTTCCCATCAATGCTTTTGTACTGTCCAGCTTTTCGAGAAGCTAACTGCAGCCTCATTTCGACGAAACTGCCGCCATTCTCCGGCGTAAATTTTCTCGTAGTTAAAAAAAATGGGAAGTTTCTTGATTGTGGCCACCATTTTGACGATAAGAAAATAGGCATCAGACATCGTTCTTCCGTTTTTCACACAACTGGTATATATTTATCCCAATATCAACTAACGCTTTCTAAAAATACGTTCATTGACGCCCTTAAGCCAATTTCATTTCAGGCGAAATCCGTGACAAAAGTAGTGCGGTAAGTACGATTATAATCAGGCGAATAGACGGGGAACACTAGTTAGTACACAAGTTTAGCGAATATAATAAAAGAAACGACATATATCACAGCCAAAATCCCCAATGAATCGGTGGAATGCGAATTTTTATTTCCAGTCCCTCACTTTTAGAAAGGTACATATATACCGCGGGTTGGATGCTTTCATGATTTACACCTCCCCCATTCCCTCACAAGTCCCCTATCCGTTTCATATCCACGATGCACTCGCTCAGTCCGCATCCCTCCTAAATTTTGTTCCCTCTTCACTTCCCATTTTCCGCAATGGCTCATCCAAAAAAGTGTTTGAAAAATAACGGCATGGTACTCGCGGTCGTCCAGGCTTCAAGTTTTTGACTGGACGCCACCCCGTCCGCCTGCCCACCGCTCAACGGCCACGCGAGTCTATGCGCGTCCCTGTCGTCAGGATTCAGTTGCAGGGATGCGAAATCAAACGGCTGCTTTTGTTGGCGGTAATTTAATTAATCTCTTTCGCTTGCTTGCGTTGTGTCCTCGGCAGCGTGGATGTAACACCCACTGCGTCACCATCAGATGGCGCTCCCCAATTTGTGGAGGTTTATGAATACTCCAAACACAGGTCTCTGATTGCGAAATATTTCATTCCTGCCATCTGGTTTCAATCTCGCCAAACGATTAGCATTCAAACCTTCATAGTGCGAGAGAATTTGCGTAGAGTAAGGCGCCAAAAAAAACCGCGTTCGGAAGTTAATTGGGAACGATGTTTTGGAAAAAGTTCCCCTTCGCTTAGCGATTCGCATAGCAATTTTCAAAGCTGTTTCACGTCGGTACCTTTACTACGTTTATGTAGAAAACATTGTATTCTCGGGGACTCCGGTTACCTCATCAAATTTTATGTCACATCCGGCCAAGCGGTGCCTGTTTACTATCTTTGGTGGCTTTCGTTCCATGTTTTTAATCTACTGTTGATATCTTGTTGACTCACTAATTTAATTGCAGCTACGGCATCTAAATTGCCTAATGGGATGTATTTTCACACAACTAGCTAGCTATTGGGAATTTGGCCGAGTTTTAAAGCAGTGGGATGCATTTGTTGGCCAAACCATGAACTTCCTAAAATTGGAGTACTGAAATTCAACCAAAACTATTCTTTGAAGTATAGTGACTCGACAAGCGCAACGGCGAGGAGGACAACATTTTTCCCAATATCCTTTTTCATTCGAAAATTCCAGCTATCTTAATGAACAAGAAAGCCAAAGATAAGTGAGATAATAAGCATCACATCGATATTAACTCCCTAATGTTATATTTTTATCAGGGACTGAAAATAGTTATATTCGCCGATTAGGTATTAATTGATTTATTTTCCCCTTCAATGAAGAAAAGAATAGGTAAAACAGTGTAATGTCACCTACTTATACATCATCAATTTCTATTACTCTATCATTTGACAATAATGTTTTCCTTGCCACAAGATATGTTTTAGAATGTCAGTTGCTTACCCTTCATTCAAAATCACTTTCGCATAAGAATTTATGGGAATAACTAGGAAGGGCGTGAATCTCTTACCAAAGATCAAATAATTTTAAGTACCTGGAGACCTAGCTTCACTTCGGTTCGCTCGGCTTGAGCTTTGCTCGACATGAGATTCGTTCAGGTTAAAATTTAAGGAAGATATTAATTTTAATTGTTAATTGTGTTATAATATGTTTATCAATCAAACATTAAAAAAAAAATAATAATATAAAATATTTTATTTTAAAAGATAGCTTGATAATTTTGAAATATTATTTAAAGTCATAAATAGAACTTAAACGAACAACAAAAATACTGATAGAAAATAGTATAAATATTAAAAACAAAAATACATGGAACCAAAAGTACATTTATTTATCATTGCAAAGTAAGATGAAAATCTTCCAGATTACTGAGAAATATATCTTCTACATCTCGTTCTTCATTATTTCTATTTGATGGCATTTTCCATAGACTTAAGAAATTAAGTCACCATTAGAAAGTTTATCTTCAGGAATAACTTCTTCTAAACTATTTTTTGGCAATTCTCCATTTCCAAATTGTAGAAAATGGTTTGCGAAATCTGTTTCTTCTAGATCAACACGACTATTTTCCGTTAGAGAAATGTTTTAAAAATATTACCATAATGGAATTTATTTAAATAGATAAATCAATAAGGTCGCTTCTGTTGGCTCTTGGTTGAACTGGTAGACACTGACGAAAATCTCCACCAATAATCACGATCTTTCCACCACATGGCAAATTCGGATTACCTAAAGCTTGAAGTAGTAGATTCATATTATGAAGTACGTATTTAGTAAGCATAGGTATTTCATCCATTAGAAAAACGTATATGTGAGCAAGTTCCTTATCATGAGTATATCTAGGTTTGATGTTGCTAATAGACTCTGGTGTCAAGGGAATCACAACTCCAAACGTCTTGTGTGCAGTACGACCCTCAGGTAGAAGAATAGCTGAAATTCCAGTATAAGCCAAACACTTGACATTTTAATGTCACCTTCTAATTATGTAGAACAAAGTTTTGTATACAAAAGATGCTCCTGTTCCATCAGGTCCATCCACAAAAAAACCTTTTGGTTCAGTATTTTCAATTTGCCCGCCTATAAAAATATCATAAGTCGTGATGAACACATACCAGTGTCGCTAAAATGAATATGAAACTCTAGTCCGCAGTTATACCAAGAGAAATAAAAATTTAACGATTTCGAGTATCTAAAATAAATTATAGCATAGGCAACGCAACACGCAATACTAAAAGATGTATAAATCAGGGAAATGAACTAATACGAGAGAATGAATCCAGGAATTCTTCTAAATTAGGTAAGGTCCAAAATTATAAACTCATAATTTTTTTAAACTGACTCGCCAGGTAAACATAAATTATTTTCATAAATTTTACGTGTATCATGTTAGCACTGGCACCATTCCTCTACGCCTGTGAGCGCTAGAGCGTAAATTTGAACAAAAACTACTCAAAATTCGAGTATGGGTGAAAATCGGAATAATAATTATTCATCTCAAAGCAAAGTTAAGTCGAATTTTAACCAAAAATTGTTACAGAAAGTCCCTGAAGAAGCCGTTCCGTATGAAAGATATGGTGTATTTAATCGGTCCCTTGTTGCGCGAAGAACGTCCCACAAACGTCCCGAAAACACAATTACTCTCAAATCCTGCAGCCGCGACGGACAGGAACGGTAAAGCGTAAATCAGCGGTTTCCAAGCGATTGTCCGTGAAATCTTCGCAAGTGATCCGCAAATGCTTTTAGGAAAATTACTCCCTCAAAAACTTAAAAACAGGTTCCTTCTCTCCAAGGCAAACATTATTCGGCATCACACCAGTATTTCTTCGTGAGTTCTTAGCGTTCAATTTTGGACCCAAGGGCTGGAAAAGTTGATAAACTCTTGATGTGAACTCCCGCCTCGCGATCTTGAAACTTTGAAATTCATTTCAAGTGGTACTACTCGCCGGCGATAGCCTTGAGTTCACTTTTGATCGACGCATGGATACCGTAAAAAAGTAGAAACTTTAGCACTAACCAGAGAGATTCTATCCATTCTAAATCATTAAGACGAATGAAGTATAATCGTAAAACAGAGCTTACAAATGGACCATTTTGCTGCGCTCAGGGAATACATCAGGGAACTTTGCCATCGATATATATAAAGTGATATGGCGTGTAAGGTTGTAAAATTTGCATCTAAAAATAATGTTCACATTCGAGCCAAAGTCAATTAGGTGCAAAATGTGAAAACAATGCGTTTCGTATTTCTCAATATTTTACGATAAAAAATGTCCAAAATCTACATCTAGCAGGTAAATTTAACACGGTAACCACTGTTTGATGAATGTTAACTTCCAGGCATGGTATATATGAAGAATTGTTACATTTTGGTTTGTTATCGTAGTCATGCGATGGTCTTTCTCGAAGATATTTTTTATGGCTTAAAGTGAGGCAATGTAGTCATAACCTACATATTTTGATCATGGTGATAAGACTTGAGCATTGTTGGTAGGTAGCATAACCGGCTCATTACTGAGGCACACATTTGAGAGCGTATGTGTGTATAAAAAACGCCTGAAAACTAAAACTAAAGAAAAATACATTTGATGAATGCGTCATAATTTTCGCGTTCTATTTCAGTCCAAGTGAGATGTGCTCTGAAACGCGTAGACAAATTTGCTCCTGACCGTGGCAGATTCGAGTTCTACGCAATCTAATCGGTTAGATTCTCGGAGGATAGATCATTTATCAATAGATTTATTAGGCCAATAAATTTTGTTTTTTGGCTCATTGCCTAAAGCCACGAGATAGAATCCAGCAAGCCCGCGAAACAGGTTCAGATCTTAGATTCCGTCCCTCTATTATTTCTCCTTCGCCGTTCCTACTACTGATTTTTTTCATCACATTCAAGGTGACTACTTCGTGGCAACTGCAAGGCATCCACCTATGGGATCGTGAAATATAAAGTTGAGCGACCTAGCCTTCTCGCGGCAGGATAAAATATTTAACGAAGGCTTCGCCTGTTCCACCGATCGCATCCCATTATCCCGCCTTCCGCAGTTTATCGCGGTTGTTGGAGCGATATTTGTTTATACACAGATCTCCGTCAAACTTTGCATGTAAGTTTACGTTAGATCTATAGATAAAATAAAAAAATTGCATCACACTGATCCGGTTTTCTGGGGCTTCAATTTTATTTTAATGTGTAGCCATATGGCACATATTTCGCAATGATTCGATCGGTTCATATGCACAAATTTTCTTATAACCACGAAATAATGCATTTCTTATTATTATAATGTTTGATAACATATCAAGACGTCATTCTAAATCCAATAATCGAAACAAACATAGTTTAATATAATTTCATCTAAGTTTCAAATAGGGCGCCGAAAACTCTAGTCATAACATGTTTCAATTGAGGAAGAAAATGTAACATTTAATTCTAGTATAATTTCTATTACTACCAGTACATTGAATTTCAAAGCATAAACAGACAAGAATTTAAATTTAAAATAGTCGTAGAAGTTTTTTCACTTACTTAAAAAATTATAAAAATATTCACTCAATGACCGACGATTAGCGCTCCATCCACCACAAGATTCCGCTATAGAATAGGTATATGCCATTAATTCAAAATTAGTTTTATCTCTATAAAAATATGTTCTTTACCTAGTCATCACTATTATACTACCTTTTCAAGTAATATTTTACAAATTTATTTTAAAATTGCACATATTGGAGGTAAAAATAGGTGAGACGTGGAAAAAATTAATTCGACCCCGACTCTCAAGTGTATATTTATATTCAATATTTACACTACGTTCCATTAATAATAACTTGAAAGTAAAAAAGGTATTACTGCCTAAAAACTAACGGGCTACGTAAAATTAACTTAAGACCCCGTAGTTAAAAAACCAAGAAGAAAATTCCTACTGATTTGCAGCTTTTTCCGGGCATATTGGATACGGATTAATTGTGATTGCCTAGGTTTTCTTAAAAAGAAGGAAAGGTTTTTTGGAAATCAAGTCTTTACTTGCTCAGATATAGTGAACCAATTGGATATTTTGTTATTGGAGATTGTACACCGATTAAGGCAGTTTTTTATGGCTATTAAAGCATATACTCCTCTACCTCTCAATAAGAAAGCAAATACTTATTTAAATTTTCTACTCACGAAATAGAAAACTGATGGCGATATGGAGAGACTTCTGGATTCTGATGACCTCAGAGAACCAACTGCAAAAGGCGTCTCACTATAGCGAGGCGACTTGTTAAAAGTGACAGTGTCTGATTTTATTTATTTATTTTATTTTATTTTCCATCACCACCGAAAACAGCACTCATTGGCCTTTACATCGGGGTATTAACAACATTAACAATAGACGAGCACACACAACCATGCCCTGGGAAGTGAAAAATCCTCCCCAGGCGGGATTCGAACCCGCGACCTTTGGGTTAGCAGGCGAGGACGTAACCCCGCCGCCACCGAGGCCGGCAAAAACTCTTTTAGGAAAAAGCAATGTATTTATGTATTTTCTTATTTTATGCTTTGGGTACTTCAACCCTTATGGCAATAGAACAACTACAAAAGTGGTTTACTCACAATACAAAGAAATGGCAACAAATTAAAAGCGCAAGGCAAGAGCAAACATCCACGACTATTGATTTCCTAAGAACAAAATGGAGGCAAATTATAGAAAATTGGGTTATTATCATTATTCTAACAAAACAGACTTAATGCACTGATTCTTTATCGTCCCTGACATTCAGAAAATTGAGACCAAGGCCTAAGTTTGGGGAGGAGGAGCTTGATCCACATGAATCCTCGCGTAACTACACCCCTGGGGAAAAGAGGATGAGGCCTTTCAGCGGGTACGTATCGACGTACTCAGCCCAGAGCCGGCTCGACGAAATTGCAAAACGCGCTACGGGAGAGCGCGAATGTATATGGTAATTAGTCCTGTTGTTCCCCTTGTAAGTTCGAACGTAAGGACAAAAGGTGAAAATCAATAGAGGAGAAAAGGATTCCTCCTTCTACAAGACCTTACTCCCCGCGGATCCTCACGGGGTCTCCTTCGACGCAGCCTCGCGACCTCTTTTGATCATTCGCATATTCCAATTGGAAGAGAGAGACGGAACAGAAGGTTCAGCATCGCAGTCTACCAGAGCTCCGCTCCCGCAACGTATGTGCATATAAATGACAAGAATTTAGGTTAGAGAGAGAGAGGGAGAGAGCAAAATAGAGGTCCTTTTTAGACTACCCGGGTCCCCCTACGGTTACAGAAGAGATACCGACCTAAGATGGAGAATTGGATCGAGAGAGTGAGGGGTTTAAGAGGGTGTGCGTCTTCGCCTCAGGGGGATATTATATGATTTTCGCCTTCACAGGGAAACCCTGAGTTGACGCTTGGGAGCAATCTCTGGCAAGCTCTGGCTTCAGGTATACTTAAAAAATAATTAATTTGGGAGCTATACAAATAAAAATTATGAGAGTCACGCGCACGGGTTAAAGGAAAAATAAATATGCAAAGAAATTTACTTTGAAAATATAATTTGAACCGACAGTGATTTGAACCAGGATCTTCCAATTACCGGTCGGGTGAGTTAGTCTGGTTCATCGCAAAGCCCTTCATGAATGCCTAAAAATAAAAACTTTTTGCTATCCATTGAAACTTTTTAATAGCACTTTTACGTATGTACAATTGTGCATGCATGCACACCCATCACGCCGCTCTCTTTGGGGTAGGCACAGTCAAAATAGTTAAATTCCGGGTAATACGACTGTTAAGCTAACATTGCTTTGGTATGTACTAAATATACGCACAGTATACTCAGATATAGTTGATGGTGACACTGAGGCATTGGATCAGGTTGCATTGATCACTACTTAATGTTTCAGTTGGCATTTCCAAGTTTTTATTTCATTTATTCACCGACGCGACGTCCTCTTCCATCACATAAACATGCTGCATGAAGACAAAACATGTTGCTTAAATGATGTACAGGAGATTAATGATGTAGTATATGTTGCTATTTATCATGCTGTGCATGAAAATTAATTCGTAAAACATGATGTTAGCATGTATATTTGAAATAAAATGTACACGAATTCATACACAATTCATCATAAACGATGGCTTTGGCAGAAGTCAAACGAAAGTCAAATAGTGTATTATTACATAATAAATTCTAGATAAATAAATTTTAAGCACAATACTGATAACATATTACGATTTCTCGGTTTTTACGCGTTATGTGGATTAATATTTTGTAAATAAGTCCTACTCTAGAAGTCAATGAAAACGGAAAATACGCATATTCAGAACAGAGCCGCCTTAGAGGGGCGGGGTTAGTCACAAACGGCAAGCATTCGGGTTTTGGGGTTTGTAAGGGTGAAAACCAAGATTGATGGGAGTTTCCTAAGCTCCGGAGCCGAGGGGGTTGAAGGGTCGGGCCCTACCTCGATTAGTATCGGAGACGGCGGGGAATTATCTAATTATGAACACGCCGATTTTATCTCACCCCGCTCGTGAGTAATACAGGAAGGGATTACGAGTCACCTTGGCGGTTTATACTCTACGGTAAAATGTTACCACAACACAAATTTGGAGACTTAAGTGAAATGCGTTGAAAATAATCTGACACTATCTGGTGGAAGCATCTCATAATTACAAAGAATACTTTGATGATACTTCACTCTATCTAAAGCAGGAGTTCTCATCCAGTGGGGAAGGAACCCGCTGTGGGAAATTATAGCCACTATTCAATAGAATGTAACGTTTTGTAGATTATATACATGAGTAACATTGTACTATGTTTAATTTATTTCACCATAAAATGCTGTTTTCAAGGCAATAAAGTACACTTTGCAACTGACAGTGATGTGCAGTCATTATAAAAAATAATAATTATCATTTGTGTTTCAACCTGACAGGATGGTTTTGATGGGTCAAAAGTCGCACCACTTCCCCACACGATCTCTCTCATCCGTTCAGCATGCTAACTTAATCCATCTCTTCATAATATCCAAAATTCCTTCCCTTTCTTCTCCCACTTCACCTCTCTTTCCCAGTGAAATACTTACTCAAATGGTTTTCCACATATCAACTAGTAACCCCGGTTTCGTTGCTTTCCGATATCATTAGATACATATATTACAACAAACACGGCTTTTATAGTCACAAGAAAGAAGGGAGGGTGCTTTTCAAATAGTGGGGGAAGAGAAATGATAGTTAGGAAAGTATAGGGAGAGGGGAGTGACCCTTGCTTAAGCCTGCGTAAGGTTACGCCGGTGGGCGGTCTACGAGTGACTTAGTTGGAGAACTCGGGTAAGGAGGCGAGGATAGAAGCGCTTCAATGGTCGAGGCGTGTGTACCAGCTTCGGGTATGGAGGAGAGATGGGAATACAAAACATCGCTCACGATGCAGGTTTTTTCAGTAATACCTTTGAAAATCTCCAATTGTTCCAGTAGGTCAAGCCTTGGCTCCTTCTGATCGGTATGGAGAACGACTATTTTCCTCGACAAGTTATTTGTCCAACAGGGAAACCGGGTCATAAGTTAATAAATATTTGTGGGAAACTAAGTTTCATTAATAATACAATTCCACCAAGTTGCACGCGATAGCATCAACTCTCTTCCGCAGTATTCTCCCAAGGACATCAGCCTTCAGTATACTCTCCCCAATTATTTCTTACCCTATACACCTAATTTGCCCCCTCTTGATTTCCTCCAGCTACTTTGGTTCCTTGTAATATCAGAAAAATTGTACCTTGAACCTGACATTTAAATGTCGATATCTGGGTTGGTAAAATAAAAACTGATGGATACGTATGAAATTTATTCGTTCTCATCTCGAAAATATATCGATCTCTGGGAATCTTAACTGGAGACCAAAGAGACCCATATATATACATATATGTATAAATTCTGAGACCTGCCTTCAAATAAATCTTTTAGATTCTCCTCCTATCGAGACCAAGAATTTATGTCCCCATAAAGTCTTTTGATACTCGAAGATTGATTACGGTTGGAAATGCACGGCCAATGTTGTTTCAGCTCAAAAGTTATATCGGGACATCGTGAAAAACACTTCCGTGAGATAAAAATATATTTTCAACGGCTCCAATCGTTTTCGAAACGTGTATTTCCGTGAGTCGGCCCCGATACGATTACACTTTATCTGATTTCTTCCAAATTCTAACCTGTGGAAAGTCTTCTCGTAAATTTACAGTCGGATTAAAAGGTAGATGGAGGGCCAAAATCACTGTCTATTCAGTGCACACAAAGACTAACTGCGTGGGAACTACGAGATCGGCTCGTACCCGAGACTGGGTGAAATAAAAGGAGCGTAGATCAAATATTAAAAGAATGCTACACCATCAAAGCAGTTAAGTAGCTACAGCTTGAGCCACCCTGCCTAAGTTAACTGCCACCGTCCTTTAGGAAGTTCATACGTAATACTCATCAAACCTATAAATAATTTTGTGTCAGAACTGATGTGGTGGAGCTTGTACATGAAGAAAGAAGAACTCTTTGCAGTTTTTCGCCGATAAACCTTCTATGCGACCGATTTCGATGCTTTAAATCTGCTTCACAATGATGTCAAACATCTAAATCGATCGAATTGAACATTTATCAGTAGTTAGCTGCAAAGAGTTCTTCTTTCCTCATCAAACCTGCTTACTGCTACTCCAAATTTGAATATTAAGTTTGGTACCAAATAATTTTATTTTTTTGCATGTTAATAGATCAAAATACTAAAATGAAAATTTTATTTTTCTTTCTTTTTGGTAACAAAATCAATTATAATTTTGTGAAAATCTATTTAATCTGTTATTTGATGTTCTATAGATGGGTACTATGTTCTACAGGTACTAGATTTACAATATTTATCAATTGTAATTATTAACCCTTGGGCTCTTTGGATAATCGATAGCATTACGTGCCTCCCCAAAACAGTTTTCCGCCCGTGGTGGACCACCGCCCCTACCTCTACACACCCCTAGCTACGCCACTGTATTCCAGCTGCACACATTAAGACCTCAGGGGCGTCTCACAATCAGTAACAGTAATAAGTGGCCCGGCACGGCACTGCTCATGAGCCGTGAGCAGGATCATAATAGCTACGGCCCCATATAAGGTTGGATCGAGTGGTTCCTTTTTTCCTTCCACTCAAATTCTTCTCCCCCATATCTACGATTGATCTCCAATGAACCTTCAGAAAGTTTTCACCCCACGATTCTTCGTTAAAAAATACATAGAGTGAATGAAAAAAACTATCATCGATTTTATCCGTCGCCAAGTTAGATTCAAAAGGCTTTGTAAAGGTAGGAAGATAAAGAGGTGTAACCTTGAAGCATTGAAAGGGTTGAAAAGGAGGGAATACCAAGAACTGGTATAAAAGAACATAGGTGAAGCAAAGCGGATGGGAACAACAGAGAGAAGATGGGAGGTTATAAAAACAGGCATCGCAGGAGCGGCAGAGAAAACAATAGGAACGGTGGAAAAGAAGAGGGTTAAGGAGCAGTGGGTAACGGATGAAAAGATTAAGAAAATGGAGGAGAGAAAGATATGGAAAAACGTGAACGCCGACGTAGGCAAGAGGAAGTACAAGGAATTGAATAATAAACTCTGGTGAGTGACCAATCGGGCAAAGGAAAACTGGTGGAATGGACAATGCGAGGAAATGGAAAAGCTGCAGGAGGAGGGGGAAGTGGGCGCTTTGTACGCCAAGGTGAAAATGTTATCGGGTGGTAAGAGAGGTCAAGCGATACCAAAGGTTACTTTAGTAGATGCATTGGAAAAGCAGTGCGATAAATACGGGATGAAGACTACTAATAAGAAAACAAAAGTTTTTTTTTATTCTCAGGGCAAAGAAAGCGAGCCTGGTGATAAGAGTAGGAAGTCACAAACTGGAGCAAGTAGAACAATTTAACTATTTGGGTAGTAGGTACGATAGAAGAAACAGGACATAGTATAAAAGACATTAGGAGGAGAATAGCGCTAGCGAAGGAAGCGTTCAATAATAGAAGGAAGCTGATGACGGGGACCTTAAGTAAGGATGTAAAAAAGACGCTGGTGAAGAGCTTGATATGGAGTGTGGCGTTGTATGGAGCAGAAACGTGAACCTTGAGAAATGAAGACGAAAATAGGCTGAAGGCTTTCGAGATGTGGGTGTGGAGGAGGATGGAGAAGGTGCGTTGGACGGAAAGGAAGACAAATGAGGAAGTGCTTCACATGGTGGGCGAGGAGAGGAAACTTATAGATGAGATTAGGGGAAGACAGGGTAGGTGGCTGTAAGGGGTAATGAGGGACGATGGTTTGCTAAAGACCGTGATAGAGGGAAGGATGTTGGGTAAGCGGGGAAGGGGAAGAAAGAGATTAGGGTTTATGGACGGGATGATGAAAGGTAGGCCTTATGCTGAGATGAAAAAAGAAATACTAGAGGGCACGGCACGTGTAAGAGTCCGTTAGATATTTTCTGACTTTCATCATAACCTACCTATAACCGGTAGATTACTATAAGGATTGAATGAATCTTTCTCGCCGCTGCTCATCGGTCGCTCGGGGCAGAGAGAAAAAAACTCATAAATGATGACGTCGATCGATTTCGGAAGCCAACAACGATGCAAACCACTTTCATTCTGATTGAGCTCGTGGCTAAAGGACGCATGAAAGGAACCCCTCGCTCTCGGTTTTGAGAAATAAATTGCCTCTGCACTCCCTTCCATCTCCGAGAGGGAAGCCCCTCATCCGGGTGGTGGTCGAGGCAATGTTGTGGGACCTGTGAGTCGAAAGTGTTTCGACGCAGGGTAATCGATGCGTGTGTAGAACAGGTTGAACAATACATTTGAAGTATATCTTAGTAATTTCATAACGTGTTGTTGCAAATCTATTTCCATCCCTCAATTCTCTCAACAAATGACCTGAACTGTTGTGCATTATCAAACAATGAGCTATTCCCTCCCAAATTACATTATCCTAATTTGAATACTGATATAAACATATATAGGTGGTTTCTGACGAAGGTTTTCGCGGCGTTCATGTTTGTAGTCAAGCAAGTTTCTGGGATTCGTCCGCGTTGTCATTTTTGTTGGAGACGTTTCACCTACTCTGCTGTAGGCGTCCTCAGCCTGGCCTGAGGGCGCCTACAGCTGAGTAGGTGAAACGTCGCCAACAAAAATGGCAACGCGGACGAATCCCGGAAACCTGCTTGACTACATAAATAGGTGGTGTTCTCCCAATTAAATGATAGTTATTGCGACAATATACCCTAAATATCACCAACCATGGGATTTATCTCACATATCCTTCACATAACAATATACATATCTAGCATTGAATTACTTTTAAATTCTTCGCATCAATTTGTTCACTTCTTCTCGTTTCAATATTCATTTCTCTCCCGAACTTACTCTACATTCCCGTCATATCCCCCCTCTTCAGTATTTCATAACCCCGCAATGCTTCTTCCAGCCATGTATGCTGCCTCCGTTGTATGTTTCCTATTCCCCAACATCTCTATAATTCACTCTGTTTTAATCTCTACCTAGCTCATCCCCTTCATCCGCCAACATTCATCTCGAAGCTTCCCGTATCTACTTATTCTCTTCTCGCAGTGATCTAATGTTTAAAATATGCAATACTCCATATTAGAGTTTAAATAATATTCCACCAATTCCTTTACTCAAATGTCACATTTTCCATTCACCCTCTCGAACTACTTCAAATGATACCACTAAGTTAGATACACTATTGTATTACACGGATGAAAACACGTTGACTTTGGGAAAAGATATGAGAAGAAAAGACGCCTTTATGGAACTCAATGTTGAAGGAAAATTCTGTGAATAGAGCAAATAAATAGAAACTGATATGACGAAGTAAACAAGGGAATAGATAAAGAGGGGGTTACATTAAGTATCAAAAGGAAAAGAAGAACTAATTGGATAGGGTAATTCCATGAAAAAACGATTCAATGATAGTTGCATGACCATTTTTTTAATATTATTTTTTGCACGGGCATACCTGCATGTTATAACAGTTGAATGTGATCGTTTTAAAAATGTATCCCCACTCGTTTTCTTCAAACAATCTTTTTTACAAGATGGTGCACGTGAATTTCTGAATAATTTCATGTTTACCCTATCCTTCATATCCCAAAAACAGATATTGAAAGAGGAATTAAAATGAAACCATAATATTTTGGAAAGAATGGAATATGTTTCCTGACATTGCAATTGTTCCGTAGAGATTGCTTTATAGTTAAAATTGAACTTGAAATTCGAATTTTTTTTTTTAAATCCGACTTTCTCAATTCGGACATTCATTCATTCCGGAGAAAAGTCTCAGATACTTAAGATGATCAAAATGAGAAATAATTGGAGAAATATTTTAAAATTTTCACATTTACCCTTTCTTTCATAGAAGCAAACGAAAATGTCTTAGCGGTCAAAATCATCCATTTTTAGACTTCATTTTCACCGGCGAGGGAGCCATAAAACTTTGTGACTTACAGAATATTAATATATGCAAAAGTGCAGCATATGGTAAAAACTTTGAGTTTGAGATGTATCTGGTAAGAGCAATATGGCGCTAATAAACAAGCTGAATATATTGAAAATAGTATGGCGACTCCCGTACTTGAGGCTTCGCTTAACAATGATGACGGATTTGGTGGTTTTGCAGTAGATGAATCACTTCATTAAACACTGAAATTTTATATTATTCTGTCTGATCACTTATTTCTGCGTAACCTCACCAAATCTTCCCAAGTCACTATATGCACATTCCTTTTTCCTCTCCATTCCGGAGGCCTGACGATGACGTAACAATTATTGAAACGTAAAGGCCCGTTTACACGGTATCTTTTCCGTTCCATTCCACGGATTCCACGGCATGCCAAAAGTGACACTCGGGTAGGGAAATGCTGCCATTTCAAACGTCAATGAATAAAAGACAAATTTATACAAACAGTGAATGACGTGAGAGCAAGGTTTTCTCATGAAATCATCTGTGATACTATTCATAAATGCAAAAATGAAGTAATATTTGTTTGAGAAGGGATTTATTTTTATTTTTTTAAGTTAACAGTCATCCTCCATCGCCAAGGAAAATACTGCGCCCACTATGTCAGTGTAAGGTGGATAGTCAGCCAACAAAACATTCGCGTATATTTTTCTGTCCTTCGTCGACTCTGGATTAAATATACAATGATGCGAAATATAGGAATCAATTGTGTAATCGAAATTAACTACAAAGGACGATATGGAAATGGTGGAATGTAACTATTACCGGCATCCAATTTATCCAGCTAATTGATTTCCATAATCAACACGATCCACACTATCATCACGACATGATCACGATTAACACAATCACCAAACTGACGGTTTTTGAATTCACGCGATAGATGGCTCAATGATCTCAACTTTCAGCCAATCAGCGCTTTCCAGTCCGCAGTAGAATAGAACGACCGGCTATTCCTTTCAAGTCACCTTCAAGAAGGCCCACCGGCCAGCTAACACATATGCGCATGAGCAGAACGCGTCATGGGACAGAAATGAAAAAAAGGAACTTGTGAATAGTGACTAATAATGTGCACACGTCACCGTAAGTGTTGCATATTTTATTGTTATAATTAGATAGTAAAGTCACAAGTTGACCCTATGGCCAGGTGGTAACTTAAAATACATATAAAGGTATTAGATAATACATATTCATTTTTAAAAACAATGCAAATACAATTGCGTCTTTTTGTGAAGCACCTGACATTATTCGGGAATGGATTAAAAACATTTGCACCTAAGCCATTCCATGCTTCCACCCCCTCTGTTCAAGAAGGAGAATTTCCCCCAGTTAGTTCTCTGTTTGGGGGGCTAGATTTGAAATCCATGGTCCTTCCTAGAGAAGTAAGCTGGATATCTTAGCCTCCCTGTGATATCCACCCAGGCAGTTTCCCCAACATATGCTTTATATATTGCCTTCAGTCGCGAGATATACCTCCTCTCTCTCAACTATTCCAAGCCTAATTTAGTGATCATTGCTCTAACACTGGCATCTCTATTACAATTTCCCATTACAAACCTTGCCGCCCTCCTTTGGACCTTTGCTATGGTTTTTATCTGCTCCGAAAGATGTGGGTCCCAGATCGCGGCCCCATACTCTAGAATGGGACACACAAGTGTCTTATATGCGAACTCTTTTGTGTCGCGCGTACTTTCCCTCAATGTACGCATAACAAAATTTAAAATCTTGGACGCTGCCGTCGGGACTCTATCGACCTGCGGTCCCCAGTTCAAATCAGATGTCAAAGTAACTCCTAAGTATTTACTAATTTTTTCTCCATTAAGTGAATCACCCCCAAGGGTATATTTGCTTTCTAATAGTTTTTGTGTCCTGCCAAACCTTATGAGATATGTTTTATTCATATTTACGATCATTCCATTTGTTTTTTTTTCCAGTGCTCTAAAGGATTTAAATCGTTTTGCAGGAGTTCTTCGTCTTTGCTACCCTCAATAACCCTGTAAATGAGACAATCGTTTGCAAACATTCGGATTCTGCTATGGATATTTTTGACTCTCATTATTTATATCTCATTTGCGTATATTAAAAACAAAAGAGGTCCAAGTACGCTTCCTTGTGGAACGTCAGAATATACATTAATATTATCAGACAGAACAATTCCTACCCTAACCCTTTGAGTTCTATTTGACAGGAAAGATTTTATCCAGCTCACTATTGTGATACAATCTACTCACGTTTTTCTGTTATCCCCGTACATCAATATACCCTTTATTTAATACATACCTATTTATTTGTTTCTTGGCCTGGCTAACTCAGCAAAATAAATCATGAGACTTATTTTAAACATAAAGTACCCGTTACTATAATAAATGAATTGCGTAATATTAAATTTTACAATAATTACATGCATTTAATATATGAATCCTATCCGAGTTAGATCTCTGTTCACAAAATGAAGTGGGCATGAAAGCTTAATGATCATAGTTCCTTTTAAAGTCACTTTTCCTTTCGCCCACTCTCTCTTCATCAATCAGCTTAACACTTTAAATCAATGCATAAACACATTACACAAAATATATATAGTTACGACACAGGTGGGCTGCCTTCCCTCGGATGGCTTCTTGTGTCCTGCACGACCCAGTGGCGTCGATGGGATCCCGCTATTTCCTGGTTGAGCAGCCAGGTAGTCTCGCCTCTCTTAAACCGCTGTCTAGATTAATTGCATATCGGGATGCACCCGCGTGAAGTTCTTCTAATTCTTAACGTGAATTAAGTTATAAAAAGAGTGCTTCGTCTCTCTTTAACTTTCTCGTCTCGGAACGTCTTTCCTTGCCCGTCATGCTATTTCAGAGACACCATGGACACTCATCCATTACGACTAACTCCCATTGTTTCCTCCCTTCTCCTTTCCCCGACTTATCCTCTCGTGAACCCGTAAATCCACGCTATCCACGCTTCCTTGTCACCTAGCGATTTTGCTTGTTTATAAAGTATATTGTTCCCCCCTTCCACCGGGAGTGCAAAGTGAAGTAGAAATGCCCAACATGGCTGACGTCGATTGTTAATCTTGTGCCTTATGCAACACGTGGCGATCTCACGCTCAACATGGCGGTTTCACCGTTATGTTACACTACTCTTTCATCAATTCCCATGGCGGCCAATTTTTTAATTAGTATATTGTGATCAACACGATCAAAAGCCTTTGAGATGTCAATAAAAATTGCATCGACTTGCTTTCCCCCATCTAAACAATCATAAAAATCCTGCAGGAGTCTATACTACTGACTTTCGCTAGAAAACTTCTTCCGGATACCGTGCTGCCCTTCTCTTAACCAATTTCGTTTCTCTTCCCAAAATCCTTTTATGTAATCTCCAATAAGTTGTTCCATTATTTTACACAAAATGCACGTCATGCTGACTGGCCTATAGCAGTCAATACTAGTGTGGGGACCGTTCTTATGAATAGGAATAATTATCGCCTTTTTCCAGTCATCCGGAACCTCTCCATTATTAAGCGAGACTGTGAATAGTACCCTCAAGAAAGGTAACTTCCCCTTATGCTAACGCTTAAATAGTTGCCTATCTAATCCATCTGGTCCGCAGGACGCATGACTCTTGATTTTCTTCAAACATTTACCTATGTTCGTGTCCCTTATTTCAAAGATTTTCTGTGCCTTCTCACTTGATAGACTTAACTCTTCGCCGATTGAATTAATTCTATATAACTTCGATAACACCTCAATAATAATAATTATTATTATTTATTTGTCCAAGGATCTTACAAAAGAAAGATATAACACACGTCATAAAGAAATTATGTAAGAGTACAAAAATTACAATTACATACGGTATTTGTTGGTTACATTAGGTTCCAATGATGTCACACACATTGCAGATAGATAATATTTCAAAAAAGAGAAAACATATATATATATATATATATATATATATATATATATATATATATAATGCATTTAAAAAAAACGTTATACACTAAACAAACACAGAAACACGCAAAAAGGACACTCACAAATAAAACTTGGACGTTTCGGCGGTCATGCCGCCATTCTCAGCGGTAGAAGAATGATGAAAAGTCCGCTCTGTTCCCTTGGGAAGGAAAGGGCAGAGAGGAAGGAGGGGGGGTAAGTGCGAATGGATAGTGGTGGGGAGTTGGGCAGTGGTGGGGAGAGAGAGGTGGCTATTGGTCTATTAATTTCAATGGGCTAGGTTTAGCCCGGGCTTTTCGAATGCCCTTGTCACCCAAATATGGGCGTATTCTCGGATTTTCACGTCAACATTACCGGCGGATTCTAGGGAGAAACAGTCGTCAAAATGTTGAGAGTGGGAGGCGGTATGTTTGGGGATGGGATCAAGAAAAGGTGGAGTTTTGGTGGCATGGCGGTGATTGTTCATACGGATATTGAGAGGGGTGGTACATTTTCCCACATAGAAGGCAGGGCAGAAATTGCAGGAAAGGCGATAGATGATATTGCTGGTGGTACAATTGGCCGTAGAGGAAGGTCTTTTAAGGGAGGGGGTAGAGGAGGGGCGGAGGAGAGAGCAGCATTTGCACCTAGGGCGTTCGCAAGTTGAGGTAAGTGGCGGGGGTGGGTTGGAGGGAGGGTTTAGTCCAAACGTCCAAGTTTTATTTGTGAGTGTCCTTATTGCGTGTTTCTGTGTTTGTTTAGTGTATTACTGTTTTTTTTATGCATGTGCATCGTCGCCGAGAGCGATTTTCGACCAAGACATTATATATATATATATATATATATATATATATATATATATATATATATATATATATAATGTTCTCATTTTAGTCACACTTGTGACAAAGTTTTTATATATTTGTGTTCACGCTCGTGAAAGCTTCCAATGATTATATATATATATATATATATATATATATATATATATGTATGTATGTATGTATGTATGTATATATATATATTTAAATCTTGTGCTTTAGAATAACAATTGTCCTAAGTGCGCCCCTCAAATTCGAAATGCTGCTGAACTAGAATATTATTACCTTTCCTCCTTCTGCGTACATATTTGTACAGACCACTCCACCCTTGATTTTGAAGTGATTCCCACAGAAATTTGTCCTTTGCCTTGCATATTTCTTTTGTTAATAATTTTAATACATCCTTATACGCAAGTCGAGACAATTCCTTATGATATTTCTTACGGTTTAACGCCCTCACTTTTTTGCTACTTGTTACTAACAAGGAGACGTCGCGTGACTGATGTTCGGGAGCCAAATGACGCAATTATTTTCTGCAACTATAGAGAGAATGCGGGAAAAGTCTCACGGCTTTCTTCCGTTTGTGCCCGAGTGCGAAAGAAAAACGCAACTAAAGAATTTCCGTCCGTATAAATCCTTTGCAATACGCTCACCCACGGACAGAATCCGTGGCCGAGTGTTTAGTGGCGCTGGACCTGTAATCCCCTTAAATTGGCGCGGGTTCGAATCCCATTCCGGTCAATTTTTTCCTTTATAATATTTTACGGAGTCACCGTACATTGCCCAATCCCATACATTTATGGCAGCAACAACAATAGTTTTAAAAATCAGCCTATTTTCTGGATTTTCAATCAACCCCCTTGGGAGACTTTCGAAGCTAATTTCGGCATTCTTGTTCGGCCGAAAAAAGGTTTCACATGCCGACAGGCCTATGCAGAGGACAGCAAAATGCCCAAGTCGTACATCGTCCTAGTACGTAGAACCGATATATGGATTGAGAAAATAATGAATATCTCCGAAATGGGATGGCGATAAGAGTAGGTACAAGCGTGCTAGATCACTCGTACAGACCTTCAGACCTGCAAACAGAAATAAAAACTACCAAAAATCTGTCAACCATTTGTTAAGGCCGCTTTACACGAGGCACTTTATTTCACAATCTGATATATGTATGAATGTGCATTGAAAATTGCGTTTTGTAAAGCAGTGAATTGCACGAATGCATGCCCAAATGCATAAACGAGAGATGGGAAAATAGCCCCTGCTATTATTCCGCGCTTGCGTTCTCGCAATTACTGTACTACAATAAATTGTGCAATTAAGTGCCTCGTGTAAAACGACCTTTACAACTGGTTTCGCCAGTTCCCGCACAAAGATATACGAAACATTAAGATACACCTGATGATGCCGTAGCCAGCAACACTGGTTGTTCAATTAATAAACTGTTATGTGGAATTATAACAATTTGGTTTTTATTGATTCTGGTGCATTGAAGGAATTCCACTTTTTTAAGTCTGTCGACGTCGATTTAACATAACGACGATCAGAATCGAGGTCTGCTTCTTATTTGTCTGAGCGGATTGATACCACAAGATCTTATCAAATAAGCATGCAATCGATGCGTCACGATATCTCTCAGATCGATCGGAGGCTGCGGAATCGGTGTGAGAGTGGCTTTGAAGTCTGAAAGAAATAGATGGGAGCAGATGTGCAGAGGCAGTTGAGGAGAGGCGTTGGATGCAAACACCTCCCTTTGCAGTCAACCTCGCCTCCACCTCTTGACTCGCTCCTCCACCTCCCGTCCCTCCTTTATCTTCCTTCCTTCTCATACCCGTCCTCCCTCTACCCTCCTCTAGCCTCCCATCCCCACGCCCTTCTCCCAAACCACGGTCACACCAGCCCGCGCTCGCACAGGGTGGTCCACCATTATTATTTATTATTATAAGGTAATCTACCGGTTAATGTAGATTTTAACGTAAGTAAGTAAAAACCCACAAGATTTTAAAGTATTCGGGGCCCTATCTACCAGTAATATTTCTTTTGCCACCTCAACATACGGCCTACCCTTCTTCATCCCGTCCATAAAACCTATTCTCTTTCTTCTACTTTCCCGCTTACCAAATATCCTTCCCTCGATTCAGATATTGAGCAACCTTTAGCCCTCATTACCTCCTCCTACCACTTACTTTGCCTCATTCAGAAGTTTCCTTTACTCGCCAACCATACCAAGCACTTCTTCGTGTGTCTTCTTTTCCGTTCACCTCACCTTCTCCATCCTCCTAATAATTCCTTAACTTTTCCTGAGTTTTCTGTTTTTCATTTTTCCGGGCTACTCCGCTACAAGAGGGTTTCTTGCCACCTAATTATTATTAGAGTTATCTACTGGTTTAGGTAGAATTAAATGGAAGTGAAGAACATTACAATTTTACAAGCATGGGTCCCTATCTCCTAGCAATTTCTTTTTTATTTCAGCATACGTTCTTACTCTATTCATCCCGTCCACAATGCCTGCTCTCTTGCTCCCTATTCCCCGCTTACCCAACATTCTCCCCTCTATCACGGTATTCAGCATCCCTTCGCCCATAATTACCTCTTCAAACCACCTACTAACTAATCTCCTCCAGAAGTTTCCTCTCCTAACCCACAACACCAAGCACCAAATTTGTCTTCGTCTCCACCCACGGCACTTCCTGCACTATCCTACACGCTCATATCTCAAATGCCTCCATATTTTTCTTGTTGTTTGATCCAGGTTTCTGCGCCATACAGCGCTACACTACATATTAAACTCTTCGCCAGCCTTTTTTTACATTCTTATATAAGGTCCTTGTCATCAGCTCTTTCCTATTAATGGACTATACTTAACTACTCCTGTAGGCAAAACAATTATCCTACAACATTTATTTACAGGAATAGCTTTATTTGTCATGACCATCGTTTAATCGCTAGGCCATCATGGTGATGTTATGCAATGAAACCATGATTTATATAATTGTAGGTGGAAATAGCTGTTCTTTATATTCAACGACTAGGTTTATCTACAGCTTATAAGATAAACTTAATTGATTAATTAATTAATTTAGCTTTCTGCTGACGAATATATAACGCACCTCTTTGAACTAGTTTTCGACTTCCATTTTTGAAGCATGATTCACAAGGGTGGTATAAAATCAGTAAAATAATATTTATTAATCGTGTTTAGTAGCGAAGTTGTTTCCTAATTTGTAGATTCATTGATATGGCTAACATCATGGTAAGAAACATAGATTCTATCATCGATGATTACCGATTATGCTCTACTGTAAAATAGGATTCTGAAATACGGAAACATTTAATGATTTTCGCTAATCACCTCAAATTCATTCCATTGCTTTACGTTCGCCTGTAAGCTAAACCATTGCAAACACTACGCTCAGAGCCGACAGCAACGGGTTCATAATAAATTCTATTTCAGGATTGTTTGAGAATTGCCGTAGGTATAAATCTTTAGTTGTAAAATCTCAACATTATTATGTAATTCTAATGCGTCTCATTGTATTTCTTTAATAATGCCTACCTTGGAATGCTATATTGCATATTGCAAAAAGGTAGGTAAAGCGATGACATTATCGGAAATAATCAAGGTGTTTAGAAAATGCAAAATGGTGTTCACCATCACAAGCATTCATCCTTCTTAAGATTGGTGTGATGAAGCACTCCACATTATTAAACAAATCAAGTCAAGTCTTTATTAATCAAAAAGTACCACGTCATCATAAATTTCGTCAAAAGGATAAACCTTATGCAGCAAGGCACCTGCATATCAAAGCACACTGAACAAAAAACATAACATATAGAACCTAATACCAGAAAAGCCCGGGCTCAAAATATACACTATTCACCTCACCAAAAAATTCCTCAAGTACTTTCAGTGCTGGCATCATGATCAGTATGTGCCGAAAATTATTTGTCACCACATCACTTTATTTCATGTGCCTACACGATAAACCTACATCTCAATAAAACAAACATTATAATTATAATTTGAAGTTTAACATGTGCTCCTCTCAAAAGTAAGTGAGTAGTCCATTTTATCTTAGGTATGTGCAAAAAAAGTGGAATTATAAATTATAATAATCGAATTTGAATTTAATATCTAATTATACCTACCATTTTAATAAAATATTATTGTATGACAATACTTTTTCCCTGATAGCTACAGAAAAGCAAAATTTTCTAAAGTCTTTTCCAGAAATCACCCTTCAGTGACGCCCTCAGCCGCTCCCCTTTATTCCAGCTAACCCGCCTACTCCTACTCCTCCAATGTTCCCTCACTCCCCTGCCGCCCTCCTAGCCTCTCCCCACGTATCGAACATACGCCCACGTAATACGTCGCTCCCACACCCACGCACTAACCCGCCCAAACCCACCCATCCCCTATTCACCCCCCTCTGTCACCCCCACACGTTCCTGAAAAACATCCCACCCCCAACTTCTCAACATTCAACCCTCACTCTCTATCTCCCTACCTCTACCTCTCTCTTTCTCCCTCTCCCTCACAGTTTTACATTATATCTCACCCTAATGAAATAAACCGGCAATTTTCATTTCCCCCAGCCGCCCAATTTTGCACTCTTGTATTTTTTACAGCGAACAGTATTCGATGAGAATCTTTTCAGTTTTCGCGGACTGTATTATTATTGGACTAGATACCCTCGCGAGTTTACGGTGGAAGCGGAGGGAAGGTAAAAAAACGCAGCAATTCTACGTTCACTAATTTTTCCTCTATACGTTGGTTTCACTGCGATGCTGCACATTCAGGTGAAATATACGAATAATTACCCGGCTTACATGCGAAATCTGGCTAAGAGACCTGAATCTCGGGAAGAGAGGGTGGGAATAGTTTGGGGCCGTTCGGGATAGGATCAGTAGAAGGGTGGAGGCGGTTCGATAAACAGGAAGGACAAAAGACGACATGGGGAGAAGGTAATTAATTTGTGTAAAAGAGGTATTTGAAAAACCTGCGGAACCTGCGAGTGAAGGTTACACAGAAACCTCCCTTGTTGAACTGATTGGCTTGGCAGAAAAATAATATCATGGTTATTTAAATCAAAAGAGAACGAAGAGAAAAATATTCTTATTATCCTTCGTTCTTCAAACATCGAAAAATCCGACAGATTAAATCTACACTCAGTTATATATTTTCCTGGCACCAGTCGGCTTTGTTTTTAGTTCTATATTTTTAAGGGAAACATTTTCCCATCGTCACACATGTTATCATCAATTCTGACGACGCAAGTAGAAAATATTCTACCTGAAAAATGTTAAGACCAGCGATAAATAAATAATATTTGTTCCTTTAACGTTAATGATATTTTGCCTCTTTTTCTTTAAACTCTGCTTGTTCTTTGTTCTGAAAGAATTTTTCCAGATAAAAAATACAATAATTCCATTTATAATCTTTTTTTCACTTGCATAAAAAACCCAAAGGTGTCATAAGCTTGTCCTTATATCACAGCACGAAAAGGAGGATTTGTTATATTTTTTAATTATTTCATTCTATTCTCAAAATAAGCATTAGCTGCATTCTTTACGCACAAATTGAAGATATAATGGACAATACTAACAGCTGAGAAAGACAAGAGCTAAAATTTAGACTGCATGATGTGAGAGATACGTTTTAAGTTATTCATTTAATTTACACAATTCGCTCAGAGTCACCCCCTTCAGTAGACAGCACTGTCTACTTAAGTAGACAGCACAGCCCAAGGATAATAAAGTATGAAAAGTGGCAAAATGTATAATACGTAAAACCCTCACTTAAGGGCCCACAGGGGATGATCCTGTCCCTTGAGATGGTTCCAACACGCAATCTCCAGGAATGCACGAAATCCATGTTCGGCGAATTTGTTAACCTCTGGAATACCCTTCTACCCTGGGGCCCCGTATACGAGGAGCTCAGGTCTAATGTTTCGCGCCCCTGCCTCAAGATTGAAAGTCTTAAATCGTCTATCTCCTACAAAAGTTACAAGGAACTGCCTCTAATCGCGTGAAAAACCCAATGTCGGAAAAGAGGCAACCGGTTTGAGATTCTAGGGCCGGTCGGGAGGCCCTGCTTGAAAGTCAGCGACCCCTAAAAGGAGATAGCGCAATGATCCTCTATCCCCTAAGGAGGTTTCATATGGCATTTCTTATATTAATTGAAATCTAGGATTGGTAAAATTCTACGACCACTGAAACTCATTATTTTTGCCCTCCGGTGCTCTGAAGACCGTAGTATTGGTTCTTTGTCCCTGTATGAACTTCACCTAAATGGTAACGTAAATTTAGAAATAATCTATTATATTATGCTGACCTTATGTAGTCGCAAACAAAAATAAAAAGTTTTTATACCTTTGTTTGTTAAAAGTGCTACATACATTCCTAGGCATTTCCCACTTCCTGAGGCTCTTAGACTTATTGAAGATTGACTGCATTCCTCTTCCCACCTATTCTATTTTATTTATATTCTCTCACATTCTCAAACTATGCTATATCCGCGTATCTCAACTGTTAATGATTTGAGCAATTAATTATCGAAATTGTCCTAAAAGTGTACACTTAATATTAAGTATTATCCCAGCAAGTCCAAAGCTTTTTGTTATATGAATTTAAATATATCCAAAGGATTTTGAGTAAGTAGAATCAGCTATTATCACCATCAGAGGTGACCATTAGGTACAATAATATGATTAAAAGATATCCTTTTCTACCGCTACAAATGTTGGAATAACTTCGGAGTGGTATACCAGTTTTTTTTTGCTTGAAAGAATATAGTGTGAGCTACGGGTTGGAAAGCAGAAATATATTTTCTCAAAACATTACACCTAGCTCAGCGCCATGTATGAATTTCGGAAAGAGATAGGTCGGCCTAATAGGTTTCTTTAATTTTAGAATCCAACCATTTTTACATTTACTCTTCCTTGAACTACGACCTTGACGTGGTGGAAGGGCATGCGTGCCCTTCCATCACGGTGGGTGCGGCATGGGTGCGGCATGGGTGCGGCATGGGTGCCCGTTGTCGCCTTTACTTTTTAACATCTATGCTGAGGAAATGGTAAAAGAGGCATGGAATGAGCTAGACGTGGGAATGAAAGTAGGAGGCCAGTGGATAAAGTCGGTTAGATTCGCAGACGACCAGGCGTTGGTGAGTTGGTCATCGAAAGGACTGCAAACTTTAGTAGATGCACTGGAAAAGCAGTGTGAGAAATACGGAATGAAGATAAATAATAGGAAAACAAAAGTAATGAGATTCTCTAGGACAAAGAAAGCGAAGCTGGTGATAAGAGTAGGAAGTCACAAACTGGAGCAAGTTGAACAATTTAGTTACTTGGGTAGTACGCTAGAAGAAAGGGGACATAGTAGCAAAGACATTAGGAGGAGAATAGCGCTAGCGAAGGAAGCGTTCAATAATAGAAGGGAGCTGATGACGGGGACCTTAAGTAAGGATGTAAAAAAGAGGCTAGTAAAGAGCTTGATATGGAGTGTGGCGTTGTATGGGGCGGAAACGTGGACCTTGAGAAAGGAAGACGAAAATAGGCTGAAGGCTTTTGAGATGTGGGTGTTGAGGAGGATGGAGAAGGTGCGTTGGACGGAAAGGAAGACAAATGAGGAAGTGCTTGACATGGTGGGCGAGGAGAGGAAACTTATAGTTGAGATTATGGGAAGGCAGGGTAGGTGGCTGGAAGGGGTAATGAGGGACGATGGTTTGCTGAAGGTCGTGATAGAGGGAAGGATGTTGGGTAAGCGGGGAAGGGGAAGGAAGAGAATCGGTTTTATGGACGGGATGAAGAAAGGCAGGACTTATTCTGAGATGAAGAAAGAAATACAAGAGGTAGAAAGGGCACAGCACGTGTAAGAGTTCGTTGGATATTCTCTGACTTTCATCACAACCTACCTCTAACCGGTAGATTACTGTAATGAATGAACCATTTTTTAAATTAAACCTCAACAGAAAACCAATTTGCCTTCCATCATTTTTGACGGGCACTTATCCTAGTTCCCTAATTATAGGCTTGGATGTGAATTACGATATCACGTTTTCACATTGACTGAGTATTTCCCATATTTTTTGCGTTGCATTGCACCAGCGAGGCCTTCTCAATATTGAACGCTCGATCATAATCAGCGGTTTTACGAGTATTATCAGCATCACTTTTTCGTTTATTACGCTTTTTCGTCGTAAATTTTAGTCACCAGTTTTATATTGGTACATAAATTACTGTATAATTCGTGTTTTATCTTTCATTCGTATAGTGGCGTATAATAATTTCGTTTGTTGACGCTATGTTTTATGCATTGAAGTGAGAACAATATACATATTTTAATTATCCCCCTCGATGTTGACACAATAAAAAAAGAAAGCAGCATAGAGTTTTTTACTCTTTATGTGGAGTTAATCACCGAAATTTATTCCTATCAACACGAAATATCACCAACGATCAGTGCCTCTATCACGTTGTTTCCGGTTAACTACTGGCATTAAATATTCATATTTATTGATACTCCTTAAAATGTATTGATGGCTTTTTGAGCGAGAATTATCGCAGGGAGTCGCGATAAAAGTTTATC
This sequence comes from Pyrrhosoma nymphula, assembly GCA_963573305.1. Classification (NCBI taxonomy): domain Eukaryota; kingdom Metazoa; phylum Arthropoda; class Insecta; order Odonata; family Coenagrionidae; genus Pyrrhosoma; species Pyrrhosoma nymphula. Next base: position 94,074,936 of record OY754329.1, read on the forward strand.
TTTCCATTGTTAGATTTAGATAGTGAATATCTGAAGCTAAATTAAATAAAATCATTGTGTACGCGTGTACATAACATTTTCAAAATACCAGCGATAAAAATGTAGATGTAATCATTAGACAAGTAAAGGATTAAAAAACCTAAATATCAAGAGGAATAATTATATTCGTGAGTATCAGAATGGAGAAGATAGCGGACGCTCTTTAACAAATAAACTGAACTCTTGAATATTCATCGTCGCGGAAGGGTTCCGTTATCTAACATTCGTGCATGTTCCAATCTTACGATTAGCCATGACGTCAAGTATTTCCAAGTACCAGTGGGAGCATAAAAGTATACCTCAGCCAACATATATTATGTTCAGTGCCGGCTCAGGCTATTTCACAAGTGTGGGCAACATTTTATTCGGTGAGCCCCTAAAAATAAATTCTTTACGGATTGTGATTTCTGTCACCGCGGGTGAATATGATGGATACTGAAAGGTTTCAGAGCGATCCTCTTAATATTTTCTCCTCTTTTCCCGCCAGGACCTCAACTTTTAATCTATAAGTTGTCTCCAAGCTATGCTTTTGGCGTGGAGAAGTGTTGATCGTGATTATTTACATTATACCTACATCTTGAGGTTGGGTGTAATTTCAACCCTAAACTGTAGGTCAATTTCAGCCACGGTTGCTTTCAATAGTTTAGCGATAGGAATGCTAATGAAGGAAATTGTTAGCCCGTAGGTTTAATCTTAGTTAAAGTTAGTAATGTAAAACTCTTAGTTGAAGCCAGTAATGAGTGCCGGTCATCTTTACGATTACGATATAAGTGGGCCATTTTGGATATAAATACATTCTAGAAGTTAGTAAAATTTTCAATTTTAATTCTTTCTGGCCCCTTTACGAATTTTCGACTAATTAATGAATAATAATTCATGAATAAGTCGCTGGCTGGCTGCTCCTGCGACCACGTTGCCTACGCCTTGGGTGACTGTTGTATGTCACTCGGCAACACTTTGTGCTACGTTTCTAATTTATTCTCTTTATATTTCTGTAGCTCCCTATATTACTCCCATCTTCGTTATCCGCCTTCAACTTTTCATTCATTCCAAATACATCCCTTATCTTGACAATCTTTCAGCACCAGTGTTAAACTATGGCGATTGACTGTACCCAAAATTAGAACTTGTCCGTCATTAAAAAAAATCAAATTCATCCGCAATGCGTGTTTGACAGAGGAACTCTAGGACAAGAGTGTAGCAAAAAACAAGCATTCTTTTCAAGACTACTTTTCAGGCAACGTTTCCACTTAGGCACCATTAGCATTTCAAGGAATGATATTTTTTGTGAGAAACGATTGATGGATTGTTCCGAATATGGTCTAGGGTAAACACTTATTATAGAGCCTTGTATTCTTTCATGTGCGGTTTATCTTTATGGGCCCGAACGTTGAACAGCATTAGTACAGTACGGGGAGGGAAAAAAGCGCTTAACTGTACTTCGGGGCTCAACAAATCTTGTGTCTCTATATTCTTTTCACAAATATTTTACATTTTTAACTTGTTTTCATTGTTGGGTTTTAAACGCCCAATTTCCGCTGCAAGTAAACATACTTATTCATGACTTCGAAACTCACTTTTCAATATTGCACTGAATAAATAATGTGCGTGCATCGGGATACGAACTTGGCTCTACAAATTAGTCGAGTTACCATTCCATCACCTAAATAAGGGCAAATTTCCGAGTAGGCTAACGTGTACTCATAAATTAAGAGAGAGAGAGAGAGATGATACCGTCTCATTGAACGTAGGGGAAGATCATTTTCTGCGCATTAGCCTTTTTTGCATTGCAACAACGTAGGCCTGCCATTTCAATGAGTGCACCACACTAGGATCTGTTTCAGAGTATCGATTCGTAAAGGTATATGAACAAATAAAATATTATGATATTGCTCCTATCATTTCCATTGTAGATCTATTTTCAGCATAATAACTGTAAACCTTGCCAACCAAATCCGACCGATAGCATATTTGTCATTAGCTGAAGTGATTTTGTGCATTATCTTACTTTGTGGCTCTATCCGTTCTCTGATTTAACCTATAAGGCGAAAAAAATGATCGCGCCAAAGGTCTGAAATTGTAGTACCACGGGCGAATCGTATTTGATAAGTCACAGTCACGATGAATGAGACCATGTATTGCCGCATGAGGGTGACGACATATTACCTATTCAATAATTCAACGGTATCCGCTTCAACGCTCTTATAAAAATTCAATTCGGCAAATTGGTGGTCTTATAATACAAATATGAGGATACAATTCAAGAAAAAATATTTTAAAATATCATCCCGATCGCAGTGTCAAACTTACGCATTCGGATATTAACAAATGCACACATTTCTGTGAACACTACTGTCCTCGGAATTCACCAAATGTAATGGGAATTGAGATAAATAAACCTGAATATAAAATACAGATTCAGGTGTGATTTGGTTTAATGATTATAGAAAACAAATGCACCTTTCCACTAATAAAATATTTATTTCGAGAAGTTTCAATATCACTTGCAATTGATGTAGAAACATCGAAATTGGTCGTATTAAATCTTTTACTAGAGGAAAACTCCAAGCATTATATTCCTATAATTCTGAGTATACGAAGTATATCACGCTCAACTTTGTGGGATATATCCTGAAAGCAAAGATTATGTTAATTCTACTGAAATATATTTATTAATCACAGCCTAAGTTCCGATAGGTCATCCTATCATCATCAGGACCTGATAATTATTATTCAATGGGGTTAATAAATTTTCTTCGCTAGAATTTCCATATTTATTGTTATTTTACTTACTGCTGAATATGCTAAACATCCAACACCACTCCTTCACCCATCTCAATTTTTTTAACCCCCGATTAAATATATTTTTTATTCCCTCGTTCTCCCATACGATTCAATCCCTACGAAAAAAGCGGGAGGGTAATTTTTCACACTCAGGATCGCTTGTCTCATTTGTGAACCATCTCCTATATCAGCGACGGGGAGGAGGGAAGGTAATGTTGTTGCTATTATGTCTGCATCTCCCATTTTCTTTTCCCATCCCCATATACAGGCGGGGGGGCATACGAAAACTATTCATTCCGACCCTTATTGTTGTTGTATTTTTCCCGAGATTGAACCCACGGGGACTTTTTCCGTCCCACGCCCTCGATAAATATGTCCACCAATTCTTTCCCTATCCCGCTTATTTCCCGCCCGTCTCTCTCTCTCTCTTTCTGTCTTGTATCTTCTCAACTATGCACCCCTCCCCCGCCCCCCTCCCCCATCTCAGCCCAGACTCACATTTCCTCTTCCACGCTCACCCCGCCTCCCGCTCCTCGTTCGCTAGGAGGACTTTCTCCCGCTCCAACAGATTCCGTTCTGACCCCACCACATCCCCCTCCCCCAACGGCCCCACAATTCTCCGCGATTCTTCACTTCAATGTCTGTGCGTGTCTCCCACCACGTCCCATCTCGTCCCATCCAGCCCCTTTACCACCTCACCCACTCCACTCTCCGGGTTATCGCTTCCTTCCCGCCCGTGGCCATTTCCACTTCGATTGTCTCCGTTTCACTCTACATCTCTCTCGCTCCCATTCTCCTCCAACTCTTTCCCTTCTTTCTTCTGCGGAAGGCGTTCCCAACCTGTTTCGTCTATGCTCAGAAGGGGTACGTGTTTGGAGGCTCATGGGGTCCGCGGAAAATGTTCAATAAAGGCGGAAGTAACTTTTAAAATATCAGTTACAATGTTAGAGATTGATTCAGGCCTAACTTTGTGGAACCCAATCATTTTTGATAAAAAGGATAGCTGAGAATTTAACACGCTTTGATTTAAATACCCACCATGATTACGATCACCTTGGTAATGGCAATGAATTGCTGAAATCATGGTCGGTAATAAATTGTAGTGAGAAAAATACTCATCTATGATTTTTTATTAAAAATATCAGCAAAAATATAAATATCAAATATTTTTATGACATAATTCTTGATGAGAAAAAAACATAGTACAAATTCCACTATTTTTAATGTTTAAAAAAATCTTTTTATCTTGATAATGACGCTTTAAACGTCGAAACCAGTCAAGAGCAATTTAAAAAATTATTGGAATTTGTACTGTTTTTTCTCATCATGAATTCCATCAATAATTTCTACCAAGTATCGCCACAATCGATTAACTTGATTTTTATAATAAATGGGATGCAACCCTTGCTAATGGGGTAGCAAAGAGATTTGCAAATCAAATGAGTTTGAGAGCTGCTCTTCCACAGAGTGACCTCAGCATGAGTATTTTTAAGATCAAGGCCTGTTCTACGTTTTTCAAGAGTTTAAAAAGTTCAATAGAGGTGGATGTTCATTTAAAAGCAACAGCAACAATAAATAAATATTAAAACATTTTTTAATATAAGGGGTGCAATTCTTGCGAACGAGGGACCAAGCAGTTGGCAAATCAAAATAAAATGAGAACGGCTTCTCTGCAGGGCAATCACTGGATCAGTGTTTCCAAAATCAATGACTTCTAGGTTTTCCAGGAGTGAAATTGTGTTTTACAAGGAAGTTGTAATGTACTTCGGGGCTGGTTGAGGACAAAATGTTATTTTTTATTTTTTAAAAGCAGTTTTTTAGATACGCTGAACTTATTGACTATGCATGTTGTTGAGTTATATAGGGTTGACTTCTTATTATAAAGTCAAGAATAAATTATCAAGTATGATGTTTCATTTAAAATACTCAGTAATACCATACGGTAAAAATACACTGATGCACGCATAAGATAAGCAATTAAATCGAAGTTAACAAAAAGAAATTAATTCGAAGCCAAAGACATCAAAACGTTGGTCATTGTAAAGATGGCATGGCTTGAAGTAAAAACAGCATAATGCCCTTAAAAGCGCTACAAGGAATTATGTTGGTAAGATCGAAATAAAAGTACTCCGACACGATTCCGGTGCGGAAAGAAAATCCGATAAGATAAATAATTAGGAGATATTTACACATCATAGCGATTATCGGAGTTTTACAAGGGGGTAACGACTTCGAGGAATTTTCCCGATTGTTAAGGATGTCTAGGTGAGTGTCGCTATCTTGTATCTTCCATCCTTCTCCGTTTTTCCTTATTTCCTCACTATATTTCTACTTACTTTTTATCTCACCTCCTATATTTCCTTTATCTTCCTCTCTCCTCTTTTTCTCGTTCCTTCCACGCTCAACGGTATGAAGGCATAAAGTGGGCATCCACAATACGAAATTGGACACGGAATTCCGAAGAGAACACGCATAACATCGTGTGCAAAATACCAAACGAATACCGATAAAGATGTGATTCCGACCCAGAAGCACGTGAGTTTTTCCTCTCGGAATGGTGTATTTTGCATTCAATTCCCGTAGCGTTGAATATTCAAGTTATTAATTTGTAATATCAAAAAAAATGCTTTTAAAATAACAAAAAAAATCATTTCAGTAATCTGTGACAGAAAGACACATCAAAATGATAGAAACAAGGAAATCCAAGTACGTTTTTAAGTACTTTGAGAAAAATCGAGAGGCTGAGAGTCGGCTTAGTTTAAGGGTTTGGCCTTCCCATCCCTAGGTACCAGGTTCAAATCCAGGAAGTGACGGGGATTTTTTCAAAATCTAGAACCCTTACTGGTACTATCTGAGGAGAGCATCACACGGGCTGTTCACGGTCCATCGGATGGGACGTTAAATTGTGGATCCCATGGCGTCTTTCGTTAACACTAGTTGAATGCCGATGTCTGGTTTCACTACTTTCTCCATTCCACGAAGATCACTGCTTGTATATAGCTATAGGCTCCCCTGCCTATCTTTAATAATGAGTTTTAGTATGTCACAGAGGATGTCATTTTGACCCCACGCTATATCTCTAGAACTGATAGAAGCGATAAATCCCCTCCTCATTAAAGGCTGGTGTTCCTCATCAAACCCTGCCACACGCCACTTCAGCGGCGCGTTGAGTAGTATGTAGATATATACATGTACATGTACAAGAATAGCGCCATTTATTTTCCATTGCAGGTTTTCTCAGATAATAATCAACCAAGGACATCGAATATTAACAAACGCTGATCATATAACGTGCCAGTTGTACCAACCTTTCAACAAAATAAGTTGGTAGCGTGATACGTATTCTCTACATATATTCTCTTTCTACCCTTGGATAGTGAAGCCATCATGGTTCAGGCTCATTAACTTATCAAGAGCACGAATGCAAGAAAGCTTAAGGAGAGACAGAAGCGGTCAGCGCAATGGGTTGTGAGGAGAGCCCCGGGCTCGAAGACGGGTTTCTCAAAAGGATTTAGCCCGCCTTACACGGTCCGGCGAACGAGGCGTTAATCCATGGACACACCCTAGTGACCTTCCACTAAGTGGAGGCTAATGGTTGGGCTCGATACTCCTCCTCCTCAACTGTCCTCTCTCCCCCATTCCCCATACTTGGGGGGAATGAAGCTATTTGCAGCTCCCCCTTCACAGTTGGGGCAAATGGCCTCGCTTCTCACCCGCCCAACTCCTATCCGATTGTAGCCGGAATTACTATTGGAGCCTCTGCGACAGCTGAGATCATCTGAGCCATTTACAAAGGGTAGGTGGGTACTTAGAAGAGAAGCGGCGCCTGGAAACGATATGGAATAGGTTGGGGATGATAGGTGTGCCATAGGGGGTTGTCAAAGCAAGCGGAGGGTGAAGGTAGAGTTAGACATACACGGTAATGAGCTTTTTCTGATCTTCCTTTCCTTGTATTGTCGCGTTCTTAAGCCGATGATAGGAAAGCACCATCGTCTGGAGTTCACTGCAGTGAGTTGATCAACATATCTAGGAGTGAACTAAGGATAGTTAAACTTAAGGCTCAGGGATTTAAGTCTAGGCTTTCCCAGCGAATTCTTACAATGTAGAGCTCTCGGGTTTCTAATCGGATGGTGTTTTTAAGTGTCACCGACGTCTCGAAGGCGTAGTCTGACATCGTACTCGGGGTTCACCCTAAAGACGATGGCAGACTACGCCTTCTAAACGTTGGTGCCACCTACTAACATTACCTGGTTGGAAACCTGCATTTCATGAAATTAGATCTTCATTTTAAGACTTAGAGTTACTGTGAAAATATCCTCAACTGGCACTAGCAAACATTCAGCGTTCCTTCGCTAAAGGAGGTTCGAACGTAATTACTCGAATCAAAAAGAATGAAAAATACCACCATCTTGCTTCTTCCATTAAAAAATATACAACATACAATATAGTACAAGTTTATATTGGACTAAGAGTATTGTGGGAGCCAACTGAAGCGTAATCAAGCAAACGATTTTTTAATTCAATAACAGATGTAATATGACCATGAGTCAAAAGTTAAGATGAGATGACGCCTCAATTTATCACCATCTAATTTTCTGACGATATTAGTTACGTATTCCAGTTATTCGCAAAAATTTTTCAACTGAAAAAAAACTTTGCCTTTGTTACACCCAGTTTTGCTAAATACAAGGTGGTTTCCTACATTTGTTCAAGGAAGATGTAGAAAAGAAATGTTAGAGTTGTGATGACTTTTTATATGCAAGAGATCTTTTCCAATAGCGATATGAAAAATTGATGAAAATTGAGGAATGAATGAAATGAATGAGCTTATGGAAATGAACAAAACGAAAAGATTGAAAAAAACATGGATGTAATAAAATGAAATCGATTTTATTTTACATAAAAACCTTTTTAATGCGAATTTTGTTACGTTTATCAAAGAAGGTGTGTCAACGTAGTATGTTGTTAACTGAAATGTACGCTGCTGAGCCGCAGAATACTGAGAATTGAAGCCAGTGACAATAAATTGTTAGACGCTATAGTTGCCACAGCTGTCAGCTAACAAGAATAACTATGTCATTAGTTGTGCGTGTATTTATGCTTATACGTTGAGTTTGAAAAAAAATAAAAGGTACAATAACTTTACCCTGTAACTTACCTAAGAAAAAGTACACTAACTTTACCCTGTAACATAACTTACGGCCACATTTCAATGATAATGCATCAAACAAAAAGCAGCCCGCAGATGACGGCTGATTTTACGAACAGGCAGCGCTCAATCCTGCTAAGTACAAACATCGGTGGAGCTTCAACGACCGCTCCATCCCTAATACGTTTGCCACGATATGAATTGTTTAGATAAACACTTTCAGTGCGTGCCTACTCACTTCAGGGGTAACTTTTCTCGAGATCTGATTGATTGGCCACAGGAGTAGGTACACCCAAAAACACCTAATATGAACGTACATAAGACTCTCGAGTGAATGAGGACTGAGGCCACGACGAATAATACGAAAGGGTAGTCTGGCGCAAATAAATCATGAAATAAATGCAGTATTTTCACGCCTTTAGTGTCGTGAGGTCGTTTAGTAATGTAAAAATATTAGGTCAATGAAATAAATTTAAAAAACATTTCTCTTTTCCTCAATAAAATACGTGTCAATCGTTCAGATGCAGTTTTATCTTCTTTTCTCTGATTATATCTACAACAGAAAAATATCTGCAGGGTTGGTATCATCCAACTAACTGTTACATCAAATAAAATTATAATTGGGTATTTTGCTGGAGCATCTAAAAATTACATTACAGTGAATACATAACCGGCTTAATAATTATGTCATCTAACTGAACATCTACCTCGAATAATACGGAACCTCGGTTAATCAGACTCGGATGATTGGGTTTAACAGTTTATGCTTCTGCCTCAGTATTTGAAAATCCTGCATCGAATATGACAATTTAGCAGTACCGATGGCCAACAATTTAGTAACAATCGATTAGGGACGATCAGTTATCATAATAACAAGGAGGCCGATTGACTCGTAAACGGAATAAGCCTCATAGGACGCCATGTAAATGATGCCTCGCGGGAAATTTTGAGTGTCACAGAGTACGAAACGACGATCAGGAAGTTTCGACTTCAAAATGCTACTCAGGACATTCTCCCCAAATGACCGCGCAGGATTGCGGTTGCCGTGAAGGTTTACGGATATGAGCAGATGAAACGATTTTAGTCATATATCGAAGGACTTCGTCACACACATATTTATATATATATGTAGGATAAGGATATTATCACAGATATCATATGTATACATATCCCACCAAAACCTGTGTTCGTACTTTTATGTGTACCTATCTATGTCCAATTCCTATGTTTTAATGTATTTATTCTCGCCTTTGAGCTTCATTTTTTCGTATTACTGAATATGTTTGGCCATGTTGGCTCTCATCTTCTTCGGCTATGCGTGCCTTTAAACGCACTGTTCACCTCTGTATTTGCTCTATACCTGTATTCCTCTTTACCTTCCCTCTTCCACTTGTGTTCATCTCCTATACGGTGGGTGAAATAGTCCCGTGCTCGGCCGCTCTCTCGACCGCTTGAGTCAGGCATGGGGTGTTTTATATAACTCCGTTTTCTCAGGCGTAACTTTATGGAATTTGCTTAGCATATTGAATGAGAAGCAGTAAATTTGTAATTCCACATGTATTTATTGGAAACGACCTAGGTTTCGACGTAGCACGTCATCATCAAGTACAAATATCACAGAACACTAAGAAAATATAGTCACAAACATTAGAGGGGAAGGCGAGAGGGGGGTCCCCCCTAATGTTTGTGGCTATTATTATTATTATATTCTGAGTGTTCTGTGATATTTGTACCTGATGATGACGTGCTACGTCGAAACCTAGGTCGTTTCCAATAAATACATGCGGAATTACAAAGTTACTGCTTCTCATTCAATATGTTCTATATAATCCCGTCAAATTCTGACGGTCTTCGAGTATCCTGGCTGGTGTAACTGGTAGCATGCTTGGCCGAAAATCGGGAGATCCGGGTTCAAATCCCGGGTCAGGTGTTATTTTTTCTGTTTGAGTTCAACACGTCTTCTTGATCTTCCCTTCCAACACCCGTGTTCGTCCTTTTATGTGCATCTATCCATTTCCCATTCCTATGTTTGAATATAAATAGCTAGGTTTAGCCCGGGCTTTTCGAATGCCATTGTTACCCACTGAAAATAATAGCCCAATAGCCACCTCTCTCTCCTCTTCACTACCCATTCGCACTTCACCCCCACCCTACCCTACCTACCCCCTGCCCTTTCCTCCCCAAGGGAACAGAGCATATTCTTCAGTATTCTACCGGCGACGATGACGGCTTGACCGTCGAAACGTCCTAGTTTTCTTTTGTAAGTGCCCTTTTTGCATGCTTCTGTGTTTGTCAAGTGTATCGCTAACTTCTTTATGCATGTGCATCGTCGCCAAGAGCGATTTTATACCAAGACATTATATTTATATTAAGTCTCACTACAATTCAAAACTTCACTTTATCTCCTCCTGTCAGTTTTTTTAGCACAAAGCAGGAAGCACAAACAGGAGGCGATAAAGTGAAGTTGAAGTGCAGTAAGATACATCTCGATTTTAACTAATCCAAACTCGTCAGTTTTTTATGCATTGCGTTATTCAAAACCTAAGTGCATACAAGCTCGTTGTCAGCTAGAAACATGCCAATTACGTTGAATAGCTATTCAATCCTACGTGGCCAAAGCGATACGCAACATATAACTGTATTCCTTGTCACACCGCATGATTTCCGTTACTGCTATCGTTATTTTTCCTTTCTTCTCCACCTTATGTTCTCTCCTTCCTCTCCTCACGTTTCCATAACTCCCAGACATCTCCAGGAAAACTACAAAGCCGTCCTCCACCACTTCTGTTCCTTACCCTTCCCAGATGTGAAGTGCGAGGCCGTGGAAGAGACCCGTTATCTGTTTTTGCATCGCTGCACTCCAAGAAGGCAGGGGGAAAGATAAACCGAAGGAACGAATAGAGAACAGGGAGAAAAAGAAACAGCAATAAGAGGGCTGGGAAAATCTTCCCAAGCGTATTTTCACCATGTTCACCCTTGACTCGAGAAAGTCTCCCGGCTGTCGGCATCCCGTAAGTCGTTTCCCCCCACGTAAAAATTCTCGAACGTAAACGCAGATGAAGAAAAGAGAGTTATATTGGGAGCTTTCCGTTCAAGGTATTGAAGTCAGAAAACATCAGCACTCTTCGGCGCACACGAACGACGTCGAATAGAACGATGTGCGCTGGCGAAACTTGTAGTAACATTCACAGCCATGTTGTTCATAGTTGCCAAATTCTTTCAAAATATGGCTTTAAAAACTTGTGCTTTTTACCTCAGAGTAATAAAAATATTTACATTATTCATGTTCGACGAATTTACTGATGCGATCTCGGATGCTATAATCGTTCTTTTATTCTCAAGCTCACATTAACTCTGCTCCCGTTCTCTTTTGAAGTGCGCCGCCCAGTATGCAAGGTATGAAACGAATGGAAGGCAAGAGCGCTGTTACTTTACGAAGTGATCAGCGCTCTAAAGCTAGTAAAAATATCCCATTGTCTCCTTACGACCAGGAACTTTCAAGGTGGAACTCGGGATCAGTTCGGTAAACACATGTCCTCAAGGATTAAGCCATCAATACTCCGAGGCTTTAATTCTCGCTGTGGCATCTATTATGAGGTTGTAAATTATTTGTAAAGTAAAAACCATTGGAGTCTTTCCATTTAACATTTTGTACTCCATAAGTATTCCATCAGATTCGCTGGCTCTAGGGCAGTTTCAGCCATACACCCTTTTCTCCGGAAAATTAGTCTCACACAGCCCATCTTGTTTGATATCACTGTTTACATTTGGACTCATGCTGTCATAATTTTTTATTCATTTCCTACGTCTTCCCCTATTCTCCAAAATTCTCCTCTATATCACAAGCTTCAACAGTCCTTGCGCTCTTGGTAATCCATTGTTGCAACTATCCTTTTCGAAGTTCTTCACCAACTACCTTTCCTCCTCCACCATGGTTCACACCTCTAGGTATTCCTTCCTTTCTAGTACATGGATGGACAGGAGACGATTATTTGGGTAGAGGTTTTCTTCCCAAATAGTCCTCTCTATTGGTTTCCCAAACCCACATCTCAAAAGCCTCCTGCTTTACGTCCAGGCTCTTGTTCTTGTACATACACAAATTTCGGAATTTACGATATGCTCTATACTCAATTCTTTCGTAATCTTTTCTACGCATTTTATAATTCCAAATGGGGATGTTTGATTGCGATTGTCGTGGCAATCGAATATTTTCCCCAATCAATCGGAAAATTTCAATTGATTATTCTGGGATTGATGATTTTCAGAATCGAATACTCAGCCGGTTTACTCACACCAATTATCAGCCTCTTAGTGTGATAAATTCCTCAGATCAATAATCATCGGTGCTTACCTACATATTGTGTTGATGAAGCAGCCCTTAACACGAGGAGCTTGAGCTTGAAGTCTCCATCGACTAATCCACGATCTATTAATCCAAGATTCCACGCCATACAAAATCTATCGGTCTATAACCAAACATTTTATTATTTTGCAAATATAAATCGATTGCGAATTGTCGGAATGGGCCGATTAATCTTATAACAATGAATCGATTAATTTTTAGTAATCGTAAATTCTAAGTTCCTAAGTTTTATCTCGCAAATCCAGTCATTAATTGTATTTTTTGGTAACCGCTTCCTTTAGCTATTACTATCAATTTTTTCTTCAGTAGACACTTTTGTAGATGACCCTTGACGACAGCTTTCGGGTTAGGGACCTTTCTTCAGCTAAAGAAGATCAGCACTGTGTGTAGATCAGTAGTGTGTGATTTATTTATTTATTTATAACTTTCGAAAGGACATTTTCATTTCGATTTCACCCACTCCTAACTGATACAGTGATTTTTTTATGGTTTTCTATAAAAATGTAGTTAATATTTCAAGAAATTTTTTCAAAAAACACAAATAGAAGATGGAATTAGTGAGCAGGAGTATAACCAAAATTTTTGGCATTATTAAAATGCTTACGTTCATTGATGTTACGTTCTCTCATAAAGAATAAGATAAGTTTAGAAAGATTGATCTTACGTTGATAACGACTCTGAAAACGTTACTTTCCATTTAAAAAGAAGTAATTTACTTACTCGAAGAATAGAAGATACTGGGGGTCAGAAATCATTTAACAACAGCAATTATTGCTTCAGGGTAGCCTTTTTCTGCCAAAAAGAGAGGTCTCCAAGTACAAAGATGCTCTCTTCCATAGCATCATTTGCCTAAGAATTTCTCTCCATTTACGTATCCAGTTAGCTAAAAATCTATTTTTTCCACGCCTACACAGAACATCACACAAACGTTTAGGGGAATACGTAAGGTAATATGTACGTTATTACATAAACCCATCTGCATCCTAAATCATGCCACAAAGACGACATGCTTTATATTTATAACCACGAAATAAGAATTAATTTTCCAAGATAGAGAAACATAGAAAATTAAGACATTGAAGAATGAATATCAAGCATTTCGAAATCAAGTTGTACTAGGAAATGAGAAACAAAAAAAAAGCGAATTCCAGAGACTGAAATACCACTTTTGGCAAAAGAGATGGAATGCTCAACCTGTATGAAATTATATGTAATTCCAATAACACTGGCAGTTACTTTGATTTAAATAATTGGTTTATTTTTATTAATTTAAATTTTACTCAGGAAAACTTAATAATCATACAATATTTAATTTATACATCCAAAAATCAATTTTAAATTTTAATTAATGTAAACGTAAGAGTAAAATTGAAACGTTCAAGCAATGATATCCCGATAAACTCGAGAGGCGCAACGAAATCATGATATACTTAACCACATTTTCATAGCGTGCAGGAAGTTTAGCATTGGTGTTGTGTATTGTTGCATAGTAAATTTTAACAGATCAATGAAAACGTATAGGAGAAAATAAGACCATAACTTAGGGAAAAGTTTCACAAGTTCACGACCCCTACCTTTCCACTTTAAATTAGTGCGTGGAAGCGCAATTACAACCTCAAAAAACCAGACTACATTCGGACCTGTCTTTTATTTTCAATTGGGGTTCAAAAAACCAAAATCATTACAAATCCATCCAATGATTTACCAACTTTGTCGGCGCCATGATTTTTTAGTTGAATTAATTTTCATATGAAATAATAAGCATATCCAGGCAACTGCTCCAATATTTTTTTTATTTTAAAATGGAATCTTCATTATATAAATTAATAATTCCGTTAACCATTCCTTCATAATTCTCTTTTTACCACGGTAAATTACAGGGTGATATTTTCCAGTGATTTTGATGCATTCTTTTTTTAAACAGTTCATGATTGTGTTTCCAGAAATTCCGGTAAACTCTAAACAATCACCTTTCTACAGGCTTTCCCAATGGACATAAAGGCTCGTTAAAAGCGTGTCTGGAAATGTGATTCAAGGATTCGGTCACAGCCTCCACCCCGTGCTTTTTTTATCCGCCGTGCATTCGTGTAAAATACATGCATCCACCGCACAGTTTGGAACTTTTGTTTCGACCGTCCAATTCAATGGCCGCGGGTGGGAGGGCCCGTGACTTTTTAAAATACGTGCATCCCATCTCTTTCCCACCACCCCTACGCCCACGATATGTATTTCGAGCGATTGCGGAAAATATCTATTCCCGTAGCTCCCACCGTCCATAGATGCGCATAACTTTTTATCACTCCAATTTTCCCCGTCGCTGCATCATGTTCTATTCGTTTGCGAACGCTTCCACTGCGAGCGTGCCATTGTCAACGGCAGACAGAGGGAGGGAGTTTCAGTTGCGGTCGGTACAGAATTCTCGTCCATTGTTCAAAGCCGTAGGTCAAATACGCAGAGAGGTTGAAGCAGTAACAGCGAAACGGAACTGTTCAAACTACTCAACTAATCACTGTTTCATTCGGGTATTGTGTGAGTCTGTAGGTAGCCAGCGGCAATCAGTATTTCGAATGGTGACGAAACGGGATCGAATTCAACAATTCGTCGCCGAATGTGAGAAAAAATTAATATTTTTTACAACTACTCTAGATCAAAAGAAAGTCAACGACTCACCGTAGTAACGATCACTTTCATGCGTTGAATACTGTGCATGAACGAACTCAATGTTCAACATTATCGGCACCCCTGAAACAGAAAAATCAATATTATTTATTCACAATAATGGGCGTAGTGAGCATTCCTTGGTGGGTAGCCTACAATCAAGGATGCATACAAGGTGTGATTGGCCAAATTCGGGAGAACAGAAATCCATCGAGGAATACGGTTTACAATATACTGCAAATTTTCAATTTATAAAATGCTGAAAGTGCACAACTTTTCCTTGATAGCACATTCTAATGCAGTACCAAAACAGTTGATTACTAGTTGGAGGCAACCCTAAAATATATATTGTTCCCTTTCAACCTTTTAAGTTTATTCAATATAGCACAAATCCTTATGATTTTCCATCTTACGCCCAGTGAACTTCATTGTTGGTCTTCTCAAGTTTTTTTTAAATGTAATAAGCCTTCGAAAGAGGTATTTAGTGCACTTCACAAAGCGTACTGTTGGATTCCCAATTTTCTTGTCCTTATCATCCATTGACTTCACTTTTTAGCAACCGCTTGAAAGACACCATCACATTATCCGTTTGCTCCATCCCTTTAAAGAGTTATTTTCAATTTTAAATAAGATGGCATAGTTCAATATTTCTACATTCCGGCGGAAGTTTTTCTAGAGCACCTCAAAATTGGAAAAACTTATGAAGTATAACAAGATTGAAGTATGCGAGCTCCAACTATTAAAATCAAATCGCTTTAGCTTGTGACGTGCAATCAAGTGGTTACCAGCCTAATATTTTAAAGAAATTTCACACATTCTTCTTTTCTCAATGATTACTGATTAGAATTTAATTTTTACATCTAATAATAAATTCCTCCGTCGCAGGCCGTCAACCTCCTTTTTACACTCATTGTTTACCTTCTCCTTTCTCATGATTTTTCGGGTTCTGAGATTCAAACTGTGATGCAGGGCACCCAATTGGTACGCATAACTTACCCTCTAGTATTGCCAGTCCTCTTTTGACAACGATTTAAAGCTATTTATTCAATTCACGCCGAAAATACATCTTTTCCGAAAGTATTTTTCACCCGGGTAACCTTGAGATTTAATTAAACCTTGAGAGAGAGAACTTGTCCCGAATAATCTGATGCTCAGCATCAAATTATTCACGACAAATATGAGAGGTAGCTAAGGAATCTGGTCAGGTAGGCGGAGTAGGAATTTGTTGTTATTTGTGCTATTTAGGGAGCAGATAAAGTGGAAACCGAAACCTGACGCCGGCATCCACTCAATGTTTACTAAAAACCACATCACCACCCGGAAAACGAGACTTCAATTCAAATTGATTTATAACCACAGTGTTACATAGAAGGCTTAGAATAAAAATCAGAATTTAGCAAACTTCGAGAACAGAGCACGAAACTTCGGCTCAGGAAACCGGAGCACGGATCATCGAATCCTGCTTAGCAAAGTGAATTGAGTACGAGATGATGGGTAGTTACCTGCTGAAGGGAGTGATGAAGTAAATTATGTCCGCTTAGTGCGGAAGTAGGTATGGTATGAATTTCAAGATGGGAAGAATTTAAAATAAATTCCGTAATTAAAAAATAAGTATTCTCGATCAGGAAACGTTTGAAAAGACTTCCTACAGTCGGGGAAATTATATGCACGACTCTCCACGAAACTTCCATTCATGATGAAAATGCAAGTGACGCAGAGATGGTAAGGGTATTGAATGCAGGTGGAGATGAAAGTGGACAGAGGAAGATGTGAGAACGATGCAAGGTCCATAATTGGTAATCTACCTAATGAATAACAGGTCCTATTGAATCAAACTAGTTTTTTACCTTTGTATCGTCCAAAAATCTCATTTTTCTTCTCCCATTCCCCTTGTATAGCCATCAATCTTTCTTATACCACCCCTTTTAACATGTCTTTCCTACTTAGTGAACCTCTGTCTACTTTACTGTCAACTTTTCTCTCTCTTAATTACTCACTTGCCGAGAATTCTCCTCCATCTACTACTATCTCTATCCACCACTTTGCCAGCCTCAGTGGTGGCTCGGTAAAGTCCTTGCCTGCAAACCTTGAGGTTGTGGGTTCGATTCCCAGCTAGGAGGGTTTATTACCATTTAGGGTATAGGTTTGTGTGTAATATGTCGAGAGTTTATAGTAAAATAGGATTGTAAATACCCAAATTCGCTCGAATAATCACGGAAATATTATGGTTGTAAAATCCCTAAATTGGTTATTTCTTTATTCATCTTACTCTTTCTACCTTACTCTATATCAGCATCCCAAAAGTCTCCTGTCGATACTAATTCTCTCTCAGCACTGACTAATATTCCAAACCATACGACTTCATGCTCCACGTAAAGGTTTTAACGACCCCGGGCACCAACCAGGAATCTATGTGTATCGATATTATATTTTTTTGCACGGAAATATTTTTAAAATAAATATTGTCCGTCTAAACTTATCTTTACACCGCAGTGACCAAGTTCGTTTCGAACCTTGCAGCGCATCGCTCCATATTCCTGCATCAACCAATCTTTGCTTAATGACTTCGCTCAAATTTCCCCTCATCAGTACATTTTTTGTAAATGCTTTCAATACTAATGCGGTACTTCGCTGTACCGTGTTCTTAATAACAGCCTCATTTGTATCAAGGATATTACCCAGACACGTGAACCGTTTCACCTGCTCTATTTGATGCCTTACTCTCATCACATTAATCCTAGCCTTCATATTACGGAAGCACTCGCGATAATTGTATATGTGTGAAAAGTCTCGGTGAGGGAGAGGTGGGGTGCTATGTACATATCATGTAAGAGTCTCAGTCACTCCTTATCTTCTTCTCTCTCCCTCTCCCCTTATTTTTTTCCCCTTACCCCGTGCCTTCGCTTCCCGGAACTCTTTAATTACCGCCTAGAGGGCACACGGGAGGAATTCGAGTCACCGTGAATCAAAGGAAGGGAACTCGGAAGGAGCTGGCGGGGTTAGGATGATGCTTTAAGGAGTGGGAAGGAAGGGAGTACAGCCAAAGAGAGCCAAGAGGATAGTCGGTCGTACGCTGTGTGGGAGTCCCTGGGAACTGCGTAAGCTGAGCTCCTTTGCGAAAAAGGTCCGGAATTCCAGTCATCGCGCCGAAATTGTCAGGAGCGGGAGAAACCACCGAAGAGCGCAATTTCCATGGGCCTGGACCGCCGCGCCGACGGAGGACGCGTCGCTTCGGGCGGGTCATCCTAAGGAAAATTAGAAGCCTCATTTTACTGGAAATGGAAATGCTGTGTGGTCGGTGAACGGAAAAAATAAAAATGAAGAGAAAATCCGAAACCTGCATTCCACAATAAATACACCCACCCACTCTCTTATTTTTTTTTATATTCGAAAGAAGGAAGCATTTTAGGTGTTATTTTCTGCGGAGGTATTCAATATCATTAATTAAGGCGCCTCAATATCAATTCAGAAAAAAAGCATCTAATTTGGAAGCGCAAGGATACAACCAGCAAGGCATAGCTAGCACCTCCCAGCTCTGTGCACTCCGCCCCTTACTGCGGGTATAATTAATTATTGTTCCCTGTAGTAATAACCAGCAATGACTTTTAAGGTTGACTTCTGTTAGAGAGAGATGGTTAGAATATGGGATTCGAGTTGACTATGGGATAAGTTAAATACATGGCCATGTCATCTCTAAGGAACAATGATGAAAAAACTGAAGTTTGATAGAACGAATTGGCAAATTCCAGCAATCGGGGGGAGGTAATTAAGAATGATTTTAAAAATACATGAAATTAGAATGAAAGCCCAATTTAGGTTGTATTCAAATTTTTAAATATTAATTAAAGGATATATCTACTATTAGCAGAATCATTTAAAAGGAAATGACAGTTTCACGATTAATAAGTTTTAGAATATTAAATTTTGGTTAGGCTAATGCATGTGAACGCATCAGGGAAATTAAAACTGAAGAAAAGATCATAAACCATACTGCATTTGAATGAACCATTCTCGGGTTTCCAACCGGGTTAGACTCTCCATGATGGCCGACGTTTCGATGCCCGACATTTCGATGTTAGAGTTTGTAAAATGGCCTGAGAAGGATGAATATAAGGAGATAGAAGTAAGTAGCGGAGGATAGAGAAGCTTGGATGTGAGTCATTGAAGTGACTGTTGTTTATCATGGATTATGGCGTCTAGGGTTCACGTAGAAATGACTTCATTTTTTAAATATATACTTGCATTTGACCCCTACAATGAGGAAATTTTATATAGAATTGTTCTAACACACATAATTGGAATTCAAACAGAACATCGCATTAATATACCTTGTTTGATAAAAAAAGTGAAAAGCATGGACTTGTTAAAAAAATGTCCTCTTGAAATGAAAACCGAAGGGAAATATTGATAACTGCGATCTAATTGCGACCATATAAAAGTGTTAATAACGTATGAAAAGTTTCAACTCAACTAAAACTACTTTCACAATTACAAAAAGACTCTTATACATTTGCACTGACACTCAATCCTTTACAGGTTTAACTAAAAAGTTCGGAAAATCATAATGGGTCCTACTTTGTTAACTTATCTTTAGGATTATTACGTGTTGGCGGCCTCTTTGAAATCATGACTTAAGCAAATAGTAGCGCAACGTGTTCCAATTTTGCGAGGTTTCTTCTTCCCATTTTGTTTTACACCTATAGAGATATATTTCAAAGTGAGTCATTTTGTTCTGCCATGGAAGAAGCAGTGACCTGTTAAAACTAAACCCCAATTGCGAATGCTCTTCGTTATCATCGCGGAAGAATTTCAATTTATCAGCCCAAGAAATATTTCTGAAGGCTGGTGATAGACAATGACGCCATTTTTCTCATTTACTATAGGAGGATTTATGTTCGTAAACTATTCATAAAATTCCATTTTTCGACAAGTTTGAGCATCCAAACGCCTTCAAAAAATCTTCCTTCTACAGTGACCAAGTTACTGAGCCGCCCAGAGTAAAAATTCATATCAGTGTTTCACCTTATCTTTTCTCAGTGTCCTCAGTCAAATTAACTTCATCAATTCCCTCCCCTAAGTCGCACATGTGACGGGAAGAGTAAAAGAGAAAAGAATAGTGGATGGCGCGCACGAAAAAAAAACAAAATGTTTCGAGGGCGTAAAATTCCATGCAAACTCCACTTCTGTCCGGCGGGGAAATGGCTGCAGTGCCGCGCCGGGGAGGCCCTGCGGCGTTGCCACATCGCCTCCAGCCGCCTCACCCACTTATTTGGCGGGAACGATCCCGAGTTTTATTATTTTTCTACTCCGTTATTTCAGCTCATGGGACCAACTCACCTACCTTCTGTCTCCTCTTTCCCCCATCCTCGACTACAAACCATAGCCAACACAACCCCACCACGAAGGAAGCGGAATATTCACATTTCAGCATCGCGTTTCTATATCAACTCTGCACCACGATTCATTGAAGATCGTTTAAAACCGTAAAATAAGGTATGATATTGAAAGTCACTAGAATTATTTCGTCATATTACGTCATTTTGCCAGGAAAATATATTTATGCGCCATTTTGGTGATAAATTAAAGAGTATGCAATTATAATGGAAGGCTAATTAAAGCTGAATTAATTGTATCAGAAGTCTGTCAAAACGTTTAACTAGTGACTCAATTGACTCTTATCTAACACCCACTTAAAATACAGTATGTAATACTGGCATCAGGCACATTACAAGGCAGAAAATTCCCATTAAAACGACATATGTATAGATGCATCGACTTAAGAAATATTGCGTTACAGAGCGAAATTCATTGATAATTTCATGTCTTTCAGTCGTTTATTACGGAAAATTTCACAATACGTGATATTCTATATCGCATAAAATCGTATAATATCGCATAACATCGGAAAGAAATTTTGTTCATTGCTTGAATATCACGATGCGATATTCATGAAATATCGCATGGTCATACTTTCATCCAGCTGCACTCCTTCTCGTCTTTATAAGAGTAAAGCTTGCCCGGCATCGCAGGAGAGCCCACGCCCAACAGGGCATATGCATAATGTATGCATCGAGGTCCATATACGAGCCTCCTCTCCCCCACTCCTGCAGTCGCCTAAGCCCTTACCTTTCTCCTACGCGAAACCCCCTCCTCCCATTCTCTGCAACTGAACGAGCTCGTAAGATGCCGTATTCGATCCAATTTAATCCCGATTAAATATTGCATGGAGTTTAGGAGGGGGAAAAAGGAACGCATTAAGCCCGGGGAAGTTCACGCACACTGAACTCTTCGGGAGGTGTGGGCGTTGGGAGTTGAGACGGTTGTGAGAGAAGAAGGGTAGAGATTTTTATTGATGGTCCTATCCACCAAACCGTTCCGCAGGTCTTGGAAAAATAAATCCCCCGAGATTCCTCCGAAAGAAAACGTACTCCATGGAGAATTGACCGACCATGTATTTTCGTACATAAATACTAGCGTTTGCGCGCCATATACTTATCGTATCTCAATACATTTCGGTGGACGCCGTTAATGCATATAACATTATCGGCATCAGTGCGAACATCATGGTTTACTGCCACTCTCCACTATACTCAGCGATCAGATCAACTCTTCTACAGTTCCCTACTTTAAAATCTTTATAATTTTCTTTAAAAAGCAAATTTAATCTTCATAACTTATTTGCGATGGCTTTGTCCTCCCAGTGTTTCTTAATAATTTTTCCCATTCAAATCTCCCTCCATTTTTGCATTCAGGAGGTTTTCTTGTCTCAAAATATGCTCTCCTCTACTTCGTATGTTTTCCAGTAAACAGCATTTTTCTCCAACACTTCGTAGAGCTTCTTTATTGGCAGGGGAGTGGGTTGTGTTAAAAACTAAACATACTTGTGACTTCAAACCAAAACTTAAATGTTCATGACAAAGTTGTTAAACCCAAATGTTTCAGAAATTCATGAAATCACCAGACAATCACAATTATTCAAATGGTATTTATTCTCGACCTCTTTTAATATTCTGTGCAAATATCAGGAGTTTAGGTCAAATATATATATATATTTGTGTCATCACATTTTATGTGTTTACTATCCTCTTTCTTTCACCACCTGTTTGAACGAAATATTTATTATTTACGCCTGTGAGCGGTTTGAGTGAATGAATGAATGTTTATATATATTTATTTATATATATATATATATATATATATATATATATATATATATATATACATACATACATACATTCATAGGAAATGGAAAATGGATAGGAACACATAAAAGGACGAACACAGGGTTTGGTGGGGAAGATGAAAGACGCCATCTCTGGGCCGTTCTAGTTGGGCATGGGTTGTAACATAAAACCCCGTCAAATTCAGCAGTTAATTGAGTAGCCTAGGTGGTGTAACTGGGAGCACACCCGACCGGCAATTGGGAGATCCGGGTTCGAATCCCGTCTAAGGTGAAATTTTTTCTGTCTGGATTTGACTCATTTTCATCTTCCCCACCAAACCCTGTGTTCGTCCTTTTATGTGTTCCTATCCATTTTCCATTTCCTATTAATTTATTCGCGCCTTTGAGCGTCATGTTTCGAATGATGAGTATATTTGGCCTTCTTGGCTCCTTTCTTCTTCTTCGGCTATGCGTGCCTTTAAACGTACTGTTCTTCTCTTTATATGTTGTATGCCTGTATTCCTCTTTACCTTTCAACATTCCAATTGTGCTTGTCCCCTATATGGTGGGTGAAACCGTCCTTGCGCGCCATCTCTGGGTCGTTCTAGTTGGGCATGGGTTGTAACATAAAACCCCGTCAAATTCAGCAGTTAATTGAGTAGCCTTGGTGGTGTAACTGGGAGCACACCCGACCGGCAATTGGGAGATCCGGGTACGAATCCCGGCTAAGGTGAAATTTTTTCTGTCTGGATTTGACTCATTTTTCATCTTCCCCACCAAACCCTGTGTTCGTCCTTTTATGTGTTCCTATCCATTTTCCATTTCCTATGAATGTATGAATTTATTCGCGCCTTTGAGCGTCATGTTTCGAATGATGAGTATATATATACAGTATGTATATATATATATATACCAGATGAGTATATATATATATATGAGTATATATATATATATGAGTATATATATACATATATACTCATCTGGTATAAAATATATATATATATATATATATATATATATATTTTTTTTTTTTTTTTTTTTTAACTTTTGCTGACGTTTCGGACCTTTATTGATCCATCTTCAGGGCTTTAAAGTTTGGTGCTGTTTTTAAAAAAAAAACAGCTCCAAGAAACCTGAAGATGGACCAATAAAGGTCCGAAACGTCGGCAAAAGTAAAAAATAAAATATATTTAATATTTGACCTAAACTCGTGATATTTGCACCGAATCACAATTACCTTTTGTACTAATTTTATCTTCTTTATTGGCGATTATCTCCGTCCTCTTGATTTTAATCGTTCTTATATAACGTCACATTTCCTTGCATCCAATCTTTTCATACACTGCGGTTACTCTAGGCTTCACTTCTAAATAAGAATACGATCCAAATATATGTTTTGATGGAGTGCTTCTTGACTTCCAAGCTTGTGTAACTTCCGTTTAATAAACTCTTCTTCTGGTAGAATGTCTTCTTGGCCCGTGCTTCTCCGCTCACTATATATTTGTTGCTCCTTCCATCACTGGTGACCGCACTTCCCAGATTCTTTTTTCTTCGACAACTTCCATTTACGTCTGTTCAAATCATGCCGACTCCCTCGTTTTTTTTATTTCATTCAAGAGTAGATAATATTGTTTTCTTATAACTATCGACGAAAAAACTGCCGTGTTCAAAGAAAATAGAATTTCCAATAAGCAAGTAGTACCTGATATGTTGATATTCGTGTGATATGTAGCTCTATATGGCTCAGAGACATGGAAAATTGGAGAGCTGGAACAGAAGAGAATATTGGCTTTCACAAATTGGTGTTGAAGATCAAATGGACGGATATGATCAGAAACGAGGAGATATATAAAATAATTGGAGAGAAGAAAACTGTATGGAGCACTATAACCAATGCAAGGGAGGCACGTAATGTAAGGTAAAATAGAAGGGAAAGCCACACAGGCAAGCCCGAGGGACAAATGAATGAGAAAACTAAAACGGGACATGAAACAGAAGAGCTATAAGGATATGAAGTAGTCAGTAGGAGAGTGGAATGGAAGACTGCAGCAAACCAATCATAGGATTGAATGAATAATGAGGAAGAAAATGATCGAGAAGTCGTATTTGCTCAATATTTTCTCCATGCGGTTCAAAATTCTCGTCTGATCTTCTATGAGATTCTCTCCGTATCCGTGATCTTCGTCATTATTCTACATCACTCCACTTCTATTGCTCCCAATTTTCTCTGATCTGATGCCGTTTTCATGCAAGACCATGAGACATACATATGTTTTAAGCACATACATACATATGTATATATTTAGATTTTCGGGAATTTTGGCGAGGATGGTCCCTCTCCCGCAGACTCCATCGCGGCAGGATTTACTCCCCGTACGAACTTGATTTATGAACTGCATTGGTGCGGTGTATCCTCGGCACCGCCCGCCGGTATATGGTGCCCCCTGAAGTGGGGAGATCCCCACGTTCCCACCTCCCTCCCTCCGGGGCCCCTTATGCGCCCCGCCATCTCCTTGGCCCAGTTCCGCCGCCTCTGCCGGCTGAAGTCGACAAAGGGAGAGGGAGCAGTTCAACCGAGTCAGCGGTGAGCTTCGAACGGAAAATATGGGAGAGAGGGACTGAAGCCGCCCCGCCATGTGGAAGAATACACAAAGTGCCTCTCAAAGGGCCTGATGGAAATTTGATTATGCCCGGATATTTTCCGGGAATGGATACCCATGGGGTCATCTATGTTTATTCTTGAGAATACCGTGGCTCGACCCTTTAAGGATACCTCGGAACGCCGACCTTCCCTCTCTCTATGTGTTGTGAGGACTCACATTGATACGGGGTGCAAGTGCGTTCCGAGGCTTTATATGTGAAATGAGTTTTCTTAAAAAGAGTCTTATTTATTAAACTGGAAGAAAATGAGCATAGCAAAGGGGGCATTATGAATATAAATGCGTTATAAAAAAGGTAGCATACACAAAGAGGAGGAAACCAACGACTGGGATTTTCTAAATATAGGCGGAATAACTATTAGAAAGGACCTTCACTCAGACGTTCCCGGCAGTTTTCTGAATCTGGTCTTAAACAAAAGAGAGCAAGCGTAAATATAAGTATTTTGAGCAATAGACGGAAGAGTAGGCACGGATAAAGATAATGATCAACACTTTTAGAGCTGAATTATTTTGGCCTGAGTCCAAGTATTTTTCTCTAAATATATTTTGTCTTAAGCTGTAAAAAGCAATGATATAAAATATGTACAGAAAATATACGTCACCCCATACGATGACATACCATTACCATTATAATCATTTGGTCATATAACATAGGCTAAGTAATTTTAGAAGGTCGATAATTCTAACTGGAATCACCCGGTGAGAAATGGTAAGGGAGATATTCGAATCCCGTTAAGGTCAAATGATTTTATTCATGGCAAACTTCATCTCCTTGGTGTATACCTTTACACTCGAGCGCGTGACTGCGTACCATATCATTTTTTCCTTTCACAGTTATTATAAAATTGATGAATGGATGAAGATGGGTAAAAGCGAAGGATAAGGCTGCCCCAGTTGATTTATTATGCCTCAGTAATTCGCTATTATTTAGATCTTATAAGTTTCAATGAATGAGCTAAACTTACTCAAATTATTTAGATGCTAATTTAACGGCAAATTCATCAAGAAATGCCTTTAAGTTAACATTTACCTGCTGAATTTGAATGAATTTTTTAATTTGTGAATCAATCCTCTCAGTCAAAGGCTCACTCTTACATTTCATATATATATTCCCGTCAGCGGCAGCTTGATATATGTTGCGGTATCTCAAAATAAAGAGTAAACTTTTTCGCAGAAGCATTTTGTAGATTCAATTCATTGATAGAAATTTAATTTCTATCACAAATAGCGATGAGGGTCTACTCACGAAATGATAAAATATAAATAACAAATCTTAAACGGAGAACTAATATAGTATTTTCCATTCCGTCAATTTTACTGGAAAGGCATTCACTAATGGTTAGGTAAAGGTTAAGTGGCGCTATGTTGGGGGATTAGACCTATTCCAAATTTACGCTTGATGGCGCATATTGCAGACATAATGAATTCAAATATAGGCTGAATTAAAGCTCTCTGTTGGCACTTATTTGCTTAAAGCTCACCCAGTGCTGCTAAGCTTGAGCTGATGAATTGAGCTTTGAAAGAAAAATTAAATTTCTGCACTAAAATAGTTTGATTTTACGTTATTTACAATGTGCATATTTTCCATCCCATAATAAGTGCTCCATGATTCTGCAACTGCAAAATTAATATTTTAAATGACGTAACAATATCAATGATATACTGAGCGGGAATATAACAATTTTATTCATATTTTCAACAACATCAATGGCAGCGATAGCATTTTTTTAGCTATTCCATATCTCTGTTTAATTGAAACATTGAATATAATGAGATTACCAAAAAAGACTAAATTTCTTGATTCACTTCCTTAGCACTGCTACCAATGATATCATTATATGCAGATAACTGAACTTTATTCACTAAGTAGTTCTCAAAAACATAAAAAAGTTTAAAGTACTGACTCGTATTGGGAAAAAGTTTTCTCATCCAAATGACTATCGGTGGAAAAATGAACGTGAATCTATCCACTCAGTAATTTTTCGGTGAAAATCGTTATTTTCAATTTCTTCCTCATTGATTAACTCAGGACTTGAATCATTACGCTGTAGAAACGTTAAGCTGCAACAATTCATTACTTGCTATTATTTCCAAGAAAGTTGTTCACTGCCTGCCCTATGTAATGAGCACTGAGGATGTATCTGATGAAAATGCTCTACGCATAAGCATCCCAGGGAGTAAAAGCCAGACAGGACTTTCATTATACAACAACTATAGTCTTACATCATTTAGGTCATCTTCTCTTCACTCTACGTGCAGAGCGTCATAGCAAATGTTATGCTCGTATTAAGAATCAAACATCAAATCACGAAATGCTTAAGGATACGCAAACTACATTAGAACTTTACATCGTTTATTTTCCGCAGTACCTCTCAACAAATAGAGGATATTTCTAAATAGTTTTAAATCAATATAAATATCTCAATGAAATACAGTTGTTCTGGTCTTGTTACCACAGAGGTTGAAAATCCACTAGAATATAGGAGTCAAACACGTTCGATTTCATATATTCATTTTTATTTTGTTACATCCCTTAAGCTAAAGATGGTTTGTTCATAACGCTAGTGTTTTAATTTCTCTATAGTATAGCTCTCTGGAACCATTTCAGTGAAAGCAGAAAAAAAGATACGATGACATTAGATACCCCATAGGTGATGAAAAAGAACAAAATGTAATCTTACACTATATTTTTCCTTAATTAAAGCAGATGAATTAAGCTAGATGAATTTTATTGTGACCTAGGTTTTGATTTTCTACGTATATGATGCACTTTTCCATTGACTTACGTGTTCAGAATTTTCATTACGTTCAAATTTCACCACATGACGCTTGACCCTTACCATGACATTTACGATGCCTGAGGCGGTATCCATGGGTCATTGAGTGCATATTTTAATAATTTTTTTATGTAAGACGAAAATATTTTGGGACCTCATTTCACGTAAGGGGATCTATTTAAGCATTGGAACTCACCGTACAGGCAGTAATGGAAATGATACAAAAATTATACAATATTTTTTTCCGAAATAAAAGCATGTCATGGCTAGATTTTTCGGCACGGTATTCGAAATTTAGGTGAAATCATATTGAAATATGTTTTCTTCGAATATTGGACTCGGCGTGATACCTTGATGTTTCTTAGCAACAATAATTATTATGAGAATATAATGTATCATTTCGGGTTTAGAAGAAAATCTTGTAATATGTAATCTAATTATTACGAAATATATGCCATGTGCCATTAGACTAGGTATTGAAATAGCATTGAATTGCAAAAAACACTAATCTGTATCATGCTACTTTTAATTTTTATCCTTCGACATCACTAATTCTAACGCGAAAATCTGCACACAAAAAATTGCTCCAACGACCTTTAATCAAGTAAGTGAGACATCAACAATTCTTTGCATATCGATTCATTCAGAAATATTTGAAGCATTTTGTGTTTGTCTGCCAAAATGTTACAAAGCCACAGGGGATTTAGTCATCCGGAAAGAAAGGAAACTTGGCGGCGTTGAGAACAACAAAAGACCGTATTCAGGTGAGAATACGGATACCCTCATCAATAAAGCCCTCAGCCGGGCATGGCCCGCTCGGAAATCATCTTCCCAACAACGAGCTACGTAATTGCAATCCGATACCCCGAATATCAGCCCACAAAATAACCTATCGAAGACCAACACGATGGGATAACACGATAGATGGAGCCATAAGATAAAAGACTTCTTTGGCGCTTTCGGAGATGTGAGAACGTGCCACAAAACTTTGCCATCGCCTTCTCCTTCAAAAAATATATTCCACGCGGAAATACGTGTGTAAAAGTTGGGCTAAGGGCTTCTTCCTCGGGCATCCGGCTCCTTCCGAATCGCCCCAAACGGGGTCTTTTAGGAGGAAATATTACGGATTCTTTCGTAAGTGAATGTGCCACGTTCTTCGGTCCGTATCGCTGGAGCCTCCATTAGCGTCTATTTCGCCCCTTCCCAAACGTTCCCTCCAGGCCGAAAGAAACCGCGCGAAAAAGAAAAACACTTTTAAAAAGTTTTCCGTTAGCCTTGAAGGGGCTTAAGACAAAATGGCCAACTCCTGGGCAAGAGTACCATACCTCCTTTAATGCGCCATAGCCGTCGAGAGTTTGTTTCATGCGGCATATCTCGGGAGGTAATTGTAGTAAAAATTCTAGCTAATGTACCCCGACGAGAATTCAGGAATTCAACTGAATGATTTTTTTTCTTTGTCTTTTCATGAGGTAACTACCCTTTTGCTATCATAAGCCGTCCTCCGTCAAGAGGGTGCAGCTGTTGAAATGGAATAGTAACCAGAAAGATCATTCCTATTTTTACAAAGGAAATGTGATATTCTTTACCAAGAGAAATAGAAAAATTGCCGCACATATTCCAGACATCCACCGGTTTTCAGAATTACTTCATTTAGCTTACCACGGTACCCTGGTTGATAGCGCACCGGTCTGGAAACGAGAAGTGGGTGCGTTCAATTACAACCTCGGCTATCTTTAGTATCAACGCTAGGGTAGAGGCTGCGAAATAACCACGGCATTTGGAGAGCATACAAACATTGCAATCACCAGTAACACATTCAATTCTGCATCCATCGATAGAAAAATGCTTTGCATTGAAAATCGGTACACAGGTTCTATAAAACATGTAATCTGGAGTACCTAGAAACCCAATTCTGCTACGTACTTATTTTAAGGGATTGAATTTCAAGACTTATTATTGTATAAGTTAAATGAAAATTTGTGAATGCATATCAATTTCCATAACCGTTTTTAGAAACATATTCGCTATAAAAATGTTATCAATATCTGTAAATAATTGTGCTAATTGCATATTCGTCTCCATCATAAGGGTCGATTGAATCTGCGAAGACGGTCCCCCTAGGATGAATATTTCTAGTCCAAAGAAGCGCTCGTGAGCAACTAAGTCAAACGGAGGGAACTTCACAGAATGATCGAAGATTATCTTGCACATAAAAAATTGATGAGCCTAGGTAGTACATCTCATTCACTAACTATATTTTGGATTCCATAATGACTGGTAGAAAAATTGTTAACGCTAAAAATATAACCGATATTCATGAATAAATATGTTCATCTCATATTCGTCTCCGGAAACGGGGGTCGATTGATTTTGCAAAGACGTTCAAGTCCTCACGATGAATATTTCTTGCCTGACGAAGCGCTCGTAAGCAGTGAAGGCATAAAAGATTAACGATGCGATAGTGGAAGTACAAAATTATTCATGCAGGCCGCCTTCATTATGCATGGATACGCCTTCACGGCGGCAGTAATACGAGGGATTTAGCAATACGTGGAACGAATGCCGTGCATAAAAATATCAAAACTCGAATCCAGGGGGGGGGTGGCACTTTGGCTTACGGATGGGGGTCATCGCTTTATTTCGATGAGATTAGCGACCCAGACTCGGGGAGGTAAAACTTATATCCACTCGCGCGCAATTGTGTGTTCCCGATAGTGGATATATCCAACAGTCCATGCATAGAAAGCGCTTTACTTGGCGGCAGAGAATAAATCCAAAACTTGAGAGCCGTATCCAACCGTAATATCCGACTGATTCCTATTTGGAAGACTGCCAGAAGGTTCTATCTGCATAAAGGAAAATCGCGCAGTAAACGGCGTTCGTTTTCCTACTCGACGACGCACATTCTCAGAGACACAATGCCTAAGGGAGGGGAACTTGCGGAGAGGAGGGAGGAGCCCCACTGAGTCAGACCCCAGACCATTATTGCTATTAGAAACAAAAACATTCGGCTGACCATCGTTTTTTCTCTTTCATCCTTGACTCATATTTTTAATCTAATTTGCGCTACTCATAGTGACGTCCGTCGGAAAAACAAGAGAAAGCCACTACTCGGCTAAGTGGCCTCGTTACACCCTAACACGGCGATATCACCGGGTCGCAGCACGGTCTCGCCACGGTTATATGCGTACGTTGGGATCTCTGTGTTATTATTCAATATGTTTGTGGTTCGGGTGAAGTCCCTCGACGGGGAACATAAGGTCTAATTAAATCCGCGGAAATCCACAAACAAATATTCGAACGGAGAGAATGTTTTTCACTTTAGCAGTTGAGTGAAATATGTGACAAACTAGTTCAGCTCGAAATGGATCTGTTTAAAGTACCGACCGGAAACGGCGAGAACTGATGAAATATCCGCCAACTATATGTTTGGTGGAAATAAATGACTCGTATGCTGTTAAATATTGGTCAAAAAATGATCGTCATAAGTTACAGAACGTTCATCTGTTAAAATGCGCGAGACTGCTTGAACCATCCTATTTTTACAAAAGGAAAACAAAGGTGCATTTATGCAGAGGAATTACTTGTGTAACCAAGTACGGTTCAGGCCATACGTTCAAATGTCAATTGATTTAATTATAATTCTAAGATTCGATAATAGAATTCGAAATATTTTCAGGTAAGCATAAAATAAAACCAGATATAAAGTTCACCAATGTAGCATGGATTTCTGCATAGCCGTTCCTGGAATTCAAAATTGATAAGCATACGTTAAATTGGTATGTTTAAAAAAACCAATTTTTTTTTCAATTTTTAATATCTGCGGGAAAATACGTACCTTATTAATTTAATCACTTAGAAAATTGATCAAGTTTTTAAAAAGATACCTTAGAGATCGAAATTGCCATAGTGTGATATTGTGCATAATCTCATTGGAAAAATTTATGCCGCAGAGCAAAGGCTTACGTTATTTTTGTAAAACAATTGGCTTTAGATGAATAGCTGAGTCTCTGAGTTCACTGCCACGTTGATGCATTCGTTAAGTCTGAAGTTTGCAGTTCAAGACTGCTGCTTCAAGACAGAAACCAGCCAGAAGGAAAGAGTGATGACCAGAAGAGGCCGTATGGGAACGGCAGCGAAACTAAGATATCGACAACAAATGGATCGGCATCGTAGAAAACTCTAGAGATTTCGTGACTTCCTTCCAAAGAACCCTTCAACCAATAAAATGCGTATTTTTCCATAAATTTTAGTACTTAAAGTAAAAACGAAGACGCCATCCCATAGTCGATTGTCACCAGCGCATTAAGACGAATTTGATTGATGAAGACAAAACTGCCCTGCAGTAGGCTTTTTTCTCTTCTGACATCCGGCTTTGAAAGGTAATCACTAAAAAATATAATTCTTTATACAAGCGGTTATGTTTGGCTATTGATAGATCTTTTCCACTTCCTTTTTACCTTTGCAAGGGTTTCACAACAACCCTTACATGGTCTTTCATAACAGTCTTGCATACTTCTTATTTTTTCTTCATTACGTTCATCATGATACTTCTTCTCCCCTCACTTTCCTTCTTCAATATTTCTCCTACCCACCCACTTTATTGGATACATTTTACGACACAACGGCCAAATGGGAGCTATGTTGGAAGAAGAAATGAATGGGAAGAATTACAGAGGAAGACCGAGAGGAGAATAAATCAGGCAAATCATGAAGGCCATCACAGAGAATACATAATTATGTAGGAGTGAAGCGGTTAGCAGAGAGGAGAGAGGAGAGCTGCTGCAAACCAATCTTCGGATTGATGACTACTGATGATCACCTGCTTTACCTCCTCTTGATTTCCTCAAGCAAATTTCTCTCCTCTGTCTTCATACCAATCGCTTCTTAGTTTGTCAATCTTTCCATCCATCATACTTTCTCCATCCTTATATTCGTAAGAAATGCACTGCCTAACAGAAAGGCAAAAATTCCTTCTTAACACGCACCATTGGTAACTACCACCAAAACGGAGCGAGTAACCAAGGCTTTGCGTTAACAATTCACTCTCATCCTTCTGCTCTTCCAATCCCTTTTCCCAATTCCATCCCATTTTTCATGTCCATTAATCCCATTTTCTCACGCCGCGGCTCGCAGGGTAGTACTAAAGACGCAGACTTAGTAGTTAGTAACGCGTCTTTAACACTCATATACACCACTTTTAGAATCTCTCCTTGAAGATGCTCATTTGTTTACCGAAAGAGAAACCTTTTGCAGCTCTTAACACCTGAAAACCTCGCTTGTATATCAGCTTCTATCCGCGTTACACTTAAAAAAGAGTTACGAAACAAATAAAAACCACGTTCAAAAGTTCTGCGTCCCCAGATCCGCCTCACACGACGCATTTATGGAGATTTTATTCATGGCATTATTTCTTTATGATACGCGCCTTAGCTGACTCACTCTCTTCAAATAATCTTCAATCCAGCCCTTCACAGTGAAAGAGGGCGTTAAACAATTTCTTATCCAGTCATGCATCATTCATCATTATGCAACAAAGAGAAGGTCGTGAAATGGAAAATCAATTTAAATTGCCTGATACCGGTTGGATGGCGATAAAGCCACCGATAAAAAGTTTTTATGGTGTACTTTGCACGCTATGCAAATTTGAGATAGTAGGTGGCGGGCTAATTATCTTTGCCAAGCGGTATGATAAGAGATCATTCTAGCGTGCACAAGGCTCACTCTTGCGTGCAAACCATTGGCGCGCGCAGCGAAAAGTTTCCACCATCCATAATTCGAATTTATTCTACGCCTCCATAGCAAGAGGAAACTATTCATCCGTTTTTTTTTCGGAAACCTATAACAAAAATATAAACCTTCGGTAAATTTATATGAAGAAGAGCTCTCATCGTGTAGATTCTTGTTTAAAATCCATCACAGAGATCATTCAATGCAACGCTCACTTGATTCAAGTAGGTGAGTACAGGAGATCAAATAAATGAGATGCTCGCGAGCTGGAAAAATTTCAATTTATTGTTTCTGCTAGCGCTGACTTATTTACCTATTTCATTCACTCAGATGCAGTAGCGTATCTAGAATTTGGCTCTGGGAGTTCAGAATATTTTTAATAGGTGTAGTACCGGGAGTTTGGGCCCAGCTTAATGGGGAACCTATCCCGTAAAATGTTTAAAGGCAAAACTACATTTTCAAGCTTTTTTAAGCAATTAAAGATATTTAGTTTGCTAATGTTTTTGTTATTAATGTTGGTACCCTGAGCAAAGTTGCTTCTGGGGGGGGGGGGTCCGGTCCCGTTGGTCCCCCTCCATAAATACGCCCGTGCTTGGCTGTGGGCGCGGCAGTGAAACATCGTGTACATGCATCGCACTTGCATCTTCTGGCTGCAAACTAAGGCATTGAACCACACCTAAGGCGTCCTTGGGGGTGCTTTACGAGGTGTTTTAATGCTAAACACTCCCTGGGTTCCAAACCAGAGTATTTTCACTCTTAGAGCATTAATTCCCCCGGGAAGAGTGTAGGTAATAGCTTAAATGTATAGCAGTGTCTTACGCGAAATATACACACATTTAGAGATTACCTCATGACTAAAATACGACTTCAATTTATGCTATGAGCCCTTTTCATCTCGGTTGGCTTTTCTGAGACAATCTTGAGCTCAAGATTTCCTAAGGACTTTTAGTGCTTCAGTTTTGCAAACATCCCAAGCATCTTCAACACGTTTTGCGAACTGGCGAAATTAAAACAAGTAAGAGCTTAATCAACAATAATTCAGAACAACTTCAAAGCTCTCTGCGGAATTTTGTATCGGTAAATTCTCTCAAGTCAGGGAAAACCGATCAGAAAAATTTTCAAGTGCTCTCGAACAATTCACAATGAAACCAAGAAATTGAATTGTAAAAACCAAGAAATTGAAAACTTCATGGAATTTATAGAGATAAGTCAATAAAAACGTGCGAGCTGTTCAAACTATACCTGCTAAACACATCCTCTATAATTATGTAAAGTAGTTTTATAAGATGTCACGTCAAGGATACGGCTAGAGTATACTTTAATCCATATTATGATAGTATTTATATGTGATGAAAAAATAAAATGTTGTAAAAGATTTTAATTTACATAAACGAGCCACAAACAAAATTTTCAAGATTCAACACGAATATAATATATTTTGTGGCCATAAAATATTATTGGGAGCATTATTAATATTATTGAGTTAAAGATAAACAGTGAAGTTAATCCTTTAAATTCGAAAAAATATATCATTTAAAGATTTTAATTGTTATTCATGCTATCCAAAAATTAATCATGGTTTTCCTACATTTTAAATATCGAAAATCCGAATGACACTTAAAGAAGCAAATGGAACACGATTTTACTTTTTCCAAGGAGGAGAATTTAAAAATTTCTCTCTAAAATATCCCAACGTGCAAATAGAATGAAATAATATCTAGCAACAGAAATACAAGGATATGAATTTATACACTCGTTTTCCACAAACGAAAGCTACCATGATGATAGGAGCTCAGCTACGTATATCAAGTTGAGCACAAATTATGTAAACCTAAATAATTGGGCGACGTGATTCTAACTTGCCCTATTTCTCCGCTCGTACAATTTTAAATAGACCATCAATCTTCTCTATTAAGATGTTATATTGACTGCGGATACACTTCCATGTGAAATCCGGCGTCAGCTGCGATACATCAAGATGAAAGTCGGGTAATCAATTCAGTATTAACCGAAGCCCCGAACATGAACTACCAGCGTTAGCGTCTCAGCTGTTTAAAAAAATTGTACCAAAGAAAACTTCTCTGTTTGTATTGAAATATTCAAAGCATATACACCACGTCACGACTGTTTGTAGCAGCTTAACGGCAGTGGCTTTTATACGAGGATACATGAAAAAATGTTTTTAAAAAATAGTACATTTTAGAGCCAGGCATTCCGCGAAAGTAAGCATGAGAGTCACGCTCGCCTCTCGTATTCGCGCGGAATCTCACAGGGATGCTTTATCTAGATACAATATTTCTACCAAAAGGCGCGGACGAAGAGGAGAAAAAAAATAACATCGATTCCTCTCAAAGAATCGAAAAGGGCCTACTTCAAAGAATGGATTCTGCGCGCGGCAAACCATAAAACCGACTGCCGTAAATTGAGAGTGGTATATTTCTCGCAAAAGGGCAACGGGGTCCTGTGAGACGCGTCTGCCTCAAGGAGATCTCGTGTGTTGCATTTCTTACAAAGGACCACTCCTTGTGCACGAAATGTTTGAAATCCGCTTTTCAAGACTCATCGGGTGAAAAGTATTGGAAGGGGCCTCGCGTCAGGTAAAAAAAATAGGAACTGTGGAAACATTGAGATTCGAGGTGAAGTATTGACAAGCATTTGAGAAGAGAAGTTAATTGACGAGGGAGGGCGAGTAAAGACACCAAAGGTTAGTAATAACTCTAATATGCAGCGAACAATTGTTTTACTAAAAAACATGGTTGTTGCGGAATGATTAGCGTAAATTGAACATTTTTGAGATGTTGATTTGGAGAAGAATAGAGAGGGGGAGCTGAAAAGTAAGAAATGAAAACGAGGAAGTGTACAAGAAGGTAGGAGGGGAAAGAAAGTTGGAAGCAGGCACTCAGTAAAGGAAACAGAAATGAATGGAGGAAGTGCTGAGAGAGTAGAACATAGAGAGGAGGGTGATTCAGGGGAGAGTGTGGGACAAGCGCGGAAAAGGAAGTAAGGGAATGGGACTAATTTTGTGTTTTGCAACTTCGATTATTGTTTAAACGAATGGGTATTTAACCAAAAAGTAGGGTGATTCGTAAATCACTACCATAAAACTAACTTCCTTTTTTATGCTTGTGTATTCATGGACTTATGTTTTTAGGAGAGATCAGCGGCGGACAATACATTGAGTAAAAAAGGAAAAGGCTTGTCAAAAGATTTAACAATTAATTGCTAGAGCATCTTAGAAAGGAAGTGGAGTACCCCATCTTCAATAGGCTAGAAAAATTGTAAATTATCGACAGTACCCAATAGACCAGATTCAAAGGATTCAAAGGGATCCTCTAAATGAAATTTTAACACCAAGCCTAATTAAGTAGCAAGTAATCCCAGGTCTTCCTCCCTTTCTAAGTAGGTCGGAGTCGATTTTTTTTCATTGGATTAACCCCTTTACTGATTTGTTTTCTCTGCAGGCTAATTCGCCAAGACTATAGAAAAATTCTAAACATTAATTTTGATCTGCTAACATGCTCTCCGCTATTGCTCTGATTACTTTAGTTTTTGGGGATTCCACTTACTTAGAGGTTCCTCAGTGGCATTATTCTTCGGAAAGAGTTTTTTCCATTTAAATTTTCCTCTTCAGCGTTGATAGGAATCCCTAGGAGTATTCAAAAAGCTGTTTCCTTTCGTCTTCTAAATGTTTTGTATTAACTCTATAGGCTTAGTATTTAGAGTAAAACAGAGAAACGGGAGAGGAAAATTATAACTTATCTGTTCATATTCTGGTACATAATGATTCATATAATTATACGTTCCGCAATCCATGCGTTGATTCATCTAAAATTTTAATGATAAAAATATTTTTTGAGAAATTGGTCATTAAAGATAAATCAAAATGAGGCGCTAGGCGTCAAATTACTTAGAATTAAACCCGAAGGCCGATTTCATTTTAAATTGATATCGGATAAGTTTTGAGTAAAATTGTAAACCTATCATGGAGGTGCCCATAAAGAGCGGTGCCCATTTTCCTCAGTTACAATAAAAACAAGCGGTGCCCATTTTCCCAAATAGTATCATTAATTTCATTCAGTTATAATATTTATTGAAAATGCAAGGTAGAAAATAATAGATTTAGGTTTAATAGGATTTTAATTAGGTTGCAATCAATGCTCAAGCGACGACACCTGACAGATGCAGTCGGTAGAGAATACTGTAAATCTTCGACCACCGCATTATCAATATGGGATGTCTAAAGTCCTAGGGATAGCTTACCAAGATTCTCCAGTACAGGGATGAGAAGTCATGAGTGGATGGCTGTAATATTGCGTGCCTTAATCGAGTTCACCGAGTTGAGAATTGCTGATTAAAGTGATTGAGTATGCAGACAACGAAGTTAACCCTCGGAGAAAGTCAAATCCAGTAGTTCTCACCTATGTGCGATGGCCGATATTAATGCACATGACAAACGTTTACATAAGTTACCTTTCACGCCAATTTTAACATGACACTTCCGGATGGCCTTTTGACAAATTTCTTCCGCGCTCCATTTTCACGGCTTAATGATAACCCTAAGCTGGGGCTGGATTAGGTGATGCGAAGGATATCCATTCTAAGTACGGACAAAGCCAGGCTCAATACCACAGCGCGATATTTTAAGAGGGAAAAATAAGGAGCTAATTCAGATGATTCATAATGAGTTAATTCAGACCTTATAGAGAGGACGGTATCCATTAAGGGGCTAGTTATAGTAATTTAAGGAAATAAGATAAATAGTTTTTAGGAAAGGACACGGCGCTACTCCAAAAGAGAGCAATAATTGCTAGTTAGTACATACTCCCTCCTATGCGAAACGCCTTTTTTATCCTCATTCATATTACACGTATGCATACATACTCTAGGATGATTGCATACGTGAATAATTCTGGAATGATTCTGATAATGAATACTAGAAAATACCCAATCAGTTACGTCTACTGATGAGAATTCAAATCCCTACAAAGGAAAGACTATATTCTAGTGTTCAGGAATACAAGTACTGGCCACAGTATTTTACCCTATCTTGAACATAACCGAGGTGTTCTTAGGTTTTTTATTAGTCGAAATAATTTTCCGCGGAGGCCATTATGGATTTCCACGGGGCATAAGCCGAAATTTGTCCAGTACTGCATGATATGCTCGAAGCCATAGCTTACCAAATTCCATTTATTTCCTCTAATACAATTCGATGCTAGCTGAGCTGAGTAAAAGAGATTATCATAAATTTTCATGGATTTTGGCCAAAGCCGATCCAACGTCTTAATAAGAATTTCATTTTCCTTTCCCGAATTGCCCTCTGTACTATTTGCATTTTTTAAATAGAGTAACTAACCAGTAGCATCTCAGTACGGAGATCTACAAGAATAGATTAAAAATTTTCCACGCTCTTTGCTTTGATATTAATTTTTTTCCATTGTTGTATCCAATTTCCTCGAAATATTTCCCCCAAAATTTTAGCAAAATACAGCACAGCCAGAAGAACTTTGAATGTGAGCCGGACGGATGGAAGAGAAGCTTACCCTGGAAAAGATGGAATAGAAGAATATGGGGATTGGTTAGGAGGCCACAACCATTTGAGCCTTTGCCCGGTTATTGTTTTAAACTCGAAATTCCCGACTAAAGTATTGCACATTTGTCAGTCTCTCGAGGATTCGGAGCACGTTAAAACGCATACGAGGAGGAAAATTTGCTCGAATAGCAAACGGGTTACGTATGATAACATCCAAGGAGAGCACGACTTTTGGAGTGCTCTAGGGCACTCGGAATGAGAGTCAAAGTGTGTCGAGATCCGGGCGAAACTCGAAAAAAATGGACGAAAGACAGCGCACGATTCGTCCGAAAACGGAGAGCAAAGTCGCCGAAAAAAGAAACGCCGTTCGAACGAGTGGCGACCAGTCGCGTGCGTTGAATTTCATGGCCCTAAAGGGTAGCAGAGAGCCTAAGACATCCAGATCCAAGCGCATAAATACTAATCAGCGTTGGCACGTTTATTTCCTTGGTATGCCAAAGAAAAAATATACACACA
Organism: Pyrrhosoma nymphula; assembly: GCA_963573305.1. Taxonomy (NCBI): domain Eukaryota; kingdom Metazoa; phylum Arthropoda; class Insecta; order Odonata; family Coenagrionidae; genus Pyrrhosoma; species Pyrrhosoma nymphula. Next base: position 94,114,307 of record OY754329.1, read on the forward strand.
CGAGTGGATGATAAATTAAAATCTACTCGCGAACTCGACGTCCCTAAAAAAAGTACAAAAAAGGAAGGTTTGTAAATGGTAGAAACAAGATAAACGCATTTATGCGTGCATACACCGCATGCGTGTGTTTTTATATGCAGCGCGTGCATAATTTAGATATCCTATAAAAAGAGAACGTCAAATTTTCCAACCTTATATATCCGAGATGAAAGAAGAAATTCTGTAGGTAGATAGGGCCCTGTGCATTTAAAAATCTATAGAATGTTTACTCACTTCCATTTAAACCTATCTAAACTGGTAGATTACCTCATTAACATGTTATATATTTCCGATAATTTTTCGCCATCACGCGTACAGGCCGCATCATAATATTAATCAAATATTTACTCTAAAACAGTGAAGAGGGGAAAACTACTGATAATTGCCAGTGTACACTGATCATGTGGTACATTAGTTTTCATTCTTCTTGATGCGTACATGCCAATCATACTGCAAACTGAAATCTCTCGAGTGGGCCATGGAAAGGTTAATGATTAATGGGTGTGTTCCTCTGTTCGCATTCGCCTTTACATTTGGGCATTTCTGCCCAGATGGGTATAGCAATGGGAACAAGGAATAAAGTCAAACGGAAGTCTGTTCAATAAGAAATATAATGACAATTACTTGAAAATATTACCATAGAAAAAAATTCTCCTAATACATATTTTACAGTTATCAATATCCGCACCATTTTTATATTAGAATGCAGAGATACTGCTATACCTACACCAACTTAAAATCGGTGTTTCCCTTTGATGGGTTCTAACACTTCCAGTTGGGGATTCCAACCATCAAAATTTCATTCAACCTTTGGGCATAATTTAAAAGCTTGAGACATGCATATTCATGATAAAAAATTTAGCGTCATCATACTTATGCACTTTTAATGAATGGACGAGTCGAGAATGGGCGGAGCTTTGGTAGTTGCAGTTTTTACCACTAGGGTACTCCCTCCGATTGTGGGATAAACACGGTTGCTGTCCCATGTTAATGTGTGGGGAAAATCTGTCTACCGAGTGATATTTGATTATTACTGTGTGTGAATATGTGATATTTGATTACTTGAATTAGTCATGCAATATTATAAATGACTACATCATTTTCTGGTACATCGTGTTCTAATGTTGTATGTACATCGTCGCAGCGAAAATGATAGTTTCACCTACGACCTACGTATGATATAATTATTAGTTAGTTGATTTGTTTCCGCTGCGACGATGTATTTACTTACATTTATTTTGATATGAACTTGATTCAATCACCATATACCACTTAATTATATACACCTCTACTTTAATTGATTACCTACCCTAAACTAATAGTGTATAAATGACACCATAACAGTTTATCTCGCTGAAAAGTGGTTCCCTAGAACACGGTCGCAAAGTTCGTGGAAGATATAGGTAATCGAGACGAGTCAAAACTTGAACCGAAACTGACGAATATAGAAAATGAAATACCCTTGACTGGATGCAAACATTTTCCGATTTCCGTACTTGCATCTTGTTCTTGTGAACACAACGTCCGTATTTATATCTTATACTCGGTTGTGGCTGTGATCCTTTCAGCTCACAGAACACAATGTGTTGTTTGATATCGTTAGAATGTGAAGTACAAGCTTTGCTAATTTCTTCTTTCCCATTTGAGACTCGGTAAATGCGTGCACGCTTTTGGGCTCTTTTACCTCCTCCACCATTTAATTTCGACAGGGTTGAAGGATATACTGGATATACCGGTAGACGTGTCTTGTACAGCCGTCGGAAAGAAATGGTATAAGCCCAGGGGAAAGAAAATTGAACCTGATACCGTAATGAATTCTGTATTTGCCAAGCCAAGCCTGAAAAGAAAAAGGAAGCCTCCAACATTCCAGTATTGCGTTGATCCTAATGCAATTCTATCACCAGCACAGGTGCTAGCATTGCAAGGTGAACTTTCAAATCTAAAACATTCTTAAAAATCAAAACATTTCTTCCAGACAAGATCTTGTCGACTTCTTTGCAATCCCCAGGTAAAAATATCGGGAGCACACACGCATAGAAGAGGAAATTTTTTATTTTCTTTCATCCCGTCGTATTTTTACTGCACACAGTTTAAACATACTTCCTTCCGTTGGAAATTTGTGGAATAATACCCCTGGTGTTTTACACGGACTTTTTCAATAAGGAACATGTCAGTATTGCACCATTTCTTGCAATAAATGTAAAATTGCTGTGGATCACAATGCACGGCAACGAGGAACTTGGCCAATGCATCCCACAACACGGCTCACTTGTTGTTATCACGTGACCGTGTGATGTATTCGCTCGAAATGTCTATTGGAGTTCACATTCATGCATTTGGAATCGTCGGATATATGCACGTGCGAGTCTAATTCATATTCTATATACGTGGGTCCACGAGAGAGAAAATAAAGGCCTGAGAGAGGAAATAAACGTCTGAGAGAAAATTTCTCGAATGCTGAATTTAGCTTTGTTTGGTGGTTGATCAATTCATTAGTTCAAGTTCGATACTTTCTTTACACCGATAAATATCATAATCGTTCTTCCGGCTGTAACTATAGATGATATGCCTTTTTAAGCTTCTCTTCAGCGCGCAGATTGCCATCTCGTATCACCTTTCGAGAAATATGAGTCAGTCAGCGTTCAGGGTCGACCTTTCATAAGGATGGAAGGGACACTGATGATAACTACCGCGTCGATCGTTAATTGAAGGGGAATTGAGGCTAAATATCCGATTCAGGTCACATAGGAATAGACTTAAATATTTGAAGTGCAATCAATCTTCTCTCACCACCACTTCTATCTCTTCTCCATGTATGGCCTTAATAGATTTTTTAAATAATCCTATAACCTTTTGTAGTGCTCATGCTTCTGTCACAAAAGGTTTCCTTATCTTCTCCAACGATAACATGACATCCGAATACATTAATAAATGCTGCTGCCGTATAAATAGATAAAGTTACTGTAGCCACTGAAGTACTATGCAGATATTATTCCCTGTGCATTTAGTGCAATCAGTGATTTGTTTATATATTCAGGAGGAGACTAAAACTGAGATCATTTCCGCCAAAGCACAGGAGCATAAGATGGTTTAGGAAGGGAGGATCATTTAGAGAATGGAATAACTGTGAAGAGATACCAGGCTACGGATTTTTTTATTAGAAGGCGCTAAGGGGTCTATAACGCCACGTCTTAGCCGAAGAACGGACTACAGCACTTGAAGTAGTAGTAGTATTTGGGGTTGTGGGTGCGCCGACGGCCGAGGTCATTTTGCACCTCGTCCAATTTATAAATGCTGTCAATGCATTGAGCAGCTCTAGGCTCTTCGTTGCAACTAAAATAGTTTTAACTAAAGAGATAAACTAAAATAGAAATAAGTATTTTAAAAAATACTTAAAATATATATAAATTAATATATATATAATATAAATAATAAAATTATTAAATTGAGTGGTAGATATTTATATCTTTTAAAAACCCGATTACCTGATTAAGTCGGTCAGCGTTATCACCCAGATCGTATTTAAGATTTCCCCTTAGGCCGAAAAGATTGCGAGCTTCTTGGTAGTTAGCACACTCCGCCATGATGTGTTGCACTGTCTGAGGCTTATCGCATGTATCACAGTGAGGTATCTTATTTTCCGTGAGTAGGAAAGAATGGGTCAAGGCGCAGTGGCCTATCCGCAAACGGGCAATAATAACTTCTTCCCTCCGATTACCTCGGACTGAAGAAGGCCAAGCCAGAGTGTCAGCTTTTATCCTACGCAGCTTGTTTCCCTCCATACAACTCCAAGTTTCATTCCACTGCTTAGTGGCGATCCGTCGAAGCATGGACTTGACATCTTCCGATAAAACCAAGTCCAAGACGGGTTCCGGTTTTCCAACGCCTCTTTTGCCACTCTATCTGCTTTTTCATTACCTGAAATGCCTACGTGGCCAGGAATCCAAACAAAAAGGATTTGGATTCCTTTTTGAGTAAGGGATGAGAGGACAAAATGTATTTCCTGAATAATAGGATGATCTGAGTACATGGCTGATATGGCTTTCAAACAGCTTAAGGAATCAGAACAGATTAGGAAAGATCCTTGACTGCCCTTAATATTACATAAAGCCATTTTTATGGCGAACAGTTCTGCGTTAAATACACTATAGAGTGGACTTAGCCTCGTCTTAAGGATGCCGTGATGTACGGATGCCACTGCAGCCCCACACGCGAGATCTGACTTGGACCCATCAGTGTAAACAGGTATGAAGCTGGGATAAGCTTCTAGAAGTCCCTTGAACATCTGCCTGTATTCAATAGGGGTCGTTAATTGTTTGCAGTATTTTTGTAAACAGAGGTTTACGTTAGGCAGGGGCATTAGCCAGGGTGGTTGGTTATAGTATTTAACCTGATGCACTTTGGGCAGTGACATGCCCACTTCTTCAATAAAATCTCTAAAACGTACTCCAAGTGGACGTGTGGCCCGTTGCCTTCGATTAAAAACATTTATAAACCGAGGTTTAAAAACTATATCAAAGCAGGGGTGCGTTTTCATCGATAAAATCTTTGCTACATAGTTACTCATTAAAATTTTCCTTCGCGAGGCCAAAGGTAGCTCCCCTGAGTCCGAGTAGATACTCGAAACGGGTGATGTCCGGAAGGAACCAATGGCTAGTCGGAGTCCGGTGTTGTGCACGGTATTCAAGGGTTTCAAATAAGATTCTCTTCCAGCAGAGTATACCACGGACCCGTAGTCCAGTTTTGACCTCACCAGTGAACGGTATAATAAAAGCATCATGGAGCGGTCTGCGCCCCATGTCGAATGGCTTAAAAATTTAAAAATGTTTAAAATCTTTTGGCATGCGTTCTTAGCAGCACTTGAAGTTCCGTCCGCAAGGCACCCAAGAGATAAACGGGAAAACCTACGCAAGTGCGGATTCAGACATGAACCCTTATAATAAGATGCCCGGACTCGAGCAACCGTACCACTCCGAATCTCTACCTCAACAGGTGGAAAGCCTACTACCTACTACTAATAACTGAAGTTTTTCCAAAGTAATAATATCATTAAAGATTTGTTGTTCGGAGAAATAAACTTCCATGGAACATGGCACAGGCAAAATTAATGAACGTTGTCGCAATCAAAGTAAAACAAATGTGAAGTTTTCCAAACTCATCAAAAAATGCACAAAACAGAATATTAGATGTTAAAATTAATTCCTATTCATTTCACTAGATAGGCAGAATACAATTCATAACACGACGCGTTAGAATAACAGAACGTTTAAGAACATCAGAGGAGTAGCAGAAAATTAGAGCTATACCATAAAATATGTCCTAAAGAGTTTCGAGTAGGTTTTCTCGTTCATCACAACGTATGCCCGTTGACCGCAAGCAGTCACGTTTTTTATTCTCGCATGAAACAACCAAGTAGACGACAGGATGAGGATGGACATTGCGACTGGATTACTCAAGCAACCACACCCGATCTCCTAGCTCAACAGAGTATGTCTTCAAATATGTCCCCCAAGTTATAATGTTCATATTTCCGAATTTCGGCGATGAAATGCGCGAAAATATATGCACATACATCCATACACGCAGCTAAGCACGGCTTAAGTGCTGTAATAGGATTCACCCTCACTGGTTGTGACTTCTTTGGAGTCCTCATAACCCCTTGTGTTGCGAGCCTCGATATACCGCAAGGGCATAAAATCTAGATCTCATGTATCCTCAAACATTACCACGAGTATAAGGAACTCTGGGTAGCGTTGTGGTCTGTGCATTGGCCCAGCCAGATAAAGGCCCATGGTTAGGTTCCCGGTCCGGGCTAATTTTGTTCTCGTGCGGCAATTTGCGCCGTTACCCCAAGTTTTTTGAGCAACCTCGTTCCTCAAAGAGTATACCGATCGACCGTTGACAAAAGTGTGCTATTCGATCCTTCCCACTTTCGATTAAGCCCTCAAGTATATGAGAGAATTGAGGTGTAAACTACGGCTGTGTATAGAGAGATAGCTGTCTTGATTCGGGAAAAGTTGAAACCGTCGTCTCCGATCTCCCTGCCATCCGATCCACAAAAAGAGTAGCCGGAGGGAATGGGAGGGCGAAGACAGGGAGAAGAGGAGGAGAAGGAGGTGGAGAGGAGCGGAATGGAATGAAAACAAAGATAAAGCCGAAGTTAATTGCAGCGGAGGGGGAGAGATAAGATTAGGAGGAAGTGGTGTGGGTGGTGATGGGGGGTAAGGATGAGGAGGAGAATTTCGGGAGTGAGAGCTTGAGTGGAGGGGGATGATTGATTGATCGCCGTTCGTCGTCGGAAGGGAGGAGGATTAGGACTATAAATTTCCCTCGAATTCAATTAAGTAGTTTTAGGTCCACCCGGGAAAACTTGCGGAAGTCGATCTTCGCACATTTAACTCCGGAAAAGGGGTTTCTCCTTTCTTTCCGTCCGACCGTCCGTCTGTCTGCTAGTAAAAGTCCATGGGAAGTAACTCCAATGGCTTTCGAGATATTCATGGCAAAAACAAGAAAAAAAGGATAGAAGACGGAAAACGGAAGGGTATTCGACCGGCATTTGATATCAGTCGGCTGAAACTAATGGGAATACCCAATATCAAATTTCGTGTCGTCGCATATATGGCACACCAAACTTGAAAACAGCTCCAAGGGGCACAAGTGAAATCAGGTCAACGCTTAATCAGCAGTTAAATTGTTCATGAAAAACTTACGGGGTGGAATATTGTGTTCTACCTCGCAAGGAAACCTCAACACATAAATACCTTTGAATTATACGATCCGTCACGTGCAAGCAGCGTCCAAATAGAGCTCGTCAACCACGTATTAGTGAATGATCGCTCTGAACATTTAGCTGAGCTAGCAATTTATAGACGAAGAATTGTTATTAACTGGCCATTCTCAAGCAAAATCATAAGTACCTAAAAACTGCACTCGGGCATATTTGAAAAATATACATACCCTCACTTTAAGGCACATATAACAGCATTCGCTGAAGGTAGTGAACCGGTTGACAGAAAGGATGCTTGTAAATGTATTCTTTTTCTACAAATAATCATTTTCACCGTATTTAAATTCAGCAAATATATTTTAACTTCCATTAATTTACTCGTAATGCGCTGAGGGTTGATGGGAAACGATATTTTCCCCTATAGTGAGATACGATAAACAAATTTAAGCCCAAAATATAGACTTTATGTTGTGGACCCTAATTTTTAATAAAAGATCAGTGTAACCTTCATCATTAGCATTCATCAATCGGAAGATTAGTTTGCTGCAACTCTCCATTACACTCTCCTCTCTGTCAGCAGCTTCATTCCTACATAATTATTCGCTTTGGCGTCCTCAATGATTTGCCTGATAATTCTTTCCATTCATTTCTCCAGTCAATATTATTTTCAGTGGGCTGTTGTGGCCAGGAAAAATGTTTCCAGTGAGTTTTTCTCTTCATTAGTGCTTCTCTCCGTTCATTCGATCTTCATCATTCTTCGGTAACAAGACATCTCCATTGATTCCAATATTTTTTGTTCTACAGCTGATACTGTCCATACTTCACTGCCGCATAAGACCATGCTCAACATATATGTTTTATTAAAGTGCTTCCTTACTTCCAGGCTTGTGTTATTTGTTGCTAGCAGACTACTCCGTTGGTATAATATCTTTTTTGATTGGGCTATTCTGCTCACTAAGTCTTTCTTCCATCGCAGATTATCCTTCTTCCCAAATAACAAAATTCTTCCACTTGCGCAATATTTTTCCAGTTTGACAGTGCTTCTGTCGTCATGATTTCTTCCGCAAGCCATAACCTTGGTTTTCTTAACATTAATTTCCAAGTTATATTTCTTCACAGCTTTATCCATACAGTTCAGCATTCTCTATAGATCTTCCTTCTTCTATACAATTATTTCTATGCCATTAGCAAAGCATACCATGCTGATTTTTCTTAATGCACTTCTATTCCTGTTTTAAAATTTTTATTTATTTCATTTATGACTTTTTCAACGTAAATATTGAAGATCATGGGTAACAAATTTCATCCAAAACTTCCATTTTATGATAGTTCCACAGAATCATCTTTGACACCATAATAACTTAATTCATTTTTGATGATGCCGTTAATTTCCATACGGACCAAAGATTAAATGAATGGCAGAGACTTAGAGAGCAGTGATAAGTAGTCATAGCACTTGAATGTACCTAGTATGTAGTATTAATGTTTTCAAATCATTACCGAATTTTTCGACTTGATAAGAGCCATTACTTTCTGCAGACATACAGTTAAATCCTGAGACTTAAATGCATATGAGCATCTCATGTCCAACATAACCAAGTGTCTACAGCACAGGACTCTCCCAAAAAACATAAGGGGGTCCATTTAATTCTCTAGGTGCCTGATTAGAACCAGAAGTACAACGCAGCGCAAAGAGAGAAGATGGCTTCCAAGCTATGAATTCATGATTTTTTCCGGCACGAAAACGGATTACGAGTTTATATCCCTTCTCAAAAGTCAAACCAGTTTTCAAAGTGACGGGCATGGCAGCTTACATAATTCACAACATTCAAAGTTTTTCGTTCGCACGGTCATAAATATTAAAACGTGGTAATCTCCAGGCAACACGGTGAGAGCTATCGAAAACCAAGTCTTCGCAACGGATTGCCTGTCGCTCAAAGGCAGTTCTAATATAAACCATTATCCCTCACTATTCTTTTTGATTTTTCATCATTCAAATCAAATTATATAATTTATTTTCCATGGTTTAGTTTCCAATACAACTTGAGTCATGGCAACGTCAGCAATGTAAGACTCTTCCGCTGAAAAATACGATAGCTAAATTAAGCTCGCTGAATAATGTGATACCCTATTAGGTAGAGATTTCGACTAGGGGCAGGACATCCAAATAAATTCTAAGAGACTCTCATGCACGCCACCGCTTGAAGTTTCAGCAATGCCTTCCTCCAAATATTTCAGAATTTGAATTAGGAATCCAGATGGAACAGGATAAAAAATTACCCCTTTAACCCGAATATCTTAATTCCACTTTCTTTCGGGTTTGGTACCAATGAAAGACCGATTTTGCACAAATATTCCACCATTGAAGTGGAGTGGTTATCGAAATGTAGGACTCGCACTGCTTCTTCTATCTGCAAGCATTAGACACTAAGCCTGTTACGACCTCCTTCAGTATTGGTCTTTCCATCTCTTGCGTAGACGTTTCAGAGAGCTTATAGCTCTCGCTCTAGATGTCCATAATTGTTTGAGTATTCTTCCATCATCCATTATGACAACGTGCTCTCTCCGTCTATTTCTGTATTCTAGTATCACTTTGCCGGCGTATGGTTGTTGGGTGGATTGAGTTGCATGATAGTCTCCGCAGTCGGTCCAAAGCCCGAATAAAGGAGGATGGTGGTTCTGCATAAGGCAAGTAACCTGATCAGGTAAAAACCATTACACTTACAAAAATAAAACAATAGCCTCGGATAGGACGGATTTAACTTGAAAATCAGTAAACATGTGAATGAGACCCTATATTAGTCCACAGGAAATTTGATTTTTTTCATTCAAGAAACGGCTTAATCAAAATTTTCGCGCTCCAAGCATTTTTGGTACTGCCAACTTCCTTTGGACAAATTAAAGGCCTTAATTTCGAGTCCCGCATTGGTATGAATACTGTGGGTCGATGGATTGAGATTAGGCTTGATGGCACAATTTAGTCCCAGCATTTTTGTGTCCATAAAACCGACTTGTACCTGCCACAGCACCCAGGTCGGAAACACCCAAGCCCTACAATCCAAAGATCGCGGGCTGGAATACCGCCGTGGGACTGCATGCTGGGTTTCCCTCAAGATTAAGGTCTTCCGTTAGACGATGTGATATGACCTTAGTTTTTGGAGCGTATGAAACGGAAGTCTTCATCCAATAACAAAATCCATCATTATTTTCCTCATAAAGTCGAATCTCCAGGTTTATCCCGATCATGCTTAGGCTATACACACCCTTAGCAAGAAAAGTCGTCTTCACAGCAACTACGAGACGCGTGACATCAAACAAGGGAAGTTGCCTAATATATCCCGAAAAGACTCAGCTGAAGTGTTAAAATGTTTGGCTAAAATGATTTATTTTCCCAGGTTCTTCGATAGACTAAATGCGGGTGTCCGAAAAAAAGAAAAATATTCTCCATATTCGTATGCAACTCTCATTAGCACGTAGCAATTAAATGAAAAATCGCCTTTCTTTCCTTTCTATAAGCCATTACATGCTGTACAGATAAGCATAATTTTGTAATAGTTAACTTCACACAAGTCCTACTAATAACGTTAAAACGAAACATATTTTCCTAACTCCCTAGACTCCTAAATTTTTTGTCATTGAGAGTTATTTTATCGGAATAATTCACATTTCCATGCAAATTCCACGAATTTACTGCATCTAAGGTCACAAAAATTGACTGGACTGGCCACATAACTAAAAAACTCCATGGTTAAATCGCGCACCCTCCATTGCATACACGCGTGGATGTTTCTCAGTTTATCTTTAGTAAGATTCGATGGATAAAATACGTCTTGCGTTATACTCGTGCCTACAGCTAAAAGATGATGGAAAACTCGAGAGGGTCAAGCAAATAATTCGCCTTCACTAACGATTTAAATTCGAGTCGTTCAGCGATTCAGTGCCTCAACCCTTGCAATGGAACTGCCCTGACACCATAGGTCCGTGAAACATAAAAAAGAACAAAAAAGTCATTTTGAAAAACGTGGCCAGGGGGGAGCATTAAACTGGACTCCATCTGTCGGGACACAAGAGGAGACTGGCTAGCTGGGACGCCTGTGTGTGTGCGTGAGTGTTTTGGTAGTTCGGAATTACTTTCCATAGAAATGGAAAGGAATACGTAGTATACGTTGTAGAGAAAAGGCGGGAAATATGGCGGAACTCAGAAGAAATGACTTTCGCATGCGCGATAAATAAAAGCGGGCGCCGTTGATCAGAGGGCGCCACCTTGACGACGAAACGGCGAGCGAGCGCGCTCATTCTCGCGGCTGACAAAAAACTGTCGTTCGAAGAATAAACGACTTTTGCGAACTGCGTACGAATTCCCTGCTCGGGAGACGCGCTGTAAATTAGATTCGCCCGAGAAAAAGGTGAGGCCATGTACGGTGGATTTGGAAAGTAAGTGTGCGTGAGGGGAGGTAGGGAAAGAGAAAATGGTTGTGACTGAGAGAGGGTTCAGGAGGAGGAGGAGGAGGAGGCTAAAGGAGGGAGTTCTAGAGGTAAAGGAGGGCTTGGGAAAGGACGGTAGACCTATGTTGATAAGGAAACGAAATGAAAAGAAGGGAGATCGTAAAAATGGTGACGGAAAACACCTGTGAAAAGTAGACGTGCATATTAATCCATACCTACATTTCATATCATAAGCATCGAGGCATTTCACCATTCCCAATTGCCGAATATTTTTTTTTTAAATCAGTTTCCGAAATATTTGAGCACCTTAAACAGTAAGGTGATTCATCACTATTTTTATCCCATGAGTTCTACCCAATAGTTTCTTAGTTTTCTTAATTATAGATTGTATAGTAAAGGGCTTACAAAACCCCTTTTTAACCAAATTTATTTCCATAAGAAAAGCACTGGATTCGGTGCAGAGGTTTCTTTTTCCAGTCTTTTAATCTAATTTCTCTCATGATATAGGCTTCGAATGTAGAGCATCGGATGGATGAAAGAACGTGTTTTAATGCTTGCATTAAATTTTCGTATTCGCTATATATTTGCCTAAAATGTAAGTTTGGGCAGAATAAAAATCGTTAATTTTTTTAATATTTCAACAAAAGAAATTTTTATTTACTTGGTAACAGCAGCTCAGGCTCTAAATGAAAACTTATACCCGAGGCACTTATGGCTTAGGTATATATCTATATAGAAGAATTACAGTGTGATTTCTGCCGGAATATTTTTCATCCCAAAACTTCTCTGCGTGGTTAATGACTCCTACATAGTACATGAATTGTTAACGTTATACTGGGAGGAAAACTTTAATTCAACTCTAAAGTTTTCATTTTTTTCTTCTTCCCATTGAAATTCAACAGGTACCATCTCCAAGTATTTTAATAATACTTGCAACGTAGCTAACTCTTTTCATTCCACAGAATTTTGCGCATGTTTGGAATTAAGTTCAATATTTCATCCAACACACAGGTTTAACGGACTGGTAAATCATGGTGTTACGAACAATTGTTTATCAAGGTACTCTTTTCCAAATAAATGGTAATTCTATGCTAAATGTACAAAAAAATGTTTTTTGTAAAGTAATTCGACGTCACGACTTTACCTGCGCATTAGCACTGCAATAGTTACGTGGTAACTCCGCATCGTGTGCTCCCCATTGTCATGTCCGTTCACTGGAAGTGCGACCCGCTAAAATTTCAAGCGCACCCTAAGAAGAGAACGGCCGTGAAGGGAACCGTTCGAAGTAATAAGATCTCGTGCACGCCTCACGTGGGGTGGATTTTCGATGGAAGGATTTGCCCTCCAGAATCCCCCTCGCCCGTTCGGTAGCCTCCCGTCCTTATCCACTGCGCCATCGCGTGAGATTCCTCAAATCCTAGAACCTCCGAACTGCCCTGGCCTACCCACTGGAGTTATTCAGGTAGGATTCGAAATCGTAGGAAATCGACGGCATCAAAGCTGTGATTTCACATCCTAAACAATAAGCGTCTCTCTAATTGCCACTGTCAGGATTTATCACAGAGTAAAGAAGGGAATACATGGATAAATACCAATTAAATAATCAATCAGCCAGGTTTCCTGTCTAGTTATTCTCTTTTTAAGCGGATCACATGGTATTAGTGCAAGAATAGTCACGGTAATGCGACGAATTATCTTAACATACGTGAACCGAAAATAATTAACGAAAAGCATAGAAGTTTATACTATAGTCAAATTTTGTACGACTTCCATATTAGATCGATAAATTTTATGCAAAAACCGCTTCGCTCTCTTATTCCAATGCGTCATCTGTTCATTTTTTTAATCTATAAGATATATCGAGGATTTGATGCAAAATTTCCCACTTACGAAGCCGAGGTATGGTAAGTCCACTCAGGAAAAAGGCTTGTTCGCTCCAGCTGAAATTTTATCACTTATGCTCTACATCTATACCAATATACTACCCTTTATACTGTCGCAAGGCATCTGGCAAGGGGTGTTTGGTCACGAAAAAGGAGACAAAAAGCACTAAAAATACGATAGGGAAAGAGATATCAGAAATATGTGTTATTACATGCAAATTTTCCATTATTTGGAATGAAATGGAAAACAAGAATGGAAAAAATGCTTGAAAACTTCCAAAATGTTCCATACATCTACTCTCAACGTTTCTTACCTAAATACATCGTGCGGAGCCATAAATAACACCCTTAAATATCCTCCAAACTCAATTAAATATTCGATATTTGAATTTATTCATTACCATGGCTATTTCTTTCATTTGTTTACTGGTGATAACTTCATTCAGGAGCTTTAACTTTGAGACTGAGGTGACTATTACTGTAACTTCCACATCCCATATTAATCGCTGTTAACACAACAAAAACGCTCTAAAGGTTTTTCAATATTTCCTAAGTCTAAAAAACGATTCCTTCAAAAAAATGCGTCTCCATATCCTCGGGATTAACTTTGTGAAAATTCATGGTGGATGAATCATTAAAACAGCTTCGTCATTTATTCAACGCTCTTGTGTTACTCAAAAGATTGAAGGGACACCCGGCAAGGAGGTTTTCCTGACTGGCGGCCCTACTGTAATAAGCTTGCCTAGTACACGACTTCAAAGGCTTAACGAAATGAGATGAAGATCGTCGCCCCTGTGTCTTCATATTCCCAATAGCGCCCATAGGAAACGTGAAACAAACCCGCAAATCACATATCATAATCCAGTCACATAATGAGAGTATCGAACACAAAATCTCTGTAATACTAGAGAAACGGACAAGGATAACTGTCCATTTACTGAATCACCCTTTTTCTATGAGTGAATGGTACGATGAATGAACCCTTTTTGAGTTCCGTATTTTTCGAAAAGGGGTTCAGTGCCCAGAAATCTATGCGGGCTTCGTCAAGTGACCCAGCAGCTTAAACCCGCATAGCATACGGCCGCGATTTTCAGCGCTAGTCTCACTTGTATCTCGCGGCGAACTGAAGATATACGGGTGTATTTGGCTACAATCACTGCAACTGATTAAGCCGTCTTTCCAATTTAAAAAAACTATAGAGGGCAGAAATTGTAAATTATGCCAATCATCTAGTTACGTATCACGGTCAGAAGCTACGGAAATAGCCAGTTCAACGCAGGATAACTGCTGATTTGGGTACAGGCACTATGTTAAGAATTCAAATAGATTCACTCTGCAAAAGAGAGAAATATTTGCAATAATATTGTTAATCACCAATCGGAGAGGCCTATTTAAACAATAGGATTTAAGATCGATAGAAAGCTAGAAAGTTGATGTGAATAACAAATGGAGCATTTTGGAGTTGGCAATGAAGGTTTGCAACCTTGGGAGCCCAGGGTAATCAAATGCAGAGACGACCTTACTCCCCCGTGCGGAGACATTTCGTAGCGAATGCGCAACTGATCCTCAACCATGATCCTCATCCACTATAACAGATTAATTATGATAAAATGCCGCATTTATCCACTAAATATTGTGTTTATCTTCGCTGATTCAATTTTCATCATCATTGAAACAAAAATTGTTAAGGCGGCATCGTACTGACTTGAAGCAATACTCCGAGGAAAAAAAACTTATTTTTAAAGTACAAATTCAGTTACTACTTACCATGCAGCGACGATTGGTAAACTTCGATGATATTCCGCGGACCAACCTCTGGACTGTCGGGTATTTGGCGGGTATTCTTCATTATGGCTCGACTCGACGTGAAGACAATGTCAGCTGTATTATGCAGACCTAAAATATACGAAAAAATTCACATCCTTATACTAAACGTATTTCTTTTAAGTAAGATTATCATGAGTCATTATTATTTCAAAGGTTGAGTTTTATGTTATTAACAATACGGCTAGACAACCGGATTAATTAGGCTCCCAAAGAATAAAAGTGAATTAAAGACTTTCTGGACTAGGTGAACATTATCTAAAAAGTAATAGTGAAAAATAAAGGTGAGAATTTTTTTAAGGAGTGTAGGTAGGAGAAGGAAGAGGAGTTTGTATTTCTTTAATATCCTCGAATGAGATCAAAAAAACAAGTGGGCTGAATTGAAAAAAGTTAAACATCAATAGGAACTATCAGATAATATTACATATTGAAGGTAGAAGATAGAAGCACTGGTAAATTATCCACACTTTTATTGAACAGCGACCTAGATTTGTGCACATTTTGCTACGCCCTGGTCGGTATTCAATAAAAGCGTGGAAACTTAACCAGTTTTTCTCTTTTGAAGATGTATATCTATCATTTCCATATTGATAGTGCGATTACCCTTTCAAATATTGCATAGTCATATAGGCAAAATCCACACTCAACACGCTTGAATGAGGACACGAAAAATTGAGAAAAATATTCATATCTTACATTGAGGCAATGCAATAACTATATGGGAGAATGATTGTTGCTACCAAGTGACAATTAAAGAAAATAGCGATTCTCCCATGGGTGAGATTTGGTTTTATTCTGGTGAAGGATTGAAGACAGAAAGAGAGAGAATTATTGCAGATGTACATTAATATGAGTATAAGTACGATACTTTGACGATACAACGATATTTGCTTTCAAAATTTTCGCTATAAAAATGGCATGCATTCTTTCTGGAGGGAATTCTTCTAGGCTGGAGGAAAGGCGGGAGATAGAGAGAAGGGGCGGAGAGGAAGGAATATAAAGGGGTTTTTTGCTTGGCTAGGGAAATAGAGAGGGAGAGAACAAAGTGTAAGAATGTAGTACTTCGATACTTGGCTCGAACTGGCGGTAAAAACTATCGATACCACACTGATAAAGTTTTTCTTCTCCTAGACTGGAAGAAAGGCGAGAGCAGAGGAAAAACTAAAGATGTAAAGACGAAGGGATGAATTTCGAATAGAGATATAAAAAGAGCAGATATGTATACTAACGAAGAATGAGTAGCTACGATAATTCGATGTAGGAACGATTTTTGCTCAAAAATATCTATTCAAAATTAAACATCAATTATTTCCAGAGACGTGCGCGTTTCTGCCAGACTAGGAGAATGGCGTGGATAGAGAAAAAGTGAAGGTGTGTACTTAGGGGGAAGGATAATAATAATTGGAATTTGCGATGAAAAATAAATTATCGATTCCTTACAGGTAAGGAATCGATAGATCGAAGGATTTGCTTTTGCTGGACCGGGAAGAAAGGCGACAGTAAGGGAGAAAGTAAAGGTGGGGGGACGAAGCGATATGTAGTGGGAGGAGGGCAAAGGGATGAAAGGAGGCCGTGATATTGCAATTGGTGAGAGCCCACTTGCTCGCTGGGATAGCAATGAGGTAAAAGGAGGATGGAATGCTGGGGCGGGATTTATTTACGCGCCTTTATTCTTCGAAAATAAAACCAATACACAGGAATTGAGACCCTCAGGCACCCATCCACCTCTTCCTTCTCTTCCCCTTCAAAAATTCAGCCCCGACGACTATGTAAATCACGTGCGCATATATTGGAAATGGCACAGAACACAGGAATCGCAAAACGGTGAGCCGAGTTGAGGACAACTTTCGGCAGTCCTAACTTGCAGAAAAAAAAGAGAAAAGCGTACGGCGGACACAAATGGACATCATTATACGTTAATACAAATGAATGAGAGACATTGAAGCCACCGCGATCACTGAGTTTTCTTTGTTTTTCCTTTATGATTCTCTTTATTGCATATTCATTGCAAAGTCCCATTTCTCAAACTCCACTCACCAGTCCCTGTAGTTTACAAAGTACTCTAATTTCAACACATGAATGTAGCTGTTTATCTATTTGATTTCCAATAAATACTAATTCTTAGCAGTGAATTAAAAAAATGAGAAAAATGGCGTCTTGTTATACAAATAACGACTTGATTTACACTTAACCACATCCAGATGAACCCTTTTTCGCAAGCTGTAAAGTATATGTTTAAGAGATCGGGAAATACGGAATCTGGGGAGAGGAGGAGAAAAAGCGGTAGTTATCAATAGCCTACTCTCAACAAATGCGATTGTACTACTGTATGCTTGAAAGGCTCTCTACTCTGAGCTCAAAGAGGGAACAGCACTCCGCTGAAAAATCTCTGCCACTCTTATCGAACCCCAGCCCTTGAGTTGGAAAGCCAGTAATAGCTAATCCATTAACTGATTTTATGTTAATTTAGACCTTTAAATGACTATTTTTAAAATATAGGAAAGTGAAATGTTAAAAGAAAAAGGCACCAAAATAAAGATTATTTTCGCTAGGTGAGCTCTATAATCAAGACTAAATTCATGATGAGAAGGCAATCAGAAAGTACACTCAACGTTAAATCTCAGCGTACGTATTCTGGCAATAAATCAAAGGAAATAACTTCTTTGTGCTTCTTATTCCACTACTGAGAAACAACATCCTGAACACGCGCAAGCGTAGATTTAGTGGCACGGGAAAGTCTGCGAGCTGAAATAAGGGGAAAATATGGAATAAGCTAGGATACTCTAAGGCATTCTCTTATGGCTACCATTTCTCCAGAGGAACAGCTATTTGTTCAAGCTAACAAATGAAAACACTCAGACGATGGGAAGATGCTAGGATTTTCCCCTCCTCAGGAAAACACTCGTATAACTCAAGTCTCAAAATTAAACCCCCTCTTTTTTCACGGAATGGGACTTAAGTTTCCCCGACTTTAAATTTCTAAGTAATACTATTTTAACTGCGATGAGGACCGGAGAAAGATTAAAATAATTCAGTGGCTATTGCACTGGCACTCCTCACCAACGACCTGAGTTTGAATCGTCATAGGTGTTACAGCCTTCGACTGATCTATGCCTGCATTACTTCCAGTGCACTAATTCGTACTTGGGATTGGAAGTTGAATTGTGGGGTTGTAGCTGCCCTTCATGATTACGCTGGAAGATCCGTATAACTAATGTCGTTGCATAATAACTCTCCACTTGCTCTCATTTTTTAAAATGATACCATAACCAAATGAATCAAATATTCTTAGCCATGTAAGCGATCACCATCTAATAATTAGTATTTAATCCAAGTTGAAAATTTACATTCACACCATAGACATTACGTCACTACATTTCATCATTACATCAATAAACTAGAGTAATAAAAAAACCTCGTTCAACTGATACTCTCAAATTAGTTATTCGCTTTTCTCCATCTTCTTCGAATCTTCACCAATGAATTCAATAAACTATTAGCGCCACAAAACTGCTTCATTATTACACTTTCCAGTTGGATATTGATTTACTACAGCCCTCCACTCGAACAAATCTCAACTTGATTCTATTATGCATTGATAACTCGTATTTACTACGCTCCTACAATTCGGCCTCAATTTTATTCCCCCGATTCCCCCGAAAAGTCCCCCGATTTACTTTGGAATTTCTTTACTTCAACTTCATTTTCAGTTATCCATTTGGTTTAAAGGTGAAACCAAATCCAGTTGTGTCTTCTTTTGCCTTAGCTGCTCCATAAGAGCCTTTCTTTTTTATTCCCCTATATACTTCTTCGTCACACATTTCCTTCCGTCCGATCTTTCCATTTGATCTTAAGTATCCGTCTTCAATCCAACGTCTCAAAAGAAACTTTCATTCTTCCCTGGCACGAAGAATATAAAATGAAGAATAGCTGCACCTTTGCCAGGAGAAAATGGAGTTTATGCACGTAATAACATAACGTACAGAACCACGTACAGAAGTAACAACTTACAGAAAAACATTTTTAAATTGCATTCTAGTTATTACTTTCTTATAGGAAATTTGCCACTTCTCTTAGGTTCAGCACACCATCTATCTCCCCGTTCCAGAGTTCACTAATAGATGTAAAGTCTTTATTTAATTAACTTTATTGGGTCTAATTTATTCATTTATAGCATCACAACTTTCATATGCTTAATATTTACCCTCTTTCCTCGAAAACTTTTACTAATTACAACAGTCAACACTTACCAATTCCTTTCTAGACCCTCCTCTATTAAAATCACTCTTCAGCTATCGGACCATCCGGCATCACTGCCATTTCATCTCCCCGGGATATTTTCCAGTCTTTCTCTTTCCTTTTCTATACTTTCGAAATTTACATCTCTGAATATTACCCAAACATTTTGCATCCTGATTCTTAGCTAAGGTCCACTTACGTACCTTCCTTGAATTAGCATACGAATTATTTTTTTTAGGAAAGAACTAGCCTCCCTCTTCCATCACCGTGCACGACATTCGGCCGAGAGTGCAAAGCCCGGTATGATTCAAGATGCAATATGCTACTAAACTTAGGATTTGGTTATTTGAGTACGCCAACAACTAAGGTCACTATTCCTTTATGCCGATACATCAAGATTTTATGCGGTAATTGATAGGTATGAAATGATTTTTCATTGGCTTAAAATTATTTTGTATAATGATCAGGCACCTCAGAAAGAATCAGGCACAGAGAAAACTATCGCATGCCTCTTATCCTTCAATAAATGCGATATGAATCATTCACAAAAAGCATTTTAAGCTTTTTCCACCGGTAACTACAACTACAGCCATGGGCGTTCCCAGCGATGGGTAGGAGAGAGAGCAGCTCCCCTCTCCCCTTAAATGCTCAACAATAAAACCTAGGCACATAAAGAGAGTAAAGCGATTTTTAATTAATTGTGTCACATCGTGTCGGTGCAGGTATAGCTAGCTGACTAGCAGAATACAAAGTCGTAAGCTAGCTTTGTGTACTTACAAGGAACACCTTTCCACTGCCATTCCCCCACCCCCAAATTTGATATGAGCTACCCCTTCCTAGTTCAGATCTAAGGTACGCCCTTGACTACAGCCAATGCCGGGGAACGATCTCTAGGCAATGACTGCAGTTGAAGGGGACGGGTTAATCAGTTAAATACATAGGATGTATAGTTCTCGGCATAAACACCGGGTGATGGTTATGATCTGTACCATCATCCGGGGGGAACCCAAGAACTGTGTATCGTAAGCGTTCGCCGAGAAAACCTCATATCCTACAGTTAATTACAATAAAAAAATATTTACGCTAATTTAGTGGTCAATTCCTCATTATACGCATCAATAATTAAATACATACTAAATATGTATTTAATAGAGTGGAAATTTGTTTTGATATGCGGAAAGTTTCACAAAATCAGGAATCCGAGATATTTCTGGCTTGAACTGACTGTAATCCGATGTTCTATCTTCATTCGTCTATTCCCTTAGCCCTCCTTTAGCCAGATTCCGCAACTATTTGAAGCTAGGCAACACCTATGGATGCGGAAAATCTTAGTCACATCCTAAAGGGGTTCGGAAACCTCTCTCTCCTTTCACCTTTTCCCTTTCCAATGTCGTTCCCTTGACAACTGGAATGTCTTCGAATAACAAAGGCAAACGCGGAATAACTTGGCATCGCATTTAACCGTCGCTCGTCACCCGGGTAACCCTCGGGGTATTTTTCTTTCTCCTGCCCCACTCTTCCCCCCCCTCAGTCGTCGCTTTTCATGTGCAGATTGTGAGCCCCACGAAAATCGTCGGTACGCCCCGTGGCCGCAGGCACGAGCAGGAACGAGCGAATGGTTATGCGCTCTCGTGTCGCGTGGGAGTTTTCGAAGAGAGAGAGAAATTATAAGAGGGGAGCCTGGAAGGGAAGACAAATAGGGAAAGAATAGGTAAGTAAAGCTGTAGGAAATTCAAATTCCAATGTTTCACTGCAATAATATAAATTTTGTAATGCAAATGACACTATGTATCGTACATCGCAATGCATTGAGTATAACGTGTTGCACCGCAATGCATCGCATATCGCCTTCGCATTGCATGTATTCATCGTCTTCAGCAAAAAAATTTGCAAAATTAAACAGTTGTTCATTCTCTCCAATCTAGGCTTCCCATCTACGTTAATAATGACAGTTGAACTGCGTAAATTTAGAACGGATGCCATTTAAAATCTGTAGAATTTTACAATGCGTTTTATCAAATTATAGATTTGAGACTTTCCCGAAGAATTATTCGGGCGATGGTCGAAGTTGCTACAGAAGACTTTTCCATCATCTTCAGGTCTCTATAGGGTCTCTCAAACACAATCAATCTCAAGCCAGTTGCACAAAGAGACGCCTGTTACCTTTACTTTTGTTCGAAAATATTGTCTTGCGCCGCATTTAATTGCGTATACCAAAGTGCATCGATTAGTATCGCATTTCGCCTTGGCGTAATATTATTCTTCATATCATCTTGAATCGCATCAGATCGCATACCGCATTGCATTCAATCCAAATGCATTGTATTTTTAGCCAAATGTCACAGATTATAAACGCCCAAATATCAAATTAGCTAGTCCGCATGCTATTTCTTGTAATGATTGTTGCCCTCATCCACCATGCTATTGGCCAGTTATTCAAGGCGCAGAGCTTGCAATCTTTAACGTCTGAACAGTGATTTTTGGCGAATTATACATGCCTAAAGTTAGTGAAAAAGAAATAACAGTGAAAATTGTACAGCGAGACCAAACGTAAAGCAATTATTTACAGGTAAAAAGAGGAGAAAACCCTGATGTGAATCCACTGGTAAATTTGCCTTTGTGGAACATTTAAAGGCATATTTTCGTCATTTCTATACACAACTTTACTGCTTATTACCAACAGGCCATGATAGAACTTGCTGAGAACATGGCGTATTGCGCAAAAATAATTGCAGCCATTGTCGGATTTGGCCTCTCTGTATGTATTCTGTGCTATTGTCGCATGTATCTTATTGCATTTCATTAAATCGCAATACGCAGCCCCAGATGATCAACATAGTGATGCGATATCGCTGGTGTATATCCTACCATATTCGACGCATCGTAACATCACTAATCCTATAGCCGTGTACGCATGG
This sequence comes from Pyrrhosoma nymphula, assembly GCA_963573305.1. Classification (NCBI taxonomy): domain Eukaryota; kingdom Metazoa; phylum Arthropoda; class Insecta; order Odonata; family Coenagrionidae; genus Pyrrhosoma; species Pyrrhosoma nymphula. The sequence goes on from OY754329.1 coordinate 94,136,383, forward strand.
AACATTTATTGTGTCGGGATTGGCCAGCAATCCTCCGCCCGGGTAAGTCAGATGGAATGGCGGCAACCGATGGTTAGTCATATTTCACCACTGGGTATGCACGGAGCTACAGGCAGTGACCAAGTCGTGGAAACAGTTTAGTGCGGGTGACTGCTTTATGTATAAAATGGATAACGATCAGATTATATAGGTGGTAATAGAAAAACTATGCATTATTAATTTGACTAGGGTCGTCCGTCGTCAAATAAATATTTATTTGACCGTCGTCATTTTTACTATCATGCTTTGCAACGAGAAACACACTCAATGAACATTCATCCATGCATAGTTACTCAGAAGAATGAATAATAAAACGCATGAAAAATATAAAACATTATGTGAATACTCACTGATTATTTGGATCGATACTCAACGCTTCCATTTTGAAATCTTCCTTTTCATACTTACAATTTTATCTCTCTTCATTGAAGCCTATTTTTTACCACTAAATTTCATCTCTATTCACTAACGGATGAACATTGAGAGAACAAAGTGGTGACATACGCACAGCTCTGCCACTAGATCGCCAGAAAAATTGAACACATTCTAATTCTAACTAGAGCAAGGCTACCGCCAGCGATTCTATCGCATGCCCACAGATGGCATTCTATTTCATTGTTATAACGAAGAAAGTCAACGATAGCCACTTCCCGCGCCAGCCACTGCACCATAAATATCGCCGTGTGTATAGGGCTTAAGAGATACGGAATGAAACGGGAATTTATTGCAGAGTTATAGTTTAAGTTACGTCTCCCACGTACCGGGCGCTCAGTGAGATGCGAAGGCAGTTCGATCAATCCTGGGAAAGGAGGCTGCTGGATTTATTCGGTCGGGCTGCTGGCGCGTCACGGTGTGCAGCCAGAGTTTAAAAAAATAGCTTAACTTTCGCCGCGGGAGGAAACAAACTCTAGTCGGAGAGAACACGTCCCAGTGCTTGAAACAGCTGTGGAGTAAGACAGCCATTCCAATCCAGCTCCGGAGTAGGGGGAAGGAACGGGAGGGGAGCTGTATCGAGAGATACGTGCTTCATCAAAGTTTTCGTTTCGGCAAGTCGATCAATGCACATAGGGAATCATCTTTTTTCAGAAGTCATGGAAATAAAATTTAGGAAACATTAAAGACGGAAGAAGAATACTATGGCAATATAGGTTAAATAATAAGATAGAGGGAACCATACAGTGCGATTTTAAATTCCTCCAAATTAAATCCTCCAATGCCTCCAATTCAATGAATAAAAGTAATTAAACTGTTCCACTTGCTCCAATGTGCTCTCACCTTTTATTGCAAGACTAGCTTTCTTTGTCGTAGAGAATCTCATTACTTTTATTTTCTTGTGATTTATCTTCATTTCGTATTTCCTAAACTGGAATTCTGATGCATCTACTAAAGCATGCAATCCCATGATCGACTAACCAACTCCTGGTTGTCTGTGAATCTAACAGACTTTATCAGCTGGCCTCCTACTTTGATTCCCACATCTAGATCTTCCCATGCCTCACTTACTATTTCGTCATCATAGATATGTTAAAAATCAAAGGCGGCAACGGACACCTTTGCCTTACCCCGCGACCTATAACGGCCCATCCCGATTCACCGTCAGCCACCATCACTTGTGCACTCTGGGAAATACATAAGTTTCCCAGGAGTCTCCAATCTCGCCAACCTTATGCTATTATCCCGAGTATCTGCATCAGTTTTTCCTAATAGTCTCTGTCAAACGCATTTTCAAAATCCGCAAAGCAAGCAAAAATATCATGAGCATAATATGTTTCTTTCTATACGTTGAACTCATTACTGCAATAGCATCCCGAGTGCCCTCCCCTTTCTACACCCAAATTGATCATCGCCCTAGTGGTAGCCCAATTTACCCTACTCTCCAATCTTTTATTAATTATTTTAATTAATAGGTACTTTCATAAAGAGCATCAAGTTATGAACCCATTTTCTGATAAGTATGAATCATGATATAATTTATCAACCACGTAAATATATTACATGTACGCAAAACTTCCAAGTAGTAACTCGGGTTAGCATTTGGATCATAGCGTTGTTGTACGGTTCATAAACTTCGTCGCTATTTATTTATTTAAATTGCTCACATACAGCATTTCTGCCAATTTAAAGTGACACAGTAACAGACTTTAAATAAAAACAACAACAATCAATGAAAACAATTGGTATGCGGTGAAAATAATAAAAAATACTAATAAAGCGTAGGTAGGACGGGAGGTAAATGGGAGAGGTATTATTTATTCATGGGAAAATGGGACATAGCGAGATTGATGAATGAGTCCGAAGAGAGAAAAAATGGATCTATATTATTAGGCAAAGAATTCAGTAGGGAGGAGAGGCGGTAGTGAAGTGAGCGCTTGACAAGGGATAGTCTGGGGATAGGCATATGGAGTAAGGAATCCGTACGTGTGGATCGACAAGGGACTCTGAAGTTTATGGAGGAAAGCAATTCAGGACAATCAATGAATGAGTTTACAATATTGTAAATAAATTTTAAATTGGTTTTAATTCTTTGATGGGAGATATCAGGGATTGAGAGAGAAGATAGGATTGAACAAGTAGGCATGTTGCGGCAGTCTGCAACCCTGTGTTTTACAATTCTGGCGAAGAAGCTAGTGATACTGTTAAGACAGGCGAGATTAGTTGGAGCTGCGACGGACCAAATGGGAGAGGAATATCCAGTGATTTGAAGGACAAATGCTGTGAAATATAATTTCAGAGCTTGGGGATCAGTTATTTCCGTGTAGAGGTAGAGGAGGCCTAATAGAGACATGGCTTTGCTCTTGACTGAATTAATGTGGTCCGAGAAGTTAAGTTTACTGTCTGTTAAGACACCTAAATCCTTCACAGCCGAAACATGTCGAAGAGGCTCAGAATTAATGGAATAGTCAAATTTGATGGGGGATTTTTTGAGGGAGATGGAAATAGAATTGCATTTCCTGTAATTCAAGTTGTGTTTCCAGGTATTGCACCATTTAGCAGTCAAATCTAGGGCATTCTGAAGGTCTTGGCAGTCCGCGGTAGCGTGAATTTGCTTAAAAAGTTTGCAGTCATCAGTATAAAGTAGAGTATTAGCTTGAGAGGGAGAAACAAGGGAGGAAAGGTCGTCAATGAAGAGATTAAATAGATATGGCCCCAAGAAACTACCCTGAGGAACACCAGATGTTACCGGGGACCATTGAGAAGAAGTGCCTGAAAGTATAACCCGCTGAGTTCTATCGGTAAGAAAGGATTTGATGAGATTAAGAAAACTTCCGTGCACGTTGAACCGTTGACTAAGGAAAGAGAATAAGCATAGACTGGAGACTTTGGAGATTCAAACAAGGATAGGGACAGAAAGTGTTAGCTGAGGAGAGAGTAAAACAAATGAAGAAAAGGTTGAGATGGTAGAGCGGCAAGGAGGGTAGTGGGAAAAATTCGAAGGAAAATATGGAAGAACTAGCATAAAACGGGATACTTAATAGGGCGATAGAGAGGATTATTTTGGGCAAGCGCGGAAGTGGAAGGAGAAGAATGGAACATTTTGACAGAATTTACATCCACGTACTACCCTGCAAGCCACCGCAAAGGCGTGTGGAAGGGGGTGCAAAAACATCAGCCATGGAAAGAGGAGTGAATAGGGAAAAGGAGGGGGGAGGGGACACAGATGAAGTGTGTGCTAACGATCTGTCTGACCCAGTGTCACGCTGTTTTCGTTATAATCACTTATGAGCGAGGAAAGAGGGAATTTTAGTACCAGTCATTTCGACAGTGTATCTCTCTTATTTTGTCTCTCCTTTCAATTCTAGAGATATAGTTCGGTTATAAAATAATGGACACGGTGTCGATGAACGACAGAAGGTAAAAGATAGTGACATTAAAAAAGTTTTTATAATAAAAGTTTAAAATCAGGAGGAATTCGGGTAGAGGGATTAATCTATAGAGTGCCCTGCAAGTTACCTCAAGGAAGTGACGTAGGTGATATAATTGGAACTACTTGCACTATAAAATGCATGTATGCATGTTTAAAACTTTAAAAATCTAGGAGTATTAATGTATCATGAAAATCCATACATACACAAAGATATACGGTATGTACGGAGAGCATGCGAAACATGCTGCTAGCACTATTTTGTTCATTTACACCGACGAATTAGATAGGAAATCGATTAATTTGCTACATTACCGACCGACGGTCTCGTATTGATCTCCATCCTAAGGGTCGGGTTAACGTAAGCTGTATCAGCTTAGTAGACATGAAAATTAACCTTCATTCCCAGAAATTGTTACTAAGTGCTGTCACTTTTCCCGTGGCATATCTCACAGTGAGCACGCCGACTCCGTGTTTCTCTACAATATCCCTCCGTTCACAATTATTCCTTCCCATACCAATGTTACCCACCCCTCTTCAATTACGCAAATGGTCTGTTTTAGGGCGTCTCTCTCAATAACAAACACTAATTCTACTCAAGAAAGTTATAGTGCATACACTGGCGTCCATAATGTGAATGTGAAACTTGAACGTTTGTACCGGTTGCACTTGGAAGTTGAGCCATCGTGTACCTTGCTAAATTTATGCGTTTAATTAATTTGACGTTCGCATTGAAGTCAAAAACTAACTAGGCTTCAGGAAACCGTAGCCTTTGTAAATCTTTTCACTAGGCTTAGCTGCATACTATACAATGCGTTAAAAAAGCACAGCGTTAAAATTAAGGGTTGGCTGAAAATAGAGTTTACAAAACATTATACTCATAGGCGTGTGAATGTTATGCATCAAATATGAAGCTTGGTTTCGTTCCGAGTACTGCCAACGGTTTATTGGAAAGATCGGGTACATTTTATTTAAAGTAATTACTAATCCCATTAGTGACGCACATCCAATTTAGGGTATATCTGGACTAACGCATCCCAGAGTGGACTTAATCCGGGACCTTGGGTTAGCAGCCCTAAGGTCTACCCAATATGTTATCACCCCGATAGGGTAGTGAAACAATTTTTGAGGTGCGATAATTTTTAAGTAAGCCGAAAAAATATTCTTGGACCTCATTTAATTTAAGTGCATATGCTTATGCGTTAGATGTCACTATACAGGCAGTGATGGAAATGATACAGGAATAATATTTACAGGTTTTTCCCTTAATTAAAGCATATTATGACTTGAGTTTTTTCGGCATGTGTTCGAAATTTAGACGAAATTATATTGAATATGATTTTCCGGATATTGGACTTGGCATGACTCCTAGATATTTCTTTTCGACAATTATAATAATATGAAATTTATTATTTCAAAATTAGAAGAAATTCTGTCCAGATTTAATCCAACTATTACGAAATATGTCATGTGCAATAAGGATACGTTTTAAAATAGCATTGAACTCCATTTTTGAGAGCATTTTGTTCACTTTGTTCTATATATTATACAAATGAAAACACGTAATCAAAGTTTCACGCAAATCAGTACATGAACAAAATTCTCTCCAACTACCTTAAACGATAATGATATATTCCATCAAATATTAAACCCAACGGCATATGAGATTAGCAAACTCAAAGGTATTAGGGCAGGAGAGCCAGTTTCTTTCACTGAGACACTTGTGGTTTCCCATTTGATCTTCACCCCGAATAATTATGCTACTTGGATTAAACTGGACGTCCTAAGAGAGCTTCACCTTGATTCCAATCCAATTTCTTCGGTCGGCAGACCGGATCTTCTGCCACTGGGATACCAAGCCCAGGGTCGACAAAAATCTTCCCAAAATTCTGGCGGGCGAGGGTAAAAATCCTACCAAAAACCGTCGACTGTCGAGGAATTTCGACCGAAACACACGCACCTCTTTTCTCTCCCTCTTGTCCCCCGGAATACGTCCCATAAACTTCCTTCGCCCATTCTCTCTTTCTCTTTCCATTCAGCTCTTGTGTATGTACCTACTTTCTTCTCCAGCTCTCGCGGCGAATATCCCCTAACCGTCCACCCCTGAAATGTGGGATGCAGGTCACTATCCTAACCCTTTACCCGTTCCTCCTCCGCTACCTCCCTCCCTTTCTCTCTCACTCCCCCCCACTCCTTTGCGCTACGCAGTGTGTCCAACTCATAATCGGATTCAGTCGCTAACAAGTAAAAAGTCGCTAGTTTGTTGTTAGATGAAAATTCATATAAGTCACTAGTTAAGTACCTTGGTGGGAATGCACTAAATGCATATTTTACGCATACATTATTGATATTATCTTGAAATCACCAGCAGCGATCCTTTAAAAAAAAGTGGGTGCTATTATTTATTTTTTCGCGATTTTATTAAATTTATGCAGCATTTTGTAGATAAAAAAATACTTTTTTTCAATATTATTTTGTTTCAATTTCCACAACCATATAATGGACCTGAAATTGCCGACTGTAATTCCGGCGAAATTATTGTACACAAGGATGAATAAACGTGGGAAGAACCCGAATAGCATCGAGTCATATAACCACCGCGGAGGCCTTCGTTGTCTACGTGTCATATAATAACACACTTTTAAAGGTATTTTTACAATTTCTCAGAAAAAAGTTTACGATTCAGGAGAAGTCCAATTTTTTTAATTCGGATCAAAAGTGTTGAAAATTACGATTCCCACTCTCAATTCCTCTCGCTGTGTCACAAGTACGGGCAGAAATGGGAAATCCCTTCCTTGTATCAGAGTAGAAAGGCCTCAGCAGACGAACAAAGTAGGTATCAGTATTATGTTAAAATTCACGATTTACTTTTTCAATCAGTTTGAAAACAAAAAAGCCAACAGTCACTAGTTTATTCGTCAAATAAACATTTGTCATGAATAGTAGAGAGACTAGAAGAATTATGCACCCCAAGGTTGCGGGTTCGTGTCCCAACTAGGTAGAACTTTTACCACCCAAGGCATGTATGTTTGTGTGCGTCTATTGTCACATGTTAAAATACCCTATTTAAGAGGCTCTGTCGGCTGTTTTCGGGGAAATCGAAAATAAATAAGTATATTTGTCACTAGGTGCTAAAATTAACATTTTACCAACAAAGACTTATAAAAGTAGCTAGATTTAGCAGCAAAGTCGCCAACTTGGCAACACTGTTGATACATCCATAAACCACTGCCCCTAACTCCTGGACCTGCCGAAACAACTCTTCTCCCTTCTTTCCCTCATGCCCAGCGCACCCTCCTCCTCCCCACTGCCCTTTTTAACCTTTCCGCCAAACCTTACTCCTCCCTGCATAGCGCGACCGCACGACACATAACTCCTGCCTCCCTATAACGCAGCACCACCCTTTCTTCTTACCCCCCTCTTCGTCCTTTTTTATATCTCCACTCCATGTCTCTTCCGCCTCTTTTTTCCCTCTCTCTCTATCCGTATCCTACATAGGATACCCCCCGATCTCCTCCGGTAAGCGGCCCTCTTCCTCCTGGGGACCCTTTTCGTTTCCATCTCCACCCGCGCCTCTTTTCTTTCCCAACCTCGTTGCCAACTTGCTTTCGGCATTTCTCTAAGCCTCCTTCACTTACGTCCAACGTCCTCTCTCTTTCTCTCTCGCGAAAACGTGCGTGGCAAAGCTATCGGCTTTACGTGAAGCACGAGATAGTTTTTGTACTCACGGGCAGTGTACCTACGTGAAAAGGTTATGCAATACCCTGAAGGTAAATCCACACACTGAACCAGGCTATCTGCCCAGCAAAGATGGGTGGCACGGAGTTTTAGGGCAAGAGGAATGAAAAAGGAATTGGGAAGAGTGAGGGACGAATGGTGAAACGCGTTGTTTCATTAAATTAATCCCGTGGAATATCATCACTGAAACTCCATTATCAATATGAATTTCCACTATGGCTCGTCTCTAAACGTCAACTTCACGAATAGTGAAATTAGTTTTGGTGATTTGTGTCTCCCTCTAAATCTGACATTGTCGCAAATGGTGCGTAGGAAGAAAGAATCCTATTCTTTCGACAGTGTACTTGCAAAACATTCTGGGATGGAACAATACAGATAAAGATGAAAAAGAAAAATGCGTTTCAATGGTTGCATCGGTGTTACATCATATGATCAACATAGGTACGCGGTGAAGACCGGCTTAAAAAGTTTAGATAACCAATATTAATTTCCACTACATCTCGTCTGAAAACGTTAATTTCACAAGCAGTGAGATTTTTGGTGGATTTGTATCAAACTCTAATTCAAATGTGGCCGCAAATGGTGCATAGAAAATAACAATTCTAATTGTAAGACCTATACATTCTATAGTTTAGCTATTAAATGTTCTGGGATTTAAATGTATACAGGGGTATTTTTATCTTCTTCGTTCTATTATCGGGTAACTTCATCGCTCTTCGTATCTCCGTAGACAACGTTTCACCACCCATCCATCTAATGGTCTTCAGTTCGGTCCTCGCTTTCAACCTGAATACGCTACCTGGATGAGAGGTAAAACGTTGTCTACGAAGCAATATAACGCGATGGAATTGCCTGATAAAAGAGTGAAGTAAACTATCTCTCTTATTTTTTTGCTTCTTTTCCGCACTAAAAATATAGTTTGGTGTTGAAATTATATCCTGAGGAGTCTCTTCGATTGATGGTCGGGGCTCACGACACTCCACTCGCGGAACGTAAATACAAGTGCGAGAGCCGCCTTTTCTCACAGGGGTTGACAGGTGAGGAGAGAGGGGTTGCTTGGGGAGAGATGAGGGGAAGGGGTTAGAATGTTGAGTACATTACCAGGGGGAGGGGTTTCAACATGGATGTAGAAAGGGGTTGATTGATTGAGTGTGTGAGGGAGTAATGCGCGGAGGATATATTTTATGCTTTCTAGAAGTTTCATTTTTGAGTGTTTGCTGGATAACGGGTGATCTCTCAATTAGGAATTTCACCAGCCGATTTGTAGGTTTTGGACAGTTTTTCATCCTTACATCCCAATTTTGAGGCATCTTCTCACATCCTCCCTAATAAATTGCTCGCCATTAAGTCTCCCTTGGATTCCTCATACCCTGCATCTCTCCAAACATTGCCCAAAATTCCTATTCTCTGCCTTCCTCTTTCACGCTTCGCCAGCGTTCTCTCCTCTGCCACCCTCTTCAACATGTCTTCACCTCTCAGCACGTCCTCCAACCTACTTCCTCCACTCCACCACCTACATCTTTTCCTCTCCCTCATCAAATACCTCCTCGTTCGTCTTCACCTCCACCCAGAATGGAGAGGGTAAAAATTTTACCCTCTCCATTCTTATCCAAACCCAATCTCAAGTGCCTCTAGTCTACGTACATTCTCCGCATTTACCAAGTTTCAGACCCATACTACGCCACAAATACAGTCACAAAACCTCTCCATCATAGAAGAGGAGGCACCTTGCAAAATCTTATGGCGGATTGCAAAACTAAAACAGCATTTTTTATTCATTCATACGAAAACAGCAAAAAAAACTTCTCCAAAATGTCTAACCTTTTATATCCTTAGATATGTCATCATACGTAACACATCGATTAGGTGTTCAAATCTCATATTTACACCATAACGAAACAATTATGGTGAAGGAATAACATTATTTTATGATAAAATATGAATTTAGCCAGAATGGCTAAGTTGGCCTTTCTAGAGGGTAAAAAATTCCGACCGTTCTAGTGTTAACCAGAAAAAAGGAATCTTTAAATCTGTTCGTTTCGGTCAACGAGAACGAAAGGAATAAATCCGTGAAAGAAATGAAGCTGCCCATTGTCTTCCTGTTCATACCACTCCTAATGTCCCTTTTCTTAGTCTTTAATAGTCTATCATCCAACGCATTCACCCATTAGGTACTATCTCGCTATAAACCTTCCTATCACACTATTCACTCATCTGTCATAAATCTGCTTTGATATTCAACCCACATCCATTCTCTTGACATGGCCAAACCAACGAAGCACACTCTTTTCACACATTTCCACTACTGAAGAATCTATTCCACATTCTTTCATCACCCACTCATTCCTTAACCCTGTTCCTTCTGCCTTTATTACAAAGGCATCTAAGATACTCAATATCCACTATATGTTGCCTTAGGGTGGTCCTTATTTTCATTTTTCTGAATACGAAACGGGCGCCTTCTAAAAGTGTTTCAAATTGATTGAAATGATACCTCAAAAATATTTTTTGAATTCATTTATATTTAGGTTATGCTCAGTAACTTTGAATTTTTTCCGTTGAGTGATTGAATGGCACTTTCCTACATTACTCCAAGGTGCTTGGTTTAGTTTGAATTTCGTGAATGCCAGTTGAAATAGTATGGCAAATAAAGGTTACGAATTTAAATGTCAACGTAATATTCTATTTTTACAGATGAAGGAATGGCCACAGTAACTAGAAAACAGACAGAAATGTATACTTGGTGGATGCTGTGACCTTCACTGATTTCAAAATGCCCTCAATTCAAGATGCTCTGGCAGTTTACTTTTATGTGCTAAAGGATAAGGAAAGAACGAAATAAGAGTCAGCAAAAACAAAAATTAAAAAGTTGTTCATTCCATGAAAAAAGCAAGGATTCCTGTCCGTCATGAACGAAGAGCAATCAAGAAGTTGTAAGAGCTGATAATGACTTGGTAGGATATTAAGAAGAATAAATACAGACAGACCGGTACTCAAAAGCAGAACAAAAAAGCCTTCACAGCAAAATTTGAAAATGAGTTTGATGTTGCCCACGGCAATGCTCTCGAGATGATAGACATTCAGGAGGAGCGTCAGTTCATGCTCCCTCAATGAGATCCAGGAAGGTGAGGGTTTGAGAGAGGCTCCTTGCTATCTTTTTTTTTTAATAAGTCCAAATAAAATATTAAGCCTAAATTTTAACCGACGCGACGGTCTGAAAGCGATTCCTATCCTAGTTGTTGCAGAAGGCTAGTAACACTATCACGACGGCCTTTTATGCATCTTGCCGAATAATTGAATGGCCACGAAAGGAATTCATGTAACAAGTGCATCACTAGGCGGGAGTGAGTTTTGGGTGGGATGGAAAAGAAGGAGTTGATTGAGTGAGCGAGGGAGTTATATGGAGCAGACGTCTTTTTTCATTCTTCTCGAGGTCTCCCTTTAGTGCGTGCATCGCCTACTCTGTTTTCCCCCACCATACTCCTCTGTCTCTCCCCCCCTCCTCCAACTCCCCCCTCTCACTGTTCCACCCAAGCACCCCCCCCCCCCCCCGCCCCTCTCATCTCCCTCTGGTGAGAGCCATTCTTCGATTTCTTGTTGACAACGAGAGAAAGAGAGCATCTCGGGTCTGCGCGGGCGCGATTGGGCTGGGTGGGGGATTTTTTTTGAGTTTGGAGGAGGACCGCCGACATCGCAGCCTCCCGTGTTTTCAGTTGCTCATTTTTGGCCATCCTCCCTCCCTCTCATCCCGGACAAATATCTCTCTCTTTCCCTCACTCACTCCTTCACTCGTCTTCCCTCCGCGAGAAAATTTGGTACAATTGAGGCAATAATCCCTTCTCCTTTCACTCTCCTCGCTACCACCAACACGCTTGGCCTTTGGGTCCATTCAAGTATTACCTACGTAAGACGTTTTAAGGAAGAAGGATTGCAGGTTGGAAGGAAGAAAGAAGTAGGTTGGGCTCTTCATACAGTGTCGTGCATAGGGGGTGTAGGGGTCTGATATCATCCTATATAAGATTTTATTCTCTCGTGAGATCGTATATGTATTACTTTTTTTAAATCGCCTGACAAAAAAACTTAATTTTAGTACTGCAAGCATCGCTTAGTTTTCCTTAGGAAAAGGTTAATTAAAGCTTAAATATATATCCAGTTAAAGCACCCAAAAATAAAACAAATACCGGTAGTTTCAGATTCGAAGTTCAACTATATCATAAATACTGCCTTGCCGATGAGGGATTTGAGTGTGAAATCCCTAATTTAAAAGCCCAAAAATAGTCTTCTATTTTACGTGGGGAGAACAAACAATATCCCGAATTATTAAATGGCGTATTCTTACTATCTCCTGATCGTGCATAATTTTGATAAACTGCGCTCATTCATTCTAAATTTAATCAATTCGAATCCGTCCAAAAATCTATGATAACTTCCGTAAGATTAGGAGGGGAGGGAAGAGGTCTTCCTATTCAGATGTCATATAGGAAGAGGCCTGTCAGGTCAGGAAACCCTGCGCTGTCATACATAGGAGAAGGGGAGGGTCAAAAAGTGCAGAAAATCGTCTTACGTGGTACTTGAATGGCCCCTTTTGCTCTTTTTTGTCACTATCAGTTTCAGAAGATTCAGGCGATATATCCTGAAATTTTAACATTATGGATGGATAAAAATTACACATTTTCCAAAAATAAATAGCCTTTAAGACCTAATGATGATACAATATATTGGAACCTTGGTCATAATTAATGTTAATTTATTTGTAGTAAGCTCCGCATCTTTTATCCGTCAATAATATTAAAATTCCACGGTATGCCGCCATAATCTTCCATGCACTATTCATTCAGTCACTATCAGCTCAAAACGAGCGAGATACAATAGGAAGTTTAGATATTGAGGGGAAAATGGATGACTCTGAAAGTTACTTCTACTGGTTTCTTGAATTTGCAACTCATAACGAAGAAGATGGCTGCATATTTATTATTTATTAGCCGTAGGCAGGATGATGAGAGAAGAATTTCTCGGGAATGAGAGGAAGAGTTGTGAGAAACCCGGCGTAGGCAATAGTCTGCTTTTATAAAAATACGGCATTGGGGTCCACAGTTCAACGTCCCATCCGACGGAACAATTACTGATCTAAAAATACTCTCCAAATTGCACCTAAATATGGATCACGATTCCGTTGAAAAATCTTAACATACTTCTGGGATTCTAACCCGGGCCCAGGGGATGAGAAGCCGGAAATTTAATCATTGAAAACAGATGGTTAAGTTGTGAAAATGGAAAGATTTTATGGAAACCGTAATAATGGTGGGTAGAAACCCAGCGTTGGTACGAGCCTGCTCCCGAAAAAAGGTGCACAGGGGTTAAAACCTTAAAACTTTTATCAGACGGACAGTGTACCGACTGAACTCTCTCTCTCTCGGCTCCCCATACGACACTTGACAAAGGATATTCATTTCGCAGGAAAATACTCATAAAATTCTGAATCTGATCGTGAATTACACTACGATTCGGTTTTCCCTAATATTTCCGGGAGAGCAAAATTCCCGATTTCTTTCAAGTTTTCCCTTTTTCTAGGTTGGAGGGAACCCTGTACTATAAATAATTATCACAGTTAATGCTTTACATTTTCTATGTATGTATGTCGTTATATCGATAATTACCGATATTTTCAGGGGTACTAAGTAGATTATATCCATAATTATTCTACACTACCGATAGCTATATACCTCAGGTTGCTGGCCATATGCTTGGGTTTAATTGGTATGAAAGTCGCGGTCGGACACCGTTGACTGCTACTCGATTGCCTACTTCTGATAAATAGGCAGCAAAGAATTCGCCCATCCTAGGTATGTAAATTCAGGGAGATTACCAATCTAAATATTTCCAGTTGTTACAGAAATATGGATTCCACCTCACCTTTTGCAACACGTTCTTGATAACAATCACACGAGCGATTTTATACCCGAAAATTTTCACCTTATTTCCAAAGGCCTGAAAATGGAGGCACTTGAACAACTAGAAATTATCAGACAGTCAAATAACCTTTGCAATGAATTATTATTTCCGTACCCTCCCCCCTCCTTTCAGATAAAATCAATCTTTCCCGCCTCACCAGCCCTTATCATCGTGTCTTTTTTTTTCCTCAACCCTGCCCCAATATCTGTTTTCCCGCACTCCTCCTCCGTAACTATAACAAACAATAACAAACTTCTGTATATTATATATATTGTGTACCTGACCTGACGATGCCGTAAAGCGGCGAAACGCGTCGTGCAATAATAGAATATTGTAGAAAAGTACTAAGCTGTGTTAATTATGAGTTCTGATATTAGTAACTTCTATGAAGTGAAGCCTTCGACAGTGAAGTACAATCTAAATGAAACTGCATCATTAACGTCTGTTAAATATTGGCCCAATGTAATTTAACATGTAAATCAATGATGCCGTTTCGACAAGCTGAAAAACTTTGGAAACGTGACATACTCATGTTTTGGGATCCCAAGTTCCATATATCGTGTTATTCGTCTAGTGCACTGTTTCCTCCGGATAACGAATGACGTTGGGATCATAGAATTAAAAGCGAGTTCGTTTATCTAGAAAGGCCAAACGACAAGCATTAGCCTGAGTAATTAAAGTTCTTTCATTTTAAACGCTTTTATTCTACAATGTGTTTTATCTAATTTCCTATGAGGAACCTAATTAAAGTTCCGTAACATGGCCAATAATAGTGAATTGGTATTCAATTACCTAATTGGCCAACAAAAATGCAATTCAAACGTTATTTTCTTCCATTGAGAAATCGATTTTCATTTGTTTTGAATAAAACTATGAGCTAAGGTATTTATATCCCTAGCCAATAACGAATTACAAATACTTACAACCGGTCCACAACTTTAAAACGTAATTCATGTCTAAAATGGGCTCTAAATAATAAGGAAAACAGTAACTAATACTGGGTTGATCCATTTTATGATCGACTGTAAACATGTTCCAGAAGGAATTGAAATGCATTGTTTAAGAGCGCCATAACATCTAACCGCTCAAAGGTAGCTATGAGTCTGTGTACTCAAATGCATAAAATGACTTTAACTATAATTTTTATAAACTATTATTTTGCCCAAATAATTGACTAATAATCGGCTACCGACAGTTTTATCAGAATTATCCATCCCTGACGTGTAGGCCAAATTAAACGTAACAAATAATTTCTGTGAAAACTACGAAAATGCATACGAATCCCCAAAAATGTTGAGAATTTAATCGACTCTACCAAAGTTGAAATTCTAGAAGTTCTATCTAAAAAGCTATAAGCTGTTTTTCGATAAAAAAACTAATTTCCATATAATTTTAAGGCAATTGGAGGATTACCCCAATCCTAGTAATTTATTCTACTGAAAACACTGAAAATAATTTGTGAAAAATCTATGCAATTAAAATTCAATTAAATAGCTGGAAAACACATCTACCTCTTGTTCTGTTGTTTTCGTTTTATTAGGAACCCAGCTCGTTAAAATCCACTAATCCGTTCAGGAGGAGAGCATTCTAAGCATAGTATAGCAGCTAAATTCTATAGCTATGGACCGGCGTAGACACCTACTCGAATTGGATTTTACACGGGGGATGCAGCACTAATGGAACATGGATTGCAGCAGGTGGGCAAAGAACGGTATTCAATTAATTAAACTTGTTTTATTTATCAAAATTTCAACACCTCAGCATGGTGAGAGGGAGTAAAAATATTATTTCCTATCGAGATGAGACGTTCCAAATGACGTAATTACGCATTTTACTCCCCGCACTTGAATTTGCCCATGCCCTCTGCTCATATCACTTGGGTTATCTCGTAGTAGCAATTAGAGGAGTTGGCTGCAAGTTAAGGTATTTACACGATTAGAGAGAGTTGGGTGTTTGACATGGGATAAAGGAAACGGAAGGAAGTGGTTAGAGAAACCAAGAGGTTAGCATTAACCTGCTCTGAAAGAAAAGTGCCGAGAAGTTAATGGCGATGGACTAAGTATTCCATTTGGAATTTTCCACCTCGCATTAAAGTAAGGATTAAGAAAACTCTTCACCATAGTCGGGATTCAAACATGACTTCCTTCTGTGGACAGAAAACAGGTATACTAAGGCCCGGGTTCTATAATTACTAGTTAACTTTTTTAAATGTAGTGTTAGGAAAATGCTCGGGTTTTGTAAACTGTAGTAAACTGACGCACAGTGGTTGTAAATAGAAAAAAAGTAAATCGTTCATAAAGTCGATAGAGAAAATATTACTTCAGCCTTTCACCAAACCTGTAGGGCAGACTAAAGCGGCATAATTGGAAACAGATAGATAAACGATTTTATCAAATGTAGAAAGAATAAGAGACTAGAATTCCCTCTTCCACCTGACCTGAAGGTGATGCAAGCAATTCACATAAACCATAGAATACAGACTTAAAACGTTAATTCAAAAGAAATTAATTTCAAAAAGCGTATGAGGTGTAGATCAGCATTTTGAACTTTGCTAGCGGAAACAGAATCAGGAAAGACCTGAATTTCCATTACCAATAGTAACTAATACACAAAGTTAAGCATTATTCCGCATAAAATTAAAGATTATAATAATAAGACACTGATGCAATATTAAGAAAAATGATAACGATAAAAATCTTAGTGAAAAAATAACTCTAGCTCTAATTTTGATTTAAAAAGAAAAAACTTTGTTTAGTTCCACATAAAATAATTTTCATACGACCTAGGTTTCGTCGCTGGGCAACATCATCAGGTGGTTTACAAAACATTTTTCCGCAATATATAGGTACACTGGGGGGAAGGGGGGTGGAAGGTTTGGAAGAGGAGGGAGAGGGTTGGTCTGGGGGAGGGTAGGGCCGGGGGAGAGTGGGGGGAGGTTGGATGAGTAAGGAAAGAGTGAGCAGTTAAGGAAGAAGGTTGTTGTGGGGGAGGCTGTTGGTTACTGTTGTTTGAGAGGGTTAGGCTGGGGAAGGGGAGGAAGTATGATGATTAAGGAAAGGGAGGAGAAAAACTACAAAGTGCAGAAAAACACTCGTACAAGAAGAGGATGTAAAAAACCTGAATATGAAAAATGAATATGAAAAATGAATATTCCACAATTAGCCAAAAAAAAGACTCATTCCCACGCGCAATTCATGACTACAACCGAATTAGAACAGGGTACTGCTAATCAACGGAAACACATCTACCTCAATATTTGTCCATTCTTTTCCCCTTTCGCATTGCTGCCGTCCAATCTCCTGCCAAACACCCTCGCGGTGTCTTTCAGTGTAGTAAATATTTAATTAATTTATTTTAGTGTGTAATTTTTGTTAAATAACTGCTACGAGCGAGCGCAGAGTACAACCCACCTGATGGAAGGACTTGGTTGGGAGCCGTTAAAGACTCGGGAGCAACACGTAGGGTTTAGATCGTTTGAAAATTCGTTTCAGATCAGGCGATTTTCAGTATGACGCTGTAGGATATTATTTTGACCCCACACGATAGCTTTAGAACTAACAGAAGCGACCAAATAAGAGATATATACTGCCAAACTAATAGCCAAAAGTTTCTCCCTTCTACGCACCATTACTGATGATAATTTAGCATGCGATACTTCGTTTATCCCTTATTTTCATCTTGTATCTTACATATCATCTCTTACACATCTTATTTCATCAGGATGATTGGAGAATTAATTGTAACAAAACAGAGTAAGACGCTATGCTCTATATAAATGTTAAGATAATTTTCATGCAATTCACCTTCCTATTCATTTTTCCTTTCCCCGAACTTTTTCTTGGCTGGTGTCCTGACACCCCCTGCCAAACGCCTCTGCAGCGTTTCACAGGGTAGTACCTACAAAGACTTAGACGTATCCGTGAATGCTTGCGGGTATACAATTTGTTATGACGTTGTTTATCCATCCAGTTTGGAGCCAGCGGGGGCGCGGTCAGACTCCTGGCGATCGCTCATGGCTTCTTCTCCTTTAATTAATGCACGAGCACTGTTACCCAACACCCGCTTCGCCGGACTTGCCGCTTTAACGCCACGGGCGCCGTCGCTCACTTGTTCTTCCCAGGCTCTCGCCACCCACCTCCCCACTTCCACACCCATCCTTCTCTTTTTTCGAGACCTGGTTCTGCGGATGCGGGGGATGACTATTTTTTCCCACGTTTCCACCCGCGGAGCAGAATTTATCCCACGCCAAAAACCAGACCCAGCGTGCGGGACGAGTGGCTCCAAATAAGCGAGAGCTGAATTTCAGCAAAAAATACACCATCTAATCGAAATGCTACCGCGTGCCGTATCGGCTGAGTGGGAACTTTATAGAGCAGTTACCTCGGAGCATACCAACGGTGGGTATATTTCCTAGCATCCTCGTTTCTCGCTCCACAAATTAATGCATGTACCTAATTCATAAATGTCAATATATTCCACATAAAGTTGAGGTAATCGGCCACAGTATCCACAGGGCGAGGATCACGGTTCTTTCTTTAGCGTTACCGTTATCGTTATCCAAAACGCAAACCGCTTTGGAAGGGAAATGCTTACAGTAATTTTTCTTCATAAGAATGCAACCCATCAGTTGAAACTCAGTTAAACATCAGTTAAATATCCAGATAAAATTTGAGGAATTGCGATCTAGCTTTCGCCCTCATGAGCGCAATGGAATAGCAACGCGTGCGCACGCCTAGTAGAGAACCGTGTTCGCACCCTAGGTCTGTAACGTGCTAACCTGGTGACTAATGAGTAGACGGTTCGAATTCTATCTCAGGCACGAATTTTGTGTTTGCCTAAGAATCAATGCGTAAAATTAAACGATGCGATATTACGTTCCATGGTTTCAATCTCAACTATGTGGAAGTTGAATTTCACAACTGAAAAAGTAACTTGGTTTCCTTCCACAGATTTATTTTCCTGGTACGGCATGTTTCGACACAGCGGTGTTATCATCAGTATCTTCCTGATGATGACACCGCTGTGTCGATACAAGTCGTACCAGGAAAATAAATCTGTGGAAGGAAACCAAGTTACTTATTCATTTGCGATGCGATATTTCCTTAGTAGCTGGCGTACCTGAAAATATCATTGATCTACTCTACAATGGTTGCCAAAGTAGGCCAAAGATTGAAAAGACACAGTGACTAGCTCGATGGTATCAGGTTTTAGCCCACGTATTTCCTTCGGCACACGGGTTTACATCAACATCTACATTTTTTCCCACGAAAACACCAAAAGGAAGTATCGCAGGAGTTGTTACGACGTCAGCCATTTTTTTGCACAATCAATGAAAGTGTAAAAGTTACTTGTGTATTTGTATTCATGATAAAGAAAATACTCAGTACTTTTCTACAATATTTTATGTGTGCGACACGTTTCACCGATATACCGAATCGTTAGAGAAAAAAATATTTCACGCACAAACAGAGAGACCAGCAAATTTCAAGTTGTCTTCTCCCCATTCTTAGGTAATTTATCTTATAGAATATCAAACTGCTACCAAAATCCATTATAGCAGCATTCTACACTCCTCTAACCCTTTCTTAACTTTTAGACTGCGGTAAAGACAGACATGATAGGCTTCTCAAGTCTGGTATTTACGACATTGAATGAAATAAATTGTATTGCACTCATGAAAGAACGTGCAATAAGTTACAGAAATAAACATTCCACCTCACCTTTTGCTAAAAAATTACTTGAAAACAATCATATGAGCGATTTAAATCGCGAAATTTTACATGGTCTTCCCAAAGGCCTAAAAATGGACCCACTTGATCAAATAGAAATCATCAGACAGCCCAATAACCTTAGTTATGAAATATATTATTTCCGCATCCCTCCCCACTCCTTCCAATAAAGATACCTTGTTAAATAATGGCCTTTACCGCCTCATCAGCCCTTGTTCTACGTATCTTTCTCAACCCTGATCGAATATATTAACGATCTTTCTATTGGTAACAGCCGAAGCTAACTACTAACAATTTGATATATATGAACAAATACACACAACCATTCCCAGGGAGGTGTGAATTTCCTACCCAGGCGGGATTCGAACCCGCGACCGGCGAATATTTGTATTTTTCTCCTTCTACCCCGTACATATATTAACAATCAACGAAAACAAACCGACAATCTGTAACTGACGATGCCGTAAGTCGGTGAAACCGTCGGCGTCGTACTAATAAAATATTAGAGAAAAGAACAAGGTACATCATACTTTATCATGAATTCAAACATTAAAAACTTCTACGAAGTGAAGCCTGCCACTCTCAATTTATGAATGTTAGTTATACTTCAATTCAACACAGCATCACTATAATTTTGGTAGAACTCAAGCTGTGTATGGAAAAACCCTCTTCTGCCACACTTATTTCCGTAGACATATAGGTAAACACCTTTCTAGGAAGCGTGGAATTTAAGAGGTAGGCCCTATCCTGACATACAAAACAAACCTCAGATCACAAGTCAATGGATTTATTTATTCTTACTATGCACACTCTGAGCCGAAAGAAACAATAGCATAAAATGAATCTGAAGCAGGAATGGCTAATTTACTTATGGTATTATACTTTATCATGAATTCAAACATTAAAAATTTCTACGAAGTGAAGCCTGCCACTCTCAATTTATGAATGTTAGTTATACTTCAATTCCACACAGCATCACTATATTTTTGGTAGAACTCAAGCTGTGTATGGAAAAACCCTCTTCTGCCACACTTATTTCCCTAGACATATAGGTAAACACCGTTCTAGGAAGCGTGGAATTTAAGAGGTGAGCCCTATCCTGACATACAAAACAAATCTCAGATCACAAGTCAATGGATTTATTTACTCTTACTATGTACACTCTTAGCCGAAAGAAACAATAGCATAAAATGAATCTGAAGCAAAAATGGCTAACATTTGAAGTCACTGCCCCGCGGAAAGCGGAAATCTTCCCTTTGCGGCACGCTAGGACTCTTTTTTATACAAACTGACAAGCTGGTCACACCATTCCCTTCAGCTTTAAAAAAGCGTGTGCCAGGCCCCAAAACTCTTGAAACACCACCCGCCTTACATATCCCTAGGGGCCATTTCCATTTTTGCGCTTCGCATGCGTCTCTTCTCTCTCGCCTCCTCACCCGGCAGCAAGCGAAATTTCCGTCTTAATCTTTCCCGACCCCATGGCAGAAACTCCCTCTCATTCCGTCTCTCTCCCTTCATTGTCCAGACAAAGTTGTTGCCGTCTTGTGACGTGCCCCGTGCACGCTATTCCCCCGTCTTTTTTTTAATACTCTCTCTCGCTCTCCATGTCATTTCTCTGGGTTCTCCGCTTCTTCTCCTTCCCACTAATCCCGCCATCTTGCCTCCTTGGTCCGACCCATCCGTCTCGAGTGCCACATTTCAAATGCCTCCAATATTTTCCCATCCACAACTTCTGAGGCCTTTCCCGTGCAAAAACATGTTTAAAGGGGGAAGACGTGGGCAGTCGGAAGTACAGAATAGTCCGCGAGCATTCAAAGATATCGGCAAGCATGTTGCAACGTCGTAACATGACGCCAAAAAACGCTCATTTCCTCGTTACTATACACCAAACGGGCATACTTTTTGGAATTTAAAGAAGGCAAAAAACTGCAAGCGCTGCAAAATTTAATATTTCAGGAGGCGTCTCGCTGGAGAGATGGCTAGGTGTCTTGACTGCTTCGACAAACTTCCAATTATATTTTTTTCTGAATTATTAATCTTCAGTTGCTCAGTTAATCCAGCAACTCTCGCGTAAACCCTTTGATCATCATCATTAATAAACTTATCCACAAAGGTGTTATTACCTGAAGTCTAATCTTGGTATTTTTCATTCAATTCAACTTGCTTGGCAATATTAAATCATATTTACTGATAGAAAAAATGGAAATTAATTGTTAGTAAAATTAATGATCCCAATAAAGCTTTTCCAACAGGCATGAGCAAAATATGTTGATTTTTTGCAAAGTTTTCTCAATTTTAAATGTTTCATAGGTGCAACGATTAAAACCCTAACGAAATGCACTAATTCCTAAATTAATTTAATCTTTATAATCTTCTATTTCCTTCCCAAAAATGCGAAATTCTCCTCCCGTATGCCTCTTTATTCTCCCACTGCAACCATCGCTGGTGTACTCCTGCCTGCCTCCGAGTTGACCATTGCCAAGATGCTTAGCGGCCCCGTTTCTGATCGTTTATCTTCACGATGACATTTATTGTTCGGGTCCTACTAGGTAGAGAGAGAGGCCACAGTTCCCCCTTGCACTTATTTTCAGACTATGCTCACCAAAATATTTTCTATTCATCACCTTCGTAGTATCTTGGGGAGTTTCTCGGCGAGAGCTTGCCAGAAGGGGACGGACCCACACGGGCAGCATTGAGCCAAGAAATTCTTCTTATCTTTTTCAACTTTTCCTCCCCCGTTTTTATTTTTCAATCCCCTTAATTGCATCCATGGGCGTGGACGCCGAACTGGCTTTCGTCGGCGGGCTGAGGCGAATAAAGAGTCTCCGGTCGGTCCGGAGGTTCTCCCCTGCTTCTCAGAGTAGCGACCACACAGGAAAGCTTCGCGCATACTAATTAGACCTCTTTCCAGTTTCGGAATTGCTTGGCGACTTGGACAACCGAAATCCGCACCTGTTAACAAGAAACATCCGTGCCTTCCTCCCAATACCAGCTTTATTTCCATTGTCCTAATTTTCTTGCATGAAATGAGGCCGCGTAGCTTCTAAATAGAATCTGCAAGCAGTGCGCACTCTAGTCTCACTAACTTCTCTCTGTGCTCAAGAAAACAATCCCTTTGCTTTAAATAAGAATTTATCAAAGACTCGGTTAGCATGCACTTACGTTGATATGAGTCCTTCAAGTTTTGTTGAATCCATAAGTAGCACGTTAAACAAACCACTCGGACTTGTCACCTGCCACATTACTTTATCTTTTCCAATTAGTTACTGATGAACAGAATTGGATGTGTTAAAAGAAAAATTAATTCTTTGAACCATACGGATATAGTATATAACTTTACTTCATGAAGTTGGATGAAATCAATCGAATCGACGATTGAAAATCTTTTCTTCGAGCTCCTTCGAAACTAATGTTATTCCCATGGAATATATTTGAATATCTCGCACGAAACGAAATTTGTAACAACGTGATACTCGTAAATGGCTTTCAAGAGCATGGGTATTGGTTATGGAAATTGAAGGAAAAGCTTTTCAAGGGACAGACTAGAGTTCTCACGATAAAAGCCGGCAAGATTGAAATTATTTTCATTTGGCACTCACACAAAAAGAGTTTAAAGTAGGTAATCATTCGGTTATTGTATGTAACTTTTAATCATTTACCTCTAACATTTAATCATGACCTCTTTACCTCTCACAACAAGTTCACCTCCCAACTTCAGCACCTTTCATTTTGATTGTCTCCTTTTGTGTAAATTTCTTTGTTTTCTTTGTTAAATATTTTGTATGTATAATTTATTATTTTATAGAACCCAATGTAAAGGCCTTAGTTGCTTTTTTGGTGTTATATGAAATAAATAAATAAATAAAATAAATTAATTAATTTAGACAAAATCGATCCGATCGACGAATGGAGAAATTTTCCTTGTCATAGAATTATGTTATTCCCACGGCATATAATCAAATATCTTGCTCAAAATGAAAGTCGCATTATCTAGGTACATAATAAGGTCTTTCAAAAGTATTGTTAATGAACGAGAAAATTGAAGAATAAGCTTTACATGCGACTGATTAGAATTCTCACGATAAAATCCGGTAGGATTTAAATGATATCAATTTGGCACTCACAAATTAATAATTCAGTACGATTTATTGTAGCATTAAGGAGGACGTATATCCATTAATGCCATCGGCAGGCTTTCGATGTAGGTATTTTAAATTCACCAATCTTTCTCATGATCCCTGTGTGTAAAAATGAAAGGTTGTTCAACAAATTTTGGGGAAAATGAGACCCCTAAACGACCACAAATGAAAAAGTAACTTGGTTTCCTTCCATAGATATATTTTCCCGGTACGACATGTTTCGACACAGCTGTGTCATGATCAGGTACTGATGTACATCTATGTACATCTGTCATCTGATGAACATCAGGTACCTGATGATGACCACGCTGTGTTGAAACATTTTATACCAGGAAAATAAATATGTGGAAGGAAACCAAGTTACTTTTTCATTTGTGAAATTCAACTTCCATATAGTTGAGCTTGAAACCATGGAACCCCATAAACGGTGTCTTTGACTGTGGTACACTTAAACCTTGCGGAGAAATAAACATGTATCAATTCAATCTAGTTTTCTCAGATAGCTAGGTTAACAATTATCAAGCTCTCTGGAAATAAAGGTTAGTAATTTAAATTATCTGCCTGTGTCCCAAACGCCATTTCTTGGATCCTGAAAGAAACCTCTGCAGTCTGCACCACTAGGCAATTGTAATAACAAAAAACGGGATATATCTAGTGAGCGAAGCATTGTACGATAAACCTATTCATGAATTTGAGGCAATGACTTTCACATTTTTCCATCGATGCAGATAAATTACACTTTATTTTTGTTAACTGGCAAAGAAAAAAGTCAACAAGGGATGGCATTAAAAATTCCGTGGAATCAAAACATATTTAGCCTACCAAACGACCACCATCCCTGAAACTCTGCCCTTCACACAAAGCTAACTACTGTACAAACGTAACGGATTAAAAAAAAAACGTTCATCATATTCAAATCAGCGAACCCAACATTGCACTCAGTTAAGCTTAATTACAAATGAATAAAACATTACGTACCCCAGACACCAATACCTAATCTCTTCAAAAAATATTTAAAATAAAATAATAAACACGATTGATAGCCATATTTAGTGATGTCACGTCACAGTTCCACGTGTTTGTTTACACTATAAACATCTTGACCGGCCGGGACTTGCACACATGCGCAAAAGGCAAGTAATTTCCTTACATGACATTTATTTTGAAATAATTCAATTTAAAACGAACAATTTTTTTCTAAACGCAAAGTAATGCGTTTCACATAAAATTGTTGATAATAAATATCAAAAGGTATCATGCCGAGTGAAAAAATCGTACTTAGATAAGATCTTCGCTTAAATATCAAATTTCGCGCCGAAAATCCAAGTCATAACAATGTTTCAATTATGGCAAACATTAAAAAATAATAATTCTTGCATCATTTTCATAATTGTAAGCATGGTTATTTCCACCGTATAAACAGATGTACGTGAAACGTAGCCCAAGTATTATTTTTTATTTACTGGAAAAATTATTAAAATGTGCACCCAATAACTCACGATTAACGCTTCAGCTACCTTAAAAAAGTCTTAAACAATTTATTTACGAAAAGTAAACCTTGATTGGGAAAAAGACAATTCTACTAATATTCCAAAATTAGATGCATGGAAACAGATTTTCCTAAACAAAAAAATTTGTAGACATAATTGGGAAGACGAACTCTCTACACTCTAGCTGCGGAGCTCGTGAACTGATTTGATTTCAAGACTCGCGAAGAATAAGACTCTCGTCAGTTGGCGTATGCCAAGTAAACTATATGAAAAAATTTCAATTAAAGAAGTAATTTAAGGTAGTATAATGTTTTATTTTTTAACTAAAATTATTTTTTTAACTATTCACAAATATTATTTCGAGATTAACCTATGAATTTAAAGTTTACAGTTTGCCACAAAAATGTTATTTAAGTATAACTATTTACCAATATAATTTGAAGTGAATAACATTTCTAGCCATTTTTTTATGGTTCTTGAATGCAAAGCAGGTTTTTTTGCCACGAAATAAGCCTTAAACGCACAGCATATTATAAAAGTATATAATTGAATTTAAGGCTCAGCAGCGAGAGTATTAATGTTTTACAATGGTATTTTTCGGTGTTTATAGGCCAGTGAGCTCATAATCAAATTCAGTATGGAGGCGTTCATTTTGAGCACGAGTAATAACTATAATAAGCAGCAAAGTCATGCAGAGTGTGATTTCAACCGGGGAACGTGGCAAGGGCGCGCGCAGTCTTACAGAGGGGTGGAGGAGCTCCCACATCAGTTTTACCCAAAATGAAGTATGACGGATCCTAAAATCCTAAATGGGAGTCGAGCGGAATGTACATGACTGGGGTATGGTACAACTAACACAAGGTAGGACGTTCCCGTGACCGAAATGAGTCCGTTCTACGCATGAAGTTATCCAGATGACACGAGCAGCAGACGAATTGAGAATATACATAGGAATAATGAATAAAACTGTTGATCTCAGGCGTGACCACGTGGAAATTATGGATATCCATGATGAGAAAACCACCTTTGTTAATTTCTTAAACTTTCTTACGCTGGCACGACGCGCGTTTCACCACACTGTGGCATACTCATGTGGCACATGAGTATGCCACAGTGTGGTGAAACGCGCGTCGTGCCAGCGTAAGAAAGTTTGTGGAATTAACAAAGGTGTTTTTCTCATCATGGATAGAAATAATGGATGAAAGCTCCGATAATTCAGTTTTTATCAACATTAGAATGGAGTCAAGTAGATACTTGAATCCTTAGTACCGATATACAGCATATTTGATCGGTTATAATTATTAAATGTGTAGTTTGAGAATGCAATCTTGTTTTCAGCAGAAATAACCCCAGCAGCAATAGATTTAAAAGTGAAAGTTGTTAATTTTTTTTTTTTTCTTATATCGGCAAACCTGGACACGCTTCGCCATGTAAATGTATGAATGGGATATCTAAAAAATTCTCCTCCCTCATATGTCTTCTCGCATCGCTGATGTATCCAAATACATATCACACTAGTATCAAATACACAATGCACTCCGTACCTAGCTAGCGCTTGATGCAAACCAAACTACGTCCCAGCGTTCGACCCAAAAGATGCAAAACGACCTACCTGGTATTAGTAGTACCATGAACTGGGGCACTCTTGCCTCCTCAAGTGTCCAGGGTTCTTATTCAGAAAGGGCTGAATCTCGATAACGTAATGGAAGTGACGACACAGCCTCGAAAAATCTCAACTTTTATTTATTGATCTTTCTGTGAACATCTTACATATGAAGGAACACTCAAAAGCTAGGAGTTAAAATTATTTATTTACGAGTCAACATTTTCCAACATTATCTTATGACCCTCTTCTCTTGGACTACAACCTTGTCGTGGTTGAAGGGCTTGCGTGCTCCGATGACCCCTAGAGCTGCACTGGCGGGAGCATTGCTCCTGGTAGGGTCACCCATGCCAGATTGGTCGAAGGTTAGGAGACAGACGAATGGTAGTCCGCGCAGCGTCTGTACCTCAGTGAGGCGGCTGCAAAAGGCGTCTGACCCCAGTGGGGCGGCCTCTGAAGTGATGGTGTCACATAAAAAACACTATTGACTAAGGCCACGGAATACTATCTCAATTAAAACAAAAGCCTTGAAATTATGGACAGTTCTCAATTGATAATTAATCCTGGCAACTACGGGACTCGGCCAAGAGGGCCGGGTGTCGTGCCTGGCAGCGGTGGGAGCAAGGCCCCTGCGGTCGTCATCACACGAAATCCTTGCTCAGACGTAGCAGCAGCAGAGGAAAAGAAGATAAAGAAGAGGAACGAAACTATCAGAATAGGCACGTGGATTGTTAGAACTATGCTGAGGGTGGGGAAGCTAGAGAATATAAAGCAAGAAATGGAGAGGGTGGGTGTAGACATCATGGGTCTGGGTGAAGTAAGATGGAAGGATGACGGAGATTACTGGAGCGGCGACTATAGAGTAATCTATAGTGGAGGGAATGAAAGTCAGCGCGGGGTTGCATTCGTAATGAATAGGAAACTAGGTAGAAAAGTAGTGTATGCAGAACAGGTGAGTGATAGGATAATAGTCGTGGAGCTAAAAGCAGAACCAACGAATTTAGTTATAATCCAGGTCTATATGCCTACCTCTAATCATAAAGAGGAGGAGGTAGATGGGGTGTACGATCAGCTAGAGGAAATAATTGGTAGGATACCAGGAAGTAAGCACCTGGTAGTAATGGGGGATTGGAACGCGGTGGTGGGTGAAGGAAGAGATGGGAGGGAGGTGGGCGATTATGGGCTAGGAAGGAGAAACGACCGGGGCGAGAAAGCTGTGGAGTATTGCCTCAGAAATAACCTAGTAATTACGAATACATGGTTCAGACATCATCCTCGACGTAGGTACACTTGGAAGAAGCCGGGAGACACAGATAGGTTCCAGATAGATTACATAATGGTACGTCACAGATACAGGAATAGTGTTAAAAACTCGCATACTTATCCAGGAGCTGATGCAGACACAGACCACAACTTATTAGTCATGAAATGTCGGGTAAAACTGAAAAAGATAAGGATGGGAAGGAGGGTACGAAAGTGGAATACGGAGGCATTAACTGGGGCAATGAAGAAGAAGTATCGAGAGAAGGTGGATGAGATAATGGGTGAGGATCATGGAGTTAGATCAGTGGAAAATGAATGGGGAAGTTTGAAAAATTGAATTGTAGAAGCTGCGAAAGCAACGGTAGGCGTAGTGAGCGCAACTAAAATTAGAAAACCGTGGATCACGAAGGAGATGATCAGGGAGATGGAGGAGAGAAGGAAATGGAAGAGCGTAAACTCAGAGCTAGGTAAGAGAAAATACCGAGAATTTAATAACAGGCTTAGAAGAGAAACAAAGAAAGCAAGAGAGGCGTGGTGGAGAGAACAGATCGACGCGTTAGAGAAATACCAAAAAGAGGGAAGAGCAGATGCATTATATCGGAGAGTAAAGGAACTGACGGGTGGTAATAAGGGAAGGGGAATTACAACGATAACAGACAAGATGGGAAAGGTGATCGTAGAACCGAGAGAGATCCAGGAGAGGTGGAAGGAGTATGTGGAAGAGCTGTATGGTAAAGAAATAAGGCCCAATAGGTTAGATATAGAAAGGGAAGACGATATCGACAGAGATGGCATCGGACCAAGTATCCTAGATAGCGAAATTGAAAGAGCTATACGAGACATGAAAAGGAATAAGGCGGTGGGAATAGATGACATACCTGCAGAGTTATTAAAGAGCATGGGGAAGAACGGAAGAGGAAAACTTTTTGCGCTTATTCGTAGGATTTATGAGGATGGACTGTGGCCGGAAGACTTCGCGAAGACTGTACTAATTCCTATACCGAAGAAGAGTAAGGCAAAAACTTGCGAAGACTATAGGACAATAAGCTTAATATACCACGCGGCCAAAGTAGTTCTGAGGATTCTAAACAGAAGGCTAGAGAAGAAGGCAAATGAATACCTGGGTGACGACCAGTTCGGGTTTAGGAGAGGGACGGGAACGCGAGACGCTATAGCGGTGATGAGGACGCTAGTAGAAAGAAACCTAGAGTATGGGCAGGATGTTTTTGCATGCTTCGTAGATTTTGAGAAGGCGTTTGATCGGGTGGAATGGACGAAATTAATGGGAGTGTTGAAGAAATTAGGGGTCGATTGGAGGGACAGGCGTCTGATTAGAAATTTGTATATGAATCAGACTGCGCAGGTTAGGGTAGACAATGGAGAATCGGGATGGGCCACGATAGGACGGGGAGTGCGGCAAGGGTGCCCACTATCGCCGTTGCTTTTTAACGTGTATTCAGAAGAAATGGTAGGAGAGGCATGGGGGGAGGAGGTGGTAGGAATAATGGTAGGAGGGGAGCTGATAAAATCAGTGAGATTTGCAGATGATCAAGCATTGGTTAGTCAGTCGGCCAAGGGGCTACAGTCAATGGTGAATGCTTTAGAGGTGCAGTGCGAAAAGTATGGGATGAAGATCAATCACATGAAAACGAAAGTAATGAGATTTTCTAGAAGTAAGAAGGCGGGGCTGAATATAAGAGTGGGAGGGCAGAAGATAGAGCAGGTCGAGCAGTTTACGTATCTGGGTAGTATTTTGGAGGCGAATGGGTTTAGTGGTAAGGACATCAGATGCAGAATTGCGCTAGCTAAAGAAGCATTTTCGAAGAGAAGGGAATTGATGAGGGGGGGTCTGAGAAGAGACTTAAAGAAGAGGCTGGTGAAAACTTTAATATGGAGCGTGGCGTTATATGGGTCGGAAACTTGGTCTTTGCGAAGGGAGGATGTGCGTAGACTAGAGGCGTTTGAGATGTGGGTTTGGAGAAGGATGGAGAAGGTTAGCTGGATGGCGAGAAAAACGAACGAGGAGGTATTGGATATGGTCGGAGAGGAGAGGAAGCTTGTGGCAGAGGTTCGTAGAAGGCAGAAGAGATGGATGGAGGAGGTTTTGAGAGGAGAGGGCATGTTGAAAAGAGTGATAGAGGGGAGAACACTGGGGAAGCGTGGGAGAGGAAGGAAGAGGATAGGAATTCTGGACGAAATAAGAGGAGGTAGAAGATATGAAGAATTGAAGAGGGATCTAATAACGGGCCATCCTTAGGAGGGAAAGCGAGACAATTTCTATTAGTTTGGGATACAAAATGAGGACTGTCCAAGAACCTACCAATCAGCTGGTAGAATACTTGAATGAATGAATGAATATCTTATGACCCGCAGATGTTAGATCTATTGTCTGCTTATAATGAACGTGCAGGTCCAGATAGCAACGTATATTTTTGTGGCTAGTATCAACCAAAGTAATTTGTGTTGCTAATGAGAATTTCCAATGAAGCCTTTCTTCCAGTCCTCATGCAGTTTCGTAAATTATTTTTTCGTAAAGAAGTGCCGTCTCACATTATTACCTGATATTAATATTACTTTATTTCTAAGTAAAGTCTTTTTTGCTAATCAAAGGAATGTTCATAAGTTTTTTGAGTTCCACGCTATAAATATTTATAGAGCATGTTTGACATTTAGTTCTTGACGTGTTTTCGTATTTCTTATGTATATACATTCTAAAATTTCAAATGTCAAAAAAAAAGAATACCCGATATTCCAACTCTATCCTCTATTATAGATATCGGTTTTAAATAGTAATTTTCCCTATTTCCCGACACACTTTTCACGGTATTCGTAAACTGTAATCGTTTTAAATTCCCGGTAATGGGCGGGAGGGATTTTCTGCCTTGAAACGGTTGTTTTACCGAGGCGGCAGCAGCATCTGAATCCTCTCTTCTCCCCCCGGCACCCACCAACCCTTTCAGCGGAGTTTACTTTTTCTCTCCCACAATGTTTGGATCCATCAAACACTTATGGAAAATATTTTCGTCTTTCTCACGCTAAGGATTGTAATACGATGGGATCCCGCGGTTTTTATTTCGTGTGACTGACACCATTAGTCAATCTGTTCCTTCTCTCTCACCGCAATTTTTATTCAACAGATCTTTATCACTCACATCAGAAGTTGGCTGGAGGATTATCCTTTTGCCTGTTATATTCCTTGCCATCCCTCCCATCCTGCCATTCTGCTTTTTATTTCTTGTTCTTAAAGGTATAGGGTCATTGGAAGTTGAACACGTAATACAATTACTTGCTTTGTATTTTACATTTATTCTTTGTTTCTTTTTTTTAACGACCATGTTACCCTAGTTCGAAAGTGAATACACTACAGACGATACTCCATGTTATTTCGACATTTCATTCACTGAGGAACCGATGAAAGAAATCACTATTCAATGTGATGGGATAACTAAACAGCTACAGTCAATCAAAAATAGTAAATCTCCGGGTCCGGAGGGAATACCCGCGCGTGTCCTCAAGGAATTAGCGCCACAGATCGCACCGTTCTTAGACATAATATTCAAGAAGTCATTGTCTGAAGGAAAGATACCAATAGACTGGAAAATTGCAAACGTTACACCGATATTCAAAAAGGGAAACAGACATGACCAAGGGAACTATCGACCAATTTCATTAACGTCTATTATAGGCAAGATACTCGAACATATCGTCGTTAGCAATATCATGACGTTCCTGGACAGTCGTAACTTCCTTCATGGCTGTCAGCACGACTTTCGGAAAGGTAGATCATGTGAAACACAGCTCGCGCTCTTTCTTCATGACGTTCTCAAATCTGGTGAATCGAAAACACAAGTGGACGCATTATTCCTAGATTTTAAGAAAGCTTTCGACACGGTACCTCACAACAAACTTTTGTACAAATTACAGTCATGCGGGCTAAACGAAAAAGTAGTAAACTGGATACGAGACTTTCTGAGTGATCGTAAGCAAAAAGTAGTTCTTGACGGAATTAGCTCTGATGCAGTTAAAGTGACATCAGGTGTCCCACAAGGAAGCGTAATCGGCCCCCTTTTGTTCATTATATACATAAATGATCTATGCTCTCGAATTAGCAGTAAAATACGTTTATTTGCTGACGACGCTGTCATCTATCGCGAAATTAATGATCACTCTGACTTTGAAATTCTATCATCGGATTTAAACAACGTTCATGTGTGGAGCCA
This sequence comes from Pyrrhosoma nymphula, assembly GCA_963573305.1. Classification (NCBI taxonomy): domain Eukaryota; kingdom Metazoa; phylum Arthropoda; class Insecta; order Odonata; family Coenagrionidae; genus Pyrrhosoma; species Pyrrhosoma nymphula. Next base: position 94,168,418 of record OY754329.1, read on the forward strand.
AGAGTGGGGACTCGAACTTAATCTGAGCAAATGTGCGGCGGTACATTTCTTGCGGAGGTCGTCCAACTATCCCCGTGTATATGCTGTGGATGGCGTTAAGATAAAGGCGACAGATGAAGTTAAGTATCTGGGAGTTACGATAACCTCAAACCTATCGTGGGGAACACATATAAGAAATATTTGTGGCAGAGCTCTGAAGAAGCTAGGATTCGTCAAGCGTATTGTGGGAAGATTCTCAGATGAAAAAGTAAAAGAGAGGTGCTATTTCGCACTCGTCCGGCCACACCTTGAATATGCAGCAAGCATATGGGATCCGGTGCAGAAAGAATTAATTCGGGAACTTAATAAAATACAAAGGAAAGCTGCGCGATTCGTCAAAAACTGCTACGGGCGTACAGACAGCGTTACGCAGATGTTAAACGAATTAGGCTGGGAGCCGCTAGAGACTCGGAGGCTGCGCGCTAGGCTTAGATTACTTGAGCAATTGAGAATAGATATCTTTCAGAGCGACACGGAGAACATCATATTAGAACCCCACTATATTTCCAGGTCCGACAGAAACGATAAATTAAGAGAGATATTTTGCCGAACGGATAGGTATGGGAATTCGTTTTTCCCCCGAACAATAAGGGACTTTAATAAATGCAAGGCGTAATTTCATAGAGCGTTTCCTTTTTATATGTAAACGGCTGGTGTCCTAACACCCCCCGCCACACGCCTATTGAGGCGGCTTGCGGGGTAGTATGTAGATGTAGATGTAGATGTAGATGTAGATGTAGTTTAAATAGGTTCAATGAACAGGTTAGCAGTATAGCAGTACGCGTGTATTATGACAAATATCCTTATTTTGGCGGTTTCCTGTCTTGTTGTACAATTCTTTAAACTAGCATACTTGAATTTTGAGGATACCATGAACTACCCTCGATATTTACTTTTACGGAGTCCTCCTCAAATGCACAAAAGAGGGGAATTTCCAAATAATTCGCCTTACATATGTGCATAAAACAAGAATATTGGTTCCGAGAATTCTCTAAAATTGATGGGGAATACGATTTCCCGATCTCGTCTCCGAAGCTTCCGAGTTGTTGACTATTTTGAAACCCTAGTAAAGACTCCAGGAATCGATGGAATGAACATTTGAGTGATATGTAGGGGAAAGGTGGGCGAGATTAACTCTAACACTATCCCTCTCCACACCTTGCTTATTCTAGATCAGTTATGGTTAGATTTCCTGGACAACAAAGAAACTATACATAACCTATGTTTCAACTATGATGGCACATTTCATTTGACTATCCACTTACCCACCTTACATACCTCCAATATTCTTTCATTACGTCAAACGCATCTGTAATTCCGCCTTCTCCCTCGCTAAGCCTAATATTTTCTCTTCAATCACACTTCTTCAGCTTTTCTCAGCGTTTGATTACACCCTCAGCAGTCAAATGTTTAGTTTTTCAGCAGTCAAAAGTTTCTTAACTAACTTCCAATAATGCATAAATTTCTCTTCTTCAGTTTCCAAAATCTTCTCCTAGAGCCTGTATTTATCCCCTCTTCCTATTTCTGCTTCTCCTGATCGACTCTTCGAAACTCGCAACATGCACACATACGCCTTTAGTCTAATCTCAGTTTCCTTTTACGAGTCCACTTTTCGGAACCACTCACAATCAGCGCCTCACACCAGGTCAGTCTTCACATACCTTTCCTTCATATTTAACACCATCGATTACTTCATTTTCATTACAATCATTTTAATTACCTCATCCACTGACGGAGTTTTACTTCTAATGTCAACCAAATTTTAATCATTATTGGCGTATTTTCCAGCGAAAGATCACCCAGGTTGTAAATAACGCCATGGATTAAACCTAATGAAAGCTTCCTTGTGCAGTGGTCACTGCGGCATACGAAACGCAATATGCCTATGTAATTTTTTCTTGGCGACGAGAATAATACAGACTTAAATAACTTGATCGAAGAGATATACTTTTAATCGCGATCACTTGCTCGGAAAGGCGTGCGTAAAAGGATTATTCATCTAAATATTTGTTGAAAAACATTGAGGCACTCTCTTGCCGTTTAAAAAATATCCCACTGCAATACATATTGCTTGCTTCCATCTCTTACTATTTGCATTTACATGACAAAGTAAGTAGTAAGCTTCTTTTATTTACCCTGCTCTGTCGGCATGGAGACACTCGCCGTTCGATTCCGAAAAAAGCCGAAAAATCGCATTCACTTTCACTCTGCCATGTTGTCAATTTTGGTGGTAAAATTAATGGGGATCCATTTCATGTAAATATCGCACTAATTTGTTAACAGAAAGATGAATTTTTAACTGGAATCCATATCAGCGGAACCGTCATCTTGCAGTCCCTAGCATATCTTTAACTCTACTGCATATTTTTAAAGAGTGGGTTCCGCACTATTTTTGGCATTTACTTTGCTCAAGTATTTTGTCACCACTTTGCAAATGAATAAAAACACCCATAAGTTTATTTGGTCCAACTGTAACGGCAAAGGCTTGTTACTTTTTTATTTATCTTTCGGTCCAAATTTATATCTGAGGAAAACCTGATTGCCGATTTCACCAGAGGATAAAAGCAATCGATTCCATAATATAACCTTAAATTCCAAACCTCATACAATTTTTCACTGGGCTGCGTCATCTTTGTAATAAAAGTACGTGGTTCACTTAAAGGATTCAAAGGAGAAGCTTGAAGACGGGTCGAGTCCTAGATGCGTCTCCAATCAGTAAAAAGAAAAATAGGTTGAGTGCTGTTTTCGGATGCACACACCTAATTGCATTTGTGGGAAAAAGAGCGGATTCAGAATAAAAAACATTTAAATATTGAAACATGCAATCGCATTCCAGTATCACATGCGATATTTCTCCGAAACCCCTTTTTGTTTTGTGCGAGTGTCACAAAAACGCGAGGAACGAGAAAACTCGAGAAGTATCACCACGTACAATAATAGACGATAAACATCAATGTGGAGGAACTGATTGGTTTATAAACCGGTTTGCGGAGGCGATGAAAAACGGTGGACCACATTGATCACTCACCGCTCCACAAACTTCAATACCACTCCCTCCTTTCCCTTTCCCCTACCAACAGGAACCCAGGACGATGGCCGTTTTTAGTGGCAAAACCCATTGTTTACCACTCGATCCATTTTTATCCCGGAGCAAATTCTGCTTCGGCATCGGTTCATGCTGCTGCTGCCACGGTGGCCCCCGGCCGCAACGTTAACGTTTGGTGTGGAGGGTAATTGATTTAGTTCTTATTTGAACTGCGAGCCGCCGCCGGGCACCGACCGCATGAACTCACGGGAGCACTCGTCAATTTGGAATGCAGCCGGTTGGCCCTCGGGAGGGAGGGGTGGGGAGGGTTGTGGAGGTTTCATGGTGAAAGAGAGATTTAGTGAGGGACGGGTGAGGGAGAAGGAGAGGCGAGATCGGCCTCCCTAACTACGTTAATCGGTGGCGGGTGGCGTAAATAATATAAGGTCGCCATGAGAGCGGACACCCATGGACTCAAAACGTCATGCATTGAAATACCTTTTTTAGCACCCACCCACCTTTTATCTAAACATCCACGAATAACCCAGGGGAGCACCACCGTCACGACTGTGGAAGGATTTCGGACAGGTGCCACCAACCCACATATTCCACCGGCGAGCGAACAGCAGTAGAGACTAGGGATTCAATTCTCGAACAATCGTGATAAATAAGATATGTAAGAGATAATAAATAAGATATAAGATGATAATAACAGAGCACCGCACGGTTTAGTTGAAGTATCGGATACTAGGTACCCTGCGAGCTGTCGCAGAGGAGTCTGCCATTGGGTGTTAGGAAGCCAGCCATGTAAGGGGAAGGAGGAGCGAAAAGGAAGGGGAGGTGATTGAAGTGGATCGTTTTTTAAAGATGTGTCTAATGTTAGTGTCCCGCTGTTTTCATTATAATCACTAATGGTGCCTATAAAGAAGGAATTCCTGTACCTATCAGCTCGGCAGTGTTCCTATATGTCTTATATTTTCGTTTCTTAAAATTCCATAGAGATTCGCATAGCGCGGGGTCAAAATAATATCCCTCGTATCTTATTGACTAAACTCGAATGATCTGATTTTTTTAAGTAATCTAAACCTCGCGTGTGGCCTTCGAGTCTCTAACGGCTCCGTACCTAGTCCTTCCATCAGCTGTATTTTTATATTATGAAATTAAAATTTAGTGTAAGCTTTGCGTACCACATGTTTTAAGCAATTTTACGTAATAGCTGTTTGTGTATTTGTCTTAAAGTATGTATTGTTTGGAGGGAGCATTTCATATTTACCTGCAACTTATAACACGTTGACTTGAACTTAAAATGCCGGGATAACCTTTCTCTTTGTATTTTATACCTGACGCTTCGACACATTTTCATCTTCCCCACCAAACCCTGTGTTCGCCCTTTTATGTGTTCCTATCCATTTCCATTTCCAATGATCGTATGAATTTATTCATATATTATATTACATATTTATTCATATTATATATACACCTATATATATATATATACACGCACATATATAATATTAATAAATATGTAATATAAAACATTAATAAATTCATACAATCATAGGAAATATATGATAAATATATTTATTTATTTATTATTTACTGTGGTTACAATTTATTACTTACAACGGTGGGGATATTTTTGGCTCAAATAATCTGTCACAGTGTGATGAAAATGCGCTGGAGCTCCGTCATGCTGAAAATGCATATGGGCTCTTACTGCTAATTGAACGTTATCCAAGGGGAGCAGTAACTGATCTTTAAGTAACTGAAAGTAAGTTCTTCCCGTGAGACGACAGTTGAGTACATGGGGTCCAATTAGCTGGTTGCCGAGAATTACGCACCAAATGTTCAACGAAAACCGATGTTGGAATTTCATTTCAAGTGTTTGATGGGGATGAAGCTGGGACCAGCAGTGCCTATTACGGGAATTATTCACACCATCTCTCGTAAATGTGGCTTCATCTGTGAACAAAATGCGCGCACTAAGTTCATTGCTGGTGATTAACCACTGGCAAAAATTCAATCTTACATTATAATCACGTTCATGAAGATTTTGCACAGTTTGAGGGTGATATGGATAGAAGCCTTTGGAGTGAAGAGTCCTCCATACCCTTACATGAGGGATTCCAAGGCGCACAGATAGCCTCCGAGTGCTCGCTGCTGGGCTGCGTTGTATTGCAGAAACAACATCTTCATGAAGATCCTGCTGACGTTCTGATGTCAGAGTGAATGAACCTGTTTCACGAAGCTGCCTATGGGTACCGGTAAACACTTTCTTATCGTGAACTCTACGGTTTGGAAATCGTCGTCGATACTCACAGATAGCAACAAAAGCATTCCCATTGCAATACCCATAAATGAAATGGATATCTGCATATTCTTCATTGGAATGTAATACACACGGAATGTAATACACAAAATAATATAAAAGGTATCAATTATGCTGCTGAAATTGAAAGTTAACGTCCATGCCGAAAATAAGTACGCATTTAACGAAAATGTAAACCTTAATAACAGACACACCCGGTAACTAAAACGGAAATGCTCAGCTCTAATTCATCTAACATTATTTCTTTATGAGAAATCCACTTGTTAAGTATGTCCACTCTCATGAATTGTTGAGGAAATAAAGGCATTTGAGTTTGACGGAAAAGTTTCCGATTATCAGCGTTTCTAACAATGAATCTGGAATTGGGTGAAACTTTTCATTCATATTGTTAATTCCCGCTCAAAGCCTTTGTCACCGTTGTGACTGTAAACCATGGTAATTTCAGTAACTTGACCAAGACCTTGACTTCATATTCTCCTCAGTTCTTTTTCTCTTAGGCAAGATTTAATTGTTGCCGCTAATCACCTAGGTAAATAGAGAAAATTAAAGCTCTTCCCCCCAAAGACATTTGTTGCCTTTTGGTAATGGAATCACTTAAGTAACTATATCCTCCATATAAACAAAGGTAGAAAAATGA